>CM045463.1:8082568-9538799 GCA_024666655.1 Dascyllus trimaculatus | reverse complement strand
ATGTGAGAAAATGTATTTTAATTATGGAAAATTGTTGTGTTTTCCAGTTTTTCTTTAGTTGCTTTGGCTCCCTAAATATGTCCATTTTTTCTAATTTGTGTTTTCCATTAAATCGGTACATTTCTTCCACAGATTGACACAGAAAAGGCAAAAACTGGTGCAGATTCACCAGAATGCAGGAAATGAAGCGTTTGATGTATAAGGAACCTCGGCTTTATCTGTCATCCTCAGTGTTTAAATTAAACCTACGTCCATGATCAAAAACTAAACCGAAACGAACACACCCACTCTGAGAACCAACTAAAAACTAGAATAACTACCCACAGCTACTGTTTTCCTGACACATCTTATGAGACCGCTATGGTTGATTTTGCATCAATTCCACTCATAAGGAATAGGTGATGGCAGAATTACTAATTGTAGACTGCACTCAGAGACGTTGATGACAGCACTGAAACCACTTACAATTAATTACTTTCTATCGTGGATCGTTTCATTTTAAAGCCTCTAGAAGCAGCGTGTGTCCGTGATGTACAGTCTCATTACTGAACACTGGGGTCATAAATAATGGCCCACAAGAATACATTTGGAGGTGTTACATGTCTAACAGCGAGTCCCCGCTGCAGGAACAGTGCGCTGTGTGTTTTACTTTGCCTAACATTGTATGTGAGTGATTCAGAGGGCCTGGGAGGCCTGCAAACAGCCTCTTCTTCTTGTATCACAAAGATTCTCATTGTTCGGTCTTCCTCTCCTCTCACACAGACAGAATGTACGAGTGCTGTCCTTCGTTTCTGGCCCTTAACTCCTTGTTAGATTTAACTCGGACAAAGCGCTGTGGAAAATATGATACGCTGCAGGAGACGCAGTCAGAAACATGAAGCCGTTTAAAGAAACAGCTGGGAAAATGTGGTTATTTGCTTTCTGGTGGAAAGACAGATGAGAATATCAATACTAATAATGTTAGTGAGATAAGCTGCCACTATGAGATGGTTAGCTTAGCTTAGCATAAAAGCTAAAAACAGGGAGAAAGAGCTAGCATGGTTTCAATTTGTGTTGTAGTATCCAAAGAGTTGGGGAATGGTCTGACTGCACCTCATTATTATTCAACCTGGCTTGTCTGTTTCTTTTAAAACCAATCACAGTCATTTTAAGAGGTGCTAAATTCAGGATGCAATGATGGCGTCCCTTCAAAATAGTGGTGAGGGAGTTGTTTTAGTGGAGCATTTGCAAGCAGGAAGTTGTACACTATCATCAAAATTGCTAATTCACCAAAATAGCCAAGCAGGACTGCCTTAATGCATGATTCAAACCTTTGGCTAAACTTGAGATTTTCAGTGGCAGGTTGCTGCTTCAAGGTTGTTGTTGCTGTTTCTTGTACCTGAAAGGTTTTTAAAAATAAAAGCATGCACATAATGTAAGGGAATGACAAAAATATGTGAAATTCCCAGAGGAAATGGTAATACTAATATCTGAAGTCTATATTGAGTGAAGCAGGCAGGTTAGTTGTGCACCGTACGAATTCAAGGTTTAAAAATGGCAGTTCGACTAGGCACAGGTATGAACTCTACCTGTGACTGGTCTCATTCTACCAGGTTACTAATACAGCATAAACAAACCACATAGAAGGTCAACATTAGTGAGTTTTAATGGTGCTGCTATAGGCTGATTTTGTTCTTTTGCTGTGCAATGAATCAGACTATTTGTTTACTCATCTCCAGTCCTTATGCTAAGCTAAGCTAACCACATCCTGGAGTCTCTAATTTGAGGTGAGAACAAATCCTACATGTAATCCCCCCCAAAATGACAAATTGCTGTTTTAAACTTCAGTTTTGTACACATTAACTAGTGCTCTAGACATGCTAGGTGGAAAATTGTGTTAATTGGACAGTGCTAGACTAGTTGTTGTCCCATTTCCAGTCTTTATGCTAAGCTAAGCTAACCACCTACTCCTGGTAGTTTCACATTTACTGCACACAGAAATGAGTGGTGGTCTTTTTATCTACTGCCACCTGCATCATTAAAGCTCATTAAATGGCTCATTATGGCAGGTATGTTCAATGATTTTACACGGGGGTTATGTGCTGGCGTGCAACTTCCTGTAGTTTCCGCTTGTTGCCTAGCAACTAGACCGAGCCGACAACTAATCAAAGACATAATCCAACATAAAACGGTAGCTATTTATAAAATTCTGATTTTCTATGCGTTTACCAGATATGCGCTACCTAATTAGCGAGCCATAGTGCACTGTAAAAATAAATCCCATAGAAAAGCCATGAAAATCAGCAATATGCAAGGAAAAAAATATGTAAAAACATAGAATATTGTAACATAAAACTGTAAAAAAAAAGAGATGAAAATAATGCCAACTATCGGTTTTATCCTAATAAAATACAGGAAGACTGTAATTTTACAATTACGGTTATTGTAAAAGAAGAATTTACTATGTATTAAAATATAGCTTTTTATGATGTGGACATTAGATGCAGCTTTGCCAATTTCTTTTAAAAGTCAACATGTAGATTAATACTTTTTAGATATAATCTGTAATAGTAACAGGTATAATCTGTAAAATAACAGCTGAAAAAGTTATTTACCACCTTTCAATCCTTAATATAGATACTTTTAAAAATATTAAACAACAGCAGACATCTGTAAAAATAATGGTACTTTGGCTGATTCAAATACAGTATAGATTGTGTAATATTATGGCCAAATGTTGTATAAGTATAAATTACTATTAGTAGAAATATAGATTTTAGTTTCAGACAGTATTTACTGTTTTGGCCTGTTTCTTTCTTCTTTTTTTGTTTTGGATGTAAATTAAATTATTATTTTTGTGGGTGATTTTGCTGGTTATTACCTGTCATTTCACTAAAACAACAGCAAACTGTATAAAACTTTTAAAATTGTATTTCTTTACAGTGTACTTTGGAGGCAGAGCTGTGCTAGCTGTTTCCAACTGTTTCCAGTCTTTATGCTAAGCTAACCTTACATTTACCACAAAGGCATGAAAGAATCAATAACGCACAAACGTTTGCTAAAAATGTCAAACTATTCCTATAATAGATCACAGCTCTGAGTAAAGCGAGGAAAAAATTGCCAGGTGTGTAGAAATATCAAAGAGTCAGTTTTCTTTTATGGTTGTTTTTTAGTGGGTTTTATGTGTCTATCGAAACCTTCAAAATGAGAGAACAGAAAGTTCTGTGGTTGTTTTATCAGTGGATAAAAACTTTTCCCCTCAGAGTGTGTGTAGGGGGTAATTTAAAGGAGCCAGACAGTGTGTGTTCGTGTGTCATAGATACGTATCGGAGACGTAGGCGACCGGATTACTGCCTCCTTCTCCCTCCTCGTGGATCAAGCAGCTGTTCGGCAGCTGTGAGCACAAGTGTGAGAAACCGAGTGTGTCGGGAGAGAAAAGGGGGGAGTGTTTGTTAGTGTGTCAGACGCAGAGAAAGACAGAAAGGCAGAGCTGTAATTTATGCTGCACCTCCGACCCCACTGCTCTTGGCTGCCGGAGTCTCTGCTGAGGTTTGCTGACGTGAGAAAATAAAAAGGCAGCACCATCAGACCTCTGCTTCAGGCCGGCAGAGGAAAGAGGTGGGAGGAGGACGAGGGTGGAGCAAGAAGAGCAATATGATTAAAATGTTTGTTTTTACGTGTTCCCTCACCACAGACTGTTGTCACAGGGAAAGAAACGGTGTTCAGGAACCCAAACTGACGTGTGAAAGAATGCACGGCTACAAAACCGAATAAACAAAGTTCATTCTTAACTTAGGTGACAGAACAGCCTCACCCTGAGGAGCATTTAGTAGCTTTAATTTGTATCACATGATGTTCTTCAACAGATAAAAGTCAAATCTTCATTTCTCTGGGCATTTAAAGGACTGGGCATCCTTTTTAACAAGCTAACAAATAAATCTCACCACATCAAAGGAACAATTTTGGAAATATTGATACCACTTTTACATCTGTACGCAATAAAGCTACCGCCAGTAGCTGTTTAGCTTAGCACAGCATGAAAGCATTACAGTAGAGAAAAACAGCTGGCCTTGAGCTGTCCAAAGATAACCAATGAATGTGAGTTATCTTGTTTGTTTACTCACAACAAATCTTTGTGTAGGAGCAACACACTGAGCTACTTTCCACTGCAGGAACTTGCAGGTCATTGTAGGACGGCCTGAACCTTTGTGGATGATCTGATGCAAGAACTGCCCCTGTAGAACCTCTTTTAGGGGCAGTTATAGGAGCAAAAGGTACCTACCCCAGGGTATATGCTTCTAATCGATCCTGAAAAACTGCTGTGCAGGTCTAGATGCTGATTGGATTAACTCAGAGAGGACAACAAGCACCAATCAGCATTCGTTAGCAGTCTTCTAAACTACAGTTACATCCACTAACTACTATTTGTAGTTGTTAACAGGAGTTAATATTGCAGTCGAGGCTGTCAGATCCTACATCGCAATTAAAACCGAGGTTGAAAGGAACAACCTCACGCTGGCTGTAAAAATCCGTCTCATGTTAGCTGAGACTGAAAGTTCACTTTTGGAAACAAAGTTGACAAAGCAATCTCACCACGAGACTTTTCATTGGAAAATGCTGTTAGTTATAATGACTGATACCAGTCTTACATCTGAATGCGAAGTGTGAAGCTACTGCCAGCACCTGGTTAGCTTAGTATTAAAAGTAGGAGACACAGCTAGCCTAGCCTCGCTCTCTCCAGATGTAACCAATGAGTATGCTAGACTGTGTTTACAAAATGGGGCACACATTGTGGGATATTACCAAAGAAGCTACCATGACCAGCTGGTTAGCTTAGCTTAGCACAAAACCTTGAAAAAAAGTGGAAACAGCTAGCCTGGCTCTCTCTAGACATAACCAATAAAAACATGCTATGTCGTGTTTGTTTAGTCCGTACAAAGTGGGAGGTAAAAACAACGAACTGAGATATTACTGAAGAATTTTCCATCAGTTAGCGTAGCATAGCACAAACCCTGGAAGCAGAGGGAAGCAGTTAGCCTGGCTGTGTCTAAAGCAAAACAACAATATAACGTCTCACTATCAATAATTTACCATGTTTTATCTGTTTTAATTAATCTATGACAGCAACCTACCATGTTGGGACCAGGAAGTTTCCCTGAGACCAGGTAGCAGGAAACTGTCCAGCATGTGTCCCCTTTAAGAGGCAAAGTTGTTTTAAGACGTTGGTTTTTGTACAGATTAACAAGCTGTAACGTGCTATTAGATTTCAGTTAGTGGCTAGCTGTTTCCCTTTGGTTACAACCATGGATAGGGTAGGTTAGCTTAGCTTAGCTTTATGCTCAGCTGAAAGTTTTGTTATGCTCGTGAAACTTGACTTTTACATGAGACTGGACGGCACATCAAAGGACATTGTGCATAATAACAAAAAGTACACTAAGTAAGTTTCTTTTAGATTCCGATCGTTCCTGTTTTCATTTCAGTGATAATTTGTATTTATTTTATTAAAGTATTAATGATGTTAACTCTTTTGTTCCGTGTATGTAAATGTACACAGCTCTCTCTCTTTGGAGATGTTCATGTGAATCCTGCTGCTGTTTGATGCTGTGGGTTATTAATTAAACCAGAGGAAAGACTCCTACAAACAGGTGGAAGCAACAAACCGGAAAGTCAGCTTTTATTAACATTTTGGATTATTTTTGCTGAGTCTCTTATCAACTGTTTTAATGGACGTTTCAGTTTGTATTTTATTTATTGCTCTCTGTGATGTTTTTGCAGTAAAATTGGTGCTGAAATGTAGAAAATGGCTTCCCAAAGTCACTTTACAGAACTTGAACTTGAACCATCCATCCATCCACTATCTATACACTGCCTAATCCTCTGTAGGGTCATGGGGGGGCTGGAGCCTATCCCAGCCGAATCGCGTGAAGGCCGAGGACACCCTGGACAGGTCACCAGTCTATCACAGGGCTACACATAGAGATGGACAACCAAGCACACTCTCATTTACACCTATGGACAATTTAGAATATTCAGTTAACCTCAGCATGCTTTTGGACTGTGGGAGGAAACCGGAGTGGCGTCGAATGCGCTTTTCTGAAATTGTTGAGGAAATGTTACTTGGTTTGACCTCTCAAGATTGCCACTGCAGCTTTTGCAGAACGGTGAGCAGGGTGGTTGTTCAGAAATAAAGCTGAACATTTACAAACCATCAGATTAGCGGAAAGGAGTGCATATGTGAAAGGGGGCTATCTTTAGCTTACAGGTGTTAAAGTGGACAAAGCAAGGTTAGCTAGCTAGCTTTTACTATGTATCTACTCTTTGTGCTAGGCTAAGCTAACTGGAGTAACGCTAGTCTTTTCATGTAACTCTTGGCAAGAATAAGTGTCACAAGTAGCCATTCTAACTTAACATTTTTTGTCAGATTCATTGAATACTCAACCGTAGCCTGTACTGTGTTTGTATACAGCCCTGGCTCTGTAAATTGGAAAGGAAGTGGCTCAAACTGATGCATGCAACTAGAAAACACAGACTGCAGCCTTTGATGCTACAACCTGAATGATATACTTTCATTTTATCTACAGATTCATCCACAAACCTGCACCTTTCTCTCCTTTCCACATTGTGTTTATTCCCTCCTCAAACACACACCAGTGGATCATGCCTGCTGTGTGAATGGGACTGAGGCTGAAAATGCTGGGTGGGGGAAAGCAGTAATGCAACAGCTTAATCAGGCTGAGGGGAACAAACACAAACACTCACACACACACACACTGACTAGTCATCTCAAGACTCGTTCTCTGCATCCTGTTTTCTCTCTGCAGGCCTCCACCCACATATACTCATGAGCCCCGTTTGCACCGAGCGGACACGGAGAAATTTAAAGTTCTGTTTAAACGGGGTTGGTCGTCTGTTAATGCGTCCTTTAAGGTGAATAAATACACTGATAGATTAAACAGGGGAAGCGCAGCCGGGCTGATTATTTGCACGTTTACGAAGGAGCAGCAGGGATTGTGTTAACTTTCGGGTGCAAGTGGGAGGATGTCGTATTTCTTTAAAGGTCATGTGAAGAGTTGCAGATGACTGTAGGGGCGACTGCATGGACTGTGAAGAAACAAATGCTGAGATTATGTGTTCATGACATACTAAAGTAAAGGTTTATCGCAAATAAAAGCCATAAAAAGACCAAAACCAACAAATCAATGATCCTGCTAGTAAGTATTGTCTTTATACTGAAATGCTAGCAGCCCTGTGAGGCTAATTTAATTATTGTGCTCACTACGTAACACTAAATTAACTTAATCTTAATTTATTTACATTATATAATGGACTGTGGTTGACGTGAGGTATCCATGTTTCTTTGGATTCAGATGTAGCAGAGCTTTAAATACCATTTAAAAGTTGGAAACTCTAATCCGGCCCCTCCGGCAGAACGTTTCTTATACATAGAAACTTATAAATGTAAATACAAGGCATACTGCCCTCTGATACAACACTACAATCAGTTTTATGACTCAGGTTCCTTTTAAAACCATTTAAAAGAACTAAATGACATTGAAAAACTGAAAATGGAAATGCCCGAGTCTCCACTGCACCTGGAAAACGTTGGCTCCTCTAATAAACTACGGTAAAAACTGCACCACGACTGAAAGTAGTAAACTTCTGTGCAGCAAAACTGCCCCACGGCGACCTCCAAAGAGGACATAATGTCACATTTCTAAATATGCATTGATCAAAGTGTAAACACTACATGACTGCAGTGGCAGATGATAGCGCGGCACTGTGATAATGTGCTGAAATTACCGAGAACGCACACTAGAATATCTCGTTTTCCAAACACAACGCGTCAGTGTAACCGCAAGGGAACGTCTGCATGTCCAAGCTGAGCAAACGTGATCGCAGCGAAACAAGAAATGCCTGTTTGAATTGATCCGTCCTGCAGGCTTCAGCGAAGGTGAATGGGCGCGAGTAGTCATAGGACTGAAATGTAAAGCCACCGCTTCTTTAGGTACAGAGCTGACTTCACAAAATGTTCACAAGGCTTTACACCCAGACGTTCAGCAGGTACATGATTCATCCTAGTATTCATTGCAGTTAAGTCTGTTGGCATCCTAACGTTTGATAATTAGCATGGATTGCAAGGTACAGTTCATGCTGGAGGGATTGTTATTAATTTCACAGGAATTTGGCCCTAAACCAAAGCTTTAACTAATGTTAGGGGGTCACCAATGTAATCACAATTAATCCTGCATGTCTTTACAAAGTTTAATAGTTGTTGAGGTATTTCATTCCGCACCAAATGGCTGTGACTGTTAACATGACTAACACTTACTGAAAACCCTTGTGCAAGCTGCACCATGACACTGGGTAAGATGAAACACTGTTCTAGCACTGTAAATGCTCCAACACACCAAATTTGTATTAAACTGCCCCTAAAAATAGTCCCTTTTACACCTATTTTCTATAGGTGCCTCTTCGGTCATTTATAAATCCTCTTAAACCTCATTTCTGTGTATTAAAATCACATTTTTTGTGAGGCTTTTCCATGAATATACACCCTTCTTGCCTTAAAATGGCTTAGATACCACTCTAGATTTTCCTCTTCCTCTAGAATGGGCAGATCTATCAAGTCTCTCCATTACAGCTCCACTGCGATTTTGCTCAACTACTTTACGCTACACGATGGCAAGTTGTAATACTGGAGTAATTCAGGCACGAACGGTCGAACTGGAAAACGCTTCTAAAGAAAAATTACACAGAAAGACAGGTTTGTTGCGTAAGAAAACCTGGGAATTGGAATCTGTTTTTGAGACCATTATCAGTACACTGCAGTGTCAAGGTGGAATTCCTTCGCCATGGCATTGACTGCTGGTTTTGCTTATGTTTACTGACATATAAAAACACCATATGGACATGTTAAAAGGGAAAAAACCTTGATCTTCTCCTGACAATGTCTGTAAAACCACTGAAGAAAATTAGAGGTCTTTTAAAATGAATAAATCAACATATTTGTGGCTCCTATTTGAGGATTTACAACTTCAGTTGGAACAAATGGGCTTGGTGGTACAGACATAGGACAGTGAATAAGTATTTATGTACTACTATACTGTTGGTTTGGATTAGATTTCCTTACAGTAACAAATATACAGAATATCACCATCTTATTTAAACAGACATGAGATGTAGACCGGTTTAAATTTGTTCGTTTATTTGGAACCCTCCTCCAAATCACGTCTGTAATTTTTCCATTTCACAAAATATTTACAAAAAAGATACTTTTATGTTTTTTTTTCTCTTTATGTTGGCTGTTGTAACAGCTCCTTTTTAGGATGATGAACCATTGCTTACATCTCGCAGTCCAGTCTTGTTCTTTTTAGAAAAAGTTCATGAAAAAAGTTTCTCCTACCCTTTGTTTCTTTCACACACTCATTTTAAAACGGCATCAGTTTCTTTTCCCCCATTGTTCTTCTTTTGAGTGCTTTTTTTAAAAAAAAACTCTTCCTTGCATGCTTTCAGCTGCAAACAGGAAGCCAAGAGCTTGTGTGCTTATTGAGAGAAGTGACATCTTTGCCCTGCAGAAAGTACAATAACAGTATCATCAGATCATCCAGATACTTGATTGGTTTGGTCTGTCCAGTCTTGTCTCTTTCTCTACAACCATAGAGTCTTTTCTAGACAAGCGTGAAGCCTACAGACGTACCAAGTAACACAAAGTCAGTAATCACTAAATGGAAACAGTCTTTGTAAGATTTTCTGTCCTTCTGTGGCAGCAGGAACGAGTGCTAGGAATACAGGCCCAGTTCTCAAAATCACAGAGGACTGGGGGTCAACAGGCCCTTCAGATGCAGCGCTATCGTCCCTCTGTTGGGTCAGCATCTTTAGTCCAGGCATAGCAAGGCGTCCACAAGTGCATTGTGGGTGTTCCATGGAAGAGCGTTTTGTGTTCAAGCTGTACGATCCATCCCTGAACTCAGCAAAGAAAGGAAGAAGTGCCATGATGATAAAAAAAATTAAGAGACACAAGGGGGACCGCGATCCCTCTCTAAAGGATCTATCAAACAAAGTCAGCTATGTGGAGAAAAATATGATGCTAATAACATAAGGCAATTGACCTCAGTACAACTGGAGAGGTGATTATATCATAGAAACATGAGCTGGAACTGGAAAGCTCAACACTGCAAGGTATTTCCCTTTAGCCTTGGTGAGAAGCCTTGAAGAAGCAGGAGAAGATTTTCTAATAAAAGTTCATTTCCTATCAATCCGTCTCCTACTCTATATTATATAAAAGATGCATCTCATCCTCTCCTCTTAGGCCTCTCCTTCTCATTTCTCGTTCATGTGTAAAAATGCTGAGCTGAGTTGTGCCAGAGTGAGCGGTTGGCTGTTGTTTATGCATTTTACGTATAATACACTACATGAAACACTGACCGAAAATAAAGAAAGGAAGAAAATAAAAACACAAAAGAGATCAACCCTGCCCCCGAATGTGTGTACGTGTTCTAGATCTGTGTGTGTGTGCGGATATAAACATTTATTTTAACGTGTGTATAGTATAACTGCATTGCGTATTTTCCGGTTAATAAGACGGTAAAGGTGTGCTATTTTGGTGCCTGTCTCTATATCCAAGTGTGTGTGCGTGTGCGTGTCTGCTCTGTTAACTGGTGACGTAGTGCTTTGTAGAGGGCTGCCCATACAGCCCGTAGAAATCTGCATGTCTGTGCGTCTGTGAGGCGTCTATCCAGTCCCTCACTGCCAGGCCCTGCATGGACGGACCTCCAGAAGCCAGGCCGGGAGGAGGGGGGTAGTCCTGGGCGCTGACCCAGGGGAAGGAGCCCGAGCGCGGGTACGGGGGATGGCTGCGGTGGCCCGACACTGAGGGCACTCCGGAGCAGTAGCAGTTATCCATCGTACACACTAAGATCTTGCGGCCGCCGTACTGCGGCAGCACGGCCTGCTGGGAGGAGTGCGAGGAGCTGCTGCCTCCCGGGGGAAAGTGTGAGGAGCTGAACACGGAGCCTGAATGGTGGTTGGTCAACGAGCCGCTGCCGCTTCCCGTCCCGCCGCTCTCGCTGATGTGCGGTGGTCCGCAGGGGCCGAGAGGCTGCTGATTGGTGGACTGGCCTTCTCCGGAGGCCGAGCCGGAGCCCAGGTAGGGCTGCTTGGCTAATGACGAGGAAGAAGACGAGGAAGAGGAGGACGAGTCTTTGAAACCCGGAGCTGCATTTTTTCCGGCGCTCCCGTTTCCCTCAGGGAAGGCAGTGGAATGTTTCCGTTTCTCTGCTCCAGAGGCGGAGCTCTGACCGCTGGGATATGCAGGAACAGACTGCAGGAAGGTCGAGGGAGGAGTGAGGGGAGCTGAGAGGAGGGAGAGAGGGTGTGAAATTAGAGGAGATAAGTGGTAATTAAAACATAAACACATTCTCGACAGCATTAAAACCTCACGGGTGTGTTTCGGTTCCTACCTTCAAGTGTTCTTTTCAAGCTCTTCTCTCTTTTCGAGATCTCAGAAAGGAAAAGCTTGGAGTTTAGATTCCCGACTTTGTAAGGAGGGAGGCTGCTGCCCACACATGCCTGAGACCTGCAACAAGTGCCAAGAGTCATGCAAAATTCAAGATAAGATGACTGTTTGGAAACTGAGTATTACAGATCAAAGGGCATAAACCTTCCATTTTAAAGATCAACATACAACAGTTAACTCTAGGAGCTTCAGTAGAAAGCAACTGGACTTCTCTTTTGGGTTCTTGAAGATGTTTCACTTCTTATCTAAGAGGCTTCTTGAGTTCAAAAATATCAAGAACCCGAAAGAAAAGTATAGTTGGTTTCTACTGAAGCTCCTAGGATGACCAGGACCTGAATGACTGAGAATGAGGGATCGACTGATATGGGTTTAGTAGGGTCTATGCCGGTTACTGGAAATCAAGAAAGGCTGATAACTGATATTTCGAACCTATACGTATTACATGTAATGTTTTACCAGCATGTGATAGCAGAGAACCTGTCATTCATAACTAGGCTTCTTCATTAATAAGGGTGACTAACTGAACATGTAAAATAGAAACAGCAGTGATTAAATTAGAACATTCTCCCGTTCATGTGGGATCGACTGAGATTGATCAGTTTGTCTCCTGCTGTTCTTCTCTATTTTTTATCTTTTAACTTTTATCGCCTACTGAAGTCCATATCTTGAAACACTATTAATTATGGTTTTCCAGACTCTGTTTCAGGCTAATCTGTGGCTGCCTTCAAAACTTAGCTGCTAGCTGTTAGCATAGCCTGGAGTGAGAGAAGCTAATTTCCTGGTTTGTGGCAGCAGCTTGGGTTTCTGGTTCAGTTTTTGTTGCTTGAGAGACATTAGTGAGACCCCAGAGTGAAGACAGACAGAGACGAGGCTGCATCAGACCTGAAGTAGAACATTTGATTCAGTAATCAGTCAATAAAAGTGATAATCAGAAAAATGCCAAATATCGACCGGTCTATCCCTACTGAGAATTTTCACCAACATACACTTGTTTTCTCACCTGTCTGTGAGGATTTTAACCGGCTTGGTGTTTTTCATGAAGCTCAGCTCCTCTGCCTTACTAAAGGCCGTGTGGATGGAGCTCAGCAGCTTCTGGGCCTCGTGGCGCTGCTCTCCCAGCGCCAAAACCTGGGCAGCATTCTCCTGGCAGAACCGAGCCTGAGCCCGATCCAGAGCCTCCAGTGTCCGACCGAGATCCTCCTCCAGGAGCTGGTGCATCCGCTGGTACTGCAGGCGCACCTCCTCCTTCAGCTCGCACACCCTGTCCTGTGGACAAACAAACGCAACAAAACATCAGTCCACTCCAATTATGCAACACAGCGTGGAAAATAAGCACAGCTGCCCACAGAGCAAGGTGCAAAAAAAAACATACCTCCACCACACACTTGTCAGAGTCCAGTTTGCAGAGCTGCTCTTCAATCTCCTGCACTCGCTCCTCAACACGCTCCTGCTGTCTTAACAGGTTTTGCTGTGAGGTGAAGAAAGGAAAGTCTTAGTCTTTAGAAAGTTGTGACCTCGGTTTGCCACCAGCATCCCCTCCCCATGCCGGAGATATTAGAATCCGGGAGCCGGCTAATTTAGTCTCCATCCAACACACAATCCCTGCGGGGGAGGAGGTAGGGGGATGCTGTCATAGCAACCAACAGCTATTTTGTGTTTGCATTAGTGAGCGAGGACGAATGTTGGGGGAGCCGGGGGCAGCAAGCACAGATAGATAAATGGGCATACGGAGGCAGAAAAGGCTCTGCTCTCCCCTCAGTGCACCTCCTCTCCTCTGTCCTGCATGTTCCTTCTAAAAGACATAGCAGGGGCTGATCTGAGAGCTGTGGCAATGTTGTGGCAACAACACTTGTTATTTCTGGGATGATGATGGCATGTGAACAACAGCAGACGAATGCTCAGGCCAAACTGAGATGTTCGTCCGGCTCAGCTAGTGGCCAAAATAAAGAAAATAAACCTAAGAAATAGCTCCAAATGAGATCCACAATCCTTTATGTCGCTTCCTGGGAATGTCATTGACACAGATTTGCTAATCCTTCATGTTATTAATATTTAATGTGAAATATGAACAATCGTCGCTCAACATTAATGATGGAGAGGCATACTGATAAGATGTCATTATGAGACTAAAGCCATGTTAGCAGCTCTTTGAGGCCGCTGATGATTCCCCACAAAGAGGTTTTAGTGAAAAATCACAAAATTCTAAGAGTTGAGAGCAAAAATGGCAACTAAAATGCTCTCAACAGCAACATAAGCTTACATAGAACATCTTTGACTTCCAGCAGTCACCTCCTCTCTCATCCACAGCTGCTATATTATCACATATGAGGCTGGTGCCGGATTAGCCTGCTAAGCTGCATTGTTTTGACAGGGCCTGAACATTCTGATGTGAAGAAAGTGCTAAAGGGACCTCAGGTTTACTGTCCAGAGGCAGGCTGAACCGAAACTTTCTTTGTTGCTTGAACTAGAGCCCAACAAATAAATCAGTTTGCCGATAATGGCTCATCACCGATATATCAGTATCAGCGTTAATGTTATCTAATGTGTGCAGGTATTAAAACCATTATTTTACACAAAATAACAGAAAAATATGTATGGTTTAATTTCAAAACGTCACAGCAGAGTTTGTCCATCAGTGCTCTCGGCACTGTGTGTAGCACACGTAGCAGAGTACATTCGACATTTTAGCAGACAATGGTGCGGAGTCAAGCGGTGAGACTACACGGTAAGCTGCTAACTAGTTTGTGAAATACATGTTATCAAACAACAAATTCATCAGTTTCTCTTTTCCATGCAACTCTAACATGGATATATAATGGAGCTGTAACGAACGGTTGATTAACTGATTAGTTGTCAACCATTAAATGTATCAGCAACTATTTTGATCTTGATTAATTGGTTTGAATAATTTCTTAAGAAAAAAGTCTGCATTCTTCAATTCCAGCTTCTTAGGTGTGAATATTTTCTCCTCTTTCTTTCCTCCTCTTTGACGGTAAACAGATTATCTTTGGGATGTGGACAAAACAGAACAATTGAGGACATCAATTTGACCTTTGGGAAACAAGGATTGACATTTTTCACCATTACCAGGGACACTAAACAGCTAAGTGAATAATCCAGGAAATAAATGACACTTAAAATAATCATTACTGCATAATATAATAAATGACGAGTACATATAAACCGTTAGAATTTTTTTTTACCCCCGAAAAAACCCTGTATTGGTTGGAATCCAGTTTTAACTGCAGTATTTAATTTCAGTTTTACCATCCAGAGTTGGGCCGTCCAGCTATTTGTGCTGTTTAGCCACATTAGCAACCTCCTTCTCCAGCATATCTGCTTAGCTAATGGAATAGTAGGTGAGCATCTTTAATGTTTGTTTGTAGTTTGTCAGCAAAGCCTAGAGGAAAACACAGATTTCTTTCAAATAAGGTAACACACTTTTACTTTACACGGACTGACAATGCTAACTCTCGTTAGCCAGGAAGAACCCTGACATGCTAACATGCTCACAATGACAGTCCTAACAAAGCTATGCTAAGCAGTTTTATGGTTAGCATGCTGACCTTGTAGTGTGTTAGCATGCTATCATTTTAACTAAAAATTAGCATCAAAAGCTCAGTCAAACTCATTAGCAGACAACATTTAAAACTACCACCTATTTTTCTTTCAATTTATTCATTAATCATGCAGTTTATGATTAAACCGTATGATTTAATCATAAACTGACTAAATCACAGCTATTTAATTTAAAAGCTGTTTAAATTAAATAGCTATTTAATTTAAACAGCTTTTAAATTAAACAGCTATTTTAAAAGCTGTTTAATTTTTTTATATCCGAGTCCAATGTGACATTTTCAAAAAGACCAACCAACACGATAAAAACCAACTATTTTTTCAATTATTATTATGTAAAAAAAATAATAAATTAGCAAATTCTCACATCTGAGAAACTTGAAACAGTATTTATTTATTATATTTATTGAAAAAAATGGCAAAAATAACTACAAATAAATCTGCAAGATTGATTTTATTAGATATCCTAAGTTATTAATCGGTGACAATGAGTTTTGACCTAATAATGGTGCTGTATGAACAATTAAGGGATTGGCAAGTTGTTAAAGTTGACCCTGAATGTGTGTACCTATCTTTTTTGATTAACATAACAGTTGCCCAGATGTGTCACTCAAAAACCATAATGTTAGCATCATAGTAGTGCTTTGTGGTATGCATTTTGGTTGGCTTTGGTCACCAAAGTCATTAAGATTCATCCACTGGGGAGCACAAATGTACACAGTTTAAGTGACAAACTAACACTTGCTAGGGACAATTGGGTTTGGATCAAAAACTGAATCTGTTATTAATTGGACTAGTTAATAATCAGTTTGTTCACATACCACCATCATCATCACTATTTAGTCTAATCTATTCATTCCAACCAACGGCAGCTGACTTTATCATTAGTGATCAGCTGCTGTGGAGCCTGATAGGAATAAAAACCTGCATACTCCTGGGCCTCAGCGGCACATGGTTGGGAATCATTGCCCTAGATATCTCTCTCTCTCTCTCTCTCTCTCTCTCACACACACACACACACGCGCACACATGCACGCAGGCAGGCAGGCACGCACACACACACAAACACCCGGCTGGCATGGTTAGATCCAGGACAGTGACCTGGTTGTGCTGACTGAGTGAGTTAGGCTTCGAGCAGAAGCCGGCGGGGGGAAAACAGGGTCGAAGGAGCCGAAGCTTTACAGAGGGGGGAGCGACTAAATGTATGGGATACCTCTGGGGGAGGGAGTGAGTTTAAAGAGGGGAGGGTGCTCTTTAGCTGTCATTTCACCACAGTGCCTTTTCCATCAGAGCCACCAGAGCAGGAGAGCAGCGGGGCCAGAGGGAAGGTCGGTGGTCGCCGGGGGTGGCTGGTGGATGGTGTGAGGGAGGTGAATGTGGTTGGGGGCTGATGGAGGTGAAGGGTGGGGGGCTGTAGGGTTGGGGGTCCACTCTGCATGCCTTAATCACACTCAACATGGAGGATGTGTTAGTCTCTGTAAAAACGTTCAGGGATTAGAGCTGGTTTATATGATGATTCACTCACATAAATGTCATTAGATTGTTTTTCTCCTTTTATTTTCACACAATTTATTGATTCCCACCTGGAAATTATTTAGCAGAGGTGCTGAGCTGCCTTGCGATCAATTTAATAAGTAGAACAAAGCCTCTGCTCTTTACTATTTAAATTATATTTATTTTTAATCACATTGGCGCAGGTTGTTGCACCACTGATTGGATTTTTGAGGCCAAATAATACCACAAGTTAAAATACCCAGCAGGGCATTTTATAGCACGTTAAAAACACTGTTTCTTATGGATTCAAATCTGTTTTTTGCGTTTTTCTACTGCAATGTCTTGTGATTTATCGGTCAACACAAACACTAGTATAACAAATCTACAATTAAAGCTGCAGTGATGAACTGATCAGTTGTCAATTCAATTAATCATCAACTATTTTGAAAATAAATTATTCAGATTGATTGTTTTTTTTTAAGGAAACCAACTCCAGCTTCTTAAATATGAATATGTTTTGTTTTTTCCCTCCTTTATGACAGTAAACTGAATATCTTTGGGTTGTGGACAAAACAAAACAACTGAGGACGTCATCTTGGACTTTGGGAGGCACTGATATCATCCGATATTTGCGTCCAGCTCAAGTGAATATAGGCAAAATCAGCCAAAAAAATCAATGTGGCCAACGTATACAACGTCATATTAAATGACAAAGCCCTTGTTGAAAGCACGAAACTGAGTTGGACCTGAAATGATTAGACATGCTTTGGTAAAAACGCTATTTAACATCACCACCCCAGGCTACGGTATTTTTTATACTTAACAATTTATTGATTAAATGAGAACATAATCATCAGAACTACCAAAACGTTAATTAATCATTAGTTTATCACTCCAGTTTTCTTAGGGGTCATTAATTCTGGAAATATTTTTGCTCCATTTATCAAGACGTGCATATATTTTGGTAAATAAATGACAAAAAGTTGCAGTAACGGGAGAGATGTCAACATACAGCAGGTCTAAGGTAACTTCTGACAATACTATTGAAGGTAAAGGTGACAACTACGGGCACTTTAAACCCGGGGTTATTCCAGCATAGAGGAATTTCAGGTGCTTCCCCCAGAGAATGAAACCAAAACCATCGGCGCCAAAATGATGGGAAATAAAACGGCAATTCATTTTTTTAAAAACAGTTTTGGTAATTGGGCCGGGAAAACACCCCATAAACCTAATAGCAGTATGACCTAGAAACACTTGATTACAGATGCAATAATTACTAGATTAACCAATTAAGAAAAAAATAATCGGCTACAATTCTGATAGTTGATTTACTCTTTTTTTTTAAGACAAAATATGCCAAACATTTGGAATTTGATCCTATTCTTTGATCGTAATCTGATTATATTTGTGATTTTGCATGACAAAACGAGACATTTGAAGACACCAATCCGCCGGAATTTTTAAAAACCATTTTCCAATATTTTGCAGACAAAGTAGTTAATCAATTGATAAGGAACTCAGATTTCAACCATGTAATAGCGATACTGTTCCTACATGACATCAAGCTGTAACGATCAATAGATGAATCGTTTAGTTGTCAACTGTTAAATCAATCAGCAGCTGTTTGATAGTCGACTCACTGGTTTCGGCCATTTTTAATGGAAAAATAAGCCAAGATTCTGTGATTCAAGCTTTTAAAATTTGATTGTTTTCTGGTTACTTTCCTCCGTAATGACAGTAAATGAAATATATTTGGGTGGTGGGCAAAGCAAGACATTTGAAGATGTCATCTTGGGGCCATTTTTTGCCATTTCCTGGACCACACAATGGAATGGTTGTCAATATGGTCGTCAACATATGCAGGGATAATATGTATCTGTAATGAGCCAAAGTAAGCCGATACTAGAACTCAAGCTGCCTATTTATTGCTCCATTGCCATTACACTGTTTGCCCACCGGAGTCTAATTTTAAACCGTGAACACGAATCTTGGAAACAACGCAAGTGATTCTTATCAAAAACATTGTCTGATTGTTTTTTTTAGGTTAAATATTATTGGCACTGTCAGGAAAAGCTGGAAATGTGAAGGATTTTTGGCAACACAGCTTCTAAATTCAACCTATCCCACCCGATGACCATTCATCCCCCCTCCCCAGGTGACTGATTAACTAAACATAAAGCTGAGTCATAGCGTTACCAACAGGAAATACACCCTACCGTGACACGGTTGACACCTAAACAGGGTGTTGGGTGAGCTACATGAGTCAGTAGGATCCTTTGTGGTTCTGCCTTTGACTGTCCTGTCACACACACCCTATCGAAAGAAAGGAAGGGGAGGAAAACCAGTCCGGCCTCTGCTCGAACCAGCGACAGCAAACCCCCAGGAAGAGAAGAGGTTAATAAGAAAACCCAAGTAGACCGCAGAATCAAGTGACGAATCACTTTAATCCCTTTTCCCTTCGACTACACTCCCACACCCCCCCTCGCAACTGGCGATCCCTGAGCTCGGATGCACCTGTGCTGGGGAGATAAGGCCCTCTGAGGGCCCCTCATTGTTCCACCCTCGACTGCATTGTTTGTCATTCCAACAGATGAGAAAGGAGGCTGGAATGGATCACAACTGAAAAAATGCAAGATAGACTCGAAACACTCGAAATGCAGCCGTTTCTTAAAGAGGCAAATTCTACTTTTATGGAACGAAGCGAATTGGTAAACAAATTGTTGCAGCTTTGAACCCCAAAATCTAAAATACTGTTAAAATACGTCCTTTGTTCCGTTGATGTTTGCTTTACGACGACAAAATGGATGAAAAATGACCTCGCTGGCTCGGGCGATGCTGTTATGAATGCACTTAGCCAAGACTTATTGATCACTGATGAACAAATTCTTGCAAGTGGGGCTGCAACTAATGATTGCTTTCTTGATTAATGGTTTAGTCTGTGAAAGGTCAGCAAGTGGTAGAAAATGTTTGTCACAGTTTCCCAGAACCCAACATGAAGTGCACAACCCAAAGATGTTCAGTTTACTATCAGAGAAGAAGAAAATGTTCACATTTAAGAGCAGAAACCAGAGGATTTTTGCCATTTCCACTCAAAACAATAGCTTGGTTTTAAATTACTAATCAATTGACTGCTCTGCTCACATCCTGCTGTATTTTTATTTGTCATGATATAAGAGTGACTTGTGTGTTTGGTTGAAGTGTGAACATTGTTTTTAAATCTTCTTACTCTGATGTCGTTGCGTCGCAGCTCCACGTCGGTGACCGCGTGGCCGTGGCTGGGATGGCAGCGGGCGAAGCAGCAGTACTGGCACACCGCCGTCTGCTCGGCCTCGCAGTGGTACAGCCTGTACTCGTCGTGCTGCGGGCAGGTCCAGGCCTTCACCGCCTCCGCCTCCACCAACAGGTGCCCGAGGGCTGAGCAGGGCTGCTGCAGGTGAGTCTGGACGTGGGACTGGCAGCACGGGGCGTTGCAGCGCAGGCACACCTTCACGGCAGGGAGCGGCGGGCCTCGGCGGCACAGGATGCACTGCAGCGCCGGCGTGGTGGCCTTCTCCACACTCAGGGCGTTGTACTTCTCAACTATGTTGGACAGTTTGTGGTTCTTCTCCAGGCTCGGCTTCTGCGTGTAAGCATGATTGCACTCGGGGCAGCGGGCCAGCGAGGAGTCTTTGGCCCAGGCCTCGCTGATGCAGCCCCGGCAGAAGTTGTGCTTGCAGGGCAGCTGGATGGGATCTGAGAACACGTGCAGGCAGATGGGGCAGATGAGCTCCTCCTCGAAACAGTTCCTCCACGTCTCAGCCATGTCAGAGGCCATCATGGTGGTGCAGGCAGGCATACACTAACTGTTACCCTGCTTCTCCCCAGACCTCTAGGCCTCTGCGCCGCTTACAGGAAACCCGTTGCTATCAAAAACGAGTCTTGAGAAACGGATAAAAACAGCCCCGGTGCTGTCCTGAAAGATCAGCCGGCGTACCCCTTGTGACCAGGCGAGTCTCCCTGACAGATGACGAGTATTGCTTATTACTGCAGCATGAAGGCAAATTCCAGAAAAAAAATTGACCAGAAGAAGGCTTCAGGCGAGGATGACAACACCTTGGTGATTTCAACACATGCAACAGAGGCTGACGTTATGCAGATTACAGTAAACGGTGCTTTCCTATTCCCCTAAATCACACTCACAGACTGCACCGGCCTCCTGTATGTATGTGTGTGTTTACGGGCCTGCAGGAAGCAAAAAGCCTGTCCGCTACAGGTAAACCGTGAACTGCAAACAAGGCACGGAGAATTAAATACCCACACAAGTATCAAATCTATCTGTAGATGTAGCACATGAAAGGAAAAAAGACACTTGATCCTCCTTCCTCTGCCTGCTCCGGCCCTTTTACCTTGAGAGCTGCCTTCACTTGAATTATGATTGACCAATTCAGACCAACAAACCAAGCATGAAAAGCATGAGAAAGGACTGCTGGAGTCCACACCCTGATTACTATTCACACACACACACACACATTCACACTCACCCACACTAGAGAGCTTCTTCTTTTTTTTATAAGACCTGAATCTGTTTTAGCAGGACCTCAAGGACGCCCCTCAATAATCACAACGCAGCGCAATGCTTTTGTCCGCTGAATCATAAATAAGTATCCACCAGCGATTTAATTACACATACACCCAGCAGGAGACACAGAAATGCAGTTTTACAGGTCAGATGAACGACACAGGTACCTCCGGAGCCCTTCAGTCTGACACCAAATCTGCTTTTTGATGAATAACGCCTGGCTGCTATGTGGCACAAGCTCGCATATCTGTACACAAGGCCTCGGCTTTTATTTTCCTCCACCACTTTCCCATCGACAACAAAGGCCTTATAATCTCATTAAACGGCAAATCATACCGGGCCCCGTCATTTCGAGGCTGTTTACTGCATAGTTAATCGTTTTTAATAGTCGAGTCCGGCTCCTGCGCACAAAACAAAGGCTTTTAGGATCCGCAGGAATGTTGGCTGCTGTTGCGGAGCCTTTTCCCCCCTCCGACACATCTATCAAAGATCTCCCCGCACAAAGATTAGGGTTTCTCGGCTCTCTTTTCACTCGGGTCTCCGCCTCGTCGTCGCCTCAGCCTTTAGCCAACAACATATTTATCTACTTCCTTATCTCGGTTTAAATCGCGTAAATTAGCTCAGACGTCACCTCACCATTTTCCACCGGGTAAAACGACTACAACGGCGCTAATACGAGCTGTGGTCATTATGTTTAAAAGCAGCCATATTCACGTATTTATTAACGGGGGTGAAAAAATAAAAATAATACAAAAATATACCCTCCTGGTCTTAAAGGGGACGTCGAGTTTCTGTCCTTGTTAGCTGTCATCAGCCATCTTGCAAATCCTCATTTAGGAAAAAAAAGGAGAGAGATATCCGCCGTGGAAAAGGCTGAAGGCTGTTTCACCAAAGCTGCTTTTCTGGAGCTGACCTACACACACACAGCGACGCAAAGTCCGTCATTTAATTTTAAAAAAAAAAGGAAAACACGCCTTTTTTCGCTGTTGTACGTCCGAAAGCAGCGGTCCGGACCCGGCTGAGCGTCGTGGGCCGGTGAGTCCGGTGCGAGTCGGCTCCGTGGTTCATAAAAATCCAACACGGTTGTGAATAATAATTTGTGTTTTCTCCCCCTCCTTTCTTTCTCTGTCTCTATCGGCCAGGCTTTAGAGAGGAGGAATGCAGGCGAGCTGGACCAAACCACCGTCAAGTGAGCCGGTATGACGTTAGACTTCTGGCTCTGCGTTTCACAATAAAAAGGCAGCTAGCTAAACAGCGAGCTAGCTAGCAAGCTAAATGGCTACTTAGCCAAGGAGCTAGCTAGTTAGCAGTGAGAGGAGTACTCATATCTTTTACTGAAGTCAAAGTGGTAATACCACAGTTCAAATATTTGCATTAAAATATACTTAAATAGTAATTCTGGTGTATTTCAAGCTGCTCTATTTCTTATTAATGTGCCCATTGTGCTTCTGCTGCTCATGCTAACTGCCCACTAGCCATTTTAGCAGTAGTGTAAACAAGGAGTCACACAAAACCAAGCTCTCTACAGCTTTTCAAGAAAACGTGATTTTTACATGGATATTTTTTGGTAAGCACGTAAATGAACATGCTGGAGCGACCTAATCCTAACTGCTTTGGGCATTAAGCCATGATTGTTTATTTTATTAATACTGTGTAGACTTAATAGACAATGGGACATTGTCTTTTCTCATATCCCGGCTTGTTAGGAAACTGGGTCAGATAGGTTTAAGAGCCTCGCTCAAGGGCCCAACAGTGGCAGTTTAATGATGCTGGGGCTTAAATCTGCAACTATCTGATCAGTAGATCAGAAAACCACCACTGCCCACACTTCATGCTTTTCACATCTGCACTCCTGCAGGGGCATGCAGGATGTAAATTCTGTCATCCACTCAGTTCGCAAGGGACCACGTGCAGCCCAAAAGTTTGTTTCGACACAGACCATCCACACTGCAAATGAGCTGCCTGTACATGCACCCAAAAGAATCCATACCTGCTTTATCTTTCAGCTGCACAAAGCATGAACTGATCTTAATGCCTTGTTTCTTTAGAACTCTGTCTTTACTTTGTGAGTCAATTAAAAGTCAACTCATTCCTAGAGGAACACCTGTGATCTCCAATGTGTTTTGTACAATTCATCCTTACATTTTTCTCAAGCCAAGGGTTTTCCTTGGGTTCACTGAACTGGCAGTCAATTACTGAAACTAGGCAGTGTACGCCAGGAAGTTGAAAAAACAAATTAGCTACAGGCTATTCAGTTGCATAACAATGTTGACAGTCAGATTGTGACTATATCATTACAAATGACTAGTTTAGCTAGTTTAACACGGGCTATCTGCATACCATGTAGTGTAGTAGTGATTCTAACAAAACGTTTTTACATAACTGGTTACACACCTGTGTTGTGTAACCAGTTTTTGGGTTGCACACAGATATCCGCAGAGAATATTCATTCAGAAACATTAATTCCACTTAGATTTGACTGAAAACTAAAGGGATTTCTTCTTACCTTCATGATGGGACAGTGTCAGAGCTAAATGCACTTCTTGGCTCTCATATTTAAAATTTAAGAGCTCCAGTGTACAGCTGTCTCGTAGAAATAAGCGAGTAAACCGAGTGACAAAGCAAATATATTAACTTACATGAGCAACAATTTTCTTACATCATTTGCAGTAACAGTGCTTTTGCTGTGATTTTTTAAAATATAATCTTCTTATCTCTCGATTATAACAGCCTGTTCCTCTTGACTGAAGTAGGCGGCATGCATTGATCCATTTTGTAAGAGTGAATAAGATCAAATGACACGTTTAAACGGCTCCTTTTATGGGAGTGCTTGCAGAGCCTGTTGAGGAAAACCAGGCTAACAAAAAAAGATTACAACCAACCGTCATTAAATGTATTGTCTCTGACTAGGGTTTAGGTTTTGTCGAACCAGCTAACAGAAAGGAAACCTGGATTTGTCTAACTTGCAAGAAACAGTGCTGACACTTAGGAGACCAAATCAGAGGACTAAACAAGTTTTTTTTTTTAATGCTCAGCTCTCTCAACTTGCACAACAATTCTCTGCTAATACAGTTATAGAAACTAATTTTATGTGTCATTTGATGCAGGATCAATATTAATGCAAGAGATCAAATTTGCTCTGATTATTTTGTAGGAAAGCAGTGGCTTGTATCGGTAACTAAAATGTAATTGTCATTACATATGCAAAACATCTTTCTAAGGTATTAAAAAAATGCAGATTGCAGTGACTGTGAGCCGCAAAAATGAGCTTTTATTGTGAAGCCTCCTCTCAGAGCCTGCAGCCTGCTTCCGCTTTTTACCGCAGACTTGACGCAGCTTCTCGGCCTCCCCCTCCTCCTCTTCCCCCCTCCTCCCCTCCATCC
This sequence comes from Dascyllus trimaculatus, assembly GCA_024666655.1. NCBI lineage: Eukaryota > Metazoa > Chordata > Actinopteri > Pomacentridae > Dascyllus > Dascyllus trimaculatus. The sequence continues at coordinate 9,514,294 of CM045463.1, read as the reverse complement.
CTCCCTCCTTCCGGATCAACGCTACGGCCGTCACGTGACCTGTCACACAACTGATGTGTGTCACGTTTTAACGGGAGGAGCTGCGGGACGAACCGGGAGGAAGGGCCGGGAATCAGACTTAAAGGGCTTTACTGCAACTGTTAATGGCCTCATCGGGCTTCTCTGGGGGCAACACTGCATGGACGCGTGCGTGTGTGTGCGTGAATGTGTGTGTGAGTGTGTGTGTGTGTTGCAGGAAAATATCGCTGTAATAATCCCACAATATTCCCTCAGAGAATAAAGGAACATTCCGTAAACAGGGATTCACTCACTTCTCATGTGGCTGCACAGTTCTACACGAATGTAGGATGTGACGTTTATTTACTAAAGTAAAAGTCCTTCATTCAAAATGTTACTTAAATAAAAGCACAGAGGTTTTATCAGCAAAATGTGCTTATGTAATCAAAAGTAAAAGTACTCAATAAGCAAGATTAGAGTGTGAACGGTTATTGATTAATCAATAGATTGACTGACAAATATAAGCTGCAACTACACTGTAAAAAACAGCTTTACCCTGTAAGTTTTTAAAAACTATTTACTGTTATTTTACAGATTTTCCCTGTTTTGATAACTTACAGATAATAACCAGTAAAATCACAGAAAAAGTTTTAATTTATGTTTTAACTGTAAAAAATAAATAAATAATTTTAAAAAACTGTCAAAACTGTAAATAAAATCAAAATAAAAAATCTGTATTTTAACAAATGGCAGTTCATTTTTTTACAGTGTTGGACTGTAAACGTACATCGTTTTGCTGTATTTAGATGAACAAAAACGAAATAATTTCCAGATATTTGCCGATATTTTCATCATTTTTACGTTTTTTTGAAGGCTGCACTATTCCATTATTTTTAAATTAGCAAAAAAGATGATTCATTTCCATTTATTTTGACATGTTTTCAACACTTTTACATTTTTTTAATGTTGCTGTATTCCATTATTTTTAATATCTTTTTTGGTATCCTTGCCGCAATATTTTTACAGTGTTTTACAGCTATTTTTTTTATAGTGTACATTGACAATCAGTTAGTTATTGCACCTATTTTTAAAGAAAATACCAAAATGTTTGCATCATTTAAAACTAAATATATTTGAGGCTGGCGCTGTTGGTCGATCATACGAAACAAAATGTGTGAAGACGACAATTTGTAATTCTTTTTTTAGACTATAAATGATTAATTGACAAACCAGAAACTGATCTGCACATCAATCAACGTGTCACAGTCATTATGGCAGCACTACATGGGGTGTTACCGGCTGGTTGAGTGGGAGCATGATGGTGATGTAATCAGTTCAATATTTACCCTGAAAAGTTTGATAGGGCGCCAGTAATAGTCAAGTAATTGTAATTATTATCTGTAGCTGATTGTAAATGTACTTGAAGGAGAATTCAGGCACATTTCAACCTGTTGTTTTTCTGATTACGCGGCTCTAGATGTCATGCTAACCTCACAGTCTTCCCGTCCTCCATAAATATGGAAGGAAACAGTTTAGAGGTGAGAAGTCAGCATGAACTCTCTGCAGTTTTTCTAAGAAGGCTGAATTTTACATGACTCATTCTCAATGTTTGTTTTCAGTCAAACACAGAAATTAGCAGCTTGGAAATTCTGCAGTGAAGGCAAAAGAATGCAACATTATTGTGACACTTAGAGCCACAGTGGCCACATTAATAGAAAGGACGCCATGTTGAAATAAGTCAGAATTATTCTTTTTGCCGCTGCCTATGTCTAGGTCATTTTTTAAAAAGAATTCCTCAAAACAAGCAGAAACATCTAAACCTGATCTGCTTCTAAGTTTCTCAAACTCCCTATATACAACTGTTGGTTTAGGGAGCTCATTAGTGGAAGAAGTATTTACATCCTCTATTAAACAAAAATATAAATGTGTTACTGTAGAAGCACTCTATTACATGTAGAACACCGTTATCAGGATTTTACTGCTGTTTTATCAGCAAAATTGATAAAAATAATGGAAAGAAAAAAGAAAATTGATAGTAGGGCTGCCAGAAAATAAATAAATAGCTAAATTATTTCTGAAAAATAATAATATTAACTAATAACAATCAAACGATGTAATTTTATGGTGACACATTGTAAAATAACGATTTGTAAAACTAAAGATTTTAATGTTGAATGTAGACCTTATCTACCGTTTTGGCCTGTTTTATTTATTTATTTATTTATTTTTGTAATTTAGCATGTAAATTAATACTTTATGATTTAAATAGATATCTGTAGTTTCAGAAAACAACAAAGACCAATAAAAAATAAGTATATAAAATAATTTACAGGTTCTCAGAATTTTTCTTTTAAATACCAGCTAATATCTGTAAAATAATATTTTGCTGATTTAAATATAATAAAAACTGTAATTTCACCATCAAACGTAAAAGAAATACAGATTTTTGACGCAGACATTGTTTACAGTTTTAGCCTGTTTTTCTTGTCTTTTTGTTAACAAATAAATTAATACTTTTTCCCATTTTTTACTGTACAGATGTGAACAATATGTATGGTTTACACTGCTGAATTACTACTGAGGATGAATATTTTAATCTGTAGCAAGACATCCTTCATTATACAATCATAATACTTTGTTTGTGAAATCTTAATTTTTACTGTAACTGGTAGCTGTTGCTTTAAAATGCATGTATTTTCAGGTCCACAGCTACAACTGAGAGAAAAACAGCTGATGTCTTTGGTGTTACTGTAGGGAAATTGTTTGTTTGTGTTCTTTTTTAAACATCCTACAAACATCCTAAATGCATATAGTGACGTTTTTAAGGGTAATTTTTTATATTTTATAGAGTTTATGCATGTAAATGCCAGTGTAGAGCTACATTAAAGCGATTTTCATGGGGGGAAAAAATCAAAATATTTAACTTTGACACACAAAAACTTAATTAACAATTACATTTTGCTGCTAATGCTTATGTACGAGGATTTCTTTTATGCTGGACTTGTAATCAAGTATTTTTTTAGTGTAAAGAATCTGAGTGCTTGTTCCACCACTGGGAAAAAGTTAGGCTCCGTTCAAATGAATGTGTCCTCACCTCCTGTGAGTTGTATGATTGAATAAAAGAATATATAAACTCAGCTTCACACTGGTGGCTGATAGCTGATGTCTCAATCAACATTTTATTGCAACGTATTAAAACTAACCTACTTGGTCCTAATTCTATCATGTAAAGACTGTTACGTATTTTGCACATGCGTATAGACATATAAGTCAGACTTCCTGTACCATTACGTCACATCGATTACAAACACCCAATCACATCGTGACATGCTACAATACTTATCGAGGTATTATTTGTTGTTTTTATTTTCGACATCATTAGAAAGCCCCACTTGCGCAGGGCATCAAAAAATTGGGTAAAACTCTTGTTGTTCCTCTCCACGGAAATCTTTAGTAAAAGGCGAAAGATTTATACGATCTGAAGAGAAACAAGAGTGTACTGAAGACTGAGAGACAAACCGAGCCACGACTTCAGCGACCATACTGTTTTAACTCACGGTTCACAGAGCGGACACGAAATTTTACAAACTACAGAAACGGGTGCAAATTAACGTAAAATGTAGGAGAAACACAATGTGATAAATATCGCGGAGTTTTAGTTGGAAACTATACGATTATTTAGCTTGGATTTGCCGTCCACGCTGTGCCGCAATGCATGATGGGACTCGTAGGTCTTTTCCGGGTTACTCAAAGTCGAAGAATTTACACAACGGTCTTGATTATACGAAAGGAAGTCAAGTTAAATGATGGTTTGGATGTCAAAAGTGTGTCAGGTTGTGTAAATTGGTTTAAATTTGATCACGTTTGCGCTTTAAACGGCATTTTGAGTTCCGGAAAGACCCGCCCCCTCAGGAAGAAGCTCGGTAGACAGCGGGTTACTATAGTTACGGACAACATTACTGACTTTTACATTAACTGTTAACACATTTCTTTTCTTTCATCAAGTCAGGAGTTAACTAAACGTGAATCTCTTTGTTGCAAATAATAACCAGAAGATTTTAAATCATATGAGAAGCAGAAGGATAATTTTATAGTTTGAGCTCTATTTTTTTAATGCTTTTTTATTATCATGATCATCATGATATTATTATGTACCTGTCCCACTGAGTAGGGCTGCTGATCTGAACATCAGACTGTAGGGGTGGAGAATTTTATTTTTTGTCCCTTCCACTGACACAACTGTTTGCATGACAGAAGTATATGACAGTTTATAACAGTAACTTTGTTTTCTCTATTAAAGAATGTGCGGCTTATTTACCAATGTGACTTGATGATTGTTTCTATGTATATATGTGTGTACATTCATGCTGGATGTACTTCTGGAGGCACAGTGTGTACTTACATTCTAATAAAAGCATATATGACACAGAAAAAAAACCTGTGTGATACATAAAATGCAAGTAAATATAGTAGAATACACTCAAAGACACAGATATAGACTATAATATATATAGACTATAATCTTGTTAAAGCTGACAAAAGACAACATCATTGTTGCCACTGTTGATTCTCAATACGCCTTTTTTAAAAAAAAACACGTAAATAATTAATAGGATGGGGACTGTCTCATTGATTGTAGTATTGAATTCCACTCATGTGATTCTCTGAAAGAGAAAATGATCTGACTGAATGTAGTTTTTATGCTTTTACCCCCGAGGTGCAGCTTGAGTAGCCCTGCTGCTCTCACTTACATCCCCACCCCCCAAAAATACACTTTTCACAAAACAAAAAATATGATAATAATATAACAATTCAAAAAGTACCAGAGTCAGAGGGTGTGAAACAGTTGGGGCTCCATTGTGAGTTTATAGGATATAAATTATACAATCACATAAGATTACAGAAAATAGGTATGAGATGATGAGTGTGAGAAGAACACACACACAGTATGTATTAAATTCATTTTATTGAAACCATGTGAGAAATCTATCTGTGTAACAGCTTTTTTAGTGTCAAAATGTTGAAAACCACTGATTTAACAATGTGTATCTTATGAGCTGATCATATATTTACTCAAATGAATGGAGTAAATATACAATATTTCCCTGTGAAAGTACATCATTACCTCAAAAGTACCTCGAAATTACACTTGAATAAATATACTGGGTTACTTCCCCTGTTCCGTCAGATCACGTCAAAGGAATAAAGACACATTTCTTTGCAGTGATAGCTGCAATGTGGCAGCAGGTGGTGCTATTTATTTCAATAACACTCAGGAAAATTCTTGACTATATTTTAATTTATATTTACAGAATATAGGAAAACCTCAGAAATCTGCTTTTTTTGTTTTTAATTATGGTTGCTTATGTCAAAGCTCAGAGTCCAGCTGAGCTAATTTCACTGAGTTTTAACTTAGTTGATGGCAAAAGCACTGAAATACATTCTGCCGTAATAATATGTTAGTTTCAGTCATTCAAATATCGTTTCTTCAGTCAGTATATGTAGAGAAAAACATTCCAGTTTTCTTAAATAGTATTATTTGACCGGTTAAATCTTTATTTCTCATTTAAATGCAGCATATCCCTCCTTTTCCTTCACAATTATATTTAGATTTCTTCATATTTATAACAAAGAAATCATGAATACTCTCCAAAGCAAGTAAAGATAAACTGTTTTCAGACAACCTATTAAATTATCTATTAAAATCAGAATTTATATTTATTATTAGCATCTGTTCAACAAAGAAATAATACAAGTTTGGCTATTTTAAAAAGAAATTTACAATAACATGAGACTAGTTAATAGGAGATTTCTGGTATACTGCATTTGTGTAGTTTTCAATTAAATAAAATACCAAAAAATACATAAAATAAATGTTAACTGTGCTGTGACTGAACACACTCACAGCAGCCGCACTGTAAAAAAATGTACTCATATATTTTCAGTTTATCAGTGTTGCTTCGGCTCTTCTCTCTCCGTTTCTGATTCAGTCCTCTGATATAACCTGATTATTTTGCTGTTGTGAAGGTCTTTCCACACGTCCGTCTCCAGCATGTAGTCGTGGTTGAGGTAGAAAGTGACTTTGGTTTTAACGTCCCTCTCGAAATAGTAGTTGGAGTATTTCTCGTAGTCGTCTGTCATGAAACCGTATGCACTCACCTGAGGATACAGAAAGAGGATTACTGGAATAGGAAGAAAATATATAGAGGTATATAGATGTAACATAGTAAATTAGTAAGATTAAGAGGTATGGATGTACAGATTTTTGTTACTTTTTTCTTTTTTCCAGTTTTAATGCTAAGCTAAGCTAACTGCATCCAGTTATGTATGTACATGACAGTGGTTTTGAGTTCCTCATCTAACTTCCAGCAAGAAATTGAATGAACTCCTTTGCTGACAAACAGGCAAATTCTTCATTTCAAAGCTGCTAAAATATATGTAGAAGTTCTTTTAATGTCTTCTGTGCTGCAGAATGTAAACGTTTATAATACACTGATCAGGCATAACATTATGACATTATTAATATTGTGTTGGTCCCCCTTATGTGGTCTCAGGGTGTCCTATGGGGTCTGGAACCAGCACACTGGATCCTTTGGGTGCTCTGGCTTGTGCAGTGGGGCCTCTGTCCATCAAACTTGTTCCACTGCATCCTGTTGATGCTTGATCACAATGGGGTGTAGGAAGTTTGGAGGTCAAATCAACATGTTGGACCATTGTCATGTTCCTCAACATCTTCCTGATTGTTTGATGTTGTTTCCATGTGGTGGGGTGCATTTTTCTGCAGGGGTAGTCCAGTGACATTTGGGATTTCCATTTGTATGATGGAGTGTGCTTGTTGTGGGACAATGTTTATTTGGGTGTCTAAGTCTCATCAACACGGATGTTAAAATCCAAGGTTTTCCATCAGAACACCACATAGTACCAATATAATCAATGTTATTCACTTTACCTGTCAGTGGTCAGAATGTTGCGGCTGATCAGTGTGTTAACTTACTATGTCGCAGGTGTGCAGAGCCAGGAAGAGTGTAAACGCCCCGTTGGTCGGTCGGACCATCGACCACAATGAACTGTTCAGATGAGGAGTTTGTAGGAACCTGTGGGTGAGTAAAAAGTATGAATTCAGCGCACACAGAGGCAAAAATGGTCACTTTTATCACCCATATCACAGAACAAACTGCTGTCTCTAAAGTGACCAGTAAATGACCTGCAACAAACCCTTTGCAGAACACTTGGAGGTGATCTTTGATAACATTTTTGCATTCGCGCTCTTGCAAAGATCAAGTTTTCCCTCCTTCACTGGCATTCAGAAGGTTATAAGAACCAATGAAAAGCAGCAGATTTAAATCGCAAACTCTGAACAGAACCTCCTCTGGAGCAGATTAGCTGCAGCATCAGTTACTATGGTGAGCTAGCAGGTTAAAAGACATTTGTGACATTGAAAACTCTGACTTTAAGCTCAACATATCCTGCTAACTCATTAATCTCACTGCATATTTCACCTTCCTAATTGTTTCTACGTTGAATTAAAACCACAGAGGAGATCATGACTTTGCAACAGCTGCTAATTCTGGCCTTTTACAAAAAATTGGTTTGAAACCCCAGTGTTTTCTTTGGCCTTTAAACCGAACTGAGTTTTGACATTTACGCTTTTTAATATATTATTTTAAATGTGTTTATGAATAAATTATTTGTTTTAAACTGGCTTGATTAAAGGTAATAAAGTACCTGAGAATCTTTATATATTCCTATATTCTGTCATGTTTGAGTTGTTACAAAATGTCAAGACTCTTTAATCAACATATTTGTACTATCAGGATTAAATTTTTTGTCTGACATTGTGTGTCACAGACATTTGATACTGTTAATTATTTGCTATCCTAACTTCACCGTTATGCAGATGATGCACAGCTGTATACCTCTGTGTTGCCCTTAAAGCTGAATACTGTCATTTCTCATCTTACTGAATGTCTGAATGAGTAAAAAGGAAGTTTGTCCTTCTGGTAAAACAGATTAAGACACGAGTGACGCATCTTGGAGTGATTTCTCAGTGAGAAATCAGAAATAATCCCTTTAAGATCATCAAACACATCAGAATAAATTTCAAGTTTAGTGAAACACGAAGTCCTTTGTATTGTTCTTTCAGGGATTCGTGCTTTCATCTTTTCCAAAAATGATGATAATAACTCTCTGGTTACTTCCTTAGAGAGTTGTTTTACTTGTTTAAACAGCTTATGTATATCTATATACCATATACTTCGTTTTATGCCCCAACAGAAGCACTCAGATCTTCTGTTTCTTTCTTCTGCATGTTTCTAATACGTTAAGTCTATATTCCAGCTATTTAAGTGAACTTTCTTGTTGGTTTTAAGGTTGTTTTCACTGATTGCTCACATTGTTCCTAATCCTGGGCTGTATCTTTGAATGAAATCGCTATATAGATAGCGTTATCATCTTTAAACAATAAAAAAGAAGTAGGACAGGTGATAAAGAGCTGACCTGTTTCTCACATATCGCAGGAAATCCTGGTGCAGAACATAGAACCGGCTCTCGTTGTACTGACCTGAGTAGTAAGTCCTCGGCCTGGAGGGTTAAAACACAAACGACAAAAGTGTAATTGGAAGAATAAGATGATTAAAGGCTTCTTTGCTGGTTTATGTTTGGACACTGCTGTTATATTTCTCTACTGGACCTTGATTAGGAATGCACCTGAAGCTACGAATTGCTCTGGGTGATTCACGAGTTAATTGTGGTGTTATTGTTGTTGGCGGCTGCTAACGTGTTCGTGTGTTCCTGCCTCGTCACCGCACTTAGACACGTTTTTATACTAAATAATGTGGTAAATGAAGCGCTTTGTTGAGTCTGGTGTCTGTCATGGCAGCAATTATCCATGTCATGGTAGGTTTGGAAAAGGAATGTGAGTTTTTATGCTGTACATTTGCTTGCTTAAAAGAAACACATAGGCCTATACATTACATTTCTTTTCTGTGCTTCCTCAGGAGAAAACTGACATTCTTTTACATAAAGGAGAGCCAACTTTTGAATGAAATTACCACAATAAAAGTCACAAATTCACAATAAAAGCCTGTCAGTTTTGTGATTGTGTTTTAAAATCAAATCAATAAACCATAGTTTCAATACAAAATAAAGCAATTTTAATGTTTAAGTTTACAATTTTGATGCAAACTTAAATTATTTTCTTATTTTCTAATACTCTAACAATATAATATGCTATTAATACTGCTGTGGCACAATCAGACACAAAGAAGCACAATAGAGTGATGTTACTCTTATAAACATGAAAAAAAATTCTGCTTTAAATAATGCTGTAAAAGTGTTTTTGAAATAATGATAATTTAGGTTCAACACTTCATGTCAAATTTATAAGAAGACACTGTAGCTTTCCTGTATTTAACAAATCCTTTTTGAGTTAAATTTGTGACTTTCTGCAGGAGCCAAATATGATATTGCTGTTTTTCCCAAGCCTGTCATGTCCCAACACTAAAAGTATACATGTTTTTTGTTCATACTAAGCTGATACTTACTCCTTGTTTTGGTATCGGCCTTCATAAGGGATCTTTTCTCCTTTAATAAGACTTTCGATCCACTGGAAATCCCTCATCCCCTCAGGAATCATCACGTACTTTATATCCTGACGTAAAAGGACAGAACTTATCTTTATTATGTGTGTGCGGAAAATGTAGACGATATTACACAGTTGTATTTTAAGTTTCAGTACCTCATCATGTGGAGCGCCTTTGTATCCGAACTTCGTGAAATAATAAAGCGATGCAATCATGGAGTGAGCTGTGTGGACGTACACCGATGTTCTGTTCCCCACATCGTCCTCGTAACCCTCGATTACTGCACCGTTCATCCTGCCATGAAAACACATCCCAGACTTTTCAGACGTTTATCTACACTGTAAAAAAAATAACATTTTCTATTTGTAGTTTTTCAACAATTTACTGTAATTTTACAGCTTTTCCCTGTTTTGTTAAATTTCACATAATACCTAGAAAAATCTCAAAAAAAAGATTAATTTACATATAAACAAAAATAACAGGACAAAACTGTAATGCCCAATTACATTTCTACTTTCTACTGTATTTAAATCAGCAAAAAATACTATTTTACGGACATTTGTTGTTATTTGAAAGAAACATTTTGTGTATCAAGGACTGAACTGTGGTAAATCATTATACAGATTTTCCCTCTTTTGCTAAATCACAAATACCCTGTTGCCCATAAAGTTGGAATTAAATATTTTTTTCTTCTGTGTCTTCTCCACCAACGACAAAGGCGGCTCGCTGGCATTTTCCGATTTCTACGGCACAAATTAAACAGTTGCTGATCATCTCGTCTGGTAGTTAGTTGTGGTCGTCTTGGAGATTTTTGTGGCCTTAAATGGCCCTCCTCTCATTGATGTTTGAGGATTTTACAGATCGTACTCTGCAATATTCCAAGGAAATCAGCAATGTTAGCTTGTTTGTATCCATCCTGTCAGAGTGCAAGCACTCTTTGGTGTATTGCCACTTGCGTTGGACGAGGCCTATAGCCTAGGGAACTTCTGTGTTGAATTTGGTTGAAAATTATGCAGCTACTTCTGAAAACGTGGACTTACTGTGTACAGATTTTAAGCAGGAAAAGGACGACACAGCCATGGACTCAGTATGTAATCACTGAACCTGGTCAAAGTGATTATTGATGTGAATAAATAGGAATAAAAGTGGAATGTGTCTGAAAACTAAACTATTCCAACTTTATGGGCAACAGTGTAATATAGTAAAATCAAAGAGAATGTCTTGATTTACATGTTATATGTTAAAAAAAACAACAACAACAAACAAAAAAGGCCAAACTGTGCATAATGTTCACATCAAAAACCTAAATTTTTACAAATAGTGTTGTTCTTTCACCACAGAATTACAATTTAACTGTATTGAAATTAACCAAAACATCATTGTTTTACAGACACTTGCTGGCATTTTCCCCATTTTGTTAAATTACAGATAATAACTAGTAATTTCATAGAAACCAGGTTTGATGTGCATGTTAACCATAAAAGAACAGGCTAAAATTGTAAATAACGTCCATTTCAAGAATCTGTAATTTCTGACCTTAAAATTACACTGTTTTACTGTATTTACACAAGGTCACTAGATTCTGTACACATTTCATTGTCAAATCTATCAGTTTTTCCATATTTTATATGCCCACGTTAATGTTTGATCACAGACTGCATGGAGGAAATCAGTACTGCATAAATTCCTGGACACATGTTTTTGCCATTCTTCCATTTTTCCAGATGCTCCCTGTTAGAGGGGTTCTGTTGCTTCACCCTCCTCTTTAAAATACCCTGAAGGTGTTCTGGCTCATTCCACACACCCGTTAATCATGGTTGCATCAGTGTCTTTGTTTACTGCAAACTTCACCCCTCATTTTGTGATGGTGCGAGACACCGACATTGGAGCCAGGATTAACCGGAGAACTTGTGCAACATGCTGAAGTCTCAGATCTTCAGTCTCTGACAGAAAAGAGGATTTTCTTTTGTGCTAACTTGCAGTGCTTTTGCATTTCATCACAATATGCGTTTGCATTCCTTTTGATCTACATGAACAGTTGGTTTGTTGGCCCAAACCAGTTATTAAACTCTGCAATGTGGCTGAAAATACATAGCAACCAACTCCAAACAGCTAACTTTATTTTATAATAGTCTCTAACACTTTAAAACATCCTACAGGGAAGTGTTGCAGCAGACTGGAAGAGGGTTTTAATCAGTTTTCTAGCATATATAAAGGAATGGTATTAAAACAACAATGATAATAGCAGTGAGTCTTGACCTCTAACCTAAATTTTCAATAATGCTGTTCTTTAAAAACTTAAAAAGTAGAAACAAAGCTGAGAGTCTACACAAACTCAGGGATATACAGTCCTGACTGCATGTAAACATGTTTGTGTTTTACGTTGGTTTTAAATTGTTTGAATTTGAATAGAATTGTGTAAGAGATGGAGCCTTTAGGTGAGATCAGAGCACTTTTGTACATGTAGCCGACAAGCTTTAAAAGGAATAAGTGAACATAAGTTTTGCTGAACCTCCACAGAGACACAGAGGCTGTACGTACAATGAATATCAATCTTACTGGGACGGCTGCTGGTATAAAGCATATATGCACAAACTGGCAGCATCAACTGTTAAATAGAGCAGAACATATAGAAAGTTGTGTAAACATCCTGGACCTGCTTCCTTGTTGGCTCATTCTGGACAAACACAACTCTGATCAAAAATCTTGTCATCCAGAAATTTGATTGCTGGTGGAGGTTTGGTAATTTAGAGTCAAACCACTACAACTACTGACTAATAAAGTGAATACTGTCAAGTGAAAAAGACAATGTAATGGTTGATCGTTCAGCACATTTAAACAAGCATATATCTTATCCTCCTAACAACAGCACTTTCATTTCTGTCAAATAAATGACGCGTGAAATTTTAAGCCTCTGACAACAGGGCTCTGGTGTTCTGTTTACCTTTGAAGTGTGTGTTGTGATGCCAAGATCTGAAGACCTTTAAGGCTACGTTCAGACTGCAGGGTTCGGATTTAGGACCACATATCCAAGTGGCCTGGGTTGCATTTGAAAAAAATTGGATCTGTGTTGTTCAGACTGTCGTGGAAGATCACATACAGGTCGCTTAGGGGCAAAAAAAATCGTATTTGGATCATTTCAGCCTGGTGTCTGAACGTAGCCTAAAAGACCTTTAGAAAAAAACTTGCACTGCGCCTAAAACGATTGTCATTTTGTTCAGGACAAGCCAAAGAGCAGACCATCTCCGAGAAAACCCAACATTTCATTACAGGTCCTGCAGAAAACCCAGCAGCTTTTGATGCCAAAGTGTTGCATCTACAATCAGAACTCACAAATTTGATCTGTATGAGAACCGAGTCAAGAAAAAGCCTTTGATCCCGAAAAAGAACATCAGAGCAAAACTACAGTCCGCTAATGAACATGGAGGACGAAGAACAAGCCTTTTGAAGAAATGTTCTCTGGGCAGAATGAATGATTGAAAGATAGAGTTGTTCAGCCACAAAAACTGCCGATATGTTTGGAGCAGACCAGAACCTCAAACATCTGTGAAGCATAGTGGTGGAAGTGTCATGGTTTGGGCTTGGATGCCTCAGGTACTGTGGAACTTGCGGTCATTGATTCAACTATGAATTCTGCATCATATCAAAGAGTGCATGAAGATAAGTTGAGACCATCTGTCTGAACATGGATTTTCCAGCTGGACACAGCAGCAAATCCAAAAAAGGAATGGTGCGGGAAGAAGAAATGGAGGGTTATGGATCAAAGACCAAATCTGAATCCCATTTAAACATCAGTGGGAATTTAAAATAGGCAATAGATGCAAGAAAAATCCTCAATTATCTTGCAACGGAAGGAAATTTACATGCAGGAGTGACCAAAAACTTCAGCAAGATGATGTCAGAGACTGATGAATAATTGTGCAAAACACCTACAAGATGTTATTTATGTTAAAGGGTAGGGGTGGACTTACTTTTTTCTACAGAAGTATACATTTATTGATGGTTTTGGTTAAATATCTTTTCCTTGTGGTGGTGAAAAAGTACATCACCTTTATCTATAGGCTGTTTGAAAGAGGCTCAGATGTTGCCTACAGTGAGTGATGAGAAAGAAAAAATAAAAAAAAGGTGAGGGCTTGTCTCTGGCTATCATAGATACAGTATATTTTGGAATGCCTATAGGTTGTGTGTGCACTTCATGCATGAGTGAGCACAAATAATGTCCTATTAGGATCCCCATCATGGTTAAATACTGTCTCAGCCAATACCAAGAAGAACTAGAGCTTCTGATAACTGCTGCCTCAGGCTAATATAAAGCAAAGACATTACATTAATTACAGTTTCATTGAAACCGTATTACCCAGCTGGTGTGGCCTTACAAACAACCAGCAGCTCTGCTTTCCTGTCTTTCTTACCGGAAAACGTAATCGTGAGCATCGATTTCTGCCCCCATTTTGGATCCGTTGAGGATTCCAGCTGTGGCCACCACAGCACAGCGAACACAACCGTCACCGCCGGGTTTAGGAAGCAGCAGCGGCTCATCTGGCTTTGGAATAAGTTTCACTGAAGCCATCACTTCTGCAAACGAAAAGGAACATGACTGAGCAATTAGTGGTTGCTGTATAAGTAGAGCAGAACTGTGTGCTGCTTATGGCTTTGCAAGATGTCAGCTAATGCGTTTTACTTGAAGCAACAATGAAAATATATTTTTATATTCCATCTATCCATCCATGATCTATACATTGCCTAATCCTCTGTAGGGTCGCGAGAGGACTGGCGACCTATCCAGGACACCCTGGATAGGTCGCCAGTCTATTGCAGGGCATTTTTATATTCTAAATACTCAAATGACAATGTAAAAACAATGAGATGGTGTGAAAGAGGTCGCTTATATTGATCAAAAAGCTGAATCTGTTGCTCCCCTCAACTTTATTTTGGCTTTTCAACGAGTTTTATCTCAGTATTTAGCTGAAAAACACACAAAAGCACTGCTTTGGTTCCCTCTCCCTGCTCTCATAAAAACCAAAACCTCTGAAAAACCCAAGCTGGCAAACACAGTAGAGTATTCAGCAGCTAAACACCCTGACAATTACTCTCTTTTATTCTCTGGAAACTTGAGCCACTAAATACTCGACTGTGTTCACCACCAGCAATGTCTTACTGTTGTTAGATATAAAGCAAAGCAAAACCAATGAGCTTAAATGTGCGAAAATGGTCTTTAGGTCTAAGGTGAACTGGAGTCTGTGGTAATAGTTTTGTCACGTCACATTTTTACAGATACCTGCAAATCAAGAATTTCTTCAGAACTCATTTCACAAATTATGAGCAAAAACCTGCACACGCCATACTGGACAATATTCTCAGACAGGATCTTGGGGCAAAGGGATCAGTTTCTTTCTTTTATTGCGTTTTACAATCCCATATGAAATTGTCTGATAACAAACTGAAAACACAATGGGAACTTGAACTGATTGCTGCAATCTCAGCAGAGATGTGGGAGAGAAGTCCTTCTAACATACATCCCAGCTCCGTCAACGTCATCAACTCATATACCTTGTAAACACCACTATGTATATCAGACCGATCAGCCACAACTTTCTGACCACCGACAAGTGAAGTGAAAAACATTGATCATATTGGTACTATGTGGTGTTCTGATGGAAAACCTTGGATTTTAACGTCAGTGTTGATGAGACTTAGACACCCAAAGAAACATTGTCCCAGAACTAACACACTCCCTCATGCAAATGGAACTTCCAAATGTCACTGGCCTACTCCCACAGGAAAATGCACCCCACCACGTGGAAAAAACATCAAACCATCAGGAACATGTTGAGGAACATGACAATGGTCCAACATGTTGATTTGACCTCCAAACTTCCTACACCCCATTCTGATCAAGCATCAACAGGATGCAGTGGAACAAGTTTGATTGACAGAGGCCCCACTGCACAAGCCAGAGTACCCAAAGGATCCAGTGCCAACGTCCTGGTTCTAGACCCCATAGGACACCCTGAGAGGTCCTCTAGTCCATGCTCAATGGTTCAGAGCATTTTTGAGCACATAAGGGGGACCAACATAATATTAGGCAGGTGGTCATGAAGTTATATCTGATCGGTGTATATCTGGACAGACATCGATGTAAATTGCAACTTGACTGGTTGGCAGAGGGCAGCATACAACCACGATGCACTCCTGGTTTTCCATAACTCATTTTTAAGGAAAAGGGGGCGTTTTCTTGCTAAATCTGAGAAAAAATGTCTAAAATTGCTGCTAAAATGATAGAAAAGGTGTCCAAAGTGGGTTTTCTTTTTTCAAAACAATGGGACTTGTTGAGACATGTTGGCTAAATCCAGAAAAAGGAAGAGGAATAATGAAAATACCCATGATTACTACATGTCTCTTACTCATCAGTCCCACACAGTAATTACGAATCACTGTGTCAGCACACTTGGTGTCTTCCTCACAAAGGCACCTACCATCATATTTATACTCCATAAATCCAAAAGGATTGTTAAAATGTGACAGTCGGTTCCATTCGCTCATGTTGATGTTGTCTTTGTGCAGAAACAGGCGTATGTTGGGGAGAAAAGCCTTCCTGAAGCTCTCATCTTTAGAGTTTCGTAGAGACTGGGGACAGGTCTGACAATGATAGAAGAATAAATTAGAACAGAGAAATGCTCATTTGGTTGAAATGTATGTAAAGCTTAGTGAACACTGAGCACAATGAGGTCGATGAGAGGCCACAAAGGCGGACTAACAATCACAGAAATATCAATCAAATGATTTTAAAGGTGTGAAACAAATAAAAGAGAAAAGCAAACAAGAGAATGCAGGCAGGTCGCACCAAAGACACACAGACTTCAAACACCCACACTCATGAGGTTAACACTTCTCTGCCATTTCTGTCCTGTCTTGTCTTAACTCGCTTACCGTCAGTCGAGGTGGATTGTCCTGGTTATAGACATCCTCGAAATCCCACCGAGGAAGCATCTCGAAGGATTTTTTATAGAGGACGGGCATCGGAGTCTCATCTTGGGCTCCACGTGTTTTTATTTCAGCAGCCTCTATCTTCATCACTGGGTTTGTTTTTGTTGAATCACTATTTTTGGTGGTCAGGTTAGCAGGTAGTAGAGGCGAGTTTAGTTTCCAGAATGAAATGTGACTGTGAAACCTGTTTTCACCTCTGTGCCTGTAAATTCCTGAGAAATCTGCCCAGCTGAAGTGGAAATGTGACAAAAAAATGAACAGATGCAGCATAAAAGATTAATTAAATCGCTTTTTAAAAAGAGAAATTAACAAAAAAAAGCAAATATTATTCTGGAAAATACAGGTTAAAAGTCATAAATTCCCTCTTTCGTTTCCTAAAGAAAATACAAAAACACAACTTACCTGATGTCTTTTGGTAAATGCTCCCATAACAGGAAAAAAAGCACAACTGACACCAGAAAGAGCAAAGAAAATATCCTGGACATGTGAACCGCCATCCCCGACAAGGGCTGCCACTCAATTAAACAAGTGTTTGCTTTCCCTCCTGGAATTTGTTCACAGGTGGGAGGGAGAAAAAAAAAGCCACCAGGAGTATTTGCTTCCTTTTTTACTAAGGTGAACAGGGCAGGGCAACTGTTACGGATGCCGTGGTGAGCAGGGGTGAACAGTAAATCAGAAATTAATCATTTACACACACACATGCAGCTTCACAATAACCTGATTTATTTCACAACAAAGAGGAGGTTATGCAGAAGTAACTTTGCAGGACTTATACCTCGTATACATATTTAATTAAGATTAAAAAAGGTTTGGTCATAAATTAACTAATAAAAACAGAGCAGACTAATAGAAACAGCACTCGTTTATCCCTTTTTTTTTTAGGCCTTTATCGAGAAACAGCGCAATGAAACAAACAATGAGCGGTTGCCGTGACTGTACAGCTGTGGTGAATACTGCAAACAAGTTTATTTTTTAAGTGTACTGAGAAGTCCTTCAGCGGCGCTCACGGGTAAAAAAAAAAAGAAAAAGAAAAGAAAAGAAAAAAGAGCTGTCGGTGTAGTTTTGGATCGCGACCTGGAGTCCGACGGGAGTCTCAGATGGAGTAAAGTCGGAGCTGCTCCTCCATGTCTCCCTCGGAAACATCCCCAAACGTCTCCTTGTTTTCTTGCAGCAGCTGGAAGATGGCGGCCAGCTGCTCACGTTGCACCCTGAGAGGAGAAATGATGGAAGGAATACTGAGAGGTGGAAGAAACTGATGATCCTGCACACTGCTGATCACTTTATTAGGGCAGAATGATTTGGAGGAAACATGCAACTGGGATTTTTCAGACAGATATTGTAACTGCATTTGATTTGAAACCCATTTTAATAGTCTTGTGTCTTTTTTCCTTTTACACTTCACTTATATTGTTTTTCTTCTGCCCTTATCCCACATGTCCGTATATATATTCCTTCCTTTAATGCACTGTTGCCTATATTTCATTTTTCATATCAATCGACTTATTTAGATTGAAATTCTTGCATTTTTATCTTCTATCATGTCCTTTTCTCCGCTTTTATACTTCTCTAGTGATTTTCTTTGTTTTCTGTTAAACCTGACTGGTTTAACAGAAAGAACCAGTCAGGTTAAGCAGTGACTGGTGAAACTGCTTTCCTTTGTTTCCTTGCCTTTGTAAACTCGGGTTTACACAGCCAAGTGCTCGCTGCTGAAAAACAGAAACTGCTGCACTTAGTTACGTACATTCTGAAAACAATCAGCTCCTGAAACTTGGATATTACTTTAAAACATATTCTGCTAGTTTTACTGTTGATCTTAAAATCAGCTATACACATAAAGAAAAAGAAACTATTATTTACTTCGTTCTTACTATGAGTTAAATTGGATCTTTGACCCTCATTCTCTTTGATTGTGTATTATACTCAGGTATAGTAGTATTTTTATATATTTTTCATGTTGTTTAAATTATTACTACTGAACCATTGAGGCCCCATAAAAACTACTGTAGGGTCTTGATCCCAATACTTCCACTTGTTAGGATAAATGGGTTTTATGATTAATGATGACTTGACAAATGTTATTAAATATTAAGCTACTGTATGCTGGTTAGCTTAGCATAAAGACTCTAAACAATGAGAAACAGACTGACTTCAGATCAGTGTTTCCCCTTTTTTCTGGTTTTTGTGCTAATCCAATTTGTAGCTTCACATTTAAATGACAGATTCTCATCTAACTCTGGGTAAGAAAGAGTTTTTTTCCTGCTCAGAATGGATCTTTTCAGGGTAAATATGCACGACAGTAGGCATAATTGGTCTGTGTACAGTCACGGCAATGAGTCTGTCACCTGAATTTAAAGAAATCTATGCATTTTCCTGTTGTTTTTTGCCATTTCAAAAAAAAAAAAATCTGTCATCATTGAATAAATTAAAACTAGGCTGAAAAATACCTATTTCTTTTAAATCTCTATTTTTAAAAATCATTTTGCTGCTGAAATTCCCCTTTTCGAGGGAGACTGTCAAAAAAATTCTTTATACAGGAGAAAGTGATTCTGAACAACTCCTTTAAATGAGGGTGGAAGAACTGTATAAGGCTGATGGTTTTTGATCTGACACACAGGTCTGCAGGACACTTGCAGTAACTGTCACATATTGAAAAGTGCAAGCGCTGCTTAGAAAACAAATTATCTTTATTGCCACTGTAACACAAATGCTCCTTAAAGAGGGAGACACAGGAGGGAATGACGAGACAAGACAGACACAGACGAGACAGACAATAGTTGGCAAAAAAAAGCTAATAAAAACAAGCTCAGTTCCTTCTGTTCACTATTTAATATCTAATTTATGACTCTGAATCCACTGAGTCCCCAAATAAAGGGCAGTAGTTTGTGAAACGAACTTGTAACTGGTGGGTTGCCGGTTTGAGACCCCGGACTGGCAAGAGGTTGAGGTGGGAAAGTGAGAGCGGTCACTTGTCCCAGTCACCACCACTGTGGACCCTTGAGCAAGGCCCTTAACCCCTGACTGCACTGTTCCTAGTCTGTATAGCTAAGGTTAACTATGAATAGGATGGGGAATTATTATTATTATTATTATTATTACTATAGATAAGAGGAAAAAGGTCACCAATAATGCAACCAGTTTAAAATCATCTAACTTGAACAAGAGCCCAACTGTGTATCCTCCTGCCATCATTTATCACAAATCAAGAGATTTATTCCTCTTATCAAAGCGTTAACTTCCCCTTTTCCCCCTTTCCCTTTAACCAGCTTGGACTGTCTCGTCAGCACGGTGTCGTGTCGCACCGACTCCTCCTTGTGGCGGATCAGAGGCTTAACTAACACTCGGAGACACAATCAACACCTGCTGTGACGCCTCAGGATCACACGTCTAATGTGGAATAATGGGGCAGCAGGAGGACGAGGATAAAGCAGGTGAGCAACACTGAACTGTCACATCAGTCGCTTCGTGGCCACTTGAGGATCAAAAGCTGATGAGGCCAAAAAAAAAAAAACCCCCACACATCACTGCTGAGGTCCAAATTTGCACTCAAAAGGACTGCGAGTGCAAATTGGTTCGGGTTTAATTAAAATGGCCAGAAAGTGACTCTTCTGGGACACACGGGTGAGAATAACTCATACTTTACCACAGATTTCCTCCTTTTTCAGGCTCACAGATAGGTAAAGTCTGTGATGGAGCGTATCCTGTAATGATAAAAGCAACTTATGCAGAATAACAATTATGTTTGTCCACCTCCAGCAGCGAGAAAACACTTCTTTAAGTCTCGTGTGATTCATCCGTCGGCTAATACCTGGCAGGGGCTCAATCTCGCCTTACTCAGTCTAGTCTAAAGCCTGAGCGCTGATACAGCAGCTAAACGTGGGAGACTCGGAGAGAAACACCAACAACGCACAAGACACACGTGAAGCAGCGACGGGAAGGTTAGAGGAGGAACATGAGGACGCTGGACAGAAGACAAAACACACATGAGGACAGAAAACTGATGGAAACTGTAGACGAGAATCCTGGAGATGGAAAAAATCCTGCGATTTCATCTCATGTGGCACAATTAGATGTTTATTTTTGATCATTTACACCTTAAAAGAGTTTATAGTCTCTTACTAACGCTTTATAGATCAGTTGCAAGCCATGAATAAGAGGAATTGTTGGGTTGCCAGGCACCATTATGGCAAAGTGTCATAATGGAGGGTTTTCCACAACCTGGCAACCTAAAAATAAGATAAGATAAGCCTTTAATAATCCCACAGTGTGGAAATTTGCAGCCTTACAGCAGCAAAAATGTAGGAAACCTCAGTAGAATAATAAAAAATAACCAAAAATATACACAAGTACTTATTCTTTCAGTCAGATAGATGGATAAAAGTTGTTCTTATTCATGATTGACTGATCTATAAACGACTAAAGCCACAATTTCCAGCTCATAGCCCCTGTCTCATCAGAAAGTGGCACCCATATTTGTAGTTTTCACTGACCTCTGCTCCTCCTCCAGCTCCTCCTTGGACATCATCATTTCCAAATGGTGGGATCTCGCCTTTCCAGGGACGTACTTCAAGGAATTGCTGTCATTTGAGTCCACCGTGTCTGTTTAAACAGAATAAAAGGCCATTAGTGATCGATTAAAGGCGTATTTTGCACAGAAAAGTCTTGAAAAGGGGGTTAAAGGGCTCACCGTTGACGGCCGGGCTCTCTGTGGCTCCTTCGGTCTGGGGGTAAGAGAAAGCACATTTTAGGAGCTCCGAGTCAGAGAGCCCGATGAAGGACCTGGGACCTCTACATGAGGAGGCCTCCGAGGACGAGTCTACCTCGAAGCTCATGTGCCTAGATCCAGGCCCGGGGGCGTACAGGCTGGACGTGGAGGAAGACCCCTCAACTGGTGGTGCCGGCCCTTCAGTGTGGAGGTGGGGTTGTGCCTCATCCTGTCAGGGAATTAATTGTTTACTTATCTGATACCTGCTGGTGCATGTTTGCAGGCTTCCTCCAATGAAAATCAACTTTTTTTTGAGAAACGTTAGGTCCAAATTGGAGTATTTTCATGATAAAAATTCCTTTTAAAATCAAATAATCCCTCATTACACTATGCTCTTTTCTTCTTTTATGCATTCCACTGCAGAAATTCACATTTTATAACATTTCATGTAAGGATTTTAGTGCTGCTTTCACCTCTTGGAATGCACCTGAGTGGGAGGCATCTTGCGCACAGCAGATTAAAGGAGAATTACGCATTGCAAACGCTTGGACGCAACAAAACAAACCTCTCCCCAGCAGCGTGTATGGCAGATTACAGGCGACTTACTGACAGCACAGATTTCACTACATCCCAGTGATCGTGTGAGCTTGCGCTGATGTCGCTCCAGTCGTCCGCCTCCTCCTTCTTCGTCTTCTTCGGTACGTGTCCGTTCTGCCTCGGCCCGGGCTGATCTAATCCTCCGGCGTCTCCTCGGTGTCCGAAGTAACTCCTGGCGTTGGCGAAGTCGGCCGTGGGCGAGGATCCGTTCAGTAGTGACGTTGCCACCACGATGGCGAGGAGCGTGAAGATGATAGCGGATAGTACGAAAGTTACATCCATGGTTTTGGCCGGTTCTTGGGACTCCTACTGCCGCTCTGTGTCCACCTGAGCCGCCCGCATCGCAGCCTTGCGCGCAGTAATCCTCACCAAACATCAACTTTAACGAGCAAAGCGTTTACGGGATATTGCTCAGGACGTCACATCCTCCGGTACCTCCCACCCACCTCTCCCTCCCTCTCTCTTGCGGCCGTGCTTCACCCCCACGGTGCCGGGGAGGTCAGGTGGGCTGGCACGGCGCGCTGCAACGTGCTCGCAGGCCTCTCCCCGGTAATCCCATCAGCGGCGACAAACTGGGAGATCGAAATGGTTTGTGACAGGATCCCGTGTACCGGAGGTATAAAGTCAAGCTGGGCTTTACCGGCAGTTAGAGGAAAATGTGTTCTCACCCGAGGATGTGTCTTACAATCAGTCTGCACCAGGGATTTAGTGTGGAAGGTAAACAAGCAGAGGCAAAGTGCAAGAAATCCATTATCACACATCACAACCTGGTGCCTTTAAAAAGTATTGGAAGCTTTTTTTTCTCCAATGAATCATGGTCAATGTAGTCTTTTATGACAAGAATTTACAATAAAGACTCTTTCATATCAAAGTGAAAGCAGATATCTGCAAAATAATGTCAGTTCTTTAAAAAAATACAAAATAATTTAATAAATAGGCACCAACTCCCACACAGTTAGTGAAATCTAAGAGCAGAGAAAGTGTCTCAATGTGTCTTTTATGACAATAATTTACAATAAAGACCCTTTCATGCCAAAGTGAAACAGATTTCCATAAAGTAATACCAATTTGAAAAGATAAACTAATTGATTATATAAGTGTTCACTCCCACACAATTATGAAGGGGAGATTATCAAAATACAGTAAATGTGTCTCAGTTTGTCTTTTTCCAACAAGGATAAACAAAAAAGTCTCTTTCATGTCAAAGTAAACACAGATTTTTACAATGTCAATTCAAGTGACTGCATAAGTATTCACCCAAAAATGATCAGTGAAATGGAGATAATCTAACTGCAGTGAACGTGTCTCAATTTGTCTTTTTTGACAAGACTTTTAAAAAAGACTCTTTCATGTCAAAGTGAAAACTGATTTCTACAGAGTAATGTCAATACATTTTAAAGATAAAGAGACTTTATTGTCATTGTGCAGAAGTACAACAAAATTTGTATGGAAGAGCACGACAATTAGCAGCTATGCAAATAAGAATAAAAATAGATAAAAAGATAATTAAAAATACCCTTAAAAATAAAAATAATTCAAACTAAGTATTATATACATATGACAAAGTGTTCAAGTAGTGCAGGACTGAACATATAAAATAGAGCAAATAGTGGGAGTGCAGGGGTTTTAATGCAAGTGATCGTGTAATAACCTTTGCATGGTTAGTAAAATGGAGATAATCTATGTCCATTTTTGTCTTTTTCTGACAGGAATTTACAAAAACAACTTTTTCATGTCAAACTGAAAATAAATTTCTACGAAGTCATGTCAGTTCTTGAAAAATATTTTTAACAGCACAAGTACTCACCCGCAAAAGACTCTTTTGGATCAAATGAAAACAGATTTCAGACAGATTTTTAATTTGTTGTTAAGAAATGGAAGGAACATGGTACGAGCATGAATCAGTCTAAAACCTGCTGACCTCCAAAACTGAGTGACTGTGCAAGAAAGAGACTAGTGAGGGAGGCCACTAAGACACCAATGACTCCTGAAAGGAAGCTTAAGCGGCTGAAATAGGAGATATTGTGGAGGCCAAAATCAAGCTTCATGGTTATCAGACTAGGTTCTGTTTGTCTGACACCAAACAGAGCACATCGTCATAAACATACCATCCTCACCATGAAGACAGCATTTTTCTCTGCAGCTGGCTCTGGAAGGCTTGTAAAGGCAGAGGGTAAAATGAATGAGGCAAAAACAGGAAAAGCCCTGGAGGACAACCTGATGCAGTCTACAAGAGAACTGTGACTTAGCAGATTTGTTTTCCAGTAGGCAACGACCCGAGGCAGTCAGAGCTACACAGAAATGGTTCAAAGACAAGCTGAATATTCTGGAGCCAGAGCTCAGACCGCATCCAGCTGAGGATTTGTAGCTGGACACCTAACCCTAACAAATTTGCATTTTTCATGCTTGGCATACATAAGGCCAAAGAAATACAATCAACATGTCTGGTTATTGGGCTACATGCAGCACCTACAAGTACTAAAAAGGGTATGTCAGCTTCTGAATAATGTATAGCAGCATTGTACGTGTAAATTTAGTTAAAATCACTCATAGTATTAAAGTTGTTTCCAAAATCTTAGTATTTTAACAGCTGCTTCACCAATCAGGCAACTTTGTTAGCACCACAGACCCAAAAACTGCAGGTTCACTCTAAGAATTAAGTAAAAGATTAATTGTAAAATAACAATTTACACCCTTACTGTTCTGCACCATTAATAGAGTGTATAGAACAAAGGACAAATCTACTTCCGGTGAAATGAGCTGAAGACTCGTTTTTTTGTGTGCAGCAAGTAAAACATGATACATTTCAAGAGTGATTGAAGAGAAAAAACATAATGGAAAACATGAAAAAATTCACATTAGAGACTTAATTACAACAAAGATGTTTATTAGCATTCACCTGAAGCAATTACAAGACATCTGAAAGGTTCACAGAGGAATGCAATACACAAAAAATATTTATTAAGCAGCCAGAACTGCCCTTTAAACCCTTCACTCAGGGTCGCACTGGACCCAATTTTCAAAGCGAGCAAGACCAGTTTTATCAACAGTGGATAAACCACAGAAGGGTAGGGGGTAAGAGGAGAGGAGGGAGAATAGAAAGAAAAGGAAGGAAGAGAGAATCTGTACAGCACATGGAGGGAAGGAGAGGTCACAAGACAGGAGAGGATGGATGATCTGCCACACCTGTGAGCTTACAAACCGGCAAACGGCAGCGGAGGGTCGAGCCCCGGAACAGCGCCGGGCACTCAGCACCGCAACACGCCACACCATGTCACCACCGCACTGCACCGCATCTTAACAGCTAACCAGCATTACTCAACTGCTACACAACTGCGCCTAGTGCACAAAAGATACACAAGAAAGAGGGTTAGAGTCATAGGAAAGCAACTTTAACCAGACAGAAAAAAATAGATTTGACAGAAAAAGAAAAATACTATGCTGCTGGATTAGCAAGTCTCAAATTAAGTGGCTTTTATGACAATGTACAGTAAGCCATTTTCCTCTGTAAGAGTGGTATAACATAACTAAATGCTCTGAACATCAAAACGTGACAACCTTTTCTACATCAACTTTTTAAATAATACTCTTAACCAACTGGAAAGAGTACTAAATGAGGGATTTCACTGAAAGGAATCTACTTTAATTCAGAAGAATTTATTAACAAGTACAAATTCAATCAAAATGGCAAAATTAAAAAAATTCAATGGGGACAAAAATACCTTACAAATCCCTTTCAATATGCTCAGCTTTACAAAGATCGTGTCAAAGTTACAGATTTTGTTTCGGCAGATTAAGTCAAATTAAACATTTTAAAACATTTTAGACCAAGCTCCAATAACCTTTCAGTCTGCATTCAGTGGTAATAGTGGAGTCCACTCGCTCAATGTGAGACTGATCCCGATGTCCTCAGCACAGGCTCAATCATCTGAGATCTGGAAGGAAAGAGAAAATAGAGTTAACAAAAGAAAAAGTAGAAGGTTACATTCACTCTTGCAGCTGACCTGGATATTTAAATGTAGTATTGGTCTGATCTTTTCCCTGAAACTAACATTTATCAAACTGAATTTGTGGTCATCCATCTTCTTTACATAAGCCTAACATTTCTAGTAAGTTTCCCATTTGTTTACACTCCTGTCCTTGGCCCCACACTCCCAAAAACTAGCTCTAACAAGATTCTTACACTCGGGCATATTTGAAAAACAAACCTCGGGGTCCGTTCCCTTTGTGAGAGGCGGAGGAAACCACAGTGCTCAGCGCATCTGCCTGTGATCCCCGTGAACGTACCTCACCACACCACCTCATACACCAACTGACAGCCCGAACCACCGCCATGACGACCTGCTCCATAGCAACCACCGTTGCCTTGGTGACCTGCTCCTTAGCAACTGCCATCGCTCTCAGCAACAGGCAGGTCACATGGGCGGGTCACACACTAACTGCTCTCACACTGCCACACCCCCATCTCCTCCTTCTCCTCCTCCCTTTGCAAACAGGACTCCGCAGCTTGGAGGAAAGAATTCCACATTTAGGTGAACGTTTTGAGTGAAGCACCCCCACGTCCCAACCACCCACTCCCTCCCATACACACTCACATCAGCACAAATGTGTTAACTAACCCATTTTGAAAAATATGATAGTGCCAATCCAAATCTCCTTTTGTCTGTGTGTGCTTTAGCTTGGCCGCACATACAAGCAAAGTAAAGCACACTCAGAACTAGAACTTTAGATTACATGGTCCCAAACTTATTTTAATTTCTAAACATATTAAAGATTCTGCAGACTTAGTTGCTCGTGTGCAAATAACTGCAATGCAGCATTAAGCCTGAAGAATACACAAGCGATGACTAATAGCCATCTTAAACTTAACATAACATTGAAATAATATAATAATCCCCCTTTCCCCTGAATACCATCATGTTGTGTCCAAGTTTGGGTTAAGACTCGGCTCCGTTGTCCTCTGGGGATTTAGGTCTACTCTTGGATTTGGACCTGGACCTGGATTTGGACCCTCTGTTGGAAGGTGGGGTTCGACTCCTCGACTTGGACCTGGACCTTGACCGAGACCTGGAAGGAGACTTTGACTTGCTTCGTCGTGGGGTTCTGGACTTGGACTTAGACTTGGACCTGGACCTCGACCTGGATCTGGAGTAGGAGCGGGACCTGGAGCGGCTGTAGTGGTGGCGGCTCCTGGATCGGGACCGGCTTCTGCTCCTGGAGCGGCTGCGGCTTCGTCTGCGACGGCGAGGACTGGCCGAACGGCTGTAAAAGCAGAAAGAAGCAATTTTATAGAGAAAGACAAGACAGATAAACTGAAACCCGATAAGCTTATCTGATGTGCTCAGACAGAGGCAGAGCTGGAATAAGGAGCTGATTGGTTCAAAATTTATCAGCAGTCAAATTGATAAGAGCTATTTTGAAGGAAATTCAAAGTGAACCTTGAACTCAAACTACATTTTAGATGTAAATCTTTTCAAGGCCCAACTGTTTGCGCAGGCCAAAAACTTTCTTAATGATGAAATTACTCGTTAAGTGCAGCCCAGAGATGCACTTTATTAACATATTAAGATAATGAAAGGAGGATGTACTTTAGAATAATGTGTAATACATGTGTAAAGTGTGAAACAGGCAGGGAATGCTGTCGTACTACTTTAGGGCGCCATGTGCTCGCCTTTGCCTCTTTAAAGCTACATTAAAGCTAACGAGGCCTTTGACTAAACCTAAACAGCAGTACCTCCTGCTTCTGCGTCCGTACCCTCCATATCTGCGTGGTGGAGCTCCTCTCCGGCTGTACATTGAGTCCGGTGGTCTTCCGTAGCGGGCCATCTGAACCCGCAGCTCCCGCCCGTCGAGCAGCGCGCCGTCCATGGCGTCCATTGCGTCCTCGGCGTCGCGCTTGTCGAGGAACCGCACGAAGGCGAAGCCACGGCTCTCCTTGGTATACCTGTCCCGGGGGATGTAGACGTCTCCCACCCGGCCGTACTTCTCGAAAACTCGGCGTAGAGTCTCCGGCGAAGTTCGGTAAGTCAGGTTGTCCACTTTCAGGGAGGTCATCCCCTCCACGTCTGGCGGCGGCCTTCCGTAGCTCATTTTCTCGTCTCTAAGCAACAGCGCAGGGCAGTTAGGACGGAAGCAGTTAGGCCTTAACGTGCAACAAACCTACTTTTTCAGTTTAAAACCACCAAATAGAAGTTTTAATTCAAATTGTAGCTGTTTACCTATCTATTTAGCCCTGCACGTCGCCCCAACAGCGCTGCTTTTCACGTGAAATGGCGGCAATAAAGCTTCCTTTTCCCCTTTCTTTGCGCCCCGTGTTGGCCTCCTCTGATTGGCTGCTCGGCCTTCCGCCTTCTTAACGGTAACCGCCACACCGCCCTCTGTCGACCGGGAGGTGGTCATAACGGCAGCAGCGGACCGCTATTTCTGCCTTTGTTCGGTTTAGTTCGGTTAATATTACCCAGCTTGCTTTTTATGACAAGTTAATGGTAGGTTCTTGTTTAGTTAGCTAGTTTAATAACACTAAACGTTGTTGCTGGCACCGTTTTGCCACTCTGCTCGCTTGTTTGTCGCTGTGCTTGTACTTGTTGCGGGGAAAAAGCTTTAAATTGACGAGATTTAACGGGTGTTTTGACTCGTTTGTGAAGCGGGTACCGTTGCCGTGGGCTCGGTGTGTGTCCCACGGAGCCGGCGTCCTCTCTGCACTGCAGTCAGCCCTGCTCGTACGGTTGGCGTAGGAAGGTCACGTTATAAAGCGGCTCGTCACTAGCGGCAGCTGAACGGGGGACTGCGCAAAAAACCACGGTCCGGATTTGTGCCTGGCTGACGTCATGGGGAGCCACAGACCTCTCTGACAGGATCCAGCGACGACCAGCACCGGGGATCAACATCCAGCGGGGCCGAGAGGAAGAACAAGTCGACGGACATCGCTTTTTATTGTGCGTGGCCGGTAAAGTAAAACAAAAGAAAAAAACAAGCCGCGGAGATTTGGCTTCGGTGGATTGTGCGGCTGCGGCTCACCATGAGAGCGCTTCCCCGCTGTTAAAGCGACTACTACGGCTGTTTTCTGCCTCAAAACGAGCCGAGCAGCGAGGGGGGATAAGCAGCCAGAGAACTAATCCCCGGGACGGTCACATTCACGGCGGGGCTTGGACCCGACAGAAATGGACAGGGCAGCACGAACTGGATTAAATGATAGGGAATAAAAGAGACGCAGCGCACAAAGCCCAACCTGAAGTGTTATGCCCGTTAACCCGTGTGGTCTCTATTTGACTGGAAATGGGAGCTTTGACGAGCAGACAGAACATAGGCGTGGAAGAAGTGGACATTCCGTCCAATTCGGTGTATCGCTACCCACCGAAATCTGGTAAGTGCACCGAACAACAGGTCACACCGGGGTGGGAAGCGGTGCCAGGCTCCACGGCTCACTGCAGATGATTTATTCTGGGCATGAAGGGGGGAAACCATCACCATCATACCTTGTTTGCTGACAGGCCTGCAGGGCAACTCAGCCTCCAACCTGGAGTAGCTACCTGTGGAGACCTGTGCTTTATATAAGCAACCTTTCCACTTTATTCCACATATTTATGTTTTTGATCATTAATTCTTATTTCTAACTCAGCAGCATTGCTATGATATCCATGCAACACACATGATCACCCCTATACACTTCTCCTATTTCTCATTTCCCCCAATGCATGTATTTGTACTAGTTAATCTTGTATTTTTCATCTTTTTGCTGGGCCCATTTGGCTTTTCTCTTGGTGCATCTGTGTAGATGGACTTGGTTTTTTGGCACCATGACTAAATCAGGCTGCCCGTGGAAATAAATAAGTCATGGTGGATTCCCAGAGGATGAAAATAAAAAAGACCAGCGTCACAGCCATCAGTTTCATCCCAATGACTGGCATGTGTTCAGTACAATTAAAACAGGACTGCAAGCAATGATTATCTTCATTTTTCTTTAATGTGTGGATGATTTTTCAGTGTAGTTTGTCACAAAAGTGAAAATGCCAGTCACAATTTCCTAAAATAGTTTTTTTGAAAACCAAAATCTACACGTCTGTGGCTAAAATTAAAGAATGTTTTGCATTTTGAGATTTTAAATGATAGTTGATTGTTAGGGAATAAAATACAGATTGAAAATGTCTGAAACACAACAATATTGAGTTTGTTATTGTGAAAGGTTGTGTTGAAAGAGTAAAAATTAACATTTGAACCAGAATGGATGCTAGAACTTGTGATTTTCTGGTAGTTTTGATTGTAAATGTAGTCACGGCTTAGTTTTCTGTCGATCGACTAGTTGATTATTTGAACAGTTGTTTCAGCTGTAACTGAAACCCGTCTGTTGTGGAGTACTTTTCAGTCTTGGTTACCAATTCTTTGATCACTTGTGTCTTGACTAGTAAATTTAAGTAGGATTTTATTAAGGCGCTGTTGCCTCTTTTTTTTGTTTTGTTTAGACTAGCCAGCACTGCTCTCTTACCGTCAGTCCACCTGACTCCCAAACTGTCCTTTGGACCTCAGCCTGACCTCTGTGTTTTCAATCTGTCACGTTACTGTTCCTCTATGTGACATTTCATGATTGCACCACCATGTTTAGCTCCCTTTGCGGGTTTAGCGGTAATCCAATTTTAACATCCAAAATGGAATTGTGCTAGAAGATATAATGTTATTGCTTTTTAAATCTGCCCTAAGCAGAGACATAAAAGAAAATAAAAATCTCCCGCAAAATGAGATCTGAAACAAAATCACATGCTCCGACTTCTAGCATCTTAGATTTATTGTGACATTATGTACTGAAGAAAGGATAAAACGGAAGAGAATTGCTGAGCTGTGGCTGCCACTCTGGCCACAGTAGCCGAATTAGTCACTGGGCTGTGTGAATTTGTGATATAACGGTGCTGGTTGCTGCCTGAAGCTGAGGTGGTGGTTGTGGTGACACTGGGAGGGGAGGACGGTGGTGGCGATGGCTGCCAGTGAAACCGATCTGTCAGCCCAGTTCCTGTCTGTGGGATCTGGTGACAAAGCCTGAGCCTGGGTCGCCTGTCCCACCTGCTGTAAATAATGAGAAGGTGATGAGGTGAGAGGCAGAGAGCTTCGTCATTGGAGCTTTTTTTCCCTGCCATGTTAATGGCTTTAAGGTCAGAACATCTAAACCCTTCGTCCTCTCCATGAAAGAAAAAAAGAAAAAGATGCAGCCTGATTCAGACCTGCGATTCCAGACTAGATGTCCTCCCAGCAGAAACATGACTTTGCTGCCCAGCATATATTTAAAGACTGTGAACCACCATTATAGTCTTATGATATTAGCCTCCCCTGTGATTAAAAAGCACATCAGCTTTGAGTCTTGGTAAACAGATCGACAAGCAAACAGCCAGTCAGTATTTCATGCTTTTTTTTGGTCATATAATGATAATAAAAGATAACCTACTCCTCCCTTTCTTTCTATTTCTAGTCTTACCTGCCAGTTTTCAGGATAAATTTAAATTCAAGCATCATCGCTTTGTACTTTGAGATTACTTGGCACTGGCTGCAGGTATCTGTGGATGGCGGTGCCAGCTAAATGGTTCAAATATTTAAAGGAAGTTTTAATGTTTTATGCCAGTGAAGTGCCAGATGGGAAGGTTTGGCTACTGGCAAAAGAATGACTGCAAAGAATCTCTGTCTGTAACCACTCGTTTTATCTTTTGGGTATTTAAATTTCATTTTCTTGTAGTGTATAAAAGAAAGTAGCATTTTTTCATTTATTTGTCATTAAAAGTGAGATGGTTTGAATAGCTGGATAAAGTAGCATTTAAAAAATAAAAGCATAAAAACAGTTCAAAATCGATCAGTTTATGTTTGAGCTTTTTTTTTTTTGCTCCTCACTCATGTTTTTTCTTACGATCTGAGATTATTTACAGTTCATTTGTTTTAAAAGTGATTTCCTCTTTGTGCAGGGAGTTACTTCGCCAGCCATTTCATCATGGGGGGAGAGAAGTTTGACTCCACCCATCCCGAGGGTTACCTGTTTGGGGAAAACACAGACCTTAACTTCCTGGGGACCAGACCAGTAGCGGTAAGTATTCTCACACACTGACAGCTCCATTAAATGTTAAAAAGTCAAACAGTCTCTGGGGCAGATTTCACAAAGACGGACTTTGGCTGTGGCTTAGATTTGACCAATAGTTCTGACTTCAAACTAGTCATCTCCCTTCACTCCAGAAGAAAACTGCCTCATACAAAAGCAACATATTTTTCAGTGAATTTGTAGGTTTCTTTGGCTGCAAAGACATTATTTTGCCAAACTATGTGGTCCCAAGTTTGCCAGTATTGGCCACTAGTGACAAACCAAAACATTCTGGCAAGAATGAGAAGTTTGCCACGACTGGCACACATGCTCACTGGTGGCTTACCGCCACAGTTTGCCAGAAGTGCTATATTTCAAGTAAATGTTTTGTAAGACGTTTAGTGGCAAACATGTCAGTTTATGTTTACCATAAGTAGCATTTCTGTAGTTTGCTAGCAGAAAGTTGTGGCAAACCTTTGGAGAGGTTGATATATGTTTGCAACAAGATCATGATCATACGAAAATTAGATGTGTGCAAAACTTGAGGTGAACTCCTGGCTGTACGTGCATTACGTTTGCGCTGGGGACTGCTGTGATTGGTGGAACTAACGGGAGGCTGGCCAAAATTGCGGAAAAGTCGCAGTGATTGGACAAAATTGCAAGGTTGCGCAGAATTCACGAAGATTGGCTGAATTTGCGTTAATTGTTGCGATCGCGAATTCCTGGAGGGACTGAATAGAGAGCCTTTGTTGTCATTATACAAAGTACAATGATATTTGAAGAGCTGCTCCCTAGGTGCACTGACAGTATACATTATAAAATATTCTAAAACTCTGTAAGAAAGAAAAAAAAACATCTGTTGCAAATTCAAATGTGTTATAGTTTTTACAATAATAAGATTGATTTTCCTGGCTTTGACTATGAACCTGTTTGTAGTTGTTCTCTCTGTACCGGCATGGATTTTCAATGCAAGACATGCATATTCTAAATGGCGATTCTAAGTTGATCATAGGTGTGAATGTTAGCGTGAATGTGTTGACCCTGAAATGAACTGCCGACCCATCCAGGGTGCGACCCACCTCTCACCCTGTGTCACCTGGGATAAAATCCAGCCCCCAAGTGACCCTCTGAAAAATAAAATACTAATGGCTGAAGTTTTCCACAAAGTCAGCCAGAAGTCCACCGCCACAAATCTGATTTGCATTTAAAAACATGACCTTCCTGCAAATGCAATATGGCAACATTGGCAAAAGTTATCCCCAACTGTCTGGCAGAACCCTAAAGTTTTTGTAAGTTGTGTGCGTCCTTGAAGAATTAACTTGTTACAAAGGTATTTTAAACTTCAGTGAAGAATGTACCCATAAGAGAAAACACTGATTTGAAAAAGTTAGTTTCCAATGGGTTACTGCATTCTAAAAGAACTCCATTTTATCTGCAAACCACAAATTATCATCCATGTTTGTCCTTTTTTGTCAGTTTGTGTTACCATGGTAGCACAGCTCCTATTTTAGAGTTAGCCTGGGGATTGAAAAGCTAACTTTTTAGACTCAAAATAAGTATGTCTTTGTTTTTCTAAAATAGAATCACATCAAACAAATTTGCCAAGAGCAATGTTTTTGGCTGGTCTAACACTACAGACCAGTGTCTAAAATGTCGTGGTGAAACTTCCTACTGGTGCTTTTTAGTCATTGTACATCATGTTCTTCAGCAGATGGAATTTATCTAATGGTCGTTGATTTATTGATGCTCTGATTTCTGTTTTTTCTGAGTATTTTAAGTCAAGACAAGTATCATTTTCATGGTCAAGAATAAACTTTCAGTCTCAAAATTAGAAAAAAATTGTATGAAGATGGTGAAATTATCCATAAAAAGAGGGAAATTAAGAAAGGTTTTTGCTTTGGAGCTCGCAGCTAATTCATTATCAATTGGGAATTATTTTTTTGAAAGTGTTTCGTCTATAAAATGTCAGGAAAAAGTCCATCAAAGTTTCCCAGAGTTCACGGTGTTGGTATCTTCACATTTGAGTAGCACAAACAACATTTTTTCAGCCTTTGGTCGATCAACAAATGTATTAGTGGACATTTCAGTACCAAAAGGTGTTGCTGTCTTCTTGTCACAGATACATTTCAGCAGCTGTGGCTCCTGCAGTGGCAATTAACACGCTGTCAGACTGTCACTAATTGAAATTTATTTCCACGTCTCATCCTGTCAAACTAATTAAAAGTGAAACGACAGCCTGCCGGTTCCCTCTACAGAGAGGTTGATAAGCGACGGTCCCTCTGGAGGGTTCGTTCAAACCTAATCATGAACCTGAAGGTCAAACTAATGAGAGCTGCAGATCACAAAGAGCTCGAGCCCACAGAGGGAAGACAGAATTTGACACAGACTGAAAGGCTTGGAGTGTTTGCCTAAGTGAAGCTGATATGGAGAGACTCAGCTCCATCTCACTGTGTACTAATCTCAGTCGCACTGCTGTTTCTGTCTAGACTGGGGCTAAAATTAGGAGTGCAGTTTTTCTCCCGATTATGTGGGTGTTTATAATCCTCCTGTGGGCACAGAATTCAGCTGGTGATGGTGTGTTTTTTTTTGTTCTTGTATGTGTGTCTGAAGCTTTACCAGCATTATATAATGTTCGGTGGTTTCTAAGCAGATGGTGCTGTGGAATCATAAACCCAACCGCAGTTGTTGTCCTCTCGGTCTCCTGTGCCGCTTGACAAATATGATAATGGACGCGGCTATATTTAGGGATTTTTCAGAAAGTCCAGCCTGAAGCACACAAATACAAAATGGATTTTAAGCCACAGGATAGGGAGCAGTACTGGTTAGTCCATCCACCATTTTGATTCAGGTTGAAATTCCCCTGAATTATTCGATGGATTGCCGTTAAATTCTGGATGAATCCTAGTGATTTTGGTTGTCCTCTAGCTTTACTCTGGCGTCCTCACGACGTTGACATGTTTGGCTTTTAGTTAAATGCTGAGACAAATATTAAAAGGAATTTACTGCAGACTTTCATGTTCCTCAGAGGATAAATTGTTATGGCTTTTGTTGATCCCTTAAATTTTTTGTAGCACCATTATCAGGTCAAAATTGTAATTTGTCTAACTTTCTTCTGACCTCACAACAGCAGGCTCAGTAGTACTTTGTTGGCATGCCCTCTCCTTCTCCTTTACTTATTATGTTTTCCATTATGATATAATGTTTTACTTGTATGCTGTCCATAGAGGCGATGCAGTTGAAACTTAACAGTTTAAACCTATTGCTAATTTTCAGCTCTTTTTCCTTAGTTGGGCTTTTAGTGACTAATAGAGCCTAATAGATAAGTTTAAACAAAAAAAAAAAGTTTTAAAGCTTAAGACACACATTGTGTTTTCTGTTTTGAAGTATAACTGCCAGTTTCAGTTTAATGGATGCACGTAGCCTATCCTTCCCTATTAGTATGATGCAAGCAAATGCATTTTCATTTTTGCATACTGGCTGCTAAAACAGCTTATTATGACAATTAGTACGTAGAACAATCAGTATAACTTTAGGACACAGCTTGTGTTTGGTGCTAAATTGCAAATGTTAGCATGCCAACAGACAAATTTAAGACAGTATATAGAATATACTAAACACCATAACTCGTAAGTATCAGATTGTTAGCATTGTCAGTGTGAACTTGTTTCCCTGCTGTTAGCATTCAGCTCAGAACACTGCAGTTGCTATCAACATACAGCTTCACACAGAGCTGCTAATGTGGCTGTAAACTCTTGCTGAAAAGACTTTTTCTGAAAAAAATCTCCTTTAATGAGCCTTCCTGTACAATGTATCGTTAATATGTATTGACTTGTAAATTCTTTGAACAATACCCATCTGTATTTGTGGATAAAAAACTGTTTTTATATCAGTTTGAGTGTTACTGAGGAGATGCAGACGGTTTCTGTAAGGTTTTGTGATGTTTAATACGCTATAAGACCTACAGTGTTGCCTGTGAGACTCCAATGAATGGCTCTTTTCAGCATCTGTTACTCTGTGTGTGTTTGTTTGTGTGGTTTACAGGCGTGACTCCTGCTGAGCCCAGATGTGTAATAGTGCTGAATACGGTGCCATTCAACGCCACACACACTTAAACACACACAGGCACACAGATGAGGGGTTGTAGTGTCGAGGTATCTGACCACATCCTGCATGTTTCTCCTCCAGAGATCCTCCAACCACCTCGGCTCTCCCCTTACGCTCATTCAGCAACTTCTGGCTTCAAACGCACAACAAAGGAGTGCTGAGAAGTGAAACACAGATTGGGTCAAGTTTAAAGGTTACACCTTTAAACACACCAAGGTTTTTAATGATGGTTTTTATTGCTAAAGGCAGGGTTGGTCACAGGAGAAAGAAGATAAGTGAATCACAGAATGTACTTCTTATCAGAGAGCCATTTGGTTTTGTAAGCAGCGTGATATAAAGACAGACTCTGTTTGACCCTGGGCTCTTTTACACTCCTCTGGTCCCCATGTTTGCAGAAATGTGCTGTCTGAAGTGTCAGCCTTGTCCCTGGAAAGACACAGTCTGAGCAAATTTTTCTCTCCGGCTCAGCACTTGTCAGCACCGACAAGATCCGTGCTGACAAACCAAAACCCCCTTTGTGTTAAGGTTAAACTCGGAGCAGCCTCGGTCATCGTGTAACCCTGAATTTGCTGCGGTAAAAAGAGGAATGTGGAGCGGTTGAGAGAAAATAAATGCTAGTCCGAGTCATAACATGTATTTTCCATCTATAATTTGTTGTTTTCTTTTTGTCTTCAGTTCCCATATGCAGCCCCTCCACCTCAGGAACCAGTAAAGACGCTACGAAGCCTTATAAACATTCGGAAGGACACGCTGCGGCTCGTAAGGTCGGTCCACCTGACATGCTCGTGGTAACCCTTCATTACACTACTGAGCTGTTGTCTAATTTTGTATCCACAGAGATGTTTTTAAGGGATAGTGTCAAATCATTCATGTTTTTTTGTAGGGCAGACTTATTTTTAAGTGTTACGTATGCCATCCAATTACAAAACTGAAGCCAGAAATAAAAGCACAGCATTCCCCAACCCTGAAAACAGCACTCACACAAAAACAAGAATAATCATCCAATACCAAACAGGAAAAACACACTACTTCCAACATTAAATCAGTCTTCTGTTTTAGATTACTGAATCAAAGCACTTACATATTTTGGATTTCTGTTTTGTCTCCTGCCTTTTTCCAGGTGCAGCGAGGACCTGAAGCTGCCGGGTGACGAGGCGGCGGGAAAGAACAGAGCGTGCTACAACGTAGAGTTTACCTTCGATGCTGACACACAGGTGGCCATCACCATCTACTACCAGGCCATAGAGGAGTTTCACAATGGAGTGCCAGTGTAAGTGGAAGTATTTTTCCCTGATGAAAAAAACGACACTGGATGCTCAATTTATGGATCTCTTTACTGAAATCTAACTACCTATCTAGTTTCAGTCAGTGGGATTTGCCCATTTTACTGCATCTGTGTCTTAAAATCACATCTGTGTTGATGCGTGTGTGCTGATTTTTTAAAATTTATTTATTTATCTGCTAAACTGTCACTTAAGCATTTAAGATTAGCACAAATTACTCTGACTCAAGTTGAAAATGTGTGACTTTTATTTTGGCATAGTATTCTTCGAGATGTTTGCTACTGCGGTTTGTCTTCAAAAGCTGTCTTGTGTATCTTTTCTCTCAAAAGACTTTAGACGTATCCACATTAAATACAGTTTCTTCATTAATACTGAAATTTTCATGTTTGTGCCATCACTTACAAAGCCCCAGACCAAGCGCGGACTCATGTTACATTACATGAAAATGATCCCAATGAGATCTGCGCAGTGTGCATTACAGACTTAGGCTCAGTTTCCCAGACATGAATTATGTCAATGGAGATTGTCATTTAATTTTTCTTTTTGTCTAAGATTCAGCTTTGTCCTTGACAGGGAAATTGGCTGTTAAAGTTCTGGAAAAACATGGCAAAGATTGTCAAAGTTGAGATATCACAATCATTGTCTGGGGAGAAAGAGTTAAATTTTTGCATCCATAAACAAAACAAGAGGATACATACAGAAATACAGATACAGGCTTATAAGAAGGAGAAAAATGTAGTCATAAATATTCATACACATGCTCATAAGTTATGCCAACATGGTCTTGCATAACGTATTTTATGTTATGTGTCAGTATATGAATATCCTGCATAAAGAGCTGTCTCTGATTCTATTTCTGTCCTGACAGGATGCAGGATGTAAGCAGATGTTGCCTACAGCATCCCGCACTTCACACAGAATAAGATTTATTCAAATAAGACTCCCCCACTCTGGGTCACTGCTCAGAAAAAAACAAGTAATTCTACTAACTGCTACATTTAAGCACCGACAGCCTATTATGCTTAGATATGAACCACCCACGCGTCAACTGCAGCAGACAGAAGCAGCCAGTTCTTGATACTGATTAGCGCCTGTGTGTTTGTTGCAGTTACCTGCCACAGGACAGCTCACTGCAGTCTGAGACGGTGCACTTCAAGAGGGGAGTCTGCCAACAGTTCTGTCTGCCCTCGCACACCGTCAACCTCAGTGAATGGGCCGACGAGGAGGTAGGCGGCTCGTATCTGCGACTCACTGTTGAACCACACGCCTGCTTGCGGTCCAGCTTGAGTGTGAAGCCAGTTGGTACAGATAAATATCCGCAGTGTTTCTCTCCTCAGCTGCTGTTTGATATGGACAAGGAGATCTTCCCCATGGTGGTGCAGGCCGTCGTCGACGAGGGAGAAGGTGAGCTGCTGTGTTTTATCGTAGTCTGATGTGAAAGTACAGCAGCAGAATTACAAACAAAGACATGTCCACTGTCTTTTATCTTTGCAGAGCATTTGGGCCACTCTCACATACTGCTGGCTACCTTTGAAAAGGTAAGAAAGACAAGCAAGATAGCGTGGCTGCTCTGAGCTAGGACTGAAAACAAGATTAAGTTAATATATTAGCAGATTTTGATTATTCTTTGTGCCACTATTAAAGCTAAAATGCCAAAAATCAGCTGGAACCTGCTTATAATATAGAAGTTTTCTACCTGTTCTGTTTTATATTCCAGTAAATGTACCATCTTTTTGTTATTTGATTTGAATGACAGTGTACAGGCTTGCTGTGCATACAAACAAGGCCTTGATTGCTTTTTGCATTTAATTATTTTTGTTTGTAATCATAAGAGCCGTGGCGTATTGATTAAATACCTTAGTATTAGGGACGTTTTGCTGTTTTTGTGATGACTCCTGCTGTTTCCAAGGAAGTATACATTTTCAGAAAATAATATTTTAAGAAAAGAAAGAGAAATTGTTGATAGTATTTCAGCTATTTGAAATTTCTCCTGTGTGTCCTTAAATGACAGGTTCACAGTTACTTTGACATGTTTTGCTTACTGTAAACATTTCCTCCGTTCATTCTGGCCATTAAATGATTCCCTCTTAATGTCACTGCAGTAGAACTGACAGATGACATAATCCACAGTCCTAAAAATATAATCCAAAGTTCATCTGAGGCTAAACTCCAGCAGTCAGCCTTAATCACATGAAGCAGGTATTTTCCACAGTTGAAAGTCTTGTTTGTCCGAAGTTCACTCCATGTTTCTCTGGATGGTATCTATTGTGAGAAGTGGAGAAGAAACATTTTTTTTTTGGCAGAGTGAATATGTTGTACTTTGCTTATCTTGTAAAGTGCACGAGGAAGTAATCTCTTAACAGCCAATTTGAACAAGAGGAAGGATAACTGCATGTAAACACCTGCTTTACTGTTTATGAAAGCACCTGACTGCTGTTTGAAGACCAGAATTGTGAACCTATCCTTTAAGCTACACATTATGATGACCAAAATACCCAAATCAATGTCATATCAGAATATACAGTATAAGGCTTATTGGTTAGTGCAGCCCATTTTCTAGGCTGCCTTGATATGACAGAGGAGGGTTAAGATTAATAATAATGATGTACAACTGTTGCTCTCTTCTTTAGCACATGGACGGGAGCTACTGTGTGAAGCCTCTGAAGCAGAAACAAGTGGTGAATACACCTGCTTTTCTTCTCTCCTCCCTCCTCCTTTTTGTGTAACATTCTTACGCTTTTGAAAGACAAAGAGACACTAAAGCTTTTTTTCCCCCCTTGAACATTACGCCTGGCCCTTGAGACTGGCTGCTTTTATTCTTCACTGCGTTCCCTTTTCCCAGGTGGATGGTGTGAGCTACCTGCTGCAGGAGATCTATGGGATAGAGAACAAATACAACAGTCAGGAATCAAAGGTAGATATCACAAAACACTACAAGTGCTTCAGTCGTCTTTGAGCACATCACAAGTGACATGGAAGTGAAGTAAAACAGATCAGTGTGACTGTCTGTCTTTGTAGCTCCACTCAAGGAAATCTCTTTCTTCTTAATGTTTAAATGATTTTCATCCCCAGGTTGCTGACGACGAGATCAGTGACAACAGTGCAGAGTGTGTCGTTTGTTTGTCTGATGTGCGAGACACACTCATCCTGCCGTGCAGGCATCTGTGTCTCTGCAACGCCTGCGCAGACACGCTGCGTTACCAGGCCAACTGCTGCCCTATCTGCAGACTGCGTGAGTCCCCATCAACGTTAAAGAGTTTGTTCTCTAAACGAGACACCCGCTGTTTGAAAAGTGGTTTCCACTGCTAGAATTAGTCCTTTAGGTCTTACTTGTGATGCCCCCCTTTAAGGGTAAGGGAGCATTTAACTCAGCATTTGATTAGGAACCATATGTTTTGCACACTGAGGGGATATTTACTTAAGATTTGTAGCCTTTTAGGCCCTAAGCAGTCAAAGTGCCATCATTTTCATTTTATTACAATGCTGCAGTGATTGAAGAAAACAAGCACAGAGAAAAATTGCGTGTTTGGTCTCATGCAGAACACAATATAAAAGGAAGGAAAGGAAATTTAAACAAAAGCTGCTCCATCACCGCAGACTGAAAATGGCAGCAGAGGAAACTGCAACTAAAACTGAACATCTGAGAAGAACAAGCGTAAAATCTGCACCATTGTTTTAACAGACACTCAGAGGGAGAAAAAACTTCCCTCTCAAGCTAAAAAACTTTATTTTTCTTTCTTGAGAGTGACTTTATGCAAAATCAAATAAACTGCAGCTGTGGTAATCTGCGACAGGTTTAGCAAAGAGTATTTAAAGCTCGCAAAAGTCTGAAATAAATGATGACACTCTCTGATGATGCCCTGTATGTAGTATGGATGGATCAGTTTCCTCCTGACTTTTTTATGCTAACTCTTGCATTGAAAAATATCCTAATTTCTCTGAAAACATCACTGTCAACTTTATTAGAAATGTAGATTATTTAAATCTCTGTTAAATATTGTCTCCTTTCCAAAAAGCATTCAGAGCTCTGCTTCAGATCCGAGCAATGAGGAAGAAACTCAGTCCTCTGTCACCTACCAGCTTTAACCCCGTCATCACTTCCCAGACCTCCGACTCAGAGGAACACTCGGTGAGACAGAACTAACAACTGAATGTTGGTAGAATAAGGATTATTCCTGATCACAGTAAACTCAGTGTGCTGTTCTTGTTGCAGGCGTCGGAGCACATCCCTCCAGGCTACGAGGCGGTGTCTCTCCTGGAGGCGCTGAATGGGCCCCTCAACACCTCCTCGGTGGCTCCTCCTCCTCTGCACTCTGGTCCCAGCCACGTCTCCGGAGCGCTGCCTCCGTACAGCAGCGAGCCTCATCCAGCACCGGCCCGCTCCCTCTCCCCTCTAGACCACTCCAACTCCAGTCAGGGACTCAAGCTCAAGAAGAGTGGTTCAAAGTGAGTCTGCCTCGATCAGAGATAGAGTATTAGTGACAGTTGGTGCTTGTGTTTTCAGCTCGAATCAGCAGGAAAGTGGCACTGACTACTTAGGACATTATCAGCTTATTGTTGCCTTGTGATTTTTGCATCTGTTTGATTCAAGGTTACTACATCCAGAGTGAAATGTATCAGTGAAGACAATTTATTTTCACCAAAAGAGAAAAACATTGGAGAAGAGTGGTTTAAACTTCATTTTTGTCTAGATTTCCTGTCTTCTTACACACAAAATTTGCATTTTCTGCTGCCAGACGGCAGTGTTCCCGTTCCCCACAGTTTACAGACTTGCTATGGAAAGCTACGTGCAGCGTATACTTAAAACCCCTGAACACTTGGCTTCAAATCAAGTGATTTTCTGTACCTGTCATTAATGAAGCATCAATCAAAGATAAAAAATAATAAATTTTCAGCGTTATTTATATAGAAATTAACACACAAAGAAGTGAATTCTGTGTAATCCCGTAAGGACTGTTCGATCCTGGTTTGTTCAGATTTGATAATACACAAACAAACAGTCGGCCAACTGGGATCAGACTCACATTCAGATGCTGCTCAGTCGTCACTCAGACAATTGAGCAAACCAGCAATAAGTGCACAGAGAAAAACACAAGTGCACAAAATTTCCACAAGGAATATATATATTTATACAGTGTCAGAAATATAGTGTTTTGTGCAGGATTCCATCTCTAGAAATGGCTTTTTTATGATTATCCATCTCTTTATTATTTCAGTGTTTACAGCAAACTGGTGCATCAAACCCGCTCATGTTATAACTGCATTTTATTGTATATTTTAGGTCACTTTCCCAGAATTCCTCTGTGCTTCCCGAGGAGGAGGACGAGAAGTCTTGCAGTGAGTCGGAGGCCTGTCGCCACAAACTCGTTGTGGACCAGCAGGAGGTTAGTGTGTGTGAAACGCAGACAAAGAGAAAATACATTATCTCCGTGTCGGATTTCTCCAGCTGTCCTGGGAGTGTACACATTTGTTTGCGCGTTTGAGCGCGTGAGATCATGTAGCGTTGTGCTGCTGTGGTGTTACAGAGTGGAGTGACCCCAGACAGCGAGAACCTGACTCTGTCCTCGTCTGGAGCCATCGACCAGTCATCCTGCACCGGCACCCCGCTCTCCTCCACCATCACCTCCCCCGAAGGTACACACACACACGTCCTAAACCTAAACCTACCACAACCTTAAACCCTAACCTTCTCCGCAAAATTTTATGATTTACATTATCCACTTTTTTCCCCAAAAGGAAGAAGAGTCTGATTTATATCCCCACAGTAAGAGCACGCACATAAAATGACAAAAATGTGTTCTAGCCTGTACAGCTGCAACAACTAGCATCATTAAATGAATCACTTTCACTTCTAAATACTGTATTTTTTTATTGTTTAGTGTAATTGCTTCATATTGTGAATAGTCAATGCTGATACTGTGTTTAAGCCTCTTTCATCATGGATCTTATTACAGAAAAATGAAGAAAATTTAACATATTGGTTTCATATCTGAGTAATGCTTAAATGTAGCACTCACAACAACAGTCCTACAAGGAATAGCATTTCCATGACACTCTAAACATGCCAAAAGTCCAACATGCACAGAAAATAATTTTATTTCACCATCAGAACTCTCATTATTTAATTTATCAGGAAGGCATAATTTTTTTATGCACAAAGAACAAAGAACCATTTCGTAAAATCAAATCTTTGAAAACATTTTTTTCCTTTTCTGATGCATATTGGATAAAACAGGTTTAAAAAAAACAAAAAACAACAGTAACAGTGTTTAGTTTATGCCAACTACATGCAAACATGAAGTTACAACCAGCATGTGAGTGTATAGAAATCAATAGAGCCCAACTCAAAGTCGGGCGCCATAAATTCTTCACCGAACAAGAGATTTACTAGAAGAGACGCACACTCACAGTGGTCATTAAGGCTTCAGTTATAAAATCCATTGCTAGCGCAGTATGCGGTGAACATTACAACTCTTCCCCACCCTGTCATATCTCAATACATTGGTAAACATCATCCATGTTCACTTGATGAAGCCAGACATGTTGGATATTCATGTCTAGAAAGAGCTCTCTTCTTTCTAAGCGATGGGTGATGTTGTTCTCCCTTGTGCTGTGTGACGTACAGTTTCCCTGTGTGGAATTAACACAGTACATTTATTTAACTTTTAACTGAGACTGCAGCTCGCAAGAGGTTTTGTTTTTCCCTGTTTCATCCTCTTCACTGGAAGAAGATAAGATGTCAGATTAAGCTGCAGTGTCCAGTCAGGAAAACCATTTTCCTCAAAATGGTGTTCAGTGTCTCTGAAATTTAACATGAAAGCCTTGAGCTCAAGGCGCACTTTGAAGCCTTTTAACATAAATAAATCAGAAGCTTGCACCACCTCAGCGTTTTATGTCGGTGCCACTGGATCGGATTTTATGGGAAATCTGCTGGATGGTTTTTCAGTGCAAAACAGGAAGAGAGGACTGTTTTTCCAGCTGGAATGAAAGGCTCAATGAAATAATGACTTCAAACATGTTTCTACAAAGCCAATTGTTGTGCAGCCAGGCCTCCTGTGCTGCTGACAAAGGTTTGGGGTAAATTATGTAAAAATAAGGGGGTGTACTGAGGTCACCTATGAAATAAAATAGGCTTCACTCATGTCTGTGTCTTAAGTACCAATCTGGAGCAAAGGGGCGATTAGCTTAGCTTAGCATGAAGATTGGAAGCATGTGGAAACAGGTAGCTTAAAGTTCAGAAATATGCCTGCAAGCTCCTGTTAATTCTTGCTCATTACCACAGTATATCTATACTGTTCAAATCATGTGAACAAAGAGATGTAAAAAACATTTATGTTGTTAGAGGGATTTTCATTCTAACAACTTTAACATTTTATTCATCCAATACTTCTGTACAGTGGTTGTGCACAGGCTTATGTTTCTGTGTGTTTGGAAGCACAGCAGTGCCACACTAGCCGTTTCCCCCCATTGCCAGTGTTTATGCTAAGCTAGGCTAATAACTTCCTGGTTGTAGCTCCATTTTTAGCACACAGAAATATATAAAATTTTGTAGTTCCTTTAATCTAACCCTCAGAATGACAGGTAATGTGAATATTTCCTAAATGTTGAGAATTATGTTTAACCCTTTGAGCCCCAAGCCATTTTGGGGTGTTTTGATTGCTCTTGCCACATTTTTACTCACTGTGGGCTCATTTTTCA
Source organism: Dascyllus trimaculatus (assembly GCA_024666655.1). Taxonomy (NCBI): domain Eukaryota; kingdom Metazoa; phylum Chordata; class Actinopteri; family Pomacentridae; genus Dascyllus; species Dascyllus trimaculatus. The sequence goes on along the minus strand of CM045463.1, from coordinate 9,469,297 downwards.
CTGCCACATGAAGTTCTGCACCTCAATGCAAACAAGACAAGCATGGCCAGAGGTACAGAGAATTCAAAAACGTCTTTTGTGCAGCATGATACAATGCCACAAATCATAAAAAACAAAAGCTGAATTTCTTTTATCATTTATTTTGCAAAAAATGTAAAATGAAATAAACGTGAACATCATTTTTCCAAGTGCCCACAGGTGAAGAATGGTGATTCTACATGCTGTGATTATTTTACTACTTGCATTTTTGGTTTCTTTGTATACTTGTCTCCTCTGTGCTCTGTGTGAACACAGCCTGCAGTTCAACCTAGTTCAGCCAAACTATCCCAGGATTTTTGTTACATGACTATTGATCACAGCTGAGTCAGTCATGGCCAAGGCTTCACAGTTGCTCTGAGGAATGCAGATTTTTGTCTTTTATGCAACCTGGTGAGAGCAAACAGTTTATTTTTACCAATTTTTAAATTAGATGCGAAGAGTAGAGTGATTTTGACCAAAAAAACAACAACACGATTTTAAGCTGAGATTTAGTTGTTTCCCAACAGAAGGGCATCTCACAGGTGAGTAATTCAAGGACCATTGGAAAGATCAAAATCAGCTGTTTTTCAGTTTTTACCGTTTTCTAGCTTTGATCAATTGAACCATTGTGCCAGTATTTTTTTAAGACACCGTGCCTTCCAATCCTGCTGATGGGCTTTGGTGTTCAGAGGGTGAACAATGTGAAACGCTGATCTTGTCAATGATTTATTCACTATCCTCCCAGAACAACAATCTATTTAGGTTTTCTTATTTTGTTACCTTAAAGAGAGAAGGGATAATTTTCCATCTCAAACTGGTGGAATTGTCACCTGGCAGCGAAAGGAAATAAAAAATTTATCCAAACCCCGAGCCGGACCGTGATGTGTGTCTTCGTCTGTCTGTCAGACCCAGTGAGCAGCAGCCTGGCCCAGTCAGTGATGTCCATGGCCTCGTCCCACTCGCAGCACTCCCACATCAGCACTGACACCATGTCCTCCATGTCAGGGTCCTACCTGGCCGGGGCCGAAGGCGAGCCCGGGGGGGACGATGGGGGAGAGATGGAGGGCGAGGAGAGCCAGGACGCCCCCATGGAGAGCCGAGGACTGTCGCAGCAGGACGGGGTGAGGATGAAGGAGGAATTAGCTGCACTGTATTGTAATTTAACATTAATTAGCCATCTCACTATCAAATGGTCTCCCTTTGGATCTCTTTGTTGTTTTCATTCAGGAGTTTTCCAAGGAGCCAAAGGAACAAAACTACTCAGTTGCTGTAGAGGAACAGGACTCAGAGGTGACTAACTCACTGATGTTTGCTGAGCAGGGTGTGATTAATTCCTATTTTAAATATTAATCTACTTTTTATTAAGTTTTACAAGGCAGTTTTTCTGTGTTTCTCAGGGAAATGATGTCACTGAAGAGGACTGCTCCTCCCCGTCTAATGGGAAAGGTAACTATGGTAACCATCCCTCACCTTTCACCCCTGACCTCTCACCTCCCTTTGCATTTGTTGCTCTCAGGCCATGAGAAAAAGAAATACACCCTTTCATACAAACTAAGTGGTTGATCTGTCAGTACCTCTTTTTGAATCATGGCTGAGTAATGACAACCCTTTCAAAATAAAGGGATCCTATGTCAGATATTGTCCTCTAGATGGGGCAGTCCCTTTCAAAACGCATGCAGTGTCGGCTGAGACCACCACAACATGCAACATATGAACTGGAGTGAATGGCTTCTCATGCAGAAAGTGTGCACCAGAAACCTGGTCTACTTCACAGTGATGGCTGAGCTCATAAGACCTAAATACATTACAAACCACATTTTATTCACTAGGGATGCTCTGATGTGATGCAATTACTGATGGGACCATTATTGCAGGCATTATATCATCATATTTTATTTAAGTACAGCACTGATTGAACTGGAACTGCATGTATCAAGATTTAGAAATCTAGAAATCTGATTCTAACACTGTATTAAAATATTTCTTTTAGTATTTTAAAACAAAAAAATCAAGTTTTAGATCAGAAAAGGACTTTTAACTTGCCTTTGTAGACTCACAGTGCCAAGAATGCAGGTTTTATTATTCGAAATGCTTGTTGGATAGCATTGAAAATCCCATACATTAACATTATACGTAGCTAAGCTAAGTATCAATAGCCACAACAAATAAGAGAAATTAGGAGTTACTGTGAGCAGCATTTCTCCCTATTTTGTAGAAATTTACCACCGTGGTGCCCCCGACCAGTCAGTCAATCCAGCGTCCTTTAGAGAATCCAGCCCCTGAATTATTCCAGAGCAGTAACATTTGTTCATTTGCTTGTCCAACTTTACGAGCATTCTTTCTTCATTCTGAATTTAATGGCCGGTAATTAGTAATAAATATTTTCCAATCGATCGGAGCATCCTTTCATTCACTAAAGGAAAAGAGCACCTACAGACATCTTGTGTTGTTCAGATGAGGTTTGCTGTGCACCACGCTACTGACCTGCATTTGCATGATCTGCATTTCTATATGAAAGTTTGTGTCTACAATATATATTGTTGTGTCCCTGTTTGGGTATGAAATGTGTCGCTCACGTGTTTTTGCTCACAAAGCTTTGCGGTCTGTATCTGCTGTTCTTAGCTGCTGCATCATGAAGCTGCTACATGCTCCATCTGCACTGCTACTGAGCGCTGTTTGTGTGTCTGCAAGTGTGTGTGTATGTGTGTGTCTCTAAGAAAGTGAGAGTGGTGGAGAGTGCAAAGAAAGTGTTGTGTTGTACAGCAAGTGTGAGTCCACGACCGGTAGGGCTTGAAACAAAAATAACAAGGTCACCTTTCTTTAGACAACAGTTTGATATGTAAATTAGTTTGTCTGTGGAGAGTGTGTGCGCGTGTGTGTGTCTGTGTGTGTGTGTGCGTGTGTGTGTGTGTGTGTGTGTATGCGTGTGTGTGTCCGTGTGCGTGTGGATGTGTTGTGACACCTCGGGCCGGACTGAAACAACCTCTGAGCACCTGTGAGCTGCTTAATGACCTTTCAGTTCTTTAGGAGACGAGCGGACCTGTGCTGCCTGACAGACTGTGAATGAGCACACGCACTGTAGGATGTATGTTTGCACGCACACGCGTGTGCATCTGCACCAGCGCTGCCAGACAGCTTCTGAATGTGCCCTGTCTGTGTCTCTGTGCTGAGCTGCCAATCATTCAGTCATCTCTGCCACTTCCTTCTTATTAACTCTCACTCACATGCTGCTCACAAGCAGGCCTGTTGCATGCATGAGCACATATTAAACATGTCAGTATTTATTAACTGGCCATGCTGGAAAAGGCACAACAATCATCCACACACTTATTTTTATATTTTTGTCTCATTTGTGAGAAAACAGACACCAAAAACAAAAGTTCATTCACTCCAGTGTGTCACACTAATGTGGGAGCAAACACTGAGCTGAGTGACATTCAGAGAATATGACAACAGAGGCAGCTTTAAAACAAAATGGCAGGTAATTTTAAGCCAAGTGGTTTTGTGTCAGTGACTTCAGTTAATGACAGAAACAAAATAGAAAATAAAATAACTTTTTTTGTGCCATTTTACTGAACCATCTGACGTGTGACTAATTTAATTCAACACAAACTAAAAACGGTGTGTGGCCAATCCTGTAAATGCTGTGGTGCAAATACTGAGAATATTTATCAAATAGTTTATATTTTGATAATTAATAAAGTAGTCCAAAATAAGCTCAACTCAAACTTTGTCAGGTTATCAGTTTACTAAACTGTGCCTCATCTTTCCCTAAGAAAGTCACAAAGTGCTTTACAGGCAAAAGGAACTGTTCTCCTGCATTTCCTTTTCACGGCACATAACAAATTATTATGCAAATGAAAATGCAAGTTTGTGTGAATTTTACACAGAAAAAAGACAAACTTGTGCTCCTGTATTGATGGTAAACTAGAGATTTATAAGCACTTGGTTTTCTTTTCTTTCCTTTTTGCAACATTTTCTTTTTAATTAAGTCTCACAAAGGAAGCATTGCAGCATCAGAGCTCACTTTTTTGATCACAGTTCTTCACAAGTCACATTTTTTCAGCTCTGCATGCTCATCGTCATGCCTCCGTTTAAAAATCACTGGACTTTATTATATATATATATATTGTAGCATGTATGAAGCTAAAAACTCTCAGCACCTTTTATCTCTAAGAATTAGCCCACACTCAGTGATCACTTTGCATAATATTTGCTAAAAGCGCTTCCAGGGGAATCACAAATCACCGAGCCAACCTCCCTTTAAACCTAATGTTATTATTTTATTATTGCCATTCTAGCATGGCCGACCTCACCCCTTCCTCCCCTCCTCCCTCCCTCACCCTGCCTGTCCCCGACTCCCTCCCTCCCCCCCGCTGTGCCTGGCTGCTCTTGTTTGACCTTTGCCCTCGCTTGCAGGTGGGCGGAGCAGGTGTCCAGAGTTGGCCAATAACAATCAGGGCGTCGCCCTCTGTGACACGCCCTCTTTGGGGTTGGATAATGAGCAGGCTCCCGACAGCCGATTCGCCGGTGAGTGGCAACCTCTCGAACATGGACCAATGAGAGCTGAGGACTGAGAGTGAAGGGTGGGAGGGTGAGGAGAGATCCAGGAGGAGAGGAAGTGTGAGGAGTGCATGAGTCAGATGAATTAAGGATTTCTGACACATTAGCTTGACATGCTAACATGCTAATGTAAATTCAAGCAAGGCAGAAACAAGAAAAGATTTCTTCGAGCAGATTCAGTGATCAGAGAGGATTTTTTTTGTAGCATCTTTGCCAAGCATGAAGATCCGGAGCCTTCCTTCTTCTCTTCATCCTTACCCTTTGGTGTTGTGGTGCTTCATTGCTTCTTCAAAACCGGTTAGCTGTGCACTCTCTCCCTCCTCTCCCCTTTAGCTGAAGCCCTGGTGTGTGTCTGTTTATGTGTGACTGTCTGAGTGCATCTTATTGTGTGTCTGACGGGTGACTTCTGCATGCTGTGTTTTCTGTTTGTGCGAGTGTGAGAGAGAAACAATCTGGTCTTTCCCAAAAGCTGAAGTTCATGTTCAGTGTCTGCCAGCTCCGAGCCGCTTTGCCAAACATCTGCAACTCATTTTCACACCCTCCATCTTCCCTCTGTCCTCCCTGAATCCCCTTTTCTGCTTCGCCACACTTGGTGGGTTGCTGTGATGAAAGCTAAAGGTGTTGAGTTTGTCTCAATGTACAATATAATCAGGTTTATGTAATTTAATACTTTGGAGTCCTGGTCGCTTTTGCTTCTCTTTGTCTTTGTTTAGCACCTTTTAAACCATCCTAGTTCACATGTGATGTAAACTTTCTTAGCACAAACTCGCCTTTAAGTCTCATTTCTCATTTTGTCAGTTTAATGAAGTATAAAGCTGCCAGGAACCCAAGATCATGAGATGTGAAACGGGTACATACACTATAAAAAGTCAACACATCTTGCATTGTAATATCTTAAAATATAATAATAGATCTGGTGCGTTTGAGTAGTATTGTTAAGATTCACAAACACTACAGATAATGTAACAAATAACACCTGTTTACCTATTTCTATGATCTGCAGACATTTTTACTTGTTTCTACATTCTATTCAAATTAAGCTCCTGGAATAAATAACAGAACAAACAGTTCAGTCTTCGATTCACCAATTAGCGTCAACTGAGCTTGTAAATGAGTAATTTTGGGTTCCAACTTCCTTCACATCCTTTAGCTCTGCATCACTCAGACGCTTCCCCTCTTAAACCCTGATTCCCTTCATTCACTGAACCCTCATGACCCAGTTGGTGTTTAATGGTGGACGTTGTGACATGTTTTCTATTCGTGTGTCGTAAAAGTGTTCTGTTATCTCTCTGTTTCTCTCCTTTTTCCCCTCATTATTCTTCACATCCTCTGCTGTCTTTCCTTGGACATTTTCCTTCCTTCCTCTCTCTTCTTTCTGCCTCTTCTTCTTCTTCTTCTTCTGTCTTTTTTTCCTTCTTTCGCTTTCTTTCGGATGGACAGATGAGGAGTCGTGCCCAGTGCACATTGAGGACTAGGTATGGAGTTATGGTTAGATGGAAGATCAGGGTTACAAACTGCAGATGGTTTTGTACTTTATATTCATGCATCATATTAGTCGCCCTTCTGTTGTTCTTACTTTAACTGCCTGTGGTCATGCACATTAATGTTAGATTGCGCTTTACGATAAAAGTCAGCCATTAAACATCTTTGTGATATTTAAATTTGTTAGGTAAATTTATTATGTCATATTTTTTCTAATGCTTACACAGCAGGTCAATAAATGAGGGAGCTATAAAGTCAGATGTTATATATTGTTCACATTCTCACGTGTTGACACCTAAAGGTATCAATAATTTGTTTTCTTTCTCTCGTTCTCCTGTTAAATATGTTTCTAACTGCAGGTAAAAGGGACAAATAGCACAAATCTTTCAAATGGACACGGCGATGTAATTTGGTCAAAATTAAATTCCAGTATCTTAAAAAATATAATTTTCATTATTCAAATTAATTTAGGTAAAGACTTTACAATGTTATTAGGGATGTCCCGTTCAAAATGTTTGTCCCTGATCCAAATCCAAGTCATTTAAAATGTATTTGCATTTATATATTTGCTAGTACTTGATATAATTTTCCTTCAAGTACTGTGGATTGGCTGGAGCCCGTTTTATACTGTAGCGACCAGTGGAGGCGGGAGGTTTCATGTTGGCAAGCAGAGAACATTGTGGACATTTATCTAGTAAAGTGGCACCGTGACAAAGTCTTCTGGGATGCTTAATGACATCCGGCCAGGGACTGTGTTTCCGTACTCTAGTGGCATATGTAACAGCTTTCTTGGCTGAGATGCAAACTTGGAAAATTTCCCTCTTTAAATTTCAAATCCATTAGATTACAGTCCCGGTTGATTTGGCCACTGTGGTTTAATGTTTCAGCTCCGAGAGTGTTGGAGGCAGCAAACCCTTCTTTTTTCAGTGGCAGAATAGAAGATGAATTGGTGTATCTGTTTACAGAAAAGCCAATTAAACTCTTATTATTTCAATAGAGATGTCAGGCAATTATTGCTACTGTGATCTGATTTCACGCCGCACACATTGCAAGTAATTTTCCACACAGCATGAAAGGCATGTTATGAACTCAGTGCAGGAATAGTGAACTTGAACACAACACCTACGTAGCAAATAGCTGTTGTTGATTTAAAAAAATAAGGATATCTTACAGGTAAATCTTGAAGATTTTAGTTTTAAAATTTTACTCTTACTAAAGAAATTAACAGCAGCTCTTCCAGTTAAAGCGACAGGGTTGTGTACCAGTGTCACCAGAGCTAATCATGGAGGCAGATATGAAGAAATGAAGTGTCCCCTTGTGGCACAAACATGTACTGTATGTTACAGTAATACCAGGCAATATTACATTTATGTCTTGGTGTAAGTTCTTGCTGTGTCTTGGAGAAATAAGCATCAGACTACAGATTAAAACAGACTTCCATGGTCTGCATAGAGCGATAGAGTCGACTTTTAACTATTTGGACTAAGACTGTTAAAAAAAGTAGCTTTAAAATTACTTATGATGGTTTAATTTAACCTTTTAAGCTTTGTGATGCCTCCAATACTCAAATCTGTTGTTTTTAATTATCACTCACTACACATAAACAGAAATGAATACACATTTTGCCACTAGTGATTATTTCAATTACATATTAATGTGTAGACTGTTTGTTTTTTAGTGAGATTATTCATTGTTTAGGTCAGAAAAGCTACAAATACGTAGTAACTGGATGTATGGTGTGGTCCAAATCTGAGAATCTGAGAAAACAATCCCAAGTCGAACTTCATCAAGTTATCAGTGTACTAAACAATATGTCATCATACAGTACTGATTGTTTGTGGAAAAAGATAGCTATGATCTGTAGAACTGTTGATTTAATCTAATACAATGCACATAAATGTACTTTATCACACCGATGAACAGATCATATCAAAATCGTATCATTCTGCTTCCTACAGTCCAACAAAAATGCAGTATATCCTTACAAGGAAGAGGCTGAAACAAGTGAAGAAGTTGTGATTCATTATCAAAATACTAGTCAGTCGCCTGCTGGATCAATCCACTAATCATTCCAGCTCTTAAGTGAAATGAAAATGTCTGCATGTAGTAGCTTTTCGTCTGTATTTGGATACGGTTTAACAACGTAACCCTCGTGTTTCTTTTTGTCTTCGTCTCATTCAGATCTGATGTACCTCGGGGGCTACAGGCCTGTCTTGGAGCCCCTCCCCCACCACACCTCCACCAGCAATATCAACCTGGAGGAGCAGGGGGCCGAGAACAGGGACGGCCAGAGTCCTAAACATCCCCGCCGCGGACCACTCATTGTGTAACACACTCAATACACACACACACACACACACACACACACACACACACACACTTTACCCGTCCAAAGTGAGCTCTTCTTACCCTGCCATAGTGCTGCAACGCTGGATGCCGTCCTCGCCAGCCAGGGAAACACATCCATCAACATCTCGCAGATTGATTCTCTTTGTTGGCGCTGATATTTAAGAGGAAGAAAGAGGACTCACCCCTCCATCGTCTGTGCACTTTGATCTCACAGGACTTTCCTTGTTTTCTCGTCTGTGACCTAAACTTGTTGTGGGAATGATTAGCCTACTGCTACGTTATTATTTATTACCTGTAGGTTTAATGAGAGCTGTGTATTGTGACACTATCTTTAGAAAAATACATGCTGCTCCTCTTCTCTCCTCTTTTATCCCTTCTGTCCTTCCTATTACCAGCCAACAGTCAGGGGCTACTGTGATCGGCAATCGGATTTATTACTAGCGTTCTTCTTCTTCTTCTTCTTCTTCTCTGTTATAAACTGTATGTTGAATGAGTGGTCGGACACTTTGACACTAAACGTCAGCTCACACCGGACTACCTTACCTTACCGAACTGAAACACGCCGACCCTTCTCCTCGGATCAGGGAGCTCCCGTCTCGCATGCAGCTTTCCTCTCATTCCCGCCACGCTTTCGAAAAAAACACCTGCTGAATGTGATTACAGAGGCGGTCGGACTTGTACGGTGGTGGACGAGCTGAGAAACGGTGGCCAAAATAAACAGAGATGAACTTTAAAAAAAACAACAACTTCAAAACGACAAAAAAATTCCTTCGCACAGAATGTAGGACGATGAACGTGGAACTTACAGAAGGGGAATGTACATGTAAACCATCACCGAAACTGGAATTAAACACAAACTTTGACACTCACACACCCACCATTGCCATCTTCTCCTCCCGCAGCTTCATCTTAGCATGTCAGTATTATTGTAGTGCAACTGGAAATCAACAAATAGCACCGAGCAATAAAGAAAACTGCATCTCCTCCTTTTTCTCCTGCACTAGGACGCTCATTTGCAGTTCAAACGATGACAAACTGTGTTTGCACTGGCCTGTTATATTCACATTCAGACATTTCAATGTGTTTTTTTTAATTTTATTTTAATGTTGCCATTGTAAAGGGATTTATTGTGAGAATAGCATCATACAGTGAATCTGAAAGTATTTAGATTTGCACACTGTTAGCTTGCGTTTTGTTCTTCCTCGTGTTCCCCCGTTCCGATCATCCCGATGAGCCTCTTTCTTCTCGTTTGTGAAGCTTTTAGTTGTTTTGGTTTTTGTATAACTTTAACGTGTATCTCACCCGTTGTTGGCGTTTCTGTGTTTTAATTTGTTGCAGAACACTGTGTTGTTTTATTAGAATGTTGATGGAAATATGTGAACATTTTGTAAAGGTTTACACATCCGCGTGGCTCACATTACGATAATAAACCGAAAAGGGACGATATCAACATTTAATGCACTACTAGCTGATTCCTAGACGACACACTTTGCGGTGCATGAGGCGATAGTAGAGTAAGCATGTTAGTCTAGGTCAGCCTGCACCCTCCTGTAGACTTGATGATGGATCACCACACACACATTAAGCAGTATCATATCGTTCTGTAGTGTTATATATCGGTTGCTGGCACCCTATTCCATTGACCGAACTGTTGAGGTCAAAACTACTGCACTACTATACCCAAGCTGCAAACTGTCATGTGATCACAGTCCGAATGTGTAAATGAAGCCGCCAGTCGCAGTATGATATCAAAGGAAAGGGTCCCGAATCCGCAAGACCCCACTTTTCTAGAGTGAAAATGTCAAAGAAGACTTCAAACAGACAATAAAGTTTTTGCAACTAAACAGCCTCTGAGTGATTTCCTGTTGATCTAAATGAGAAAGATTCATCAATCAGGGCTGGGTTGTGTTTTGGTTTATGTCCACGAGCACGAAGCGCCTCGCTGGAATGTTTCCTAACATGGTCACCGTCACGGAAACTCTCAGTTCATTTTTCAAACTTTGGTATGCTTTGTTTTCCCAGCAGAGAGTACAGAGACATCAGTAAAACGTTCTCGGGGCTAAAAATCTGCGCTGTTCCCACAAAGCAAAATGAGATGTCTGAAAATATGTGTAATTTATTTCAATAGTAAGTCTTTAATCATCTTACAAGCAGCAAAATGTGGCTTCCCTTAATGTTTTGCTTCTTTGTCCCCACTTTTATTTCTGCAAAATCAAGAATTTAATCCAAAATAATAATAAAAAAAAACCCCAACAACTTTAAAGTCACATTATGGTTTGTCACATACATACATTAATTTTACTGTTAGGGCGGCTGTGGCTCAGGTGGTAGAGCTGGTTGTCCACTGGTCGCAAGGTTGGCGGTTTGACCCCCGATCCTTCTGCATGCCGAAGTGTCCTTGGGCAAGATGCTGAACCCCAAGTTGCTCCCAATGGCAGGCAGGCACCTTCCATGGAAGTCAGTCTCCATTGGTGTGTGAATGGGTGAAAGTGAAACACAATGTAAAGCACTTTTAGTACCACTGAGGTAGAAAGGCGCTATGTAAGTGCAGACCATTCACCATACTACCCATCCGTCCATCCATTATCTGTACACTACTTAATCCTCTGCATGGTCCTGACACCCTGGAGAGGTTGTCAGCTAATCGCAGGGCCACATATAAAGACAGACAGCTAAGCACACTCATTCACACCTATGGAAAATTTAGAATAATCAATTAACCTCAGCATGTTTTTGGACTGTGGGAGGAAGCTGGTGAACCCGGTGAGAACCTACGCTGCACAGGGAAAACACGCAAACTCCACGCAGAAAGATCCCAGGCGTCCTAACCGGGCTTTACCATACTATATATCATTTATTCTAACGTTAATGTTCTCCATTAGTTCAGTACATTATATTACATGGTGCCAAAGTAGTCACACTGAAATAATCCGGTTTCATCACAAGTGAGCAAAACAAACAACAGTATGAAGAAGAAGCAACTGAGTGACTAGCCAGCTAGTTTGACTTCTTCCTTCTGCACTCTGACGTATCATGTTTACTGTGTTTTCCCTGCTACGAGGCGCAATTGTCATCAGATTGGAACGCCGAATTATATCAAATAAAATCGTGGATTTCTTTCGGTTTGAACATTGCTGCAAACATTTTGGATAACCTAGTCCCTCGCCGTACCGTGGTTCACTTTTCGTGGTCTCACTGTATCGTGGATTTTTAAATTGTATATATCTAATTTTGTATCGCAGGATTTTCCGGTATGTAGGTATTTCTATATATTTATTATTTTAATTATTTTTGCAGTAAAATAAGTATTTCCTAGCCTAAAAAAGTTGAAAACAATATAAGCAACTCCCCATAACTATGTTCCTCACTCAGAAGAAGACACCAGTTACGCCTACACCTTTAGCGAAAACAGAAGTCATGGATGAGGGCGAAGATGCTGCACCGCCTGATGAAGTGGCGCCTTCAGAAGAGCTGTAATGCTCTTCTTGGCTGTGCAGTACATTCATCTCATCGTCATCAGTACTGCACAGCTAATTCATCATCATCTTCATCATTCAAGTTGTAGTATATTCACTGGTGAGTACCCATATAGAGTTTATATGTTGTTAAAGTTACGTAAGTTTAAGTGTGTAGAAAGTGTTTATGAGCATAAGAAGTGTTTTTAAGAGTGTGGGAAAGGTTGGGAAAGGTTTATGAAAATGTGGGGATGGTTTTTTAAAGCCTTAAAATACATATACCGTAATTTCCGGACTATTGAGCGCACCTGAATATAAGCCGCACCCACTAAATTTAAAATGAAAAAGAAAATTTTCCATACATAAGCCGCACCTGACAATAAGCCGCAGGTGTCCATGTTGTAATAAGAGATATTTACACAGATTTTTAAAAACCTTTTATTAAATAAATGCTTTTCTTCAAACAGTGCCTGTAACGTGGCATTAACAGTGCAGTAACACAGCAGTAATGTGGCTGATTAAAAGTCAGTTATCGCTGTTGTAACCTTCCTCCTGCGCACTAAAACCACTGAAGTCGTCTTCTTCGGTGTCGGAATAGAACAGCCTCAGAATTTCTTCGTCACACACTTTTTCAGTCTCTCTTTCGTTGTCGCTCTCACCGTCACTTACGTCTCGAAGCAAATCCGCGCTTGAATTAGTGTTGTCCTCCATGATGAGGGTGTGTGCATGAAAATAACTGATCGGAAGAATTTGGTGCGCGTAAATGATTTTATTCGAACAGTTTCATTGATCCACTGTGACCTGTTCGGTAATTTCATTGGTCTGACGTGACCAGGCAAAAAAAACGTATTGGCGGCATGTAGCCCACCCTTAAAAATCCATACAATAGCCGCACCCTTAGATAAGCCGCAGGATTCAGAGCGTTAGAAAAAGTGCGGCTTATAGTCCGGAAATTACGGTAAATAAAATAAATATAAGGTCGCTACTTTGCGGATTTTTGTCTATTGTGGGGGGTCCTGGAACCTAACCTCCGCAATAGACGAGGGACCACTGTGCACAAGTTCAAGAAAACAACATTGGTCCCTGTTGTTTTCAGACATTTTCATGCAGAAATGTTACATACTGCAGCTTTAAGGAGCTAATATGTCCGTGTTGTGTTTACATTTTGTTGCGCTGCCCCCAAGTGGCCAAAAAAATCAACAAGTGCAGCTTTAAACATGACTTGAGGTTTTACTCAACTTACTTGTATTTTGTGAAGGTTAAATAGTTTTCAGACTTCTTTGTACTTAATCAGTTTACTTCTTAGCTTATATGTTTTTTAAGTTACAGATGTTTGTGCCGAGGTAATTTTCATTAGTGTAATAAGTACATCTGAGTTTGCTCAAAAGGAATCAATTTCTGTTTAGTTCAATTTAGTTAATCTATATAGTTCTGTATAATAGTAGTTATATAACTTGCTTATAATGTCCACATGAACAGAAATGTATTCTATTTTGAGAAGGGAGAAAGATAGCAAATATAATAGTCATAATATAGTTAACCCCTTAATGCCAATCGTCGCAAATTCGCATGATACCGTTTGCATTCAGACTGCAGCCAAGATAGCTAAGCATTCCCCCAGTGCTGCTTTCTACATATTCAACACGTATGTACAAAACAATTTTGTGGCGCTGAAAAAAATTTGAACCATTAATGCCTGCTGTCGCTAATTTGCATCTTACCTTAATTTATATCTGTTCTATGTGCTATAGAAGAATTAACAATCTCCACTTAATTTAGCATCGGCTTGAAAGCAAAAACACAAATAACAATTTTTTTTTATATATAATGGTGAATAAATTCAGCCGTCAAAGGGTTAAATAATTAGTATTTGTAGTCTAGGGCTGAATCTTACAATAGAAAAATAATCCACCAATATTTCAATAATAGCCTAATTATTGATATTATTAGGTCACTGATGAAGCATAAATGCAAAAACTGATTGATCAGACAAATGATCTAAAGAATAATCAGTAGTACCAGCCTCTGATTGTTCACAAACTCCAGTGTGATTACAGAAAGCCCATTAAACTCTGAAAATACTTAATGAGTTAAATCTACACCAGAGCAGTTCCTTATTGGACAGAAAGAGACTTTTTGCCTGAACAGTACATCAGCTTTAAAGCTCAGCTGCCAGTAATGACAAAGAGAACAAGTGGGGTTAAATGGGGCCAGTGTCCATGATGTCATTGCCACCACTGTAGTGATCAAGTTCCGCTTTAATCGAATTTCTCATTTGCTGTGTGCTGCTTCGCGTGAGCTACAGTAAATGTGCGTTTTGTAACTGTGTCCTCCCACATGTGCAGACTCACAGCCGCTACGTTTCCACCAAGGTGTAAATCCACATTACCTCCGCTCCCAGACAGATAAATCCCCTCCACCCGCTGCTCCCTTTAGTTTTCTTATTTGTTTGTCTCCTCTTAAACCAATCATCTTCTCCTGTCCTGAAAATAAAAGCAAACGCTGATTGTATTCTGTATGTCTCCCTCCTCTGTAAGCCAATTACAGCGTCAGTCTTGGCCGTCCACGTGGGAGGGTTTTCTCATTTCAGGCGGTGAGCAGGTCATCCATCGAGCCCAGCCCTGCACAGCTGAAACCAAAGGACGGCAGCTTCTCCAGCAGAGACACTCAACTTGAAGCTTCCCCAACACTCATCAACAGCTGCAGATATGACGCACGCTGCTTTTCTTCTCCTGATCATCCTGACAGGTAAGACTTTGTGTTATTTTAAGTGTTGTTTTATTCATTTTTATCATCTGACTTCTTCATCCAGCAGAGCAATGATGTTTTGAGAGTGATCTCGCAGAGCTACGTCATATTAGTAACTGATCTTGAACCAGATTAGTGTGATCCTCTAAGGACACTAGTTTTGCTTCGCCTGTTGCACAGTTTACCACTTCTGAGATAGAAAAAACAGTAATGTGAATGACTTTAAATGGGTCAGAAGCCAGGAAGCCTTCGTCCTATCAGTGCATCTGCAGTTTAAAAATATACACACATGACGGCGCTCAGTTTATATTCTCATTACACACTTTCAGAATTTAAAAAAGGAGCAAAAATAAGAACAGAAATGTGTTTATATTTATTTTTTTAAACAGATAATTTGCTTTATTACTCCCACAATGCAGGAAATTTCCAAAACGGATCATAAAGAGAAGAGACTTCAGTAAAACAATAAAAATAAACAAGAAATCAACATGAGTACTCCTGGTGTATATAAATATTAATAGAGACATTGCACAGATTCATTTAAATGTGGGCAATAGCAATAATGAACAGGGTTCCTCTGTATCTTAAGAATATCAACATTGCATAGATTCTCCTTTATGTGGGTTGATAACGCACAAGCTCAGCTCAGGAGTTTACAGTCAGTCCAATTAAATGCACAAAAATACATCTGTATTATTCCCTTATGTAGCAGGTATGACAAAAACTACAACAGTATCCTGGCATTGCAAGCCAAATGAAATCATAAAACAACAAACAAGCTGCAAGCTAAGGCTCTGTGTAACTTTAAATGCTACACAAAAGCTAACTTTTGCATAACAAGAGTTAAAATTTGATTTTTAAAACTGCTTTTTAAGAGAAAACGCCTCTCTGACAACTGTTTTGCAGCAGATCCGGCATCCTGTAAGAAAATATGCAGCTACCAGGATGTTCTGGACTACCTGAACCTGACCGCCGATAACACTGTGTTTAAAATGACCCGACCTGTTCGGGACCACACAAGAGCCACCACGGTGCAACTGGACATCATCCTCTATGCCATCCTGGCCGTGGTAGGTTGTATATAATTTAATGGACTAAATGATTCCATGTAGGACGTCAGTTCTGACATTTCTATCTGTTTCTTCCCAGATCGAGAAAACCCAAACTTTCATTCCTTTCGTCTGGGCCACAACGGTGAGCAGACTAAGTGATCTTTTACTTTTGATTATTTAAACCTTCTCTTAAAACAGCAGACACTTCTTATATCTGTGTTTTTGTTGATCTACCTTTCATTTACTGCAGAGGTACCACAATGAGTACATCTCATGGGAACCCGCTCAGTTCTGTGGAATCACTCAGATTTCAGTTCCTCAAGAACTGCTCTGGAAACCCGACCTCTTCATCTTTGAGATGTGAGCCACGTGCAGAACACACAAACATGAAGCGTATCTTATTACAAGATACGTAAAAGCTAGGGATGCACGATAATGCCAATTTCAACTGATACTGATAATCGATAATTTTATACTTCTTGCAGCTGATAACCGACTATAATTAACCTATAATTATCGGATGCCGATATTATCGTGCATCCCTAGTAAAAACCAACACAAACAAGCTTCTCCAACACTCATCAACAGCTGCAGATATGACGCACGCTGCTTTTCTTCTCCTGATCATCCTGACAGGTAAGACTTTGTGTTATTTTAAGTGTTGTTTTATTCATTTTTATCATCTGACTTCTTCATCCAGCAGAGCAATGATGTTTTGAGAGTGATCTCGCAGAGCTACGTCATATTTGTAACCGATCTTGAACCAGATTAGTATGATCCTCTAAGGACACTAGTTTTGCTTCGCCTGTTGCACAGTTTACCACTTCTGAGATAGAAAAAACAGTAATGTGAATGACTTTAAATGGGCCAAAAGCCAGGAAGCCTTCGTCCTATCAGTGCATCTGCAGTTTAAAAATGTACACATGACGGCACTCAGTTTATATTCTCATTACACACTTTCAGAATTTAAAAAAGGAGCAAAAATAAGAACAGAAATGTGTTTGCATTTACTTTTTTTAAGCAGATAAGTTGCTTTATTAATCCTACAATGCAGGAAATTTCCGAAACGGATAGTAAAGAGGAGAGACTTCAGTAAAACAATGAAAATAAACAAGAAATCAACATGAGTACTGCTGGTGTATATAAATATTAATAGAGACATTGCACAGATTCCTTTAAATGTGGACAATAGCAATAATGAACAGGGTTCCTCTGTATCTTAAGAATATCAACATTGCATAGATTCTCCTTTATGTGGGTTGATAACACACAGGCTCAGCTCAGGAGTTTACAGTCAGTCCAATTAAATGCACAAAAATACATCTGTATTATTCCCTTATGTAGCAGGTATGACAAAAACTACAACAGTATCCTGGCATTGCAAGCCAAATGAAATCATAAAACAACAAACAAGCTGCAAGCTAAGGCTCTGTGTAACCTTAAATGCTACACAAAAGCTAACTTTTGCATAACAAGAGTTAAAATTTGATTTTTAAAACTGCTTTTTAAGAGAAAACACCTCCCTGACAACTGTTTTGCAGCAGATCCGGCATCCTGTAAGAAAATATGCAGCTACCAGGATGTTCTGGACTACCTGAACCTGACCGCCGATAACACTGTGTTTAAAATGACCCGACCTGTTCGGGACCACACAAGAGCCACCACGGTGCAGCTGGACATCATCCTCTATGCCATCCTGGCCGTGGTAGGTTGTATATAATTTAATGGACTAAATGATTCCATGTAGGAGGTCAGTTCTGACATTTCTATGCGTTTGTTCCCAGATCGAGAAAACCCAAACTTTCATTCCTTTCGTCTGGGCCACAACGGTGAGCAGACTAAGTGATCTTTTACTTTTGATTATTTAAACGTTTTCTTAAAACAGCAGACACTTCTTATATCTGTGTTTTTGTTGATCTACCTTTCATTTACTGCAGAGGTACCACAATGAGTACATCTCATGGGAACCCGCTCAGTTCTGTGGAATCACTCAGATTTCAGTTCCTCAAGAACTGCTCTGGAAACCCGACCTCTTCATCTTTGAGATGTGAGCCACGTGCAGAACACACAAACATGAAGCGTATCTTATTACAAGATGCGTAAAAACTAGGGATGCACGATAATGCCAATTTCAACTGATACTGATAATCAATAATTTTATACTTCTTGCAGCTGATAACCGACTATAATTAACCGATAATTATCGGACGCCGATATTATCGTGCATCCCTAGTAAAAACCAACACAAACAGCTCTTAAAGCAATAAATAGACACTTTAGGAAATTAGTTGAATAAGGAGTTGAAATTCACACTGATATCATTCTGTCAAATAGAAAACTACTGCTGATTATGTTAGCTTAGCATCAGGACTGGAAACAGGATGAAACTCTAGCAAAATCTATCCAGAACCCACTAATTAACATTTTATACCTTATTTGTTTCATTTTTGTAAAAGCTAAAGTATAAAGACCTCAGTTTGTGGTTTTGTGCACAAAAAGAAACCTCCCAGAGTCCCAGTAGTACAGATTGTGATTTGTTGTTCTGTCCTGACTGATCCGATGTTGATGTAGGGGATAATTAACAATTCTTTATAACTTTGTTTAATCTCAGTAAAAGTTACATTTCCAGACATTTTAGTTTGTAACATATGAAAATATGTTCAGTCAAACACTTTGATTGGACGCAGGTTTACCGTATTTTCTGGACTATAAGTCGCTCCGGAGTATAAGTCACATCAGTCCAAAAAAAAAAAAAACATCATGAAAAGAAAAAAAACACACATAAGTCACATTTATTTAGAAATGTATTTCACAAAATCCAAGACCAAGAACAGACATTTAATCTGGAAAGGCAAGTTATTCAATTATAGAATAGCACACAAGACAACAGGCTGAAAAGGTGTGCGGTACGTTAACGCAACACATTAACAGTTATTCAGCTACACAATAGCATAAAAAACATACCTGGGAGGTTAATTAGGCTAAATTAACATAACAAGCCAGTGAGTCCAACAAGCAAGTTACCGGTAAGCAAGTTCAGTTAATTTTTTCAGTGGTACAGGAGCAGCATCAGCCCTCTCGCAGCTGTAGACGGTAATGTTTACTCCTTGGTTCATGTCAGTAAGTATGAATTAACAATTAAAAACTTGTTAAATTAGATATATTTTGATGGATAAGTCGCACCTGACTATGAGTCGCCAAACTATGAAAAAAAATGTGACTTATAGTCCACAAAATACGGTGTCAGAGTTGCTAAAAAGTTCACTCAGGTCAAAACAATGAAACGTTTCATTTTGTGCTTAATAGAATAGAATAGAATAGAATAGAATAGAATAGAATAGAATAGAATAGAATAGAAATACTTTAATAATCCCAGGTCTGGGAAATTATTTTGTCACAGCAAGACACATAGTACTAAACAGAGGACATAAAATAGCAATAGAAATATAAAGTGAACAGAATATAAAATATACAAGTACAAAGAATAAAAGTGAACAGAGTGGACTGTGCAAAATATAGGTGACAAGTTTGTCTTACTAAAAATGTCCTAACAGCTCTGATGGAGCTTAGAATTCATCCACAGAAACTTTAGTATAAATAACAGCTCTGTACAATCCTGGAATCTGAGTGTAGTAGATTTTTTAAAGTCCTTCAAAAGAATTAGTGAAAATCTGACAGCACATAAAAAATTGGATGTTCAAAAACTGTAAAAGCTGGTGAAAATATCTGTAAAATAATTATACCTTGTTAATGATTTTCAGTACAGTAAAAGAGCATAATTTTATGGTCACACATTTTAAAACAACAAATAAATATTTGTAAAAATGCTGATTTTTGATATGAGCATTATGTGCTGTGACTGTAAAACTGTGATTTTACTAGATACCACATGTCATTTAACAAAATGGCGAAAACCTGGAAAATAAGCTAAAAATCTCTATACATATGATTATTATTTTACATTGATATTAATTTTTAATTTATTTTTTAATCTTTAATATCCATAATTTCTCTTTTGAATATTGACAAATATCTGTTAAAAAATATTTTATAGTGGATTCCAATTTAGTAAAACAGCATAATTTTACGTGTCAGCATTGCAAAAGAATTACCATTAGTAAAAACACTGATTGTTGATGTTATTGACAGTTTGACTTAGACTGTGTTTTTGTGGCAGTTTTACTATTTAATTTTATTTTACAGTGTATAAAGGAACACAAGAAAATGCACCATTAGATCCTCTGTTAATGAAGTTTACCCTGCTGTGCCTGTAAATGTCCACATCACTCTCAATTTGAAGAAGCACTTCCTGCTTCTGCATGATTCTGCAGTTTTTTATTAAAACATATTATTATTACAGTCATAGGAAAGAATCTGAAACACAGCAAGCTGTGGGCAACAAACAGGACTTTAGTAAAAAGTAAATAGAAAATAACAATGGACATATACATTTAGAGGATTCATAAAAAGAGGACATGTTCAATATGTTCTTTGTTTTACACTGGGTTGACAGATTGAGACGTGACCCCTCCAGAGAATATGTGGTTACACACAAGGAACTGAAAGCAGCAAAAGTCGTCTTGCATAAAAGGCGTTTTTTGAGTTTACAGCGTTTTTTGTGCACAAACTACATTTCTGTAATGTTCACAAATAATTGTACAACATAACCTGATGTTCAGAACTGGCCTGTGTTCAGAGAAAGCCTGTTGAACCTTTGTATGTATATTTTCCAAGAGGGTGTGACTGTTTTGTTTATTTGGTGTGAGGTTTATTTGGACAGCATCACCTGAGAACAGGTGTTTCACGGCAAAAGCATTAAAGTTGACAACCCTGAAGTATTAGCAGGTAATATTGTTGTCTGAGGATGCTTATAACAGCCACACCGTATGACATACAGATAATTAAGAGTTCATTTTCGAGCTTTAGAGGTGCTCACAGGTGGATTTTGTTACTGTTGGATTGAGCCAGGCTCCTGTTTCCTTGTGCAGAAGTGAGATTCTCCACTACTGTGCATTACATTGAGTGTATTTTTCATAGAGGTATTTCCGTAATCATAAGATAGAAACTGTGAAAGAAAAAAAATCAAATTAAAGGAGAGTGGATATGGATGGGAAAGAAGATGTTACTCCATCTCAAATCATCAGGGGCCTTCTGCTCGACCATCTTTGATTTGCTTTAAACTCTTTGTTATCATCAGCAACAGAAATTTAAAATGACATTTGTGAAATTTTAGCTTTATATCTGTGGTTCGGAAAATACCACTCATTAGCTTCTAAGCTAAGATAGTTAGCTTCTAAGCTAAGCTAAGCTAAAAATGAGACTTTTCCTTTCACTTCTTTAATTCGTAAAGTCTTTGATCCATCCTGCTAAAATTTCACCAATCTCCACATTTTGTGTTGTAAACATTTCAGACAAATCTAACAAAAAAAAATTGCTCTAAAAATAGATGATATTTACTTGGAGTGAGCCGATGCAGAGAAAAGGAAAACAATAGATTAAATCAACGGTAAGTGATGATGATTTATGGTGGAGAATGCGGGTAATTTTCTTCCTGTTAATATTTAAGTAGATTATTAGCTATACATTTGTCTGTCGCTATGTGTTCACTTTTATTAAAGTAAACACAACAGTTCCTATACTGTCATAATAAGCAAACACAATATCCTGCAGCTGAGCAACACGAGCTGCAGCATCAGTGGATTCGTAGTTATTATGAAACAGCAGGTAGTTTGAATAGTCTACAAACATGAAAGGGGTTTTGTGTGCACGTTGTCATCATCTGGAAAAAGACTCGTAAAGATGCTTTGTCTGGCATGCTCGACTCATCACATGGACGTACCTACTCTTGTGTTTTTTTTGTGTTTGTATTGTGTCAGGGTACAGAAGGACGAGTCCCCTCACAATCCTTACATCATCATGCGCCACGACGGGATGATCTCGTCTGAAAACGACTTGAAGGTGGTCAGCACCTGTAAGATGGACGTCCACAAGTTCCCCTTCGACACCCAGAGATGCAGCATCTCCATCGGTTCTGCGACTCACTGCTGTGAGGGAGGGAGTTTGTGTGTTTTAGTCGTTGTTGTGTTGCCGTGTTTGCATAGCCTGAACTTAAATCTCGCTCTCTTCTCACCACAGCGGCCGAAATGAAACTTTCTCCTTTCTCCAACTCGTCTCGAGTGACGCAGTTTTCTCGAGAGGTGATGAAGACTCAGGGGGAGTGGGAGTTCCTGCAGCTGTCAGTCGTCAATAACAATTTTACCTTCGACAACAAACTGTGGGAGCAGCTGACATACACTGTACGTAACACAGAACAAACAGAACAGTGTCAGTTTAACTGAGCACCTAGTTTTAGAGAATCAAATGAGGGAATATCTTTTAGAAACATTCTGCTCATTTTCTCTGGCAGAGTCTACAGATTTGGACAATCAGTGTCAAGGAGAACTGAAGATGTAGAGGCTCGTTAGATATCTTGAATTTTCCTGTTTTAGTTTTAAAATGACAATAAATCTCAGGAGAGAACAAAAACAAGACTAAAGGAACTCATTTGTGTTCTCAGATGTGTTGAATTATGCATTACTTCTAAACACATATTAACAGAAAAATACACAATATTTTAAGTTTTACAGTTTTCAGCTTGATGCTCTTCAGTTATTTTCTCTAAAATTAGAAATCTTGTGCACCGATTAACACAACGTAATGTTAAATAACATTGTCAGTTTAACAAAAAACCAGTTTGTGCTCTTTAGTTACTTTCTCCAAAATTATAAATGTGCACAGATTAACACAATACATTGTAAATAACATTGTCAGTTTATTTTTTAAACAGTATTGATTGTACAACTGTAGTAAAAAATGAGCAAAGGTCAATTTCACTGAAATAAATTTAGTGATTCAAGACATTTGAATGGCATTAACACACTCGTTTGTTTATTTTCCATTGTGAATTATGTCTGGTTCAATCCAGTCCCCACAGTTTGAGAACTATTGTACTGTGTGGTTCCTGCTTTTGAGTTACTTCATTTGTTCTCTTCTATTGGTAAATTATTTTCTGTCTTTAATTTCATTAATGGAGGCCTCTGTGGATTTCAGTTTGAAATACTGTGAATGTATATATCTTTATAAAATAATGCTACTTTTACTTACTTTTTACTGTAAATTAGAGCATAAATAATAGTATTTTAACAGTAATGACTCAGAATTTTCCTTTAAAAGTTTCTCAATGCTGGATTAAGGTTCTAATCTGGTGATTTCTGCTGACTGCTGAACCTGTTTCCTCAGTTCACCATAAAGAGGAGGCCGCTCCTCCACGTCATCAACTTCCTGCTGCCCATCATTTTCTTCCTCACACTGGATCTCGCCTCCTTCTTCATCTCCGACCACCGAGGCGAGAAGCTGGGCTTCAAAGTCACCGTGCTGCTGGCCATCTCCGTCCTGCTGCTCATCCTCAACGACATCCTGCCCTCCATGTCCAACGAGACGCCGCTCATAGGTACAGACTAATAAAGGGATGCAATGTTTACCTGCACCACATACCAAAACAAAAAGTAGTTATTGCCTGTTTCCTCCTCTCAGCGACCTACTGCATTGTGATTTTTGCTCTGATGCTGCTCAGTCTGCTGGAGACCATCTTGGTTACGTATCTGATGGAAAAAGAGTCTCAGAACAAACTCAGGCTGAGGAACAACTTGGAGGACAAACAGGAAAAAGCCAACAGTGATGACTGTAAAGCAGGTGAGAGACACAATATTGACAACACATCAGATCATCTATCCCCCACCACCCTCATCCCCCACTCTAACCCTAACCGGTCGAGGCAGACGGCTGCCTTTTCTCAACCTGGTTCTGTCAGCGGTTTTGTTTTTCCACCCTGTTAAAGGTGTTTTTTTTCCTTTTGGTTCCTTCCTTCCACTCTGCTCTCTCTGTTCTTTGTTTAAAATTAATAATGTCTTTATCTTACTATGTGAAGTGCTGTGAGATGACATATGTTACCCTATATAAATAAAACTGAACTGAACTGAACAACCTAATCAGATGGTCCAGGAATAGACATTTCTGATTATTGATGAGTCTATAAACTCTCTAACTCTGACTATACAAGAATCTACAGTGTTCTATCAGGACACTGCACACACAAGAGTGAAACATGTTTTTCAGGTGTTAGCTGTGTGTGTCTCTTAATGCTGCATTTCTACATTTAAAGTGAGTTCTCCTTAATGTCTGTGCTCTGTCTTTGTGATGACAGTTGTTGCTTTGGTTGCTCCATGTTACCAAAGAGACACTAAATCTGATCAAACCTGACGAAGCAGAGTGGCCATGTTTTAGGTGCTCATCAACCCTCAACTAGCCTAATGCTTGTGTTTTTATATGCAGCGTAATTGTAAATCCTGCTGCCTGTGTTGTCGTTATTGTACCAAAACTTCTGTGTGTTTTCAGACGACAAAAAACAGAGCTTCTGTCCCTGCATCTGCACTGTGTCTGGTGGTGAGAAACAACACGAGATGCTGCCTGCTGTCGAAGAGGTACAGAGTTATACATACAGACACTGTAATGCTATCGCAGACCGAAAGACCAAAATTGTTTTTCTTGTTTGTTACCGAGGAGGATCTTTCCCACTTTACATGATCTGAACAGGTTAATATTCTGACCCCCAAATAGTTTCAGGGCATAATTTGCTCCTGTCACATTTTGACTTTCTGTGGGCTCCTGTTTTTGTGGATCAGGTGGCCACAACTTGTAGTCCAGATTCTAAGTTTAAATTCTCTTAGTTGTATGAATGCTCAAAAATAGCGTTTGCCAGTGACTCACCAATAGAGGCAAAAAAAGAAAGAGTCTGAGAAGTCGGTCTTCAGATTCAAAGATAAAAGTATTTATTCTGCAAAAAATTACAGGACAAATACAGTGAGAGACACCCCGGGGTAAGAACTCTGACAATCGCTTCTGATGTCCAGACTTTATACTGTTTGGCGCTGGGGTTTCCACGCCCTCAGCCCCCACCTTCTTTTTACAGTAAGTTTTGGGAATTTTCCACAATGACACCTCCCATCTTGAAAATAATGCTCACTAATGCTTGGATGGGCAGAGCCCTCAGGAGGGCTTGCTGTTCCCTCCTGACCTCACTCTCCACCCCAAATGAATGTCTTATAATCTCACTCTGTAGCAAACAAAGTCTCATGCTCTACTACTAGCATCCGTGGCTGTCATATTTCAGAAACAAAGTATCATGCTATCCACTTCAGGACAAGCTGTTGTTTACGCAACCAGTGCAGGTGCACCCCAGCTCCCTGTACCAAGACAGGGAGTCAGAGCGACCGCACTCAACTTTGCTCAGCAACTACCGGAAATGTTTGGGGAACATTTGAACCTTATTTTTATTAACAAATACTAAAAATGATTTCCATTAACAAATACTTTAAATCTCTGGCCTCTGCCTTTAAGCATCAGCTACTACACTGTATCACTGCAATATAAAGTACTGAACCTTAATGGAAACAGCACAACCACGGCCAGTAGTAGAGAGAACACAGAATTGTCTTCTTGAACAAGCATGGAAGCCAGATGCAGCAGCTCATACGCAAAAAAGCCCAGAAGTGTCATTTTTCATGTGTTTAACGTTCCTAAAATGCCACCTGAGCCTGACTAAAGCAACTTGTCAATGCGCCTCTACGACTGTGTGCAGGTTAACAACAGCTTCCGCTCAGGAGAGTCTCACGTGTTGCTGCTGATCCTGGAGGAGCTGAAGGAGCTGCAGAAAACTCTGAATCTGCAGCTCAGCTACAAAGAAGACGGAGAAAAGTCCACTCACTGGGCGGCAAGAATCAACAGAGCTTTCTTCATTTTCTACGTCATCACTGTGGCACTCTTTCTCTGCTTCATTTACATTCAGTGGAACTCTTAGAAATGTGACGTGGCTCCTTGTAATACCCCAGTTTCTCTGCTGTAGATCATCTGTGTCACAATATGATGTGTTAATGTAACTAAGAGAGTCAGTAGCATCGCTGATTTATATTTTGTAAGTAAGGTCGACACATGATGCAAGAGATGTCAAATCTTTGAGTGCTGTGTTGTGCGTTTAAAATCACTGATTGTTTAATGTCTTGTGAATTATACAATTTAGCATTTCAAACTTCTCCAAAGTTGAATGTGAAGTTAGAGGATCCTATAGTGGCAATATTGTACTGGTTGATTTATTCATTGAGGAAAACATCACTGCAGAGGCCAATTTAGTGCATCGTGTGTAATGAAGATGTTTGCAGCTACAGATACCAAGATAAGCTAAATGTTAAATGTCAAATATAAAACAAGAAAAACAACAGCTGTTTTAAACCTACATGGAATCAGTTTGTAGTAAAAAATAAAGAAGTAAGATTATGTCTTATGTTGCATGATTCAGTGATGCTTTAAATTATTTTTTGTTGTGTAACTGGTCTATGTTCTTTCCCAGTATGGGATGTTGAAATGATGTGTGAATGACTGCATGTAC
This sequence comes from Dascyllus trimaculatus, assembly GCA_024666655.1. Taxonomy (NCBI): domain Eukaryota; kingdom Metazoa; phylum Chordata; class Actinopteri; family Pomacentridae; genus Dascyllus; species Dascyllus trimaculatus. The sequence continues at coordinate 9,443,150 of CM045463.1, read as the reverse complement.
ATAAATTGGAGTGTACAAGTACGAGGCGACGATTGGTGGATCAACTTCCTGAAAGCAGATGATTGGCTGCTGGACGATGTCGGCCCACAACAAAAGGATGAAAGATGTTGCTGTCAGTGCTAAGTAAAACATTTATCTTCTTCTCCTCTTAACCAGAAATACTCGTATTCAGTCTATTCACCGGTAGATTTTACCATATGGATGCTTTTGTTTTTAGTAAGAGTGGTGAACAGCTCTTTCTTTTGACTTTTTTCTCTCCTGCTCATGTTCAACAGGTAGGTCAAGTGTTGATATTTTATTCTGCCAGGTGAAGTGTTTATGTTTTCTTTAGACATATCCTCCTTAAACCTGAGAGGTGCACTAGTTCTTTATGTTAGCAAAACTAAATCCCCGGCCAGAAATAAAGGGTATCATGATGGTGGTCATCAACCGTCTTTGTTACCCAGGATTGAGCCACTTTATTCAGCATAAGGGTGCTTTCACTGCACCCAGATGGTCCAGATTTTACTAACTGTGTGACTTCTACCACCAATTTAGAGGGGATGAATACTTATATAATAACATATTTTACACTTTACATTTTTTAATGTATTTTTTGGGGCAGAGTTTTTCCATTTTTTTAGTAAAGAGAAAGAGTGAAATTGGGGGTAGAGACAAGAGAGTGACATGCAACAAATGGTCTTGAGCTGGACTCGAACTCGTGACCTCTGCTAAGGGACTGAGCCCATGTGGTATCGCCTTAGCTCAGTGCGCTAAATAGCAGCCCTCATTTTATAATTTTTAATTAATTGACATTGCTTTGTAGAAATCAGTTTTCACTTTGAAACAAAAGAGTCTTCTTCGTAAATTCTTGTCAGGAGAAAACAAACCAAAAAATGAAATTGAACTAATGTGTTTACACTTTTTGGAAACATACATGCACAAAACAGACTCCGACCACACTGATGTCTTGTTTCTCACTCTGTTGATCTTTCCATCGGTCCTCTTTCACCTTGCAGCTCATCCATCACTCACACTTTAAACCAATCACGTTCATCCTCCGCAGCCTGGTATTCTCTGGAATAAACCTGTCATGGAAAAAAAGAGACTTGTTGTTATTGCAGTCAACGCCCACTCAGAAACACTCATTTCTCAGGCTGCTACAGTGTCTGTAATTGTATTCATTATTCCCTTTAGCGTTCTAGTGAGCATTCATATCACCATGTGTTCATACTGTGGTTTACAGATAGGAGAGCAAGCTGATCTCTAAGAGCGCCCTCTGCTGGACTACAAGTGGATTTCAATCACTATTGAGCTGTACATTGTGAATTCAGTCAGATCTTTGCTTGAATATTTGAGTATTTTCCCCAATTATAAAGTACAGCTCAACTTTTTAATTAAAAACAAATATCTCTGATGGTTGCAGTTATAGATTTTGGCAGTTTGAACATAAATTCAGCAAATTTTCATTGTAAAAAGCACACAGAAGTGGACGTCTCACAGCCCATAACTGATGTGTCATGTTGATGCTCTCAGGCTAATACAGCCATCTATGGTGTAGATCCAGATGTCATTATGTTGGGTTCAGATTACAGAGTGCGAGATTGGAAAAGAGCATCTGAAATGACTTTTCATATCATTTTATCTTGTTTAGTGTCTCACACAGCGATCAGCCACAACTTCAAACCACTAACTGGTGAAGAGAATAACACCGATCGTCTTGTTACAAAGAGATGTTCTGCTAGGAAGCCTTGGGTCCTGGAATTCATGTGGCTTTTACTTTGACATGTACCACCCTACTAAACATTGTTGCAGGAACTCCTCGCTGACTGCTTTGTTTGGGAGGCCTCCGACGAAGAGGACTGGTGATGAACTGATCTGGGGAAAAAAAGACAAGATGAACATCAACCTTATAAACATCAACCCTTAGCAGGCAAATCGTCTTCCTGGCAAGGAACTATGCACTCTTAAAAATAAAAGGTTTATAGCCTTTGTAAACTTACAAACAGATATCAGAGCACTGAAAATGTAAAAGATTATGAGGATGTGTTTTTGAAAAATAGAGAAATAGTAACTGGAAATGATAAGAAAGGACTTACCTCTTGGTTCTGAAGGGATTATCTTTCTTTTTGTTTCATTTTTGACATGTTTCTTTTTTGGTACCATATAATTGTTTTGATTTCTGAATTTGTAAAGTCTCATGGAACACAGTATATGTTTTCTGTAATGTTACTTAATTCTGTATTTCTTACATTGCATATTTAAAACCCACTATTGGGTAAAAGATACATCCTAAGATGCACTGGGACACATCTTCAGTGATGTTCCTGAGGCGTTTCAGGTCTTTCAGCATCGAACATCCTCTGTCAGGTGACCCAGCCAGGGTTGATCAGACCCTAGCTTGTGTTCCAGTAGCACTGGACCACAGATCGCTCCTCCTGATCCAAAGCCATCTGGAGGCTCTCTCTGCCGCCTTCATGGTGAACTTGATTGCTGTCCCTTTTGCAGCCCCTGTGATGCCAAGAATTATGTTTACTTTGCAAAGTGAGCGGCCAGCAAAGCCCCACTTCAATGGGCTCACAGCGTGCCTTCCATCCTCTTCTTTGGCATTGCTCGACCAGCTCCTTGACCAGTTACGCTCGTTCGCCTCCTCTTTGCGATCCTCCCACCCTGGTAAGGATTTATTTTGTACTTTTGATATTTAAGGATCAACAAACAAACTTTGCAAAAACTGCTCAGGAACAGGTCGAGGAACACAACAAAGATCTCTAAATGTTGAGGAGCCTCCAAACTCTCTAGATCTAGATAGATATTCCCAAGAATGACGGGTCAGAGCTGTTTTATGGGCACGAGGCAGACCTATTCAAAATTAAGCAAGTGACTTTATTGTTGAGGTTGATTTGCGTAGTTGACGACAACTAACGACGCATCTGGAAATCCTCAAAAATGTTAATTTTGTCAACTCTGATGAAAAACACTGGTTGACATCATGTTGAAAACTAAACTAAAACTAAACAAAAAGTTATAATTCAAGACGGAAACCAAACAGAAACTTTCATCAACCAATTAGAACTAAATGATTATGCTCAAGAAACAAACGAACTAATCACTATTTAATGCAAAGTGTTGTTCAGTTACTTGCAGCATTTATAGAATCACACACTACAGCTCCACATCAAAGTCTCCTCCACCGACTAAAATGTGTCTTGTTTAGTGGATTTAACTATTTAACCTGTTGCACAACTCTTCATTAAACTCCTTATCATCAGTAACGTGTCCGTCAGTAATGTTATCTGACGGTTCTTGAAAGAAACAAACTTAAGAACTCATCTAATCTACAAGTTAGAATGAAAACCAACAATGTAGCACTAATAATACAACACAGTTTGTAGCAGAAAGTAAAAGAAAAAAGACAGAATAGTCCTTTTTTTCTTCCTGGCAGGAAGGAGGAAGTGAGGTAATAAATCAGACTCACCTGAGCTGAGTTGCTGCTAATAGAGGAAGCATGAAGGACAACAGAGAGAAGTGACTGTAGCAGAAACAGGGCTTAAGATGATCTTTTCAGTTTGTGGTTAACTTTGCTTTAAAGAGCAATAGATTAAGGTAAAGTGGAGTAGATTTGGAATCCAGAACCACTTGGATGTGTTAATATTTCCTAGTCCAAGAGAAACTGCAGGACATAGCCTGATCCCAGGAGCAGGACTGGATGAGCATCAGTCAACCTTTTTGGCTGCACCTTTTCTCAGATCCTGGATCAGATAAGTCTTCTGTTTTGAGTCTGTCCAAATTTCCAGGCTTCTCCTGTTTCTCTTGCCTTAATTTAAAGTAAATAATCACACTAGTATCTCCTGCATTGCGTAGATCCTCACCAGTACTCCAAAACCTCACATACACTCACAAACACCCTTCAAAATTGAACTGAAATTTCTTAAGCTAACATTGTTTTGACGTTATTTGTTAAGTACTAAGTGTTTAATTTTCTTTGTCGGGATACTGACATAGAATTTGTTTTGTTCTGTTTCTGATTTTTAGTTGAGATTTTGTCTATGCGTTATTTTTTGTGTGTTTAATTCTGATTTAAGTTGCACATAATCTAATCTAAGTAATGAGACTGAACTGGTTGCTGTGGTTCTCTTCTGTCTTGTGATGCTTGGTAGTGAGAGAGTTCATTTATCTGTCCAGTTTCATCTGAAATAGCTTGAAGTTCAATGGAAATTCTGCTGTGTGCCTTCCTACATGTGGTGAGTGGTTAAAGCTTCATTTACCCATTTTTCAATAGAAAATTTTATTTATTTGTATAATGTATGCGGACCGCCTCTGTGGAGCTAGGTGTTGCAAAAAAAAAAGGTAAATTATTTTTGACTCATATTTCACAGATTTGTTTTGTTTAATTACACATATTATCTGGCAAAATCACAAAGAAAAGAAAATATTAATTTGAAAACAAATAGAAAAGAAATGTACATAACGTCCACTTCAAAATCTGTATATGTGAATTTTCACAAATGGTAGCTTGTTCTTTTACAACCATAAAATGACACTGACTGTATTTAAATAATACATAACAATGGTACCAATACATTGTTAGATACAGATGGCATTAGTCTTACCACTTTTGCATTTTTTTTTATTTGAACATTTTGGTATTCCACTGTTTTTTAACATATTTCTTCTGCCAGATATTCACAGTTTTCAGATTTATTTATTTATCTCATGCTCATGGGTTAGGGTTAGGGTTATGGGGCAGTGGTGGTCCAGTGGTTTGTGAAGTGAATTTGTAACAGGTGGGTCGCCAGTTTGAGTCCCTGGACTGGCAAGAGGTTGAGGTGGGAAAGTGAGAGCGACCACTTGTCCCAGTCACCACCACTGTGGGCCCCTGAGCAAGGCCTTTAACTGCTCCCTGGGCGCTGCACCCGGCAGTCCACTGCTCCTAGTATGTATAGTTAAGGTTAACTATGAACAGGATGGGACAAATGCAGAGAAGGAATTTCCCCAAGGGGATCAATAAAGGTTAGATTATAGATTATCTTATTGTTTTTATGCTGTTTTCATGCTGTTATACTGAACCCAGCATCAAAGAACTTTAAACCCATGCTGTCCAGTATCTGAAAGTGTTTGCAGATTCAGTGACATTCAGTTTTGGAAGAACTTTCTCCCCAGTGTGAGACATCAGGAGATCACTTTTACTAATCTTTTATTAATTTTATTGTCATAGCACATTCAGCTGTGCTTGTACTTGGAGTAGTTTTAGTGTCTTTAGCTGCATTTTCATATATTTTTCTCTGTTACCTGTTTTAAAATACAAGTTTTCCTCTTTTACTGGCATTTTATCTGGTTTATAGTAGCTTTTTTCTCTATTTGAATTTGCTAATGCATCTCTTTAATCTACATTTTATGAGTATAGTTACTCACGTATCTTAATTACATTTTATTATTTTTATTATTATTTTCCGTTTATGTTTGGGGTCAGTGCTGTGTATGTTGAAGGTGGCTCGTTTAAGCGTCACATTTTCCTGCTCCGTAACCTCATTTGTCCGGAAAGCTCTTTGTACTCGAGCATGAATGTGTCACATAAATAAAATTATGATTATTTAACAGTCATTACAGCCCGTTTTTATTTCCACTCCTCCAAACACTGTGGCCCCTGTGGGAGGAACCGCTGTCTGCAGATGGCTGTTAATGAGATTACAAAAAAACTCTCAGAGGATCAATGATTCAGTTTGCCCGGCCCCCTTCCAGTATTAGGGAATCGTATTATTACCACAACAGGCTTGGTGACATTTCCAGACAGCGCTGAGAGGACAAGGACACACACCGACGCTTCAGACTTTGGATTTTCAGGAAAGAATTGCAGTCATGATGTTTGCTGGCCTCTTCGTTCTGCTTTTCCTCCTGTTCTCAGGTAAGTTTGGACGATGTTTATTAAGTTACCTGAGAAATCCTCCTGCACTTTGAAAAAAGTTTAACTTGTTTTGTGATCATTCATTGTAGTTTTTCAATTTGGAATTTGAGGGTAACAAAGGGACATTCTTTCTGCCAGTTGACGGCTGTTATATTAACCTGTCAAGGCTTTCACTGTTGATAAATCTGAATTTTAAAAGATTTCAGAGTCAAGAAAAGACAAGAAAAACATCAGTACTGACATTTCCATTTGTTTTCTTGAAGCCATTTAAAAAAAAAAAAGACATCTGAGTCACAACAGATGATAAAAATGTGATTTCTAATTATTTTTGCATTGAATGACACTCATACGGACAATTTATAGCACATAAATCTCCAATGGAGTCATCTTTAGGCCGGAATAAGAAAATTCTCATGGTTAAAAATCATTAGTGGACTGAGGAGCTACAATCCTGCCAACGCCCAGCTCATAATGGCCTTTCAGTGACCACAATCACTGGAAATTACTGCAGATATTTGTGAGCTGGTGTTTTTCATGTTTTAATTATGAATTCAGAAGCAGTGCAGGCTGACCCAAAGAGACTGATGTCATTTCTGCATGTACAGTAACTGATGTCTGTATAAACACCATGAACCTAAAGTTATAATTAACACAACCTTTCTAGCATTTCCTTTTAACTATGATTTCTGACCTGAGGAATGTGTCTTGGTGTAGATGACGTGTCCTCTGAGCAGAACTGCAGTTATCAGGATGTTTTAAACTACTTAAATCTGACCAGAAACAATGAGTTGTACACCATGACCCGACCTGTGAGGAACTACAGACGCCCCACACATGTGTCCCTGGAAGTTCTACTGTACGCCATCCTAGATGTGGTAAGTTGTTAAAGATTAATTCATTTTTTTTCCTAAAGATAATTACAATATTAAGTGTGTTTATTTGCATTATGTGCGGTATGTGGATTCCATATCTAACATGGAACAAATACACCAATCAGGCATAACATTATGACCACCTGTCTAATATTGTATTGGTCCCTCTTATGTGCTCAAAAATGCTCTGAACCATTGGACATGGACAAGAGGACCTCTCAGGGTGTCCTATGGGGTCTGGAACCAGGACGTTGGCACTGGATCCTTTGGGTACTCTGGCTTGTGCAGTGGGGCCTCTGTCAATCAAACTTGTTCCACTGCATCCTGTTGATGCTTGATCACAATGGGGTGTAGGAAGTTTGGAGGTCAAATCAACATGTTGGGCCATTGTCATGTTCCTCAACATGTTCCTGATTGTTTGATGCTGTTTCCATGTGGTGGGGTGCATTTTCCTGCAGTGACATTTGGGATTTCCATTTGCATGAGGGAGTGTGTTTCTTGTGGGACAATGTTTATTTGGGCCTAGAAGAAGAGGTTATAGAAGTTGCTGCACCATTATACCACAAACTAACTGATGCCTCAGTTTGGACACTTATTTTTTTTTGTCTGTTTTTATTATTTTGTAATTTAAATTGTGTGCACAAGTGAAACAGGATGTGCATATTTTCCTTTTTCTCTCTGCATGTTTAACATTGTGTTGTTACATTTATCTGTCTGCATTTGATTCAGTCCTGAGATGCTAAAAATAACATGACACCAACATCTTAAATCCATCAGATGCCATCAGATCACTGCAAAGAAAAGAAGTTTAATTTAAATCTCCCTTGTCAGAGTGTAAAATGCCCTGGTATGCAGACAGCATTTATGCGAACTGTATGCATTTTCTGTGGTCTATAATGCTCCTGCTGATGTTTTTGCTGTTTTTCTGGCTGTAATAACTTTTCCACAAATTTATTTCTTGACAGGTTGAGAAAGACCAGAAATTCATTCCTTATGTTTGGACTGTCATGGTGAGTTTTGTCAGGAGATGATAATAACAATTATTATCGACAATTCTGACCTCTAGCTCAATTAGAAAACTGTCTTTTTCCCTTTTAAATTGCATTTTTTAATTTTTATTTTATTTACTTTTAATGTTCCTGTTTGTTGCCTCTACTTTTCCTCTGCAGAGGTGGCACAACGAATACATTTCCTGGGACCCAAATCAGTTCTGTGGAATTGATAATGTTTCTCTTCCAACCGAGATCCTGTGGAAACCAGATCTCACTATTGAGGAAATGTAAGTCTAATTGTATCTGCATGGCCTCACTTACATCAGGCATATGTTTGTGGGGACATCAGCTGACGTAATGTGTTCCTCAGTCCCTTACCCTCACCATAAAGTGGCCATCTAGAATATGTTCATTAAATAGATGTCTATATAGGCTCTATGTATTGCCAGATGAGGTTACAAAGTGGTGACTGAGCCTGTGACCCACTGATGACATTATATGAACGTCTTTTCATTTACTCTAATACAAACTGGATGTGTGTAGAGTCATTTGTAAGCAAAATCCCAAGCCCTGTTAGTGATGCTTCTTCCCTCAACCAGCAGTTATTTTTCTGTCAGAGAGGGTCGATGAAGCTAATGCAACAGACTCACCTGTGTGTAAAACTGTACTCTGCAAGCAATGTTACAGTGGCCAAATAAACAAGCAGATGTTGTTATGGAGACGTGGCCCAGGTGCTGACTGACTGATGATGTCACACAGGTGATGCTGGGTCTGCACCATTACCTCACCATGGTGCACAGTAATGGGCAGAGTGTGAATATTAAATAAACCTTCGTAGCCCCATTCAATTTAAGTTACAAAAGCACCATATACGCCTACCTCAGCCACATGTGGTTTTAGTTTTTCAGCTCTAACTGTAATGTGACAGATTTTCAAAGTTTTATCAAATTTTAGATAATAAGTAAAACCACAGAAAAAAGCATGAAGAAGAAAAAAAGGCCAAAACTGTAAAAATCATCCATATCAAAAATCTGTATTTTAAAATTAAATATATAGTTTGTGACTATAAAATTACACTATTTCCCTGTGTTTAAAGCCAAAAAATATATATCACTATTTTACAGATATGCAGATATTTGACATTACTTTCACAGATTTTACAGTTTTTGACCACAGTGCTCTGCCATTTTTAACATATTTTTTCTGGCTCCCTTGCAGCTGTTTTGGAAGTTTTATTCTTTACAGTATAATATTGATGTCATGTGATGTTGCAATATTCAGTCTATGAATGATTGATGGCTACCATGAATATACTTAATATACAGCAGAAGAGTCAGCAGGAATTATTTGCTGTTATGTTATTTGTTTTCTGTGGCATCATTATCTCCTCATCGATTAATGCCACAATAAACCTTGATTGCTCCGACAGATACCTGCTTTGTTTGAGGCGACATCTGCTCCTCCACAGTTTGGATCTGTGGTGTGTGCAGTTTAAAAGCACAACTGCAATTATCCCTATCTCCCCAAAGAGAAGGAAAACGAGATCTTCTAGATGGCCATTTTAATAAAGCAGACTGTTGTTATATCCCACAAAATAAACTTTAAAAGGGTTAGGTGTTAATTGTATACTTTATTTTGTATTGATTTTCTTGTAAAACTTATCTTCTGATATCTTGGCCTGTTTAAGTGGCTCAAATATCAACTGTTTTATGTATTTTAGCATTTTCCATTTTGTACCGAAGCAGCTGCAGAGTGATACCTGTACAGTTTTAGTTGTGCTTCTTGTATTTGTGTTTCCATACAGGACTGAGAAGGACAAAGCCCCTCCAAGTCCTTACCTCAGCATCAACGATAAAGGTTACGTTGAAGTCCAGAACGACCAGGTGCTGGTGAGCACCTGCAGGATGCACGTTTACCAATTCCCCTTCGACATTCAGAGCTGCAGCCTCTCCTTCAAATCTGTGATACACACTGGTGAGAACATTTTTACTATTGTGCTAATGGATTTGTGTTAGGGATGCTTTGTCTGGACACCACAATATGCAGTCTAATATCTCCAGCTGCACCCGTTTCTCACAGTGAAGATCTGCTGCAAGGTAATTAAATGCATCATGCCTTAGGTAGAATTGGTGGTCATTAATAATAAAAACTTTCTGTAAACAGCTTCTGATCTTTCAAGCCTGATTTGTGCTTCCCTCATCCATGTGTCCACAAGGCTCCAAGGGGTCCTCGTAAACCTTCATGGACCCTTGTGGACACATGGATTATGCTTCCTTCATCCATGTGTCCAAAGGGGTCCATAAGGGTTTATGAGGACCTCTTTGGAACAGCCCAAAATTTGTCTGTCTGCACTGTAAGCACGCCAGTTGCATATGTGCATGGAAATAAATGGTGCCTAAAACAATTATTGTTGCAAGGAGAGGCTGTAAGAGGCGATTCACCCATATAAAATTCATCATCAAAAGAGTTCTGTTTAAAGTAGTCACTGCTGGGCTTTGGAGGTACCTTGATTTGTATATGCTTTCCATAAACGGTGCCCAAACACATTAGTAAGTCCTAATTTCACCAGATATCCTGTGCTATGTTCGCCCACTGTGTTCAAGACGCCTCAGAAATGGTGCTACAACACGTCTGCAACTAACTGCCATGTTCTGTAAAAGCCAGCCTTTCAGATATATCCACAGGATCCACATGATAAATGGTAAATGGTCTGAAGTTATACAGCGCCTTTCTATCTTAGTGGTACTCAAAGCGCTTTACAGTGTTTCCCATTCACCTATCCACATGCACCTTCACACACATACTCACACACCAATGGTGACAGTCAAGCAAAGGGGCCTACCTGCCATTGGGAACAACTTGGGGTTCAGTGTCTTGTCAAGGACACTTCAGCATGTGGAGGGGCCAGGTATCGAACTGCCTTGTGATCAGCAGACAACCAGTTCTACTACCTGAGCCTCAGTCAGACCTTATTGTAGGATATACAACACCACTATTCACTTTCAAAGTCTCTTTCGGTCATGTAGAAACCATAAATTGGCTTTTAGTCTTCAGATTCAGCTGCAGTCATTAAGATTTTTCCTTAAAAGTGTGTTTGATATTTGTCATTACCACTGGGCTACTTATCCCTTCCTTCCTTGCTGCCTTGTTACTAAAAACAACCTCACAGTTCTTTTTATCTCTACCTCAGCGAAGGACATTCGCCTCCAGCCAAGTGACAACTCTTCAGAGGCCACAGAGTGGTCTCGTGACCTGATGAGGACTCAGTACGAATGGCTCTTCATCAACATGACGGTCACCTCCAAAAACGCCAGTGACTTATTTGGCCAAGACATGATTGTTTACACTGTATGTATAACTGCATACACATGTACACAGGCAGGAAGTTACTATTCATTACTTAACACTTTGTTAAAGTACAGACAGCTGTATTTTTGAGCTTCAACATGAGAGAAAACAAGCATTTCCATCCTGCCTTGTGGTCTTCCCCTTCTTTCTTTCCCCCATTCTCTCGAGTCCATAGGCTTTTCCTTGTTTCTTTACTGTTGTCTTCCTTCTTTTTGTTCTTCTTTTCTTCTTGTTCTTGTGGAGTACATTTTACTTTTTTGTTACACTGTTGTATGCCACATTGTCTCAGTGACTCATCTACATTAAACACTTGAATCTTACACCTATTCTCTCAGATCACTATGAAGAGGAGGTCACTCCTCTACATCATCAACTTCTTGGTGCCTGTCCTCTTCTTCTTGTGTCTGGATTTGAGCTCCTTCCTGATCTCAGACAGCGGCGGTGAGAAACTCAGCTTCAAGGTCACGGTGCTGCTTGCCGTCACAGTGTTACAACTTATCCTCAATGAAATTCTGCCTGCATCATCAAACAGGATCCCACTAATAGGTAAAAAATAATCCTGCCTTTATTGGATTGCACTTTACAGAACAAGAATGGCACATTGTAACTCAATTAATAGTTATTTCTCCTACAATGATGATTCTGTCTGCTCTTCTCAGCGGTCTACTGCATTGGGATCTTTGCTCTGATGCTGCTCAGCCTCCTGGAAACAATTGTTGTGATGTATCTGATGGAGAAAGACTCTGTATCCCAAAACAGTGACACAGACGGAGACCAAAGCCTGAGAGAGGACTGTAACAAACACAGCAAAGCCAACTTTCAAAGCTGTCATGAAGGTGAGACTAGAAACCAGTTGCACCAAGTTCAAAATTAGCCTTGTTACAGCAACATTAGCGTCCTTAGTAGTCACTAATTGTTTTGTTGACATTAGTCCTTAGAAAATTAAATCTCAAGTAGCAATAGACAAGTCCTTTGCTGTACCTTTTCATTATGAAGTAAATATTTATTTTACAGTGTAATGGCTATAGAACAATGACATCATCACATTTAGATTTAGATGACACAAAGAATAACTGTAGTAACTGTTGAAACAACCAGGGCCAAGGTGGTGATAAATTCAGTTGCATGTGTGACCAAAACTCTGTTAAGCACAACCAAACCTTTTGCCTGGTCATACTGGAGCACCTGACATTGAGCAGGTTTGTGTCTCTGGGTGGCCTGTGTTTAGGGACCATTGGTAAGTGCTAGCTACTACTAGCAGCCAGAAAAATTAACCAGAAACTGCAATGAATCTCTAGGGACACCAAAAAGTGGTCCACACGTGACAGCGGCACCAACACTTGTCTGCTGTCTGTTGCTATTCAACCTGTTGCACAGCCACTTCTCCTGGGACAGGTCAGGGTGGCAGCAGGCTAAGCAGGGCATTTCAGACATCCCTCTGCCCAGAAACATTCTCCACATTTGCTGCTGGGGGATCCCAAGATGTTCCCAGGCCAGATGTCCCTCAAGCAAATTCTGGGTGTTCCTGGGACTCCTTGATGGTTGGCCCTCCAAAAAAAGGCGCCTGAGAGTCATCCCAATCAGATGCCCAAACCACCTTAAATGGCCCTTTCCATGTAAATGAGCAGCAACTCTACTCTGAGCTGCCTATGGATATCCAAGCTTCTGACCCTTTCTGTTAGGCTGAACCCAGCCACCAGATGACCATATTCTTTTGGTTATTATCCTGAGCTCATGACCATAGGTGAAGACTGGAACACAGATTAACTGGTAAATCAAGAGCTTTGCTTTTCGGCTCAGCTCCCTCTTCACGTCAACAGTATGATACAACGCGTACATTTCTGCTAATGCTACTCCAATCCATTTGTCCATCTCACGCTTCATTTTTTGTCACTTCTGAATAAGTTCCATACATATTTAAACTCTTTCACTTGACAAAGCAACTCACCCCCAACCCAAAGGGAGCAATCCATCTATCGGTACCCGGTAAAGAGCCATGGTCTCATACTTGGAGGTGCTCACTCTAATGCTGGTTGCCTTTGGCTGCAGACTTCTCCAGTGCATGCTGAGGCCAACAGAACCACATAATCTGTAAAAGCAGTGACGTGACCCTGAGGTTCCCAAACGTCCTCTCCCCAACTGCACCTTGAGACTGTATCACTGAGAATCACAAACAGAACAGGGGACAAGGGCAACCTTTGCAGAAACCAGTTACATGTTAATAGCAATGACCCGGTATTCCATGTCCCCCAAAAAATTCCCTGAGGAGCATGGTCGTAGCCTTTCTCTAAGTCCACATAACGCATGTGGACTGGATGGTCAGATTGCCATGACGTCCTCAACAACTCAGCTTAGGTAAAGTTTGCAGAGATGACTAAGTGGTGATAGAGGTAGTCAGCATGGACTATGGTTGCCAATCTGAACTCAAACTTGATCAATAAATAGTTTAATGATGGTGCAAAGTGGAAAGAGTCTAAGAACCTTAAATAACAAAATGTCATGGCAATAATCTAAGACTAAACAACCAAACCACACTCTTCAGAAGGACTTATGAAAGACTTACCAGTTGAAACTGCTCTTCTGCTTCTTTTACCCTTTCAACCTATAATAAATTGATACATACTTGTTATTTTTTGCTTATTTTGACTGTAGTAGAAATTGTCCTTTCAGAGATGCACAAATGGACTCAGGCTGCATGTATCTACGAAGTGCCTGCTGGTGAAACTTCATCTGAGCTGCTTTCTGCTACTAGAGAGGTCAGAATCAGGTTGCTGTTTAATTTCTATTTCCACTGAACTTGAAAATCCTTAAGGAATAGTTTAAAACGTTTAACTCCTTAACAGTATAAACCCGTCTACTAACCCACCTTTGCAGGTCAACAGCAACGAACTGACAGAGGAGTACCAAACCTTGGGGAGGCTTTCAGACGTGCTGAGGGAAATGGAGAAAACATTAAATCTACTCCTCGACAGCAAAAAGGACGACAAGGAAGAGCCCGGTTACTGGACCAAGGTGGCCAAAAGAGTCGACAGGGTTTTCTTGATTTTCTATGTCACAGTGGTCTGTCTGTTTTTAGTTTTTATCTTCATAAAATGGAACGGTGCCGATGATCATTGCTGCATAAAGAGAAAATGATTCATAAGTTCTTAGTTATGGCTTGCTGTTACCATTTTTCTTAACCCAGAGATCTCGACTGAGTCTCAGGAGGTTTGCAGGAAGGGGGCTAAAATTAGTTGATACTAAATAAAATAAGTTGGAGCATACTGCAGACAAATGGCATGACTAAAAATTTTCTGTCTCCTCTGCTGTCTGTGTTGGTCACCGTTTATGCAAGCTCTTAACATGCAAACACACAGTAGTATGATGTTGATTTCCCAGAAACTTATCTGAAACATAACTATCCAACTACCTGCCCAGCTCCTTTCTCACCTCCACACTGCTAGCCAGTCACAGCATGAGGTGGATCTGAACATTGGATTGTGAAGTTACAGGTATAAATTAGGTGGAATTTATGGTTTGTCTGAAGTGCTTGTTGGTTTTGTTGCTCACATCTTGCTTTGATGGAAGATGAAGAGGTATATTAACAAAAGCTGTTAATGTGGAAAAGTAAACTTGGTCATCTAAATATAGTTAGGACTTCTTTATATCACAGTGACTGAAGGGCTGTTGTATGTTTTATGCAGTGTAACATATACACAGTATGAACACTCGTCTTTGGAGTTATAGCACAATAATATTGTGATTTCTAGTAGTGAATTTAATTGTTTTTACGTAGTAGTATATTAAATGTGCTCTAAAAGATAGTGTAGACTTTTGCAAGATGTGTTTTCTTCTGAGGAAGTGCAATGCAATGTAGTGAATGTCTCCTTTTTGTAATCATTTGAAGAGGTCTGTAACCCGTTTTATATATAGGCTTTGAAGCATGTGTCAGACTCTCAAATAAAAAGTCACCTTTCTCCTACAAAACACACATACTCATGTTTGGGTTGTCCCCACCTTGTCAAGCTTCCACCACCACCACCTATTTCATACATATGACTGCACAACTGAATTTATTCTGTCTCTTTACACTCATCAAGTTCAGTCACATGGCTTTTTTTTAGCAGAAGTTAAGGCTTCTTTAATTGATGTGCGCAACAGGCAGTGCTGTCTACTGACTTTATGTGCAACTCCAGCCTTTCTAGAGCTCACAGAGCCTTACTGTTTGCTGTGGTGAACACTGCAGGATGGATGTGAGAGTACAGACCCTCGTAGTAGTGGTAAGCAGAGCTTCCCTTCCTAATTACTTCCATTTTCAGCACAGATGGTGTTGGGCGTCACACAGTTCATACACTTCTGCATCTTGGGTCAGCTTAAAATTCTTTTGGTTGAATCATCAGTAGCGAATTACATTTGTTTATTTGGAAGGAAAAAAGCAAATGTTTTAAAGCTTCATATGTAGTAAGTGCAGCTCAGAATCTGAAGGTAAGTAAGGATTTTGGCAAGCTTCATCCAATCATCAAGCTTAAAACTTTGTCATTTAATGTTGCGTGTGCTAAGTGAAAGCTGTGTTACATGTCTGTAGATTCTTGGCCTTCGCGGTGAGTGTAATCCTAAGAGATTTCTTCTTTCTTCTTCAGAAGTAATAAAAACATAAACACAATGAATAAAAACACCCCATAAACATGAGTAAACACGATCATAAATAAATGTAATCAGGATATACCCGAGGCAGTCAAAATTCATAAAATTAAATAGGACAATAATAAAAACAAGGTAACAAAAAAATAGCTAAAATAGACTAAATAAATAAAATCAGTTTTAAAAATAGTAATAATAACAACAACTAATAAATAAATAAATAAAATACGGTATAAAAAGGAGTCCAGATCCATTCTACTGAAGAAATTAGACTTAGTGTTACATGCTGTAGAAAAATAATAATACATTTATGAGTATCAGTTAATGCACAGTCACTATCTGTGGCAAGAAGTGAAATATTCCCTGGAGAGGATAGAAAATCTTTGCACTGCAATGAGTCACACCTGCAATTAGTTGCATATATACTATACCTATGTCTAAATTGTAGTCTATTTATGACTGATATAAAGTAATAATACATTTATGATGCAACTCCTATAGTTAACTACTCTGCTTTGAAGACAAAACACAGTGGAAGTGGGAATTGAATGGCTTGATAAGAGCTAATCGGCACAGATGGTTGTGTGGTGCGTGTGCTGGCAGGTCCTGGCAGCTTTGTTTCATGTGGCATTATTTATTTATTTGTGAAAGGGAAAAAAGGGTTGTTCTTACATTTGCCCTGCCCTTTTCTGAGGGATACAAGTACAGCAGGAAACACATACAGACCGCACAGAGACAACAGGGATGCTCAGTGGCCTCTCACAGCCATGATGCTTACAGGCTTCTTCTTTCTGCTCTTCCTCTCAGGTAAGTGGAAAAAGTATTATCAAAAAAGAAGTATCAGAAATCCCTCCATTCTGGATAAAACCTAACTTATTTATTTAACATTCTTTTTGGCTTTTTAATTTAGAATTTAGGTTAAGATAGTGGAAAGCTCAGCAGATTGTCAGAGTTGCTCTCCTGTGTTTCTGCTGTTTGTTATGTGTGCAAATGATATATTTATGTCATGCTTAACTACTGCGTAGATGCTAATGCATGAGTTAATGCAAGATGCATCATGAATGCCTGTTGCTCACCATGAAATAATAATCATGTGACTGTAAATGACTTTATTATCTCGCATCATCAATTGGGGATTGCTAATTCACTGTTACTTAAAGAAAATCATGTTTTATCCCTTGCTAACATGTCCATATGGTGTTTTTTATATGCTTGAAGGCAAATATTGAGAGACATAAGCAGTCAAAGCCACAGCTGAGCATTTCCACCTTAAAACTGCACTGTACCGATGACAGTCTCTAAAACATGGATTCAGGCTTTTGTATGTAACAAACTGAAGGAATCAATCCTGCCAGCTTCCATGGTAGGACTTTTTGTGTCGTTCTTCAGAATCAGTTTCCAGTTCAAACATGTATGGCTGAATTAGTACAAAATTAGAACTTGTACAGAAGAGTGGTTTTACAGTGTTTGGGCAGAGTTGTAGGTGAGCTGGTGTGCTTGAGGTGCAAGGCATGCATGAAGACAGTTGTAAATATGTAACCCTGACACAGAGAAAATATATTTTAGGGATTTATTCAATGACCGGAAAGGGACTTTAGCACAAAATTTAAATATATTGCTAATTAGGTTTTGCTAGACCATTCTCTGATGCTGAAACAGTGCTGTGCAGAATGGTCTGATTGCACCTTCTTATCATTCTTCTACAGGGGTGAAGCTCTGGCCTGTCTTTAAATCAGTCACAATAGTCCTCCCCAGTGCTAAGCCCAGGATGCAGTAATGGTGTCCCCTCAAAATAGTGACAGGGGAATTGTTTTGTTAAACATTTGCATGCAGGGAGTCGATCTCTGTCATTAAAATAGCTAATTTACCGAATTCACTAGCAAGGAACTTATATGTATTTTGTTATTTATATATGTTTTAAGGCTTTATATACCCTCCCTACACTGTTATTAAACACATCTTATGTTCTTAAACACTTTCTACACTCTTAAACCTTCCATCAAGAGAAGCTTCTACAGCCGTGTCCCATAATGGAACTAGCGAGGCAGCGATCCACTTGAAACGCCCACTTCGGAAAAACTCTGCCATATTTTAAACACACAGACACCGAGGACGTCTGGCTGCCTGCTGGGAAACTGATGGTGATGTTACGGGCAATCCTACAGACTGTCACCGGTTCTCTGACGGTTGTTTCTAGTAAATACTCACCGTGTCGGACCAAAGGTTCTGGCTGGCTTTGATCACCACTAATCAATCAGCGACCGACTAGTTCAAGCTGAAGCGGCCGTAGCTGCGTTTTCCATACATACATCTACTCATCTGCTGTACGCTACGTATTTTATATACAATTTAAAAACCCACGATACATTGAGACCGCGAAAAGTGAACCGCGATGTGGTGATGGATTATTGTAAACATAATATATTAAACAAATACAGCCAAATGTCATCCTAATAAAACACTACTGTACTTTTCAAAATATTTAATAAACAGCTGGCGGCCCCAAAAACAAGGTTTTTCACCTATAGACACAAGACAGGTATAGTTTTAACAGCTAGAAACTAAGAATATTTTGAGGTCAAAATTTTTTGGAAGAAGAACACATCCCTCATTTTACCTTCAATTGAAAAGGCGAACATTTTTGTTTTTCAAGTACGGATGTCAGTTTAAGGACATCTGTGCTTGTTTCACCTGGTGAAATAGAAATGACACGTGAATATGTTACTTAATTTAACTGCCTATGAAGTAAGTGTGAAATATACAAGTAGAGCAACAATCACTTGATTATTAGTTCACATGAGCAACATAAATTCATGACACATTTTTCACTAATTCATGCAACAAGTCATCATTAATCTTGCTTGAGTGTATGATTTACACATTTATTATAAAGTGTCACCAGTTTGTCTGCATGGTGATTCAGCAGTCTGCCTCCTGTCAAGGCTTTAACTGGTGATAAATTTAAATTTCAGGAGTAACAGGATCGAGAAGAGGACAGAAGCACATCACTGGTAAAATATCCTGTTGTATTTATAATGACGTCATGTATTTTATCTAAATACTTCGGTCCAATTTAAACTTTAAATTGAAAACTGCTCATTGTTGATGGGCTAAAAAAACCCTGCAATCCTGCCAACGCCCATCTCATAATGGCTTTTCTGTAACCACAGTTACTGGATATTTGTGAGCTGGTGGTTGAATTATAAGTTCAGAAGCCATAAACACCAACCAGAAATGGATGTAACTTCTGATAAACTGTAGGAGCACGTACAGTAACTGATGTGTAGGTAAACACTATGATTCTGAAGGTCTAATTAAAGAAAAATGTAGAGCTTCTTTGTGTTTTAAGAATCATTTCTGATGAATGTACTGATGAATGTGTCTTGGTGTTTTCTGCTGTAGATGGTGTGTCCTCTGAGCAGAACTGCAGTTATCAGGATGTTTTAAACCACTTAAACATTACCAGAACCAACGAGCTGTACTTCATGACCCGGCCTGTTAGAAACCACATACGCCCCACACGGGTGTCTCTGGAAGTCCTGCTCTTTGCCATCCTGGATGTGGTAAGTTATTAAAGCTTCATTTGTCCGCTTTTTTCAAAAGACAATTGAAATTGTAGTCATAATATTTCTGTAGTCTGTATGGAGTCGAACAAAAAATGATAAGTCTATTATAGAGGCTGTGATCAGATACTGAGCGGCTGCATGCTTTGGAAAACTATCTGTGGCATCAACATCACAGTTAAATCATTTGCAATGAAACTTATGGTGAAGAAGGATCAGTCTCTTTTTGACCAATGCATTTTTGCACAGTTAAAGAGATTCCCCTGTGATACATGCCATAATATGCACTCTGAGCTGCCATCGTCAGTTAGTGGCTATACAAGTATTCACCCTCTTAATGGAAGTTTTCCCCCTTTCATTGCTTATCAACGTTGAATAATGGTTCATTTAATTTTGCTTTTTCGAAAAGAATTTACAAAAAAGACTGAAATAAGTGATTAGACAAATAGTCAACACAGGTGCAGCCAGTTGGTGCTAGAAGGAATTGGCATTTTGGCCAGCCACTCTTTTTGTTATACAGACAGTAGCTATAATAAGCTTTAACTATTGTCTGTATAACAATTGCAGGCTGCTCACTGTGTATTTACCAACATTTATTAATGCAGTTGCTGCTTAAAGCAAAAATAATATGGTGAAGGACCTACTGAACAAGCTGAGTACCTTGCTGGGCTAGCAGTGCTCAGTGCGTAAGTTTGCAGAAAAAGTCTGCCTGTGGCTGCTGGCAAACCTCTTTCATAACGGGAAATTGCTGATATGATGAGACCATTGAGACTGTATTATATGCCAAAAATGCATCAATAAACTAGGATTATTGTTGACTTATTGTCAATTCAGATCATTTCTGTTAACCGAAGGCCGAAAACGTTGGACATGCACGTAATTGCAGATTAGATGTAGTACCTGGTTGCTCCAACAGGGGGAGTCTGTTACTATTTGAGAGAAGACTGCAGCTTGTTTGGGTTTAATACTGTAGTGACCCAAGTAAGCCGTCACACAGCGAAATTGTGGTTGTTTGGATTAATCTGAAGACCAGCACCTTTTTCATATCCTTGTGTTACGTCTTTTCATGATACCAGCCTAGAAGGACAGGTGGATACATTTAACCTTTACCTTTATTTTTATTTATAAAGCGCTTTTCATACAAAATGTAACGCAAAGTGCTTCACATATTAAAATCATTCCCACCCTTCCCCCAACCCCCGCACATACAAACACAAGATCACACTCATACTCATACCCGACCCTGCTCCGTACGCACACACACACACACACACACACACACACACACACACACACACACACACACACACACACACCCCAACACTAACAATAAAATAAAATAATGGACACGAGGCCTTACCTGGTTCATCAGTATGTTAAGAGCAAACTGTGACTCCTCTACAACTTAAACTTGCCCTGGTTTATTTAACTGGTTTTATTACTTTGTGCTTGAAAGATGACGATGTTGGTTAAGTAGTGACAGTTTAAAAGTCAAATAAACAACAAGTTTCTCAAATTCAAGGAATTTTAAGTAATACCTACATATTTCTTGACAGGTTGAGAAAGACCAGAAATTTATTCCTTATGTTTGGACTGTCATGGTGAGTTCTGTCAGTAGATGATTATGACTGACATTTCTGATCAATCTTCCCTCTACCTTTAATGGAAAACAAGTTTTTAAATTCAGATTGCATTTTCCCACAGCCTTTTTGATACGTGTCTCTTTATTTCCCTTCTTCCCTTTTATGTTTCTGTGTGTTACCTCTTGTTTCCTGTGCAGAGGTGGCACAACGAATACATTTCCTGGGACCAAAATAAATTCTGTGGAATTGATAATGTCTCTCTTCCAGCTGAGACTTTGTGGAAACCAGATCTCACTATTGAGGAAATGTAAGTCTAATTGCATCTGCATGAGCACAGTCACAGCATGCATGTCTTTCTGTCTTCTGGTTTCTAACATCAAAACCTCAGTTAAGTGGGATGTTTCAGATTCTTAAAGTAACCCTTGCTAAATATCTGGTGTATCACCAGTCAAAGGTGCTATCTTGTATTTCTTTCTGCTGTATTTTACTACTTACAAATGTTTTTACTTATTTATGTGGTTTGTGAGGGACGGATCTGCTCAGCTGATTTGTATTCAAACTGATGTGATGATGATTTACGTGAGAATTCATGTGAAATGGGGGTTGAACCATAAACAGAGATCACAGAGACTGACTGTATTTCATCTTAAGAGGCTACCATGTCAAAATTAGAAACACTGGACACTACCTGTCAACTGATACACGTGTCTAATGAGTATTTAGACATTAAAGGCTGCTGGAAGCTGTCTGTCTGGACTGCTGAATGTTAACACTTCCTGCTTTTGTCTATGATTTTCTGGATTTTTAAATTAGGTCATGATTTACGTTTAAAAACATGCCTGCAAAATTATGAACATGGGTGTCGTCAGAGAGAGCAAAACAGACATCTTTGAAATTCGAGTCCCATTAATGTTTATTATTAGTGTTTATTATTGTTGATATTGTTTCCAAAACAAACACTAAAAAGAACATCAGGTCATTGTTTTGTCACAACTTTTGTACAGTTCAGTTTGGCGTTTTTAATTGTGATGCACCTGAACTGTTTGAGTGGAATCAGATACTTGTACCAAAACAGCTACATGAAAGTACACAGAAGCACCACTGAGTCATACATGTGGGTCTCTAAGTCCTGAAGAACCATGTTTCTGTGCTTTCATACAGGATTGAGAGGGACAAAGCTCCTGCGACTCTGTACATCACTATCAACAATGCAGGTTATGTTGAATACCACAATGACCTGGTACTGGTGAGCACCTGCAGGATGCGCGTTTACAAATTCCCCTTCGACACGCAGAAATGCAACCTCTCCTTCAAATCTTTCACATTCACCAGTAAGAGCATGTTGGATATTGTGTATATGTGTGAGGGTGTTAAATATACTGTATAGTTTGTTGTTTGGATGTCTGGTGCTGGACACTGCTATATACAGTCTCTAGCTGCAGTCATTTCCTACAGTACAAATGTGATACAAGGGAACTTTCGTAGGTGGAATTGGTAGTCATAAATAATGCAGGTAATTTTAAGAAAATGAGGTCTGATGTTTAGGTCTTCGGATCCAGTTGCTGACAGCTGCATAAAGATTTTTTTAAAACATTTGGTGTTTGCCATTAACACTAGATGACTGATAGTCTCGTGTTTTCTGAGCCATCTATCATTCACTTCTGCCTTGCTGCCTAATACAACCTCACAGAACTTTTTTTAAATTTACAGTCAAAGACATTCGCCTCCAGGCCAGTGACAACTCTTCAGAGGCCACAGAGTGGTCTCGTGACTTGATGAGGACTCAGTACGAGTGGCTCTTCATCAACTTGGCAGTCACTGCCATCAACGGCACTGAATCAGTTGACCAAGACGTCATTGTTTACACTGTATGTACACTTTCAAACATAACAAAGGAATTTAATTTTTTTGAAAAATATTTTCAGAGGTTTTTTTTTAAAGTTTTCTTAAAACTTTGGGCATTTTGACTTAAAGTAATGAGTTAAATAAATAAACAGCTGAGAGGTCACTGAACTCATGAAATTAGGTTTATAAGAAACATATTTTGCATACAAGCAGACCTCCCATGATGCATTGTTAGACAGCTAAAACTCCCCAGAGAATCTTGTTTTTTTGTAGTTTGAGAAAACAAACATAATGGAAACTTGCTGTGTCTTTAGATAACCATTTACAGTGTTGTGCATAATGAAATACACATATACAAAGGCAGAGAGTAACTACAGTCGTAAGCAAAAATTTACAGGCACTTGTAAAGGCAGTCTCAAGTTTTCAGTGACACATTTAATTCTGAGTTTTTGATGGAATTACTGAAAGCAATGCGTCTTTCGTCATTATCAATCTTGCATTTTGGTTCTTTAATTGAGTTAGAGAGGTAATCCTCCTTCTTCATTATTCCATTTACTTTGTGTAAAGCACCAGATCCACTGGGACTAAAACAGCCCCAAAGTGTAATGCTGCCACCTCCATGCTTGATGGTAGGTTTGGTGTTCTTGGGGTTAAGGACCTCACCTTCTCTCTTCCAAAAGTATTGCTGGTCTTTGTGGCCAAATAGCTCAATATTCGTTTCACCTGACCACAGAACTTTACTCTAGAGGGCCTTTTTCATGTGATCAGTGGCAAACTTCAGTTGAGGTACCGCTTTAAGGTACCGCTTCTGAAGAAAGGGCTTTGTTCTTGCATGGCAGCCTCTCAGCTCATGGTGATGTAAAACATACCTTAAATCTAAATCCACAGATCACCATGAAGAGGAGGTCGGCCCTCTACATCGTCAACTTCTTGGTGCCTGTCCTCTTCTTCTTGTGTCTAGACTTGAGTTCCTTCCTGATTTCAGACAATGGCAACGAGAAGCTCAGCTTCAAGGTCACTGTGCTGCTTGCCCTCACAGTGTTACAGCTTATCCTAAATGAAATTCTGCCTGCGTCTTCAAACATGATCCCACTTATAGGTATAGAAGCTCAGCATCTTGCTTTTACATACTGACTCACATACTGTGGCACAAATTGACTCAATGAGTAATTATTTGTTCACATTAATAATGCTGCCTTTTTCCCTCAGTCATCTACTGCATTGGGGTCTTTGCTCTGATGCTGCTTAGCCTCATGGAAACCATTTTTATGATGTACCTGATGGAGAAAGACTCCAAATCCCAAGACATCGAGACAGACCAAGACGGAGGCCTAAGAGAGGAATGTAACGAAGACAGAAAAGCCACCTTCAACAGATGTCATGAAGGTGAGGCCAGTTGTACCAGTTGTTTGTAAGTTCACAAGTAGCCTACTAAGAATATTTATTGCTTGATATTTATTAATAAAAAACCCCAATCTTTTTAAGAAATTAATTTTTAGAATATCTTACACCTAATAGTGCAATTCTTTACGTAGCAATAAACAAGAGGTTTGCTTTAACTTATCATAATAAAGTAAGTAAAGCTGTTTTTAGTTATTTATCAATTAATTGCAGTTAATAATTTAACCAACTAAAAATATATTTATTGGTAAGGCTGAAAACAAAGGACATGCATGTCAGAAAATGTATAATAAATTAGCTGTTGTACCTGGTCTCACCACCATGTAGAGCCTCTTACTTTTCAAAACTGTAGCGACCTGAAAGATCGGTCACTCGGGCTACTGTCATTGTCGGAGTTCAGCTAATAAAGGGCCACCATGAGAAAGTCTTCTGTGACGCATAATGCCTTCTGACGAGAGCTCTCCCTGTAGGGGAGCAACATAGTGGCTGGTGCTCTACGCAGTTGGAGTGGTCATCTGACGCTAACTGTCAGAATGACTTGTGTCACGTGACCATATTCAAAGTAGCCGTATCAAGACATGAAATGAATCCGTTGTGTTAATTTCATGCTATTAATTACTGACTGATAAGGCTGCTGATTATTGGTTAAAAATTTGCTCAAAATTTGCATCTCTACCACAAAGGAAGTTCTACTGACTATAGACACTGTCTGTGTTTAGACTGGTTTCTGTTATGCCCCTGTGCACCTCTGCCAGCCTTGCAGTGGCAGGTCAAGGCATTTTGAATAGTTCATGGTTCTTAATTGTCCACACCTTCGAAGGTGTCGGATAAAAGGCATATCATTATATCTCATGGCTACTTACATTTTTTGCTCTTTATCTTAGATATTTTTCTTAAGGTACTTAATTATTGGAATAAAATTACTCTTTTTGTAAACTCTGGAATTTTATTAGCAGCAGGAGTGTGGAAACAATGCAAGACTCCCAAGGCATGTCTTTTATCCACACTTGGGAGCACGTTAAGACAAATTAAACCCATGCAAAAGCTCTCTCCTGCCACTGTAAGGCCAGTAAAGGTAAAATTATGATAAGCCTCACTTTCCCTGCCCGACACCGTGTTCAAAAATCTCAATTTAGTCTTCATTTACGGTTAAAAGAACAAACGTAGTAAAAGTAGAAACTCTTCCCGGCAAAAGCAAAGAGATTGCACTGTCAAAACTGAGGTAAAACAACAATGAACCATGGCCGGGCATTCACTTGATGGAGAGAGCTCTGGGACTTGAGAAGACTGAGTTGGCATTAATTCAATAGATCTTTTAGAGCAGCACAAAGACTGAGGATGCTTTTTCAAATTAGACCTCTTGAACTCTTTCATTTTCCAGAGCTGACTACACCAAACGACAAAGCAAGTCTGTTAATGCATCACTTGTTTAGGCTAAAGAGTAAAGAGGCAGAATTAATGGACCATTATTGAATCTGACCTGACACTTGATCAACAAGCTGTTTAATGATGATGTAGATTGAGAGGAATATAAATATCTTTAATAACAAATTGGCATATAAATAAGCTCAGACTAAATATCCAAACAGTGTTGGTCAGGGGGGTGAAGGGCACAAATGTAATGGAAGATAGAAGCTGGTTATCTGATTCTCTTGCTTTCTTAAATTGATGCATGCTTGTCATTTGTATATTGAAAACAGTCCTTTCAGAGGTGCAAAAATGGACTCAGGCTACATTTATCTACGGTGTGTCTACTGGTGAGACTCCACCTGAGCAGCTGCCTGCAGTCAAACAGGTTAGAATGAGGTTGCATTTTAATTCTCATCTCAGCAGAGACATAAACCTGAAAGTCATTAACAGCACAATCCATACAAACCAGTCTGCCAAACCCTTTTTGCAGGACAACAGCAACAAATTGACAGAGGAGTACCAGGCCTTGGAGAGGCTTTCAGATGCACTGAAGGAGATGGAAAAAACATTATCTCTGCTTCTTAATGACAGGAAAGATGAGGAGAAGCCTGGTCACTGGACGAAAGTGGCTAAAAGAGTCAACAGAGTTTTCTTTATTTTCTATGTCACAGTGGTCAGTCTGTTTTTAGTTGTTATCTTCATAAACTGGAGTACGCCATAGAGATCGTCATTTCTGCACAATGAAAACATGATCAAAGACACTTTTTAAATCTGAGTTTCTTAATTACAACAGAGTCCTAGAGAGGTTGTTCAAACAGTGCTAAAAGAGGCTGATACTAAATAAAAGGAGGTGGAGCATACCACAGATGAATGTAATTACTTAAAACTAGACACACAGAACATCATGAGGTGGGTGTCAATGAGATACACCTGTGAAGTTACAGTTTACAGTCTGTTTTCATTCTTTCCTGTTCTTTACTCAATAATCTTAGTATCTGCACATCGAGATCTCGACAAGTTCTGCTGATTTATGTCTACGCTGCTCGCCGATCTCGCCATTCCTGGCAAGAAGCACAGACGTAACTCGGCACAACGTGTTGAGATCTCGATGTGCAGACACAACTCTGTGCAACACTGAGGTGTTAATAAGGTGTTCATTCCTGAGGATTGCAGCTGCTACATTTCAGGCAGCTTCAATCATCTAGGTACTTCTCACAGGTGTACAAGTGAAAGTGAAGTCAAAAAAGAAGATGGCAAAAACTCGGTACAACACCGACGTGACATTAATAAAAGCAATCTGTTCAACACTGCACTAAAGAAGAGATCCATTCACTGTTTAATTGTGGATCCAAGGCAGTACAGCACAGATGCAAACTTCAAACTATTAATATTACTTGTAGCATGACATGAAAAAAGTTCCACTTCAACAAATTATTATATTTCCGCTGATGCCATTTGTATAACTAGCAAATTTAGCAGGATGTCTCTTCTGTGCTGACAACACAATTAAACATGGTGGATTGTGGATATTTATTTCAGCTTTCATTCCATATATTTGGAGTTTCATCCCATATATTCAGACTTTAATTCCATATATTCAGACTTTAATTCAATATATTCAGAGTTTCATTCCATATATAACTTCCTAAAAGGCCTTCCATAAGTGAGCAACATTTGCCTTTTCTAAAAACAAATGTATAACTGCTGAGGTGCAGAGCGGTATGCGAAAGCCACATTTGAAAATTATCAATTGTGAGGCCCAATTGTAACCGGTGATTTGTCTGTATTTCCAGCACTTGCAGCCAAACATTTAGACTTTTCATCCATTAATATCTTTGCAGGCATTGACAAATCTTATTACATATATATATTTTATAACAGCTGCTTCTAACTGCTTGTTCTGATGGATCTCTGTTCATGTATTATGCACTTAACTGTGGTTTTAATTCTCACATCTGCTAGAAGATCATATGCATTCATAAAGGCCACATCCTGGTATCAGCAAAGCTTGTATTGTGATGTATATTGCAATGACTGAAGGGCTGGTCTTTGTTTTATGCATGGATCTAAACATATACGCAATATGAGCGCTAGTCTTTGTGAAATTCTGGTACACTAATATGATTTAGATATATTTACATTGTAAAAACAATCTTTATGTATCACATGAGCTCTAAAAGATTGTCTAGATTCTTGTTGGAAACTTGTTATGCTCGGTTGTGTTTTCTTTCTACTACTTGTGTTTATTTGAAGAGTTCCATGATCTGTTGTATGTATTGGCTTCAAAAGCAATATAAACTTACAATAAACTGCAAGAAATGCCTTTTCTCCAAATAGCAACACACTTAAACATGTTTAATTCATCACTACATCACTATATCTTGGCTGTATAACTGAAATTCTTCTGTCTTTTTATGTTCATTATTTGGAATCCTGTAGCTTGTTTAGCACAAGTTGAAGTTTTTTAACTGATGTGTGCTACAGGCAGCGCTGTCCACTGATTATTGTGTGCGACGGCAGTATGTCTAAGGCTCACTCAGGGTTCTGTGTTGGATGGATGTGAGTAGAAACACTCCTTAAGTTCAGAAGCAGACGCTGCAGGCTTGAAAATCCCCTTTCATTTGTTGCACAGAAAACACTAGAGGCAATGCAGTTGTAGCAATTCTGTGGATTCTGTGGGATTAAAAGTCTCTGGTTGGATCAGTTCCTACATTAGAAAATATAACACATCTTTTTTGGGGAAACAGCAGTTCAAAGGTTTAAAGTGTCTAGAATCTGTGAGGATTTTACAACTCTGTTTAACTATCAAGGTTAAACTTTAGTAATTATAATGTCTCATGTGCTGCTTACAGTGGGTGAAAGCACAGTTTTAAAGTAAAATGATAATACATTCATGAATGCAGACAGTTTTTGAGACAAGGAATTAAATTTTCTTTTAAAGGGATGGAAGACCTAAGATTTGCCTTATATTTATCGGTAATAAAATCTTGTAGTCCATTTATGTTAAGCATAAAACTACATCCTGATGCAACTCATACATTCATCAGCAGTGGAAGTGGAAAATAAGCAGCTGTTGGTTTGATAGGAAAGCTGATCTGCCCACAGTCAATTGAGTGGGGAGTGCTTAGGAATTTCCCGGCCACTTTGTTTCATCAGGAACTTTTTATACGTTGGGCCATTACAAACACATTTGCCCTGCCCTGTTCCAGTGGTATTAGTAGACGAGCAAGCATCTCCAGACAGCACAGAGACAACAGGGATCCTCACTAACCTCTCACAGCCATGATGCCTGCAGGCTTCTTCTTCTTTCTGCTCGTCCTCACAGGTAAGCTTTATATATTTCCCCACTAATCCTTTATGCATCTTTTTAATTTAATTAAGCAATTACTTGAGTGTCGTAAAAATATTTCAGTGTAAAGGCAGATGATCTCATGAGCCATCACTGACTTTCTGTATAAAATGTGTCCTGTTGACAACTTTCAAGTACTTAGTTTTAACAGAATTGTAAGATGTGGATGGTATATAAAGTGTTAATAAACCTTGACTGGTATCCAGCCACAGATAGTTTGGTTTTGTCTGACATTTCTGTTGTCACTCAAATGCAGTGGAGGTGAAGAAAAATGAAATCTGAAAAATTTAGTAGCAGCATCTCAACTTGTTTACAGTGTGATAATCCAAATACCTGAAAATAGACACTTAATTTGTTGTCATTTTCATTGGATCAGTTATTGGGTGTATCAAAAGTTCCATTCTCCATAGAAAATGTTTTGTGACTCACAGTTGGAGCACTTCTATGGCTTAAATGGTATGTAACTCTGATTCAGTCATCAGTTCAAAAGATTAACGTCTGTGTTGCAAAGCATCTGTGGGTTCTACTGTGCAGTTTGTGCAAAATATTGGAAAAACCGAAAACCAAATATGCAAATTAAATGCAGTGAATTTTATATGTTTAAACTGTGGATAAATCCCAAAACTGTGGTGCTATATTTTTTCAACTGCAATGATGAAGAGATTTTGATCTTGTTTATTTCTCTGATCGGCCTTTCTTCAACCTAAATGCAGCTCAAGCTTCACTGATGAATTAGTAGCTGTTGCTGAAATGACAAAATCACCATTAGGGTCGATAATAAATTGCTTAGAGCAAGAGGAAATCAGGAAATGGGACCAAAGTGCAGACACAGATGGCAGGTTTTGGAAAAAATAAACTGTAATCAAACAAAAGTTACTTAATAGAGGTGGGGAGCGAACACAAGATGGCTGGAGAAACCAGGGAAAACACAGGGTCCATCACTAAAAAAAACTAATCCAGTGGAAAAAGAATCGAAACTCAAAAAAAAGTGCGAGAACTCCAAATGGGCCAAGAGGATCATGAGAAAGAAAACATGTGGCAAACAGGGAGGTTGTCCTGGAGACAAAATGGAAAACTTGCAAAGAAAACAGGAAAGACGAGACTATTTATACACAGAGCTAATTGGGGAACCGAAACACGACTGAAACTAACACAGGTGATCAAAAAAGGATGGAAAACAGGCAAAGGGAGGAAGTAAAACAACAGTCAAAACAAAGACAATGATAAGCTAGTGTTGCTGTAATGTATGTCTACACTGTAAACAAAATGTAAAAAAGCATTGAAAGTAATTATAATTCTACATATGTTGTGCAGAGAAATACTGTTTCTCTTCCTCTGAACAGAGCTTTCCTGTATTATTATGGTTTTTTCAGCTGCCTCTCCAGGTTGACTGTCATTGTCCAGTCTTGGGCCAAGCAGAGCAAACCAGCAGCGTAGTTCTTTGTTGTTCCCTTTGGCCTTTTTCCTTCCTTGAAGAACTGGATGGCCTCGGCTGTAGCTTGGGTGCATCGACTATCCTTGATCCCCTTTTAGCCTCAGCGATGGATTTTAGGACTTGACTGTGACTCCATCGATAGCAGCCCTCACTCAGCGCCTCGGAGCAGCAGCTTAGAATATGTTCCAGTGTCCCTATCTTGGAACACAGGGGGCAAGCAGGTGTTTCTATTTTGCCCCAGGTGCACGGGTTAGATGGGCTTGGGAGGACATCATAGACTCCCTGGATTAAGAACTTGATCCTCTGGGGGTTCCACTGCCAGATGTCCTTCCAGGTGATACGTCGCTCCATCACCTGCTCCCACTTCATGTAGGCGCCTTGCTGCCTCATGGTCCCTGCTCACAGTTAACATCATACTTAAAGTAACTGTGAGGTTGTTAATATACAAATAATGTCTGTTATTTTGCAGAAACTGCTGTAAAATTTCACAATTATTCTCTGTAAATGTAGGGTTTTTTTTTCAGAGTTATCCAAAGAAGAGCAACGATGACATGGACACAGAATATCCATTTAACTGTTTATTGAGGCTTTGCATTACCTGGGAGTGTCCTGTACTTATTTGTTAAATTAAAGCAACAATTGAGTTTTAATAAGATTTGAAAATGAGGAAATATAACAAAAAAAAAGTGTGGGGTACCAGTGACTTTTCACTGATTGAACAGATGATTGAGTGTCAAAATGAAATGAAATCAACATGTCACGATATCACAGCAAGTTTAAAAACCAAATAAACAGCATCAACATTTAATCATGTTACAACATGAAAAGCAGAAGATGTGTGTGCATGGAGATTTTATACTGAATAAATATCTGTATACTCCTTTCTGTCAGGTGGAAAGACGTCCGATTCAGAGCCACAAGTGCTTCAGGATCATCAACATGAGTCCAGCGGCAGCTTTGAGGAAAATCCAGGTAGATAACAAACTCAGAAATTCACATATATAAATGCTCTTTTATGATTACTTCCTCTGCCTATGACGGGAGGGTGAATTACTTTGGTCTTGAAGCAGAATATTGCTAAAAGTTATGAAATATTTCAATGACGAAACCAAAAAATGTGAAATTACATTTTGTGAAAATGCAGTTCTAATGTGTGTGTTTGCGTTGGGTAAAACAGGTGTCATGACTTATTCTGCCAGCCAATGATGAACAGGCAGCTTAGTCAAAACATGTCGTCAAAAAATCACTTCTGGATCATCAAATTGGAGTCATCAGTTTTCAAGAAAGACTCTTCAAACAGTCTTGTCTGATGTGAATAATGTTTATTCAATACAGAAGCTGCAAGAGCAAACATGAGCAACATCTTGACATTTTAACCACCTGAACAAAGCATTACATCACCTTATATACTTTCACAAACTCCTTCTAAACTCTCCTCCTTTGTCTGTGAAACCACAACCCATAATTCTTAAAAGCCAATGATGATGTCTCAGTGACTATTTTGTTTGAATTATTAATGTTCGGTTGTGATCTAATCGGGTCAAAAGTTAAACCACGTCCCTTTACTTGGAAATCACTCCTTTCTTTTTCTACTGACTGCATGACTTTTCTAAACTTGGCGTCAACTTAAGCGCTATTTTGACCCAGATTTTCAACTCGTCATACTCATGCGCAAAAAAGGAGAACCTCCTGCTTTCAGGCCTTGCAGTCGTATTTCATAAGCCCCACTGCTGTTTTACACAGGACTGTGTGTAAACATGAAGTCAGTGCACCCATAGTTTTCAGTTTTATCCTTTGTTTACGGCTTTTTGGTCTAATTTAAACATCCAATTTAGAACTGATTAAAACATCTTTTTTTCCCTAGTTTTATCATTTAATCAATGAAAAATCCCACAACACAGTCCTGTTGAAAACTGAACAGAACTGAAATAAAACAAAAAAGTATGAAAACTAAAAATATATGTATGAGCAAGGTCTTGTGCAAAAAAACAAAACAACTGGAGACACCTTATAATGTCACAGTGACTTTTCCTAAGGTGATTTTGTGTTTAAAAAAACAAATCAGATCAACACTTAGTGTGACACAACATGTAATGCAGGACATGTGTTTGCATGGAAATAATAGTAAAAATAATGTGTTGTGTTTTCCTTCAGGTGGAAATGCCTCCAGTGCAGAGTCAGCAGAGTTTCGTGTTAATGAAACCGGTACAGACAGTTTTTGTTTTTCTCGTGGCTGCATGAAGACTGGCCTGCGCTAGTGTTTGATTCTCAGGCTGAACTTTTTTTCCTGGATTGATTTTGAGTAGAATATTGAATTGCTATGATTTGAACAACATGCACTTAGATGATGGATTGCAAATTTAGAGACATGTTATTTTCCCTAGATTTATCATTTGTTCAATAAAAAATCCCACAACACAGTCCTGTTAACAACTGAACAGAACTGAAATAAGACAAAAAAGTGTGAAAACCACAAATATATTTATGAGCAAGGTTTTACGCTTTTTAAAAACAAAACAACTGGAAGCACATTATAATGTCACAGTGACATTTCCTAAGGTGATGTTGTGTTTAAAAAAACAAACCAGATCAACACTTAGTGTGATACAACATGTAATGCAAGAGATGTGTTTGTATGGAAATATATAGTGAAGATATTCTGGGAAATTTCAATGGAAGGAAACTGGACTCAGTAGAATGTCTGCGAAGACGTTTCGCCTCTCATCCGAGTGGCTTCATCAGTTCATGCGTGTCAAGACTAGACTGGGCTGGTCGGACTCACTGGTGGGAAACCCAGGTATTTAACCTCTGTGGAGGTGTTGGAAAGACCAGTGGTGACTAACGGTTGTTGGTGCTCCAAAGGTTTGATGGTGCTCCATGATGTAATGACAGTCGTCACGAGGCCAGTCGTCTTCACAGACATATTACTGAGTCCAGCTGCCTTCCACTGAATTTGCCCAGAATGACTATGAGCTGGATGAATGAGAACATTCACAGACAATTGTGGAAATAATATGTTGTATTTTCCTTCAGGTGGAAATACTTCCAGTGCAGAGTCAGCAGAGTTTCATGTTAATGAAACCGGTAAAAACGTTTTTTGTTTTTATCATGGCTGCATGAAGACTGGCCTGCGCTAGTGTTTGATTCTCAGACTGAACTTTAATCCATGAATTGATTTTAGTAGAATATTGAGTTGCTATGATTTGAACAACATGCACTTAGATGATGGATTTTAAATGGAGAGTCCTCTTCAGATTTTAATGTCTGCAAGAATGTATGAATGTAATTTATTAGTTTAACATGTGGTCCTGGAAGAGCATCTCAGAACAGCCTTTCGTCTGCTGTTATATAATTTTAAGACATTGTGAGACCAGTTCTTTTAAAAAGCAGAAATTAGAGGATTGAAGTTATCATTTCTTAGTTTTTTCTGATATCTTGGTATCATTTCAGCTACTGTACCGAACAATGACAAGTGCAGTTTCCAAGATATTTTCAACCACCTGAATCTGACCAAAGACAATCCTAAATACACCGTGAGCCGGCCAGTTACAAACCACAGTGATCCTACATACATATATATTACCATGATAATCTATGCCATCCTTGATGTGGTAAGTTATTTAAACTTTTTTAACTCAATGTTTTGTTTAATAATGATATTTTGTCTGTTTTCGGTCGTGAAGAAGATTGTTTAAAACATTTTTTTGTGAATCAATGCAAAGTGCTGAGGAGCAAATCTTTACTTTTACCTATGGATAGTTGTAGTGGTCAAAAGACTTCTAACTTTCCCTAATTTTGTGTAAACTGGGCCTCCACTGGTTTATACTGCCTGAAGAAAATCTGCTCACATTCTAATGTCTGACATCACCAGCGTGTATTGTCAGATGAAGTATGTTAATTTTACAGCTGGAAAGATTTCTTTTTACACAAACTACATTTCTTTGCTCATAGAGAGAGAAAGACCAGACTTTCATTTCTTACATTTGGATTTTTGTGGTGAGTTTTCTCTTGCATCATTTCTTATTTGCTCCCCTACTGTGATAAATTATTAGTTTTAATGTGCATCTTAATCCATTCTTTTTCTTTTCCCCCTTTATTATATTCTTTTTGCCGCAACATGTGCAAACCCTAACCAAATTACTTGTACCTGTGCAGGATTGGGAAAATCAGCACATTTGGTGGCATCCACATCGCTTCTGTGGACTTGAACATATCATAGTTCCAACTGAATTTTTGTGGATGCCAGATCTAACCATTGAAGAGATGTGAGTTTAAATACAAGGACATGCATTTACACACATAGATCCACATACAGACACAACAGTAAGTCATGATTATGGTATTAGCATTATGTTATCATTTAAGAATGGCAAAACTGAAGCATTTGGATTCCAATACATTTGCAAACATGTTGTTTATTTATGATAGCTTGCATTATAAAAATACAAACAGTCATTAACAAAAGTTTACATACATCTGATGTATATAATGGAAATCTTAAGTTTCCAATAAGTCCTGTAACTCTTCTGAAAGAAATGTTGAAACACATGCTTTTACAGATTTTTCATAGGTCTTCTGAAAACATGAACAAATCTGCTGGGTCAAAAATATACATACAGCAATAGAAATGATCAGTTTTGCTTATGAAGAAGGTTGTGCTAATCAAGGTTTCTTAGTGGCATGGCCTCCTCACTTCTCGCGAGTCATTACGATTACTGCTGCTGACTCTTCTGTGCCAATTTAAATAGGGCCCATTTTAGACACTCATTAGACTCTGCCACAAACACTACAATGGGAAAGTCTGAGGAAGCTCAGCACAAATTTAAAAAAAGCAAATCAGGAACGTCTCTTGTAGCCTTTTCAAAGATGCTTTAGATCCTAAAATCATCTGTCCAAACAATTACTTGTAGATATAAAGTGCATGGTATAGCTGTGTCCATTGGTCAGGCTCTTCAGGAGTCAATCAAAAACCCTGAAATGCATGTCTGAAATTAATTAGAAGCTGGTGGAACAGATGCCAGACATCTTTTACATCGCCATGGACTGAGAGGCTGCCAGGCAAGAAGGAAAACCTTGAGGAGGTTTTCCTCTGGAAGCAGCACCTTAAAGCTTGACTGAAACTTGCTGCTGATCACATGAACAAAAAAAGTCCTTCTGGAGGAAAGTTCTGTGGTCAGATGAAATAAAAAATTTTCTGTTTGGCCACAATGACCAAAAATATGTTTGGAGGAGAGAAGGTGAGGCCTTTAACCCTGAGAACAGCAAACCCATTGTCAAGCATGGTGGTGGTAGTAGTATGGTGCTTTACACAAAGTAAATGAAATGAGGAAGGAGCATTACCTCCACATTCTTCAAAAAAGCCTAAAATCATCAACCAGAAGGTTGGGCCTTGGACACAGTTGGGTGTTCCAACAAGACACTCAAAAGTGTAAAGAATCGGCTTAATCAGGCTAGAAATAAGGTTTTAGACTGGCCTCCCCAAAGTCCTGACTTAAACCCCATCAAAAGCCTGTGGATGGTGTTGAAAAAACAAGTCGGTGTCACAAAGCCAACAAATTTAGTTGAAGTGCACCAATTCTATTCAAGAGGACTGATCAAAAATACAACCAGAAGTTTGTGAATGGCTACCAAAAGCACCTATTTGTGGTGCAAATGGCTACGGAACATTTGACCATAATATTACCATTACTGTCTGTATATTTTTGACCAAGCAGATTTTGCCATATTTCAAGTACAAGAAACAAAAATTCATGACTGCTTTTTGTGATAAAGATACATACGTTTCAATGATTCCATCAATTAAGAGTCACTGACGTCACTGGAAACTCAAGATCGCCATGATTTACATGATCTTTACAAGTGTAACGTTAAACAACGTTTGTTCTCCACTATATTTGACACACACTTTCTACAGCAAGTTGCCATTTGCACTGTAATGTAAGTTGTGTTTTTCAGTCTAATAGCTGCTACGTTGTATGATGTAATGTATGTATTTGTTCTCATTTGCTCTCATACAGGACAGAGAAGGACAAAGCCCCTCCAAGTCCTTACCTCAAAATTTGGAATTCCGGCTGGGTTGAATTTAGGAATGACCAGGTGGTGATCAGCACCTGCAAGATGCACGTTTACAATTTCCCCTTCGACATTCAGAGATGCAACATCTCCTTCAAGTCTATTTTGCACTCTGGTGAGCCAGTAACATGTTCTGGTCACATGAACACACACCATCAGATGCCACCACACACATTTCTTCATAGTTGATCTGCAGGTGTCACACCATGGCTATTTTTTCTCCATTTCCCATTTCAGATAAAGAAATACAATTATTTTTTAACCCAAACAATACAGAGATGACAGAGTGGTCTCGTCAGGTGATGCGGACGCAGTACGAATGGCTGTTCATCAAATTGACAACCACCAATAAAACTGAAGGCATGTTTGGTTTAAACCAAACCACAATCGTTTTCACTGTAAGTACTTCAGGATGAAAGCTTTGTTTTTCAAAGTCTGTCGTTGTTCAACACTCAGTATTTTTGTTATTTTCACCTCAGTCTCTGTGGAGTTTAGATTCACTCCTGTGTTCCAGTTATATTTCTATACATCAGAATGACACTGTGACATTACTGCTTATGCAAACTTAACTTTTCTTGCCGTTTCTGCTTTACAGTGTAACCCTTCCACTGGCCAACTTGTTTGAACAACCTGTACAGTAATGCAATCTGCTTGTCACCTAGTTAGCATTGCTTCATTAGCTGTGCACATCTTTTTTAAAAACAGGTCTCATCAAGTAGATATGGACATCATTTGTGCTATATGCTCAGCAGAGAAGTCTGAAATATCACATGGAGGAATAGTACAAACTGAAACATCCATTGTGAGCTGAAGATAAATAGGGTTGCAAATACCAAACATCCAACATGCCATAAAAGTAAAAAAACAAACAAAAAAACCCCCACTTCTTTACGGACACAAGTAGTCACAGCCATTCACAGGGTGACAACCTCCGTAGTGCATGTACTTTTACTTTTGATATTTCAGTTTGTTGTCTTTTAATATGGGTTTCTTTCAGCAAAAATCTATCTGCACTGGTACAATATTTACTTATTTGCAATGTTGTCAGATCACCATGAAGAGGAGGTCTGTCCTCTACATTGCCAACTTCCTGGTGCCTGTTCTCTTCTTCTTGTGTCTGGACTTGGCCTCCCTCCTGATCTCCCACAGAGGTGGTGAGAAGCTCAGCTTCAAAGTCACTGTGCTGCTTGCTGTCACAGTGATGCAGCTTATTCTCAATGAAATTCTGCCCACCTCATCAGACAGGATCCCACTCATAGGTAAAGAGCCCTCCTTTTATTGGAATGCTCTTCATAGAGCAAGAACAGCACATACTGACTCAATGAGTAGTGATTGTCCACATTAATGACTCTTCCTGCTCCTCTCAGTGACCTACTGTGTTGGGGTTTTTGGTATGATGCTGCTCAGCGTCATGGAGACCATTTTTGTGATGTATCTGACGGAGAAAGACTTCCAAGATGATGAGACTGACAGAGATCGAAGCCTGAATGAGAGTCGTGAGGACAAACTGGGCAAAGGCAACGCCAACGGCTGTTTCAGAGGTGAGATTATACTGACTTAAAGCTTTACTGAAGATGTTCACTCATGAAATAATAATCACTTTAATATCATTACTTATATCTCTAAGTGTCTGCTGTGTCCTTCCAGGGATAAAGAAATATGTTCACTGTGCGTCTGCAAATGATGCATCTGCAAATGAAACATCTGTGCCCAAAGAGGTTAGAGCTAGCAGAATAGCAGAAACTGAATGAAGCAGCTAACAGTGTCATGTGATCTACAATCTCATTACCCGTCTACTAAATCACTACTGCAGGGCAGCAGCCAGCTGACGGAGGTGTCTCTTGCCTTGGAAAAGGTCTCAGATGAGCTTGGGGAGATCGACAGAACAATGACTCTACTGGGCAGCAGCAGGGAGGAGGAGAAGCCTGGATACTGGACCAGAATGGCAAAAAAAATCGACACAGCTTTCTCCATTATATATGTCATGTCTGCTTCTCTATTTTTAATTGTTATCTTTTCAGTTTGGAGTATTCCAGATGACGACTAGTAGTAAAGTTTGAAGGGAGGTTGAATTCTCTATTAATTTAACACAGACATGAACTTTTGTGTAGTCTGTGTTCACACCTGTAATTCATTGACCAAAGACAATAAAATGCCTCAAACAGGGAGGTGAGAGCTAAGGCTGACTTGTTCCAAACCAAACATACAGTCAGGTGACCACATTGATCTTTGGTGCATCAATACAATGACACCAACCCACAGGGAAAATATGTTTACTTATAACTAACAACAAGTTGTGCTGCAGTTCACTGTGTTGTTAGTTATCACAATAAGCTGCATAGACATGCATTTTAATTAATATTCTATGTGTTGTATCCTCAAACTTCATGTCTGACTGAAATTTGGCCTGATTCTAAAATATGTTTGTGGCAAATAATCCTGAACTTAAATTGGACATACAATATGTACGGTACAGATTCTTCTTAACATTCTTCACTGTTTTTCTTACAGTAACTTAATTTGAAATTAAAAATATCATTACAACTTTCTTTGAACTTTAGATTAAATTGTTATCTTTCCGTCATTATTAGAACTTGTAGGTAATGTCAGCCGATGTTGTGGAAACATTACCTGCTTGCTGTGGGAATGGTGGTGACACATCTAACACATATACTCATTATTAACCTATGGCCAATCAATTAACTTGTCAAATAGCCAATTAAATATATTAAGTGTAATGTAATGGGAGTTTAACTGTATTTAGACTGGAATTAAATGCTAACCTTTAGGAATATGGTGCAACGCAGTATATGCCTTATAACAGCTGAATGGTTATTTCACATCTACATTTGCATGTGTATTAACATGTTAATATGCTATAATGTATTCATGTGGTAGATGAAAAGTCTTAATATCTAGTTCTTAAAACATGCATTATTGGAATGTTGAAATAAAAAATTATGACAAACTTTACTCTTCCCCCTGTTTTAATGTGTTATGCATATGTATACATTTCAGGGGTGATGGAGGGGATACATCCCCACCCACATGTGCATTTGCCTCCTAATGAAAGCATGATTAAAACAAAGCGTAAAGACAAACTCCTCACCATCAGTGGGTCAAAAATCCTCCTTGAGCATGTTGCTTTTCTTCACAGAAACAACTGCAGTCATAAATTCCAGTCTTGGAATAGTTGTAAATTTGGTTGGTGAGATGCATGATTTCTCTACAACGAGGGTACAGTGAACATCTTCCTCTTCATTTTGGAGTCTTGGGTATAAAGACTGACCATCACCCTTTATACTAGTGTAGGAGAAAAGATGCAGCTCTGTCTTCGAGACCTGTTCAAAACAATCAGGAGAATAAGTACAAGGTATGGTGACATTAGCCAAGTGAGTTAGATCGCCTCTCCACTGTTCTCATTTTGGACAAAGTTCATCTGTTAGGGGATCGTCCCAGTCTCTACCATGCCGGCACATCTCCTGGAGGATGATCTTTGCTTTGAGCAGGACTGGTGCCACAAATCCAAGAGGCTCAGACATGGAGAACACTACGGACATACCATAACATGTTGCAGGTTGATCCCTGAGACCGACATTAATCCAGAAGTGGTCAGAGTCCACATCCTACTGAATTCCAAGAGCTCTCTCAAGTGGCAGATCATCGAATGAGAGGTCCATGTTATTCACATTCATTACTTGTTCAGATGGTGCTATGCACTCCAGCACATCTCTGTCATTTGACACAAGCACCCCATAATACTTCTTCCCAATTCCGTCCATAAAACATGTGGTTCTTCAACTCTGCCTAGTATGACCTGCCTTGGCCCTAGAGCAGATGTAGCCGATTAGAAGACCTACTTTACATTTATTCTGCAGTTGGACTTCATCTGCTCTCTCTGTGAGATGACCAGTGGCGGCTGGCCAATAAAGGGCGCTAGGGCGCCGCCCCACCATTCATCACTCACCACTTTAGCTTAAATAAGATATAAAAATAATAATAAAAATGAAATAACAAAATACAAATATTTCGAAATAAATGTATATCTATTTTAAGATGAGGAAAACAAATATTATATAGGTAATGATGGTGAGTAAAGTTGTATCGTTCATCGGCGTTGTCCGATTGGTGACGTATTTCCGCCCTGGGGCGCAAAAATCTTTGCCCATAGACTCTCGTTAAAAGTTGTACATGCGCAGTAACTCCTCTTCAATACAAGAGATAGGGCCAAGTTGGGGCGCAGCTTCCCTGCGCCCACAGCTGACGTAGCTGGATTATTTAGATACTGCCACCCTCCCGCCATGGGTGGAGCTGACGTCGGGACGTCGGCCCGAGTCACAGCCGTCTGTCATAAAGTGCGGCTGATTGACAGGTCGAGTAGCGGGAGTTGGAGACGACAGACAGAGATGCAAAATGGAGAAAGAGACATTAAATAATTCAGTGAAGTCACTTAAATCAAAACCTTTGGAGAGGAGAACAGATCAGGAGAAGCTGCAGGTGAAAGAGCCAGTGGCGGCTGGTGCAGTTTTCTCCAGGGGGGGCTACAACTCCAAAACAGACATATACCAAAAACCGGGTTTCTGCAGGTTTAAACAAATTTAAAACTTTTTAAAGACCTTTTTAAGACCATTTTGAATTAAATTTAAGATCTACACAAAGTCAGAAAAAGTAAGGAAAATTGCAGTCACAGAATTGCTTTCAAAGTAACCAAATTTATTTCCACAGAACCCATAAACCAGCCTGAACCTCCTCATTGTGCTACAGATCTCCATCCTGTAGCCTTCATCAAGCTGACATGAAATGTTTATTCTTCCTAACATGGCTGTTCATGCTTCTTTGCCTTTTCTGAAGTGCTTTAATCAGTCATACCTGTCCTGATCCATGCTGGGTCAGATCCTGATGTTTGAAAAAGGAGGCAGGGAAAGCAGAATAAAGCATCAGCCTCGCTACATCAGTTAGCCTAGCCTTGTAGCTAAACCAGGTCCTGTACTGTCCCCTCTGTCTTTGGACTGCTGATTAATTAAATGATGTTCGGCTGATCAGGTCTGAGCTCTTTCACCTGCAGCTTCTCCTGATCTGTTCTCCTCTCCAAAGGTTTTGATTTAAGTGACTTCACTGAATTATTTAATGTCTCTTTCTCCATTTTGCATCTCTGTCTGTCGTCTCCAACTCCCGCTACTCGACCTGTCAATCAGCCGCACTTTATGACAGACGGCTGTGACTCGGGCCGACGTCCCGACGTCAGCTCCACCCATGGCGGGAGGGTGGCAGTATCTAAATAATCCAGCTACGTCAGCTGTGGGCGCAGGGAAGCTGCGCCCCAACTTGGCCCTATCTCTTGTATTGAAGAGGAGTTACTGCGCATGTACAACTTTTAACGAGAGTCTATGGGCAAAGATTTTTGCGCCCCAGGGCGGAAATACGTCACCAATCGGACAACGCCGATGAACGATACAACTTTACTCACCATCATTACCTATATAATATTTGTTTTCCTCATCTTAAAATAGATATACATTTATTTCGAAATATTTGTATTTTGTTATTTCATTTTTATTATTATTTTTATATCTTATTTAAGCTAAAGTGGTGAGTGATGAATGGTGGGGCGGCGCCCTAGCGCCCTTTATTGGCCAGCCGCCACTGGAAAGAGCTCAGACCTGATCAGCCGAACATCATTTAATTAATCAGCAGTCCAAAGACAGAGGGGACAGTACAGGACCTGGTTTAGCTACAAGGCTAGGCTAACTGATGTAGCGAGGCTGATGCTTTATTCTGCTTTCCCTGCCTCCTTTTTCAAACATCAGGATCTGACCCAGCATGGATCAGGACAGGTATGACTGATTAAAGCACTTCAGAAAAGGCAAAGAAGCATGAACAGCCATGTTAGGAAGAATAAACATTTCATGTCAGCTTGATGAAGGCTACAGGA
Source organism: Dascyllus trimaculatus (assembly GCA_024666655.1). Taxonomy (NCBI): domain Eukaryota; kingdom Metazoa; phylum Chordata; class Actinopteri; family Pomacentridae; genus Dascyllus; species Dascyllus trimaculatus. The sequence goes on along the minus strand of CM045463.1, from coordinate 9,400,847 downwards.
TGGAGATCTGTAGCACAATGAGGAGGTTCAGGCTGGTTTATGGGTTCTGTGGAAATAAATTTGGTTACTTTGAAAGCAATTCTGTGACTGCAATTTTCCTTACTTTTTCTGACTTTGTGTAGATCTTAAATTTAATTCAAAATGGTCTTAAAAAGGTCTTTAAAAAGTTTTAAATTTGTTTAAACCTGCAGAAACCCGGTTTTTGGTATATGTCTGTTTTGGAGTTGTAGCCCCCCCTGGAGAAAACTGCACCAGCCGCCACTGGCTCTTTCACCTGCAGCTTCTCCTGATCTGTTCTCCTCTCCAAAGGTTTTGATTTAAGTGACTTCACTGAATTATTTAATGTCTCTTTCTCCATTTTGCATCTCTGTCTGTCGTCTCCAACTCCCGCTACTCGACCTGTCAATCAGCCGCACTTTATGACAGACGGCTGTGACTCGGGCCGACGTCCCGACGTCAGCTCCACCCATGGCGGGAGGGTGGCAGTATCTAAATAATCCAGCTACGTCAGCTGTGGGCGCAGGGAAGCTGCGCCCCAACTTGGCCCTATCTCTTGTATTGAAGAGGAGTTACTGCGCATGTACAACTTTTAACGAGAGTCTATGGGCAAAGATTTTTGCGCCCCAGGGCGGAAATACGTCACCAATCGGACAACGCCGATGAACGATACAACTTTACTCACCATCATTACCTATATAATATTTGTTTTCCTCATCTTAAAATAGATATACATTTATTTCGAAATATTTGTATTTTGTTATTTCATTTTTATTATTATTTTTATATCTTATTTAAGCTAAAGTGGTGAGTGATGAATGGTGGGGCGGCGCCCTAGCGCCCTTTATTGGCCAGCCGCCACTGGAAAGAGCTCAGACCTGATCAGCCGAACATCATTTAATTAATCAGCAGTCCAAAGACAGAGGGGACAGTACAGGACCTGGTTTAGCTACAAGGCTAGGCTAACTGATGTAGCGAGGCTGATGCTTTATTCTGCTTTCCCTGCCTCCTTTTTCAAACATCAGGATCTGACCCAGCATGGATCAGGACAGGTATGACTGATTAAAGCACTTCAGAAAAGGCAAAGAAGCATGAACAGCCATGTTAGGAAGAATAAACATTTCATGTCAGCTTGATGAAGGCTACAGGATGGAGATCTGTAGCACAATGAGGAGGTTCAGGCTGGTTTATGGGTTCTGTGGAAATAAATTTGGTTACTTTGAAAGCAATTCTGTGACTGCAATTTTCCTTACTTTTTCTGACTTTGTGTAGATCTTAAATTTAATTCAAAATGGTCTTAAAAAGGTCTTTAAAAAGTTTTAAATTTGTTTAAACCTGCAGAAACCCGGTTTTTGGTATATGTCTGTTTTGGAGTTGTAGCCCCCCCTGGAGAAAACTGCACCAGCCGCCACTGGAGATGACTCCAATTTTTGGCTGCCTCGCAAGCAGGAATGTGAGCACCGTTGATGAGTATACAATCTTTAAGTATCGAGAGCATAGACAAGTTGCTCAGCAGTTAGATTCTTCTCAGGTGATACACACACTGGCAACACCATTGATGTACAGGATGAATCTTCACACTTCATATTTCTGGGGAGAAACTTTCCTTTCTATAGATACCACCATGGAGGACTGCAGGATGCATTCCTTTGCAGGTGTCACAGAAGCGACAATGACATTTTTTAACTCCCTGACAAGGTTTTAGCCATACATAGCAGAGTTTTTGGGCTTCATGTTGTTACATCACTCAACTAACAACATCTCAGTGAACTTGGGACATGCATCAAGCTGATGTGCATCATCTTGACAAAGAATGTGTACAGCTTTAATATATTTATGCTCTGGCCTTTGTTTCTCATCAGCAACTGTTTAAGTGATGATAACACTGGCCTAGTTTTGCTTGGTGTCTGAGAGGTTTTTTTTTTAAGTACTAGATTCTGGCAATCTCATACTCAGCTGCAAGGAATGCAGCAAACTCTTTGAAACTTGGGAAATATTGATTCTAATTCAGGCATTGTTTGAATTGACAGTTCCGACCTGAAGCTGCCCAGATGAGTTAGACCAGTTTTCACCCTGTTAATGAGGGATGGCTGTCAACAATGAGACAGAAGTCATTCCATACCAACTCACCTTGGGCCTTCCTGTTGAGTCATTGATTTTCTTGAAAAAAAATCATGCAGAAACTTCCACCTAAACCATGAAATCTTGTAAAATCCCACAGCTCTACTCCAAATACTTTTTGAGTTATGAATTTTTGAAAATAGGCCCTCGGTGTTAAATTTTATAACTTGAGCGATTCTTTAAAAGCATCTTTAAATCCTCACCAGTTGCTTGTTTTTCACAGGATTTGGCTGATTTTTTTTTTTTTTTTTACTGAATATTCCAGAAACATCCAAAAAAAGTTGGAATTCGTAATCATGTCCATAGCTTATGCTGATTTATTCTTACAGAAATTAAAATAATAAAACTCAACAACCCCAAAATCTTTAATTTTAAACAATATATCTCCACTAATATTCCCTCAATTACAACCAAATTTGTGTTGTGGGTAGAAACAACTTAGTTTTGTTATACCAAAATGCTCGTTTTGGTGCTACAGGTCTTCTTAAAATTAGCTTTGGCGCTAACACATTCATTTTCCAGCACAAAGCTAATTTTAGGAAGTCAATTTGTGATGTAGCACCAAATGACATTTAAAGCCTCTGCATGATTTCTTTGGAAAAAAAATATCCATGACCTCAACTGGGACAAGTTCTGAAATCTGTTTGCTGAGTTGGCATGGAATGACTCACAGGCCAGCCATTTGGATCTACAAATACCCAACGGGTAAGCAATGTTTAAAAACAAATGCATAACTGCTGAGGTGCAGAGCGGTACACAAAAGTCACGTGAAAAGACTGTGAGGCCCGATTGACTTGTAGCTGGTGATTTGTCTGTATTTCCAGCACTTGCAGCCAAATACTTAGACTTTTCATCTATTAAGATCTTTGTACGCATTGACAAATCTTATTACATGTACAAATTTTAATACAGATTGGCAATTATTGTTATTTTTTTCACACATTTGAAAACCTAATTACTGACACAAATTTTTGAAAAGACATTTGCCGATTCCAGTTTGCGTCGACAAATTCTTTCACACATTTAAAAGTGTCACTACGGACACACAGATTGAGATACAGATACACAACTCTCCCCACACATTTACAAATAGTTTACCTACAATAATACCCTGATACTTTTCCATCAAATTGTCAACATAAACTTTCATAAACAGCTGCTCCTAACCGCTTGTTCTGATGGATCTCTTTGTCTTTTGTGCACTTAACTGTGGTTTTAATTCTCACTTCTGCTGGATAGTGAAGATGTGCAATAGTAAAAGCCTGTTTTTTCCACATCCTGCTATTAGCAGAGTTTGTGTTGGAAATGATTCAGTGCTGTCCAGATACATTTAGGATGTATACTGCAATGACTGAAGGGCTGCTGTTTGTTTTATGCAGTGTTGTATCTAAACATGTACACAGCATGAACGCCAGTCTTTGTGAAATTCTGGTACATTAATATAATCTAAATATATTTACACTGTAAAAACAATCTTTATGTATCACATGTGCTCGAAAAGATTGTGTAGATTCTTGTTGGAAACTTGCTATGGTTCAAGGGCTGGGGTTTGAACCCAAGTGCAGACACAGAGGCAGGCAGAGACAGGCGGGGTTTTCAACAAAGGATTAATTTTATAAGGTCGGAGCTTTAAACAAGATAGAATGGCGGGAAACTAAACTGAGGGGGAAAACAGCAGGAGCAACCAAACCTAATTCACAAAAAGGGCAAAACTACAAAACCTAGGATGTACTGAACCACAGAGGAGGGATCTAAGGGAAACTGATCTGAATAGCTAAAACTAAACTAATCAAACGGGAGCATAGACATTGGACTGACATCAATACAGAAAGGTAAAACTAAACTGAGGGAGGAGAACAAAATGGGGAGACCAGACTTAATTCAAACAAAGGGCAAAATTACAAAAATAAGCTAGAGACAGAGCGGGTACCGGCAGGAAAACAGGGTTGCCTTGTTTCATGATCTGGCAGAGATCATGACGGCACTGCAGTGTGTTTAAGGCTCACTCAGGGTTCTGTGTTGCTGTGATGTCCACTGCAGGATGGATGTGAATAGAAACGTTCAAGTTCACAAGCAAACACCGCAAGCTTGAAAATTCCCCTACATTTTTTGCACAGAAAACACTAGAGGCCATGCAGTTGTAGCAATTCTGCAGACTCTGTTTATGCTTATGTTAAACATAAAACTACATCCTGATGCAACTCATACATTCATCAGCAGTGGAAGTGGAAAATAAGTGATTGTTGGTAAACTGATCTACTCACAGTCCATTGAGTGGGGAGTGATTTGTTATTTCCTGGCCACTTTGTTTCATCAGGAACTTTTTATGTTTGGTTTTTACAGACACATTTGCCCTGCCCTGTTCCAGTGGTATTAATAAAGGGGCAAGCATCTCCAGACAGCACAGAGACAACAGGGATCCTCACTAACCTCTCACAGCCATGATGCCTGCAGGCTTCTTCTTCTTTCTGCTCGTCCTCACAGGTAAGCTTTATATATTTTCCTTTATGCATCTTTTTAATTTAATTAAGCAATTACTTATATTTTTGAGTGTCGTAAAAATACTTCAGTGTAAAGGCAGATGATCTCATGAGCCATCATTGACTTTCTGCATAAAATGTGTCCTGTTGACAACTTTCAAGTACTTAGTTTTAACAGAATTGTAAGATGTGGATGGTATATAAAGTGTTAATAAACCTTGACTGGTATCCAGCCACAGATAGTTTGGTTTTGTCTGACATTTCTGTTGTCGCTCAAATGCAGTGGAGGTGAAGAAAAATGAAATCTGAAAAATTTAGTAGCAGCATCTCAACTTGTTTACAGTGTTATTATCCAGATACCTGAAAATAGACACTTAATTTGTTGTCATTTTCATTGGATCAGTTATTTGGTGCATCAAAAGTTCCATTCTCCATAGAAAATGTTTTGTGGCTCACAGTCGGAGCGCTTCTGTGACTTAAATTGTATGTAACTCTGATTCAGTCATCAGTTCAAAAGATTAACGTCTGTGTTGCAAAGCATCTATGGGTTCTGCTGTGCAGTTTGTGCAAAATATTGGAAAAGCTGAACACCAAATATGCAACTTAAACTCTGTAAATTTTACACATTTTGAAAAAAAGTGTGGGGAACCAGCAGCTTTTCACTTGGACAGATGACTGACTGTCAAAATGAAATGAAACTAGCATGTCACGATATCACAGCAAGTTTAAAAACCAAATAAACAGCATCAACATTTCATCATGTTACAACATGAAAAGCAGAAGATGTGTGTGCATGGAGATTTTATACTGAATAAATATCTGTATACTCTATTCTGTCAGGTGGAAAGACGTCAGATTCAGAGCCACAAGTGCTTCATGATCATCAACATGAGTCCAGCGGCAGCTTTGAGGAATTTTCAGGTAGATAACAAACTCAGAAATTCACATACAGTGGGGCCAATTCCTTCATTTTTGCTGTAGACTGAAAACATTTGGGTTTGACATTAAAATAAGAATATGAGACAAGAGATCAACATTTCAGCTTTTCTTTCCAGATATTAACATCTGGATCTGATACACAACTTAGAAGACAGCACCTTTTGTTTGAACCCACCCATTTTTCATGTGAGCAAAGGTACTGGAACATGTGACTGACAGGTGTGTTTTGTTGCCCTGGTGTGTCCTATTACATTGATTATTCAAACAATAAATAGCGCTGAATTTCTATGTTCAGTTTAAGATTTGGGTTTTGCCTGTGCAGACTGCATTTACAGTTAGAGGTGAGACCAACATGAAAACCAGAGAGCTGTCTGTGGGTGAAAAACAAGCAATTGTGAAGCTGAGAGAAGATGGAAAATCAATCAGAGCCATTGCACAAACATTGAACACAGACAGTACAACTATTTTGAATGTCCTGAAGAAGAAAGAAACCACTGGTATTCTAAATAACAGACATTGAACAGGTAGACCAAGGAAAACAGCAGCATTAGATGATGCAAACATTGTGAGAGCTGTAAAGAAAGACCCTAAAACAACTGTTAGGGACATCAGCAACAACCTTCAGAGGGCAGGAGTGAAGGTATCTCAATCTATTGTTTGCAGAGGCTTCATGAACAAAAGCACAGAGGCTACACCAGAAGATGAAAACCACTCATTAGCAAGAAGAATAGGAAGGCCAGGCTGGAATTTCCCAAAAAGCACAGAGACAAGCCTCAAAAAGTTTTAGTGACTGATGAGACAAAGATTTACCTTTACCAAAGTGATGGAAATGCTAAATTTTGGAGAAAGAAAGTATCTGTTTATGATCCCAAACATACAAGCTCATCTGTGAAACACAGCGGAGGTAATGTCATGGCCTGGGCTTGCTTGACTTCTTCTAGGGCAGCCTCATTAATCTCCATTGATGATGTAACACATGATGGCAGCAGCAGAATGAACTCAGAAGTCCACAGAAACATTTTGTCTTCCGATTTAAAGAAAGATGCAACCAAACTGATTGGTAGATCCTTCATCGAGCAGCAAGATAATGGCCCAAAAACACACTGCGAAAACAACAAAGGGGCAAGAGGATGGATGGATGGATGGATGGATGGATGGATGGATGGATGGATGGATGGATGGATGGATGGATGGATGGATGGATGGATGGATGGATGGATGGATGGATGGATGGATGGATGGATGGATGGATGGATGGAAACTTTATTAATCCCTTGGGAGGGTTCCCTCAGGAAATTGTGGAAAGAAAGAAGTAGAAGGTTTTAGACTGGACAAGTCGATCTCCAGACTTAAACCCCATAGAGCATGCATTTTACCTGCTAAAGAGGAGACTGAAGGGAGTAACCCCCGAAAACAAACAACTGAAAGAGGCTGCAGTGAAAGCCTGGAAAAGCATCACAAAAGAAGAACGCAAGAGCCTGATGATGTCAGTGGGTCACAGGCTTGCTGCAGTTATTACAAGCAAAGGATTTGCAACTAAATATTAAGTCTTATTCACTTTAATCAATTTCAAGTCTGTCCATCCCAATACTTTTGCTCACCCAAAAGTTTGGTGTTTCATTACAAATAATGTGATCTTCTAAGTTGTGTATCAGATCCAGAGGTTTTACGCTTAAAAAAAAAAACAACTGGAGACACCTTATAATGTCACAGTGACTTTTCCTAAGGTGATTTTGTGTTTAAAAAAACAAATCAGATCAACACTTAGTGTGATACAACATGTAATGCAGGAGATGTGTTTGCATGGAAATAATAGTAAAAATAATGTGTTGTATTTTCCTTCAGGTGGAAATACCTCCAGTGCAGAGTCAGCAGAGTTTCATGTTAATGAAACCGGTAAAAACAGTTTTTGTTTTTATCGTGGCTGCATGAAGACTGGCCTGCACTAGTGTTTGAATCTCAGGCTGAACTTTTTTTCCTGGATTGATTTTGAGTAGAATATTGAATTGCTATGATTTGAACAGCATGCACTTAGATGATGGATTGACATGTAATGCAGGAGATGTGTTTGCATGGAAATAATAGTGAAAATATTCTGGGAAATTTCAATGGAAGGCAACTGGACTCAGTAGAATGTCTGCGAAGACGTTTCGCCTCTCATCCGAGTGGCTTCATCAGTTCATGCGTGTCAAGACTAGACTGGGCTGGTCGGACTCACTGGTGGGAAACCCAGGTATTTAACCTCAGTGGAGGTGTTGGAAAGACCAGTGGTGACTAACGGTTGTTGGTGCTCCAAAGGTTTGATGGTGCTCCATGATGTAATGACAGTCGTCACGAGGCCAGTCGTCTTCACAGACATATTACTGAGTCCAGCTGCCTTCCACTGAATTTGCCCAGAATGACTATGAGCTGGATGAATGAGAACATTCACAGACAATTGTGGAAATAATATGTTGTATTTTCCTTCAGGTGGAAATACCTCCAGTGCAGAGTCAGCAGAGTTTCATGTTAATGAAACCGGTAAAAACAGTTTTTGTTTTTATCATGGCTGCATGAAGACTGGCCTGCGCTAGTGTTTTATTCTCAGACTGAACTTTAATCCATGAATTGATTTTAGTAGAGTACTGAATAGCTTTGATTTGAACAACATGCACTTAGATGATGGGTTTTAAATGGAGAGTCCTCTTCAGATTTTAATGTCTGCAAAAATGTACAAATTTCGTCTACTGTTGTAAAATTTTAAGACATTGTGAGACCAGTTCTTTTAAAAAGCAGAAATTAGAGGATTGAAGTTATCATTTCTTAGTTTTTTCTGATATCTTGGTATCATTTCAGCTACTGTACCGAACAATGACAAGTGCAGTTTCCAAGATATTTTCAACCACCTGAATCTGACCAAAGACAATCCTAAATACGCCGTGAGCCGGCCAGTTACAAACCACAGTAATCCAACATACATATATATTACCATGCGGATCTATGCCATCCTTGATGTGGTAAGTTATTGAAACTTTTTAAGTCAATGTTCTGTTTAATAATGATATTTTATCCGTTTTCGGTCGTGAAGAAAATTGTTTAAAACATTTTTTGTGAATCAATGCAAAGTGCTGAGGAGCAAATCTTTACTTTAAACTATGGATAGTTGTAGTGGTCAAAAGACTTCTAACTTTCCCTAATTTTGTGTAAACTGGGCCTCCACTGGTTTATACTGCCTGAAGAAAATCTGCTCACATTCTAATGTCTGACATCACCAGCGTGTATTGTCAGATGAAGTATGTTAATTGTGCAGCTGGAAAGATTTCTTTTTACACAAACTGCATTTCTTTGCTCATAGAGAGAGAAAGACCAGACTTTCATTTCTTACATTTGGATTTTTGTGGTGAGTTTTCTCTTGCATCATTTCTTATTTGCTCCCCTACTGTGACAAATTATTAGTTTTAACGTGCATCTTAATCCATTCTTTTTCTTTTCCCCCTTTATTATATTCTTTTTGCCGCAACATGTGCAAACCCTAACCAAATTACTTGTACCTGTGCAGGATTGGGAAAATCAGCACATTTGGTGGCATCCACATCGCTTCTGTGGACTTGAACATATCATAGTTCCAACTGAATTTTTGTGGATGCCAGATCTAACCATTGAAGAGATGTGAGTTTAAATACATGCACATGCATTTACACACATAGATCCACATACAGACACAACAGTAAGTCATGATTATGGTATTAGTATTATGTTATCATTTAAGAATGGCAAAACTGAAGCCCCCCGACGAATCGCCACCTTATCGCGGTGGAGGGGTTTGAGTGTCTCTGTGATCCTGGGAGCTATGTTGTCCGGGGCAATAGCCCCTGGTAGGGTCTCCCAAGGCAAATTGGTCCTGGGGGAGAGACCAGACAAAGAGCGATTCAGAAGACCCTGATGACATTGATTACAAGGGAAGCCGCTACCTCGTCCGGGTCAGGGATACCGGGGCCTCTTCCTGGAGCCAGCCCTGGGAGGGGAGCTCGTAAGAGAGCGCCTGGTGGCCGAGCCTTGGGGTCCCGTGGAGCTCGGTCGGGCACAGCCCGAAGAAGTTACACGGGGCCACCGCCCAGTGGGCCCACCATCCGCAGGGCAGGAAATCGGGGTCGGGTGCTATGCACACCGGGCAGTAGCCAGGAGCAGGCGTCTGGGTGCACTGCCCCCTGGTGGCGTAGACTGGTTCTGGGGACGTGGAATGTCACCTCACTGGCGGGGAAGGAACCTGAGCTGGTGCGGGAGGTGGAGCAATACAGGCTAGATATAGTTGGGCTCACCTCCACGCACAGCAAGGGTTCTGGAACCAAACTCCTGGAGAGGGGTTGGACTCTCTCCTTTTCCGGAGTTGCCCATGGTGAGAGGCGCCGGGCGGGTGTGGGGATACTCACAAGCCCCCGGCTGAGCGCCGCGTTGTTGGAGTTCACCCCGGAGAATGAGAGGGTCGCCTCTCTGCGACTGCGTGTTGCAGAGGGGAAAACTCTGACTGTTGTTTGTGCTTATGCACCAAACAGCAGTTGGGAGGAACGGCCTGCCCGATCTGAACCCGAGTGGTGCTTTGTTATTGGACTTCTGAACGAACACCATGTTCGAGCATAAGGTGGCTCATAAGTGTACCTGGTACCAGAGCACCTTAGGCCAAAGGTCAATGATCGACTTTGTAGTCGTATCATCAGACCTGCGGCCGTATGTCTCGGACACTCGGGTGAAGAGAGGAGCAGAGCTGTCAATTGATCACCACCTGGTGGTGAGTTGGATCCGATGGTGGGGAAGGCTGCCGGACAGACCTGGCAAACCCAAGCGGGTAGTGAGGGTGAACTGGAAACATTTGGCGGAGGACCCTGTCCGTAGGGTTTTCAATTCCCACCTCCGGAAGAGTTTCTCCTGCATTCCGAGGGAGGTTGGGGACATGGAGTCGGAGTGGGCCATGTTCAAAGCCTCCATTGCAGAAGCGGCTGTTAGGAGCTGTGGTCAGAAGGTCTCTGGTGCCTGTTGTGGCGGCAACCCAAAAACCCGTTGGTGGACACCGGCGGTAAGGGAAGCCGTCAGGCTGAAGAAGGAGGCGTTTCGGGCCTGGTTGGCTCGGGGGTCTCCTGAAGCAGCTGACAGGTACCGGTTGGCCAAAAGGGCTGCAGCTGCGGCAGTTGCGGAAGCTAAAGCTCGGGTGTGGGAGGAGTTTGGTGAGGCTATGGAGAAGGACTTTAGGTCGGCCTCGAGGAAGTTCTGGCAAACCGTTCGGCGCCTCAGGAAGGGGAGGCAGGGCTTTGCCCAGGCTGTGTACGGCCGGGGAGGAGAACTGTTGACCCGAACTGGGGACATTGTCGGGCGGTGGAAGGAGCACTTCGAGGAACTCCTGAACCTGGTAAGCACGTCCTTCGCGGAGGAGGCAGAGCCTGAAGACTTGGGGGAATCTTCGTCCATATCCGTGGCAGAGGTTGCCGAGGTGGTCAAAAAGCTCCTCGGTGGCAAGGCGCCAGGTGTGGACGAGATTCGCCCTAAGATGCTAAAGGCTCTGGACATTGTTGGACTGTCTTGGCTGACACGTCTCTTCAATGTCGCGTGGGCATTGGGTACGGTGCCTGTGGAGTGGCAGACCGGGGTGGTGGTTCCCAACTTCAAGAAGGGGGACCGGAGGGTGTGTGCCAACTACCGGGGTATCACACTTCTCAGTCTCCCTGGGAAAGTTATCTCTAGGGTGCTGGAAGGGAGGCTCCTATCTATTGTCGAACCTCGGATTCAGGAGGAACAATGCGGATTCCGTCCTGGTCGTGGAACAGTGGACCAGCTCCTTACCCTTGCAGAGTTGCTGAGGGGAGCATGGGAGTTTGACCTGCCAGTCCACATGTGTTTTGTGGATCTGGAGAAGGCCACGACCGTGTCCCCCGAGGGGCTCTGTGGGGGGTACTGCGGGAGTATGGGGTGCCGGGCTTGTTGCTCCGAGGCATTCGGTCTCTGTACAACCAAAGTGAGAGCTGTGTCCGCATTCTCGGCACAAAGTCAAGCACGTTTCCAGTGGGTGTTGGACTCCGCCAGGGCTGCCCTTTGTCACCGATCCTGTTTGTGGTTTTCATGGACAGGATATCTAGGCGCAGCCGTGGTGAGGAGGGTGTCCGGTTTGGGGACCTCAGTATCGCGTCTCTGCTTTTTGCTGATGATGTGGTGCTGTTGGCTTTATCAGACCGTGACCTTCAGCACGCACTGGAGCGGTTTGCAGCCGAGTGTGAAGCGGCGGGGATGCGGATCAGCACCTCCAAGTCCGAGGCCATGGTTCTCAGCCAGAAACCGGTGGAGTGCTCCCTCCGGGTTGGGGGGGAGTTGCTGCCTCAAGCGAGGGAGTTTAAGTATCTCGCGATCTTGTTCACGAGTGATGGGAAAATGGAGCGCGAGATGGACAGGCAGCTGGGTGCAGCATCAGCAGTTTTGCGGGCACTGTACCAGACTGTCGTGGTGAAGAGGGAGCTGAGCCATAAGGCGAAGCTCTCTGTTTACCAGGCCATCTACGTTCCAACCCTCACCTATGGTCATGAGCTCTGGGTAGTGACCGAAAGGACAAGATCGCGGGTACAAGCGGCCGAAAAGAGCTTCCTCCGCAGGGTGGCTGGGCTCAGCCTTAGAGATGGGGTGAGAAGCTCGGACATCCGGAGGGAGCTCGGAGTAGAGCCGCTGCTCCTTCGCGTCAAAAGGAGCCAGTTGAGGTGGTTTGGACATCTGATTTGGATGCCTCCGGGGAGGCTTCCCTTGGAGGTATTCCGAGCACGTCCGCCTGGGAGGAGGCCCCGGGGCAGACCCAGAACCCGCTGGAGGGATTATGTATCTCGTCTAGCCTGGGAACGCCTCAGGATCCCCCAGGAAGAGCTGGAAAGCGTTGCTGGGGGGAGCGATGTCTGGAACGACCTGCTTCGTCTGCTGCCTCCGCGACCCGACCCCGGATAAGTGGAAGATAATGGATGGATGGATGGATGGAAAACTGAAGCATTTGGATTCCAATACATTTGCAAACATGTTGTTTATTTATGATAGCTTGCATTACAAACATACAAACAGTCATTAACAAAAGTTTACATACATCTGATGTATATAATGGAAATCTTAAGTTTCCAAAAACTCCTTTAACTCTTCTGAAAGAAATGTTGAAACACATGCTTTTACAGATTTTTCACAGGTCTTCTGAAAACATAAACAAATCTGCTGGGTCAAAAATATACATACAGCAATAGAAATGATCAGTTTTGCTTATGAAGAAGGTTGTGCTAATCATGGTTTCTTAGTGGCATGGCCTCCTCACTTCTTGCAAGTCATTACGATTACTGCTGCTGACTCTTCTGTGCCAATTTAAATAGGGCCCATTTTAGACACTCATTAGACTCTGCCACAAACACTACAATGGTAAAGTCTGAGGAAGCTCAGCACAAATTTAAAAAAAGCAAATCAGGAATGTCTCTTGTAGCCTTTTCAAAGATGCTTTAGATCCTAAAATCATCTGTCCAAACAATTGTTTTTAGATATAAAATGCATGGTATAGTTGTGTCCATTGGTCAGGCTCATGATTTACGTGATCTTTACAAGTCCATGTAAACTTTTGTTCTCCACTGTATTTGACACACACTTTCTACAGCAAGTTGCCATTTGCACTGCAATGTAAGTTGTGTTTTTCAGTCTAATAGCTGCTACGTTGTACGATTTAATGTATGTATTTGTTCTTATTTGCTCTCATACAGGACAGAGAAGGACAAAGCCCCTCCAAGTCCTTACCTCAAAATTTGGTGGTACGGCATAGTTGAATTTAGGAATGACCAGGTGGTGATCAGCACCTGCAAGATGCATGTTTACAATTTTCCCTTCGACATTCAGAGATGCAACATCTCCTTCAAGTCTATTTTGCACTCTGGTGAGCCAATAACATGTTCTGGTCACATGAACACACACCATCAGATGCCACCACACACATTTCTTCGTAGTTGATCTGCAGGTGTCACACCATGGCTATTTTTTCTCCATTTCCCATTTCAGATAAAGAAATACAATTATTTTTTAACCCAAACAATACAGAGATGACAGAGTTGTCTCGTCAGGTGATGCGGACGCAGTACGAATGGCTGTTCATCAACTTGACAACTACCAATAAAACTGAAGACATGTTTGGTTTAAAACAAACAACAATTGTTTACACTGTAAGTACTTCAGGATGCAGACACAGAAGCAGGAACTGTTCAGTTACCATGGGAAAGCTTTGTTTTTCAAAGTCTGTCGTTGTTCAACACTCAGTATTTTTGTTATTTCCACCTCAGTCTCTGTGGAGTTTAGATTCACTCCTGTGTTCCAGTTATATTTCTATACATCAGAATGACACTGTGACATTACTGCTTATGCAAACTTAACTTTTCTTGTCGTTGCTGCTTTACACTGTAACCCTTCCACTGGCCAACTTGTTTGAACAACCTGTACAGTAATGCAATCTGCTTGTCACCTAGTTAGATGTGCACAGCTAATGAAGCTTGTCAGCTTCATTAGCTGTGCACATCTTTTTTAAAAACAGGTCTTATCAAGTAGATATGGACATCATTTGTGCTATATGCTCAGCAGAGAAGTCTGAAATATCACATGGAGGAATAGTACAAACTGAAACATCCATTGTGAGCTGATGTTATGACCCTGGCTTGGGGGGAAGGGAAGCAACATAAAACCAGTTGTAATTGGTAAAAATAAAGCTATTTATTATTGAAAATCTGAAAAAAAGTATAAAGTTTACAAACTGAGGTAAATACGAAGGAAAATGGGCCGATGGGTGCTGCTCAAAACAAAGAAAGTAATAAAACACAAAGAAAATTCTCATGAGGAGAACTTAACACTTTAAACTTAACACTTAAACAAAAAGCAACAAAAAACCCTTGTTGATTTGTTATCAATATTAACAAAACCCAGAATACACCAGAGACAGCTCCCTGTTAACTTATTGTATCTAGTACAACACAAAGCTACCTGTATGCAGGCAATTACCATTTTTTAAAGCTCCTCCCCGGCCCAAGTCCTGTACACATGCTACACAGAGCCTCAGCAACCCCGCAGGAACAGTGGCATGCTGCATGTCAGCCGCCATGTCGGCTTGTTGAGCCAGGCTTTAAAGGAGCTGTCAGACGGTGATTGGGAAACTGGGCGATGCTGCACCAATCACTGCACCCAGCAAGGACCACACCTCCATCATCGTCATCCACTCCGGGTCAGGCAACCACACAGTCTATTTACATACACACAGCTGAAATCACACAGCATATGGAGGAGCAGGCGCTGGCCGTAACAGCTGAAGATAAATAGGGCTGCAAATAGCAAACTTCCAACATGCCATAAAAGTTTAAAAAAGAAAACACTTCTTTACGGACACAAGTAGTCACAGCCATTCACAGGGTGACAACCTCCGTAGTGCATGTACTTTTACTTTTGATATTTCAGTTTGTTGTCTTTTAATATGGGTTACTTTCAGCAAAAATCTATCTGCACTGGTACTATATTTACTCATTTGCAATGTTGTCAGATCACCATGAAGAGGAGGTCTGTCCTCTACATTGCCAACTTCTTGCTTCCTGTTCTCTTCTTCTTGTGTCTGGACTTGGCCTCCCTCCTGATCTCCCACAGAGGTGGTGAGAAGCTCAGCTTCAAAGTCACTGTGCTACTTGCTGTCACAGTGATGCAGCTTATTCTCAATGAAATTCTGCCCACCTCATCAGACAGGATCCCACTCATAGGTAAAGAGCCCTCCTTTTATTGGAATGCTCTTCATAGAGCAAGAACAGCACATACTGACTCAATGAGTAGTGATTGTCCACATTAATGACTCTTCCTGCTCTTCTCAGCGACATACTGCATTGGGGTTTTTGGTATGATGCTGCTCAGCGTTGTGGAGACCATTTTTGTGATGTATCTGACGGAGAAAGACTTCCAAGATGATGAGACTGACAGAGATCGAAGCCTGAATGAGAGTCGTGAGGACAAACTGGGCAAAGGCAACGTCAACAGCTGTTTCAGCGGTGAGATTATACTGACTTAAAGCTTTACTGAAGATGTTCACTCATGAAATAATAATCACTTTAATATCATTACTTATATCTCTAAGTGTCTGCTGTGTCCTTCCAGGGATAAAGAAATATGTTCACTGTGCGTCTGCAAATGATGCATCTGCTGATGAAACATCTGTGCCCAAAGAGGTTAGAGCTATATTTAAAGGGTTTGTTTGACACAAATGGAAACTAAGTAAAGTTGACAGGAATTACGTTTGCATGGAAAAGACGTTGCTGTTAATCTTTTTGTAGATGGAATTTTTCAGTTCTTTGCACCACACTTTAAAAGCAATGCAGAGAAAACAGGAGAATATGTTTGTACTTTTTATTTTAATCACAAAATAACAGAAGCTGAATGAAGCAGCTAACAGTGTCATATGATCTACAATCTCATTACCCGTCTACTAAATCACTACTGCAGGGCAGCAGCCAGCTGACGGAGGTGTCTCTTGCCTTGGAAAAGGTCTCAGATGAGCTTGGGGAGATCGACAGAACAATGACTCTACTGGGCAGCAGCAGGGAGGAGGAGAAGCCTGGATACTGGACCAGAATGGCAAAAAAAATCGACACAGCTTTCTCCATTATATATGTCATGTCTGCTTCTCTATTTTTAATTGTTATCTTTTCAGTTTGGAGTATTCCAGGTGACGACTAGTAGTAAAGTTTGAAGGGAGGTTGAATTCTATATAAATTTAACACAGACATGAACTTTTGTGTAGTCTGTGTTCACACCTGTAATTCATTGACCAAAGACAATAAAATGTCTCAAACAGGGAGGTGAGGGCTATGGCTGACTTGTTGCAAACCAAACATACAGTCAGGTGACCACATTGATCTTTGGTGCATCAACACAATGAAACCAGCCCACAGGGAAAATATGTTTTTCTTATGACTAACAACAAGTTGTGCTGCAGTTCACTGTGTTGTTAGTTATCACAATAAGCTGCATAGACATGCATTTTAATTAATATTCTATGTGTTGTATCCTCGAACTTCATGTCTGACTGAAATTTGGCCTGATTCTAAAATATGTTTGTGGCAAATAATCCTGAACTTAAATTGGACATACAATATGTATGGTACAGATTCTTTTTAACATTACAACTGACACATTTAAAAGGTTAATAATTGTTAAAATTGTTGCCATTTAGCTACATAGCAGCAGTAGGATTGCAGCCATGTTTCTTAGATGTTACAGTATTGATTAACACTACTAAGTTATTGTTACATGCTGGTAGAAGTGGCTTTGTACAGAGAGAGGAGAGGTAAAGGTTTTAAGGTGACGAGTTTCGTTCAGTTTGTTTACAGTTTTATATTGTAAAGTTTGTGTGTTTGTCCTTTGTTGCAGTTTCCCTCCTCTTTTGATCGCCCTGATTGGTTTTACCTGTGTATACATACTCCAGCATCTTTCTTTGTTCTTTACCAGTTTGTACTGTTTTCTCTCCTGTTTGTCCTCTTGTTCAGTTACCTCGTGTGTTCCAGTCTGATTTCTTCCTTGTGCCCTATGTGCTCCCAGTGTTCTTCAGGTTTGTGCTTTTGCTAGGCTGACAAAGTTCTGCCAAGTTCTACTAATGCTTTCAGTGAGAAGTTTTTTTCATAGTTCCCAGAATGTTGTTCTTAAAGGTAAGATAAAGTTCTTTCTGTCACTTTCAGTAACATTGTGGAAATGTTTTATGGAAGAATGTTCCACAATGTGGTACTTCATCCTCAGAATACTGCAGATAAAATGTTCTACCGTTCTTAATATTTCAGATTCGAGAAATGTTTAATAGAAAACATTCTGTCAACAAAACATTTTTGAATATTGGTTTGAGAACACTGTTATGCTATTTCATACTTCTCCCAAATGTTCCATTTAAAACATTCTGTCTTCACTGTTTTTCTTACAGTAACTTCATTTGAAATTACAAATATCATTACAACTTTCTTTGAACATTAGATTAAATTGTTATCTTTAAATCATTATTAGAACTTGTAGGTAATGTCAGCCAATGTTGTGGAAACATCACCACCATTCCCTGCTTGCTGTGGGAATGGTGGTGACACATCTAACACATATACTCATTATTAACCTATGGCCAATCAATTAACTTGTCAAATAGCCAATTAAATATATTAAGTGTAATGTAATGGGAGTGTAACTGTATTTAGACTGGAATTAAATGCTAACCTTTAGGAATATGGTGCAATGCAGTATATGCCTTATAACAGCTGAATGGTTATTTCACATCTACATTTGCATGTGTATTAACATGTTAATATGCTATGATCTATTCATGTGGTAGATGAAAAGTCTTAATATCTAGTTCTTAAAACATGCATTATTGGAATGTTGAAATAAAACATTATGACAAACTTTACTCTTCCCTCTGTTTTAATGTGTTATGCATATGTATACATTTCAGGGGTGATGGAGGGGATACTTCCCCATCAACATGTGCATTTGCCTCCTAATGAAAGCATGATTAAAACAAAGTGTAAAGACAAACTCCTCAGCATCAGTGGGTCCAAATTCCTCCTTGAGCATGTTGCTTTTCTTCACAGAAACAACTGCAGTCATAAATTCCAGACTTGGAATAGTCGTAAATTTGGTTGGTGAGATGCATGATTTCTCTACAACGAGGGTACAGTGAACATCTTCCTCTTCATTTTGAAATCTCGGGTACAAAGACTGACCATCACCCTTTAAATTAGCATTGGAGAAATGGAGTTTTTTGGGGCTTCATGTCGTTACATCACTCAACTAACAACATCTCAGTGAACTTGGGATGTGCATCAAGCTGATGTGCATCATCTTGACAAAGAATGTACAGTTCTCCTGTCTGACCTTTGTTTCTCATCAGCAATTGTTTAAGTGGTGTTAACACTGGCCTAGTTTTGCTTCGTGTCTGGGAGATTTTGTTTCTAAGTACTAGATTCTGTTGAACAGAGTGCATGAAGGGATATAATTGGGTTGCAGGCCATCTCAGCTTCCGTTGAAGGTCCAGAATGTCCAGAACCTCAGTTCAAAATGAGTAGCACTAATAAATCAACTTGCAGGCTCTAAAGTTGTCGTAAATGTGCATGAAAACCCCCCAACAAACAGGATTTTCAAAGTACTCAAGATGTAAAGGCTCAAAATTCTTTCTTCACTCTAGTTAAGGAGGTGAGTATTAAATGATCACTGGATCCAACCCGGAGGCTTTGCAGATGTAGCTCATAGACAGGATAGGATGATAGATAGGATGTAGTGCTCACTTCTGTAACAGTCCATGAGACCGCTGGTTTGATGGCAAAGGTGGATCATGTGCTGAGAAAACATGCAGCTTGATTACTCATGTAGTCATTATTGGTTGTTGTATTTTTTAAAAATGTGACCAAGTGCAATTTCGGAATATTTTCCTCTTAATTGTTGACTCTCAGCAAGTTTTGAACTTGCAGGTACAAAAGAAAGATTGTTAAGCTGATTAGGTGATAATTATACATCTGCTCCTATCTGCTTGTTCTGGTGGAGCTCTGTTTATGTCTTGTGCACTTAACTGTGGTTTTAATTCTCACATCTGCTGGATAGTGAAGATGTGCAATAGTAAAAGCCTGGTTTTTCCACATCCTGCTATTAGCAAAGCTAATGTGCAGACTTATTCTGTGCTGTCCAGATACACTTAGGACGTTTATTACACTGACTGAGAGAATGTTTGATTTGTGCAGTGTAACATCTAAACATATACACAGCAAGAACACTAGTGTTTGTAAGATGGTGGTGCACTGATCAGACTTCCAATAATGGATTTCGATGTTGTTACCTTATAATAACAATTTTTATATATTACACATGCTCTGAACTTTCATAGGAAACTTGTTAGTTTTACCAAACTGTGTTTTCTTCTGAGAAAGTGCAATGCATCACAAAGGTACAACTAGGGGATCCACTGCACATGGTCTGTTGTATGTATTGGGTTTGAAACCATGTACCAGACTCACAAATAAACAACATAAACATCTTGTGTCACCTTATATAAACATATATAAGTCATGACTACATTTCTATATCTTGGCTGCACAACTGAATTACTCTAATTTCTTTATGCTCATTAGATGCAATCATACACCTTGTTTAGCACAAGCCAGTCACTGACTTTGTGTGCAACTGCAGCAGTTCTAAAGCTCACTAAGTGCTACTGGTTACTGTGATGTTTGCAGCAGGATGGATGTGAGATTAGAAACACTCCTTTTTGGTAGCAAGCAGAGCGTTGCAGGCGTAAAATCCCCTTCATTTTCTGCACATACAGTGTAGGGCGCCATGGAGTTGGACATCTTCGTAAACCCAACCAACCAATCAAACCAACTTCTAATGCAACTCCTACATTTAACTACTTTGGAAACCCAAGCAGCATCAACAACGGAAGTGGGAAGTGGCTTGATAGGAAAAATGATCTGCCCACAGGTTGTGGAGTGAAGAGGGTGGTGGCAATTACTGGCAGCTTTGTTATATCAAGAACTTTTAAAAGGATCTGTCATCACATTGACCCTGCCCTCTTCCAGTGATATTACAGCTGGAAACATCTCCAGACAGCACAGAGACCACAGGGATGCTCACTGACCTCCACAGCCATGATGCTTGCAGGCTTCATCTTCTTTCTGCCTCTCCTCACAGGTAAGCTGAAACAAAATCTGTGTAATGCATGCAGGTACACTGAGAAATGCACTGATGTCTCACTAAACCTCTGATTTTTAATTTAATTAGGAAACATTACTTATTTTTACTGGTGACAAATAAAAGTTTTTCAGTTAAATGTCTGTTCCAACCACAAAACAGTGCAAGTGAATTAAAAAAAATGACATTTTAAATTTAGACTGCTTTAATTATTAGTTAGACTATAGACTAACATCTGTATTGCAGAGCACCTGTGGGTTCTGCTGTGCTGTTTGTGCAAAAGGTTGGAAAAACTGAAAACACAATTGGTAGTTATGGAAGAATTTCAAAACTGTAACTTTGACAATGATGACATTTTAATTTTTTTCTTTTATGCCTCTGACTTACCTTTCCTTAAGCCAAATGGAACTGATGATTTGTTGATGCAAGTACATCACAATTTATTTTTAAAAAAACCCAGTGCTATAAGATTTGTAAAACTGGTGGTCTGCTGTTTATCTGTGTAAACCTATAGGATCATCAATAAATTGCTTTGTGCTGATGTCGGTCTGCATTGTGTAAAAAAAACGATCCCATAAAGACGCTGAAAATCAAAAAGCAAAAGTAAAATAAATACAATAAAAAATGATGGAATACCGTGACGTTTGCACTGTAAACTGTAAAAAAGAGAAGACCCTGAGTTCTGGTGCAGAAAGCAGCAGACAGGCAGACTAAGGATTAGACCCTCAAGCAAACGATCAACACTCGAAAACTGTTAGTCGTATTGGAAAAATTCTTTCACCGTGTGAAGCACAGTCTTGTTTTGAACACACTGATGTATTTTCATGCACTTACTGTGTATTGTGCAGATTTGATGGCAGGTTAGATAGACTCACTGTTTCAGATTTTCACATGAAACTTTGGGGGTCAGAAGTAATGGGAGTCTATGAGAGGTTTGGTCGGCACGTTCTGTGCTCTGAGGTAATTTATGAAAAAGCACAAATCTTACAGCATTGAGACTAAAACTGGGTGAAAGAGGACAAAAAAAAGTACATTTTTATGCAGGAATTGCTCATGTACAGTAAAAATTGTAAGAAGGAGGCAATATTAACTGCACTTTAAAAAAAAATCTGGTCAAAGTTTAGATTTGTTGACCTCATGTGTGACCTCATCCACCCGACCTCATCCACTCGAACTGAACGAAAATTCAGAATTTTAAAAAAATTCAAAAAACATGAACTGCGACTGCATAAAAATCGAATAAGATATCAAAACATGGATTTAGATGAACAATATGTAAAGCCCTGTGACCTGTTTAAACTTTGAAGTTCCTGCTGTAAAATTTGCCAGAGCTACAGGGTTCCAAAGACGGCTGGCGTTTGGCAGTTGTCTGGCAGGTTTTCACTTTAGTGGGGATTTTTACCAGTTTTTTAAAAAACTAATTTCATAAAAAACGCATGACAAATGGCTACCAAACATCACTGCACACTGTCATGAGTCAGACACACTTTTGCTATATCACTTCTATGGGTTTTCTTAAAGCTGCGGGGCGAGTTATGTACCAAACACTGTATTGAAAGGATCTATTTTACGAATAAGCTTGAGCAATAACAACAAGTGTGCTTCAATGCTTATGCCTTTGCACACTTAAAAATATACCCACCACTTCTCAGTCTTTCATACACATAATTGTTTATTTCAAATAACAACAATTACTGTGGAGGATAAAACACTTACATAGTTGAGGGGAACCAGCATCAGTTCACAGATTGTCCAGCAGATCACATGATCAAATCAAATTAGCATGTCAAAATATCACAGCCTGCTTTCCTGAGTTTATTTCTATGTTTATAAAACTAATAAATGCCTTCGACATTTTATCACACTACAGCATGTAAAGCAGGAGATTTTTATGGATGGACATTACACTGAGAAAAT
This sequence comes from Dascyllus trimaculatus, assembly GCA_024666655.1. NCBI lineage: Eukaryota > Metazoa > Chordata > Actinopteri > Pomacentridae > Dascyllus > Dascyllus trimaculatus. The sequence continues at coordinate 9,378,690 of CM045463.1, read as the reverse complement.
ACCTGTGTACTCCTTTCTGACAGGTGGAAAGACGACCAGTGCAGGGCTACCAGACCTTCCAGACCTTCATAGTCAGGAAAACAGGTCCAGTGACATCTTTGAGGAAATTCCAGGTAAATAGCAAACTCGTGAACATGATGCTGCAGTCATTTATTAGTCGTTTCCAAGCAGTTCTTTTCATTGTCCCACCTGCTGTGTTCATTTCAATAAATTCTAAGCAACTGTGAGGACATACGGTAGCTGTGATGTCCAGACAAAGATCAGTTCTGTTTGAAAAGCAGTAATGAGAGCATGGAAGCTGCATTTCATTCAAACTGTCTGATAGAGTATGTGTCTTAATATAATTTCAGGTAATAAAGTGAACAGTGACGATAAATGCAGTTTTCAGGCCGTTTTCAACCACCTGAATCTGACCAAAGACAATCCTAAATACACCCTGAGCCGGCCAGTTAAAAACCACCGTTCTCGCACAGAGATATATATTGCCATGCTGATCTATGCCATTCTAGATATGGTGAGTTGTTCAAGCTTTTCATGTCAAATTTTCTTGTTAATAACGATGAATATTTTCTTTGTTGTTTTTGTCATGAAGTAGGTTACTTCAGAGACAGATGTGTCTGTATGCTCTTTGACATAATGGCTTTTTCATGTGGTTACTTTCTCTCTTTGCTTTGGGTCGGAGTCAGCAGCAAGTGTCTGAAATGATTAATGTAAAGCTTTTGTTTGTTCTGAAAGCTGTTGTAAGTTTGCGTTGATTGTCACAGTATTCGCTGGTTGTTGTGGGTCCTTGAGTAGAGATGGCGAGTGAGAAGTTGGCATGACCCACAGAACCGCAATAAACACATTCAAATTCTTCAAGTGTAAGAGATCCTGTTGAATGTTTTGCCAAATACATGCAATGTACTTTTGTAACGTCAAACATATCGGCATCCACAGAGGCTGTCGTCTCTGCAGTGGCTGATCTGAGCTCATGATGCAGCCACCGTAGATGACGTAGAAAACCATAACTCACAAGAGCAAATACAACTTTAAGCAACCTGTTGGTTTATTTTGTTTTTGGCTATGGCTGGCTACAGTGAGAAGGGCGCTACAAGCCGTCTGCATCACTTGTTCTTACTGTTTCTGTGTTTAATGTCAGTTTAAATGTGTTAACTGGAAACATTTTCACACTCTCTGTATTTCTTTGCTCATAGAGAGAGCGCGACCAGACTTTCGTTTCTTACCTGTGGATTTTTTTGGTGAGTTTTCTCTTGCAGCATGAGAAGACTTGTACGGAAGCCCTAAACAGCCATGGTCCAACTTAAGTTTTTCGCTCTGTTTTCTCGTTATAACGACATAATTTTGTCGTTATAACGAGAAAACAAAATCCGTTATCTTGTGATAACGACAAAATTATCTTGTTTTCTCGAGAAAACAAAATCATTTTCTCGTTATAACGACTTAATTTTCCGGTGAGGTACAAAGCGAAACCAACCCTCCAGACCAGAAGGAGCTCTGCCACCGCTGCACTCTACCGACTGAGAGTTTGTTAAAGGTGGAAAGACATTCACAGATTCCAACGTCAATAACTCATTAGTGACACGTTGTCAAATCATAAACGATGCCTCTTTCCCATCGTTGTCAGGTAGACAATGTGCTACAAGCCCAGTTTTATCAAAAGTAGCTGTCTTTCAAGCTGCACAAATAACACTGGTGTCTATGTGCAGCCGGATGGGAGACGAGTGCACAGGAACCATCTGCAAATTTTAAAACCGCTGTAACAGCGAAGAGAAACACAACACAAATATTCAATAACTTCACTCTACTGTACTTGAGTGTCACCAAAATCACTGCAGCCATCAACTACAGTTGTTGCTGTTTTGACAAAGTGTCACTAATGAGTTATTGACACTGGAAGTCCGAATCTGTGAATATCTTTCCAACTGTAACAAACTCTCAGTCGGTAGTGTGCAGCTGTGGCAGAGCTCCTTCTGGTCTGGCGGGTTGGTTTCGCTTTGTATCTCACCGGAAAATTAAGTCGTTATAATGAGAAAACGATTTTGTTTTCTCGAGAAAACGACATAATTTTGTCGTTATAACGAGAAAACGAAGGAGAATTATCTCGTTTTCTCGAGAAAACGGAGCAAAAAGAATTAAGTTGGACCATGGCTGCTTACGGCTTCCGTACACTTGCTCCTCTATTATGGCAAATTATGACTTTTAACCTCCTGAGACCTGACCTTTTTTGGGCTATGCATTTTTGATTTATTATTATTTTTTATTTAGTTATTTGGGATTAGTAGGTCCTAATGAATATAAAAAATAAGCTTTGTCTTGAAACAATAAAGACTCATAAGTAGTAGTAGTAATATGACTAGTAACTGGTAATCTATATCTAGATCGTGGCCATGCACTGTGCTCGCTGCCAGGTTCAGCACACAGCTCCTGGAGAGTCGCGGACTAGCTAGCACAACAGGCAGAGTTTTCAAAATTTTTCAAACTTCCAGGGTTGGGGTTATGGTGCAGGGAAGCCAAAATACAATGTCCATGTATGTGGATGCAGGGTTTCAGGAGGCTATCTTGTATCTATGCATCCTTTTTTCCTCCTTTCTTTAATTCCTTTCACCACAATCTGCACACCTCCCACTAAAACTACGTCAACCTGTGCAGGAATGGGAGAACGAGCACATTCGGTGGTCGCCAGAACAATTCTGTGGACTTGACCATATAATAGTTCCTACTCAACTTTTGTGGATGCCGGATGTAATTATTGAAGATATGTGAGTAAATTATATAATATTAGCATTGTTTTATTGTTTCCAAAACTGAAGCATTTCGATTTAAAATATTCATTCAAACATGTTATGCACAATAATTTGTATTAAAAACATATTTAACTTCATATCTGCAGCAATGCTTCCAAATGCTAATTTTTCATCCTCTATACCGTGGACTTCTTCCATGACCTAGTGGTCAGTAATCCAACAGTACCACCTTATGTGTACAGCACATTTACCAAAAATGTTTGAGTAAATAAATGTATTTCCAATACCTTGTGGATATTATTTTCAGTATTTAAAGAAATGCTGGTGTAAATTCATGTAAAATAAACACTTACATAGGAAATTGCACCATAAATTAAGTTATGTTTTATAGTATAACACAGATGCTTTACTATGTAAGATTCAGTGTAAAGCGTACTTCATTTGTTCCACTGTGTGTCTTGGTTTCACTTGTTCTCATACAGGATAGAGAAGGACAAAGTAACTCAGAGTCCTTACCTTTACATTGATCATGACGGCTTGGTCACACATATGAATGAGCAGGTGGTGATCAGCACCTGCAAGATGACCGGTTACAAATTCCCCTTCGACATCCAGAGCTGCCACCTCACTTTCAAGTCCATCATGCACTCTGGTAGGCTCATAACACGTTCTGTTCACATGTGCTGTCAGTGGTCTCTTGAACACACAACATCAGATACCACCACTTTCATTCCTTCATTGTTTATATGCAAAGAAAATTAACTGTTATTCCTTTTCCTTTTCAGATGAAGACATAGAGTTGTCATTTACCAAAAACAGTACAAAAATCACAGAGTGGTCTCGTGCAGTGATGCGGACACAGTACGAGTGGCTGTTCGTCAACTTGACAGCCTCCAAAAATGTTGTTCACAACAAAACCAAGATTCTTTATGTTGTAAGTATACCTAGGTGCAGACATACAGAAGTGGAAACTGTTCCTTTAGCACAGGTTTGTCCACTTTAACCAAGGGAGTGGTCATTGAAGGATCCAAGCACAGACCCACACAGCAGGCAGGTTGTGGTAGCAAAAGAAAAATGTAATAAAACTTAGTGAAAGGCGACAGTAAAGTTCGGCAGGTGCAGGTGGAACCCCTCTGGAGGCCAGGTTGGAGGCTAGCAGGGAAGCCGGTTCAGTGGTGGGTGATCCATATACTGCTGAGTCCCAGCAGGCAGGGCAGACTGATTTTCTCAGGCTAGGCATCTGCTGGAAGGGGCTGATTCAGGAATAGGGGTGATGTCGGGTGAGTGTCTTGTATGTGCTGACTCAGAAACAGACTTAGGATGAGTTGTTTTGTTAGCTTACTCAGGAACTGGCCCAGGAACAGGGCAGATGTCAGCTGACTCCAGAACAGTCTTTGTGTATGCAGACCATAGCAGGGCCCTCGGCCTGATGTCAGTTAACCCAGGAGCACACTCCAGAACACTAGAGATGGTCGCCCTCTCACACTTGGAACCAGAGGAGATGGCAGCCTCGATAACAAGAGAAGTGTTGGTTGATTTAGGAATAGATGAGGTGTCAACTGGAACAGGAACAGACTTGGGAGCAGGTGTTGACCAGCCTTGGAACTGGAAACTGCGATGCACTGGCGGTTGTGAGGTTGAGGTACTGAGCAGCAGTGAGGCATGAAGTCAATGAAGGATTCCCGGAGGATTGCTCCAGGGTAGGATCAGGCAGAGAACTGGCTGGTTCAGTGCAAACCAACTGGAAAACTGACTGGAACCAAGTAATGTCATAAGGACAGGCTGAAAGTTAGCAGGCTGCAGGTTGACAAACTCTGGAACTAACAGGACACTAGCAGGCCAATGGCTAGTTGACTAAGAAGCTACTGCTAGTAGCCTGGATCCTAACCAGGCTCACTATAGCCTTCTGGGGTACTGTTCAGAAGATAGCTAGTTCTTACTGTCAGAGAGTAACCAGGGAAAGACGCAGGTGATCTCAGACAAAGTAGGTAAACAGGGTAGCTGAACAGAAAAACTGGAAACTCAAAGGCAAGACTACATGTACACAGAGTACTAATGAGAAAACAAAACAAAGGTGAATCTAATAAGGGCAAGTCAGACAATCAAAAAGGCGGGAAAAGACACAAAGAGAGTGAGTGCAAGCAACAGAAGACACACATGGTAGGTAACATTAAAACACGCTATATAGAAAGAGAGCATACAGCAAAAACTTCCTGTTTGGCTGAAATTTAGCCCAATTCTAAAATAGATTGGAAGGAACTAATTTTCAGCTAATATTTGGCTCAATCTGCACAATGTCTGCTTTATAGATTTTTTTCAGAGTCCTGCAGCAAAAACTGCTATTAATTTCACCAAAAGTCTATTTGCATTGCTATTTTACTTAATTGCAGTGTTGTGGCAACTTGAGCAATACATAGTAGTCGATATCAAACATATGGGAGTAGTATAATTAAACATGTGACACATCATTTCACAGATCACCATGAAGAGGAGGTCTGCCCTCTACATTGCCAACTTTTTGCTTCCTGTTCTCTTCTTCTTGTGTCTGGACTTGGCCTCCCTCCTGATCCCCTACAAAGGGGGTGAGAGGCTCAGCTTCAAGGTCACTGTGCTGCTTGCTGTCACAGTGATGCAGCTTATTCTCAATGAAATTCTGCCCACCTCATCAAACAGGATCCCACTCATAGGTAAAGAGCCCTCCTTTTATTGGAATGCTCTTCATAGAGCAGGAACAGCACATACTGACTCAGTGAGTAGTGATTGTCCACATTAATGACTCTTCCTGCTCCTCTCAGCGACATACTGCATTGGGGTTTTTGGTATGATGCTGCTCAGCGTCGTGGAGACCATTTTTGTGATGTATCTGATAGAGAAAGACTTCCAAGATGATGAGACTGACAGAGATCGAAGCCTGAATGAGAGTCGTGAGGACAAACTGGGCAAAGGCAACATCAACAGCTGTTTTAGCGGTGAGATTATACTGACCTAAAAATCGTTTTAATGTCATTACTTATATCTCTAAGTCTCTGCTGTGTCCTTCCAGGGATAAAGAAATATGTTCACTCTGCGTCTGCAAATGATGCATCTGCTGATGAAACATCTGTGCAAAAAGAGGTTAGAGCTATATTTCAAAGGTTTGGTTGACACAAACGGAAACTAAGTAAAGTAAAGTAAAGAAGTAAAGAGTAAGTTAAGTTTGCTTGGGAAAGATGTTGCTGTTGATGTTTTTGTAGATGGAATTTTAAAATTCTTTAAGCATGACTTGCAAAAATCCCATCATCCTCACTGTAAAGGTGGCGTAGAGATAACGAGAAAATATGTTTGTAGTTTGAAGGAGGAGACCTTTTCATTCTAATCACGATAGAAAAAGAAACCAAATGAAGCAGCTAACAGTGTCATGTGATCTATAATCTCATTACCCGTCTACTAAATCACTACTGCAGGGCAGCAGCCAGCTGACGGAGGTGTCTCTTGCCTTGGAAAAGGTCTCAGATGAGCTTGGGGAGATCGACAGAACAATGACTCTACTGGGCAGCAGCAGGGAGGAGGAGAAGCCTGGATACTGGACCAGAATGGCAAAAAAAATTGACAAGACTTTCTCCATTATATATGTCATATGTGCTTCTCTGTTTTTAGTTGCTCTCTTTTCAGTTTGGACCAGTTAATTAGTGTCAAAGTTTACAAATAGGTTGAATTCTCTATTAATTTAAGACAGACATGAACTTTTGTGTTGTCTGTGTTCACACCTGTATTTCATTGACCAAAGACAACTAAAAAAATTTCCCGTTGACGTCTCAGATAGGAAGGTGAGGACTCATACTGACTTGTTATAAACTGGTCAGAACATGCAGTCAGGTGACCACACTGATATTGCAGGTATGTTTGCTGATTTATTGTGCATCATCAGAATGACACCGACCCAGAGGGATTTTTTTTTCTCATGACTAACACCAAGTTGTGCTGCAGTTCTCTGTGTTGTTAGTTATTACAATAAGTTGCACAGAAATGCTTTTTTAAAAATCTTGTATGTCCTTAAACTTGTCTGTCAAACAGCCAGTCTTCTTGAAATTTGTCTTGATTGTGAAATAAGTTGGTAGAAACTACTTCTGAGCTAAAATTTGCCTCAATCTGCATAATGTCTCCTTTATAGCTTTTTGTAAATGTTACAATTAAAGTAGAACAGGTAGCCTGCTGTCATATTAAAGAGCTTTCCAGGCCCACAACTTTGCAAAGAAAACGAGTAATTTGCAAAGAACTGCTACTACAGTTAGGTCCATAAGTATTTGGACATTGACACAATTTTCAGCATTCCAGCTCTGTACAACACCACAATGGATTTGAAATGAAACAATCAAGATGTGCTTTAAGTGCAGACTTTGAGCTTTAATTTGAGGGCATTTACATCCAAATCAGATGAACGGTGTAGGAATTACAATACATTTTATATGTGCCTCCCTTAAAAAGGTGGATATTTCATGTTTATTGTGCTGCAGATGAGCAGTTAATTGGACAACATCCCCCAAATGTCTTCTAAATGTTCCAATCAAAACATTCTGTCCTAACTTTTTATAGGAACATTATTTGAAATTATAAATATATTAAAAGGTCTTTGAACATCAGATTAAAATGTCATAAAAACTTCATTACAAGTTGTAGGTAATGTTAGCTAATGTTGTGGGAACATTCCATGCTTCCATGGCGACACATCTATCACATATACTCATTATTAACCTATTGCACAGTGTTCAATTAATCCTTCAAAGACACAATAAAATATATTTAAAAATATAATCCAATGAATGTGTAGCTGTACATATTTAGACTGGAGTTGTATGCTCATCTGTAGGAATATGGTGCAATGCAGTTGAATACCTCTGGTGTAACAGCTGAATGCTTATTTTACATCTACATTTGCATCTGTATTTTCTTAATATGTCGTAGTGTATTCATGTTATACCTGAAAAGTCAGTGTCATCTGGTTCTAAAAGCATGCATTGTGTGACTGGTGAAATAAAGTATTACAAATTTCACTCTTCTCCTCGCTTTTAGTGTACATAAGCAAAAGCATAATTTTCAAGGCCGATGGAGCAGATGCAGGAGTTGGTGGCACTAGAGGGTTCTCCCTTGCCGGCATGACTTGGCTGATGTGAAAAGTGTGGTGGACGCTCATGGATCTGGGTAGCTTTAACTTGACAGCAACAGGATTCAAAAGTTCTGATACAGGGAAAGGTCAAACAAAGCAGTTTTAAGTGACTCAGTGCAGAGGGGGTGGTCCCTGGTGGTCAGCCATACCTTGCCACCCTCTTGGTATTTTGGGGCAACAGTTCACAGATTAGTCTCAATCTCCTGGTTCAGCGTCTCAGTTTGTCCATCAGACTGGGGCTGAAAACCAGATGAGAGGCTCACTGACGCCCCCAACAGCAAGCAAAACGCCTTCCAAAACCTGGAGATGAAGTGGGGACCCGGTCAGACACGGGGTTCATGCTGGGAGAGGATGGCAGCCACACCCATGTCTAAGGCTTTGACTTCGACCACAAATTCGCAAACTGCCAACTGGCTTCTCGTAACACCAGGACTGAAGCAGCAATAAAACTCTTCTTGAGTTTCTGGAAGACTCTTTCAGTCTGTCGTGTCTGCTGGAACCTGGCCTTCTGAAGAGGTTAGAGCATGCAGAGGGGCAGCAACACAACTGAAGTTTCTAATAAAATTCCGATAAAATATTGCACACCTAAAAAAAACTTCTGCGCCTGTTTGGGGTTAGCAAGAGTGTCTCTTACTGCTCTCACCTTCCCCTTATCCCACAAGCTGTGATCTGGTGATCATAGCCAGGAAAGTAGATGAAGAGTGTCAAGGAACCTGAAACAAGACAAAGGGTGAGTCTGAACACAAAAGGAAAGTGGCAAAATAAAACAGGAAAAAAACAAAACAAAACCAAAGAGTGGGAGCTGAATGTGACATAAAATATTCTTGGAGAGGATATACAGACCCCCATATAAGAGAAAAGAAATTAAAGCTGAATGTCCCTTCAAAGATTGAAAAAAATCTATAATCAGCACACATATTTTTTCCCAGATGCCCACAGGCCTTACCAAATGAAAGAATGGTGACTCTACATACTGGACACATTTGACTACTTTTTATCTACTGGCTGTTGGTCACAGTTAAGTCACTCATGGCTTTACAGGTGCATGTTTTTTGTTTTTTTTTTCAATTAGATGTGTAGAATAAAGTAATTTTTTAAAAACAAATCTTGAGACTTGAAGCTTAGATTTGATTAATTTTCCAGATCGAAACGAATGTCAAACATGAATAGTTCAGTGATCATCAGAAAGATGAGAAACTTGTGAATTTTGTTCTACAGTTTCTGGTTCTGATAAATGCTGCCATTTGTATTAAAGATAACATGTCTTTCAAACCCTATAGTGGGTTTTGATAATCAGAGGATTAGCTTTGGTCGTGGTTTTAAGATTCGTCAGTAGTACAGTGGCACTGCAACAAGAAAACATGCAAATTGCCAAACACAAGGCAATAAAAAGCAGCTGAACTGAACTACAACTTAGAAGTAGTTGTTTGTCTCTCATCACTGACTGTATACACAGAAATCTGAAGGTCAAATGTAGCAGCTTAATTAACCACAGTCTTCAAAATACTCTTTCATGGTAGCAGCAGCCAGCTGACGGAGGAGCAGAACGCTTTTGAAAAGCTGTGAGATGAGCTGAAGGAAGTGCTGAAAACACTGATTCGTTTTCAAGAAAGCAACAAAACAGAACTAAAGACATCTCTTTCTGAATCTTAAGAGACGTCCACTTACTTTTTACTAAAGCTTTCCAGTTCTGAGGGATTACTATCTAGTTTCAGACCAGTGATTTAGTAAATTGGGTTGCACCAGTAAAATCATCTCAAAGGCTTGGAAACATAACATACATGGTCCAATCAAGAGCACTGAACTATATGAAAGCAAATGTGTCATAAGTTAGTATGATATACAAAAAATGTTTTTATTGTCCCAGCTTGTATATATTCCAGACAGAAAACTACAAAAGTACTGCACACAGTACAATAAATACACTCTTGTTCGACACTTGTATATATGTATCAACGCCTGTATCCCAGCTCATCATCACAAACATAATGAGCTGCTCTCCACATTAATGTCCTGCATCAGTGACTACATGGATCAATAATGTGACGCGTGCATTGATGGGGTGGTCAGTGTTATTGTGAGTGCTAATCATGTGATGTATCTGTAGCTCATGTCAGTTCTTTTGTACCTATATTAGAGATTTTTACCTTATGTCTGCACACACTAAAAAAATGTGTGCTTTAGAGTTGGAGAGTTGGAAACATCCAGTCCAATAACTGATGTTATTTACGGATGTTATTTACTCATTTAGTCTTTACTGGTATAATGTTTCGTATTTTAAGGTGTGTTGTGTAAATATCTTACTCTCGGCACGTATTGAACTTGCAATTTATCACTGGAAAAGATTTACCGATGGCTGACGTCCCTGATTCTTGAGCCTTTTCCATCAGATTATTGTCAGTAACTTTCATAAACAGCTGCTCCTAACCACGTGTTCTGATGCAGCTATGTTTGTGTGTTTATGCACTTTACTGTGGTTTGGATTCTCACATTTCGTTCTGCTGGATGATGTAGATGTGCATTTATAAAAGCCTGGTTTTCCCACATCCTGTTATTAGCAAAGTTAATGTGGAAACTTATTCTATGCTGTCCAGATTCACTTCTAATGTATATCACAATGACTCATGAACTGTTTGTTTTATGTAGTGTAACATAACATCAAAACCCAAGGACAGTATGAACACTGGTCTTTGTGAAATTCTAGTACACTGATATGATTTCTAATAGTGGATTTAAACGTTGCTACCTTTTAATAACAATCTTTATTTATGTATCAGACTCACAAATAAACAACAACATAATAATCTTGTTCCTCCCTGTATAAACACACATAAACATGATAAAGTCATCACTACATTGCTATATCTTGGTTGCATGACTGAATTTCTCCCATGTCTTAATGCACATTAGGGGGAATCACACAGCTTTTGGCACAAGCTGAAGCTTTTTTTTTAACAGTGCCATCCACTAATTTTGTGTACAGCTGCAGCTATTTTAAAGCTCACTAAGTGATACTGGTTGCTGCGAGGTCTCCTGCAGGATGGATGTGAGGGTAGACAAGCTTCAAAACCCCCTCTTTCTCTGCACAGATAGTGTTGGGCACCATGCACTTCTAAAGCTTAGATGGAATCAGTGACATGAAACCAACTGCTGATGCAACTCCCACATTTAACTACTTTGAAAAACTAAATGGCATCAACAATGGAAGTGGGAAGTAAGCAGCGGCTGGTTTGATAGGAAAGCTGATCTGCCCACAGGCCATTGAGTGCTGAGGGCGTTTGCATTTCCTGGCAGTTTTGTATCATAAGAAACTTTTGGGTCTGTCGTCGCATTTGCCCTGCCCTCTTTCACTGCTATTTCAGCTGGAATCATCTCCACACCGCACAATGACAGCAGGGGTGGTCACTGACATCTCACAGCCATGATGCTGGCAGGCTTCTTGTTTTTGTTTCTTCTCACAGGTAAGCTGAAATAATTCAGAATAATGCATGCAGTTACACTCTGAGAAGTGCACCGTAGTTTGACTAAACCTATTAAACCTGGTTCTGTCTCTGTATTTTAATACAGTTTACTGACATTGTCTTGACTAGTTGCAAATAAATAGTGTTTCTGCAGAATTTCAGTTACAACAAATGTAATGGAAGTGAACAAAAAATGACATATAAGAAGTTAAATAGCAGCATCTCAAATTATTCAGTGTGATATGTGGATAATCCAGATACCTGAAAAGTTGGTGAAAAGTGGCAGAGAGAACTTCATGCACGACTGCTTCTGTCAGTAAAAGTTTAATTTCAGTTTTCCGTAGAAACTGTGTTTTGACTCACAGTTGGCTTGAGTTTGCACAAATTGAATTCTGCAACCCAAGTGAGGATTAAGCAGTGTATAGATAATGGATGGATGGATTTAACCCTTCCCACACACACTGGGTATTGGGAGCAGAGAGCGCAGAGATTAAGGGTCTTACTCAGGAGCCCAATGGTGGCCACAGTGGGGATTCGATCCACCAACCTTCCGATCAGCAGCCCAGGGTTTAACCTGTTGCGCCACCACTGGCCCCTAAATATGATATTAGTCTGATTTGGTCCTCCGATCTGAGCAAGATCTGAGCATTTATGAGTCTGAAAGGGCATGTTGTGCAAAACATTGGAAAAACTAATAATATAGTTCTGGATGAATTCCAAAATTGTGATGATCTGTTCTTGACTGTAAGAGCGAAGCGTTTTGAATTAATCTATGCCTCTGAACAACCTCTCCTTCCAGCTTGAGGTTGCTGATGCTCTGTTGATGTAATAAAGGTCGTACACCATGGCAAAAAGAGAAAGACATCACAAACATCAAAACTAGCTGTCCACTGTTTTTGTACATAAACCTATAGGGCGGTTAATTAATTGCGTGGAGATGACATGGGCAAAAGATATGCCAATTAATTGCTTATTGAGGCATTGCATAACCTGGAATTATTCTGTATTTATTTGTTGAAAGTCAGTAAAGATTTAGTTTTACGAAAAAATTAAAATGGAAATACAGAACAGAATAAAACACTTAAGTACATGGGTGGACTAAGGGGTACTTCACAGCTCTATTCATGGTGGCCTCGTCAGCTGATTGATCCAGAGAGTAAAAATGAAATAAAATCAATCAATCTGTGTAGATTTTTGTGTTTAAAAGACAAATAAAGGCCATCAACATTTAACCATGCTACGATATGTAAAGCAGGACATGTGTACGTGTGGACATTATTCTGACAAAATACTTGCGTACTTTTTCATCAGGGGAAACGTCCTCCAGCTCAGAGCTAGCAGAGCTTCATGATGATCATCACAAGTCCAATCACAGCTTGAAGGAAAATCCAGGTAGAAAAAACTCTGTTGATGTCATTGTTTTGACAAAATACAGTTCCTAATAACAGTATATTCACTGAAGTTTTTTCATTTTATTGTTTTTGGACATTGAATCACAGTCAATTTATTATGGCTTCTTAGATAAGAATTTACAAAAAAAGACTCTTTCATGTCAAAGTGAAAACTGATTTCTACAATGTAATGTCAATAATTAAAAATATTCAAAGTTTAAAAAAGTGATTGCATAAGTTTTCCTTCCTTTAAGTCGATATTTAGTCGATGCACATGATACAAAAGAAGTTTATTGCTGTGGCCTGGGTCTGGCACTGGGCTGAGCAGACAGGATTCAGAGGCTTGGCTTGGGCTTGGGCTTGAGGGCTGAGCTGGTTCAGGGTACCAGTGAGGATGACAGCGCCTAGTCTGATGGCCGAAAAACTCAATTGTGCTCTCATCAAATCAAATGAGCTTTATCCAGTTGACTTTAGAGTCTCCTTCAGGCATTCTGGTGAACTTGAGTCAAGATTTAATGTGAACTTTTTTATAAAAGTGGCTTTACTTTTGCCACTTTCTCATAAAGCTTTGATGAAGAGGCAACAGTCTCTACCATCTGAACCACTGAAGCGTTTTACTACCTCAGAGGAGTCTTAGGTGTCTTGGTGGCCTGCCTCACTTGTCTCTTTCTTGCATGGTCACTCAGTTTTTAAGGATGACCTGCTAATTTACAAAGGTGCCATATTCTTTTCTTTTATTAGTGATGGATTTAATGTAACTCCAAGGAATATTCAGTGACTTGGAAATGTTCTTGTATCCATCACTCTGACTTATGCTTTGCCATCAGTGTCATTCACATCACCTCTAAGTGGTTTTAATGTTGTGTCTAATTGATGGATGCACTTACCGGCCACTTACTTAGATTAATCTGTGTAGTGTAATGGAATCCATTACCACAGTTCCACCATAAATTAAATTATTTAAGCTCCTCCATTTTCACTTTTTATTGATGTCTAAAAGTTGATATTTGTTCTTTATTATTAAAGTCATCATAGGGTATAGTGGTGTACTTCACTGTGTTACATTTAAAACTACTGCTCCTCTTAATACTTAATTATGATACAATATGCAAAGCAGGAGATGTGTTTGCATGGAAATAATACTGGAAAAAGTGTGTTGTTTTCCTCCCAGGTGGAAATATCTCCAGTTCAGAGCTTTTTGATGATGAACAGGTATTCAATCAAAGCTTGGAGGAAATGTCAGGTACAAAATTAACACTCAGCAACTGTGCAGGATGTTTATATGCAGTATATCTGATTTATTAGATATAAAATAATTATTTTCTCTGTCAAGGATGATTTGTTTCGTTAGTAACGACTTGTGTTTTAGTGTTTTACCACCTGATATCACAACTAATCTTCTTAAGTTGATTGTTGGTTCAAGAAACAAATAAGTGACAGCAACAGTTTATTGTGACATAACATGAAATGCTGGAGATGTGCATGTAAAATATTACTGATAAAACAGTGTGTTGTTTTCTCCCAGGTGGAAATATCTCCAGTTCAGAGCTTTTTGATGATGAACAGGTGAACAGTCAGAGCTTGGAGGAAATGTCAGGTACAAAATAAACTCTCAAAAAACTACGCAGGACTTTTAAAGCAGTATATCTGGTTTCATTAAATATAAAATGATTATAGTCTCTGTCAAGGATGATTTAATTATTTTTTTGTAATTGAGCAAGATGTGTCAAAACTACTGATGTTCTAATAACTTATGTTTGAGTGTTTTTACCAGCTAATATCACAACCACAACTTAAAGTTGATTGTTGGTTTAAGAAACAAATAAGTAGCTTCAGTAATTTATCATGACACATACATGAATACATGAAAATAATGTAGAAAACAATGTGTTGTTTTCTCTCAGGTGGAAGTACCTCCAGTTCAGAGCTTTTTGATGATGAACAGGCGAGCAGTCAGAGCTCAGGGGAAATGTCAGGTACAAGGTTTTTTGTTTTATTTTGTTTTTAAGCAAGGTGTGTCAAAAACTACCAGAGGTGCCTGTTTTAACAATGTTTAAATGTACATATATATTGTAAATCAGGTCTGTTGTATGTGCCAACAAGTGATCTCGGCAAAACGTGAAGAGAGTTGAGAGAAGGCACATAAAAGTACTACAGTGCTGTCAAAAACATACCAGCAGTATCAGCATATTATATTATAACAGTGATGCTTCCTGAGTTGACTCTGTGTTTAAAATGAAAATAAATGACATCAACACTTAGACATGATACAGTATGTAAAGCAGAAGATGTGAATCCATGGAAATAATGTTGAAAATAACACATGCTGCGTTTTTTTTTCTCAGGGAAAGGTCCCATCATTGAACTTTTTTATCAACCCAAGCGCACGTACCAAATAGATGCAATTATGGATATACCAGGTACAAAATACACAGTCACAAATTACAATGGCTTCTATATGCTGCATATCTATATCTATCTATCTATCTATCTATCTATCTATCTATCTATCTATCTATCTATCTATCTATCTATCTATCTATCTATCTATCTATCTATCTATCTATCTATCTATCTATCTATCTATCTATCTATCTATCTATCTATCTATCTATCTATCTATCTATATATCTATCTATCTATCTATCTATCTATCTATCTATCTATCTATCTATCTATCTATCTATCTATCTATCTATCTATCTATCTATCTGTGTGTAATAATATATGTTTTAATATGAAAGATGAATCAACTTCTTGTGTTAATTATGTGTTTAGGAACCAAATACTGTAAATAGCATCAACAGTTAAGATACAACATGTAAAGCAGGAGATGTATTTGCATTGAAATGATAATAGAAACAACGTGTGCTGTTTTCTCTCAGATATAATGGAGCCCTATCTAAAGAAAAAGATTATCGTTGAAAAAGGTACACAACAAACTGCTTTTGGTATTACGATTGTTGGATGCATGATAATTAACCTGCACAGGTGGTGACTGAACTGTTATTCCTGGGTCGACTTGAGTAGCATATTGAGTGACTGGCTTTGATTTGAACAAAACGCATTTAGATGATGGATTTCAAATGAAAAAAAATACATTTAGAATTGAAATGTCTGCAAAAATGATCACATTTAAAATGCTTTAGTTATTGAACTGATGAGCTAAACCTTGCAGTCCTGGAATCGCATCTAAAAATGGCCTTTTGGTGACCGTACTCCTCAGATATTACTGCAGACGTTTGTGAGCAGATACCAACTGCTGTTTCTGTTTTAAAACAATCTAAAGGACATACAGTCACTCTGGTGTCCAGACAGAAAACAGTTCTTGTAAAGAGCAAAAATGAGAACATGGAAGTTAGCATTTCATTTTTTTTCATGTGATGGATAAACTCTGAGATTCTGTTTTGATCATTTCAGATTATTCAGTAAACGGAGCAGATAGGTGCAGTTTTCGGGATATTTTGGACTACCTGAATCTGACCAAAGACCCTGATAAATATGTTGTGAGCCGGCCTGTTGAAAAGCACAGTTCCCCTACATATGTATATGTTACCATGATGATTTATGCCATCCTCGATGTGGTAAGTTATTCAAGCTTTTATGTCAAGTTTTCTTTTTAATGATGGTGAATATTTTCTCTTTTTTTGGACAATGATAATAATAATAATAATAATAATAATAATAATAATAATAATGATAATAATAACAATAATGATAATAATAACAATAATAATAATAATAATAATAATAATAATAATAATAATAATAATAATAATAATAATAATAATAATGATAATCTCAAAACCTTGTGAATCAAGGCTATGTGCAGAGGAACAAAGCATTATTTTTGCTGTGGTTAACTGTTCTGGCCAAAACAAACCATTATCTATCATCAGTGTACAGTGGTTGAGCTACTGTCTGTGGTCATGTTATTGCAGCTGATCTCACAGCACAGCTGCCATCATTACCTTGTATTTTGATTCATTTTATCAGAGAGAGTCGAGATGATAAAATAAACAGTTTATCTGCAGCAGCTGAGTGGGGCTCTGTGATTAGATTTGGCGTTAACTGATCACGTTGTTTGTAACATTGTATTATATGATATCAGTTGTATGTGAACTTGGATATTTAGAGAAAAACTGTCATGTCATGATTTATGGCACTCTTTCTATGTGTGGTCAGAGTGGTATGGTAATTGTGAAGCTGTGCAGCTGAAAAGATTTCACACTCTCTGTATTCCTTTGCTCACAGAGAGAGAGCGATCAGACTTTCATTTCTTACGTGTGGACTTTTGTGGTGAGTCTTCTCTTGCAGCATTCCTCAAAAGCTCCCCTACTGTGACACATTAACTTGCAGCTTTTCTTCTCTTCTTTTTTCTTTCATTTTTTTTGCCACATCCTGCTCATCTCCTCCCCAAACTACATCAACCTGTGCAGGAATGGGAAAATCAGCATGTTCAGTGGTCACCAGATCACTTCTGTGGACTTAAACATATAATAGTTCCTGTTGAACATTTGTGGATGCCAGATCTAACCATTGAAGAGATGTGAGTTTATTGTATATTATTAGTGCTGTGTTGTTGTTCAGGAATGCCAAAACCAAAGCATTTAAATTTAAAACATTTATTCAAATGTCTTGTTGTTGTACAATAATTTATGTTACAAATATATATACATTCATATGTCACACATACTTGCTGCAATTCTGCATTTTTCCTATGCTGTGCTGATATTTACTAAAGTGTTAGAACAAGCGATTTATTTATTTCATTTTTAATACCATGTGGATATTTTTTCAATATTTAAAGAAACATTTTGCTTTACAGTGTGACACAGATGCTACATGATGTGAGATTCAGTATGAAACTTAAGCCCTTTGCCATAATGTGTGTATTTGTCCTACTTTGTTCTCATACAGGATAGAAAAGGACAAAGCCCCTCCAAGTCCCAACCTTAAGATCAATCATTTTGGCTGGGTTGAATATAGGAATGACCAGGTGATACTCAGCACCTGCAGGATGACTGTTTACAAATTCCCCTTTGACGTTCAGAGATGCAAGATCTCCTTCAAGTCTGTCTTACACTCAGGTGAGCTCCTGACATGTTGCACGTCCACATACATTCCTACACTGTCGATCTGAGAAACCTCACGGTTATGTTATTTTTTTCATTTCAGATGAAGAAATAGAATTATTTTTCAATGCAAACAATACAGAGATCACAGAGTGGTCCCGTAGGGTGATGCGGACGCAGTATGAGTGGCTGTTCCTCGGCATGACAGCCACCAAAGAAACCAGCGACATGATTGGGATTAACCAAACCACCATTATTTACACTGTGAGTATTTTTGGATGCAGACACACAGAGGTCAACACTGTTCCATTAACAAGGATTTGCCCACTTTAGCGACTGCAGACTCACAGCAGATAACACACATGCAAGGCCTGTGGTCCTGCTTGTTTCACCCTGAATCTTTCTGGACTGGAGTTCATATTCACTTCTGCATAGTTACAAGTATCAGCCTGATTCAGCTTGATGAGAACTGTGTTAAGTTACTGCTGATGCTTGCACAGCTTTTCTTGCTGTTGCTCTTTTGCAATAAAAGTTTTTCACAAATTGGTGAAATTGTTATTATGTACAATTGAAAGTGTTCATCACCAAGTTAGGATTGTGTCAATGTTAGTACTATTCTTCCAGTCCTATGTTTGTTCACAGTATGACCACCTAAACATCCCTTACATACATGTACTTTTATTTTAGTTTTTTGGTTTGTTGTCTTCTAATGCTTGTTTCTTTTAGTAAAAATGTATTTGCATCGTTATTTGCAATGTATTGACAGCCCAGGCACACGGGTACATAGCGTCAGACAGGAAGGCAGGGTCAGATGACTCAGGAACTGGTGAGCACATGGAGCACAAGGAGCAGGCAGGTAACAGATGGGTTAACACCAGGAAAGCAAACAAGAGGTCAACAAACAAGTGGAAAACAGGCAGGCAATTCTTGAAATCAAACAGGGTTGGGAAGATACAGGACTATATATATACAGGGAACTAATTGGAGAGACAAAACACAGGTGAACTCAGAGCAATCAAACAGGAAAGGAAAACTGACAAAGGGAAGAAGTAAAACACAAGTGAAATACAAGGAAAGGGGATTTCTAAACAAAACAGGTAATAACTCTGAAAACGAACATGTACACATAAACAGAGAAAACACAAACAGGAAAGCATGGAAGGGAAAAGGAAACTCATAGGAGGGGATCTAGAAAAAAACAAAACTGGAACCAAATCCCAAAAACCATGACACATAGTTGCCAATGTCAAATGTATAGGAGTAGTGTGATCAAACATCTGGCACATCATTTCACAGATCACCATGAAGAGGAGGTCTGTCCTCTACATTGCCAACTTCTTGCTCCCCGTCTTCTTCTTCTTGTGTCTGGACTTGGCCTCCTTCCTGATCTCCCACAAAGGTGGCGAGAAGCTCAGCTTCAAGGTCACTGTGCTGCTTGCTGTCACAGTGATGCAGCTTATTCTGAATGAAATTCTGCCCTGCTCGTCAGACAGGATCCCACTTATAGGTAAAGAGTCCTGCATCATTTAACTTCATTGGAGTCATTGAGTAGTGACTGGTCCACAATCATAATGCTTCCTGTTCCCCTCAGCGACCTACTGCATTGGGGTTTTTGGCATGATGCTGCTCAGCCTTATGGAGACCATTATTGTGATGTATATGATGGAGAAAGACGAGGAAGACAGTGAGACAGACAGAAACCGAAGCCTGAATAAGGAGGACAAACTGTGCAAATGCAACATCCACCGTTGTTTTAAAGGTGAGATTAATTAAAGATTCTTCAGTCCAGTTTTACTATTATCGTGCAAATTCACAACTTATGTAATCTCAATGCACAACACATACTCAGATCTCACTTCAACAAATCACAAAAATTTCCCTACCAGGAAGAAACCTTCAGCAGAACCAGGCTCAGTCAGGGAAGCCATCTGCCTTGACTGGTCAAGGTGAGGGTAAACGCTAGACTGAGCAGGATAGCACATAGAAAACAGGTCACCAAACACTAAACACTAGGAAGGTTGGTGAGACTAGCTAGAGTTTGCAGAGAGGTCAAAACAAACTACATGAGAGAAAAGACGCAAAGTCTGTGATATGCAATGGTGGTATGTCCCTGTATGTAGAGAGAAAGAGGGTAGAGGTGCCCATTGCATCATGGGAAGTCCCCAGCAGTCTAGGCTCATAGTAGCATAACTAATGTACTGTACAGGGTCACCTGAGCAGCCCTAACCATAAGCTTTATCAAAAGGAGACGTTTTAAACCTAATTTTGCAAACTGAAAGAGTGTCTGGATCTTGAAAGCAAACTGGTAGCTGGTTCCACAACAGAATAGCCTGATAGCTGAAGGTTCTGCCTCCAGTTCTGCTTTTAGAAACTCAATGAATCACAAGAAAGCCTCCACTCTAATGGCAAAGTGCTCTGTTGGGATATTATGGCACAATAAGGTCTTTGAGATATGATGGAGCTTGGTCATTAAGGGGTTTGTGTGGTAGAAGAAGGGTTTTAAATTGTATTACGGTTTTTACAGGAATTTAATGAAGAGAAGCTAAAACCAGAGAAATATAATCTCTCTTCCTGGTTACTGCCGGTGATCTCACTGCAGTATATCGCACCAACTGCAGGTTTTTCAGACAAGTATTAAGAAAGCCTGATAAAACGACTCAGATTAGTCTGGCCTAAAAGTAACAAATGCATGAACTAGTTTTTCAGCATCACTCTGAGGCAGGATGTTCCTAATTTTAACATAAATTCCCAATTACCCTTTGCAGATCAGTTATACTTTTATATTTTACTGACATAAAAGTTGACTGTCCATGTTAAGTTATGACTGACATAATCACTTTAAAATCATTACAGGCTGTATGTGTCCTATAATTGTCTGATATGTCCTTTCAGAGATGAAGAAATGGTCTCATTGTGTGTCTTTCAACAATGCATCTGCTGATCAAACACCATGTATGGGCAAAGAGGTTAGAACTGCCATGTTTGCATTGAAGAGATGTTCTTAATGATTTTTTTGTAGATGGGATTTTTGAATTCTTTGAGCATGACTAGCAAAGTTCCTGTCATCCCCACTGTAAAGGTGGCGTAGAGAAAACAACAGAATATGTTTGTAATTTGAAGGAGGAGACCTTTTTATCCTAAACACAGTGAAAACAGAAATCAAATGAAGCAGCTAACAGTGTAATGCGATCTATAATCTCATTCATAACCTACTAAATCACTACTGCAGGGCAGCAGCAGCCAGCTGACGGAGGTGTCTCTTGCCTTGGAAAAGGTCTCAGATGAGCTTGGGGAGATCGACAGAACAATGACTCTACTGGGCAGCGGCAAAGAGGAGAAGGAGCCCGGATACTGGAACAGAATGGCAAAAAAAATCGACAAGATTTTCTCCATTATATATGTCATATGTGCTTCTCTGTTTTTAGTTGTTATCTTTTCACTGTGGGGCGCTCCATCAGACTAGTGCTGAATCCAATTAATGCCTCGTATAAGGACAATGCAGTTATGCTTGCTGAACTATAACGCATCATCAGAACAACACTGACCTAAATTGGGAAAATATTTCCAATTTTTTTTTTTTGATTATGTTTTTTGTCATTAAGCTGCACACACATGCATTTTAATTAATCTTCTAAATCATACCCTCAAACCTCACATCGAGCAACAACCAATCTGGCTGAAATTTAGCCTGATTCTAAAAGATGTTAGTAACAAGTAATTTAGAGCTAAACTGGACTTAATTTATCCAAGGTATGCTTTCTAGGTGTTTTTTTTTAACATTACAACTGAGGCATTTTGAAGGATAGTATTGACTGAAACATTACATTTGTGGCTTTTTTTTAATGACATAGCCAATAAGCCATGTTCTCTTAACTATCTGACACGCCTTCACTTTTATACTGCACCTTCCAAGTCCACTTTTATGGAATCACAGGAGTGTCATAATTAAAAGGAAATAAATGTGGAAATATAAAGAGAATGAATGAAAGAATCAATAATAAAAAAATAAACAAATGTAGGAATATTCTTTTTCCATTTTGTCTTTTCCCTTTAGCTTTTTGCTTTTGCTTTTTACATTTTGGTTTTGCTTTTTACATTTTGTCTTTGCTTTTCTCGTTTTGTCTTTGTCTCTTCCCTTTACCTTTTGCTTTTTGCTTTTACTTGATGGATCAAGCTGTCAATCTAATGGCTGTGGGCGGGTCTTTCTGAAGCAAAAAGCAAAGGGAAAAGACAAAGACAAAACAGAAAAAACAAAGACAAAATGGAAAAAGAATATTCCTGCTTTTGTTTATTTTTTTATTATTGATTCTTTTATTGATTCTCTTTATATTTCCACATTTAAACTTAAAATAACAATTATTTTATTTATTAATGATCAGTTAGGCAGTCACTTCTTGACATCATGGGGCAAAGGTTCCATTGTATCCCTTCAACATGTTATAAGTTATGTGTTCTGAGAAGAAATTAGACTTCTACATCTCCTCTTGGATTAACACAATGTTATATAACCAACACAAATACTTATTGTTAGTCTATGACACAGTACTAACATTCAATTAATCTTTTACATAATAAAATTATTTCAATTTAAGTGTGATGTAATGGAAGTATAGCTGTATTTAGACTCAAGTTACACTAATTGTAATGTTTATCTGTGAGAATATGTTGCAAAGTAGTTTAATACCTGTGTATATGTGTTTTAGGTTATTTGTTTGGTTATTCCACATTTACTTTAACATATTTTGTATTTGCATGATGGAATAAAAGTCATCTGGTTCTAAAACATGTAAGTCTGTTGAAATAAACAATAAAGAGAAGCTGTTTTTCTTCCTCACCTCTTTTCTAGATGTTCAACCTGTGCATTCCCCCATAATAAAAAGACAAAAGATTGTCTTGAAAAAAGGCTACATTCACTTATTGTGCCTGAATTTTGTGTTTTCCTTCACATTAATAAAAATTTGCACCATAAATTAATGCAGTATCATAATTAAGATCAAAATTAAGTTGCTCCAGTTTAAAGTCGTTTGGAGAGGCGACTTCAAATCCTGACCTCAGTGTGAAGAAAAACGTATTTATGAGGCAAATTTTCTGAACTAACTTCAACCAGAATTTAGTTTTAAACCACGTAACTCATATATTTGAGTTTAAATTACACACATAATACTGTGTTGATGCAATTATTAACATTATTATGACAAAGAACTGATCAGAATATGGATTGGGGAGAATAACTATATCTTGCAACGGTGTTTTTAATTAAGTGGGGTGATTTCTCCCTTAAATTACTTTTTAGAACGCATTAACATTATTTGTTTGTCCTGTGAAGAACGATGCTGTGGACGTCTGAGATGTTCTTTTTTAATAATTTTTCACTTCCATAAAAACGCACCTACAAGCTCTGTAAGGATTTGAGGAATCTCAGATTTAAAGAATGTTTTGCTTACTATATAAACTACTGTGTTAACTGAAAGCTTCAGTGTCCTCACTTTTGTTCTACAATATAAAAACAGTAAAGTACATGTAGAAAAACTCTTGAACAAAGTAACCGTAGGAGGGGAATTCATTAAATTATCATTATTGGGTTTCTTTGTTTCAGACAACTAATTGTAGGAGATGATTTTTTTTTTCACCTTGACTTGTTTTGACTGTCACCTGTGCTCTTCCTCAGAAGCGTCAGCTGATCACTGTGACCTGTCCTTATATGGTCTTCCTGGGCGTGGTCAACCTGATGGTCATGACAGTTCAAACAGGCTGACCACGCCCCCCGCCGCCCGATGGTCACTGGAGGAGAGAGTCCCAGGTGTGGGAGAGCATGAACGCTAGCTGATGGTGGTTTTACCCCAGTTCCTGATTTCAATGGCCTCTTTAATAAAGTGTGTTTATTGTTCTCTGACCCAGTTATTCTTATATTGTCCAAGTCCATGATGGGATTTTGTCTTTTGCAATGTTCTGATATGGCTGACCTGAGATTTTCCTGTCCTGAGTTTTCTTTTCCCGTTCTTGTGAGTCGTCCTGCTGTCTCCTTTCGCACTCCTTCTGATGGTTCTTTTTTCTTGTGTTGAACATTCTTCCCGTTCATCATTTCCTACAATTAGTTGTCTGAAAAAAGAAACCCAAGAATAATATTTAGAATAAAAAGACAAAATGAACTTCTTGGATTTATTTTCATTAAGTTATCAATGCTACTTGTAACAACAACAACTATAAAAAACAAGAGTAACCTTAAAATGTTGTGTTTTATTTACATTAGAAAAGACATCAACTTGTCCTGAAAAAGATCCAACTGGAATAATTCTTGTAATAAATGCTGTGGCTTCGAGAGAGCATCCAGACTTCTGCCTTTTAATCAACCTTCCACTTATAAATGGTGTACATATTTGCCGGCACTGCGGCAGACATCTGTGGTTTCTACTCTTTCCCTCCATGTTTCCACTGAATGAGGAGATTTAAAACAACGAGGGGTTGGTCGCTGAGTTCGTCCAGCCCTCTTCCTGTCGTGGGGAAGTGGTATTTGTTACTGCAATCTAATATTTCTGGATGGGGATGCACATTTGCTGTTCACACCTCTTACAGACTGGACTCTCTCTGGTTTGCATGCATGATGCTTGTCCTCTTTCTGCTCCTTATTGCAGGTAAGTTTTCTGCTCATCCTCACAGGAATCTACTTTCTACCACAAAAATAGTCTCAATGAAAACTTGTAAAGTTCTGGGACTGATTGCTGGCTGTCAGACTGAGTGCTGAGGGCTGCTGGTTTTGATTTGTTTGCATTTATTAGCGTGTATTTGGTGATAAATGCGAGATAGATCTCAAATGCAGAGCCTTTTTTGCAATCGTATAGACTGTTAAAATCATTACGCAGTCTAACAGACAACTCCAAATGTCTTCCTGGCTGTAAGAAATCATTAAATGGGCACAAATCAGACTGTAAAAATCATTATGTAATTGAGTAGATGACCTCAAACATCCACCTGGGTCCTTCTGTGTCAAACGTTAGTGAACTAAAGTTTAGTAGGGACTGATACAGAGAGAGCAAATCAAAAGCAGTGCATAGTTAACATGTAGCAAAGCTCTGAGGTTGCAACTTAAACAATGGAAATCTGCATATTTGTACATTTCTTTGACTTTTTTCATGTGCCTTCATGCTTTTAGCTGCTGATGGGGAATCCTCAGAGAAAGTGTGCTGCTATCAGGATGTTTTAAACTACCTGAACTTGACCAAAGACAACGAGTTGTTCTCCATGACTCGTCCTGTCAAAGACTACAAACGGTCCACAGAAGTGTCCCTGGAGCTTTTGCTTTACGCCATTCTAGATGTGGTGAGTATAATGAAGCACACACTGAAGGATTTTACTTGTGCTCTTTGCATTAATGTGCTCTGATGGAACATTTCTTAACAGTTTTTCTACCTGTGTGTCTATTATTATCAGTGACTGGCTGTTGGTAGGATTGAGTTCATAATATGTAATTATCTATTGTCTGGTTGGCAATTTCAGTGAGTAGTACAAGTTTATGAGAACATTTAAAATATGTTCTGATAGTTTTGATGAGGTAGCTGTTCTGGTTGTGCTGTCTTGTTCTGTCTCCTGAACAGATCTTATTTCTTTCCTTGTTTATAGAAAGAGATCGACCAGACGTTTGTTCCCTATGTTTGGATTCTGATGGTGGGTTTTCTCCTAAAAAACAGCATTTGATTTAGTCTTTCTAGTTCATACTATGTTGGAAAACTGTAATGTCTTTCTTTTAAACTTCAATTTTTTGTTCCTACTCAGACACCTTTGATTTTGGCCCTCCCTACCCTTTCATTTTCTAATAATTTGTAATAACATTACCGACTCCACCCTTGTTTTCCTTCAAAGAAATGGCAGAATGATTACATTAACTGGGATCCGCGTGACTTCTGTGGCATTACGAATGTTTCTCTTCCTACTGAAGTCCTGTGGAAGCCAGATCTCACGATTGAAGAGATGTAAGTGTAAAAGTACACTACCTTCGTGCACTCACAACAGTAATCTGTGGTAATGGCATCATGCTCCTTTTTTGACGTAATACAAGCATTTAAATACTAGAACACAACTTAAGTAATTGCATTTAAATGTGTGTGTAAGACAACAGATTTTATAGAATTTAAAATAAAAAATTTTGGCTGAGAATAAGACAAAAAATCTGGGGAAGGAAGAGAAAAAAACAGCAACATCCTCTAACTTAAGTACTGTATTTTGAATGTACGACTTACACATCTACAGCTTTGATGGTGACCAGTTAAATACTCACTGTCTAGTGTTCTCTCTACTTCTTACAGCATTGTTTACTGTGTTCATCCACTCTGGTCCTCCAGAGCTTATAATATGACTTCATTTGTTTTCTTGCAGGATTTTTAGAGTTGTCACAGTCATTAACAAAAGTTTACATACGCTTGTAAAGAACATGTAGATCACGGCAGTCTTGAGTTTCCAGTGACTCCTATAACTCTTAATTTTCTATGATGGAATCACTGAAACACATCTGTCTTTGTCACAAAGAGCAGTCTTGCATTTCAGTTCTTTCATAGATTTACTATATCTTCTGGAAGTATGAAAAAAAACTGCTGGGTCAAAAATATATACTTAAAGCAGTGCTAATGTTTGGTTAGATGTCTATTGGCCATTTTAACCTCATTTGGGCGCTTTTGGTAGCCATCCAAAAGCTTCTGATTGTATATTTGACCACTCCTCTTCACAGAATTGGTGCAGTTCAACTATATTTCTTGGCTTTCTGACACAGACTTGCTTCTTCAGCACAGGTTCTTGAGCTGGTATAAGTCAGGACTCTGGGGAGGTCAGTCTAAAACCTCAATTGTAGCCTAATTTAGCCATTTCTTTACATTTTTTTAATGTGTGTTTTTGATCATTGTCTTGTTGGAACACCCACTTATGTCCAAGACCCAACCTTTCAGCTGATTATTTCAGGTTTCCTGGAGAATATGAAGGTATTCGTCCTTTTCATATTTTCCATTTACTTTGTGTAAAGAACCAGCATAATACTGCCACCACCATGCTTGACAAAAGGCCTCACCAAACATATTTTTGGACAAATGGCTCAATTTTTGTTTCATCTGGCCACAGAACTTTCCTCCAGAAGGTATTTTCTTTGTCAATGTGATCAGCAGCAAATTTCAGTTGAGCCTTAAGATGCTGCTTTTAAAGGAAGAGCTTCCTTCTTTCATGGCAGCCTCTCAGCCCATGGCGACGTTAAACACAGGTGAATGTGGACATCAACGCTTGTATTGCAGCAGCTTTTAATTAATTGCAGACCTACTTTTTAGTGATTTTTGTTTGACTCTTGAAAATCCTGACCAACTGTCTCTAAGTAGCAGGTGGTAGCTCATGTTTGCTGGTCGTGGCAGAGACACAACTGTACAATGCATTTTACACTTGCAAATAATTGTGTGTTTGATCTGTAACTGCCTTGAATTGGCTCCAGGTGTTTTCCCTGACTTATTCAGAGCTCCTTGGAATTTCCAATTGTAGCATCTGAAGGAGAGTTTAGTGAGTGTAACAAATGGGCCCTTTTTAAACTGGCTCAAAGGAGTCACCAGCTGTAGTCAATTCTAATCCTTAATGAGAAGTTAAGGGCCATGCAAAGAAAATTTGATAAACATAACTTTCTATATCAGCAAAACCGATCATTCAGGTTTCTGTATGTATATTTTGACCCAGCAGATTTTATCATATTTCCAGAAGACCTAAAAGAAATCTATGAAAGAACCAGAACAATTGTTTTTTGTGACAAAGACAAATGGGTTTCAATGATTCCATCACAGAAAATTCAGAGTTCTAGGAGTCATTGGAAACTCAAGACTGCCAGGAGTGTATGGAAACTTTAGTTCTCAAGTGTACATACACCAGAGTCTGTATTTATGTATTTGCACTGTCCATTTTTACTATATTAGCTATATCTTAATAGTAGTCCCATAGCACAATGGAACCTGTTCATGCACTCTCCTATAGTCTAGTGGAGCTTTAAAGGAACATGTGTTTATGAATCTCTGGTATCATCCAGGATAGAAAAGGACAAAGCCCCTCCAAGTCCTCATCTCACTATTGACTACAATGGTACAGTGTTTGTTCAGGACGACCAGGTGTTGGTCAGCACCTGCAGGATGCATGTCTACAAATTCCCCTTTGACACTCAGAGCTGCACCCTCTCCTTCAAATCTGTCGTTCACTCTGGTGAGTCTGGTATAATTTATGTTTTCAAGTGAGTTTGTGTGCACTTTCACCAGTTTCACCACATAGCATACATTCCTGCTTTATCTTGCATTTGTCATCTTTTTCAGTCACAGAAATAAGACTTGTTCACCACTGGAGCTCCTCAGAGATGACCGAGTGGTCACGTGAGCTGATGCGGACTCAGTACGAGTGGCTGTTCTTAAGCATGAAAGTCACCAACAAATCTGTTACCACATTTGGTGCTGAGCAAGACATGATCATTTACACTGTAAGTAATTTGTAACTACAGTAGAGCCCACTTAATATCATACCGCTTATTGGAATAGCCCGCATATAGTCATAGAATTTTGAAATCCAAAACCATTTCTTATGTAATTCTAGTAAATATGCCCGTTTATAGTCATAGGATAATGTCATAAGCCCGGGTATAGTCATAGGCAAATGCACAAAATTTGGTCCCAGGAATAGATAATATCATACCCAGTCACGGTATAGCAAGCAACCGATTAATTATCACACATTATTTTGTAATAAATATAGTATTAAACACTTGTTTTCTTTTTTCAAGCAACTTTAATGTAGTTCTATGCCCATTCAAATTAACAAATTGATGACTGAAACAAGTCTCATAGGCCTATAGATCAACACAAATGCTATAATTGCTCTGACATCACCGCCATTTTGAAGCCCGCATATTAGAATAGCCCAGATATAGTCATAGTTTTGCTTTGCACGAAGGGTATGATAATAACAGGGCTCTACTGTATATGTAATTCATTTACTCAAATATGAAAATCTGTGGGCTTCCTGTTTCAAGAACCTCCTTGGACCTCCAGCAGGTGCTTTTTAGTTGGTCGTTATATACTGAGAGACAGAACATTGCAGCTTTTTTAGGGGACAGACAGGCTGAATATTGGATATATTATCTTCTATCTATCTCTATTTTGACATTTCACACTAAGAAAGCACAACTCAGTACAGCTGCTTGTTTCCAGGGTGCTGGTTGGCTCATTGTCACACAGTCATGACTCATTATTTTGGTAATAACGTCTGTTCTGATACAGAATTATTTGTCAAAATAGAAGAGAAGCAACTGGCGGCAAGCAAATTGTGCAGCAATGTCTCTGCCACTATTTGCCTTTTCCACTGTGAGATTAGTAACCTGCATTGTTTTTAACTACTTGCATGACATTGTGCCAGGCAGCACTTTGTCCTTGTTCGTGTCTGTAATCATGGATGGCACTGAGAAGGAAAAAAGGAATCCTAGGAAGTAAAAGAATGATTTCACAAGAATAAACTTACTGACCAACCACTTTGCTTAACACTGATTAGTATAAGGCAAATTTTGTCCAGATTTGCATAGAGTCCACCTGTTCTGACCTCTATTTTTTACATTGCTCTCACATGTGAAGTAAGGTCAGAATGCACAATGTTGATCAGCATCAGAATCATTAGTATCAACTAATAAAGGTTACTTATTAATATCACCATGGGCAGTTTGTATGCTCACCGTCTTACACTTTACATTTCACAGATCTCCATGAAGAGGCGGTCTCTCCTCTACATTATCAACTTCTTGCTCCCCGTCTTCTTCTTCTTGTGTCTGGACTTGGCCTCCTTCCTGATCTCAGACAAAGGAGGCGAGAAGCTCGGCTTCAAGGTCACTGTGCTGCTTGCTGTCACAGTGATGCAGCTCATTCTCAATGAAATTCTGCCTTCATCCTCAAACAGAATTCCACTGATAGGTAAAGAGCAACTGAAGGCCATAATACACTGTGCAGGTTACAGCTGTCTGAGACCAAAGTTGGAAGTTAACATTTGTGGAGAAATGCTTGATTGTAAATCCAAGATGATGATTCTAGATTGATCTACCGAAAACAGTCAATTTAGGACCAAATTCTTACAGTGTAGCAGCAACTATATCTAACATCTGTAAACCTGTTCCCCTCAGTGGTCTACTGCATAGGGATTTTTGGTCTGATGCTGCTCAGCCTCCTGGAGACTATTGTTGTGAAGTATCTGATGGAGAAAGACTCTGCATCCCAAGACCACGAGACAGATGGAGACCAAAGTCTGAACAAGAACTGTGGGGGCAAACAAGGCAAATCCAGCTTCCCCTGCTGTGAGGGAGGTGAGATTTACTGTAGAAAAAGTGAAAAAGTTAAGGTGCTCTATATGTGTATGTGGAAATCCCAGTGATAAAGATGTCAGTGGGATTATAAAGGAGGTTTTCTTACTTCTCAAACAGTCTGTAAGGTTTGGTCGTACAGGTTGTAGCAGTTTATTGTAAGCCTTCCCTCTTGAAGGTGGACAACTTGGTGCTGTGACGCTGAACTTGCAGTGCCTATAACAAGTATTCACCTCTCCTGGAAGTTTTCCCCTTTCCCAAAATAAGTTGACTCCAAGACAAGTGTTTACAAAATAAGACTCTGTATACTTGTATACATTTGGCTGCATTCATTTTACCCTCTACATTTACAAGCCTTCTACGGCCTGCTGCTGAGATATGTTCCTACATCATGATGCTGCCACCACCATGCTTCACGGTGAGGATGGTGTTTTTGTAATGATGTGCAGTGCATCTAGTCTGATGGCTTTAAGCTCAATTTTGGTGTCATCAGACCAAAGAACCTTCTTCCAGTTGACTTCAGTGTCTCTCACATGCCTTCTGGCCAACTCTAGTCAAGACTTAACATGAGCTTTTTTCTACCGTGGCTTTGTTTTTGTCTTCTGAATATTCTCCTCCTTTCCTCCTTAGCCGAAACAACTAACTTCGAACTATATTTCTTTATTTTTCTCTGACTAATTTCAATATGCTGAATGTCCTTCCAGAGGATAAGAAGTGGACTCCCTGTGTTTGCATCTGTGATGTGGCTGCTGATGAAGCAACACCAGCTGATCTGCTGAAGGTTGGGATTATACTGCATTTTAACCCTCTGGACCCTGTTACATTTTTGCTCACTGTGAGCTCAGTTTTTTAAACTGAAACAGCACAACCATGTCTCGAAGTAGAGGGAACTCAAAAAGTTATGATGCTAAAAGTTATATAAAAAAATGAAAACTGAATTTCTTTGATTAATTATTTTGGGGAAAAAAATGCAATCACCATTTTAAAATATTTTCCAAGTGCCCACAGGTGCTAGCAATACTGGGGGGGAAATGTAGCTCTACATACTATAGATATTGTACTACTTACATATTTAATTTGTTTCTGCACTTGTCTCATGTTTGCTCTGCAGAAACACTGCCTGCAGTTCAGCCCAAAAGTCACTCATGGCTTCCTGGTTGTGTAGGAAGTGCAGATTATTTTGTTTTTTAACAGAATCTGGATCCTTCAGCCAATGTATTTTCAGCAAATTTTGAAATGAGACATGTAAAATGAAGTGATTTTTACAAAATAACATGATTTAAAGCTTAGATTTATGTCTTTTCCCCCACTGGAACGGCATGTCAAACATTATTAGTTCAAAGATTGTAAGAAAGTTAAAAAGTGTGATTTTTTTTCTGTTTTTACAGTTTATGGCTTTGAGAAATGGTGTCATTTTGGCAGTTTTTAAAATATAACAAGCCTTTCAAAATCAAAAATATTTGTCCAGTCAAAATAACATCATCCTCACAATGTAACCATGGAAATATCTTTGGTCAAGTGCAAAACACAAGGCAATAAAAAGCAGCTGAACTGAATTACAACTCAGAGGTAGTTGTTTAGTCTCTCATCCCTCTCAGGAAAACATCTGAATGTCAGATGTAGCGGCTCGTCATTATATTTGGTTCACAATCACTTTAATTAACCACAGTCTTCAACATACTCTTTCAGGGAAGCAGCAGCCAGCTGACGGAGGAGCCACATGCTTTTGAAAAGCTCTCAGATGAGCTGAAGGATGTGGTGAAAACACTGATTCTGCTCCTCAACAGCAGGAAGGAGGAAGAAAAGTCCGGCTACTGGACCAGAAAGACTGAAACTATCAACAAAGCTTACTTCATATTCTACATTACAGCTGCCAGTCTGTTTTTAGTCTTTATGTTCTTAAACTGGAGTCATGCATAAACATGAAAGTGCTACGTAAAGGCACATGACTGAGATATACAGTGGTTTTCTTCAGTATTCCCAGCAAGACTTATTATTGTGCAAAAAAAACTGCTTATAGTCTGTGTTCAAATGTGAAGCAGGCTGCACAAGCTTTTCATAAATCACTCACAGTTTCAGGATCTATATTTAGATCCATAGAATATTGGCAGTTCAGGGCTGCTGCAGGAAACTCCACTTGTGTCTCTTTTCCACATTAAAGTCCTGTATTCACTGATCAGATGGATCAATAATGTGATGCGTGCATTGATGTAGTGGTCAGTGTCACTTGTTAGCATGAGTGTATGTTTAGATTTATTCATTAATAGTTGTTGTGTAGGTTGGAATGAAAGGGAAATATCTGATTATGCTCAACTAATTAATATCAGTTACTCATTTACTCATTATTGCCCAAATGCATTGTAGCCTGAGGTGTGTCATGTGATATTTTTGAAATATATTTACTTCTTTTGTTAGTTTTGTCAATTGCTTCTGTGGAAGATGTGATTTCTGCATAACACTGAAGCTGTTCTGTGTATTACTTCAGTGGCGTTGATTGCATGTTTCACAACCTGCTGCATGCATCAGCCAATAACATTATCCTGCTTGTGTTATATAATTCTCCCAGTGACTATTTTACATGCCTTTAATATGCGGAATGCACAGTTGTGATGCTCAGTGAATCCACAAAAGCCATAATAAAAAAACAAGACATGAGAGCAGAAGCCAACTTGTATCATTTACATTGAAGTGTAAAATGAAAATAAACAGGGGCGTTGTGCATTAACTGGGTCTGATCTTCACCTAAGTAAAAATTTACACTAATGACCTGAATAACTACCAAATAAGCATCCTCTGTGCTGGTGGAAAAATACCTGATCAAGCATCCTTAAATCAGACCAGCACAACCTTCAAGGGAAACTTGAGATCACTCTTCCTCACAGTGGTGCTTCGGCTCACATGTATTCTGAGGATTTCTGGTGTAGAATATCGCTCTAATGTCATTCCACAGCATCTATACTGGGTTAAGGTCTGACTGGGCTGCTTCAAAAGGTGGATTTTCTCTAGTTTAAACCATTCTGCAGGAGATTTACTTCAGCTTGTGCCAACTTCTGCTTCCTCAACTGGCACACAGCAACCCTTATATTGTCCTGTGAGATCCTTTTATAAACTTGGTTATTAATTTCCAGCTGGATGATAATGATGAGCAGCTTCAAATCATGATGCTCCATCCACTGGCAAAAAATTTTATAACACATGTGAATGGCAAAATGGCCACGGAATTCACTACACATGTGTGTCATGCCAAGCCTCACAAAAAAGCCTCAAGAACACATACCCACAATGCAACACCAAATCCTCCATTTTGAACTGTCTTTCAGAAATTTCTAATTTTCAAGAGCGAACTCCTTTTAAATATTATTTTGGATCATTTACTGTTACTTTACAGATTTTCCCTGTTTTGTTAAATCACAGATAACATCTAATAAAACCACAAAAATATTAATTTGCATGTTGACAGTAACAAACGAACAAACAACCACAAAAGCGAGTCAAAACTGCCAACAAAATCTGTATTTTACAAATGGAAATTTGTTCTTTTCCAAAATTTGAATTTAAATGTACAGATTTTTTTATTTTTACAGTATTTAAGTTGGCAGGAAATATCATTATTTACCAGATATTTATTTAAAAGAAAAATAAAATCTGTGAAGTACTGAAATATTTAATTTTTTAACTGTTAGAGATTTTCTTTGTTTTGTTGAATTACAGATGTTATCCAGGAAAATCACAGGAAAAAAGAACTTGTAAAAAAAGAAAGACAAAAGAAAGACAGGCCAAAACCGTGAATAAAGTCAACAATCTGTATTTTTTTTTTCAAATAATAATTCCTTTTACACCTTTTACAATGTGTGACTGTCAAATTAAAATACTTTCTTTCTTCAGACCAGCTAAAACATGTTGTTTTTTCCAGACATGTGATGTTATTTTCACAGTTTTTAACAGATTTTGAATGCTAGTGTTCCATTATTTTTTACGTATTTTTTCTGGCATCACCAGATTTTCTTTCTTTTTTTTTTTTTTACAGTGTGCTTCACCTTTGAGATGTTATTGGGCTGCAGTGTGCCTTTTATACTATGCACTACGCTGTGTCCCTCCCAAATATTTCAACCTCAGTTTTTGAAACATTTTCCCAGTAGCACTGTGGATGTTCAGTAAAATAAAGTCTTTAGGAGAGCTGTAACTTCCCCTGTGCTGTCCTGCCGTGGACATATTTCCATCACTTTAAAATGTCACACATGCAGCTGAATGAGGCTTTGCACTAAGTGTTGTGGGTTTAGATTTTATTACCAAAGCAGGTGGCAAATGGACCTCTTTAATAAGCCTTACATTTGACCGTCTACACCCATCCCTCTCATGATGGCGATTCGTGACCACAGTCACTGCAAAGTGCTGCAAATTTCTCTGAGTTGGATTGAAATTTAATGATTAATAAGCAACACTATCCATCAGCACATGATGCTTTCAGGCTCACAGTGACAGTGGTCTGTGTTTGTGTGCTCACACGGTAACCTTCATCTGTAATCACTGGACAGATGTTACAAAGTCATCCTCTAAAAGAACTACAAGATGATAAATGGCAGAACACGCACATCATGAAGGTTCATTGGTCTGGTGACCACAAAATTGAGCTTTCTGGCCATCAGACAAGACACAATAGACTACACATCACAAACACACTGTCTCCACCATTAGGCATGGTGGTGGCAACATCAAGATGTAGGGATGCTTCAGCAGCAGGCCCAGAAGGCTCAAAAAGGTGGGGGGTGAAATGAATGCAGCAAAGTACAAGTAAAATCCTTGAGGACAGCCTGAGCAAGAGAACAACAACTTGGGAGATTTGTGTTCCAGCAAGACAACAACTTGAAGCATACAGCCAAAGCTACACAGAAATACTGTGAAGACAACAAAGTGAATGTTCTGGAGGCAGAGTCAGAGGGCAGACATCAATCCAATTGTGAATTTGTGGCTGGGCTTGAAAAGGGCTGTTCACTCACAAGCCCTGTGTAAACTGACAGGACTTGAGCAGTTTTGCAAAGAAGACTGAGGTAAAGTTGCCGTGTCCAGATGTGCAAAGCTCAATGCTGTAATTGCAGCCAAAGCCTCATCTACTGAATACTTACTTCATATTGCTTTCTTATGCAGTCACTCATTTGTGTTTTAGATTTTTGATTAACTGAGATCACTTTTGTTCTTCCTTGCCTATAATGCTGTGCAGCAGAGTTTTGCAGACTGCAGTGCCACCTACTGGTTGTTCTATGTAAAGTAGTGTTAGACCAGGGATTTCCATATTCTTCTGTTTCAGTTTCAAAAAATAGAAACCACATTAATCCCTAAAAATTTAGTTAATTTGTAGCTAGCATTGTGAGACTTAGCATTTTCAGTTTAGTGTGTTTTATATCGCGCCTAACATATGTATTATTTTATTTTCTGATTTGTAATTTGTGCCTTTGTTGCAGTTTTACAAAATAAAGCGATTCTTCATTGAACAGAAGAAAAGTTACGCCTTCATTTTTGAGGATATCACACTGTTGACTAGCAGTCTCCCTATGAAATATGTTTAACTCATGGGGAGGATAGCCTAAGTTTATAGAAATCTGTTTTCACTTTGACAAGAAAGGATCTTTGTTTGTATATTCTTGTTTTTTTGACCGCGATTCAGTGTAAAAAGTAATACAAGGGGAAAGCTTCCAAGGTGGGGTGAATACTTTTTTAGGCACTGTTTACCTTTCACATACACAAATATGACAGATCGATGTAGACTACCTTAAAATGTAGATTAAAATATGTACTAAATAAGAAAACACCATACAGCATTATTGATCCTTTTTTGAGATGTGTCATTGTTTTGTATAAATAAAGAAACAAATACAATAACAATAATAAATACATAAATAAAATAAAATAAAGTTTAAAATAAACTTTATGCAGTGCGCTGTGTCCTCCGCTGCGGCAGGTGGCGCTGTTCGCTGCAGCGTCTCCGCTCCGTCGCTCAATCAGTGACGTGGATTTTCATTGAGGCAGTCAGTGCTGCCAAAAAACACAGTAACTCTCCAACGCCTCGCAGCTTTTCCACAAACTTTCCTCACATTTACAAGCTGTACGGCTCGTTTTTGTGTCACTCGAACGCAGCTTTCGTAAACAGGTGAGCAGATCTTGTTAGGAGGGTTTCCTGGTCTCTGCTGGTCCAAAGTATCAGAACAAAACTGTTGAAATTGGTTGAAAATCCGTTTTATGTCAGCGTTTTTCGTGTCTGACTTGTGTTTACAGACTCCAGGATGAGTAAAAACAGCAAAGTGTTGAACCTGAAGGATAAAATCAGTGGGAATGAAGCGGACCTGAGCCTGTGTAACCTCACTGAGGTGCCAGTCAGAGAGCTGGTAAGTTTCACGTCGCGTCTGTGTGGCAAAATACTGTCAAATCAAACATTCAGGACAATATGGAAGAGTGCTATGAGTTCAAACTGAAGGCTGTTTGTGTTTATTGGTTAAAATTCTAATTATATGCACTGAATGACAACATAAAGCAGCATGGGAGTTATCTTGTTTTCCTGGCTTAAAAGAATATTCTCATTTGTACTGTAAATGTTAGGAAAAAAAACAGCAAATTGCACACAATAAGTTTCTGAGCTGCTCAGCTGGTGACAAATCCTCAAACAGAAAACAAAAGTTAACGCACAGTCTAGTCTGGTGAGGCTTTAAAGGACAAAGATCAGATAACGTGACCAGCACACACTTTAACCGGTGGCTATAAAAGGTCACCATGAATTCAACTTTATTTAAATAACATGAGAAGACAAGAGAGGATAAAGAACAGGCTGTTGGCACTTTAATTTCCCCACTTCTGCCATTTGTCTTGTAGGAAATTGTTTCACTGTCCTGTTTCGTGCCCAACAACTTGATCCAGCCCACCAAAAATATCTGTCATCTTCACAGAATCCTCCAGGGAACAGCGGGACAACATTCAACACTAACTATGTGTGACTTGTTCCCGCCTTATGCTTTCTGATCTGTGACCTCCCTGTCCATCGGGAGAGCGGGTACTTTGTTGTTTTATGATGTCCGTCAACAAATACAAATCCGCCTGTATTGAAAGGAATTGATAGAATTTAATCAAATAATACACGCTGCATTTATATCTTTGTTTCAGTTTCAGTTTATTTGCCATTTGCAGTTAAAAATACCACATTGGAAAAGAGGTGCAAGTAGCTCAAGTGCCCTGTCAAATCATTCATACAAAACACAGACTCACAAACAGCTGCCAGTAATCAATATATGATAAAAGTCACAGTAAAAATGCTAATATATGACAAATATCGAGCAAAAGAGAAATGCCCTGTCAAGATGCATTATTTAAAGACACCACAGCTTGGGGGAAGAAACTTTTCCTGTGGCGAGAAGTACCACATTTAATGGCACGATAGCGCCGACCCGATGGTAGAAGCTCAAACAAGTCCTTAGCCGGATGTAGCGGGTCATTTACAATAGCTATTGCCCAGGACAAAAGCCTCTGTTTGTAAATATCCTCTAAGTTGGACAGTTCAATGCCGATGCTCTTACTGTTGTTTAGTGTGTATATATAATTACAGCTCATATTATATGTATTTTTTCCAACAGGCTTTATTCCCCAAAGCAACAGTGGTGGACTTGTCCTGTAACAACATTATTACCCTTCCTGTGAGTATTAAACACACACATCTTCAGCAGATGATGAATATCATGAAGTAAAACATTTAAACTTAACCAAAATTTATGGTTAGAGAAGGCTAAAATTGGGGATTTTTCTGCAGATTCATTCATAAAAGTTTGATCAATGGAGGCACTAATGACTGATACATTTTCCTATTCACTGGAAAATCCCCAATACTGATACTGAGTCATTATATTAGAATCTAAACAGCTAAAGTCAAATGTTTTCTCTTCTGGGAACACTATCTCCCCTCCTGTGAGCATTAGACACACAAATCTTCAGCACATGATGATTATTATGAAGAAAAACAAGTTATTTTATTCAGATAATATCAATCACATTTAAATTTAGCCAAGGTTAATTGTTTCAGGAGCTTAAAATTGTGGATTTTTAGCAAATTCATCCATAACAATTTGATTAATGGAAGCACTAATGATTAGCACATTTTTGTATTCACTGAACAATCCCTTATACTGAGTGATTACCTTCAATTTTATTAGATTTATTTATAGGCTTAAGACACCCTGAAATTTTTTATTATGTTAGAAACTTAACAGTTAAAAAGTGTTTTCTCTTCTGGGACCATTATTTCTCTTCCTGTGAGCATTAAACACACAAATCTTCAACCAATTATGATTATTATGAACTAAAACATGCTATTTTATCCATTTAATGTCCTTCACATGTAAATTTAATCAAGGTTAATTGTTTGAAAAGGTTAAAATTGTGGATTTTTAGCAAATTAATTCACATAATTGATTAATAGAAGCCCTAATGATTAGCACATTTTTCTATTTGTTAAAAAAATCCATAATCCTGACTTTAAGTTTTAATCAACTTATTTATTAGTTCAAAACACCCTGAATTTTTAATATTGGAAACTAAATAGTTAAAAAGTTTTTATGCCTTTTTGGATGTGGCTTTAATTAAGCAGAATTTAAATTAATTTCTGTTAGTATTTGAACACCTTCTCCATCTAATCTGCTTGTTTCTTAACCTGTTTTCCAGCCTGTATTATCCAGCAGCTTTAAACTCACCTGCAGCGTTAGCAAACTGATAATATCAAGACTGATGTGTGTCTCCTTGGCTGAGGGTCTTTCATTCTGTCATGTAGCCAGAGTTCTGCAATCTGACCCACTTGGTGAAGGTGGATCTGAGTAAAAACCAGCTGACCGGTTTGCCAGACGACCTGGGGAACCTGGTCAACCTCCAGCATCTGGACCTTTACAACAACAAGCTGACGGTGCTGCCTGTCAGCTTCTCTCAGCTCCGGGTGGGCTCTCATTTTTACATTCCTATACACAGTTTCTACCAGTGTAAAGCCTTAGTTTCTGTATTATCAAAACTGAAACTGTCATATTTGAATGCTTAAGTTAGAAAATGAAACTGTGATCAAAAGATTTGATGCAGTAGAACAGAATACATGAGTATTTGGTGCCGGTGTGGATGTTTTAATGTACGTACATGATAGTTGTATGAATGTTTTAACACTCAGCATGAAAGCTAAACAGTGTATTCTTGTTCTGTATTAACTTTCCCTGATATATATTATTAATGATATTTAAGTACATGCAGTAGACTTGAAGTATGAGGTGGTTCAGGTTCTCTGACTTTGTTTCTTAAGCCTGTTTCTTATTCTATGTGTGTTTTGCGTTCAGAGTCTGAAGTGGTTGGATCTGAAGGATAACCCTCTGGAGCCCGGTTTGGCCAAAGCAGCAGGAGACTGTCTGGATGAGAAGCAGTGCAAACAGTGTGCCTCCAAGGTGACACGGAGATTAACACTGATCAAACAACCAGTTCATTTATAGTGATCAAGTTTCTGAAACTAAAACTCATGTTTCTCAGGTTCTGCAGCACATGAGAGCTCTTCAGGACGAGGTCGATCGCGCACGAGAGAAACGTCTTCTGAGGGAAAAAGGTGAGTGTCAGGAAATGGAATAAGTCAAGCTGAGCAGCTACATTAGGACCAACAGAGCTGGATGTCGGATACTTTACTGAAAATATTTTCATAGCTTTGAGTAAAAAAAGACAATGTCCGCTCAGATTCTTGATCTTGCTTCGTCACTGTTTGATCAGATAAACACTGATTACAAAATGTGTTAATGAACCTGCTGATCACACCTTCATGTCGCGTTTTAGTCCTTCAGTCGGTTGAGGTGGAGCTACTTTTATCTTCTTTATACACAGTTTGGTAGTTAATTCCAGTGTTATCCAACATGGGGGTCATGTGCCCTTCAAGGGGTCACAGTAAATGTCTCATGTGATGGTTAACATATGAGGAAACTACGCACACTTGTGTCTATTTTCTAACTTTCCTCCAGTTTTTACTTTTTTGTAAAATATTTGGGAGTTTCACCTTTGTGTTATTTAATTCTAAGCATTTAAACAGAATAATGCCAGACGTCTAGAGGGGAAACTTCTCTTTCATAGAACCTAAAGGCTCACAACCTAAAAAAGTTTGCAGAATCTCTGTTTAACTTTCTAATATTATCAAATTTAACATTAAAGGTTTTTCAATCTGGCTCGCTGTATAGCTCACTGAGTTAAGGCGCTGCCACGTGGGCGCAGGTTGCCAGCAGCCGGTCGTGAGTTCGAGTCCAGCTCACGACCCTTTGCTGCATGTCTTTCTCTCTCCTCTGTACCCCCTTTCACCCTGTCTCTTCCGCTATCAATAAAAAAAAAGGAAAAAACTCCCCAAAAAAATATTAAAAAAAAAAAAAAAAAAAGTTTTTTTAATCTGTAAATTAACTCGTAGCAGTCAAGAGAAATGTAGTAAAAAGAACAGTGTTTTTTCTGAGATGTGGTGAAGTAGAAGTAAAAATAATATTTAATGTTAGGAACCCATACGCTGTTCACATGTACTTAACTAAGCAGTAAACATACTTAGTTACTCTCCCTGACTGGCACCCAAACTGGAAACTTCACTTTGTTTGTTAATGTGGATGAAATTGTACCTCAGATCTTCTGGTGTCCTGCTGGTAACAGGTAAAGTTTAGTTTATAATAATAATCTGTACTTTATTAATCCCCTTGGGGAAATTCCTTCCTTAACCTTAACTATACATACTAGGAGCAGTGGGCTACCACAGTGCAGCGCCCCCGAGGAGCAGTCAGGGGTTAAGGGGCCTCGCTCAGGGGCCCAACAGTGGCTCGATCCTCTGGCCTTCTGATCAGTAGTCAGGGGCTTAACATGTTGCGCCACCACTACCCCCAATTTGGTGCTAATTTGGTGCTGATCAAACTTAAATGAAAGAATACAGAATTATCTCACATAATAGGGGAAAAAACATTCTCACAAATATCAGATGTACTCCACTAATCCAAAAAATACATTTGTAAAAATCACACAAAACGCAAAAACTTTGTTGGGTCACATGGAATTTAAAAATCATGTGTTTAATATATCATAGACCAAATGGATCCTTTCCGTTTATGAGCAAAACATGATCATTTTTAGTCTCTTTTTCTTTTTTTTTCACAATGGAAACATCTTTGTCTGAGACTCCATAATATACAGTAGGTCAGCTGACACTTGTAGGAGAGAAGGGACTGTGATAAGTATACAGAGTTGGAAAAAATAGGTGGAATCATAAACACCAGAGAACACAACAAATACTATAAAGGAAGCAGAAAAAGGAGCTTAGAATAAAATCAAAAAGAGGAATAAATGAAACCAAAAAAGACATTTCTGCAAATTTGTGACAAATTCCATTATTACTGTATATCGTGTCCTTGTCTAGTTTTTTTGCGTTTACTTTGATTAAAGCTCTGCCACAACACTGAATACAGAAAGTCAGCTCTAAATTAAATTATAATTCATCAGAGTTTTCTCTAAAGGTATTCGAAGGTCAGTTTGATTCTCACACTAATTTTGGGCTTTGTTTCGTTCTCCATTGTTCTGAAAAGCATCGTACACAACAGAATAATGACTCAGAGTGTCATCATCAAACAGAATACCCTGTGCTTTATTTATGGAAGCACACCAGGAAAATAAAAGCCGCCAGAAATACAATCAATTAATGTCCTTTTATGTTGCTGTGATCACATTTCCTTCCTCCTTTGATCAGAGCTGGAGAGGAAGAAGGAGGCCAAGCAGCGGGAGCGGGAGGCCAGAGAGAAGGAGGCTCGTAAACGGGAGAAGGCCGAGGAGAAGGAGAAGAGGAGGAAAGAGTACAACGCTCAGATGGCGGCTTTGGCTGCACAGGAGCAGCAGAAGAAGAAGAGCGAGGAGAAGAAGAAGAAGAACGGACAGGCGGCAGGTGGGTTAAAACATAGACATACATACGTAGACGCCGCATTGAGGTGGAGGAACGTGCCTAAAGCTCCGCCATCTTGGTACAGGGCTAGCAGAGACGGGAGTGAATGTAAGTCTTTTATAGTGCAGACATGTCATTCCTCTATAGACGTAATGCACTGTAGGGGCGAGTGGCACTGTACCAAGATGGCCGCCGCGTAGGCACGTCAGCTCCAATCGGCAGCGGCAGTCCACGCGGCGTCTACGTATATATGTCTATGGTTAAAAGGCTGGATGGTAGAGAGATTAAAGGGATAGTTCATGTTTTGAAGGAGACTTTATTCAGACTTTAATTGCACAAAAAATCAGTTATTTAAGGTTTAAGGAGTCGTTCTAATTAGGCTGATATGGGTTTTTATTGGTGCTCCAGAAAGGCAGATCTTTTGGGCCGATATACATCTGATGTAATGTTTTAACAGCATGTGATTTAACAGCAGAGAACCTGTCATTCATAACTAGAACTCTTTGATACTTGGTAAAATGCCAGATATCGGCCATGATAATTAGTCTATCCCTGGCTCTAATATCTCACACTTGTTTCCATTTCAGCAGATAAAAAGGTTGTCGTGGAATCAGTGCCCAAACCTCGCCGCTCCCTCATCGGCCTGATCTTCAGGCTCCTCCTCCTTCTGCTGCTGGGATTGGTCGGAGTTGCCGCCGCCTGCCGGATGACCGACCTGCAGAAAGAAGCCTTCTGTGTGCCCGTAAATGTCGCCGTGGACGACGGCCTAACCTGGGCCAAACAGCAGGAGGTAGTGGTCCGACAGCTGGTGCAAAACCTGTCGTCTGTGGCGAAAGAGTTTCTTGAATCCACGCAAACGTCCAAGAACTAAATCTGCAGTCGCGGAAACTCGGAGCTGCAGGTTTTTTCACTCTCACCTGTTGAATCCTGGGAGTTGAAAAGTCTGTACAAATGGACGAAGGGGGAGTGGACAGATGTGTAAAAAAATCATCTTAAATTCCTATGGAATTGTTGTCGCTCTTGTACCCTCTTTGTACTACAGCCTGTTTTTTTTTTGTTTTTTTT
The DNA here is from genome assembly GCA_024666655.1 of Dascyllus trimaculatus. Classification (NCBI taxonomy): domain Eukaryota; kingdom Metazoa; phylum Chordata; class Actinopteri; family Pomacentridae; genus Dascyllus; species Dascyllus trimaculatus. The sequence continues at coordinate 9,335,530 of CM045463.1, read as the reverse complement.
TAAATCGTCTTAAATGCCTCCCTGTTGACCCTGTTTTGCACTTTGGTGTATTTTTTGGTGCATTACATGGAGCTCAGGGTGTATTTGAGAGTCAGTGAAACGTCAGGTGGCCCTATTTGTGCTGCACTGGAGCATCGAGCCACATGTCAGCTGCCAGTCAGAGTTGTGCATCTGCCGGTGTTAGATGTGGCAGTCTGAGCATGTGCAGTGAAGGCTGTGTGAATGTGAAGCCCCTCAGTCTTTTATAGTTTGACATCGGCCTAATACACACTGTCTGGGACGCAAACTAGAGCCCAACTGATATGAATGGATTTTATCTTACTGCAACAGTAACAGGCACATTTTATCGCACAAATGCCAAAGATACTTGAGGTAATTCACAAATAGTGTTGCCATTATATTGTTTGAGGTTAGGCCATCATGTTTTATGCTCAGAACTCTTAAAATTTAATTGATACAGACACAATGTTTTCAGTAGGGCTACAGCTAACCCTTATTGACATTGTCGATTCACTGGATTAATCCTTTTATTTTCTTGGTTAATCATTTAATCCAACAATTAGTGGAGAAAAAAATGCAACTCACAGCTTGGCAGACTTCAGTGTGATGTCTTCCGATTCCAAAGATAATCAGTTTGTGACGATTTATGACAAAGAAAAGCAGCGAATTTCTCTGCAACCAGCAAACGACTGATCTTTTTTCACTGTTTTTGCAAGATATGACATCAAATATGAGTCGCTAAATCATCAGCTTTTTAAAAAACTCTTTAAAATCCTGTATCAGTCAGGCTCTAATGTTCACTAATCCCAGTGCATTATTAATAAATAATAAAAGGGCCGTACTAATAACTTTGCATGTGTTAGCCCTTCTGCTGTGTACGTTCTGTCAGTTTGCAAATGTTGCTGCTGTGCTTGAAGCAGTTGGTTGTATTTTTCCTGCTTTCCAACAGTTTGAAATGTCTTACAAGCTTTGAGCAAAATTAATATTGACTTCAGGTTCAGAGTTTAGGATTATACATCTCTGCAAAGTCTCAAGAGGCCAACTGATTTCCATACCACCCAGACAAAATCAAAACCAGTGGCTAAGTTGAAGGAAAAATACAAAAACAGCAGCAAAATTTCCAACATTGTTACCTGAAATAAAGTACACATGTTTTGTTGTTAAGGGGATCTCATTTACAGAGGTAGGCTGTGGTAATTAACTTGACTTTGACCCAGAATCCTTCAGTCTTCTGGTGCAAAAGGACCAGATGCTGATATTGAACTGACAGTCAAAAGTCTGAAATGCCTTTATTCTGCAACCTATTTTGTTAAAAATCTGCCTTTGCTGCACTGGGTCTTGTACAGCTTTGTCCGTGCTCCAACATTGTCAGCATCATTAAATGGCTATGCACTGCAACAGATACCTGACTCTTTTTCTTTTTGTAACGGATACAAAAAGTAAAGTGAAATACAGGATTATACATTTAATTTGTAGTTTAAAGCCAAATGTAGTTACCTGTCTGAACTCAGCGGTCTTTCTTTAGGCTAAATGCTAACATCAGCATCAGCTAACAACACTTGAAATCCAAACATACATATGACTTGATGTGTTTACAATGTTAGCATGCTAACATTTGCTAATCTGCTCTCAACAAATGAACAGTTGAGGCCAATGGGACTATCAAAGGTATTTAGTCATTTAAGCAAAAATATTTATGTTAGCATCCGAACATGTCAATGCTTACTAAGATGTTTACCATTTTAGCATGCTAACATTTGCTAATAAGCCCAAAACGAATAGCTGAGGCCAATTGGATTGAATTTAGTCATTTAAGCTAAATATTAAGTTTGCATCCCTAATATGCTGATGTTTACCACGATGTTTAACATTTTCAGCATACTAATATTTGCTCATAAGCCCTAAAAAACAAACAGTTGAAGCTAAAGGGAATGTTAAAGGTATTTAGTCATTTAAGCTAAATATTTGTTAGCATCTCTAATATGCTGATATTTAATATGAAGTTTACCATTTTAGCATGCTAACATTTGCTAATAAGCCCTAAACAAATGAACGATTGGATGGGAATACATAAGGTATTTAGTCATTTAAGCTCAATGTTTATGTTAGCATGCTAATGCTGATGCTTACTCAAATGTTTCACCCTGCTAGTATGCTAACAGTTGCTAATTAGCACTAAACAAATTACAATTGGAGCTGATGGTAATATTCCCCGTGTTTAGTTATTTAAACAAAGGAAGGCTAACTGGAAGCCACTCTAAGATTAATTTTGGAGCTGTTCTGGAGCTTTTTGATCTCATCACTTGCACACCACCAACAGTCCAGTTGTCACAGAATCGCAGATGTTTAAATTTCAATAGTTTCTGACACTTACACGACTTATCTTCCCTGCTGGGGCAAAGCTGAAGCGATAAAGATTATGTGAGATGATGAAAAGCTCCAGTATGGAACTTGTGGTGATTCTTGACTGTTTATATGATGAAAAATTAACGTTATTCCCTGATATCATATAAATGGATGACAATTGTGAATGGGGTAAATGTGTTTTTGCTGCTTTGAAAGATTGACTGATGTGGAGACATTTATTTTCATTTAAAAGGGATTACTGCTGTAAGAGCAGAGCTCTACAGCAGAAATTGCAAATAAATCAATTTGTGTGATGGATGATACCCATTTTCTGATTATCTTCAATACCACAAACATTACTGTGTATGTGAAGACTCAGACATGAAACCATAAACCAACTAATATGTCTTTGTAAGCAAGCTGCTGCAGTTGCCATTAGGCTGGTGACACTTTAGTGTAATATGTATTTATGTCTGCTGCAGCTGGAAAACTGGGACTTACAGCAGAAGGAAGTTCAAGACAGGTCAAGCAATTTCAGGGGAATATTCAAGCCTCTTTGACGGTTCACTGGAGTCTAGGTAACTGCAAAACAAAACAAAAAAATATAATTTCTTTGCCCTTAACCAAACCATCACCTTATCAAAACCATGTGCCAGCCTCAATGTGGTGCTTGAGGAAAAGTCAGAGGATCCCCAGAGTTATGAGGATTCATTCTCTAACATTGTCTGCTTGCTTTACATTTCACAACAGTCCATCCAGACGTTGTTAAATTACTTCAGTCTAGACCAAAGTGGTTGATTACTGACCCACACTGACATGTATTGAGGCACACTGCCAAAAAAAGATGTGAAATGATGCGTAAACTGCTGCATTATTAATGAACTACCCCAACATAAAGTAATGTTCAGTTCCCTTGAGATCTAATACTGTATGACGAGTGCTTATCGACTGTCTTTCACTACTCCATCTTCAATAGAGTATGCAATATGAAAGGCTTTAGAACTAAGAAACTCCTGCAGCTGGCAATTCGTCTTAAACCACCAGACTTCCGCTTTTCAGCAAGAAAATGATCAGAAATGGAGCAGACTAATGTGGCAATTAGGAGTAATATGAGACAAATATGTCAGTTTTAATGTACAAGAGATGTGCCTTACTGTGATTAGTCTGTGCACCAGAAAGTGGTTATGAAATGTTATTCAGTGACATTTTAGAGTATAGAAATCTTACTGGTGCGTATAAACTCCAAACTTTAAACGTCAGGATGCTACAAAATAAGCATTTGCTGTTATAGTGGTGATGCTGGAATTTGTTTTACAGAGAAAGAATTGAGAGTTTTGTGTTTTCAAATGATCTATAATTTCTCAAGGTTGTGCACAACCCAAATATGATCAGCCTCCTCCATTAGAAACCACAGGACATCAAAAAACCACAGGATCTTTCATTTCCGTCTGCTCTCAGCATTAAAGATCACAAGGCTTTTTGTATACTGTCCCCACAAAAACCTTTCAAGGATAAAAAGCAAGTTTAAGTGTGCATTTCAAATTCAAAGATCCTTTATCATGAAACTGCATTTTGATTATGTTAATTTGTGTTTTACAAATGTGAAATTAATGTTGCTACAATATAAAGTTGGCTGCTACTGCCGTTATTCTAGCTCTCCCACACCGGGCCTCGCAGCTTTACAAACCCGTGAGAACAGAAAATTAACAATCATTTAAAGATCGAGTGGTAAAAGACAGTCATAAAGTACTCGACATATAGTCTCTATGTATAAAGTAAATAAACAAGAGTTGTTTTGCTAAGAATTTGCGTAACTCCGCCCCCTAAAACCAGCCTGAAGCAGTGAGTGTAGCCATGGTGCAGTTTTATTCCCCTGCTAGAGCTGCTTCTGCTAACGTTAAAATGACTCTTGTGTTTGCTGCAAGAGTGAACACAAGAGTCTTAGTGCATTCCCAGCATCTGAAGAACTGAAGATTCAGTGGATTTCCTTTAATGTTAGGGGCAATGTGACCACAAACACCAGGAAAATCTTTACTGTGAGCATGTGGTGCAGTTAATCCGACTAGCTTTACCATTAGCTTTGATTGTATTAAAAAATGGTGGAAATTTTGACATCTATTTAAAACCAGTAAACAAGGACTGGATAAAGAAACTACTAGAGGACAAAAGGGGGCTGAAGCAAACTGATAATTCACAGCCTTTAATTGTGCAAACAGACTTTCATCATCGTTTCATTGCTACTGTGTCTTCATCAGAATCATAGTGGACAAATTAATGAGAAAAACAAATATATTCAATCAAAACCAGGTGGGCGATTGTCATTGAATTGTTGGTTGGTTTGACAAAAAATCAAGGGCTACTAATCAGTTAAAAATATAATGTGGAGCCTTTGAAGGAATAGTCTGACATTTTGGAGCTTAGTTTCTTTGTCACAGAATCGCAGATTCAATAGTTCCTGCTGGGGCAAAGCTGACGTGATAAAAATGATGTGAGATGATCAAAAGCTCCAGGATGGAACTTGTGGTGATTCTTAGCTGTTTATATGATCAAAAATTAACTTCAATCCTTGATATCTTATAATTGTATGATAATTGTGAATGGGGTAAATGTGTTTGGTCAGATGATTGTTGTTGTTTGTTGTATGATAAATATGGACCTACAGCCAGCAGTAGTTTAGCTTAGCTTAGCTTAGCTTAGCTTAAAGACCAGAAACAGAGGGAAACAGTTAGCCCGATTCTGTCTGATTTTAAGAAAATCAAGTATTGGCACCTGTAAAGCTCACTAATTAAATGAAAGTTGTGTTAAAATTTCTGATTTCTTAAGGAAGCACCTCACTGTGAACGCAATTCATGTCTGTTGCTGCAGGTCTGTGTGTAGTCTTTCTCCTTCACGTGAGCCATGTCATCCAGCAGCTTCATCTGAATGGATTTATCCACAATCAGCTCAAGAGTCACCTCTCTGAACACCTTACACACCGACTCCTGCACAGATGCAACAGTAACTGTGATTCTCTGACACTCACATTTGACACCCAACACAAAGAGAGAACATGATCTTATTACCTCCTGGAAGAGCAGTTTCTTGAACATGGCGATGCTGACCTGGTTGTCCAGCCCAATCTTTGCTTGAAACTTTCCGATCCTGAGTTTGGTTACTCCTGATGGAGCACAACACACTGATCACCACCGCACTAGAGATGCAAATTCTAAATAATTTTCGCAACCAACAGATCCTATTAATCTGCAACACAAATTAAGCACAGTAGAGATTCTTCCAAGTGCTGATAGAACTATTTTCAACCACAGACACTTGACTTTCACAGCAAAAGCAGCTTGGTTACACTCGTCACTGATACCCCTTTTCCACCAAGAAGAACCAGGTGCTAGTTTGGTGCCGGTACTTAGTTGGTTCAAATCTCGCTCCTCCTAAGAACCTGTGTGCTATTCCATTGGAAGGGAGCCAAGTTGGAGCCAGGCAGGAGACATGCCACTGCGTCACCGTAAAATGACTACGCTTGCATCCATTACACAGCAGTTAAACAAACGCAATAAGCTGATGATAATATCTATGTATATTTTTATAGATGGTCTTAAGGTTGTTTGGGAGGTGGAGGTCACCTGTTACCTGGGCACATCTGTGATCGCACTACTGGTGGGACACAACTGTATCGGATTTCAGCGCGCGACAGTTTGTGCAAAACTTTCATGTGTCCCAGGAGTCATTCCAATACATCTACGATCAGACCAGGAACATCCTCAAGAAAAAGGACACAAATTACCGCTTCTGTGTCCCTTTTCACCGTTGATCGTTGGTCACGATAACCCCGCCCCAGTCCCTGATGTACTCAGTGCTTAGCTCTGGCCCAGCAAAGAGTTGGTGCTTGCTAAGCACCAGTTTTTAGCACCTGGAGCTGGTGCTTACGGGGCCAAAACACAAAGAACTGGTGCTAAGTCAGGCTCTGGCTCCAAACTAGCACTGGAGCCAGTTCGGTGGAAAAGGGGCATCAGTCATTAGAACAATTTTCTAGGAGCTTCAGGTTCATTTTCAATAAATAAGCTCTGGCCTGAAGTCATTAACCACCACAGAAGTCTCTGTCACGGTGGCCTGTAGTTGGCTAAATTGACACTTAATTATTAACAATGACTTCTGAATATCCTGCTTTTGCTTTGTCTGTCAAAGCACTATGTAAATCCTTGTTTTTCAAGTTCTACATAACTAATTGTTATTGTTATTATTAGCACACAACTAATCGATTAATCGTTGCAGCTCTACTGTTGTCTGAAGTGACACATTCTTGAAGGATTTAGGAAATATTATTCACAGCAGCAGCTCTTTTCCATGTGTAATCCAGCATTTAATACCCTCGAAGGCCTCTTTTTTCTGTCTCAAACAAGGCTGAAGGCATTAAATGCAGAATTCTAATGTGATTGGAGCATCTTTCAAATGGATCCAAAGAATTAGGCAGCAAGTGATTAATCTGTCCTGCTGATGCCATCACTGGTTGACGCGTTAGCAGCTAATTTGTCCTGACAGTCAAAGTAATGCGATGAATTAAGAAGTGTTTTTTCCATCAACACCCACATTTTGTCACTCTGGCTCCAGGTCAGGCAGATATTTTTCAGATCTCCCAGCAAGGCTTTGACTGACTCAGTTGTTTGTTTATCACAGGCAAAAAAATAAAAAATAGAAACCCATGCAGCGATTTGGAAGCAGGTAAAGGAGCAGCAAATGCAGTGTTAGGGTTCTATTTAAACGCTGTGAATAACAACACCCGTTTGATCAATTTGCAGCATTAAAAACGAGACTATGCAGTGTGTTTGTTATATTTGTTGAAAGTCTCTTTACATCCTGACACCAAACGATAAATTCAGTATGTATGTCCAGTTTACGCTTGCCGTTTCCATGAACCTGCACAGTTTAGCTTTAACTAGTGTTAGGAAATGTTCTGACAGAGCGTATTAGCTGCTCACCGTAGCTCATCATCATATGCGTCACCTCCTTCCCGATGCCTTTTCCTCTGTAACCGGGCTCTGTTACAAAAAAACCACAGCCACATTGTCAGAGAATGAAAAATCTGAACAACTGAATGAAAAAATAGAGTTGAAATAGACAAGACTCAGAGATATAACATGTAACAACTGAAGCGCAGGTTGACTGCAGGTGTCTGACAAGCAATAGAACCATTCTTGAGGTGAACATGTTGAACATCACCTGCTATCATGACCTCCAGCTCAGCTAATGATGGATCCGTGGGGTCAGTCAGGAATATGTTGACGTCTCCCACCATGCACTCCTCCTCCTGCAGACTGGAGTCCATCCACCGCTGCTTGTCCAAGATGATGAACGTGCACTCTGGAAAGTTAGAGTTAGAAGATTATTTAGGGTTGTGTTATCTCTTACAAAATTTATGAGCGAGCAAATCTGAAGGATGGCCTGAGAAATATGCCGATTGCTTTCAATAATTAAACCTGGACAGCTGAGTGAGGATTTATGTTTACCCTCTGAACCCCAAATCTCATCGGCAGGTTTGAAAGGCGTGTCTTTTAAACAATACAGCAATAATCAGAGCTACAAATGGTGAAAACATAAAAACTTCCTGACTTTTTAAGCTAAAACCAAGCATAAAATCGTGATGTTTCCTCAAAATCAATTTATTTTACAAGTCTCTCTTAGAAATTTGCCAAAAATAAACCATTTGCTGTACCCCGATTCTGTAAAAATCTAAAAATTCTGTGCCCCCCGTCGCAACCGTGAAGCCTTGATTGACTGAGTTGTGACAAACAGTCCTGTGCCAAAAAAATTCATAATTTTTTTTTTGCTGAATTGCAGACGTTATTGGCACAGAGCAAACAGGAAACAAGTATGGAAACAAATGTAAGTGATAAAATGCCTTTGGTATGTAGAGCCACCTAGTGGAACTTGGAAAAAATATTCACATGCTGACTTTAGATTTTTTGCAAAAATAAATAAATAATCAAAGAAATTCAGCTTATTTTTTAATGATTTATGACATTATAACTCTGTCATACAGCACAGAAGACATATCAAGTTCTGTCTGCTTCTAGTCATGGTTGTGTCGTTTCCTGAGAGGTGCAGGACTTCATATTGCAGAGAACAATTCACCTTCACTGAGGAAAACTGACAATAAAGAAATATCCCAGAAACTGCTTTGGGTTCAGAGGGTTAATACATGTCGACTCTGTATATGCAGCATTTCTAAGTGTTATTTATTTAGTGCAGACTGATGACTCCTTACTGTCGTCATCTTCCCTCCAGCTCCTCTGCATGTTGTATTCCTCCTCCAGGGTCAGCGGCTCTGAAGCCGTCAGCAGCTGCAGCTCAGGCGACTTCATCCACTCATGATACCTGGAAGAATCAGGCGAATGCACAAGTTAGACTCACTGCTACAGATTCCCAAGGACCGAAGTTAGTTTCTGATTCACAGCTTCCCATGTATCACTTAGGGAGCAAAAGAGATTTCCTGATCGAACCCCCAAGCTCTAGACTATTTTTTTTTTTAAATTTCAACATAAAACACATCCCCATATTCAGTCAGTATCAGCTGCACCACCATAGGGACCACACTGGACAACTTTACACTCTATGGATAAGACGCACTTTGGAGAATTTTGAAATTCAAGTGTCCTTTTCGTCATCACCAGGTGAGAGTGAGATCTGACATACTGACAGCAAAAAATGACATTTTTTCCAACTGCCTAATCAAAATGGTGCATTAGAAAGTAAATAAACTTTATAACAATTAGTCATTAAACACTGATGATGTCACTGAACCTGAAATTCAATCGATTAATAACATCTACAGGTGTTGGAGTATGTAAATATTTATTTCTGTTACAACCCTGGGAATTTGCGGTCGTTTTCCCTTTTTGAGTGATCAGCCATGTTTTGGTTCTGCAAATACATCAGAATGTGTAACTCCTCATCTCTGTGGCTCAGGTTAAAGTAAATAAAACACTTTTAATTAACCAGAAACAAACTGTATGCTGGCCCTAAACACATAAGTGCTACAGGTAACTGGTTATGGGAGGAAAGCACCAAATTTGAGGCTGTTTCAACAACAATATCTCAGGAACTAATAAAGATTAAAGCCTGAATTTTTCACTGTTATTGGTCATCATGCCATTTATTCAGAATCTGTAATATTGGACAGGTAGATTCTCTGATTTAGGCAATATGCACAATGTCAATATGATGACTTGAAACTACATACAGTTCAAGAAAAAATCACAAGTTGACTTCTGTATTGTCATTTTTTTCTTAACATGTGTTCAAATATGGGACTTTTCAACGTTCCCATAATCAGAGACTACTTTGATCTACTTGTCCAGTATTGTGGATTTTTAATCAATGGCATGATCAGAAATAACAGTGAATATATGCAGATTTTATCTTTAAAAGTTCCTCAAATATTGCCATCCAAAGATAGCCTGAAATTGCAATGTGTGGAAAAAATGTGTGCAATTTATTAAAAAGTAATCAACACATCAGATTTATTTTTATTTATTTTATTTATCTTTTATTTAACCAGGAAGTCACCTGAGAATCTCTTTTCTGAGGGAGACCTGGCCAAGATAGCACGCATATATATTCTTCAGATACCATTTTAAATACCTATAGTACATATTAATGAAGGCCCCTGATGATCTGAGATGGAAAAACCTTAAAGTCTTAGTGCTCCGTGACACCTGAGCAGACTAAGATTGTACAATATGATCAAAAGCTACAGAATCAACGCTGTTATATCTTTTATTTTTCTTAAAACGCACATTTTAAATTATGCCTAGACCTATTTCAGTACATAAAACAAGATTTATCAGCTAATATCAGGTCTACATTAGAAACTGCTGTGGTCAAGCTTGAGGAACCAATATTGGATTTATACTGGGAGCCTTATAAATTCAGCTTTAGAGTCATAGAAACTTGAATGGACCAAACAAACTTCAGCCTTCGCTAAGTGAATGTATCTGACACCACATTAAGGAGTCAAATGAGGAGAAAATACATTAAAGGTAAAATAATAAGACATTTAAGAGCAATAAAAGCACATAAAGGACAGAAAAGTCAAGCTGGAGGTGTTAATAACAGGCAGAGAAGCTGGACAGTGACTCTCAGCACCGACCAGCTGTTGGTGTTACCTGGGCACATGGTGTCTGTTGTACGGAACCAACACGACTTTATCTCCTTCCAGCAGCGTGTTTTCATTTATCTTCATGGTTTCCAAACCAAAAGTCAAATATCAACCGAAATGTAGCAGAAAATAACTTTAACACACGTCTACGTCCATGCCAGAGCCCACTTTTTCTCGACAACAAATCCTGGATCCATGTTGCCACCTCGCACTCCGCTTCCTGCTTCACTCTGAAGCCGGTGTGGACTGCGGCTGCGCACAAAGTGCTGCGGGCAGGAGGCGCCACCTGCTGGACAACATCAGGAATGGTTGTAGTTTTATAGTGAATCATGAGCAGTGAAACTCTAAATGTCCTGTTAGGAAATAGGTAGTCATGTTAAAAATGTAAGACCTGCATAATAATAATAAGAATAGTAATATTAATAATAAAGAAAGTGTGGTGTTCGATGTTGTCTGGAAATATGCATGGTAAAAAATATCCCCAATTTGATGGAATTTTTCTTTTGTATTCATTGATTTGTTTCCATAGTTTTGAAATTGACAAATATATAAATAAAATCACAAAAATATGAAGTGAATTTATGTATTTAATGTAAAATGACATAAAAAATCTGTGACTGATTTTTTTTAGAAAAATAAAACAGATTATTTTAAACATCAAAAGGCTGTCAGAAACTTTTGCAAATTTATCATAAATTCAAAAATACTTTTACATTCTTACCTGCTTTTTATTAAATACATGAGGCTGTTAAATTAAAGTTTATTACTGTAAATATATTTCTAAAATTAGATACAGTTAGTGTTTGACATAGATTAGCTCAGAACTATCTTGTATAACTACATAATTTTCCACAACAAGAACGCTGAATGATTAACACATGAAAATTTTCTTCAATAAACATTAAAAAGTGAAAAATTACACATGATTGAGCTTAAAAATAAGGCAGGGAAACATATTTTTATTCTGAAAAATTACAGTTTTTATGCAATGCTTATTATTTTAGGACTATGCACTGCAAAGAAAATCTGTAATTTTGGGGACATTTCCTTTTTTATTTTACAGATTTTTTTCCCCATAGTTCTGAAACATATGAGAATATCAATAAAATTCTAAAAACAGGCTGTGAATTTACAAGCATGATGTAAAATAAAATTAAAAACCCTAACAGTGAGTGAATAACCATAAAGTTTAAATTGTTTTAAAGAAAATCTAAATTCCGTAGACGTAAAAAGACAGTTTGTACTGGCTTCACATTTATTTCAATAATCTGTCTTAACTTGTTCAGATGATAGAAATTCCTGTGTGGAATTAATTTTACTTTATATTTTGTGTCTATGCAAATGTTGTCTGCTCTGTTTGAATGTCACGAGGCTCTGTTCAGTCTGTGCCACAGTTTGATCGGCTCCAGAGTCGTGTTGATCATGTCCATCCAGTGCTGCAGCTGAGGGCCTCTAGCGTACATGAAGGGACCCAGAACCAGAACTCCCAGCGGGTCTGGAGGCTCTGGAGAAACACAGAATCAAGATGAACAGACTCAGAAAACTCGCACTGCTGTGGTGAAATGCACCAGGGATTTTTAAGCTTAAACACTGATATAAAAAGAATTGCATTAAACTTAACTTTTAACTAAGAACATCTAAATCTGAGAGAAAAACTACTTAAATTAGGACTATGCATTAATAAATAAATAAACAAATAAATAATATAAATAAAATTAATAAAATCTGTAATTTTCTGGATTTTTTCTGTTTATTTTGCAGATTTTTTTTCTATATATTTGAAATATATGAAAAAATAAATACAAAACAGAAAGTGAATTAACACATTTAATGTAAAATAACATTAAAAGCCTGGATCTGTGAATAATCATAAAATTTGCATTTCTTAAGAACATTTTTGACATAAAAATATTGTTAAAGTACATTTGCAAATTATTCTGATTTCACCAAAAATATTTTTTATTTAATAAATTAGACGTTTAAATTTTAGAAGTTAAATAAAATATAAAGTGATTTAAAAAAAAAAATCATATACAGTTAGTGACAGTAAGCAGAAAATGAAGTATTTGGTCTGTAATTTGAGATAGATTTGTTTGTTAAATCAGAGCTATCATGTTTCCGCAACAAAAATGTTAAATTATCTTTTTAAATTAGTGTATAATTAAAAGTATAATTTTAAAAATACTATTTATTATTATTATTATTATTATTATTATTATTATTATTATCATAAGTAATTAAATTATTTTTACACATTAAAATATCTTTCTTTTTAAACATTAAAAAGCCCAAAAATATACATTATCCTACACAAAATTAAGTCTGAAAATGTATTTTTTAATGTATTTTTATGATATTCTCATATTTTATTATTTTATAGTATTGTGTCGGTGCTCCAGCTGCTACCAAATTACTGTTTTTATACAATTTTCTTTTCTGATACAGTTTTGAATACAATTTATGTTCACATATCACTATTCTTATTCCAGTCTGAAGGTGAAGTCTGAACCTTTAAAGTCAAACTTCATCAGATCGTGATCAGGTGAGCTGCTCCAACCTGAGCGGACGTCGCTGGGCTGCTGCAGCTCGAACCTCAGACAGGCCTCGTCCAGATGTTGAGGCCTCAGTTTGAAGGTCATCCTGTGGTTGAAGTACGGGTCGCTTTCTGCTTTCACCACACAGCTGCGCTTCATCTTCACCACCTGAGCGTGAATCTGTAGGCTCACCTGGACACACACGCCTGGGAAACACACACAGATGCTGCACACTTCCAGATTTGTCTTATTCATTTAAAGATGTATCATCATACCTGCGTCTGTGAGCAGCTGGAGGCCTCGAGCCCTCAAAACCACCACCGAGAGGCGCTGCAGAGACGAACTGTAGCTGAGAGAGATCAGCACATCACCCAGCTCTGAACACTGAAGGAGATCAGAGACAGTCATTAATTATCAGTCCTGCCTGCTGTGGATTCTGTCGTGTGTTTGTGTTCACCTGGACGTCCTCTTCGGTCTCCAGGTCTCTCCAGAGAACCCTGCCGGCCTGACCCAGCTCCCCCTCCAGAGGAAACAGCACCCGGCCCACCGCTCGCCGTTTACCGTCCTGCTGAACGCTCAGGACGCAAACACTCAGTGTGCTCTGAGACACACACAGTCCTGACACCTGTGGAGCAAACAAACAAGCTGATTCCTCACGATAAAGACGTGGATTCACCTGCAAAAAACACAATGAATGTGAAAATAATGTGAAATAATAATAGAGTTATAACTGTGTCATTGCACAGAGAAGTGGTCATTGCACATTACTAAGTAATACAGAAACAATATTTATACTACTAAATGTTGAGTGGTATGAAAAATACTTGGTTGTTTCATTTCAAATAATTTTAGAACAATTTCTGCTGGATCATCTCTGATTTACCTGAGAATTTTCTAGCATAAAATATTGATATTTATACAAAAATATGTAAAATTTTAGATATATTTTTACATCTGATATCATATGGACTCTATGATACATCAGACACTGTCAGAGATAGAATTTCTTGGAAAATTACATGTTTGTTTGGCAAATTTAATATGAGACTGTGTTCGAACGACAACATCTTATGAACTTTTTAAGATAAAAGCCTAAAAATATATTATTTTCATCATGTCTGTAATTATGAATCTGCAAAATTGAGCAAGTCACTGAAAAAGGTGGTAAGGTTTATCCCGAAAACATCATCCTACTGGTTTAAACTGTACAAAAGTATATTTCTGGCAACTTCTTAGCAGGAAAAATTGATTATTATATAGATATCACCTTATAAATTGATATGGAGTCCAATATTTAGTCTCTTTTAGCTCCATTTTTGGTCTCTACCCGCACCTAAAGGAACATACGTGGCTATTTATATCTACAAAGTTACTCAAATGAGTGAAAACAGTAAGTTTTAGGGATAAACAGCTAAATAATATGTTATAAGTCTCATAGAAGGCAGCTGGAGGTGATCATTTCCTGTCAATTCATCACTTCAGTTGGCCATTTCCACATTTCCACTGTTATAAGTGGCTTTAAATAAATCAAGCAGACACAAATAAGTATAAAGAAGATCCCTTTCTCTCTGTAAAGTTTCAATGTTTGTGTCCCATTGGATTTAAACTTCAGGAGATTCTTGCTGCTTCACCTGGAAGACGAAGGAGTCGTTGAACTCCGGGTCGGGCCCTGTTCCCCGGGCCTTGGCCTGGCGAGGCCTCCGGTCGTCGGGGAGAAGCCGGAGCTCCACCAGCGTGACGTTGCCGTGGAAACGTGGAGGGAGGTTGCCGAGGCGGAGCAGAGAGACCAGGAGCTGCTCGCTGCTGTATCGATACTCCACAGAGAAGCAGAGGCGGGTGGACATACCTGGAGGGGGGGCCACCACCTCGTTCAGAGGAGGAACCGAGTACAAACCAGCCAGAACCGTCCCCACCGGGTACCAGCCTGAGGAAGACGGGAAGATGTACCAGAGATTTACTGAAAGGAAGGACTTCTGATGACGTTTAAACGGTTGAGCTTCAACTTTCAATCAAAACATTCCATAAATTTAAAGAAATGCATGTGATTATCCAGGAGAGTCTAACTCCCAGTGTAATGTTTTTGGCCACCCTAATTTATTATTCCTCAAATATTTGAAGATTTTTGGGGGAATCATGAGCAACGTGACCTTAAATATACTGTTAATAAATAGGTAGAGGCATGTAGAAAGTTTAAGTGATGAATCTGAGTAAAAGAGAAGTCCACCTGGAAATTTAAGAAAAACAGTAAAACCAGAAAGTGGTGTTTGATGTGTGCTGAAAACACGTCATTATGCCACAGAGAAGCTTTTAATATCAGGTTGTGAAATAGGAAAATAAATACACAACGGCTAGTAGCTTTTTATCTTAGGACTATACAAGTTTTAAAAATGTTTTCTCTTTATTTCACATCATTTTTCCACATTTTTAAATATGGAAAAAAATATCAATAAAATGATTTTTAAAAATTGTGTTTCTTGTATTGCACTGTAAAACTTAATTGTGCTACACTGTAAATGAAAATCTGTTTAAAAAAATTTAAAAGGACATAAATTTGTCAGCAAGTGAGCCAGAAAAACAAAATAGTCTTGGAAAAAAAGGAAAAATAACAGCAAAATTAAATATATAGATACATACAATCGAATTATTTATCATTATTCAACCCTTAATAGGCATAATTTTCTTTTAAATAATAGCAAATACCTTAAATAACACCATTTTCGCTGATTTAAACACAGTAAAATCTGGTAAAAGAACAAATTGCCATTTGTAAAAACACTTATTTTTTGGATATGATTTATAGTTTTGCCCTGATTCTTACAGTTAATATGCAGATTATTACTTTTTGTCTGTGGTTTTACTGGTTATTAGCTATAATTTAACAATTTTTTAAAAATCTGTACAAAAAAAAAAAAACCCAAACAGTAAAATGTTAAAAATTGCTTGAGTGAAAAACTGTTTTAAATTATTTATTTTGTACAGAGTAGCATTACATATTATAAAAAATGAATGTAAATGCTAACATGCTAATCTGAAATGATGCACATGAAACATCTCTCCAGGTATCCCACTAATAATACAGAGACAATATATTTTTATTTTTGGATTTATGTTTCAAAAGATTGAATTTCATTTTTAGGTGGCTGTAAAAATGAAAAGCAGTAATGACCTACTCGTCACTGACAATGACCCTCGATGAGCCAGTATGTCTCGCCGAGTCTCCATCTTCATCTCCTCCTCTTCCTCCTTCTTTTTCACCTCACTCTCCTCTGTTTTTAGATCTCCGTGGTTTTGTGCGATGAAGCGAGGAGGCAGAGCAAACGGGATCTCACTGGGCCTTCAGCACACAGAGGAAATAGTATTAAATGACAGATCTGCTGTATTATAACTGTTTTTTTTTTTACCACCAACAATCTCAGTTTTTTGATTAAATAATTCCTGTCAATGTATATTAGAGAAAGTGTTAGTGCAGGTGGGTCTCAACAAACTCCAAATGATGAAAGCAGTGGCTGTTTTGTATTTTTTGTGCCATAAAATACACAATGTC
Organism: Dascyllus trimaculatus; assembly: GCA_024666655.1. NCBI lineage: Eukaryota > Metazoa > Chordata > Actinopteri > Pomacentridae > Dascyllus > Dascyllus trimaculatus. Next base: position 9,318,957 of record CM045463.1, on the reverse strand, counting down.
CTGTTCACAGAGCTTCATTTTTTAGCTCAGAAACTGCAGCCAATGAGCATTTATAGTACGTTTATATGTGGCCGAGTCTTTTTTATAACATTTTTCCATCTATAAATCAAACGCCTTAAAGATAAATGCCGATAAACAGTTGAAGAAAACTCCTCTATGTGTGCATTTCAGGTGAAATGTTGATGAAAACGGTACTAACGTGGCCCAGGAGCCCTGAGACACCAGGATCACCGGAGGCGAGGACAAAGACGGTAAAGACGGGACCGTGGACAGCAGCTCCTGGTACTGATTCAGGCCTTTCCTTCTCCTCCGCAGGTAGCAAAGAATTAAACTGAGCAGCAGCAGAACTAACAGACCCACAGACAGACCAACGGACAGCAGCAACACCTGGTCTGAAGAGATAAACAGGTAAAATAACTGGTACAGGTGTGATACAGGAAGTGGACTTAGAGTAGTTTTCTGCTCACCAGCCATCGAGGGGATTAACTTTTTTTCTCCTTGTCAACTTCGACTCAGATAGTCTGACCATCCAAAGATGAAGCTACATGCGTTACTAACATGAGCGTTGACTGTTCGTGGTCCTGCAGAGCTGAGAGCATTCAACACACCTGGCTGCTTCTCAGCATGTCTGTTTGTCTGCAGGGCCGATTTAACCTCCTGAGGGGCCCCGGGGCTAAAAATGGGCCCCGACTGACCCTGAAGTTACATGTCAGAAACTCACCACTGCACTGTAATAAATTATTGTAAAAATCATGTCAAATTTTAACAGTGGTGGACTGTTTTTCTTCCCAAAATAAGATGACTCTTTTGCTCTGGGGCAAACCATGTACAACAGTGCAATAATCCATGTGCAATGATGATGATGGTCATTTTACTTGTGTTTACATACCAACATGTGCAATATTACTCCTGTGCACTTTATGATATGTGTAATACCTACTCAGTGTATTTATATTTCCATATTTTATAGTGTTTTTTTAATAATGTGTAGTTAAAGCTGACTTTGAAAGATGCACAACTATTCCAAGGTACCTGTACTGTAATGTATCCGTGCAATTAGAAATAAAAATTCTATTTTATTCTATTTTATTCTATTCTGCACCACCACAAGAATTTCCGTTGGGATTAATAAAGTTCTTATCTTGTCTTGTCTTGTCTTGTCTTGTCTTGTCTTGTCTTGTCTTGTCTTGTCTTGTCTTGTCTTGTCTTGTCTTGTCTTGTCTTATCTTATCTTATCTTATCATGATTGTGCACGTCTGGATGCTCAAAGTAGCTCAATGCCAAAATTCAGCCTGGCCAAGCAGCTTCCCTCTCATTTCATATTCACCCACTGCTTTAACAGTTTCACATTATCCTAACAATTAGCACTTCTTGTATAACTCTACACACATGTAATATGACGGCCCTGACAGCTGAGCTGATCTTAACTCAGAATCATAATGCTCATAAGCCACTCACCCACCCACTGATCACTTATAAACACACGCATCCGCACACTCAGGGCTGCTCAGAGATTGGACAAGAGCTAATGAGATGACTGTTAATCCTCGGGGCTAAAGGTGGAGTAATGGCTCTCTGTCCAGCACACGGACATGAACATATCACACACCGACACACACACACTCACAAAGGAAAGGGAAAAAAAATAATCGCCACATTCAGGCCCGTGCCAACTTCTCATGAGGTCTGGCTGAGACAGAAGGGAGGATCAAGACTAAGAAAAGTCACAAAGGATGAAAAACAGACTGCAGGGCTGGAGACAACAAAGGTGATCTCATTAGGAAGTGAAGGCGGAAGAAGGGAAGGAATGAGGGGAAGACGGAGCGACGCCATTTAGTGCGACTCTCGAGGCAGGGCAGAGGGCAGAACAGGAGGCAAGGCGTGAATTTCTAAGGTAAGAGGCTCTTCTTCTCTTGTATCTGACACTTTAATGTGGTTTTGTGTATATGAGCATCCATTTAAATTAACTGAGTGTTTATTTTTCCCATTTTATAAGACAGTTTGTGTATGTGCAGGTCAGAATCTGCAGGTCAAAAGCCCGACAGGTCAGATTGGGACATTTGTTTGGGTGCTGTACTTGGCTTTAACGTTAACATGGATTCCTGCATGTTTTTGTGTTCCTGAATCAAACAAAGTAGCATCGATTTTCAGTAATGAGTGCACCTAATAACCTGGGATAATCTGCTTTTAACAACATAAATGCACAGAAGAATAACACTACTAACCGCACCCTGTTTGAAGATATGAAAAAGAGGAAGTTAATAATAATTTGTTATGACCTTCATATTCAATTCTAGCTGTCGTTCGTTGTCTCTTTTGTTTCTTTGTCTTCTGGCACCTGATGGCCAAATCCTCTCTCAAATCTGTCTCGATCAATCTACATTTTGTCTCAATAATCAAATTATCTGGATTGTGTAATCTCATTTGGTTAATCTGGGAGTGCCTGTGAATGTGTGGGTGTGTGCACTGACCAGTGGTTCCACTCTTTTAATCCAGCTATCTAACAATGAGTTTCCAAAATGTTAAGTGGCGACTATAAATGATATTGTCCATAAAAACCATGTATCCAGTGACAGTGTGAAAGATGGTGCTCATGCTAATGAATCTGCAGAGAATTATCGACTGGATCCGTAGCTTCCATGGGCTTTATGGAGCTTTAAAAGTAACTGACAAACAAATTTAGGGACTAGCCGATGAACATAGTGGATTTTTAAAGGTGCAAACGAGACAGACGTTCCCCTCAGGAGTTGTCAGAGGCCAAAAACTGAAATAAAAGCAAGTGAATACCTGATTTACATCCGCCATGTGCAGAAAAGCATGACCCAAAATGAGTAGTAGTGTTTCATCAAACTGCTGGGTCTGTAAATCACCAACTGCAGGCGAATGGCCCTTTCGAACATGATTTATACAATGGCACCACTGCATTCTTACAACCCATCACTTCTAATGGTGTGCGCTTTGCAATCACAGTGTCATTGTGTGCAGCAGTAAAACTCACTTAGTTTGAACTTCCAAAGAAAAGAGCCATCCAGCAATGAAAACCTGACGTGCATCTGAATTTCCTGAATTGTATGACACATGTCTGCATTTGTATTGAGACCTCAGACGGAAAGTTCAATTTTGGACACAGGTCTCCATCCAAGTAGGCATGTGAGATGTGTCCTGATCTCTATTAATATACATTCAGTGGTTTTAACAGTTAGATTATTGGGGATTGAATATGTCTAATCAGAGCTTAGGTTAATTTGTTCCTGTTTGGCAGCTTTACAGAAAATACAATGCTCTGGCTCGTTTCTATTTCTTTAAACCGATCACAATCGTCTTAGGTTGAGCTAAAAGAAGGATGCGGCTTCGATATTCCCTTAAAATAGTGACGGGTGGAATTGCTGTAGTGAAACTCTGGCAGGCAGAGAGGCAAGAACTGCCAGTAAAATGGATAATTCACTGACAAATAAGGCTGCTTACAAATCCTCTGCAAAACTTGAAATTCTCAGTGTGGTAGGTTGCTGCCAAGAGGCTGCAGTTGTTCCAAGTAGTGAGGTGGATTTTGAAAATGGTAGCACGCAGATAGCAGAAGGAGGGGAGATAGCCGACTGACCTCAGAAGCCAGGGGCTGACTTATACCCGCAGTCTACATCCGGTGATTCAGACTATAATTAAGGTAACGAGGTAAGGAGGTGTAATTTTCATATAAAATAGTGCAAACCGCATTGAGTCTGAAAGGATAATAACTTCACCATGTTATCTTGAAGGGTGATATGTCAATGATGTGCTCAGAACATGTTTCTGCTGCTCCCAAATGATCATCATCATTATCAGTTTAGTAAGAAAAAAAGAATAACTCAGTCCTAAAAGATGTGTTTCTCCACAGGTCAGTGCTGTTGCCATGGCGAGGCCTCAACGTCCTGCATCTGAGAGCTACCAGTCGGTCTGCCACTCCGTCAGTCAGTCCATCTCTTACTCCAGTGAAGTCGGGATTTTGGATGACGACCATGCGCCCATTTTCTCCCTCTCTAAGAGCTCCATGGATGTCGTCATGGGCCCGCCACACAAGCGCGACCCCGCTTGGACCAGGATGGACCTGAAGCGCAGCTCCAGCACCAACACTCACTCTGAGAACCCCCCGGCGATGCTGCAGCAGCTTCATCCTCACATGTGGCAGCACTTCAACACCGCCAACAGCCACCAATTGTCACCAACAACCCAAAACGTGGACCTGCACAGTCCGCCGGCGCTGAGCGAGCGTTGGATTAATAACATGCAGCGGTGGAGCGGCTGCAGCGGCAGCACACACAGTCGCAGCAGCACTCCGGAGACAGTCGTGTATCGAGGAGCGTCCTCACGTCCGAGTAGTTTCATACAAGATGCCACTGGTTCTGCTGTGCCAGACTCTCCGTTGTCCAAAATAACCTCCACACCAACCACACCTTCACCGTTCATCTCCCCGCTCCACACACCTACTTTACCACCTGTAGATCTCTTAAATTCTCCTTCATCACGAACACTGAGCACACATCAGCAGCAACTTGAAACCGCACCGACATCCTCACCCCTGCAGACTCACACTTTATCACCTTTCCAGTCCAACTCTCCTGATTTCCGCAGGAGCACTGAGGACGAAGGCTTCCTGGAGAATAATTTGCTGATGTTTCAGTTCCCCTCCCCGATCCCGTCCTCTGCTAGCTTAGCAGAAGTAGGAGTGTCTCCAGATCCCGGATGCCTTATTGAAGACGAGATAGAAAAGCTGCCGAGTCCCAGAAGTGTGCAGGTACCAGAGGGTGAAGGAGTGAGAAGCCCTGTGCAAACAGTTAGTTCACCAAGAAGAGAAGCCCCAGTCAGCCATCTTGAGCTGCCGGGGCAGCTGGGGCAAAGTTTCCTGACGGGTCGAGGTCGGAGATCTCCACTTGTATCTTCCTTGAGTGACTCGCGGTTGGGCAGCTGCTGCAGGTGCAAAAAGGTAGATGCATTCAGGGAGGAAGCTACAATGACTTCACAGCTGGAATTAGTAGATGCAGCTGTGCAGACGACTTCTCCTGTTAACTCCTGGTGGGAGCTCCGGAGGAACTTGTCCACCTCCAACATGGGCTCCCACTCCATCTTGGGCTCACCACCTGGATCCAGACTGAACCTGAAGTCCTCGGTGGGGTCCAACTCTAATCTGGTGTCGCCGTCTTCCAGCATGTTCCCCGTGAGCAGCGGTGAGGAAGAGGAGGAAAGGCAAGGACTCGACCCGGCGTGGGGCACTTCCCCTCACGAGCTGGAGGGCAGGAGGTCATGTCTGAAGAGCCAGCAGGAGGAGAAGGACGAGATGGGGCGGAGGAGCAGCATGAAGCAGGTGCAGTGGGACGAGGACGGGATGACGTGGGACGTTCATGGAGCGTCGGTGGACCCCAAGGTGCTGAGCACCGCTATTCAGAAGCATCTGGAACTCCAGAGCAGCCCCCGACCACTGAGACGCTCCTCCAAGAAGAAGAAAGCACCAAAACCTCCCATCATATCAAACGTGGTTAGAGCCATGGTTCCAGAAATGAGTGCACCTGCTGTCATTTCTACATCGACAGACAAGGTGGAGGGTGAAAGTGGGGAAACACCGGAGGCAGATGTGGAGGCAGAGCAGGGAGGAGGCGGCGGCAACAAGGAGGAAATAGAAGAAATTCCTCAGAGAAGAAGCAGAGCAGAAGGAGATAAAGAAGAAGAGGAGGATGAGGTGTACGGAGAGGAAGTCAATCCGCCGTCGAGTGGAAACAGCCGGAAGAAGAGTGTGATCAGGTCACTGAGGAGGACTGGATGGTGTGGAGGCTCCAGAAAGGTAGACAACTGATAATGGAGACTAATCTAATCTAACTCTATTGATTATCCAGGGCTGATCAAGTTTGCACACTACTAATAAACTTTAAATGAAGCTGGGAGAGACTTCAAGTTCTGTTCAGATGTCATCTAGATTTTCTGTCAGCATATTTTCTGTTATTTGGTACAAGTTAGGAAATGCACTGAGGATCTTCTGTCTAGTTAGATGCAATTCTGATATAATTTTCATTAAAGCAACCAGCAATTTAGAGACACAGCTACCAGGAAGGAGTTAATACATTTGTTCATATCGATGTTCAATAAAAACACATTTTTCTGCTGCTGAAAAGTTTTTGTTTTCTTTTTTGTGACGACAAAAATGAGCCACTTAAAGGACATAAAGGAAAGAATGAATTTAGAGATGGAAAATAAATACGCACAGCTTTGAGATAATTGTACTTTACTTTTATGCTAGTTTGTATACAAACCCAGCTGATACTGGATTTGAAGCCAGTATTAATATCAGCCAATAGGGTTGGACAATGAATTAATTTTAAATTTAAATTGCGATCTGAAAAAAAAATGCAATTAGCCCAGCTGCAATTTAGAAAATAGATTATGCAGCGTGTCTGATTTTGGATTTAAACTTTTTTGTGTTACTGGTTTTACAAATTTACATTGTCTTCTTTGTTTGATGCTTTTTGATGGTATCTTATCTGGTCAGGCTCCATCACATGTTTCAGATCTATTACATAGTGAATAACGATCTGAGGCTTGACTTTAACAAACCATAGTGCAAATCCAGTTCAGTCCAATTGGCCAATGTTGCTGTTGCATGTTTAAAATTTTATACAACAGTAAAACCCTTTTTGAAATATGGATCCATTGCCAGTATATAAAGAAGAACAGACTGTCTGTGGCGTCACCCGAGGTTTACCAAAGAAGCTCAGTGTGGCGGCTCCGGTTGCTGCCTTTTTGGCATCGATCGACTCCTCGTAATTGCCGGTTAATCCGAAAACAAGTAAACAGGTGAGGCTGATCCGGATCATGCAAAAATCTCTGAGCCATCAACTGTCCTGCGACGATGCCCACCTGTCTCTCAAAGCAGTTTAAACAGTTGACTTATACACCGATCAGCCACGACATCACAACAACTGACAGGTGAAGTGAATAACATGGATCATATTGGTACTATGTGCTGTTCTGATGGAAAACCTTGGATTGTAACTTCCATGTTGATGAGACTTAGACACCCAAATAAACATTGTCCCACAACAAGCACACTCACTCATGCGAATGGAAACCCCAAATGTCACTGGAGGAAAATGCACCCCACCACATGGAAACAAAAACATCTAACAATCAGGAACATGTTGAGGAACATGACAATGGCCCAACATGTTGATTTGACCTCCAAACCTCTTAGACCTCATTCTGATCAAGCATCAACAAGATGCAGTGGAACAAGTTTGATTGACAGATGCCCCACTGCACAAGCCAGAGTACCCAAAGGATCCAGTGCCAACGTCCTGGTTCCAGACCCCATGGGACACCCTGAGAGGTCCTCTTTGAATTTAACATGTTTTACTTAAGAGATCAACATAAAAAAAAAGATAAACACAATAGATCTGACATCTGGCACTGTTTCTTTGGCTGAAATGTGTAATTTTTCCTTTTTTCTTTCAGTTTTAGAGGCTACACATCCAACATTATATACACACAAGAAAGTAAAAAGGCCAAGCATCCTCTCCTACAGCTGACACAACATAATATCTTTCACTGTTTAAGAATAAACTCAAACTCAGATAATAAGGCGCTCTCACTCCCTCAACTCATTCACCGCAGAAAAAACACACACAGAGTTCATGTGTGTGTAAACTTGGTGAACCACAGCGGTGAGTTTGACCATTCAGTCGCTGCCATTCAGATGAGCGGGCACATTCTCTCTCATTCACCGCAGTAAAAAAGATCAGCCCACTAGTGGCTTCCACTGTCGTTATTGTTGTCATATTTCCACAGATGTGTGTAGAGGGAGCAGGAGGGTTACTTTTCATTCATTTACTGTTCATTTCTGGCGTTAAAGGGCAAATCAAATGTTGATTATTGGAAGCAAACCGGATTTCAGTCGAAACACACTGTCAGCACTTTGAACTGGGACTGACTGACAACACTCCCAGCATGACATCAGAACAGTATGTGACTGGTTTGTTGTTGTTATTTGTATGAACTGACTACAGCCCAAAGAACTCTGGCTTATTGAGGTTTCTCAGTATTTCAGTGTTAAAAACTTGAATAATTATGCATCTGCTGACATTTTTTTAAACTCTATAGATATCATCTATACTCTTTTAATGGGGATCACTTAACCACTGTGGCTGAAATAGAGTATGTACCAAATGAGTGAGGCATCTGACAGCTTAAAAGCAAACCTAAGAGTCTGGATCCACACTAGCAGATCTGTTAGGCTGCACTAAAGCACAGACACCTCTCTAGTAGAGCATGTTAACCTTGTTCTGTTTAGCTTTCACATGCTAACAGGCTAATATTTGCTAATTACCATGAAACATAAGGCACAGTGGAGGGTGGTTATGACATTGGTTTTACAGATGTTTAATCACAAACCAAAGCACAGGACAAGTTTAAATCTTGATCTGATGAAGGGCGAGATGTGAAGGCACGAGATCAACAAGTTGCTGCAGTTCGAGACAAATGTTTTCAGTGGCTTTCAGTTGGTCTTGGTTGTCTATTTTGGTATTTTAAATTGTCTTATTTATTAGTATTTCATATCTATTGATAGTTTTACCTTTTCTTTCTTTCTGCACATATTTTTGTAACGTTTACAGCACATTGGTCGACTCAGGTTAGTTCTAAAACATGCAATGTTAATAAACTTGATTTGATCTGAGGGGACGAAGAACATCAGAAGCAAGTTTAAGGGCGGTGCTTTCCATAGCTGTTGAGACATTTCACATGAAACCTGAAAATGCAACCCTCATGGTGGCACTAGGAGGAAAACAGATAGATAGATAGATAGATAGATAGATAGATAGATAGATAGATAGATAGATAGATAGATAGATAGATAGATAGATAGATAGATAGATAGATAGATAGATAGATGGATGGATGGATGGATGGATGGATGGATGGACGGACGGATGGATGGATGGATGGACAGATAGATAGACAGACAGATACTTTATTGATTCCCAGTGGAATTTAGGTAACCAGCAGCGTATTAAACATACAGAATATACATAAATAAAAGATAAATACAGAATATACAGAAAGATGAGAAAAAAATCAGACAAAAAGAAAAAATATTAATTAAAAAAAATAATAATGTAGAAAATAAAATAAATAATAAAAGATAATAAAAAATAAATTACAAAATTAAAAAATAAATAAATAAATAAAAATAAATAAAGGGATCTGTAAAGGCATTAGTGTTTATCCTCTGGAAACGATGAATGTCCGTGCAAAGTTTAGTGACAGACAGTCCATGGCTTTTTCTGCATAAAGGAAAGGGCCTAGCATGAGCACCCGAGAAAAAAATAGCAGTTTTCTATATAAGGGTTACATCTAATAAAGCATAACCGACATTTTGTTTATCGAGTGGTGAATTGATTTCTGTCGAATAAAGTAACACACACTCATTTCTTTTACATACACAGATCGACCACTACAAGCATTACTGTCATGTATAGTCACCATGTTACTTTGAGAATGTGTGCCTGTAAATTTTCATAGTTTTGCTGTATTTTAATTTATTTAAATCTGTTACAAATGTTGTTATTTTATAGGTATTTGCAGTTATTTTCATCATCTTTAGTGTTTTGAATGTTGCATGTTTTTTGCAGTCAGATTTTAAATTTTTTAGGATTTAATTTTTTTTTTTTACACTGTGATAAAAACTACTGTTTTTCACTGATCAATCTCTAAGCTAATAAAGATTTAACTGTGAGAATTGAATATCAGTCTGGATGATGTAGTGTCTTGCTGTGATCATCCTTTATTATTCCAGTTTTAACTGAAATGAATTAATTCACAGGTAAGGTAGAGGTAACTACATATTTCCCGTGAGGATGAACTGTCATGTAGGTCTGACGTAAAGGTCATTTAGAGGTCAGGACGACGCTGCCATGACTCAGGTGGCATGATGTGATGTTTGTTTGCGTACAGGGCTCGTGCCTTTGTCTTGTGTGCATGTTGGTGTACAGTGAACCAACTGTATGTATGTGAAAGTGCTGATGGCACTTCCCCGAAATCCTTTTTCTCAGCTGCAGTGGAAACTCAAAGCTACAGGAGAACTATCCAGCGCTCGGCCTTTGTTGTGAGCAGCTCATTGTCCCTGGAGGTGTGCTGTTGTGTGTCGGTGTGTGTACTGTATGTGTACCTGTACATGTGGCCGGTATAAATAGCGTTGGATGTTGGCCGGCCGGTGATTCTGTGGAAGACGATGGCTGTACCAGGACCTCCTCCTCTGCTGCTCCTTGTGTCTCTGTTGCTGCTGTTGAATAAGGCGTCGCTGCCTGCAGCTGCATACACTCTAACACCTGGAAGACAGCCGCAGCACAAAGTCCTCCACCTGGGTGAGGATTTATCACATGGAGTTAATAAGACTTTTTAAATGTGACTAAGTGAGCGCTCTGTATTTACATGTGGTGTTCCTCTCCTCTTAGACTGGCCCAAGGACTGTGGTATGGCCCACTTCAAGCCCAACATGGCTGAGAGGATTGTCTCTGGTAACGAGGCCAGACCTCACTCTTGGCCCTGGCAGGTGTCTCTGCAGGTAAATCACATCAATATGCTTCAATATTTAAAGGATAGGGAATACTTCAAGAATTCTTAAATCACCTTAACAAGATGTGTATTTGTACATTTGCTGGACTGAGTCTTTATCCATTCTTTGGTTGAAGCTGATCATTATTTGCATTATAGCTTCACATGTTGTTTGGGTTTCTCAGTTATTTAGCGTACAAGTGTCAAAATACTGTATAGTTAAACAAAAAGGCCATTAAAAGTCTCTAGAGACAAAGGCGATGTCTTTGAAATTATTGTTTAGTCTAAATCCACCAAAAATAATGAACTTAAACTGATCTAAAACAGAGAATTTTGGACAGTTCTTACATTTTGGGTTCAAAAACTTCCATGTTTGGCAATTTTGCTTTGATTAACCAGTTATCGAAATCTTTTTTGTTGCTTACTTAACAATAATTAATTTTTTTGACCATTATTCTGTTCTTAGGTCATATGGATATGTTAACCCCTGTATACACTGTGAAAAATATTTATATTTTTTTGCAAAATTTCCTCTTTATTTTACAAATCTTCGTCATATTTTTGAAATGCACAAAAATATCAACATAACTACAAAAATAGACGGTTAATTGGCATGTCCTAATGCAAAATTTAAAAATCTGTAACTGTGAAAAGCCAGAATATTTCAGTTTTTCTTAAAGAAAGTTGATATTTTTGACAATTTAAGTAATATCTCAAGTATTTCCTTTTTATTTAATATATGAAACTGTTTAATACTGTAAATATATTTCTAATATTAGATACAGTTAGTGATAATTAACTGAAAAAGAAGCATTGGTTCTCTAATTTCACACGGGTCTGTTTGTTAAATAAGAGAAATCTTGCATATTTACACAAAGTTTCACAACCACTTGATCAGCAGATGCAGGTTTTTCTCTCCACTGTCACCAAGGAGAAACTGGTAGATTTTTATCTGTAACATTTTACTGAACAGATGAAAAGGAAGCAGCTATAGAGAGGCAAGATACCAAGATAGTAGGTGTGCCTTTTACATCTTCTTATTTCAGATTTATCTTGCAAGTTTGCTTTACTTTTGTATGTCATCACTGAGGAGAGTTTCTGTTTTCGCCTCACAGGTTCGTCCAAGAGGAAGCAAACATTACATTCACGTCTGTGGGGGAACTCTCATCCACAAGAACTGGGTCCTTACTGCAGCTCACTGCTTCCAGAAGTAAGAAGATCATCTGCTCATTTGTGATTTGATGTTTGTGAAATCAAACATAATGTACAAGCCGTGCCTGTTTTATTTCTCTTTCCTCTCTCAGGGGTAAAGCCGAGGATGCTGGGAGCTGGAGGATCGTCCTGGGGAAGCACCAGCTGAAGCGTTCGGAGACGGCAGAGAGGATTTTCCCGGTGAAGAGGATCTACAGACACGAGAACTTCCGCTACCCGGCTCACAGCGAGCTGGACTACGATATCGCCCTGGTGAAGGCCGGCACAGACATCGTCCCCTCAAACTTCATCCGCTACGCCTGCCTGCCGCGCAAGCAGATAAACCTCAAACCGGGACACTACTGCTGGGTCACAGGCTGGGGAGACACCCGGGGTGAGTGGAGAGAAGTTAGGAAAGGAGGAGCCTTTCATACAGCGGTAAATGATAGAAGTACAGAAGCAAAGAGAGGCCATAATTAAAACCACACAGGCATCTAAGTGAGTGTAAAATGTGAACATGAGTCAATATTTTAATTTTAATTAAACATATTTGATTTATTTCAGACATGCCACAGTGTCATAAAACCAAAAAAGAAAATAAATTACTTTAATGAAAATGCCCGAAAGAGTAGGATGAAGTTTAACTCAATAGTTCCAACCCGCTGCATGTCTGTACATCTCATATTTTACCGTTTTCCTGTTTGCATCAATTTAAATTCATTGCATGAAAATATGGCTTGAAAAGGAGGTTTTCAAGTTGTGTGTTTGTGTTCGGTTTCACAAATTTAGAAGAATGAAGCACTCAGACAATAAAAGGGAGCTTCGAATTAAATTAGCAAAACTTAGAGGGTAAAATATTTGAGTCTGTACTCTGAACCAACTGGTGGCCCTACATAAAAAGTCAGGGAATGACCAAAGTCGGTGCGATTCATCATCTGGGGAGGATGAATGTCTGTAAAACTCAGTAGTTGATATACTCTGATATTCCAGTCTGGTCTGACGTGATGGACCAGCATCAATGGGAACACTACGGAAGTCAACACTTTCACACATTTACACGCTTCAGATTTTTTTGTGTTATGATAATAAATAATAATAATAATGCATTGGTTTTATATAGCGCTTTTCTAGGCACTCAAAGACGCTTTACATTGTATTATTCATTCACTCCATACTCAATGATGGTAAGCTACATATGTAACCACAGCTGGACTAACTGAGGTGAGGCTGCTCCATCGGCCCCTCCGACCACCACCAACCACTCACTCTCACACTGCATCCACCCAGGCTTCCTGGTGTTCCCTCACAGTCTCCCATCCAGGTACTGACCAGGCCCAACCTCGATTAGCTCCCGAGATTTGATGGATCGGGCGTCCACAAGGCGGTATGGCCATGTGTTGCCTTTCTGGGTGGGAATCTGTCATCAAAATGTGCTTGAGATAAGTGCTTCACTGAATGATCAGATGAACGCTTTAGATGTTGAAAAAGATATTGCGGACAGGAAGGCAAGCTGGATTACTGGGATTGAAGTCACAGATTTTTTCACTGGTAATGCTACTGTGGCTGAAAAGTCGAGAACCAAACTGTTGGGTGCTGCACTAAAGTGAATCAACTGTGCAATAATCCTGGAACTACCAGGACGCCAGTACTCCTTCTGCATGCTTGTTATTTTTAGGGCTGCACTACTGTATTTATACATAATACTCTTCTTATTGTACCAGCACCATCTGCTTTTTCTTGCACCTCAACTTGGTCTTTCTACCAGCACGATTCTTACTTAAGAAAGTGATGAAAGTGAAACTGGAGCTACTGGATACCTTCAATTTCACCAAGTGGATGAATAAAGTATCTTACTATCTAAAAGTAGAAATCACAATGCAATTTCAATTGCTAAAATCTTGCCCTTTAACACATCTCAGGTGGGAAGGAGAACGTGTCTCTGGCAGAAGCTCTGAATCAAGCCCGTCTGCCCATCATTGATTTCAAAACCTGCCGTCAGAAGAAGTTCTGGGGCGACCGGGTCCGAGACTCTATGATCTGTGCTGGGTTCAGAGACACTGAGGGCCCACCTGCCGCATGCCAGGTAGGATTATATGTATGTAAATGATTGCATTGGATGTAAATTAGCTTCTGTCAGGTAAAGTTCTCACCTATCTTTTTCTTTCTCTTCCAGGGCGACTCTGGTGGTCCTCTGCTGTGCCAGCTGGGCCGGGACCGCTGGGAGGTGCACGGCGTGGTGAGCTTCGGCCCCATCGGCTGCACCGTGGAGAACAAGCCCAGCGTCTTCACCCGCACCGCCGCCTACATCCCCTGGATCGAGGCAACACGCATCAGGGACTTCTTCCTGCATTAAGCGGGCCGCCTGCCTCAGCAAGGATAAGCTCTGCTCTGTTAAACGTCTCCAGTTTGTTCCTGTTCTACAGACATTTCCACCATTTTCGCAACACATACATGTTCTGAATGTGCAACAACTGTTTCCTAACACAAATATTTGACACTGTGCACTGCTCTGGTGGTGCACTGCATAAGATTCACTGCCTGATTCATCACCTTTTGCATTAAATCTACAAGGCGCAATAAAATCGGTTAAAAGCAATATTTTGTGAATGTTTCCAGGTTTATTCGTTTATATTACAGCAGGTTTGATGGAGACACATTAACAGCAAGAACTTCCAGTACAGCTTTACAGTGATTTCTTCTCGCACAGTAAAACAGAACCCACTGCAGATACGCTTCAATAAATACAAGAGTAGAACCGACCGTAAGGCTTTGTTCTGTGTTTGCAGGTCTCAGTTGCTCTGCGTTTACAGAAGAGTCTTTCAGTCCCGAATCCGTCCGGTGAAACATACACCAGACGTCAGAGGTCGTCTTACTAATTGGCTCCTTTAACCCAAATGTCATGGGTTCACCGTTTTCAAATCTGGCATCAGAAGTCTCCCAATCACAATACAAATGTCGCACCTTTGTAAAACATCCTCACAGGTTGTTCTTATTACTGATCAGATCAGTGACAGGAACACCTCAGAGGATACAGACAAATAAAGGGAGAGACGTCGGAGGACGGTGTGGGTTTCCAGGGGAGTTTAGTCCACAATTTCACAACTTATTTTTTCAGATGCATCTCTTTAATTCCCAGAAGGCTCCCGGAAAGTGGCTATAGAGGGGAAAACCAGCGAACTGGGACCAGCTCGCCCGTCCGTGAAAAGCACACTGCATTTGACCAGAGTCTAATTCCTCTTAGCGCTGTGGTGAAAGGCTGTGTCCTCCACATACTTGGCCCTAACGTCAAAACGGCTGCGTGGGAGGGTTTTAGTACAGCCGGGAGGAGGAGGAGGAGGA
This sequence comes from Dascyllus trimaculatus, assembly GCA_024666655.1. Lineage (NCBI taxonomy): Eukaryota > Metazoa > Chordata > Actinopteri > Pomacentridae > Dascyllus > Dascyllus trimaculatus. The sequence continues at coordinate 9,303,858 of CM045463.1, read as the reverse complement.
GCCGGTGAGATGGTCCCAGTTGTTGTAGAGAGCGTAGGCACCAGACAAGGCCAAACCGGCCAGACCTCCACGAGCTACACCCTTTAATCCACCTGAGAAAAGAAACAGAAGAAGTTAGGATTAAAGCTCAGCATGCACCATCCTCATAACTTCAGTAAACAATAATTAACAACACATCACTACAGACAGCATAAGGTATAATAATAACACAAAAAACCCAGAATTTGTTGGGTTTTAAGGTGTTTCCCAGCATTATTCGCATATTCAAAATACTAAATTTTGTATGTTATAACATGTCCACAGAGTATTTAGACAACACAAGGGGAGCAAATAAATACAGGTAGTGAGACTTGTATTGCAATAACACAATAATGGCTACTTTCAGCATCTCAATTGAGAGAATCTGCTGTTTTACTTTATTTTATGTCACTGCAAAGTCAATATCTTTGACATTTATACTCTGTTTTACACTTTCTTCCAAACTGTTACGACCAGTTATTAATATTCCTCCAAAAATTCACTAAGAAATCCAAAAATATTGGACAGATTATTAATGGAAATAACTCTTAGCTGCAGCCCATAATAAAAAATCTAATATTCAAGATGTCACAATGTGAGATTTAACTGATCATTCTTTTAGATGAGAAAACGCCATCATTAAATCACAGCAGCAAAAGCTAGAAAGTCAATAACACATGAAGGCACAGTGTACATTAATGTCAGATATACAAGTTGAAAAGAAAAGACACGTACTGCCGGATTTAAAGAGCATCCCCGTTAACGTCCCGGCAGCCACTGTGTTGATGTCGTCTTCTGCTCCTCTGGCCTTTTCTATCGCCACACCGAATGCACTATATAACAAGGCTGCAACGACAGAGAAAATGCACCAAAGTTTCATAAGAGGCTGATGTAGGAATCGCATCATTTAAAAGTGGGACACATCAGTGAAAATCGACAGAAAATCCATAAAAGCACCCCAATGTTGTTCATATTTCTGGTCAGTTGTAAGTCTACAGCATTTTATTTACAGTTATATTGCAGTCTTACCAACAGAGCCCAGAGAATTTGCCCAAGAAGCCCCCTGCCTGGTCACCATGTTGAGAATTCTGCAGAGAGACGGCAAACATTTAGAGGACGAGGGATCCGAATCCAATACCTGTAAAACTACTTGGTGAGCTGAACTCCATACTCACTGTACATTACGTGGTTTGGACCATGCCATGTCTCTGGTCTCCTTCAGGCCCATCCTGAGGCCATTTACTGCTCCAAATGCAGCTCCTGCAGTTGAAACAAGGAAGCAGAACAGTCGAGTGAAACAGTATGTGAACTCACATCCAGCGACAGATCAGAACAGTAGCTGAAGTGATTCAAACAGTGCTTCATGTACACTACAAGCCAAAAAGTATGTAAAAAGTAAGTGGACACCCAAACCACTGGTATTACTGCTGCTGTGACTATTCTTTGAAGGCTGTCCACAAGTTTCTGGAAGTTCACTGCAGGGATTTTCTCTCATTTAGCCAAAAGAGCTCCTAGCTGGAGGAAAATTTTCTGTATGGAAACTGTGTTGATCATGGAGCCATTGTAAAGGTAAAATGTTCAGTTTAATGCACAATACTTTATTCTACATAATACTGTATACACAGATTTTCCTTAGCTTGTCTGTGCTTTTGTTTTGTTTTCTTGGTGAACATGTGGCAAACACTTTTATGACAATATAAAACCAGAAATAAAGGATGTCTTCAAAGTTCTAATACTTAAGTATCAATGTGGGAATCACAGTGGCTCCGTTGTTAAGGGGAGAACACTCCTTTGTCTGGGTGAATGTGTTGTAATTGTGCTTGTCTTTCATTACTGTGTTAACATTAAAATTATTACCAGGGTACCCTGACAAGTAGGCACAGGTGGTTAAATAGACAATAAACCTTTCTTTCTGGTGGTTTTTGATAGGCCATTCAAAATGATCATAATTATGGGTTGTGATAAACTTTCACAACCATATCACCAAACTTTGTGACAAGCTCACAACTTGTGTAAAAACATAGACTAAAATGTACTCAAAACTCTGGTGTCCACATATAATTTCTCTGTACTTGCAGCACATGTAGTACAAATATGGTACATTCATTTTTACCACTATTTTAATACTATTTCAAATATAGTTGAAGAAACTTGTGTGTCAGATCTTGGGGTTTCTTACCGGTCATACAGGAGCCTCCAATGGTAAAGAAAGCCAGTTCAAACCTTCCTCTAGTTTTGTTTGCCCCTGTGGGTAGAATGAACTCATCTGTGTCCTAAAACAAACCAAGACAAAACGTTAAAGGCCAAAAAATACACAAAACATTTAATTTACTGCAAAAAACTGCTCTAATTCAATTATAACTCACCTGAATCAGGTAACGAGGGTCGACGTTGAGGTAAGGAGACAAAGGACTCATTCCAGTCACTGCAATTAAATTACAACAAAATGTTAGAAGTTATTAACTACAATATTTAATTTTACAGGCATTTAAACGTCACGTACAGCTGTTGATACAGTTAGCTGTAGCATCTCAGCTAAGCGAAGCAATGTGACAGCAGCTAGCATAGCAGTAAGATAACATGACACTTACATGGGACACCGGCGAGCTCCGTGTTGGAGTACTCAGGCGCACCGCCTCCAAAGAGACCCCCGAGACCTCCTTTAACTCCCCCCGACCCCTGTGAGTTGCTGTCCATCGCTGTGAAAGATCTAAAGGGTCAAACTGGAGGCTGGAGGGGAGATGCTAGCCGAGCTAACGTTAGCAAGCGCTAGCTAAATGTCGCAACACTCAGAATTTAGGGTAAACTAATCGACGAAGAGCTGCTGTATTCACCGCCACCAACAGACGATGTCCCGACAGAGAGTATTTTAAAGTTTTGGTGGATTTTCAAATCGAAAACACGGTTTTTCCGCAAAGTTTACTCAGCTCGTCTTGTCGTCATGCCCCTGACCTCCAGCAACACGCTCTGCCGTAAAGTGACGACCGGTGCTGCACTGTTGTTACGTCACAACAACCACCGCAAAATATGGAAAATAAACACATTACCGGTATCAACACCATTTTAATCTAATTATTTATGTATCACAGCATATTTATAACTGATAGTTAAAGGAAGAAAAATATTCTAATATCGTCAGCGACACCCAGGTTTTACGACAGTTGCACTGATCTGGGATCTGTTTATTTAACTGGAGAACTAACAGAACTGACTGCAGGAAGAGAGCAGGAGAAGAGTAGCCTTGGTCCAGCTTTTGATTTTCTGTACTGCAGTTAAACAATGATTTGGGCAACTATATCTTCATATGATATGGATGGGAGTTTTTTTTTTTTACTCAATGTGAAGTAACAATAATACATTATAAGTAAAACAACACAAATGCTAACAGACAAATGTTTACAAGGTGCACATTTAGAATAATATCTCCTTTTTTAAACTTAAATTTTTGAATATTGTAACTTGCAACAGTAGGTGACTATATATATATAAACAAAGTAGGGAATTTAAAAAAAACAAAATATTTGCGTGCGTGTTGCAAGTCTTGTCAAGTATAACAAGACAAATAAAGGGCAAAAATAGCAAATAAAATCTATTATAATTTTTTTTAAAGTCATAAAAATGTCTAATATTTACAATATTATTTGAGTGAGACAGCTTCACAGATTGTACAAGAATGTGCAAAGTGTTTGCAGGATTGTGTAGGAATGAAGCAATCAACAACAAAACATTAAAAAGCAATAATAAAACATTAAAAAAAAAAAGACAATAAAATACCAAAAGAAAGACATAGTAAACATAAACATGAAATGGAAACCTTCAAGTAATGAAAGAAAAGAACATGCATACACAACTTGAAAAAAATAAACATGTAAATATATAAATATACAGTACAATAAACTTTTCTTGTTCACATTCAACACATCAGGCTCTAAAAACATGAAAACAAAATAATTAGTGTCAGGAACAGCAGAAGTCACATCTGTAACTGAATTTTACATGCATGTTTTATTTATTCATTTAAATTTTATCTCTATAGCCTGGGGCAGCGTGGGTAATTTAAAAGTTTAGTACTCCTCTTGCCAGATTATTAGGAAATATTCTAACGTTAACTCCTCAGAACTCTTGGTGACATCTCAAAAGTGTTTTTGGCATTATTTTTCAGTCGAGTAGATAACCGATTCAGCTCTACAGTTGCAGGTTGTTATGAATCACTCTTAAAGGATTCAGTGGCATCTGGCAGTGAGGTTGTAGATTCCAGCCAGCTGAATAAGCATCGCTTCACACTGTCCTTCCAAGTGTGCGGGAGAAGCTACGGTGAAGGTGAGAAATGAGGAAGCACCTTCCTAGAGCCAGTGTTTGGTTTGTTTTTGTAAAGCGACCTGACTGATTAGAAACCTATAATAGAATCAGACAACAGAGGATCAGTGAAGTCGGTAATGCAGTGTAGTGTTTGTGTCTTTGTTTTTGTGCTACCGTGTTGTAAAATCAAACACTCAAGACATTGTGTGAGTGAACTGTGACAGTGAAGTCACAGGGTTGGGGTTAAAGTCAAGCCAAGGAATTCCCAACGGTTTTATTTCTTTATGGTCCCACGCTGCAGGTTGATAGGATTGGTCCCTCAAATTTGTGACGTATAAAACCCTGGGAGTAGGATATCTATGTTTTTAGTCTGTCATCTATACACTGTGCCAGAAAAAATATGCTAAGAATTGTGAAATACTATAGCATTCAAAAATGGTAAAAGGAATAAATGAATGAATGAATGAATCCAAATATCTGCAAAGTAATTACATATTTTTTGCTGATTTAAAGAGAGTAAAAGGAGTGCTATTTTACAGTCAAAAAAATAATTATTATTTAAAATACAATTTTTTTAATGTGAACATCATTCACAGTTTTGATCTTTTTTGTAATATAGTCAACATGTCAAACAATACTTTTTTCCTGTGTTTTTACTGGATATTATCTTTAATTTGGCAAAACCTCTGTAAAACAACGTTTAAAATATGTACTATTTTTCAATCCTTAATATACATAGATTTTATTTCAAAACCCCTTAAAAAATCTACAACATAATGATATTCTTGCTGATTTACACAGAGTAAAAAGAATGGGATTTTACAGTCAAATAGTTACTATTTGTAAAAACACAATTCACATATTTTTTAAAATAACCCCACATAGCTGCAAACTAATATTTTTTTTGTGGATCTGAGCATAGCAAAAATACATTTTAACATATTTACTTATATGATTTATTTTTTCAGTCATTTTTCTAGTTACTATTTGTAATTCAACAAAACTATGACAAATCTCTAAAGTGACAGTAAACTGTTAAAAAATACAGTTCAAGTTTTCTCTTTTTTTTACAGTGTACATTGCAAGAAGGAAATGCTGAGCTAAGGCGTAGACTGCCTATTTTGCTGATGACGTTTCCTCTACTATATATATATATATGAGTGTGTGTGTGTGTGTGTGTATATATATAGATATATATATATATAAACATATGGACATACTGACATGGTAAAAAAAAAAGGATTTTCACCCGAGGGGGGTCTGTAAAGGATGCCAGCTGCACCCTCTGTAGATATAAAAGAGTCATTCTAATTCACAATGCCTCTTATTTTCAGGTATTTATATACAACACCTAACTGGAGAAATAAGGCAAGAAGACTGAGTAATAGATGCCCTTATATCCCTCATGGAGATGGACTTCCTGTGATGTTACACTGGGAGGCAGCAGAGAGCCAAACTACAGAGGAGTCCTGTTACTGAGGGTCCAACCTGTTGGTTCTGCTCCTCCTCAGTCTTCTTTCTAACCAGGCCTGATTTAATAAACTGATTTAGTCCAATCTGCTCCCAGCTGCCACAGATAGAGGTTACATTTACATGACGCTCTGTACTTGAAGTAGAGTCAAATAACTTCCATATGACATCTGTCAGGCCTTTAAATGCATGATTTTCGCACCCTTTCAGGCCTGCCGGATTCTTACCCATGATGCAACGGCGACACCGGACCACACGCATGCACACGTACGCGCACATTTATGGCAGTGGCGGCTCGGCCCCGGCCATCTGCTGCCGGTCAAAGGGACAGAGGCACTGAAGGAATTTAGTGTGTTGAATTTCGCGAATAACAGAGCATCTTATTTGGATTCTGCCATTGTATGTGTGTATTCAGAAGGGGCCAAGTGGAGCGATGAAGTTTGCCATTGTCGCCCAGTGTGGGTGTTTTCAGACTCTCTGGCATGATCTGTGAGTTAGTGTTCTCTGTGTTACTGCCCAGTGTGCCCACTGTCTTTCCCACAATGCCCCATTCAGCCCCGGGCCTCTCTCTCTTCCCTCTCTGCCTCCCTCTCTGGTCGCTCTCTCAGGCCGAGCTGCCACCCATTTTGTGCCTCTGGCTAATCATCATCATCATCATCCCCATCATCATCATCATCATCATCATCATCATTGGGCCAAATTTTCAGTTGTGGGATAAAATAGCAGTGATGTCATCTTTGTTGTCTTTTTCAGCAACTCTTGTTTTCGTCTTCCCCTTCCTCTCTCCTCTCTCTCTCCTCTCTCTCCCCTTTCTTTCTGTCTCTCTGAGCTCCCAAACACAAAAGACAAGAGAGGCCACGACAGGACCCCAGTGTATGCTGGTTGTCAAGGAGACAAGGAGACAGTGTTGGGTCTTTAAACTGCCTCAGAGGGGTGTGTGGAGTTAGGGGGAGTTGGCCTTATTTACATGGGAAGAGAAGGCGAGTAAGAGGGGTTTGAAATACAACTTTTGAGCCGTTTCCCTGCAGCTTATAGGACTAAAATCAGTCGGTTATCAAATATTTGCCGAGCAGAGGAAATCTGGAGCGGCCTCATTATGTGGAGAACGCTGAGCATACACGGCAATGTAAATCAACTTGTCTTTCTTTTCTCCTTCTTCTTCCTCCTCCTGTGCACTTTCTCTCACACTTTGATTGTAAGCTCTGGGAGCCCTGGGCCCCAGTGTTGGCAATGGGGCGAGAGCTGACTGCAGAATACATTACCAGATGCTTTAAGAGTGTTTCATACCAGACCTCGAGAAAAAAAAACAACTTGAAAACAGGAAAAACCAAGACAAGAGTAACACACCCATGCGTGCACCCCCACCCATCTCTGCGCACATTTATATTCCCCTTTCTCGCTATCTCCACTCAGTGCTTCCACTCCGCTCCTTCCTGTCCAGAGGATTGTCAGCGGCGGTCACATTATGTCCTTTTCTCTCCCTGTGATCAGGGGGTTGGGGTTGCGGCCGCAGAGCAGGGCTCAACTCCAAGCCTGAAGTTCAATATCACCCCCCGACTCCACAATGAAAGCAGGAAGGGCAGGGAGAGGACGAATGAGCCACCCACTGCTGCATTCACCACACAGAACCCCCATGTGATTTTCTTCCCTTTCTTTTTTTCTGAGTGAAACTTTTAAATGGGTGCTTTTACTTTCAACTTGTCAAACCCCTTTAAAAAAAAAACATTTTAATATGTGCAATTAAAACACATGTAGCTCCCATTATTAGCACTTCTGCTTCTTCTTTTTTGGTTGTTTTTTTCCAGACTTCAGGGACAAACTGTGATCCTGTGTAATATTTACTCTGCAGATGTTTGAGGGCGAGCTTGCACAATCAATTTCCCTTCAATTCCCCGGCCATCTCCCAACCTGAAACCCCCCCCCCCCTCTCTCTGTTTCTTTTTTTTTTCTGTTATACATGTGCATGCCTGTGAGAAACCATGGTGAGCTGGGTGTTTTCTTCTCTCCTGTTACACACATGGATGTGAGCAGTGTCCACTTAAATAGCGGAGGAAGACAGAGAACAAGAGAAAGAACACAGAAAAAAAGGAGAAGTGGGAAAAACATGTTGTGGCCTTTTCCCTGCATTTAGTCTGAAGTATCCGCTCTGGCTTTTTTTCTTTCTCTTCCTCCCTCTTCTGTGTCTAAGGAGTGTTTGGTGATTAGTATGCAGAAAGGAAGCTGATTTGCATAATTAAGTGCTACAGAGAAAAAGCAACAAAGTTTGTTAGTTTTACAACTATGAGTTTAATAGTTTACAAAGAGTTATTCCTGCTCAGAATACTTTAAAAGTTAAAAGATCATTGTTCAACACATATCTTTCTTTCTGTTTATCTTACTTGTTTTTTTTAGACACACATGTATGTTTTTTTTTAAAAGGAATCCAAAGCAGAGACAGATACCATTAAAGTGGTTAATAATCACAGAAGTGGTAACAGTTAGTAACCTACACTTGGCACTGAAGAGTAGATTAATGTACTACACTGTTAATCGTCACACTCATAGTATACAAAAGGCACAGAAGGCAAGCAATGCTGATCTCAAAAGGCTCAAGTTAATACAGAGAACATCAGACTCCAGTTCATCAGGACATTGAGAATGTGACATGATCGCATAATTATCAAACTGCTCTCCGTAATAAGGCATAATGTTCTCGTCTGAAAAGGTCATTTAATGTTATTTTCACGTACAAAATAGAATATAAAAATACATTATAAACTTGTTACAGGTGTTACGACTGCATGATTTTCTTTTTTTTTATCTCAAGGCATCACTTGGTTTTTTTTTTTGTATGTGTGTGTGTTTCCTGTGTGCGTAAAAACCGTACCACACCCTCGGAAAAAAAAAGCAGGTAACACATGCAAAAAAGTATATGGACGACTTCATCTCCAGCAGCACAATCAACCAAACAAAAAAAAAACAACAACAAAAAAATAAAACATAAAATATAACACTGTTCTTTAGACCTCACATTAACATTTCCTCGATACTGCATTGCACTTCCAATTCAAATGAGCCACTTTTGTTTGAGTTTTTTGGCACTGAAATCTGAATTGAGAAGAGTTTGTGGATGTCAAGTTGTAAAAATGTAGATATTTAGGCTGCGACATGTCGCCAGCAGTCCCGATTAATCAGCAAATGATAATAATTTCTAGCCGGGCACAAAGCCACGATGTTGTACTAAAAAGATTTAGGTGTAACACTGTTCCATCGCTCTCAATAAATAAAGGCACTGTTGTTCAAGCTCATACAATAGTGTAGTGTGAAAAAAGGCAAAGGCATTGTTGTGTAAGTCCTCTAGATTTCCACATTAAAAGTGCAACCTGCCCTCTGTGTTTGTGTGCATCAGGCTTGGCGTCACTTGTACTCTTTACCTGTCAAGAAACACTCAGAGATACTTTGGCATTTTGGATTCCGGTTTGTTGGTTTTTTTCCTCGCCGAGCACCTGTCGCTTCACGGCTGTCCTTAACTGAAAGATGGCTTTTTTTTTAGTTGTGGAAATTTGACGTTTTTCAAGGTGACACGTGACATTTTAAACACATCTTTGGAACCAGATTTCGAAGGATCACGTGTTAATATATGAACACCAATTATAAATGTTATAAAAGAATTAATAAGACACGAGAGGTGCTCGCTGAGGAAAAACACGTCAAAATATCAACATATCTCTTTCAGTTTAGTGTTTATGGAGGGTTTCTGTGCTGGATAAGTACCATTATCAGTATAGTTACCATGTTATTAATAGAGTATTATTATTATTGCATTGCATGGACTGAGGGCGTGGCAGCTCAGAGAAAGAGTTTGGCACAGCCAGGCTCACCAGTTTGGGGGCCCGTCCCCAGTAATATACTGGTTATGCAGCCGTTACAGATTGTAATTTTGAGATGTTTAAGATTCTCAGAGACTGGCTTTGGACTTTTGGAAAAGGAAGGCACGTTTGGTAAAGTTTGGGTTAGGACTCGGTGATGGGCGGGGTCCTGAGGTTTATTCCCACGTTCGCTGTCGTCTGGTTGGTTGGTTAGACAGAAGCAGCCGGGGTTGTTCCCAATGTTCTGGTCTCTGGTTGGCTGAGCTGGGGGAGTGGCGGGGCCGTGGGCCAATGAGCACGCCAGCGGGCAGAGATGGGTGGGTCATCAGTGGGCGGAAAGGTCAGAAGGTCAAGGGGTCATGGGTTAGTTGCCGTGGCAGCTAGAGTTAGACGGACAGAGACGGACAGACGTGGAAAGGAAACAAAAAGGGCACATAAAAGGGGACATAAAAAGAAAAAAAGATAGAAGAGAGATTAGTGTCAGCTAGTGGCGTCGGGATGACAACAAGGCAGATCTACTGCAGCCGCACAGTGTGAGGGGAATTACATAAGAGCTGCACAACACCTTCATGAGCTCGGCATAACCATTCACAAGCACTTAGATCAACCACCGGGTGTTGACATAAGGAATGGCCGGTTAGCGATGCTCACATGTGCTCATGGAGGTGCTCGCAAGGCTGAGTTTGAAGAGAAACCCCTCCTGCCGTGCGACTGCTGCTATAGTGATACTACTCATGCTAGCTGGGCTACGTCTAGCACAGACAGACAGTGAAACCATAGACAGAGAGGGAGACAGCATGGTTTCATGTGGGTGAGAGAGTGACCTTTATGTCCAAAGAAGAAGTGTTTGGGCCTCAGAAAGACTTTCACTTGCTATTGTTTAGCAGCAGGCATACAAATCTGGATGATTAACAGTTGTGATTAACTGATTATTGATTATGGTTTGATTCATTTGCTATGGAGTATTAGAAGAGCACTTAGAGACTACAAGTAAGCAAAGAGGCATCGTAAGAGACAGCAATGAGAGGTTAAGAGATGGTGATTTTAGAGGGACTTAAGAAACAATTTAACAATAGACAGACTAACTACAAGAATTTAGAGGCTTTGGTTTTCTTTAGAGATTTTTTTTCAATAGTCATCTTTATTGCCTTTTAGTGTTTTTTGTCCATTGTGTACAACAAGAGCACCACCGCTCACACACACATATATTGTAGCTAGCTAGTCCATTTCTATTGCATAAAACAGTCACGAGGCCTGTGAATCGAGAAGGTCACCTCATCTTAAATACACAGAGCAAAACACTGCCTTCATTGCCACCTTTCGTGGTGACTAAAACAGTAGTAGCTACACACTTTGAATAAAGTTTACATGGAGACACTTCATCTATAAAAAGCATACCATAAAAACAAAAATAAAAATTTACAAACTAAAAAAAAACAAAAACAAAAAAAACCAACTACAAGTATTTCCAAGCGATCTTGTTCCATAAGCTTCATATAAGCACTTAAATCCTTAAAATCCCTATATACAAATTTATTTTGCAGCTAAATACATGGTAACAGCACCACTCTGGCTAGGAAATAAATGAAAGATGTAAACAGCCCCAATGATAAAGTCCAGTGGGCGACTGATAAGACCACAAACAACAGTATTTCATACAAAAGAGCTTGTAACACAGACTTCAGTAGTTATCACACGCTGTGTTTTAGTAGTAAAAACTAAAGATCATAATGAATTGAATGACCTTTAGAAAAAGACAATCACTGTTGTTTTAAGTGTCATGTAGTAAGTGGGCATAACACAGGATTTAATTAATTATAATAAAAAAAGATATCTGTGGAAATCTAGTGGAATGAAGTTGGGTATAAATAAAAACTTCCCACAGTATTTGCAGGGTCAAAAGTAGTACTGAAGAGATAAACAACAACAAAAAGTTTCTGAGAGAAGGACTCCAAATCCGGAGTCACAAGGACCGAGTCACATGAACGGAGAGATCCATTCTAATTGAGAGGGTCCCGGCCTGCAAGCCGTCCAGTTTAAGTTAACAGGCGAGCAAAGATAACCGCTGCAGCTGTCACCCCTAGCATGGTTCCTCCCAATCTGCTCACTTATTTCACTTTACTGTGACAAATACTGTTTCACATTTTTACACTGACGCCGCTTCAGCGAGTGACCTTTCCGCCTGATACAGTTATTTCTTCTTCTTTTTTTTAGGCATGCCGTATTACAGACACATGTAAACTGAAATTGGTCCATTGGTCTGCATGCACACACACTAACACACACACGTACACATACACATAAAGTGGCTGGTGAGCTAACTAACCTCTGTCTGTGGTCACTACCCTTTGGTAAGGATGGATTCTCTTGTCGTGGCGTCGTACCTTAGTGGTCATGGCACCTGCTAACAGCCATTGACATCGCCAAAACAGAACACAGAAGGTTACTCATCAGAAAGACATCAGACAGTCCACCCATGGCACCAACATCAGTGAAAACCAGGAATTTACAAAGTGTTCAAGGCTGAGGGTGAAAATAAGTAAAAAACATCTCGCTTCTAAGAGACAGGACTTTTGTTGTTTTGTGGTCTTCTGTTCTCTAAAGAAAATATTATTCCAAACCACTAATTTCTCTCTAAGCTTCACTAGTAGATTCAACATCAGCTGTAAGCAAAGTCACTCTATAGCTCTGTGATCAAATAAGCTTTAACATATGTTAAATCACAAACAGCAGCACTAAAATATCTATGGGTTTCACTAAAATGTGTTAAAAAATTACAAGCGGAAGCTGAACTATTAAAAAAAGTTAAATAGCTGTCACACCACAACACTAGTCTGCTAATACAAAGAGGAAAAATTAACAGGAATGGACACTTGACTACAGAATGACTGTCGAGGAATCTGTCATCCTAAAGTATAAGCAAACTTTGAGTGTTTGCTCTGTGGGACAAGTATGTGAGGGGGGGGGATCTCTGCAAGCCAGTCCGTGTGTGTGCTAGGAAGGGTTGCTATCGCTTAGCCTTTGGTTGGGAAAGCCATACCTGCAAAAACACAGGGAGAAGGGACTGTTAGCCCAGCAATGAGCTTCAGCATGCATCTATTTATACTGAGGATGTATTACAAGAGCTGGATATGGCAGCCAATGTGCCCAAGTGGTGAACAGGGCGGTCCTGACAAGATAATAAGTAAAGAAATCTGGTTTTGGTCACACTCGGACTATTTGGGCGCCTCAGATTTCAAGTTCAAACCAGATTCAATCATTTTGAATTATCATTTGTAGAGATTTTTTTCGGTTTTGCTCTATGAGAGTAGCCGTGTCCTCGTATAACTTGACCAACGAACCTTGAAATGTCGCAAAAAATTCCAAGAACTGCTTTGGAGTCAATAACCTATTCTGCCTGCTGTTGTTACAAATTGGTGTTACAGGCAACGCTATGCACAGCTGTATTAAAATAGAGGTCGCAAATCGTACACAAAACCAGTAGAAGAAAGAAATTAAATCAACTGCCTTGGCCAACTACTACAGCAGACCGGAGAGAGGTCCTCAGAAATACTTTCAATTATGTAAGTTGTAATTATTCTTTGATGTCAGCTGGCGTTGGCCCCGTTTCATGCTGTCCGGAGTCTCTTGAAGTGGAAACAGCTGATTAGTCATGTGAGTTAAACGCTAATTGTGTCAGAATTTATTCAGAGATAGTTTCCCCATCTCCCGTGAAATGCATTAACTCTTTTGAAGCAAGCAAATTTTGAGGAAGGTTTATTGAAATTTTGCTGTTTCCCATGACTTTTGTGATGCGATACTACAAAACATTATGAAAACGTGGCTAGTGATTCTTGTAGAGTAGAGCAGTCAGGCTTCTGTCTGTCACGTCTCTCAGATCTTATCATACTATATTAAATTATGCTGTAAATTAATTGTGTGTGTGCTTTTATGTAACTGCCACACACTGCTGTCTTTGCCAAGTCTGTCATTTATATAGACATAGCGTATAAAAGTGAAATAAATAAATCAATAGACAAAGTTTAACCCATGTCTTGCTTCAGTGTTATTAGTTAACACTTATGACTACTTTAATAAAATTATGTAATTTGGGTTTGGTTTCCTAAATTCGACAGTATGAAGCAGGTTTAGTCCACAGACTAGATTGCAACTGCATACAAAATCAATGGAAAGATGTCAGTACACACAAGCCCAGTGAATGGAAGCAAATTATTCAACTCGAGCAACAAATGTGCATTTTTCTTGGAGTTTAAGAAACCTGCTATTTATCCTGCAATAGAGGAAAAGAAGAGAGGCGAGAGAGAAGCAACGGAAAGACACTCTGAAGTTTTGTGGTGGTGTGTTGGAGTTCAGTCAGAGGCCGAACTAAACAAAACCACTGAACCACTAAATGATCGGAGACGTCCCCTGTGGGCTAACCTCTGTACAGTTGGCTATTTGGATGGAATAAATGCAAACTTTGCCAATATTGCAGAAAATCTGCTTTCTTTTTGTCTGGAAACATTTCTATAAATCTTGGCCAAATCTAGTGCAGGATTTGGCGCAAAAAGTGGATCCACCATAATCTTCCATTGTACAAATTACTGATAGTTGGCTTTGAATGACAATTTGACTTTTAGTATAATACATTTTGGACTATAAACCTTTACTATTTAGTCTAAGAATGCTATTTTTTGTATGTGATGTGAAGTTTATGGATCTAAGGGAAGGAAATTTTTTTTGACGCGTACGTTTGGTGAGCAACTTTCATCGGAGTCCAGTATCCAGTTCTCATAATACATCCATTGACCATGTATGAGAGTGATGACCTTCTCATTTTTATATACCTAATACTCCAGTTGAGTCAATCGGGTATTCCAATATGGAGGGCGTGAGTGTGTAGGGATACTCGTAGGGCGCGTAGATGATTCCGGATTCGGGCCCTTGCTGCACCAGAGCCGGATGTGGATTGGCTCCCGGCACGAGGGTGGAGCTCTGGATCTGACGGATCAGGGGCATGATGGTGGGCGTGGTGACGGGGGCGGGGTTGCGCAGGGTGGGGGGCAGGACGGGCGTCGGGCCTGTGATGATCCGAGGCGCCTGAGGAGTCGCTAGAGGGAAGGCAGCGGTGGCTGCGCAGCACACAAACATACAATAATGCAAGTGTGTGCACACCCACACGCGAGCGCACACAAAGCGCACATACAAAGGACAGGGAAGGAGAGGAGAGGACAAACAGTCTATTTAACAGGAGAAACAGAGGCATTGTTCATATATACAGTGGAGTCCTGTACCGAGACCCCTCCGTTGTCACCCACCAACCCTCCTCCACATGTTAACTATGATGTCATCCTTACGCGTCTTGACATTGGCGTCTCTGTAGGTCCCATTGAGAATGGCCAACTCCATCAACTGCATTTTCTTCAGGTTGTCTTCCCCCTCAGCCTACACATGCAAGCAGAGCAGCACAATCAGCTTACTTAGCCCCGACTGTCATTCAGCCAATGACAAGCAAAATGAATGAACTTTTGTGAGTCTGGTCAAAAAGTCAACAAATGTTACAGTAGGCTGGAACTCATTGTGATTCAATTTGCATGTTTTCTCTGTGGAAAAAATATTCTCTTGTTGGCACATAAAACATTGTCTGTAACGGAGTTGACTGGACTTTGAACGCAGCCGTGCCACCACGCCAGGCAGATTCAGTGTCAAACACGCTAACTTCTTAGCTCCAGTTACAACTTGGTGAAAAGCTCGACTGATTTACATTCTGAGAAGAAGGTCAGCCGGGTTAAACTAACACATATCATTACCTTCACCCTCCGCACACATACGCACAAAACTATGCACAAACTTAGATTAACAGGTGTTCGGCCCCTGACAGCCCACAGACCTTTCTTACATCCTTTAATGCTAAGAGTTGGCCCGTACCACACTGTGACTGAACGGGAAGTGACGGCTGATCACTGCAATAGAAACCCCCCCCCTGCTGCTCTTTTAAATCTGTGTCTATTGTTGCAAATAATACAGAGATGAAAAAGGAAGGAGCCTTGTGATTCAAAAAATATGTGCCTTTGTCCTTATGTGACTAACGGGACAATTAAATAGAGTGTGTGTTGTCGTGTGTGTCTGTGCAACGCCGCGATGTGTTTCTGACTTGTCATGTTTGTGCAGGTTTATGTACGTATGTGTGCCTGTAGGGGGGCGGTAGGTGGGCTGGAGAATGTGAGAAATGTTGAGGAGTGCAATCAAAATGTTCTCTTGTGTGGACAAAAAAAAAAAACAGGGAGAAGAAAGAATACTGTAGCCAGTAGTTGGGAATGAAGTGAGTTGTGAACGAGTGAAAGGAGTGATGGAGTGGGGAGAACGAGTGAACAGACTCTCCATTCATTCCCTCAGCCTTTCAAACAACCCGGGGTTACCATGGAAACCCCTTTATGCGTGTTCCCTAATTACCCTAACCCCTTACACATACTCTCTCATACACACAGAGACACACACACACAAAACACAAAAAAGACACAAACACACACACACTTTTTTGGGCTGACAATCCCCTTCCCCCTTCCATGCATACCAACAGAGTGAACTCTCATCCAGTCACACAGTTTCCCGTCCAGGATATAATATTCTGTGCTGCGGGGATTCGGACCGATACTCACAGCGGGCACGAGAAGTTTCTTGACCTCGTTGATGGCTCGCTGGAGTTTGATCTTGGCCCGGTTGTGTGTGTCCTCCACCGTGATCAGGACATGCAGGTCCTCGCTGAGGTGCTCCCAGTTGGGCTTCCCTCGGTTCATCTCCTCCTGAGGCACACAAACATTTTAAAAAGCTCAGTTTGAATGCACCTCACAGGCTCGGTCCATTGCTGCACAGAGGGAACAGGATTTCACTTTTATTCTTGTTTGGCTCAGTGTTTTGGATTGCTCTCAAACTACACACAAACACACACACACACACACACAAGGCTCAAGGTCGTCCAATGCAGCTTCGGTGGCGTATCGAACTCGTGAAACAACCATGATGTTCTTCAGTTGGTTACACAAGATTGGTGTTGCATTTAGTTGAAGGTTCTGCACTCTGATGCGTTCTGTCTCTAGGACACTCCACTTTATCCATTCCCCTTTCTTTCTTTCTCTGTCAGACTATCTAAACAACTGCTGAAATATCTAAATAGTTTATATTCAGATGTTAAATCACTGGCAGTATGAATGAGCAAGGAATTACTCAATGAGTCATTATCAAGTAAAACTATCAAATACTGACAGTGCTGCTGATTGTTCATATTACAAATAGTTACTCATGCGATGTCTCTTTTTGACAACTTTTTTTATACAAAGTTTTGATAAGTTCATCTAGCAATCTGAAGAAAGTCCGTTTAGGAACAAGTAGCAGTTATTCAGTTGGCATTATTTGTTACTTTTAGCCAAGGCTAGCTAAAGGCTAATTCATGCTTTACACAGCTATTTGTTTGAATTTCATCATCAGCTCAAGTCAACAAGAGTCAAACTACACACACTGCAAGCATGTTGAGTGCAAATTCTCTGAGAAAGAATGCTTGTTTTGAGAAGATGCTGTGCAAGGAGATTCTTCATCATCCACACCTTTATAATTCATTACTGAAAAGAGCTGTAACTGAAGTAGTCGCTGCCACAGGTGTTTTGATTATCAGCCAACATAATTTCCATCAATGGGAAGTTGCTAATTTATAATCACAACGATCCTTTGTTGCCGCCTACTGCGCTCGACACACCTCAGGAATAATCACGTAGACCGTTCTACAGCCCGATTTGTAACTAGCTACTCGTCACAGCCAGCCTTTCACAAACATCCTGTAGCAGATCAACATGCAGCTATTGTTACATGAATCTCACCGCATGCATGTCCGCTATCCATGTTTGTTTAAAGTTTGCATTGAGCTTCCCACATGAACATGGAAACCATGAACTGGACTTAACTCAATCTCAAGCTCAAGTTTGCATTTTTTTCATTGTCAGCCATTCTACTGACTGTTTTCTTGACTAATCAATTAGTTGTTTGGTCTATCAAATGAGGGAAAATGGTTAAAGGACGTCACTGAATGTCTTGTTTTGTCCACGTCCCAAAGATATGTAAAGATATGTAGCCTACTGAGGAGATAAGAAAGAAGAAAATTTGACTTTTTTTCAATTAACAAATTACTGCAGATTAATTAATTATTGAAAAATTTGGCAACTACTCAACTAATAACTGTGCTAATGACAGTGTCTGTTGGTGGTTTGGTCGGTCAGTCCACCATTTCAGTCTAGGCTGAAATACCTCAAGAAGTTCTGAATGGTTTGCTTTTTGTTTAGGTGTCCGCTCATGGTTCCCAGAGGTTTCTACCACTTGTTCATGAGACTAACAAACATGTGGATGGATTGCTGTGGAATCTGGCTCTGACATTCCTGTTTACCTCTGGACTAACAGTGGGGATCCAGAACTTTGCCTCAATCACCTTCATCAGGTCAAAACGTCACTTTATCAAAAACTTCGAGTTAGGATGATTACTTTCAGCTGTACTCTGTGTTCATTGCTGAGCAGGCCAACTTGCTGAAGAAAGATGATGATAATAAGGAACATTACCTCCTATTTATCAGGGTGTTTGCACGGTCACTGCTGACAGCTTGAAGCACAGCTGTGCATTAAGCAGCTGCACATTGCTCGGATAAACAGACTGATACTTCACTCGTATCCGTGTGATAAATACAAATCTACAGTTCAGGAGATGGTAACCGTAGGATTACCATTATATTATGATTACTAAGGCTGGAAGCAAGGAGAAACAGCTAGTCTGGCTCAGTCACGGCGTAACAAAATCCACCAACATGAACGTTAAAAGCTCACTAATTAACACGTCTGTTTCATCTGTGTGCAAAAACTGAAGTCTTTAAGCGATGAATTGTGGTTTTAAGGAGGATTATATGAAGAAAACTTTCAAAGCCAGGCAAGCTGTTTCCCCACTTCCGGTCTTTATGCGAAGCTAAGCAAACCCTCTTCGACTATAGCTTCACGGTAATCTTACAGAAACGAGAGCAGCATCACTCTACTCATTTCACTCCAGACGAGGAAGTGAGTGTTCCCCGAAACTACTTTTTTAAGTAAAGCTCCACAGCTTCTTGTTCACATTTTACGGCATCGACTACCAGATATTAAACGTTGTGAATCTAATGAAAGTAATGGTGAAGCTGAAGCCTCAGTGAAAAGAGAAACTGTGAATCCTTCTATCTCTGTGTGGCGTTCTGGGAGATTGTATCCTCCGTGGCTGTTTTGTCAAGTGAGATGTATCGTTTTGAAGAACACTAAAAGTCAACATCTTTCTCTCTTCCCCCCTGTTGCCTCCCACTGTGTCTCTGTTTTCCTTCCTCTCTGTCTCTGTGTGTCTCTCTCTGAGGGGCGTGAGGGGTAGGGAATGTTCTGGAGAGAGAGAGAGAGAGTGAGAGGGAGACGGGGGAGGCAGAGGGGGGAGGAATGCTGGACTTGCTCCACCTGCCGTTTGGAAAGCTTGAGCCGACTCCGTCCAACAGCAGACACCAGGGGAGAGGAAGGGAGGACAGATGGACCGAACACCAGGACAGGAAAGAAAAACTGGGCCCCAAAAACTCATTGTGAGGGAAGGGCGGATAGATAGATACAGATAGATAGATAGATAGATAGATAGATAGATAGATAGATAGATAGATAGATAGATAGATAGATAGATAGATAGATAGATAGATAGATAGATAGATAGATAGATAGATAGATAGATAGATAGATGGTGGACTGAGTGCTTGGAAAGTAGTTCATTCTTGTTTTACAGAGTACAACGAAATTAAGCAGCAATCCTGTCAGTGCATTTACACAATCAAAACAAAGCAGTTAAAATAGTTTGTTTTAGTACAGTAAGAAATCTGCAAATATATAAAAGATCGTGAATAAATAGCGTGTACAAGTGTAACCTATGAAAACAGTGACATAGTTTAATGTAAGGACAGCTTCTTGGTGTATTAAGATCACTATAAAAAACAGTAGCGCAACTGATGATGCACATTTCCAAAAATGTATTGGCTTCAATTAGTGCAAAATGTACATACGAGGTGCTGTTGTACCTTTATGTAATGTGCAGATTGGGTATATAAGTAGAAGTTACTGCACATAAGAAAAAAGGTGCATAAAAGGTAGATGTTTCCAGCTTCTGTAAATGCAACAGTGAGTAAATTCTATTTATAATTTCTAATAGCTGTAGCTTTACTCTCAAATGTTTGGTGACTCAACTCCTGCACATAAATAAACCTCCACCTGTGGGAGACATCAGTCGGCCTGTTTGTTCCATAACGGGGTTCTTTTTGTCTGTTTTTGCTATTTCTTCTTTCTGCTAGATTAGTATTTTAAACCTGTGAAGTACTCTAAATGACTAGTTTTCAGTGTCTGAAGGACTCGGGGCAAAAACCTGTCTTGGATGCTTCTACAGGCCGCAGGTACTTTTCATCACTGTTGCATATTTCCCGAGGTGTAATCACAGTTACTTTCAAATCTCTCAATGTGTCTTTCTCAGCTTGCAGGCAAATATTAGATTCCATTCATGTCAAAGCTGCCAAAGTCCTCTCAAGCCCACCTCAGCATCGTGTTTTCTGTTATTTCCGTCAGTTTTGCTGTTGCTGAGCAGTAATGCTAAAAATGGGACAATAACAACCTGTCTCAGCCAAAGTTGACTGTGAGATTTTGGCTGCTTACAGTAGCTGTTAGGAAAAGTTAAAAAAAAAAAGTCTAAAGGAAATCTGTGAAAAGCTTTTCAAACAGGATCGGAGGAAAAGATTGGTTCCCTCGTCATGTCTGTCCAAAAAAATGGGAAGTCACAGGCAGCAAGAGGCTAGCTTAGCTCAGCAAAAGACTGGAAGGAGAGGGAGTTTCTGGCTTAGCTAAGTGCAATCAGGAAGCTGAGCAGCATTGTACGAGCACGGTGGATCTGCAGAAGCAGTGCTGTGTCAAAATCTGTGAGGATATCAGTCAGCAGCTTGTGATGACCCAAGCTTCATGTCGAGGATTATCACCAGTGATGAGAATCAGGTCTACAGCTACAACCTCAACACCAAACTGGATGAAGGCTCATCGGTTCAGCAGTGCAAACCAAAAGCATTCTCCTCATCTTCTCTGACATTAACAAGATTGTGAACCTGGAATTCTGTTCTACTGTAACGTCCTGAGGTGGCTGAGGAAGAACATTCGGCACAAATGACCTGAACTCTGGCTCAATTGTAGCTCGGCTCTCTAAGGTCATTGGAAAAACGTGTAGGTTTTTGGCTGCACCAACACAATCACCACTCGCCTCCGACCCTAATCGGAAAATGAATCTCCCTGCGGCTTCTTCCCTCTTTCGCAAAATGAAATTCAAGTTGAGGGATTGCAATTTTGATACACGACAGGACTTCTGGGGAACTTCAAAAGTGTGGCAGGAGCCCTGTTAGCAGAGTGACGCTGCGCAAGGTCACTACTTCAAGGGTCATAGTGGCCAAATTTAAAGTCATGTACGATTTTTGCTTTCTCTAAACCTTCTGATCGCACATTGTGTGTTTTAAGGTAAGACAATCAGCGTACCAGAACCTCTACAGCTCATTTGTTAACACCTAAAAACTTGTCTTATCTTTAATCTCTACAAAAAGCAAAATGTATGAAGGCCAAGGAGGGTTTGAACCTTTGGACAAAGCCATCTAAGCTGTTTCCCTTCGTTTCCAGTCATTATCTTAAGTCTGGCTGCAACTAACTTTGAGAAGGAAACAAATGTGAACATCCAGAAACTGTACTGAGCCTAATGAATGAGACTCATTAAAAAAACAAGCGTGTATCTTCTGTGTTCCTGTGTTTCTTGGTGTGTTTACCTTCTTCTTGTCTCTCATGGATCCATTAAAAAAACAAGCGTGTATCTTCTGTGTTCCTGTGTTTCTTGGTGTGTTTACCTTCTTCTTGTCTCTCATGGATCCCTTTCCTCGCACCATAATCTTGCAGCCGGTTTCTGCCTCCAGTTGTTTGGCTGTCAGTCCGCGTGGGCCCAGGATCCTCCCTACAAAGTTGAACTACACCAAAAGAGCAAAATACACTGATTAAAAGAAAAACAGAACAAAAACCCCAAATCATCCCAGGCCCAATCCGTGTTTTTACAACGTGTAAGCATTTGTATGAGGTACGAGTGAGTGTGCCTTTGAGGTTTGTGCATCTGTGATGTGTTTGTGTTACTAAGAGAGACAAAAATAGCTCATTATATGGGTGCTGGCTGGTGCTGGTGGCATGACAGGACAGTGCCGTTCTCTTAACCTTATCTGTCACCAAGACTGAGTGATTAACTAGACAGCTGCCCCTCTCTGTGTGCGCTTTCTTCTGCCACTATCCCTCTTGTCTCTCGCCACTGCTTTCGTAACAATTGTCCAGTCGCTTCCTCCGTTACTCGTCCACTCGAGTTTCCTCTGAGTTTGCCCTCATGTTCACTTCGGTTGCGACACATTCCGACCTCTAGGACGGCCCTCGACTCCCGCCGACACACAAATCCAGATAAAGGAACTGCTCTCTCTAAATTTAACCTTGATCTCAACCGTTTTCCGATGCGCTCCCGTGTGTGTGCGTGCCCTGTTAGTTCTCCTGTCATGTGAGTGAGGACAGCCTGTCATTGTATTTGGTAATTGGCGAGCTGATGCACGGAGAAAATCATGTGAGCCGTTCAATCTGGATCAACGCAACTCATATTGAAGTGCTTAGCTGTACTTGGCGCGAGCAGGGATGTGCTGGATGGTAAAGTCTCCTCACTGCAGTGCACTTGTCTTTATATTTGGGGAGAAAACTTAATCCACCTTCTTAAGCTCTTATAAATATTTATGGTGCAAACCTGAGGCTGAAAACTGTGTCACTGTGGGGGAATTTACACCAGAATATTGCCCTTTATTGAGTAAATAAAACTTATATTAATGTGAGTCTAACTACAAAATATTGGGAAAACTGACCGAGGTTCATTATCGATCTATTTAAAGTCCAGGTTACATCACAGGGTGTGAGCAAAGATGATCTCAGAATGAAATCAGCTTTTAGATAAAAATGCAAAGCGAAATGTCCCTGTGATTAAGAGACGCACTGACTTTCTGGCAGTTCTTCTGTAACTGAGAAGAGATAAAGTGGCAACACAGAAAAGTAAACAGACACTCTTCTAGAAAAGGCCAAAGGTCACTGATTTGTCCACTCACGTCTGGGTACTCTTTGACAGGCACGTAGAGCTTCTCCTGCAGCTGAGCCACGGGGCCGATGGCCTCGGGAAGCTCCTCCATGTCCCGGCCGTTGAACATGCCGCCGTTCAGTGTGTCGTTGTACATGTCTTTGCGTACCCGGCCAATTTCTTAGGGAGACAAGAGGGAGAAACAAGTTGATGAGTTGAGCAAACTGAGCCGAAGACAACAATGAAAACATCAGCGGGGGACGGCGAGTTTCACATTTCTTTCTTCAGACTGTCTGTTTCTTAGGACGATGACTCACTGTCACCAGAATTAAAGGAAGCTCTGAGTGTGACAGCTGACAGAAAGACAGGCAGAGAGTGAGACAGTTGCAAGCATTCTGCACCACAATGTAGAATCTAACCACTGAATGCTTTGCAATCAGGCCTCCTCTATTACTGACAATTCCCCCCCTTCTATTTCATCTTGTTTAACACCAACACACACATACAGACCACTCCTCCTTTCACTCTGTAAATAATGAGAGCGAAAAAAGCCGACATGTTAGTTGGGGTCACAGTGACCGACTCTCCCCAGCGGTGTTTATGAAGTTCTAGTGTTGTACAGTTGTTTAACAGCAGAAAAGACATTGAACTTGTTAGAAAGTAACATGGCTATTTACAATATCCATAAGTCTGCAGGTGATTTCTTCGAATATTCGCCAAAAAGTAGTGAAAAACATCTTTTCAGTCTTCTTGTTTATGTCTGCAAATCTGTTCAAAACCCCAAAACGTTCAGTTTAAAATCTTATAAAACAGATAATCCTCACTCAGGACAAACTGCAACCTGAGAAATTTGGGGATTTTTAGCTTTAAAAATCACAAAAACCTCCTGAATCGTTGTTTGAATTGTTGCAGCTACTGAGCTTTATTTCTAAAAATATATTTACCACTAAATAATCACTTCCAATTTGAATTTAAAAAACTGATTTTAGCATCAAAATCAGCTGCTTGAAAGGTCAAATTTATGGCCAAAGTTTGGTTCAGAGGCGCCATTACAAAATGAGACTGTGTGTTTGTTTGGGGTTGTCTCAATGACCAATGCTAGCCTCTGATGCCTTTGTAATGACACACTAGCACAATAATAACCGACTACTGCACCAGACAAACATACGCAAACACACACACACACACACATACAGACCCCCAGTTTGAACTCACACATATGCATGCACACACACACACACACACACACACAGACATGGCGGAATAACTGCCTTGAGGCGCAAATATCATCTGACCTAAGCAAGCTGACAGGCATGTCTCCCTGCTCTCAGAGTGATAAGTCTGACCATAATAACTACAGTAGGACTCTATAATTACAGCCACTGCTACGGTGACAACGATGATCCTCTAATAACCTCCTCTGACCCGCTGCAGACCAAAAAGTGACTATTAAAACGCACACAAACAAATCTGCACGGCTCTTGTCACACTCGAGTTAAAGCTGGCCGGAGGGGAAACGAGAAGTGAAAGAAGAACAAGAGGAGAGAAGGATAAAGAGTGGAGGAGGAGGAGGAGGAGGAGGAGGAGGTGGGGGAGGCCGTAGCAGACCTTATCATAACACTTCAACCTGTCATGGGGGTTATATATAGACCAGACCAGACCTGCAACAAACATGCCGCCTGACAACACCTTCCACAAACTTTTTTGGAGACACCAGGCTCCCTGGAGTAGCATCAGAAGACACAGCCAGGCTGAAAATGGGCACGGTACAATGCCTTTCATGCTAACCGTGGGTGTCACATTATCACGTGTGCACAGGGGGTGAATGTGCTCAGCTGTCACTCCCTGACATGAAGTAGGGAGATGTTGAGTCGGCCTGTGGAGGTCGTCTGACACCAACCTTGCTGCGTCATGGGACTTGTCACAGAGCACAAAGTTGTGTGATCCTGATGTGTGACGAACAGTGGCGACAACAGGCTTGTGGAGGATGAAAATCAAAATATACAGCGCTTGTTCGCATGGCATCAACAAGTGCATCGATCGAGCACGACCCCGGGCCCGTGGGCAGCCTCCAATCACATATTTTACACAGTGACATGGTGTCGTTCCTGCTCAGGGATGGGCAGCAGCATTCACACAAGCCTGCGCATTAGGTCACTGGGAAAGACTAACAACTGTCTGTTTGTTCCCATCACCACCAACTGGCCCAATGAGTGTGTGTGTGTGTGTGTGTGTGTGTGTGTGTGAGTGACACAGTTGGGTTAAAAATAAAAGATTCATACATAGGATTCAACCACATTTTTACCTTTATGAGTGATTAAAATGGTGTAAAATCAGTGTAAGTGCTGATTTCAGCAGCAGCAGCATCATATCTGTCAGGTTTCCCAGGAGCCACTGAGGAATTCCTGCCACTTAATGAGCATTCAGTGGAGTGAATTCGTGTTTAAATGATAAAAAAACAACATCTCTGGTTGGTGTCAAGTGATGGATGGAACACTAGCCGGCTTACCTTCATCCAGCAGCCGCTCCAGATGCGTGAAGATGCCGCTGAAGTTGGGCAGGGAGCTCATCACCTTCCTGTCGTTCATCAGCTGCATTAGATAGTCCGGGTTGGACTTGGGTCTCTCCTTCACCTCGGTCTCCCCAACCATGGCTTTAGTTTGTTTTAAAAAGTGACCTAGCTAGCGGCGGTAAAACTTACACGTTGTTTTTTTTTTAATCTCAAATTGACCAAAAAACAGAAACTCCCGGGGGAGGGGGTTCCACCGACCGCTGCTACCCCGCTTCAAGCTAGCGGATGAAACTCGACTCTGGACCCGGGGTGAGTTGCCTGCTCTTCGGTTAAGCGAGTCCTCTCTTCTTCGGTCCCCCCCTAAAACTCTCTCTCTCTCTCCGGAGTTTGAAAAAGTTCCTCTTCGGGGGGAGCTGAGGTTCTGGTTTTTTTTTTTTTTGGCACTTTGACCTTTTTTTCCGCCTACCTCTTCTTCTTCTACGACTCTACCATCAACTGGTGTCCTCCGCCGCGGCTCCTCCGCCTGTGTCCTCCCGGTGTGTCGGTATTCTGCAGCGGGGCTCGGCTCGCTATCATATGATTACAGTACGGCGGCTGCACGAGTGGGCTGGCGGGAGTGCGCAGCGCGGCGCCGCTATCAGGGGAAGGGAGGGGATGCTCGTGCACGTAGCCCTTCTGTGCCCCCGCCCCACACACACACAAACACACGGTACAACAATACACAGCTCTCCATAGGTATGCACACCTGTTCCGCACCAGTCACTGTCCATCACCCTTGTGTGTGTGCAGGTGACCTCAAGAACGGCACTTCTGAAGTACTTCAAAAGGAAGTGTGTATTTCACCACTAAAATAAAACATTACTTCTCCACGTTTATGTACAGTTACCATGGCTGCAGTAGGTGTACTTAAAGAACAAGTTAAACAGTGTAAAAGGTGCAAAGTTAAGAACAGAAAGCAAGTGTGTTTATTTATACGTTACAGAGGTTTTTCAGAGTGCTTTAGAGGCAAAGGTGAAAAAAATAAAATAGAGAATACAGAAAAATAAAATTAAGTAAATTCAATGAAATGGATACAACAGCAGATAGAGACAAAATTTAAAGAAAAATAAAAACATACAAAAGATAAAGGATAAAAAGGTTAAGATACTGTGATAAAGGTAAAAAAAAAAGACAACTTAGTAAAATTAAATAAATTCAATTAAATTAATACAATGACAGAAAAACATACATTTTAATGAAAACAAAACATACAAAAGATAAAGGCTAAAAAAAGTTAAGATGTATTTATAAAGATTACAAAAAAAGACAAAACAGAGCAGAGTAAAATTAAATAAATTACATAAATTAACAAAAAAACAGTACAGACAAGATAAATTTAAGTGTAATTTTTTTTACAAAAAATAATTCAAACTAATTAAATAAAACCGCAGAAAAAGACAAAAAAAAATAAGGAAAATAAAAACATACAAAAGATAAAGGTTAAAAAAAGATAAAATGAGTAAAATGAAATGAAATTAATATTTTTTAAAAAAAAAATAACTGCAGGCAAATTTTTATAAAAATAATTAAAAACTAATTAAATAAAACAAGAGGAAAAGACAACAGATATGAAAAATAAATACATGCTAAAGATTAATGTAAAAAAAAAGAAAAAACACAAAATACAGACAAGTTGAATAAAGTGCGCACGAAGGAGGAATAATTATATATAGTAGTTTATCATACATATCATAAGTGCTTTACAGCAAAGGTTAATAAAGATAAACACAAAATACAGCAGAGTAAAATTAAATAAATATACTGTTATTTATTTAATTTAAATAACAGTATATTATTTAAATTAAATATATATATATATAGTACAGAAAAGTTGAAAAAAGTGCAGAAAAATATGAAAAAAACTAATGAAATAAAACAGCAGAAAAAGATGGGGAAATGTAAATGTAAAGACAAAGTGTAGAATAAAATACAAAATTGTGAATACAAGTGCAGAATATAAATGCTGGCCCACATTTTATCAAATGAAGCTGAACAATTAAAAGCAGGGGACAACATTTTTTTTTAAAGAATCTTCTTCTATAATGTCATATTGTTAAAGTACTGTCATTTTGCATTTCACTGCACATACTGTATGAGCACGAGACAAATAAAAACTTTTGAATCTTACTCTAAAGCAGACTTTAAACCAGACTTTTATCAAGTATAAACAACTAATTAAAGGCAATTTCTTTATTTTAAAAATAATAAAGGCTACATTTGGGAGCTAATCTAAGTTCAAGTATGAAAATAACACAAAGATCATCAAATCTAGTCTTAAAATATCAGAAATAAAAGTATTTTTTCTGCTGTAAATGCCCCTTCTGACTGATAAATGATTACACGTGTCATCATTACATCATTAATTCTCATACATCAATGTCTAAACAGCATTTTTAAGGTCAATTTATTCAACCTAAGGGGAAGTGAGATGATTAATGTTAAAGGAAAGATGAAAATTTAACTGATTGACCAACTTTTATTGAGAAACACTTTCACAAACAGAAACAGGGACTATGATGGAGACACAGCAGTGATGAAACATGAAATATTTGCTCAATTGTAGTTTATGAATTCATCAGTGTGCTCCAGATTTCCTTTTATACTGATTTAAATTGCATTTTATGTCTATAAGTGTTTAGATGAATTCAGAGTCAGAATCAGCAATACTTTATCGAACCCCAAGAAGAAATAGTTTGAATTTATTTGCTTGAAAACCAATGGCAAAGTGTGGGTTTAGTGTTAAACAGTGCATTCTATGAGCTTATTGTATGTGTTTTAGATGTGAAATCCTAAATATAGGAAGAAACTGCAGCTGTCAAGTAAAAAGTGGAGCAGACATACGCTAAAAATCAGCATATAAGCACATAAAAACATACGCATATGAACTGAACGACTGAATCAATTAACTTAAACTCAGATTGCTGCCTCGTCTGAACAACTATTTCCAATTATAAATACTTGAAAAAAGCAGCAAATCCTCATATTTGAAGGCTGCAATCTGAGAATGTTTTTGAAGTTTTTTGCTTGGCTGAATTCACTGATTGTCAAAATTGTTGACTCTTAATTTAAGTAAGTGATTAATAGTTTTCAGCTTGTGCTTTTGAGATCAGCTTAGAAGATATGATGCTTCGTGAGACAGCAGTAAACCCTATACAATCAATAAAAATGGGAGTTTTGCTTCTTTTTCAAGATAAAACTGAACTTTTTCATAACTCTGAATCTGAATGCAGCAATTTTTTACTCGCACATGATTCGAATCCTTCTTCTTCTTCTTCTTCTTCTTGTCTCCCACTTCTCCTCTTCACACCCTCCAACTTTGAGGACTTTTGCTGAGGAATCCTGAAATAATAAGACGGTGCTAAAGGTTGGGAGTGGGAGGCTGCATCTGTTCCCTCTGGGTGGCTCGCTGCCGGTCGGGGAAGGAGAAATGTTATTGCAGAGGGAACAGATAGGTGCGAGGGTCTAAACTTAACTTGCTGTAAATCACACACATGTGCACAAACACACACACACACACTGACACACACACATGAGACAATATGTGTGTGTCCATGCATGCCTCGGCTTAAGCCTTTTCTGTCTGCTCCGGCCTCCCACCTGGTTTCACTCCTCCGTCCACTATTGTGTACAAAGTTTTTGCCTCGTAAGACAGAAACTTATGATTGAGTGTGTGTGTGTGTGTGTGTGTGTCGGAGCAGCAGGGATTGTAACGGGACGGCAGTGTTGGTAATGGCTGGTCAGCTGGTATGGCGAGTATTCAGGGCGGGGGCAGTGCATTGTCCTCTCATAGCTCCAACAATGCCCCTCTGAGCAGGCCACACATCTACCAGTCACGGGCCTCCCTCTCTGCCTGCCTCTGTCTCCGCTGCTTTTCTTTCTGTCTGCCATATTTATTCAGGCCCATAGTGAAGTGTAAAAGTGAGATGCGATCGCTGGTGTCCCTGACCTTTGGCTCCCTTCAAGGTCAAGCAGGTTTTAGCATTGGAGACGCGTCGCCCTGCGGTGCACGTCCGTCACCGCCTTAAATTATTAATTAAAACAACTCAAATGCATATTCATCAGGAGCCGCTCCCCGATGCATAATTAAGGCTCCTGCATTGGTTTGTTGGTCACATTCTGGATGTACTGCTGTTATAGTTATTTATTTTTTAATCAATCTCCCGTACGATCCGTCTCACAGATCCAAAAATCTGTGCGTAATTTCAGTATTTGATTAATTTAGGCTACTTATCAAGGAAAGAAATCCAACATCTTGTCAGTTTTATCTCTTTTTTTTTTTAACCACAGAATATGTTTTGGTGTTGTTTCCATTAAACAAATATTCTGATTTTGTCACTTTGGGCTCCTAAAATGACTCATTTAGTGGCTCAATTGATCAAAAGAAAAACCAATCATCAGCTATTTTCACCATGATTAACTGCTAAAGTCACTTTTAAAAGGCAAAAATAAGGACTTCTCTGTGGTTTCAGTTTGTCCAAAGTGAAGATTAACTGCTTTTCAGTGTTTAACCGTAAACATGATTACTCAGACAAAAGAGGCCACCTAAAGATGTTATCTTGGATTCTCAGAAAATGGAATTAACTTTTGTTTTTTCAATGTTTTCTGACCTTCTGTAGATCAAACACTTAGTCAGTGAACTAAGGATGTGCATTAGATTAACTGGCAGTGAGTGAAAATCATCATCTTATAGACCAAATTGATCATTTTTAAGCTGCTTTTTCTGGTGTTGATGAAGCATTTCAGCCACTAACAGTTCTAGTTGTTATGATTCTATGCTTTGTGGTCATGTTTAGTGATATTTCTTGATTCGTTTGGGTTGCTCAACGAGAGGATTTCACACACAAGGAGAAAAATAATGACAAAATTATCAATGTGCATCGTTCTAAATTAAATATGCTTGGATTTGGGGCCATTGGTCGCACAAACAACTAAACTGAGCTTTTTCTGACGTGTTATTTGCTAAATAATGAACCAGAGGGGCAATCAGGGAAGTGATTGTCTACAAAAATGATCATTATTTCCAGTTTTAATCATTTAAATGTCTCTAGGGATGATTCTGCTGCTGCAAGTGTCTGATAAAATGGATTTTATTTGTGTACTTGCATCTTTATCTTGAAGAGACTTTATTGTCTTTATTTTAATTTGGCCACACTAACACATTTTCTTTCCTTTAAAGTTTTTTCTACTATGGGAGGCCACTCCCGTCACTTTATCACTGATGGAAAGACACCACCTTGTGGGTCTTTAGTGTAACTGAAGCTGTTCAGAGTCGGTGGTTCTCATAATATATAATTGATCCAAACCACCAGATTGACCGCAGAGGGCATCTGGAAGACATTTACAGTCAAAATAAATTACAGTTATGGAGGTATACTGTAAAAGTTGGCAAAACAGCTGAAGAGCTGGTGAAATTACAGACTACACAGTCACAGAAGCAAAACTAAATCAGCTGGAAAACCAACCAAATGTGAGATTATTGTAGTTTTTTTTAAAATAAATTAGATCCACACAGAGTCGGGGCGGTTTTTGTCTCAGTTTGTTACCTGCAGCCACCAACAGAGAGCAGCAGAATACAGACTGAGGACACTTGATGCAGCTTATTTTGGTGTCTTAAGTTTAGGAGCTGGCTCTGTGGGAATGAGGACAGACTCTCTGCTGACTGAAAACACTTACAACATTGAAAATCAGTTGGTTAATCACATATTTATGCAAACATAATACATCTAAATATAAGTAATGCTGATAAGGAGGCTGTGTTGTGATGCAGTACGAGTAGAAGCAGATCTAGAAGAAGATCAGCTCATATCATCTGATAGACATTTTTCGTCTTCTCCTGAGTTTCTCCAGGTTGGCTTGTTGGTTTTCTCTGATTCCCCAGTAGAGTTTCGAACGCTGCACAATCAGAACAGGCAGTGATCCAGGTGGAAGGTTCAGTGTTGAAGTCTTTTAAGTCCCTCTTCAGCATGTCCTTATACCTGAGACGTGGCCTGCCTGTGGGTCTGGTGCCTTCTCTCAGAAAACTATGAAGGATCTGTCTTGGTAGTCTGGATTTAGGCACTCTGTGTACACGGCCAGACCAGTGTAGCTGAAAGTATTTCAGTAGAGATGACAGCAGTTTAGAGTCGGTTATCTTGAACAGATGCTTATTTGTCATTTTATCTCTCCAAGTTACTCCAATGATAGCTCTAAGGCTCCCTGTGTGGAAGACACTGAGTCTATCTTCTTGGCAGCGGTAAGTAGTCCAGGAAGGAGATCCATATAGTAAGACGCTCAGAACACAAGCCTCATAGACTGTCAATTTAGTTTTGATTGTTGGATGTCTGTTTCGTCAGACACACTTCTCCAGTTTGCAATGAGTATAAACAAGTGACATTTAAAGGAAACTATGACTACAAGCAGCCAAACTGACATTAAAACCAGCAGTTGACTCAGGAACTATACCGAAATACAATGTTGAGGTACTTTTTCTTTCCTTGAATATCACCCCATTAATTCTACTTTGTATTTTGTCTCAATTAAAATGATTAAACAGCTATATCTGCTTTTCATGATGCAATTTTACAAACAAAACTTATAATCTGTTTGGAAGACATGACGCATTTTCATGGATTAAAGCCGACAGAATGAAGAGAAATAAAATGATCTCGACTACTACCAACTACAGCATCACAGCGTTGTTTAAACATGAACACATAAATGCAATAATGTAGTAAACTAGCACCAATAGGAGCCATTTAGCACAAGTTGAATGTTTATTGCATCACTTCTACTTGTACTTTTACTACTTTTAAATGTCAGGATACTTCTTTTAACGCTGAAAACATTAAATTTTCAACAAAAAACTATTTTTACTTTCAAAATTAGAAACACTGCTCCAGATCTAACTACTAATATATATAAAATATTGATGTAAAAAATAAGAAAGTTCCTCTTAAACAGCTACAACTCTAAAAAGCTGTTTACTTGTTAAAGCATCAGTGACAATTATCAGTTAATATTATATGTAGTATGGTGACATCTTTTCTAGGGTAACGGATCTCGATGCTTTATCCACAGCTATTAGTGCATTTTCTACTGTATCTTTGTGGTAAAATCTCCACAGTGGTGCCTTTTATTTTGCTTTCATTCTGCTCTGATCTCCACTTTCTCTTGTTTGTCTCCCAGCGGCTCCGTCTCCATGACGTGAATCCTGCTGCAGGACATCACCTGCTCACCTGGTTGAGGGGCTCATGCTAATCTAAAGCCGATTACGCTTCTTATCTACTCAGCTCTGGTTATGTGCTTTGGTCCAACAAAAATACCGCGAAGAGTTGGCCTCTTTGCCGTTCCCGCTACTGCTAAGCCACACTGGCTTTGATATCTTGGCTCCTCATGCCTCATGGCTGCTGTTTGCAGAATGTGAGGATCTCAGTTCAGATGCACGTGTTATTAGTGGATTGTGTTTGAGGAGGACGGATAAACAGAACCTGAATAGTTATTATTTATCAATATAATATGGGTTGAAGGGATCAGAGGATTTGTTACTTGCATCCTTTGAAGTTAAAGCTCATTCTGAGGCACAAAAAAATCATGAAACCAATAAAACTCCAGAGTGCTGTTTACTCAGAAAAGTTATTTGCAAACACATGTGCATGCAGTATATTGTTTGGAATTCCATCTGGTGTTAAACCACCCTGTCTTTCACTCTCACACTCACACATGCACTCACACGTCCTTACACTGGACATGTGAAGAGTCACCCCATGCCCATGTGAAAGCAGTAATGCCATAATTGCCCTTATCCTATTGACTTAATCAGGAACTCTGCAGCATGCCGCTTGATCTCTGGTCTGTGCGACTCAAGGTCGAGGCAACACAATGTCACTGTTTCACGCTTGGATCACATCTCTAAAATCCTTTATTCATGTATACAACCGGCGTAATCTCTTTTCTACACAGACACACAAACCCCCAAAAAAATCATTTGGAAAAAAAAACTTTACATGGATTTAAATAAAAGATTTATCTTAATTACATTATTTTAAAAAAGTTAAATTTTTTTGTCATCGTTTCTACACTATGTACAAAGACGGCAACCCAGCTGTTAGAATATACATACATACATGTCAATAAACAGATACCGAATGCACAAGGGAAACACCAAAGAGGATTTCAGATTACAGTACAGGGGTCAGGAGCCAAGATTTAGCTGCCAATATCTGCCGTCCTCCACAGATTTGGAGTTGCCCCGTGCTTCTCTGTGAGGCGCACCTCCTGATTCCCATGAATCACTCTTCAACCATGTGCTGCAACATTCATGCATAATTCATGCTCTCATTCAATTCAGATTTTTACTCCATCTCAGGAGCTTATCCAGTCTTCAAAGGTGGACTGAAGTATAAAAAGAGCTGAGTTGGGGAGGTTTAATTTGTTTGCTTTGTCTATATACAGTATCAGCTACGAGCCAAAGCACTATAGACAGGTCAAAAAATAAAACACTGTGTCTCTTGGGTGGTAAAAGATCTGCACCTTAGGCTTCACTGAGAGGGGGGGTTGCATAGCAACCACCATCCCCGCCAAACTATGTGACAACAATACAAAGGACAAACTTACTTGTGATTGCAAAGTATTTGACATTTATCAATACAGAGAACACTGACTTCACTTTTTCACATTTTGGGGGGAAAATAAAGGATTCAAATCGCTGAATGTCAGAAACCCAAACAGTAAGTATCTTTAAAATATTCTGTGAAGCAAATTTGGAGCTTGAGATGGATTAGTTTCATTGGGAGGAAATTAAAAACCATTACTCATGCTACTCATTATCTCTCTATGTGTGAATAAGCAGTATTATTGATTCAAGGAGTCCATTGGTAATGAGTCCATTTAAAAGGAGTTCAAATATGTGAGTAGGTCTACAAAATAAATGTTGGTAGAAAAGTGTAGTACTCTCGCACGTCCCTTTTTTCTCCTCGTGAGGTGGGAGTGGTGTCAGTTTTTGCAGGTTGGGGTTCAGCTCAGCTCACCGTTGCGACCGCTGCCTCGCCCCCCTCCTCTACCTTGCCGCCTTTGCCCACGGCCTTCATTTTGTCCATGATGTCGGTGAACGTCTCCTTCACGGTCTTCTCCAGGATCCAGCCCTCGCTCTCACTCTCGGGGTCCTCGGGGTTGGCCAGGGTGGACAGGGAGCTGTTGACATACTGCATGCCGATAGTCACAGCAACCTGCAAAGGGCCAAAAACACGAGTTAGCCATCACTGTATTGTATTCTCATGGGAAATATGTGTTGTCTGTAACCATGCCACATAGAAATATGAGAACATAGCTCCAGGGCTTACTAAATTATTGATTTCTTATGCTGTCGTGGGACAACGCAATGAATTTTCTGAGCTCCAGATGCCATCAGAGTGAAAGAACTCACTAGACAGCATTAAAATTCATCAAATGTTGCATGAGTCAAGGATTAAGAAGAGCCGTAAAGGCCAAGTAGATAAAAATGTAGATTATCATCATTATAAGTGATGAAAGTTTTGAATTAGAGTCGCAGCAATGGCAATAATTTTCCAGATTAATTGATTAATTTAATTAATCAAGCACAATGTTGAACATTTTATGGGTCCAGTTTGTCAGTGTGAGAAATAGCTGCTGGAAAATTTAATATCTTTGAGCTTTTCAATTGAAAAATGGGGGAATTAACTGAATAATTCATCAGTAATAAAAATAACTGTTAGTTGCAGATCTATTTTGGATATCTTTCAACAGCTTACATGTTTTTTTTCCTTGTTTTTTTATTAGTGCAATGTGACAAAGAGAGGATAGAGATCAGACAAGCAAATGGAATCTGAAGACGTTTCTGTTCATGTGAATGTGAGAGTGATACTGGAGGAACATGTTTTATTGATTTTCTTTATAATAAATACATATTTTCTAAATTCTTAAAGTAATCTACCCCCTGAAGGTTTAACCCTTTCATTAGAGAGGTAATGAAATCAGTTACTGTAAATGGAGATTTAAGATCAGAGGATCAGGCTCCAGGAAGTGGGTCTGTCCTTGTCACCTCCCGTAGATTAACCCATTACTCCATCTCTGAGCCCACTATATGTGTCAGCATAGAGACACTTGCATAACTCCTCTTAAATCTGGGATTCCTCCGACTGGGCGTCTGATCTGCTTCCATGTATCGCCTCAATCCATATTTCTAGAACAAGGGTTTTTCCGCCACATTTTTGGGACAAGGGTGTTATCTAAATAGCTCCATTTACTGGGTGCCGTCACTGACATTAAGGATTTAACTTTACATGTTTGTCAGGTCTACTTGACAGCGAGCAAATGCTTTACAACAACAACAGCAGATGTTCTAGCTGAGGAGAGAGTTGAAGAGGAAAACGATGCCATGTGGCTGCCTCGGGATTACCCTTTGGGTAGAAAGTAGCAGGTGAGATAAAGGTAAGCTGCACACCTGTACGTGCCAAAGGTTGTGCCAGGCAACTCAAATGTAGGCCAGGAGGCACGATATTTGGGTAAAGAGGATCGAGCTGTTTGGGGAGGAGATACAGTAAGTGGATATCGTGCCAGGCAACCCAACAGTAGGCCAGGAGGCACGATATTTAGGTAAAGAGGATCGAGCTGTTTGGGGAGGAGATACAGTAAGTGGATATTGCTAAATGCGGGGGTGGATCGTTGGAAGGAGAGAAGATGACAGAAATGCCAACTGGGTCAACACTTTGCATGTTTGTAAACCTGACTTCTTATAAATAGGCCATTAGAACCCTTACCTGGCTTTCAGACATTTTACGGAGCCCTCCCTAAACAATTTAAAGACCCAACCGTTGCAGTAATGTGTTTCACTTATTGTCGCTTCATTTGGATATTTGACCTTCACTGTACAAAATGACATAGGTGCAACATTTTATTTGCTGAGGGAAAAACTTTCTCTGTTGATACCTGAAGTCTAAGTTTAAAATGTGACTTTATGTTATGACTTTGTGGCATTACAGTTAGTTTGGTACAATCGTGCTCCAGTGTGCTACCTAAACATGTGAAATGTGCAAACTTGACATTGCAGAAAAAAATCTTGAATGAAGATTATATGTACTTTATATTTAGACATGTTCAGTAACTAGAGTAGGCCTGTTTTGGATTGTCAACTGGTTTCTGTAAAAAAGCTCATGGACAGGTATCGGAAGTTAACCCGACATGCATTTGCAACGGGTTTGTCTTCATTCATTAAGATCTTTCTACTGTAAAAACAACAAATACTGCTTGAAAACACTTCAGACTATCATAAAGCTCACTTGGTTGACATGTGGAACAGGCTTTAACCACCTTTCGAACACTAGTGGGTGTTCTTTGACCTCAGGTGGCTTTAAGGACCTCACACTGTTTGTAGCACTTTAAGATGGCGCACTAAAAAATCTACTTGTACACAGAAATGTGAGATTTTGGCTCAACATATCTCCCATGCAGTAGATGGGACTGTCCCAAGTATGGTGGTGAAAGTACTACAACAACGTGAAGTGAGTTGGGGTGAATATTCATTTCAGTGCCTCAGTGGTCGGTCCTGACCTCCAGCATGATGACCAGTATGACCAGGGCTCCGATGGTGTTCATCATGCCTCCGTAGTAGGACAGCAGGGCATCGCGGCAGCCGCGCTTCCACACATTGAGCTCCTCAGTGTAGTGGTCGTAGCTGTAGTGGGCAGAGTTGTTGGTCATCTGGAGCTGGATGCAGGGCCTGGGGGAGCTGGGGTTACAGCAGCTGAACGGGACTCCGTCCATCAGATACTGGCCGTCCACGTTGCTCCCGATGCGGCTAAGAGGATGAAGCAAAGTGTCATGTCAGTGTTACGTTATGATGGGTTGAAAGTGGGATGGGATTAAAGGTCAACAAGTACAAATTCTATATTTGCATTGTGGGTGGGCTAAAATTACTTGGGGTAAAATTAGCAAGTCCAGGTTAGAATTTTCCTCCAGAAATAAGCATAACGTGTGATGGTTTAGTTTATTGTTACTAAATGAAATCTTTTGAGGCCCTAGTAAATGTTGTTCCAGTAATATGCATTCTAATACAACGCCACACTTTCTTGCCTCAAAAGCATAAATCAAACACAATAATCCTCACAAAGTTCACACAAATCACTGATAAACAGGCATTTAACAAGCATCATCACATCTTACTGTTGGTTTAGAAAAAAGCTTTTATTGATTCTAATTATTAATAATGTCCTACTTTTGCAGACCTACATGTGACACATATGAAGAGTCTAAACAATTTCAGTAAGCTGGGAACCCATAATTTGCACATTTGGGTCAGCACTCGATTTTAGGAGAAAATCTCAACTGTGATTGATAGTTGTAGGTCAATGGAAAGACAAGTGTGATTGGATCACAAAGAACAAAAGGTCAGAGGTGCATTGGTGATGTCTGGAGCCATGGAGCCCAAAAGTAATGCCCCAGATAGCAATAGAGTACAGAACAAGCAGGAAAGACCATGTCAGAGAGTTCTGAAATCAAATCAAATCTAATAGAAAGTTGGTATCGAAGATGATGTGAAAGGTTTGTAATTGTAAGAGAGGTCTGTAAAAGCATCACAACATCTTTGATCCATTGCCAAGTTAGAGAACACCTAACAATAAGGTAGTCATACTTTGAATATTTTGGTAAACAGGCTGTTGTTCTTTGTTTAAAATCTATAGAAATTTATGAGGCAGTGCTGTTCTGGTGGATTGCCAGGTCCTCTGCTGATTGGACAAGACACTGATTCTTCAAGGACGTGGCACTGTAATCCTGAAGATTAAACACTAATTGCCTCACAATTGTTTACACAAAGTGAAGAGGAACCTGTTGATCAAAATTGCCATAGACATACACAAGTTAACACAAAGATGCCACATTAGCACTATATGAAACAATATACCTAATCCTGCTTGTGCCCTTTCAAATGCATCTTTTTATCCTTAACTTTTCCTGTTGCTAATCACCAAAGCCCCTCCTCCTGACTTTATCCATAAAACTGCCTAGTAACCTCTTCCGCCCTCCCAGCCCCCCAGTGTCACGTCCCCAATACTATCTGTGACTGCCACTGTTCCTGGGACAGTAATCCTTAGTGGACAAAAGTGAATAATACACCTTCCGTGACCCACCTTCACCTCAAATCCACTTATACTGAACTCTAACTTTGCATAGACAACCTTTTAAGCCCCCCTACCTCAGCAACCTTCAGCTTAACATACTCAGGTTCAATCATAATCTGAGGGGACCTATTTTACTGTCACCTCATAAATTAATGACCTCGAACATTTAAACATTAAGTTAAACATTGACTTTCAATCTTTACCAACTTACTCTTTGACTTCTTTTGCACTGAAGTCCAGGTAGCGGTTGCTAACCCACTGGATCTCAAACCAATCTCTGAAGTTGTCATTTCCGCAGCAACGAAACTCCATCTGCATCAGGTCCAGGGTCCTCTTCATGTAACAGCGTCCGGGCGTGTCCGTGTCTTTGTAGTACTTCATGCCGTTCCTCAGTCCCTCAGCCAGGGTGAACTGCAGAGGGATCCTCATCAGGAAGCACAGGAGGGCCGTGATGAACAGTAGGGCATTGAACACCACGCAGAACATCAGGAAGCCCTTCAGCATAGGCTTCCACTTTGCAAACTTGGCTGGGTCCAGCGAGTCGTAGCAGACTTTGCCTCCGAAGGCATTGATGCCGCAGGCTATTAGACCCATAAATATGAGCAGGTTGGGCAAGAAGTGGCTCTCGTTGTTGTCCATAAGTTCTGAGCGCTTTCGCAGCTCGATCTTGAAGAACAGGCCCATGCTAAAGACCAGGATGCCGGCCAGTACGGCAAACCAGTACATGAACCAGACCGACTGAGCGAGCTTTACTCGCTTTTTCAGATCGAACTTGACCAACATCAAAGCCATTGTTCAATCTGTGAAGTGTCCTTGCCTGAGAAGACGAGAGTCAAATGTTAATCTAGAACTGCAGGAGCTCTGAGATGTCCAGGTATTCTTGCCAACCTGCAGTACCTGTCTCCTGGTCTGTTCAGGACAGGAGAGTCAGCTCAGCCTGTTATCCATCCCACAGCAAAGCAGAAGAGACGAAGAACTCAAGAAGACCCCAGAGTAGCGCAGGAGTCTTATTTCTTCAAAGGTTTAACTTCTTCCATCGTGCTTGAAACTTCAAAGTTCATGAGCCCTAATTTCTCCAAACTTTTACCGGCTTTGCTTCCCTGCCACACAGGTGAGGCCGATCGTGATGTTCCACTCTCTCGGAGAGGTGGAGGATTGCCGAGGATCCTCATGATTAAACTCAAAGTTGCAGTACGTCATGCTAAGCCCCAGTAAGCAGCCTGATCCAATTTACAGAAATCCCTCCACACAAGATGAGCCTGATCATAAGCCGTTGCCAGGGGCCTTAATTGGTTTGAGTGCTCACGTGGTCACGGTCGCCTTGATAGAACCACCAGTAGCTGCAGCAGCTGAGAACTGACAAAGACCACGGACATGAAAGTGGAGCTAATAATGGAGCGTACCCATTCACAGGTGTGGGGTCCACAAGCTCAACACAAACCACATGTCTTCACAGTGGAGTAAGTAGGCTGAGTTACTGAAGCACCCATTGACAGAAGCAAAAGAGGAAGCTCTCAGGCTCATCTATTAACTACTCCAGTATGCCTGCACAATGGGAACAATTATTTATATTCAGTCAGCAAAAATCAAGATAAAGCTGAGACAAACAAAGCAGATAAAACATGAGGTTGAATTACACAGACATAAGATAGTTGCAGAAAACTTTCTCTTGCTGGCTAATAAACTTTAGCATTCTCAGTAATGCACTTAATGTCACTTGCTATCTTGGCAGTTCTAATCAACACAGCATCTGACGCAAACATGTGCCAGATCCTTAAGTGCCATTCTCACTACTTACAGCTGCAAGTACTGAGAATTGCACGAGAGCCGAGGTGTTGCCAAATGTCTGCAAAATGCAATTAGAATGTTGACTTCCCTGTGCTTCTTTCTCTACATTTTGCCCCTCTGTGTATTTTAATGTTTTTTTGGTAACTATTCATGTGTGAAAACCATCAGATGTTGTCTGGTTAGCAACCTTTTCAAGAGACAACCTAAATTTCAAAGTTCCTTATGTACAACAATGTCTTGGGAGTAAATTTAAGGCCAATTGCTTTTTTCCTTAATGCCACATAAATGCACCAAATCCAACTTACAGCATCTCTGCTTAAGTTTAAATCCTATTTTATCAATGTTACTAAATTATCTTCTATTATTTTAACCATTTGTGTCTCATGTCTCCTTTAACACTGTCAGTTTTTCATGATATGCACCTCCACTTAGCATTTATATGCAGTATGAACATCCATCCACCCATTATCTATACACCACGTAATCCTCTGTGGGGTCTGGAGCCTATCCCAGCCGACTCGGGCAAAGGCAGGGGACACACACCCTGGACAGGTCGCCAGCCTATCGCAGGGCTACACATGGAGACAGACAAACCAGCACACTCTCATTCACACCTACGGACAATTTAGAATAATCATTAACCTCAGTATGTTTTTGGACTGTGGAAGGAAGCCAGAGTACCCGTTGAGAACCCACGCTGCACAGGGATAATGTGCAAACTCCACACGGAAAGATCCCAGGCGTCCTAAGCAGGACGTGAACCCGGGATCTTCTTTGTGAGGCGACACTGCTAACCACCAAGCCACCATGCAGCCCTGGTATAAACATCTTAAGTACAATTCATAACACACTATATAAGGCTAATTTAATGAAATTATTAAGGCTGTGTTTAGCAGAATTGCCATTTTTTAACTATGAGCACCTACAGGAGCAGCTCCATTAAATCTGCTCACAAGTATGCTATTGTATAATATAGTACATGCTGCTTATAAACACAGTATAAATGTATGGATACTAGTAAATACCGAATAGGGGGATTTAAAGTAAATTTATCCTCAAAGAAGCTGTATAAAGTAGGAAATATGGACTTTTTAAATAGTTTCTACTTTGACTCCTCTTATAGGTTAAACATGAAAGTGTGAAATCTGATTATATAAGTTATGCATTATTATTGGGTCTTGTTTTCTAAGTGGCCGGAGTATATCTGATGCATGACAGAAAATCCTTGTTAACATAAAAATCTGAAACAAAAGCTTACCACTGTAAAAGCTTTATTTATTTTGTCTATTTGCATCTCAGTTCAATGGAAGTTGCTTTTAAACTTCCTTTTCTCCAAATACAATCCAGATTTAGTTGCATTCAGGGTCAGTGTTTACCAGCAGCACAAGGAATATCATTTTAGCACAGAACTCTTCACTGAGATATACTATGATGTAGAATGACTTTCTACCACTGTGGAGTGCTTTAAAGCTTCTGGTATAATGGATTCTATAACATTTTTTAAAAATTAATAACAGATCAGTGTCACTGATAGCAAGAAATTGCAATTTGCATTTATGAGACTGCACTTCTTTACTGCAACCCAAGTGTGATTTATGCAGAAGAAGTCAGGTGGATTAGTGCAGCTTCTACCTGTGAAAACGCTTCACGAAACCGACTGATATTCATGAAATAATATGGACGTTAATTATATGGGCTTATGCTTAAATCAGTTTATGTGATGCTTTGATTGTAAACGTGTAAATTTGGCAAATATGGCCTTTACAGTTTGAATTCTAGGAGTCCCAGCTCGTTTTTCTGTCTGCTTCTGGTATAACAGTCCAGTTTGGTGAAGGCGTTCCTGCAGCGAGCCAGTTAAAGTCATCCACCTCCCCCCAGTTGTTCCGCTCCTGGTCTAAACCAGAAACAGCAAAGTCCTCCTCCAGGGTGGGATACGACCAGGAGAACGGGGCAAAGCTCACCCCCCGACAGTCCTCTATGATGGCCCGGCTGGTGACGTGCAGATACACCTGGGTGTCGGTGGTGTTGTGGGTTCTCAGCTGCTGGCAGGGGAAGGCCAGCGTGCTGTTTCTGCAGTGATCGACGAACACCGAACTGGATACCGGACCGCACAGGATCTCACAGCTGTCGATGTGCTTCAGGTGCAGCGTGCTGGGAGAGCCGAACAGACGGACCTTGCAGTTTGTGAGGTGGGTCAGAAGCACGTCTTGTTTCTGGATCTCCTCAGCCGTCTTAGTGAGGAGCTCATCTTTAAAGCTGGAGAAGCCACACTGCTTGGACACTCCATCCACATGGGTGACACTTGAGTCTGCAGGTGAACCAGCATCAGGTGGAGGTGTTTCAGGTGCAGAGACTTTATCTGCTGCTTTAGTGCGAGCTCGGAATGCGAACTTCTTCTTGGGCATAGCCTCCTCTCTGGTCTCAGTCAGGGAGGTTTGGAGCTTCTGGAGGGCAGCTTGGGCTTGTCTGAGTTCATACTGTGTTAAAAACATGATACTGTCGTTGAGAAACTTCTGCAGCTGAACAGTTTTAGCGGTCGCCTCCTCCAGTTTCTGGGTCACCACAGCCCGCTCAGCTCCCGAGCAGCCGGACAGCAGCTCCTCTATAGACGCCCGCTCCCTGTTAAAGGTGCTGGAGAAATACTCGCCCTTCTCCTCGGCGACGGACTGGCTCTCTTTAGCTTCCTTCCTCCGCTCGGCATCTTCTATTCGGGCCTGGTGCCGCTTCTGGAGTCGCTCTTGTAGCTTAGCGGCACCACTTTCGCCTGTAAACCCGTTTTCCTGGTTAACTTCAGCCGTCTCATCCATGTTTTTGCTGTGTCGGTTGTTGCGGAAGTGATAACGCCTCTATTTCTTCTTCGTGACTTTCACAAAGTAAGGCTGAAGATGTGCAGCGCCACCTGCTGTACCGGAAGTGTAAAACATTAATTCACTTAGACGATCACTTAAAACGTAGAGGACAAAAAAATGAAAATATAAACACCAAAAACACTTGATCAAAGTATATTTGGAGATTTATTTTTTCTTTTAATGTTTCTATAACCATCCACATACCCCGTTTCAGGATAAACAAAAAAGATAATGAAGATCTTTTTAAACCAGAAAACAACAAATGTGGTTAAGTGGACTTGTTTTGTAGTGACTCATAAGGTAATATTAAGCAGCAATTATAGATATTGCTTTTTTATACAAAAAACATAATTAAATACATATCTTAAATATTTACTTTATTTAAAAAATAATTCACTTAGTATATATTTTAATTAATGTATATATAGAACCATTTTAAATTTATATATTATTTTATAATTAATATTTAATTAGTATGCTATACTACTATTTTTAATCCACTTAAATATCACAAAAGGCTAAAAAATATTAAAAATAAGATATGATATTTGCATTTTGTGTAAAACAATATGCAGTAAGTAAACTTCCATTTAAAAACAATTTTCTAACCCTGTCTACACAACAGTCACTACATGAAGGGCCTTGGAATGACTTACGTTGTGAACTGGTGCAGTATAAATAAAACTGAATTAAATTGAATTGAAATTAGCATATTACCACTGCCAAATGTAAAATGTGAGTAATAATTAAACCAAGCTTAAAAACAACTTCCTAACCGTGTCTTCATAACATGACATATTAACCATATACTTGATCTCTGACCTTTAAAACCAAATAATATTA
The DNA here is from genome assembly GCA_024666655.1 of Dascyllus trimaculatus. Taxonomy (NCBI): domain Eukaryota; kingdom Metazoa; phylum Chordata; class Actinopteri; family Pomacentridae; genus Dascyllus; species Dascyllus trimaculatus. The sequence continues at coordinate 9,259,909 of CM045463.1, read as the reverse complement.
ACCCACGTTAATCGCAAATTTGTTGTTTTTTTATTGAGTTGAGTTGTTATGATGTTTATTTCAATATATATAAAATATAATGCAACAGAGACAGTCGAAATACCAAACACTTTGACCTAAACAATAATATAAATATCATTTGCAATATTACTTCTCTCAATAGTTTCTGCAGTATCAGTTTCATTATCATGTGTAATATTTCAAATTTAGGTGCAATATTATGATTACATGTGCAATATTTTAATATTCATATCCAACATATCAGTGTAATGTGCAATATTGCATTTTTCATGTGCAATATTTAATATGTAATATTTCATTATCATGTGCAATATTTAAATTTCAGATGCAATATTTAATTTACATGTGAATTATTTTGCTTTTTTGTACAACACATAAGTGTAATTTGCAATATTTTACATCTCATGTTCACATTTTAATTTCATGTGACACTACTTTATGTGTAATATGTAATTATAATGTGTAATACTTCTATTTTAGGGGCAATATTTGAATTTCATGTGCAATACTTCCATATCAAGAGTAAAATTTCAATTTTAATTGTCAATATTTTAATTTTATGTGCAACATTTCAATATGATGTCCTGTATTTCATTTTGAATTTCAATTTTTCTGTGAAATATTTATTTATTTTGTGTGGTATTTCAGTTGTATGTGCAATATTTTATTTGTCATGTCCAACATTCCAATTCATGTACAATATTTAATTAATTTGTGCAATATTTCAGTTTAATGTACAATATTTGAATTAAATGTGCAACATGTCAATGAAATGTGCAGTATTTCATTGTTAAGGTTCAGTATTTCAGTATCATGTGTGGTGTTTCTTTATCATGTGCGCTATTCCAGTGTCATATGTAATATTTCTTTGTTTTGTGTAATATTTAAATTTCAGGTGCAACATCTTAATTGCATGTGCAATATTTCTCTTATGTGTACAACACTGTGTTATCATTCATAATATTTCATTTTCAGGTGCAGTATTTTAATTACATGTGCAACATGTCAATGTATAATGTGCAATATTTCAATACCATGCGCAACATAATTTTACTGCCTCAGTATTGCTTACTACTTTTCTATTCTGTGGCCTAAATTGAGTTTACTTGCATTATTTTTTGTAACTTGCATTTCATTGCTTTTCTACTAGGAACTGGATTTCTGATGTTATCAATGCTGTTTTCTGAGCAATATCTGGCAAAAGAATTTCATTGTGGGTGTAATAAAGTTCATTTAAACTTCTGATTATTGCATAAGTTAAAGATTTGTTTATTAACAGGTAACTAGGCAGCCTGTCATACCTGAGAAAAGGTGTGTCACACAGAGGTCCGCCTTCTACTGTTGGTAATGATTAAGTCTAATTGCATTTATGTGCAATTAACAACTGCATTAAAACATGTTGCTACAACTCATATATATTAAAAAATAATGTGTTTATTAATGTAATGTGGGCAATGTAATGCTCAATATTTCAGTTTCATGTGCAATATTTCAATCATATATCCAGTTTTTAACTTTCATGTACAACCTGTCAATGTAATGTGTAATATTTCATGATCATGTTTACATGTGCACCATCATGTATGACAGTATGACTTCTTACTTTTTTATTTTATAGCCTTATTTGAGCTTATTTATTAAATTTTCAGTAATTTCTTCGAGTTTTAATGATTTAGTCTAATTATATTTATGTATAATTTACGTCTGCATTAAAACATGTCATTATAATTCATATATATATTAAAAAATAACATTTTCATGTGTAACGTTTCTATTTTATGTGCAATATTTTAATTATATGTGCAATGCAATGTGCAATATTTACATGTGCAGTATTATGTATGATAATATTACTTCTTACTTTTCTATTTTATAGCTTCATTTGAGCTTATTTATTTTATTTTCAGTCATGTATCGTACCCTTATCTCATTGATTTTCTCCTATATTGTGCAATTTTGTTTTCTGAGCAACATCTGGCAAAAGATTTTCCTTTTGGGGTTTATCCTGTTATCTCAAAATGCCATATTTAAGTTTATTCTGTACACTTTAAATGCAACCAACAGGCCATATTTTGTACAGATTTAAGCTTGTAGTTTATTATCAGGTAACTAGGCAGCCTGTCATACCTGAGAAAAGGTGTGTCACCCTGAGGTCCGCCCTCTACTGTTGGTCATGATTAAGTCTAATTGCATTTATGTGCAATTCACGACTGCAGCAGAAATAGTGTTTTGGTTGCTATAAATAATAATAAAAATGTGTGTTTATTGATGTTGTGTGGTTGTTTTGAGAGTCTCCCCATTGAAATGAACGGCGCGCTGTGCCGCCGTTGAGGACCGCTGGTTTCGGTGTGTGCACTGCCCCGACGACCCGTGCGGTGATGGCGAGGAAACCCCGTTGACAAGGCACTGCTTTTTCATGACGGTGAGTTTCCCTTTGAGTGTATTATAATTTTGTGATAAAAATTTCAAGGAAAAAACACACACAACCTCCTTCCTCCCTTCCTTCAGGGAGGGAAGAGAGTTTGAGCGGAGAGAAAAATCTATCCGAGACAGAGCAGGGACAGTGAGAAAAATATATGAGTGGGAGAGGGAGCAGGAGGAGGAGGAGAAGGAGGGGGGAGCAAATTAAAAGTTGCCAAATGGAGATATTGGGTTTCAAGAGGAGTGAGACAGGAGTAAAAAGGGTTTGCCTCTTCGAGTCGTCTTTATGTTATGCTAATCGGGATAAATATTTATGGCTCGACGCGGCTTCGTCCTTTAGCCTTTTCGACGAATTCCTTAGCCGACAAAAACAGGCGTCGTCGTCGTCGTCGACACCGCGGCTAGCTAACCGAGCACAGGCCGGCGGTTTAAAAATGCGAGCCGGGCTGAACGTGGAGCCCAGGTCGAGGCGCTCCGTGTCGGGCAAATCGAGGCAAATGTGACGCTTCCTTTTTTCATTTATATATCGGTGCTTGCTGGTGGTTGAACCCGCATGGAGGACGAGTGAAAGCCTCCCCAAGCAGAGAAAGAAAGAAAGAAAGCACGTCAGCAGCGGCGACGACGGGCGTTTTCTACCACCGCTGCTTGAATGCGATTATCTTTCTGTCGATTCAGTCTATTTTTGGAAATAAAACTTGCGAGCTGAGCTGTGCGTTAACCGTTTTCCCTGAACCGGCGGTGGTACCGAGCAGCTCGGACTAGCTTGCGGCGAAGCGAGCATGCTAGGGCGGATATCGGACACCGTGAATCTGGGCTCTGAATTATACAAAACGTTTTGGGGAAAAACACCTTTAAGTCGTCTATCCTGATCGATCTTGTCGTTATACTTCCAAACCCAGCGATGTTGAGCTACTGTTACTTACTTTTAAATCATTTATAGGCAATTTGAGCTCAGTTTTGTGTCTTTTTAACCGCAGCTAACGTTACAATTTGAATTGAATATGACGTGGTCGGTTGTGAAAGTTAAGCTAACGCTTACATGTAGGAATAACCGCTAAGGTTTAGCTGCTTCTTTTCGATTATTGTCGGATTTATTATTATTTTACACCCAAACAGCCCACATTCGAGGATTTTTGTGGAATAAAATGTTAAGTTGATAATCGTTTTAGCTCAGTTGTCTGTAAAGAAAGCTCGACGTTGCTTTCTCATAACGTTTAACAGCAACTTCTGAAGGACAAAGGAGCCTCGCTTTCCAGTCTGACAGGAAAATGTCGTTAATTCGTTACTTAAGCTAAAATAACTCCATTTTCCGTGTAGTAGTTTGTTACAGTAGGCTGTTTTCTATCTGATAGTCACATTGCTTTAGTTCCAACAGCCTATTTAGTGCTGTGGCTCCGTCGTTCTTTGTTCTCCCTGAACCAAAGATGGAGGCTGGACGTGGCTCAGTTGTAAAGACAGCCTATGGCATGGTAACAGCCATTTTGTAGCATTGCAGTTGCAACGTTTTGCACGGACAAGAACACTCAAAACACACATTTGCCATTCACTTTTACACACAGCAGTCTTAATTTGAAGGACATATTACTCAAATGCTGGATTAGTGACCGTAGTAATTTGAATTTACTTGCATTCTTTCAGCATGTGTGCTCCACATTGCTTAAATACAATAAATAAAGTAACCTCACAGCCATTCAAACATTCACTCATTAGTATGCTGGATGAAATAAGTGCCAGTGTGCTTTTTTTCCTTTCTTTTTCTTTAATCCCCCCAGTTTATTGCAGTGCACCAAGAGTGCCTATGTTGGCTGCCACAACATAAAGCCAACACCTCTTTCAATGTAGAGATGAGGCTCAAAACAGCCATTCAAAGGTATAAATGGAAGCAGGGTGGAGTTATTTACACTTAAATGCCCATTTTCGCTCTGTGCAGAGAGACAACCAATGTGGGACAGCAGAGGAGGGTAATGGGTGGGAGTTTGTCTACCAAGCATTTGTAGGAGGGGATGAAGGCCATCCTGTCCTTTTAGTTATGTACTGAATAACAAATGTGTCCCCCACTTCCCTTCCCATTCCACACCCCTATTTTACACACACACACACACACACATCTTTCTTTGTGCCTCTCCAACACTCTCACACCCTCTATCTCACATGTACAGTTTTGTTATTGTACTAAATGCAGTTTCTCACCCTGCAGCCCAGCTTGTTACAGGAAAGAAAGGGTGTTAAATGACTGAATCCATGCTTCCTGCTGGAAATCTGTGAGTGAGATATGCTTACTACAAATATAAAACAACACATGCTCAGTTTTTGCAGCTCAAGCACTCCTAGATCAGAATATAAACAAAAACAAGCGATGCATGTTTGAATGAAACGTGAGGGTTTGGACTTCGCTCATGTCCTCACTTGCTGTCCCTCCATACTCTTTCAGGTGTCATGGATGATGAGGACGATCGCCGTCTTCTGGATATTTTAGGGTAAAGACTCTATAAAACTGGAATTTACATTATCTCCATACCACATTGTATTGAATGGATGCACAAAGCCACACATTTTTACATCGCCCTTAAATAGTTAAGCAACGTCACTGCTGTTCCTCTTTAAAATCAGAGCTACAGCTTTATGCAAGCTTATTTTTTCCTCTTTTGTTGAATTAGGGAAGTTAATAAACCAATAACCCATTAATAAGAGATTTATTGAATATTCTGTCACTTATTTGGACGAGTTAAGCAACATTTGAGCCACACACCTGATGTGATATTATGCCTATGTTAAGTTTCTTAGAGGCCTATAAAAGTCTCCTATTTACCCTTTTCAGAGATGTGGATGCACTGAATGATTATCTCCATGGCAGCAACAGCAAGTCTGTGAGTGACACTTAAAAAATTTGTCTAAATAACTTCCTTAAATACATCATTTCCGTGCATAAAATACCAGAGTAGGGTTTGATAGTCTTTTTTCCCCTGCAGATTGAGGAGGATGATGTGACAAATGCAGCGTATGGATCAGATGGATCCTTCTTTGGCAGCGACACAGTGAGTCTTCCTATGATTACCTTGATCCAACCAAAACATTAGTAGATTTTAGTCTATGATTACAGATTTGGTTACTGATCATGGATTTGGGAATAAACAGACCGTTTTCTCAGGCTTTTGGTTGGATTTGAGAAGTGTCAGTTATACATTTTGTTTAGTATGAAGATGATCTGTTGCCACACTTTGAAGAGCCAATCTGACTAGGTGAACCCAGGTGCTCCTTTACAGGGAAGATGCACTGCTGGATATTATTTTGTAAGGAATCATTGATCTGTGATTTAAAGTTCATGGTGTGGTTCTTTTCTTTGTACAGAATGTGCTTCAAATGCAAACGGTTTTTCCATTTCCTTCTCATGTGTCCTTCAGGCTGGCTCAAACACTGGCCTCAAAGATGGCTCTTCCACAATGGGTGAATTTGGCGAGGACTCAGCCGGGGCAGGCCTCCAGCTCTCTAGCAGCCTCTCATTTATTGAGGATGAGCTGGGGGCCGAGGCGTCCCCTGGAGAGGTGGATCTTGGGGGAGAGGAGCAGCCCTTCGACATCCTGCAAAAGTCTCTCCTGGAGGCCGACATCACGGAGCAGACGCTGGCCCAGGAGGCCTTACTGGACTCGCAGCCTGCTCCCACTCTAGTGCAGGCTCCTGTTCCCTTCTCCTCCCAGCTGGTCTCGGGGGGTTACGGAAGTGGGGTTGGTGTGGTAACAACAGCGACCACTGCCTTCACCACAGGCCAGTTCCTGCAAGGAATGTCCCAGCTGCCCAATGGCTCCGCCCAGCACATCCAGGTGTTGGGGTCTTTTGGTGCAGGTGGTGGGGTGATGACTTTGAGTAGTTTAGAAAGGACTCCTCAGATTGTGCTAAGGCCAGGGGTGTCTGTAGCCCCGGCAGGGAATGTGACAGGGGGGCAGGTGTTTGCCCCTACCCAAGGTCAAGTCGGCCAAGTGGGCTTACCCTTCAAAAACATCCCCCTTCAAAACATCATCATCCAGAGAGGCCCAGGAGGGACCCAGACTCTTGTTAGACCAATCCAGCCTAAACCCCTTCAAACGGGGGCTCAGACTGTCTACAGCCTTGGTCTTCAACCCAATCCCACCACCATGGCTAACGTAGTGAACACTAACACTGCAGCTCCTGGGGGACAGTACACAGCCAATGGCTCCATCGTAGTGCAGCCATCCCTGGAACAGCAACAAGCACAGACCCAGTCAAACATACCACCTGGACAGTTCTTACTTCCCAGCTCTCTGGCGCTCACTCCGTCCAACACCATCCACAACGGTCCCGCAGACCCCAACTCAAACACCCTAATTACCAGTCAAAACACAGTGCAGATTGTTGCAGGGCAGAACTTTACTGCATCGCCTGGGGGTCAGCTGATTTTGAATCAGGGAGTCGTGAGCGGGAGTCAGGTTGGAGGGGGAGTTACTCAGACGTGGACGGGAGTTTCTTGTGCGAGCTCCACCCCTGTTCAGACATCGTGCACTCCTGGGCGGCTGACGCTAGTCGGCCCAGCAACGGCAGGGATCAGTGGTCAAAGCCAAGTGACGGCTAGTCCAGTGCAGCGCCTTCTAGTGACTCAATCTCAGAACTGCACTTCTTTGTCACCTTTACCTGGTGGTGTGACACAGGAACAAGACTTTAGACAGGTATAAATGCAAGTTAAATGTGGTAGGTAATTAATTCTCACTTTGTTAGTCTTACGTTTGTGCCGATATGACTTTTGCTTTTTATTTTTCAGAATTCTTCATCACCGGCTTTTAAACAGGCGCATCTCGGCAGCATTCAAGGTAACAAAGGCTTTGCTCATGTTGCAGTGTTTTTAAAATGCTTTGTGTGTTTGGGTTTAGTCTGCTGCACTTTTACCTAATTGCTTTGTTTGTGTGATCTTTTTTAGTCATGAAAACCATGACACTCGATTCAGCGCTTAACTCTGAGGTACGCTAGTTATTTTGTTTGACTTGTCTGTCTGTATTTTAAGGTGGAGCAAGCAAATTGTAAAGACATCTAATATGACAATTTGGTTTGTTTCTCTTTACAGGCCAGTGCACAGAAGAGGCTTATCCTTCCACCACTTACAAGAGGGGAAATGTGAGTCTTTTGACGTACCTTGTTCTTTTTAGACATTTTTGTTCATTTGTCAAGTCCGGTGTTGTGTCTTGGATTGGATTACCATTCAGTCATTGAACATGCTTATCTCTTTTCCTGTTATTTCAAAAGAATTTTACAACAGTTGAGGAAGGATCATGCTGGAGTTCAGACTCCAGATCGACGTCGGTTCACATCAATTGACGACACGCTGCTCCGACTCCTCCCGTATCACGTGTTCCAGGGAGCTCCACCAAGCCAGGATGAGTTCTCACAAGGTAAAGCCTGGCAATAACTAGCTTCAACCCACATCTGCAACAAAGACAGTAAAGACCTGTTTTGAAGTGCATATTCTGAGCGTAAGATCATATTTTCAGAATAAAAGTGCTTTTACCTAAATAGTGTTTTGTGTTTGATAATTCCTAGTGGATGAGGAATTTGAGGTTGTTGCAAGTCACGTGCTAAAGAGGACACAGGCCATGGTAAACAAATACAGACGCCTGCTAATGGTGGAAGCAGAGGTAGGTACACACATAAACAAATGGTTGCTGACATACAGCACAGGTTTGGCATGTTATGACAAGCACAGGGCTGACAGGCTGCCTCTTCCTTTCTCTGCAGCGTTCCAGTCCATCATCAGAAATGGTGATGATTGACAGAACGTTCAACCAAGAGGAGCGCAGCAACTTGACACAAGACAAACGCATGGTACTAGTGGATCCAGGTAAACAAGAAGTAGAGTAAAGCCTTTTTTGAAGCAGATATGTTAACAGTAAGGTTTTATTTATTTTCTTTCTGCCTTTTCTCTGGTTTATAGACACCTTCATGGAGGACTTTTGCTGTGGGGTAAAATCCAAACTTTTCCAAGACCCAGTCCCCTCTCAGTCGATGTCCAGTTGTAGTTTGAATCAGTCAGAAGGAGGCTCCATGGAGCCACCATACAGGACAGACTCCCAGCCTGGGTATGGAGACCCGGGAGGGGGTGGGGCTGTAGGAGCAGGTTCAACAGAGAGACTCCACCCACCACACCTAGAAAGCAAGAGTGTGTTGGAACTGAAGAGATCCCAGCAGCATTTTGGGCCCAGCAGCGCTGGCAACAACAGCCACATCGCTGCCAACAGCTACCCCCAAGGCAAACCCTCTCATTTTGCAGCAGCATCGGGAGGACAGACGCACTACCAGGTGTCGCATCACCTGTCCTCCCACCCGATGCAACCCCAGTACGCCCCTCCGCTCACTTCACCTCCTCACCTTGACACTGATTCTGCTCTTGAGGCAGCAGTCAACAGCATCCTGGAATGTTAAGACTGGTATCATCCCTAGTGTATCATTTCAACTCATTTTGTGTGTTTCTATGTACATTTTTTGTCAAACTGATATTGTAATGTTTGTTTTATGCCCCCAGAACCCCGTGTGAAGAGAGGTTAACTCTTCCTTCAGGTCTATGATGTTTGTGATACGCGGCCATGTAGCATGTATGTACTTTGCTGTGGGTTTTTTTATAAGGCATTACGTCAGTGAGTCTGTCGAGGTGTTAGGTGAACACCGGCACTTACAGTTACCTATAAAGATCCGGGATTGTGTGCAATGCAATAGACTAACAGATGCAAAATGTTGTTTTGTTTATTTTTGTTTTAAAGTGGTAGGGTCTGCAACTTTAACAAAAATGTTGCAGCGCTGAATGAAAGAGTGTTCCTCTCTTCACACACCTGTTAAAATATAGTGCCAGTTGATTACCCCCCTTTCCCCTACCTTTGCTGAACAACAGGGATGAGGAGGGACAAAGTGATGACTCGGTGCCTGATTCTAGGTTTTTATATGGAAGTGTTTACATGAAGAAGCTCTATTTAGAAATATCCATTCACTCGTTTCCTTCCTGCATCACAAACATGAACATTGTGCACACACATGCTTTTGTACGTTGTGTTAAGTGGATTCACGGTTCAGAGCTGTAGTTTTCTTTCACATTCACATAGACGAATTGCACTAAACATACTGTTGCTCATTTCAGGAACTATATACAGTGTACGTTAGGCTAAACAGAATGTGAACATTTGGAACTGAACCAAAATCTATTTGCCTGCTTTCAGCTGCCTGCAACAAGGATAACCTCTTACTCACACTAGAAACCAGTCAAACTAGTTGCATAGACTCAAAGTAGTGTTACCGTACTCAGCAGTGCTTTCTTCCTTGTGCTTATGTCACTTTTTTTGGACGTTTTTTTTCCTTTTGTACCTTAAAGGTATGCAAGTCCCGACACAGACACAGGACAAATCTTAATCTCGACCACTTTTATCATTTCACAGTGAGTTTGTGTCTGTGGAGATAAATCCTCAGATTGAGGAAGATATGTTACAATATGCTGAATTAATCTTTTTTTATTTCCTCATTTTTAGAAGTGACATAAAAAAGAGGACTGTTTGTTGGTTGTGATGTGTTCCCCAGCGTTGTGAACATGACAATATCGTCACAGTTTAAATGGCCCCAGAGGGTCATCGATTGTACGCGTGTTTGTCGGCCTTCTGCATATAATTATATATTGATCATATCTGTTTATCTATGCTTTACTACCTTGACACGTCTATCAGTGTGCTAATCTGCATCCATACACACAGGCCTGTGACTATGTGTTCATGTAGTTTGGTAGTTTGATTGCCATATGTTTGACTTTATGCCCAAGTGTTTTTCTCGGGATGTTTTTTTTCTCACTTTGCAGTCGTTCTTGTCAAGCATTTCTCACATTTCCTCTCTTTTCCCTCTCAGCAGCGCAACCAAAATTAATAAGAGAGAGTGTGGTCTCGTCCAGAATCCCCCTCACATTTTTTTTTTAAATTCTCTCTGGCTGCTCATGTGAAGCAGCTTTTCCTCTGAAGCCAGAATATGACTCCAATTATGTTCTGGTTCTGTCTATTTTTGAGTTTTCTTTTAGTTTTAACAGCCAAAACTTAGCTTACTGTGATAAGTCATTATAATGAAGAATTAATCCTAAATGATGGCTATGTATTTTTGCTTTTGAACACTTTTGCAAACAAATCTGAAATCTGCACTGCGTTTTAGGCAAGAAAGGGGTTTCTGCTGGACCCAACACAGGACCAAAGTTTAGATTAAATGTGTTGCATGCTCCTGGGGTTGATTCTGGATAGCGCCACCTTTCTCTTGTGAATATGTCTGTGAAATATGCTTGCTAATGGGCTACAGGAGTAGACTGAAGGCCTTTTAAATGGGGTAATAGAGAACCCATCTGTCTTCTTTTTTCTTTTTTCGAGTGCCAGTGGCCATTGCAGCCTGCCTGTATCTCTGCCTCAACCCTTGCAGACCTCTTCTATCTACTGAGAAAACTGGGCTCTCTGCTTTGGAAGTAAATCTCTAATGACATATAAGGGTCAAGTGAGATTTTGCATTTGCTCCTTCAAGTGACTGCTGCAAGATTCCGTGCCTCTATAGCACTTAGATCCACAAGGACGATACTTTAGCTTAAAGTAGGGACATGTCCGGTGTTGGTAAAACATTGTGTTATCTGGATGCATATCACGGTCTTGAGGGCCTGGTAGGAACATACTGTGCTTTTCTCCCCTATTTTTTAGTGCAGAGATTTTGTTTTTCTGCCTCCATTTTCACTGTTGTTTTGTCCCACTTGATTTGTATAGTTTGTTGTTTTGTATAAAAATGAAAAGTTAAACACAAAATATTTATAATTTTTGTATGGAGAAAAAAAGAATGTAAAAAAACATAAGAAAATGGAAATTATTTTTTATTGTGTTGGCTAAGAAGCAATGTCAGGAGAAATCATTACAAAAAAATGCTGTCATTTCTTCATTTAATGTGTGTTCACTACAGCAGCAAGGAGAGTCGACAATAAATTCATTTTGAATACAATAACAAACTGGTCCAGTCCGGCTGAGAACCTTCTTCAGTGTCCCTCCATTACTATTCTGTGAGTGTTCACATACTGGCACTGATGGACTAAGCATGCATAATCACATCATGTGACTGAGGAAGCATTTGCAAAAGAAAAACAGATTTGTAACCCTCTGCTACACAGATACAATCTTTTCATGGATACTGATGTCAGGACATTTAGATTTTATGTTCCTCTACATTGCGGCTGCCAGAGTAACATTTTATCAAGTTAAAAATCAGTTGGTTCCCTTTAATCCTCTCATGGACCCCGGCACCAATGCCTCTGCACAAAAGAGCTAAGAAAACTCTGCATAGCAGACATCAGACAGCCCAACCCTTTCGGTTTTAGTAACACAACCCAACAATGACACCTAGTGGAGCCTGTGGAACACACAGTGGGGCCGTTACACATGATGGCCACTGATGACTAAAACTAATTTTATTCACAAAAAAAACCCAATAAAAAGTCATATTATCTTTCAAAACCCAAATAAGACACAAAACACATTAATTAATCTGATAAATAGGATAAACATAGTTCATTAAATAAATATTTTGGAAAGAAACAAGGTAATCCATACAAGAAACTGCAGTACCCACAGGCTTTCATTTTACACTCTACAAAAACACGAACACAGCATGCAAATGGTCTTTTTTCTGATATAGAGAAACAGTAGAAAATCTAATTTCTATTGTTGTGGTTATAAAAGGGTTCAATTGTGCACAAAATGTTTTGAGCTGTTAATCTGGTGACAAATGGTCAAACACGGAGTTAATCCATATATGTGTCAGGTGTGGCTTTAAAGGACAGTGATCAGACAGTGTGACCAGTTAACAGACACTCCTTTGACCAGTGACTAGCCGTCTTAAAACACAGATCTATGACAAGAGAAAGACAAGAACGGGCTGATGACAGGCACTTGAAAGTCCACAACTGTACCGCTTATTATGCAAGGAATCATTTCAGAATGCTCTGGAAGGACGACAACATCATCCTATCCTCCAAGAATGTCTGTCAACTTCACCGAGCCCTTCAGGTAGAGTGGGACAGTTTCCACAAGCAGCATCAGCTACCAACTTTATGTGTAGAAGATGTGTCGCATCTTCATGGTGGACACACTTGCATTAATTTGTGATTTCTAGTCTATGACACCATTCTCGATCTGCACATTATCACTTCTGATATAGTGCATACTTGGTTTTCTCATGACATTCACTCTGTTGTAGAGATGCTATGTGTTTGAACACACTATGTAAAAAGAATGGACAGAAACTTAAAAACCACATGCTGCGTTTATATTTTAGACACCCTAAACAGCTCACAATGAAATTCCTGTTATTAGGATCAGTTAAGGCTAAAATAATTCCAAATTTTTGGGATTTGTTTTGTAATTTTATGACACTGAGTCAGATGAGAAGATTGATACCACTTTCTCATCTATCAGTTAGTAGGGTGTCTGCTGCAGATGGTCAGCTTTGCATAAAAAACAGTTGAGACAGCGAGCCTGGCCCTGTCCAAAGGTAACTAAATCTGCCCACCAGCACCTTTGAAACTCACTAATTAACATGCACTATATTTTGCATGGCCATAACAAAACCCCATGTGCTTCCACCCAAGTCAGGCTAACTCTTGCCCTTATTTTTAGCCTTTACTACAAGCTAAGCTAACTAGCTGCTGGTCTCACAGCTGAATGTTGACTTGCAAAAATAAATTGTGCTGTTGTGTTGTGTTTTATCTCTTTAGGAATCAGCTCAGATTCTGACCAAAAAAAAAAAAAACTGGTACCAATTTCTCAGATAAATGCATCACATGTGTTAACTGTACATGATTAAGGGGACAGACGCCCACAAGTCCTGAATCGTCCCTCAGAGTCACGCTTGGTCAAACACCTTCCCTTGTCCTCAGTGATACTTCCTCCAGCGATCAAGCTCTGGAACAACAAAAACCCACCGACATGTCAAGTTATCTCCAAACTTGTCCTTTATAAGAAGTGTAACTGACAGCGACACTTACTGATATGAGGGTAACTCCAGATGTAGCTCATCACACAGTATCCTGCTAACAACATGCCCAGTCCACCTATGCCTCCTTTCTTCACATCAATATACTTCCTGTAATACCACTGCCAGCCTGCATGAAGCACAAACAAGGAGAAAAACAAGCACAGAATTCTTTATATGAATAAAAAAGTTGAACATTTTTGCTAAGAGTTATGTGGGAAGATAGATCTGGCTTATGTTCGATATCATCTGGTTAGCTCAGCATTAAGGTTGCAATCAGGGGGGAAGAGCTAGCAAGGGTTTGTCCACAGGTAACAAAATCCACCTAACAGCACCTCTAAAGCTCACTAAACAACTTGTTCTTCCTCATTTTGTGAAATCTGTAAAACAAAATGATGCGTACAGATGACATATTGTGGTTTTTCAGTGAGTTATAGCAGACAGATAAGAGGGCAGTACTGACCTTATCTAACTCTCGGCAAAGACATTGAATAAGCACAAACAAACACACGAATGGGAGGCCTCCCAGTGTGTTTATGAGCCGATACAAACACTGCATTTGCATTTTGTGTCAGATGTGTAAATATTGACCTCTTTGGACCATTTTCACCACTTCTCTCGGGTGGCTGGGGGTTTTGCAGGCCATCCACTCAGGTAAGTCCCTCAGGGTCACCTGTCCAAGACTCCGCTGTGCCAGAACTCCTGCCAGACATGAGACCAGTAAAGACTGAATATACCGACAGGTGACTGTGCACCCAAAACACATCATCTCTCATTACATTGGGGCTGGACATTGTTTGAGGGTTTTTGGTAGTAGCATCGACCTGACAAAACTGATTTTTTTGTAACTCACATTGAGGATTAAAAAAACAAACAAACCCTCTTTTAAATTTTAACTGACGACGCAAAGTTTGCAAAAGTGCTGAACATCAGAAATAAGGATTTAAATCTGATCAACACTGTCTGATCAAAAAATAAACAAGAATAGGCCTACAGCCAAAAAGCTATTTTTATTATCTGCCAGTTGTTTTCTCAGTTAGTCAATAGACTGCTTGGATTACTCTTGCATTTGAAAAGCTGGAACGATCAAATGTTTTTGGCACATTTTTGCTTCCTGGTGTTCCCTCACAGTCTCCCATCCAGGTACTGACCAGGCCCAACCTCACTTAGCTTCTGAGATCTAACGGGATCGGGCATCCACGAGGCAATATGGCCTTGTGGATGGCAAACACACTGATTAATTATCTTTTGACTGACTAATAGAAAAGTAGTTGTACTTTTCTTTATTTTATTTTCTTGTTCTTTTTATAATGTTTTTCCACATGTTTTTTTTTACTTGGCTTGCAATGTCTAGCAATGTTTTTGTTTTGGTGGTAGTATTTGTCAATCCTGCTCAATCAGTTTTGAAAGTTCCAACAAAAATAGCTTTTTTAAATTTGTGACTGAATATTTCAGATTAAAAAGCATTCTACGTGCTTTGTTTAGCATTTCTGTGACATGCAACTACATGGTGATGAGAAACTATCACTCGACTCCTGTATTATCAGTTGTTCTGTTAATGTGCTCAGCTTTAATTTTTGAACTCACCCACTAATCAAAGACTGCCTGATCTACTTGTCCGACATTGCAGATTCCCAATCAAAGACATGTTGACAAATAACAGTGAAAATTCCAGCCTTTTATCTTTCAAGGTTTCTGACACACTGTTGTTCAAAGACAACCTCAAATTCCAGTGTGTGAAAAAAATAAGATTTTAGGCAATTTAGAGATGATCGAGTAGAAACTGTTCTATAAATCTGATGATTTGAGATGGAATACCATCTCAGCATTCATTCTACATACTGAATTGCACTGGGTTGACTATGGGTTGCAGGTCTGAACAAAAATCAGACACACTCAGTGTCAGACTTTGACTGTTTTGACAGATTGCAGTTGGGCCCACAAATGGACGAAGGCTCGATATCCAGCCGTACATTTTACTGTCCTTTACTGACCTTCAGTTGGACGTTGAGCTGCGTTTTGTTTCCAGACTTCGAGCTGCGACTTCTCCACTCTGTCCACCCTCACAGGTAGAGTTTGTTGTGCACGGGGGAAATGAAGAGGGCTGGAAAACTGGTTGAGTGGTGGTGAAACTGTGAGGAGTCCTGTTATGTGATGGCCCACCTTCAGCCCCTCACTCAGGCTGACTGAATGTGGAGGAGGTGAGGCTTGTGCAGAAAGGAGGGGAGTTGCAGCTGGAAACTTTGGTTCTGGCTGGGAAGGAGTGTTGCCTTGCAAAGCAATCAAAACTGGTTGCTTAGACTTTATAGCTTTTTTCTTCACTGGTTTTACCTCTGTATGTTGTGAAGTTGAGCTGAGCTGCTGGTCTGCCTGAGTTACTGGTGTTACCAAGCAGCTGACAGCATCTTTCTGGTTCTCAGTAGCTTCAATCTGGCTCAGGATGCTCGGCCTGCTGGACTGACGGCTGGTGTTACCTCGGCCCAGCGTGGATTTAACATCCTGGAGGGTAATCTTTGATTTCAACGGCAACTTATTCACAGATAAATCCTCAGTCTCCTCTTCACTGTCCACCCAGAAGTCTCTTGCATGGGGTCTTGTGCTACTTTTTTTTAGTTTAGAGTCCAGAAAGTCTGAGGTATGTGTGGCTGTGGAAGGAGACTGTTCAACCTTCTTCGGTTTTAACGTCTTCTTCTTTTTAGGGACATCTTTGGGTTTGACGTCCGCAGACATCAGGGAAAGGCTGGCATCATCTTTCACCGAGTCTTTATCTGGTTTAGTTTTGGTTCTGGGGCTCAGAGCTGAATCTGAAGGCAAGTCCTCTCCTCCCAGTGTTCCCTTTTTAACTTGTTCAGACTTGGCAGCTTCTATCAAAGCACGGAGACTCTGCTTTTTTGGCTTAGAGACGATGGGAGACCGAGGTGGAGATGCTGACGAGATGAAAGTCGTATTCTTGATTTGATCAGCCAGCGTCTGTTTCTTCTTCTTAGTTGATGGTGGAAATGAGGTAGAACTCAAGGATGATGATATATTTGCTGGTGTTGACGATTCAGACTCCTTTTCACCCTTCTCTATTTGAAGACCTTTTGTCTCCGTCAACGTCTGTGTGGATTTTTTCCCCTTTGCGGTTGTTTTGGATGAAACTGCAGCCAGCTGAGAAGATGACGTCTGATTTGCTGCAACATCGTGGTTGGTTGGAGGTGTTTTGGAGCTTGCTGCTGCCTTGCAATGTGGCAGGTGGCTCTTCAACCTTTTGTAGGTTTTCCCACAGAATGGACAAACCTCTGTGGGAGGAAACAATGACAGAGTGATGCGTCTGTGAGGATAAAACAAGAACAGCATGGCAAAAACACCTAAACACTGAACGTATCCTTGATTTTTTTTTACATAAAATGTTGTCAACAATACTATTTCCCAAGAACATAAGGTGATATATTCAAATCACTGTCATACATAAACCAATAAACCCATGTTCTTCTGGAAACCATGGCATTTATGTGGATGCTTCTTGAACATGCACCACCCACCTAAACACTGTTTAGCAGTGGCCTAACCCTGAAGGACAATGCGACGTACCGCAACTCAAAAAGCTGCTCATGAATGACTCGAGGAACACGACCAAGAGCCCAGTATCTTGCTTCCAAACTCCCCAGATCCCAGTTTGATTCTGCTTTCGTGAGATCCTCAATCAGACAAGATTGATTCATGGAGGCCCAAACCTGTACCCACATGTCCCAATGGATCCTAAGGTCCCGCTAACACAACTGGACCCTTCCGAAAGGGACCATGGGCATGGATTTTACTTGAGCTCTGTGGGGGAACACATTAAGCTAAGGTGTGGGTGTCCTCCTCCAGGAACTTCTGAGCATCAAACACATAACTTCCTGCACTCTGGTGGAATATCATGCACCAATCTGTGCTTTTTCTGCATTCATTTTCGGTGCATGTGTCTTTATTTATATAAAGGAAAACACAAAACTTAAGGAACAATGAATAGACATGACAGTGGTTTTGCAAAATGAAAATCTGCCGCTTTTTTCATGTTGTTGTTGGTAAATGGAGGACGCCCAACGTATTTCACTTTCTTCCTCATAAGTGGTTTAAACAAGAAGGCTGTTGATACTCTGTATTTTCTCGTTAACCACAAAGTTCCATGAAAGGACCAAACACGTCTGTACAAGATGCATCTGCTGCATCCGTCCTGAAATCTACGCCTATTCCTGTGTCCATGCCCTGGTGAGTCACAGCTACACAATATCTGGAAGGCGGTTTTTAATGTTGTGGTTGATCAGCATATGAAAAAAGAGAAATATCAAACCTAGGGATAGACTGATTATTAGCCTATTACCTGTGTCGATATTCATGATCTTTCCTATTATTATCATAATTTTTAAAACAGATTACCAATTAAATAAAGTGATCTACCCTGGCTGGTACTTGTCCTGCCTGCAGCACATGATGAGTAACTGCCCGTCAACATGTGGCACTCATGCAATACATAAATAAACACAGCATTTCAACAAAGTTTTGAGTTGGAGGTGGTGTTATTCTAAGTTTTGACACCAACATTTTAATTTTTCCTCCAAATGTGCAGCTTTGGAAACAATTACTAGACCACAGTGACTGCCTCTTCCTTTGTGGTTCTTGTAGACGTCATAACACGTTTTTTTAAGAAAAAGGAAAAGTGTTTTGCTGATTCCAAGAAATTCAGCAATGGTTCTTTCTCTGCGTCTTTTTTTAGAAGTTAGCTGTCTCCCTGTCATCTCGCAGTTCTCTTTTTCTATACACCGACCAGCCACAACATTAAAACCACTGACAGGTGAAGTGAATAACATTGATCATATTGGTACTATGTGTTGTTCAGATGGAAAACCTTGGATTTTAACTTCCATGTTGATGAGACTTAGACACCCAAATAAACATTGTCCCACAACAAGCACACTCCCTCATGCAAATGGAAATCCCAAATGTCACTGGAGGAAAATGCACCCTACCACATGGAAAAAACATCAAACAATCAGGAACATGTTGAGGAACATGACAATGGACCAACATGTTGATTTGACCTCCAAACTTCCTACACCCCATTCTGATCAAGCTTCAACAGGATGCAGTGGAACAAATTTGATTGACAGAGGCTCCACTGCACAAACCAGAGTAGCCAAAGGATCCAGTGCCAACGTCCTGGTTCCAGACCCCATAGGACACCCTGAGAGGTCCTCTTGTCCATGCCCAATGGTTCAGAGCATTTTTGAGCACATAAAGGGGACCATTACAATATTAGGCAGGAGGTCATAATGTTATGCCATTAAAATCAGTTAGCGGTGTCCTTGATTAGTTGAATTATTATCAGCTCTTAAAAAAATGGTTAACCTCTAATCAAAACTGCACATTTAATAGGGTGAAGCCTTTACTGGAAGAAAATGTTGAGTATTTTTGCTTGTAAAACAGTCAAATATTAATGTCATGCTCATGCTGTCAACTGTTTTCTTCTCTAAATACATAAAAAACCCTTATGATACCAGTAAATATCCAAGAATATTTGATTTAAAAGAAATTTAGCTTGTGTTCTGACCTTTGGCATTCAAGGAAAATAGCCCCTAGAATAGGATATAAGCAGTTTTCTCATAGTTCAGCGGTGCAGTAAGTTCCAAAACCAAGAATAACACAAATATAAATAATATTAGTTGTGATTAGTTGCTGTGACGTCTCCTGTTTTTCTGGGCTACAGACAGTTTTGTGACACTTTACTCACCAGAGCTCATTTTGTCTGTTAAACAGCCCGTCAGGTGGAAGCATGTTCCGAAAGTCGGACCAGAAAAGTGACAGCAGCGGCAGCAGTTGCTTTAAATTGCATTAATTTATCACATCAACAAGCAGTTTGTGCCACTTTGAACCACTTTTGGTTCGGTGAGTTTCCACGTTCAGGGTCGTAACCGTGTTATGAACGGAAAGTCCCCTTTAGGTGGCGCGTTAGAAGCCTGACTGTAAATCGCTAAAATAACCGCAAAAAATAGGTTTAAATGATTTTTATTTAATTTAACGGCTGGTTTTAAAACGGCATACCGGACAGGTGGGTTATAACGGAGCTGTGTGATGCACAGTAACCGGTAAAGTCGTGTCTGAACGCGCAGGGATCCGTTCAAGTGGGTGTGGTGCGTCGACACGCGTTGAGATGATTCACTCCTCCCGGCTTCCGTCTTTGCGTAAATCCCCAAATATACCGACACATTTCTGGATAAGTTTCGCAAAAACCCCACGATATTTTGACACTTATGTCATAGGAAGATTTGATGCACCCCCAGTAGCGTCAATCACAGTTTCTGACAGAAGAAGGCATTTAATTCATTTTAACACAGCATTTTTTGATGGGCTGTAGTAAAGAATGCTGCTCAGTTTTCATCTTGTTCTCCAATAATCTTAAAATTAAGCTTCAATTTAAAAATCTTTAGCACCAGGTTCAATTACCTACTGCTTCTGATGCTGTCTGCCTTCCTCAGCTGTCATGTTTTATTAATTAATATTTTGTTGGTCAAACAGGCCAGGAACTAAGTGTGACTTAAAGAGTAAGATACAGAGAAATGCCTTTGACAATAAACTAAAAATAAACTGCAGTTTAAGACAGAACAAGGTTCAACCAGTTAAAAATAGCACCTCGTGTGATTTCGACATTTATAAATCCTTTTAAATCCTGCATCCACTTATATTTTAAGCTAGATTTTCAACATATTATCTGTCTATTCCTTTTTAGGCCCATGCAATTCACAAATAAACAAAATATACATGTACCAGTGTGTACAATAAATAAAGAGGAGTATAATATCATTAGAAAAGTGTATTTTATTGATAGGGTTAGAGTGGCATGAGACTTGACATGAGGATGAATCTCAAAAAAAGGTGATGGAAAAAAATTACACAAAAATACACCTACATCAAAAAAAGGTAATCTTCATTGGAAAAGCAGTGATTTGAAAAACATTCAGAATGGGAGGGAAAAAAACAAACAAAATACGCCATTTCTACAACCATTTACATATAAGGAGATAAACCTGAATATTATTTACATGGCAACAGATTACAGTATTTACAAAGCCAGGACTGGAAGCATACGGAGGCTCTCGTGAGCTTCTTATTTGGAGAAAAACTGCAGACTGTCGATGTGAACAGTCCCGAAAAGGCATGGGGTGTTTTTGGCAGAGAAACAGAGATTTTAACAGTGCCTGGAAATTGTCCTCTAACAAAGATTGGCCCCCTACTGAATACAGAAGCTGACAAAAGAATTCAACTCGAGTAGCTTTTTTTTTGTCACATTTTTTTCCCTGACAATTTCAAAATGTGTTTTAGAGGGGAAATCCTAAACAGCACAAAAAAAAGAAAGGGTTTTTTTTTCAGAGATGCCTGGAGTCAGTGCCAATACAGATATTCTCACATGATGGGTTACATCTTACCACAACAATGTCGGTTACAGTATATTCAAACAATCTAGAGCAGATCTCTGTACATTTATTAACAGACATTCATGATTTAGGCAAACAGGGAAAGGGGAGAAGTCTGTCCCTTTACAAGGCATCTAATCGGAAAAGAGAGAAAAAAGGGGAATTCTGGGTCAACGTCAGGGGTCAGAGCCAGGAGGATTCAGTACTAAACACCACCCAGCTAACGGTATGGAGGCCTGGCTGAGTCCCACCCAGACAGAAGGTTAGATTTTTCAGTCAGTTCATGAACAATTAACATCAGCATTAACACCGGTTTTGATTCAACCCTGAGAAAACAGTGGACTGCATGTTCACTTACTGGCACGCCTGCCTGCTGAGCCAATGAAGGTAATCTTTTCACCCTCTAAATGACCAAAAATAAAAAGGTAAAATTTTTATGAAAACTCGGATTTTAATTACCTGATTAAAGAAGCTAAGACTGACATTAATTCTAAGGCGGAATTTAAACAGCGATTAAGAAATCAAAGGGAAAGGCCTCGCTGGTTCAGTCTCACGGTTTTGCGCTCTTCTAGCAGATTTCCACAAACAAGGTGCCAGTGCTGGAGCCAGTTTAGACGTCAAATCTTAAACCGTTCGGAGCGCTTTCATGATCGACCGTCCTTTAGCTGGTCTGGCAAAAAAAATGACTCCGTGCCGACACCTTAAAACTGCTGATCTCGAACCAAGAAAAGTGATGACCGGGACGGGAAGAGGGAGGAATCTGTGCAGTCTCCAGATCATTAGCAAGTTGACAAAACCTCCTGTTGAGCGACGGGGCTTGGAAACAATGTTCACAAAGCAGCAATGGAGAAGCAGCAGAAATAAAGGAGTGAATTTGGACTAAATCAGTGCTTGGACACAGACTGGCAAATCAACTCTGGCACAGGTAATGTTGGTACAGTTTCACCATCTAACTCTGCAAACATGTTACTCAAAGTATGTCACTGTGGTTATTTCCTGTGTGTGTAGCTTGGCAAGTTGTATATCTGGATTATAAACCATACGCCTTGTTTGTAAAAAAAAAAAGTTTTGCTGGTTTCCACTGGCGCCAGCACCGGCACCTTGTGAGTTGAAAAGCCCCAGCAAGTCGAGTACTGTAAGGCAGAGCTCAGGACTCAAGGGAGACTCTCAAGATGAAGCAGTAGGGATCTGATGTTATCCGAAACCCAAACCAGCTCCTTGTCTTTCAACATCACCGCTAACAAGAGGGCCAACTCTTCAAAGAGGAGAGTAAAAACTAAGATAAAAATGTCTGAAGAAGATTTGCTGACGTCTATCGGATTCTTCAGAGGCTGCTCTCTCCCAAGTCCTCTTCAGGAGCAAGGGGGTGGTTTTGTCCCCATTCGGGTCCTCTATTTTCACAGGTTGCCAGGGGTCATTGAAGCATGAGCTGTTTGAGGTTGTCGTGCAGGATGGTGTCCTTGACGTCCCGGAACACCAGCCTGATGTTCTCCGTGTTGATGGCCGTGGTGAAGTGGTGGTACAGGGGCTTCTGGGTGGCTTCGCGCCTCTTGGCTCGGAAGCACTCCACCAGGAACGCCTGGATGTCCGGGAGGCTGTGCTCCGGCCCGGTGTAGTCAGGAAAGTAGTCCTTAAGTGGAACGCTTTTCACCTTCTCCTCCAGCAGATCCGTCTTGTTGAGGAAGAGGATGATGGAGACGTTGACGAAGACACGGTTGTTGACGATGGTCTCGAAGATGTTGAGGGATTCACGAAGGCGGTTGGTCTGCCTGTCTTCCATCAACACCTGGAAAAGATGACAGATGGATTGAGCACTGCTACTACTGTTATTTAAGTAAACAAAGGAAGCAAACAGTGCCTCCTATAGATTCAGCTCCTTCTATGGTCCAATGTGGTGAAAATCCATTTTTATTGTCTTTTGTGTTTGTCATAAACTTGGATGTGTAAACTAAAAGCTGTCACGATAATAGGACCTTCACTCCTGCATTACATAACCTCCCAGCTTTATAGGGCAGTAAGACTTTCACTGAACTATGTTGCAACTGAAGAACCAATAGTCCTTTCATTCAAACTGCATAATCCTGCTTCCAGGTGAATTGTTCAGAATGTGAAGCTGCCTCACAATTCTCAAGGTTTATTTGCTTTCTAGAGCTGCTTCTGCCAACTCTAAAATGTTTCAGTCACAAGCAAAACCCACTAAAGGCTCTGCTGTTAGCTGCAAGAGTGAACACAGGAGTCCTTATGCACTCCCAGCATCTGAGAAACTAAAGATCCAGTGGATTACTTATATTTTTGATAGAAATGTCACCACAACAGTAGAGAAGTTCAGTGTTAGCGCATCATGTGGCTGATTGAGCCAATTAGCTTTGATTATATGCTCATGGGACAGAGCTCTGTAGATATTGTAATGTTGAGGGACATTTAGAGACAGTCTGAAACTTTTCGACACAAATAAAACCAGATACAAGGACTCGGTGGGTTAATGTGTTTCATGTACAACCTAAATTCAGCTGTTGCTTACATCTGTTTGCTTCTCTCTTGCTCCCTGTGCTCACATGTGCTGCCTTTTAACACAGCTGAATTCTCAATAAAGCCATTTTTAACTTAATATTTTTTCCGTTTCTGTTGTCAGACAATGCTCCAAGTGCAGCTCATTTGCATTCAAAGCTACAGACACTGAAACAGCTTGTTTAAAACAGAGCTAAAACTAGGAGTTTTGAGGTCACGATGGAATGAACCAACTCTGAAGTATAGAGCTAAAAAAAATTCTAAGACTCATTCTGGGAACATGTAAGATTAATTTGCTGAAAAGTGTCACAGCATTGGACCTTTTACTTTGCATGCAACATCCTGTCAGATCTTGATGGTCCATTTATAAATACGGTGCTTGCATTGAGAACCGTAATGCCAGTACTTCCTGTGGACCAGATTTTGTTTATGTCAGACAAACCAGAAACCACACTGGTGGAGTTGGTCTGCTGATATGCTCATTTAGTAAGTGCTGTAGGTATGGTGCACACAAATGTTAAACAACAGCTGGAAGAGCCCCCTGTGTCTTTCCCTAGAAAGTTAGAGCAACAAGAAAAAGAAGACTGGACAAAAACTATGAGCCGGCGCTGCTCAACTGAGGAAACACGACAAATATGCCAAGCCCTTAGGGATGTCATTAGCCAACTACTACCTGAAGGCAGAATGGGAGTCTCTCTCCCCGCAGGGTTCAAGCAGCCTCTGACTAAAGATTCAACCTTTATCATGGCAACAGAAACCAGTGCCAGGAGTGGTCAAAGCTGTGTAACCTTACTCTACCATGAGGAATGTGGGTTGCTTAAAGCTCCAAGCTGTCTTTCCTTTTATCTTCTACACTTACAGATAAATCAGTATTGGTACATGTTGGCCATAGAAATGTCAATACAAAACTGGTTCATTATCAGATTTGATATTTAATCATCGTCAGTCAGTTACAAATATTGGTTATCGGGCTAACTGATTAGGAATAATCAGTTTTTGCCCTGAAAAAGCCACACTAGTCGACCCCCACCAAACAGCAACTGTAATATGTTCTGCACTAGGGCACCTTCAGCAAAAACGAATATTTATATTAAATCATTAAGAAAAATACTGTTATTAGATTCTTATAACTCTCAAATATCAATATCAGCTCACTACCAGCTGGACATTTCAGTTTCTCTCTTATGCAGGCAACAGTAACATACTGTGTACATTAAATATAAGAAAACACAAAAATGTTGTACGCACATATTCCTGTGTTCTCCTGAAAACAAATCTCAACCCCTAAACTAAGCTTTGTACTAAACTATTTTTGTTGCTATTGTACATCCTTTGGGTCAATGTGATGAATAACAGACTGACTCACACTATTGACCAATGAGCTGTGGCTATTTTAATGTGTCAGTTTCTATAAAAAGGTATGATGGGGTGGTATTTTAGTCTTTATTGGGAGAATGGTGAAGAAAAAGAGGAAACACGGGAAACAACGACAGCTTGAATAAAACTGGAGACAATACTGTGCAGTCTCAATCAGGCTACCAGTATGCCCACTAAATACTAGATCAATATTATACTCAGGCGTTACCACCTACACGTATGCAAGAATCACTTAACAGCTTCAGACTGATATAAATTATTAATATTTATTAGAGAAAGTCTCATATACTGTGAGGTAAATCCTAGTAGTAAAGGTGCACGTGTAGAAACAGCAATGATGACTTATCAGAATTCACCAAACGTTATCTTCCAGACCAAACTGATAAAAGCGCCATTTATCCGCCTATCTCAAGTATGTGTGTGCTTGCTCGTGAGGAAATCAGATGCACTAATTCGGCGCAGTAGCAGTGTGTGTTTTTTTTTTTTTTTTTACCTGGTCGTATTCAGAGGAAGAGACGAGGAAGAGGATGGAGGTGACGGAGTCGAAACACTCGAACCAGCGCCTCCGCTCCGACCGCTGCCCTCCCACGTCCACCATCTTAAAGGGAACGTTCTTGATCTGAAAGTCATACTCGTGGATGCCCTTGGTGGGTTTACGAGCCAGCAGGATGTCCTGTTGACTGGGGAGATAATCCTGCAGGAGAGGCGGAAACACACAACATCGATGTGAATTTGAGAAAGAATAAAATTTCTACATGTTAAGACCTAACTGTTTGACCTAAGAACCAAGTGCTAACATAAAAAAATCCAAGATACAGTCAGAGATTGAATATGTAGACAAACATATTGATCGTTTGTTTAATTTCTACTGATCATGTGTTATCTTATTTCAGTCCGTTTTGGGTGATACTTAATCCAAAACCGGCTCTGGTTTGAAGTTAAATAAAGGCCTGGATAAATAATCTACATAGAGACGACATATTTATGAGCTTTAAAGAAATCACAGCCAAGTATGAGGAGATTTCTTCAAATATTTTCACATGTGAAGCTTTTCAACAGAAGACCAGTCATTGGCAAGGCCCATACTTTTATCTTTAAAGCATACAATAAATGTACTAGTAGAGATTTAAAATAATAAGCTGGTTTACATCCTCAGAGTCCAAATTAGACACTGAAGTTTTGAGGTAAGCCTTTGTTAAGGCTGTTAATATAATTACAATAGTCTTTCTAATTGTTGTGAATACAAAGGTACAAAGGTACGGTACTGTCTTTGTGGGTTAAAGTACAAGCAGTTTTTATTATGTCATTAACTGTTCAATGTTTATGCTCGGGTGTAGTATTTAAAAGCAGTTCATAACTTTTTAAGTAGATCGTTTGAAGCAAACTAGATTCTTGTTGTCAGTGAGTTTAAGTGTTTATTCGTGCATACATATAATGACCTCTCCTGTGGCCATCCAAAAGTTGAGTATATAAACAGATAACGAAAAATACAGCTGTAATAAGATAAAATACATCTTTATAAGAGAAGTTATAACTGTAGTTAAGTACTGTACATTAATTAACACTTAAAATGTCCTTTTAAGCTCCTTAAAACTACATTATAGTCTGTAATAAACCATTTCATAAAGGTTTACCTACACATTCAGTAACCTCTTTTTTAATTTAATGCAATCCAAACACAACTGTTCTGCTACAAATTCTTCCACAATGATGTTTTTTGATAGCGTCAAAGAGGTCTTAATTTAATTATATTCAAATAATAAGATCAAAGTGATGAATTGCATAACATTGAGAGGTGCATCTGATATAATGTAGTTCAGTGCAACACCATCTTTGATTAAATTTACAACAAAAAACTAAACATTATAAAGCTCAGAAAGGCTGGATTGACTGTAATAAACTGCATAGCTGTAATTACTTCACTTAAATCCGCTGTATCTTGATTTTAGAGCAAAAGAATATGAATCTTACAGATGCTTGTTTTAGGAGAAAAGTCAGAAGCCAAACATTGGTGTTGAGGATTAAGATTTGGCAAATTATTAGCTTAGGGGAAAAAGACTTTGAGAGGCTGTTTGTGAGATGTCAAGATACAGTGATGTTAGGGAACTTCTTCTAAAAGACATAAAACTGTATATTATATTTAGAAAAATAGGCATTATTTGAAGGAAAACTGCTTTTTTATGCTGTTAAAGGTTTGTGATGGAAAGAGACATGTATATTTGTTGATAAATGTCTTAATAAAGTATGTTCTTGAAAATATGGTGGGTATCAGACAGTAAATTAAGAAAATCAAAGAAAACAATTTGCTCTTGTAGAATTATTTGCTGCTGATATGTATGCAAGACTTATGCAGTTTCACACCACTGACTTTAAGACCTCTGTAATGCTACAGGACACAATTTGGTTTGTTTTTTATATCATACAGGCCAATGGATGAAAGTATGATGGGAAACCAGTTGGGATAATATGATCTACAGTCATTTATCATTAATATAACACATATTCACAACATTACAGACTTCTGCAAATGAAGAGAGAAGTTGTTTTTCACTGCAATTGCCACCTTTCTTGTCGGAAACTGGTCAGCAATAAGAAACTTTATCAGCATTATCGCTGGCCAACAACCATTTCAGCCGCTTGTCAGCTAACTTTACATTGTCTAGACACGTTGTAATATTAACTATAACATGTACACATCTGATTATAACAATAAGTGCAGGCAGAAACCACTTACCGGCTCGCCAAGCTTATCCAGATTATCCAAGAAATACTTCACTGACTCACCCTGCGACAGGACAGAAGAGGAATTTCTGTTAATTCTGCACAATTAATTAGCCCCTGTCATTTCATCACAAACAGTGCAGTCTGCATGAATCACACAGTGGCTACCTGCTACTATTGCATTCAGGTGAAAACATTTGTTGTCGGTGTAAAGTCATGGTTGAAAATCTGTCTGTGGCCGCCACAAACGCACACACTCACAGGTAATCCGTTTGTTTTCTCTTTCAAAACTGCGAGTCCGCCCCAGAGCCGAGTCTGAAGCAGGATGCAAATTATTTCGTACTGCTGGAGACACGTGTTTAGAAGTGCGTCTTTGATGTATACAGAAGCGTAGCTCGGTTTGTGTGTCTGTGTGTGTGTGTGTGTCGGGGCGTTTTTTTTCTAAACCGTTCTGACACTGCTTTTGTGCAGTTAGTGCAAGTCTAGACACGGTCACTGCCAAGACAGGGATGCATTCCTTTATCGGTGTGTGCGGGTCCTGCACTCGACATAAACCAAAAACTGACTGCGAAAAGCCAAACAGACCTTCCTGTTAATCTTTCATGTGTGTACGATAAAACACCACACCTTTACAGGGGATTGTTTTGAATGTACTTTGCATTAATGACACAATAAGCCGACACCCTAGCAATAAAATTCAAATTTTAAGAGTCGTAGTGATTGGGTGGCATTTCTGTGTGCTAGTGCCATCCATTTCCCCACCGCTGTAAGCGTCTGTTCTCACCTTTTGATCTTTTTAAAAAAACTAACCTGACCTGAAAAACCTGTGAGCGTTAGTGTGTGTGTTGATGTGTGTGCACGGCTAAGATTACACAAGGGAGGAGCAGAGTTTCGTGGTGCTTCACTAAAGCCGGAGAAAGGGGAGCCACCTTTCTGCGACGCTAAGGCCGCAGTTCTGGCTTCGCATGAGTAAAGACGCTCAAATCTGAAATCTGAAGGGACTGGTGGTTTTGAAATCGTTAAAAAATCAGTCGGATAGAAAAAAAGAAGAAAAAAAGGAAGAGAAACAAGAAGAGCAATCACTCTGAGTTCTCATTATAAGGCATGACAGCGCCTGCAGTTTATATGAGCATGCGGTAAAAACCAAAACTGAAACTGAACAATATGTACGCTGTCAGGATGACACTTACAGGAAGATGTGCCTTATCTTTGGTTGGTGTTCGACACCAACAACAAACAAATCTCAGGTGAGAAGACAAAATGTTTACTGTTGATTTTAAAAGGCGAACACTTGGTGAACTCTGTACTACAGAAAGCAAAAGTGACGATTCAGTCTGTACATGTGTTATGATAGTTACAAGAAAGCCTGAAGGCCCAAGTCATTTGTGATGCAAATACTTAGAAGGGCATGGTCAAAACACCAAGGGCTTTATCTGCTGGCAAAGACAGAAACTGGTCCTCACTAACAAGAGCAGCTTCCAATAGAACTACTCTCGATAATTTAGCTTCTGTTCACATTTAGGCTTATATTAACCCTAATATTAGAGATTTATACACTATGTGACCTGCAATTAATAATTATTTTTTATTTTATCAATCAATCTGACAATTATTTCTTGCTTAATTGTTCGATGAGTTAGTCTGTTAAGTCAGAAAACAGTAAAATCTTGCCTGGTTGTATCTGACCACAAGTCCAAACCTGCAAAATATTAAGTGTTCTATGATTTACAAAGAGGAATAGCAGCGAGTTTTCACGTTCGAGAAGCTGAAACCACAAAATGTTTGTTATTAATCAAGTAAAAAATGGCAAACATCAACCAAAATATTACTTTTCTTTCAAATAAACCTTTCATCTGTGCAGTAATTTCTATACATAAGTCGTCCTGTGTCAGTGTTAAATTGGCTGTAGAATTAAATTAAAAAGAATACATACAAACCGGTAAATAAATAAAGGTTGCAGCATTTTTTCTGATCAATAGACATTTCTGTGAACTGTCACAAAAATTACCAAGAAATCGAGGTGACATCTTTAGAGTGTTCTGTGTGGTATAAACATCAAAGATATTTAGGTATAGCCACATAAAACAGCAGGTTCACATGTGAGAGGCTGAGATTAACAAATTCTTTTTAGAATTTTTGCTTAAGAAATGTCCACTAACTGATCACCTATCTACCACTTATCATTTTGTGTGTTATGCTTGCTGGATAGCCAACCTTAGGTAGATCATTCATTTAGTTCTATTGAGTATTTTGTGTTTCTACACGTCCATGTTTAATGCTGGACAGAATATGTTATAAGTATGCTTGATTATTGGTTTTCTGCTTGCTGTTTATATAAATTCCCCGATTAACACTGAAAGAAATATATTATTATATGAAATTAATAAATTTACTGGTTCCAGTTTCTAAAATTTGAAGAGGATAGATTTCACATTTTTGTAGATTTTGGCTCAAGCACTTTGAAAATGTCAAATTGCACTGGCAAATGGCAAATTATAACTGGCATTTATTAAAACCAGTTTTCTGACACTATTTACAACAGACATGAAAATAATAGATGCAGCTCCACACACACACAGAACGCATGTGTGTGTGTCCTTGTGCTTGTGTAACTTGAGGTGTGTGACACTCTTAGTGTTTGTGTGCAAATAATGCCGAGCGGGAGAGCCAGGGCTCTGTTTGTAAGCATAAAGCTGTTTAACTACAGATCAACATTCCTGCTCTGATCACACTTATTCGCCTTTCTGTCTGCAAAACCAGTCCACACCGACAAACTGAGTGTGTGAGAGACCAACAAAACGGCACTGAGAACTGTTCAACCTTATGCAACTGACAGACAAATTGTCATTTTCTGCTTTTATCTCATTACTGAATGCCACTTGGAGTTAGAGTGTCCCTTATTCTCTTCTCAGTGGGAGAGAAAAGGCAAAGTTTATCACATTAACTGACATTAAATAAGAAAATAAAGGACAGAACAATTAGTGACTGGTAAAATTGCAGCAGGTTATTAAAGCAGTAAAGGACAAAGTAAGAGGCAAAGGTCCCAGGACGGACATGTGAATGCACCCTCGACCACAGCTGCTACTCTGGGATAAACGTCAGTGTTAAAACGTGCATGCTGACAGCCAAGATACAGGGAGAGGGGAAAGGTGTAAACAGGAAGCTGACTCAATCACATGTCTGGCCGCTCGACGCGGAGAGAGCGCCAGAAATACAAGAATCTAAGCTAAAGATACAGACAGTTAGAAAAGAGAGGATGAATTAAAACTTGGTTTCACTTTCTGTTTTCGCTGCCATTTTCAAAACGCTTTTCAGTTCTGGGGCTTTTCTGAAAAAAACCAAGCCCTAACTGGAACTAGTGACAGAGAGCTGTGTGCTCCAGCCACATGTCGTGAAGCTCTCATCAGATTGAGCTGGTAGGCAAACTAGGCCACCAGATTTGTCGGTAATGTTTTCTCAGTGTGTGTGTGTGTGTGGTGGACATACCAGCTGAAACTCTCTGCGACGGTCGTAGGCGTTCTGTATGCCCGAGTCCGCCCACAGAGCTTTAATGGCGGGCAGGTACCGCAAGAAGACCGATGTCTCCAGCTGCCCGCTCGCCATCTTAGCCGACCGGGTGTCGAACGCCATCAAGCTGTCGCCATGCTTCTGGTTGTCAGAGTCACCCCAAGGGATGTGCAGCTTCTCCCGGGCGTCTACCAACACACGAACACCTGGAGAGGCAGAGTGGAGATTAGCATCAGAGACGCACACGAGTAGTATCTCAAAATGTAGCACGCCAGATGTAAATGAAACCTATAGTGAAAGAGAGAGAATAGAAAAGCACTGTTTGCCAGCTAAAATGAACACAACAATGGTGTCACTTTCAAACCTCCTTTGATTGATGAAAATAACGTAGAAGGAAGAAAAATGATTATTTAAAGGCATCACAGCCACAGGATAACATAATCCTGTGACACAAATATTTTTTTATGCAATGGCCACAACTTCCTATGATTTACCTTAATTTAACACTATTAGTTGACATTCTAAACACACACATGGGTTCAACACAGTAAAGGACTGTAAATAATGATTATTTACACTGTCCACTAAACCGTTTGTTATTTTCTAGATAAATTCTTGGATGTCTGGCCTTAAAAAATGTCAGAAACTTGTGGAAAAATGGTGATTGGTGTGTCCCAAAGCCCAGGATTATGCCTTAAAGGTCTTGTTTTGTCAACAATCCAAAGATATTCAGCTTCCTGTCATAAAGACGGAAAGACACAATGAAATATTCAAAATTTAAAAGCTTGAATCAATAAATTTTGACCTTTTTCCTATTAAAAAATACTCAAATAGTTTGTGATTAACTTAAAAGTTACAAACTAATTGAGTAATTGCTATATATTTAAGTCATTTTCACAACTTCCTATGGTTTACATTCATTTGAAGCCGGTTCTGTATTAATAACTGACATTATAAACATATATATTGGGGTTTCACACATGTATAGCAACACTTTACCATGGAAATACTGCAAATACAGTGTTTTATTTTAGATTTTACACATTTTTATGACTATAAAAATGTATTGATTCATGTCTGTTGCAATTTAAAGTTAAATGTAGTTACTTTAGGTGATATTTTGTGAGATATCTTTGTTATGTAGTCGGTGGACAAACAGGAACAGCATACAACACACTACACTGGTGGGCTACCGTCCATTAGCGACATCCCTAGCTTAGTTGTTGAGCAACGAAACTTGCCCATGGCTATTTGAAACTACTGGCCGGGGTGTAGCTCTGATGAGAAACTTGAGTAAAAATGGTGAATATGTTAAGGCTACACGTTAATAAACTCCTACGAGGGCAGATTGGAGCAGAAACGCGGTTGGTATGGGTGTGCCGACAGCAGATGTAGACTGTTTATGTCCTCTCACCCAGCCCTGCGCTGCTACACAGATGTGGAAACTTTCCCATCCATTTTAAGCGCCTCTCTGGGGCCTTTCTGTCGCTGCCAAACGGCCCAATAACTACCCTAAAGTGCCTTGCGTTGAGTCGCGAGGTTACCTTTGATAACGTTGCTGTAAATCGTGGCTCTGAAGTCCTCTCGGGCTTGCTGGTCGAAGTCCTGGCCGTGGATGATCCGCATTTGTTTGAGGAAAGTCGACTTGCCGCTCTCGCCAGCGCCGAGCAGCAGGATCTTCACCAGCCGTTTCACGTACGTTTTCTCCCGGGAGATGCCCCGGTCGATCTCCTTGGACTTTCGAAGCTGCTCCCCTTCGCCGCTGTTGAGCAGGCAAACGGGTAGACAAACTTTTAACATGGACCTGGTCGGCAGGAAATCCGCCATGTTCGAACAAACTTCATCGATGCTAATTTGATGCGCGTTCGCGGTGCGCGGGCACGGGACCAAGCCCCTTCCCTAAACTCAGGAAGTAGCACCGCTGACTGTTTACCATCCATCTAAAGGCAATGTACGCTGACATATTCACCAGTAGCTCACTCACACTCACTACATAACACATACTGACACCAAAAATATAACTGCAGGAGTTTCACGTAGCAAAATGTCTTTTAAATGTTAAACGGGAATAAGTTTGTCGGTTTCAACAGTAGTAACCATTTACAGTGTAGCTTTAGCAATTGATGTATACGATTTACAGCAAAAAAGTTGAATTTAGCCAACATTTATAGCCACAATTAGAAACTTTACACTGTTTAACTTACAAAACAACTAAAATATAAAAGTTAACTTTAAAATAAATCCGAGCACTAACTGAAATTTAGCTGTGGTGCCATGTCGCCCTCTGCTGTTTTACTGTAGCAACTTCGCCATGTTGGAAAAAGCTGCGCTCTGATTGGCTGAATCCCTTCTCGCTTAGGTATGCTGCCTTCATAGGCTGTGGGACATATGGGATTTGTACTTGAACGCTCCTCAAAAGAGCAATAAAATAGGAAATACAGACGGGAATGCAGTGTTTTTCTAGTCTAGACTTTTAAAGTGTTCTCTCTCTTTCTTTTGGGGATTTGTGAGGCAAAGAGCACGAAACATGTATGTGTATTTGATAAACAATATCTTAATTTGTTATTCTTCAAGACTGTTTGGGTTTCTGTGCAGCCATTTCATACTTTGCATTTGCAGCTGTTTAATTTGATTACATACCCAAAAGTATGATGCAAATAATTTAAGTCCAGAGTCCAGTTTAATACGAAAACAACGAGAATCTAACAGCACAATCACGATTTCCAAGCCTCCCTGTAAGACCTAATGTAGGGCATTTGAAGGCAACATCACCATCGATCATTGCACTTCCCCTCAAGCATCCCCACACGACACAGGGCTCACAGGCGACAGCAGTATTGTATATGTGAGTGTGCCTGTGTGACAGACAATATGACCATCAGGAATGCTATCCGGGATCATGGACAGAGGTACCGGCCACGGATGGCTTGTCTCCAAAAGGTAGGTTTCTCCTCTTGCACTAGAGATGGTGTAAATCTCAGCTCAGCTCTGGCTTATAGAGAGTGTACCTGCAGACGCACCAATAGATGGGTCACTTTTTTGTATGAATTCTCAAATGCAGTGCATGTGGTGCTGCTGTAAACCCATTAACCCTGGTTTTACTGTCATTTGCTCTTGTAAATTGCATTAGCCTCTTAACAAATCTATATTCTCTGCAGGTCCTCTGAGAAATCTTGATGATTTGAGTGTATAGATTTATTCAAGACAGACATTTTGTGGAGCAACAAATCCCACAGGTTACATTGCAACTGCTGGATGTTTTGGAATCCAGCCCAAACTAAATTAGGCAGTGGTATCTTCATCGTAATTGAAATTAGAATTAGATAAAGGTGATTCAGAATGACATCAACACACTGCATATCAGACGCCACCTTGGTTTCTGCGCTATCTGCATGTCACATTAAATTACACAGTGTGTTTTGTCTTAACCTTTTCTCAGAGATAAGGTCGTTCACTTTAATAAGCATTAAGCATGGATCAGTATCGGTGCCTCCATCAACACCGATCGGCTCCTGGAAAAGAAGTTAATCCAGCCTCTGTGTGCTGAGAGCAGCAGCCCGGTCCTGTGGCACAGATTTTAAAACTCATTCACATCAAGAGCTGCATATTTATCACAGCAAAACAACTTTTGAGGAGGAGATAATTGAGATTAGAGCTGTCCCATTAGGAAACTATTTTCTTAGTCTATTGATCTCAGATGTAGTGGGCACGGTGTGCAGCTCTCCGGGGGGAATGTCCAGAGAATTCATTTCCAGGAGAACTGTGTGTTTTGGTCTCTGAAAGCCCACTTTAGTCTGGCTCAGCCTGGAGCTTATAGCCTCTCCAGGTTGACTTCAAAGCACGACGCCACTTCAAACAGGCTTCAGGAGTCAGCCGCAAACGCTCTCCATCTCACACACACACACTTCCACACAAACTGTATTAATGTGCTACATGATTTCTCGCTTTCCACTCCAGTTGTGGGATCTACAGGAGCTGCGGGGATCAGATGATTTGATAACTGAATAAACTATTCAGAGGGGCCGTGACTCATCGCAAACCTCCCACACAAAGCCAAACAAAAGCCGTTGGATCAGGGCATGAAGCAAACCCGTCTCCTCGCCCTTCATCGCTTTCTAATGCAGGCTTTTAAAAACTGTAATGTCGCAGTCAGAAATCAGAACAACTGAATCATCACTGCATCTGTCTGAGAGGAAGTATTAATTAGAGGCATTGATGGTGAGCTCTAATGTTCCAGTGGGGCCAACTGTGAGGCTGAGGTTTCAAATCAACAAGAGGTTTGATGAAACTTTGATGATGATAATGATGATTGTTATCATCACGTCCCACATATTCTAGTGCAAATTTCATTCAGAAAATCAAAGAATCCCAGTCAAATAGTGATTTTTTCCCCCTGCATGCACACTGGACCCCTGTCAAAATAGCCCGTTGGCATGGCGACCTCTACCCCACCTCCTCCTCCAATCAGCTGTTGTGAAATCCTCTTCTCACTCATTATAATGTCTCCTTTGCAGGCGGAGAAGGTGCTGCTGGAGATGCAGGACCCCAGAACAGGAGTCAAGTCGCAGCCTCAGAGATTGGTTATCACAACAATACCGCACGCTATAACTGGTAAACACACACACACACACACACACACACACTGATGAATGCACGTATACAATTTGGGCACTCATGATGTTATTCAGCGGCTGGTTGAGTGATTGCATAGCCTTGCCGGAGGATACCACAGCTCTGGGCTCAAGCTGGAGAGCTACAGATTTCATCTCCATGACAACCCCCACGGTCTCAGAGTCATGGAGAGGGAAAAAAGTAGGAGGTGAAGGAGGAGGATGATGATGATTGAGCGGGCGAGGAGGAAACGAGCAAGACAGAGACAGAACCGCGAGCAAAACAGAGTGTAGGTGGCGGAGGAGAGAGGGAACCTCGACGTCTACGTCATTTCACCGCTTCGACTCCAGGCAGCTGAATGAACGCAGCGATGTAAACAGGCCAACTGCTGCTCCTCTACGCCTCTCCTTTATTTGTTTCCTTTTCTTTCTTTCGTTCCCTTTTTACCTTCTCTCATTTTGTTTCCTTTTCTTTCCTCTCCACATCTATTCTATTCTTTCTACCATTTACTCTCATTTTCTCACCTGTCACCTCCTTTTCTCTATTTTTACTTTCACTTCACTTCCATTTCTCTTCTCTTATTCCTTTCCTTGCGTCTCCTTTCTTCCTTTCCCATCCTTTCATTTCCTTTGCCTCTTCTTTCCTTTCATTTTTTTTCTTTTTTTGCTTCTTCTCTTTTCCCTCCTTGCTTCCTCTTTCTATTCCTTGCTTCCTCTTTTCCCTCCTTGCTTCCTCTTTCCATTCCTTGCTTCCTCTATCCATTCCTTGCTTCCTCTTTTCCCTCCTTGCTTCCTCTTTCCATTCCTTGCTTCTTCTTTTCTTTAGTTTCTTTTCATTTTCTTGCTTCTTCTGTCCTTTCTTTTCCTTTCTTCTCCTTTCCTTTCCTGTTATTTCCTTTCATTGCTTTTCCTTTCCTTTCCTTTCCTTTCCTTTCCTTTCCCCTCACAGACCCCCTGCCTTCTTCCTCCTTCTGCTTCTCTCCCCTCATCAGCTGTTTGGCATTTAACCGACACACACACACACACACTTGCCTACCTGTCGACACACAAACAGCTTTAGTTAAAGCTGTTTTTCTGCCTTTTTGACTGCTGCTGCATGTTTCTCTGAATTCTTTGCTTCAGACCTTGCGTTCTTTCTCCACAGGTGAAGACATAATTGCTTGGCTCGCGGACAGATTCCAAATAGACACACAAGGTGAGAGATGAGCTGATGCAATCCAAAAGCACTCAGAATATCAGCTGTAGAAGCCTTCTTTTGTTAAAACCAGTTTTTTAGATGTTATCATGTTAGATAATCAGCGTAAATTGGCCTTGAAGCCTCCTTTGAAGTGAATATCACCAGAAACGCCACAGTGGCTGTTAAATTCCTGCTCGCCTCTCTCTGTGTGTTGCGTTTAGAGGCGAGGAGTTTTGGCTCGATGCTGGTGGCGCTGGGATACATCTACCCGCTACAAGACCACAAACGCTTAGTGATCAAACCCGATGCGTCCCTGTATCGCTTCCAGGTAAACACACCACACGTAACCTCAGGGGATATCTTAACGCCAAGGATCCTCCACAACGTAGCTGGGATGATGCAATTTTAAGGTCATAGCTGTTTGGATGGGAAGCTTCGGTGTTTGTTTTGGCTGTTTTAAAGGTGCCCTGTGGCTATGTTGTTGTTACAGAGCGATGTTTTTATGAGTGGGTCCACAGCTTGTTTGTAAGGTGAATGCACACACAGGCGATGCGATACACAATCCTGCAGTTGTTGGAGGTGATGTGGCAAAAACATATGCCCCAGTGAAGGCAGTGAAGAGGAGAAGTGTGAATAAACAATCAAAAATATTCATATCTGTGGAAGCAAATGCATTCAAGACATATAGATAGACCACAAGGGTTCACACAATGCATTTTGGCTTGTTCTCAGTGTGAAAGTAGCTTTTGTTTACATGCAAGAAAACCCCACACATCCCCTTTAAATTAAGCCACGGGTGTCCCATAATGCAATGCAACTGAAGCAAAGAAGAATAACTCTTCCTCAACATCTTTTGGAAGATTCAAGCAGTTTTCCAAAACTCTGTATGTGTTTTATACTTTTTAGAATTAGTTATATTGCATACAATCTTGTTTGTTTCTCTCAATCCATGGATCCATTTTTATTAAGTGCAGGCACCAACGTTTCTATGCAATGTGTGTTTTCTTCAATCAAAGCTTAAAGAATGATGGTAAAACACACACATAAGTCAAGCTGGTTGGTTTTTAGATGCACTACACATATAATTTATAGTTATATTGGCTTGATGTGATGTTTAGAAAGCTGTCTAACTGCTGCCTCTTTTCGCTTGAGCACACCCCAGTCTCTAAAAAGATAATTAAGTGTGCAACCAATGATTATTTTAATTATGGATTAATCTGTTTATGATTATTTTTGATCCATATTTTGATTATGTGAAAGTGATAAATGCATCTTTCCTGTCTTGTCAAACCAAAAACCCAAAGATATTCATGTTATGGTGATAGAAAAAAAAGAAAATCAGCAAATTATCACATAGAAAAGTGAATGTTTGGCAGTTTGGCTTGGTAAATACTTGAATACTAGACTAACTGTGTGTGAAAATGGTGAAGAAAAAACCTATTTTTTGCATAACTGATGTAAAATGCAAATAAAATCAGAGTTTACCATTCCAGGATGCATAAAAGGCAAAAGCAAGAGGGAAAACAATTTGCTTACGGTTTATTTTCTTATGTAAAACCACAAATTGGTCTGGTTTTGTTTTCCCTGAGCCACAATAAAAGAGACTAATTCAGGCTGAGGTCTGCAACAAACAAACCCAACTCACAACAACACTTGGTGATGAGACATTAACTCTGCCGTTTGTCGTTCTCAGACCCCATATTTCTGGCCCACACAGCAGTGGCCTGTCGAGGACACAGATTATGGTGAGTGTGACTGAAGCTGCCACATGCATTGTTTAATCCTGTTACCGACGATCAGTTAACACTGCTCTCTGTTTCATCACTGAAGCGATCTACTTGGCCAAAAGAAACATACGTAAGAAAGGAATCCTGGAGCTGCACGAGCAGGTGAGAATGAGACCGAGAGGCCCAGGAGGAATGCATTTTTCTTTGTTGGCACTTACCGAGGTGTTGTTTTCTGTCCTCAGGAGCAGTACAACCGTCTTCACAAGTGGATGAATCATAAATGGGATTTCATAGTGATGCAAGCTAAAGAACAGTACAGGTATGTGTGTGTGTGTGACAAACTCAAAGGCGTAGCTCAGCTTCAGGGTCAAGGAGGTGTCACGATTGGTGTGTGATTTCAGAGCCGCAAAGGAGAGGAAGAAGCCGGACCGTGTGGTGTTCGAGTGCCAGGAGAGAGCCTACTGGGTGGTTCACAGACCTCCGGTAAGAACACACTCATGCATAGAGAGTTATGCTTTCAGAGGGCATTGGAGAAACAAACTACAAAATACTCCAGCATCTCCTCAAAAAGCCAAAACTAGACAAATCCAACTTCAATAATTTCCCATATCCACACTTCCATTCCTGTCCAAGGTTTTGGAGAAGGTGGCTTATGCACAACGTCTGTCTTATCTACACAAAAACATTTCTTTGCCCCGTCTTCTGCTCCTATTATATATGGAGTACCTCAAGGGTCAATGTTGGAGCCCATTTTATTTTCCCTTTAGTCTCCATTCTCCTTAGACATAAAGTATTATTCCGCTTTTATGCTGATGACACTCAAATATACCTGCCAGTAAATCCTAAATATTCCACCTCCATCACACCCATTTAATCCGCTGGATGGCTAAAAGCTGCTTTCAATGAAATGAAGATAAGACAAAATTAGAATAAAATAACTATTACCAGCCGTACATGGGTTAGCACCTGAGTACTTCTCTGAATTTCTTTACACCTACTTGACCTCAGTGCCTCTGAAATCCTCAGAACTGTTTCTCTTAACCACAGTTGAGGTTGGTTGATTTGAGAGATTGAACTGTTAACATGTGCAGCAATTTGGTCAGCTCAGGTTATTTTAAACATGTAAATAAACTTGATTAAATTTGATTTAATGTCCCCTAACTTTCACCTAACCTTAAACTAAATCCTAATTTAGAAATTTATTGATTGATTAAACACGGCCTGCAGTTCAACCCAGTCAAGATATAAAGTTTCAGATTTTTTTTGACATGACTGTTGGTCATAGTGGTGTCACTCATGGCTTCTCAGTTGCACCAAGAAACACAGATTTTTTTGTCTTTTACTTAATCTGATTTTTGCAAACAGTTCATATTGGCAATTTTTTAAATGAAACATGCAGAATGAAATGATTTTTGGTGAAATATCACAAATTTAAGCTTATTTTTTGGTTACTGAGTATCTTAAAAACCAGAAAGTTGATAATGAGTCTTTCTCATTCACTTACTCAGTTTGGTTATCTCAGGTTATTTTAAACATCTAAATAAACTTGATTATATGACTCTAACTTTAACCTAACCTTAAACCAAGTTTTCATTTTAATGTTTAATGATTAGGGATCGAACAAGGAGCATCTTTTGCCTCTAGAAGTGAGGCGGCTCTGCACAATGTGATTCTGCAAACAGATTCATGTCCCCACAACATGAGCAACCCCAGCACACACACACACACAGATAGTTATCAGCCGCTGCAATGTGAGCACAGGATGTGGCTTCATGTAGATATAAGTGGAATGCCAGCAGACGCAGAAGTCTGAAAATAAATTGCGCGCCACCTCAATACTTCCCAGGGTATCTCATTATCTCCACCCATGATGCCTCATTACCGTTACATGTCCAGTAAGAGGAAAAGGGCACCAGTGATTAATATTTTACACTGCGTAGGAAAACGCGGCGCAACAGTTTGCACGTCCATGCACATCCAGAGTCTCATGTTGTGAAGCCGGATTACAGAGCGACTGAAAGGGGACGACTGATCCTCAGACCCCTGGGGTAATAACAGACCCGTGTGTTAAGGTGTTAACTGGAATGTGTTAATTTGATTAATCAAAATTAATATATTATCCACTAAAGTAAATATCGCTTTAATATTTTATTACATAGTTTTGAGGCCCAGACATTTATGATGTAATGTTACGGCTGAACGATTTGGGGAAAATATCCAGTTACAATATTTTCTGACAGATATTGTGACTTGAATTTGCATATTTTTTTTAAAAAAATCTCAAAGATCAAAGATGTTACTGTCACACAAAGAGGGGCAGCAAGAATTTGTGAAATTAGCCGTTTCAGGAACATGACAATGACTCAACATGTTGATTTGACCTCCAAACTTCCTAGACCTCATTCTGATCCAAGCATCAACAGGATGCAGTGGAACAAGTTTGATTGACAGAGGCCCCACTGCACAAGCCAGAGCACCCAAAGGATCCAGTGCCAACGTCCTGGTTCCAGACCCCATAGGACACCCTGAGAGGTTCTCTTGTCCATGCCCAATGGTTCAGAGTATTTTTCACCACATAAGGGGACCAACACAATATTAGGCAGGTGGTCATAATGTTAAGCCTGATCAGTGTATGTCCCATATTGCAGCCTTTTTGATTTGCTAATTGCATTGTTTGAAATTGATTCAAGGTTTAAAACATAACCATATTTTATCAAACTAACCTGAGACGAACCGACACATCAAACCTGAATCTAGATAGCTCCTGTTCTTGTACTGCCTGCTAGTTAGTTTCTGTAGCTGTAGGCAATATAATGATTCTACCGTGTGTGTGTGTGTCTCTATTGTCTGCATAATGCAACTTTCACTTGACAGCTAGGGGCAAAAGTTCACTTCAGCGGGTAACAACTGCAGTATAATGGTCAATACAGAAACGTAATGAAGGAGGAGAAGAGCCATAAAGTCAATGAAGTTCAGCAACATCATCTAAAGTTTGCTACATGTGCCATCGTAAGCTCCCAGAAGAAATGAGGCTGCAGCAGAAGCACAGCTGAGTGTATTTCATTAAACAAGGATGCTTTTTATTGATAATGAGTTTAACTTTTTAAAGCAAGATTGTGTTGTTTTCAAACGTTGGCATAATCTCACTTTAATATTGATATACAAGGCTTAGAGAGCAGGAGCAATGCAGTTAGTCCAGCAAGAGTCCTGTGTCACCCTCTGTCTCTTGTGGTGGCGTTTCCATTTTTAGATATCGAGGAAATACTGAAAGGAAAATCTGTGAGTCCTCATTAGACAAACAAAACAAGATACAGGGAGTTAATTAGTGAGTGTTACAGATGTTGGTTGGTGTGTTTTTGAGCTTTGTGCAGAACGAGTCGAGTGCATTTGCTCATTTACAAGTCTGTTCAAACACTAAAGCTGTGAGGTTGTAATACTGCAGTAATTCATCCATGCGTGTTTGAACTGGAAACTGATTCTCAAGAAGAATGATGAAACAGAAAACTCCGCCCTGCAAGTTAACAGAATGGGTTCCTTAGATTGGTCATGTGTGAAATAGGGATGCACCAATGTGGATTTTTCAGGGACGATACCGATGCCGATTATTGGGAATCAAGGAGGACTGGTAACCAAAATTTTGAAACAACACACACTAAATGTAATGTTTTAACAGCATGTGATGGCAGAGAACCTGTCCTTGATAACTGGGCTTCTTCATTCATAAGGATGACCATAACTAATTATGTAAAATAGAAATAGGAGGGATTAAATTAGGATGTTCTGCTCTATTTATGTGTGATCAACTGAGATTGATCAGTCAGCTGTTTTTGCTGATTGAGAAACATTTCTGAGACCACAGAGTTTCTACAGACAGAGAGAGAGGAGGCTGCTTCAGACCTGAAGTAGAGCATTTAATTGATCAATAATCATTCAATAAAAATACCGTTACGATAATCAGCCAGGCCAATAATCTGTCTGTCCCTA
Source organism: Dascyllus trimaculatus (assembly GCA_024666655.1). Lineage (NCBI taxonomy): Eukaryota > Metazoa > Chordata > Actinopteri > Pomacentridae > Dascyllus > Dascyllus trimaculatus. Next base: position 9,217,404 of record CM045463.1, on the reverse strand, counting down.
AAATGAAACCCCGTAAATCTTGATCCGTGTTTTTGAGATTGTAACACCAAAACTGCCATGGTGTTTTCCAGCAAAATCAGACATGTTCACAGCATTTAAAACAACTGATTATCATGTGTCACATTGTTATTTTGCTTTATTCTTCTCAGAAAATGTTTACACTTTTTCTCAAGGAGGAAAATTTACATTCTTTTTTTCTTCAAAAATGACAAATGTGGTTTTATTGAGAGAGCTTTTGAACCTGCAACTTATATACAGTAGCTTTTAAGTGCATTTACATAAACAGATTCGCACTATAATGGTTCTGCATGAATTTTTTGCACCATGACATTGTTCAGTCTACTTGTACATGGTAATTACATGACATTTCTGTTGTACGTATGCCACCACAGTTGCGCTGCATTGCACTCTTTTCACCGTGTAGCTGTATTGTACTGCATCATCAGGCTTTTATCATTATTTTTAACCTACTGACGCTTGAATATTAATCTTTACAAAGCAAATTAACTACAATCTCGATCCAAGTCACACTTATTTGCCTGTTTGAGACTCACTAACATATTTAAAGCCAGCTTCATAATTCAGTTACTGCTTTATCCTAGTAAATGTTTCAAATCGAAGCTTCGGCTCGAAAGCAATTACTTGTGTAAGTTGTTTGTATAATGTCACATTTTACTCGTTGCTGGCCTCTTGTCCTCTCACATGGCCATGAGAGGTGCTACACATTATCAGCCGATGATTAGCATTATAAAACAGCCATCTGCTTTAATTAATTAGTCCTCTGGTAAACACACAGTGTCATTTGCTTTTTTCAGCCGGGGACGGTGAGTGCCATGGACTACGGGCTGGAACGACGAATAGATCCCAATGCAGACGAGGTAACAGGTGAGGCCCTGCATGACCCGTATGAACATAATTCCTCTCAATCAGCTTATATTCAATAAGAGGCTTTAATGCATGGATGCAGGTGCCGTTAGGGAAACCTGCTTTCTCTCTCTGTTTCATGTCTGCCGCTTCTTCTGTTAAAATTAATCTCTCCTCTTCACTTATTTTCTCTTCTCTCCTTTCCTGCAGGCATTTTCCCATGACTCTCTTTTTGTGTCCAGACTTTTAAATTGGTTATAAACACCAACACACACACACACACCACCTCATGTTTGTAACTGACATGTTGCTTATCAAAACCTCTGTTGAGTGTTCAAGCCTCATTAGTGCTGCTGCAAGGAGAAGGAATGAATTGCCAAATAAGAGGAGTGCATTGAATATATAAGACAGTAATTTCAGTTCTGCTGCATCTATTTTTTAAAACCAAAGTCCAACAACGTTAAGTTAGATCCATGCTAAATCAGTAGTTTTTTCAACTGTACAATCACAGATCTTAACCCTCTGAACTCTAAGCAGTTTCTGGGTGTTTTTTTTTTTTGCTCCCGTCATATTTTTACTCACTGTTGGCTCATTTATCACTGTCATATAAAGTCCTGCACCTCTATGGAAACAGCATATCCATGGCTAGAAGGAGAAAGAACTCAAAGTTTTTTCTCGTGTAGTTACAACACCTTAAATTGCCTTAAATCTTGAAAAAAAACCCTGTTTTCCAGGTGCCCACAACTGTTATCAGTACTGGAAAAGAAATAGTGACTCCACATACTATGGATATTTAACTACGCACATTTTTATTTGTTTCAACACTTGTCTCCTATCTGATTGTGTGAACACTGCCTGCAGTTCAACCTAGTCCAGCAGAATAGTTTCAGAATTTTTGTGACATGAATGTTGGTCACAGCGGTGCAACTAATGGCTTCTCAGTTGCACCGTAGATCGTAGAATTTTTTGGTTTTTTTTTACTGTATCTGAATTTCACAAATGGTTTATTTTTAGTATTTTTTAAAATGAGACATGCAGAATAAAGTGATTTTGGTGAAATATCATGATTTTAAACTTCGATTTGCTTCATGAGTGGCTTAAAATGGTCAGAAAGTTAAAAAGGAGATGATTCATTCTGTGTTTTATAGTTTCTGATCGTGAGAAAAGCTGTCATTTCGGCGTTTTAAAAAAAAAGACGTCCTTCAAATCTGTTAGTGGGTCTTCAGTTCAGAGAGTTTAGTCTCCCTTTTGAAAAAATAATCCTAAAAAGTTAAATGCTCATACATGCACAGCACAATATTTCACTGTCTCATTGCAAATGTACATATATATTTTAATTATGTGGCATGACTTGTAATCTGTACATTTACATTGTATGTGTTTTTTGCAGACAAAAACACCCGACTTCTACGAGAGAATCGTAAGTGAGATTTTTACAGTTCACTTGTCCTTTGACTCCCATCTACCAGTTTGATTCATGAAGTAACATTTGCACGTTGTTCTGGCTGTCATGTCTCCTCTGCTCGCTGCAGATGATCTTCACGCAGCAGTCCATCATGAGGCCGAGAGTGAAGTCATCCGTGTCTATTGGCGCGTAAGACATCTCCTCATATTCCCTCATGTCTGTGACAAACCTCAGACTGGCTGCATCATGTAACGAATGTCTGAAAATAGCATAAACATATCAGTTTCACCATATCTCCACTGACTGATCTGCAAATGTAGGACTGGTAAAAGTCACGCATAGATGAGATTTGATTCCTTTTATAGATACATTGGAGGTAAATTATGTTCAGTCAGCCACGACAATGTAAGGAATAAGATTAGTTTTAAAGTAAACATTAAAACTTGTGCCATCACTAAAGCTGTGCAACGCTCAAAACGTGTTATTTTGCGAAAGAAAATGAAAATTTGTATCCTGATCTGGATTCACTACAGACACATTTAACATTTGTATTCAGGGATCTGCAGTATCTCTGGAGTTATGACCTAAATTTCCACAAATTCACTAAAATCTTTTAAATTTTCTGTTACATCCTGGCTCTGCTAGCAGTTGTTCTTGGTTTGGTAAAGCAATTTATTGCTTTGTGACATAATTAACAAGAAAGGTGAAAACACTACAAAGAAAACAGGGCTGAAAACAACCAAACTCCTTCACCAAACTGAAGACATGGTAGCAACACCCCTGAGTGCTGTACTATGAAGTGATATTAGTGGGTTAGCGGGTATGTTGAGCCTAAAGTCAGAGTTTTCAGTATAGCAAAGGTGGCTCTCTTTCAAGCTGGCTAGATCTCCATGGTAACTGATGCTGTGGAGCTAACCTGGACTTGAGCAGGTTATGTTCAGAGATTTCGGATTTAAAATATCTCTTTTTAACCAGATTGTTTCCGGATTATTCTTAATGAGTGATTCAGATTCTCAGCTGAGGGAATATGTTTTGTCTGGAAACCTGTTGAGCAGTGCGCTACGAAAACCACTGAATGAAGTCGTTGTATGTATCACGTTGCCATAGAAACCCAAATTGTATTCTGTTGGTGATGCAGAAATCGCATAGATATGTTTTTTATGTTTGGTCCTGATTTGCTGGGAAGTGCAGCTGATAGAACAGAGTTTAGTGAGCTGATTATTCTGCTGGTATTTATTACAGAGAATATTCAATCAGTAACATTAATTTCACTTTGATTTGGAGAAGAATTAAAGTGATATCGTGCGTTGTAGGACAGTGTCAGACCTAAATGCTCTCCAATGCAATATCATGTTTAAATATAGGATGTTTAAAGTGTACCAGCTCTAATGTGCAGCTGTCAGAAACAAGCTACTACCAGCATTCCTGTTTTGAATCATTTTCAGTTGCAGTGCTTTGTACGGTCATACTTTTTTATACTCCTCATTGTTCTCCATTAAAACAACCTGTTGACTGACGCAGCTGCACAAGATCGTTTCATTTTGTGCAGAAGAAGAGTCACATGACGCCTCCTTTCCTGTGAACACACACACAGAGTTTGAAGCCGAAAGCCTGAGTGAACAAAGAAAGTTGATCACCACCTTCGTGATACCCGATAACTCTGACTGGGGTTTTAGTTTTTGTCGAGCTGACTCACACAAAGAAAGCCCGGCTATGTCAGACGTGCTTCATGATACATCCCTCTGGCTAACAAAAGTAACTAAAAGATTTGTGCAAGTGCAGCGAATAAGCTAAACTAGTGCCTCAGAACACATACAATTTACATATTTTACATAGAACACAACAGATGAGCTGCTGACTTGAACTCACAGCCAACATGACTGTGAGTTTGGCTGCAGATTTAAGCCCAGGTGTGGTGATTGCTGCAGTTTGATTGGAGGAGGGAACTGGGTGGTGGACCAATCAGGACAGTGGGTGGGGAGAAGAATGAGGTCTGGGTTAACTGCAGGTCAATCAGACGAAATGACGGGCAGCTGGGTTCTGGAGCTCTTCAGCCAGCTTTAAATGAGTCCACATAAATGATTTTCCCACATAGAGGCTACAAAAGTCCACCGCAAAAGCAAAAGGCAGCCAGTCATCACATTTTCTGCAGATCATACCAACATATAAAGAGAAAACTAGCAATTTTTCATGGAATAGATGGTAAAACCTTCATCAAATATTTAGGCAAACACTTGAGCTTGTCAATAATTTACCATTGCTTGATTGAAGGGAGATTGAAAGCTGTGTTTGTGGCAGCTTCAGCTATTACTGTGAATTCTTTCTCCCATCACCAAATCTCCACTGACTGATCTGCAAATGTAGGATTGGTAAAAGTCATGCACAGATGAGATTTGATGCCTTTTATACATGTGCTGGAGTTAAATAACGTTCCATCAGCCACAGGAATGTAAGGAATGAGATTAGTTTTAGAGTAAACACAGAAAATGTGTCATCACCAAAGATGTACAATACTCAAAATGTGTTATCTTGTGACATAAAATGAACATTTATATCCTGATATCTGGAGCCATACCAAAAATATATGACATTTTTTATTCAGGAATGTGCAGTAGCTCTTGATTTACAACCTAAATTTCCACAAATTCTCTAAAATGTTTTCCACATTTTCTGCAAAATGGCATCAAAAATAAAGACAAGACAAGCAATTTTCCATGCATATTTAGGCAAACACCTAGGTTGGTCACTTACCATTGCTTGATTGATGGGAGATTGAAAGCTGTGATTGAGGCTGCAGACAGTGAACTCTTTTTTTCCATCACCACATCTCCACAGTGATCTGCACATGTACGATTGGTAAAAGTCATCCACAGATAAGATATTTTTTTAGGGATGTCCAACAGTTCACCTCTCACAGTGTAAAATTCCACAAATTTACTAAAGTTTTCCACACTTTCTGTAAGTCTTACTAAGAACTTAAGACCTTTATGGAGCTGATAAATCCGTCATCCAGTATTTAGACTGAAACATAGGTTGGTCTTGTCACTGATTTACCATTGGTTCATTCATAAGAGATTATACACTGACCAGGTATAACATTACGACCACCTGCCTAACAGTGTGTTGGTTCCCCTTATGTGGTCAGAAATGCTTTGAACCATTGGGCATGGACAAGAGCACCTATCAGGGTGTCCTATGAGGTACGGAACCGGGACATTGCCACTGGATCCTTTGGGTACTCTAGGTTGTGCAGTGGGGCCTCTGTCAATCCAACTTGTTCCACTGCATCCTGTTGATGCTTGATCACAATGGGGTGTAGGAAGTTTGGAGGTCAAATCAACATGTTGGGCCATTGTCATGTTCCTCAACATGTTCCTGATTGGTTGGTGTTTTTTCCATGTGGTGGGGTGTATTTTCCTGCAGGGGTAGGCCAGTCACATTTGGGATTTCCATTTGCATGAGGGAGTGTGTTTGTTGTGGGACAATGTTTATTTGGGTGTCTAAGTCTCATCAACACGGATGTTAAAATCCAAGGTTTTCCAGCAGAACAGCACATAGTAGCAATATGATCAATGTTATTCACTTCACCTGTCAGTGGTTTTAATGTTGTGGATGATTGGTGTAGATCACTTGTACACTTGAGGGCACTTTTATAAATGACCTGCCGTTGAGCTGTGTCTGAGTTATTTACTCTAAATATTACAGTGAATTCTTCGTCCCTCTCTTGCAGACTGGTGAAATACTGCACCACCTACAACAGTCACGACCCTTTTCTCTCCAAGTGTCTTCCCAGCAACCCCTGGCTCACTGACGATGTCACATTGTGGACCTTGAACAGGCTCAAGTGAGTCAGATGGTGATTTTGCATATGATTTTGAGTGTTGGACGGTGGCTTCAACTGTCTTGTTGATTTTCTTCCTCTGTGGTCGTTTGTGGCGTGCAACAGTGTGGAAGTACCGACTAAAATGCGAGTGGAAAGATGGACGTTCAGCTTTGGAGAGCTGCTTTCAGACCCCAGAGGACGAGATGATTTCAGACTCTTCCTGAAGAAAGAATTCAGCAGTAAGATTTTAATTAAATCGTAAACAGAAAAACCCATGGAGCAGCACTAATGTTTTATTGTTGTAAACCTGCTGCACTGTAAGCTCATTTTTACTCCTCCAGTGTTCATTTTTTAGCCACTAGAAGGAGCTAAGAACAGTGTGGTAACTGTGTTTTCTTCTTTATTATTTACTCTTTAACCCTACTTAGGTGAGAACTTGGCATTCTGGGAAAGTTGTGAGGATCTGAAGTGGGGAACTGCTGCCACGATGAGAGAGAAAGCAGAGCAGATCTACAAGTAATGTTTTTATTTCCTCTCTTATATAATATAAGTCATCTACTGAATATTGAGCAGTGGAGGGTAAAAATAGATCAAATCAGCAACAGAAAAGCAATCAGGAACTATTTTGAATATAGATAAATTTAAACGGTATTTAATTATATGGCTCAACCATGAGGATTTACTCTTTTATATCGCTGTAACTGTTAACTGTGACTGCAAATCAGCCAAAACAAGACATTTTGGGTGTGATTTTCGATATTTTTTTAACCGTTTTTAACCCTTAAATGCCACTTTAAAAAGTTATGCGGAGGTTCTTAATGACAAAGATGTTCAAAAATACTGCCATAAAGGTGTTAGATATTATTATTTTACACTTGTACTGATTATTTTTTAAGCCAAGACCAGTCCGGATCATAATAACCCTAACCCATTTTAGGATTGTACCCCTTTAAATGCCAGTTTGTTTACATGGTGTTGCTTTTTAATGAATAAAGTAATAGTAAAATTACATGATAGCGCTTTTCAAAACAGTCAGAGACGCTTTACAAAGTATTTGAGTTACAAAGAAGCACACAGAAAAGGGGATTATGAGTTGCAGGCTCTGCTAATAGGATGTGTCTTATGTGTCTTTTGTGTATGAAACACAAAAAAAATTAGAGGAAGACTTCAAAGACAAAAATGCCTGCGTTTAAAAACATAACTGCTAGCTGGAAATCATGTAGCCTCAGATTGATCACAGTTTAATCTGATTTATTTTTTTATTGTGAACTTTTGCTGACATGTTGATGAATGATTGATGGTTAAATGACGGGAAAAAAAGTTAAGTTGTGTGGATTTTTTTGCCGTATCTGAAAAACAGACAAAAGATTTTCTGAGTGACTTTGTTTACGCCGGCGTTTAAGAATCTCCTCTCTGGTCTTCCCAGGACTTTCTTGGCTCGTGGAGCTCCGCGGTGGATCAACATCGACGGAAAGACGATGGAGATCACAGTGAGCGGCCTGAGACACCCACACAGATACGTCCTGGACGCAGCCCAGACTCACATCTACATGCTCATGAAGAAGGTCAGTGAACGCACCAGGAGAGCGGCCTGGAATTCACACAAACTTTAGTGATGTTGTGAAGCACTTTGTTGTTAAACGTCTCTATGATTGTGAAGCCTTTTCTGTTAATTTATATAACAAACTCACTGAAACAAAGCATCGATTCATGTTTGTTTTGCAGGACAAGTATGGCCGCTACATAAAGTCTCCAGTGTTTAAGGACACGATGAAGAAGGCCATCAGTCCAGAGGAGCACAAGTTCTCGTAAGTGGCAGCTTTTGCATTTAGTTAATGAAACTTTTTCCAGACAATTGAAGTCTTTTCCACTTGGGAAAAGCTTGGAAATGTCAGTCTAAGTTTGATTGGCTTATCTGGTAAAGGACAAGTGCACTCTAATAAAGCAAAGAGTGGCGTTAATCTGAGAAAGTTTCTCATCTCTCAGACTGAAACCACCACATCCATCACAATACAAATTTTAATTTCCACCTTGTCTCGCTCTTTCCTTTTTCATTTTCTCCCTGTGTCTCTCCTCCATCTACTTAATTCTTCCTTCCTCTTCATTTTCTGTCATCTCAGTGATGCCCAGTTGGAGCAGAACGCGAAGAACAGACGGCCCAGTCTGAGTCCCATCATCCTCCGGCAGCAGGAGCAGGAGCAGAGAGCCAAGATGGCCGCCAACGCCCCCGTCGACATCACACAGGTCATGAGCAAACTGAGCCAGCAGGGCAAGGAGGCGCCTCCCCGTCGCCCCTCCAAATAATAACCTGATGCTCAGTCATGTAGGAGTTTTACACAATAATAGTGTAGTTTATTTCTTAATATTGATTCTAACGGTATTTTAGTCCAAGTTTAAAGCTGCTATCATGAATATTTTTATAATATTAATTCCAAAAACTCTTAATTAGGGTTTGTTTCTTTGTCTAAAAGCAAACACAAAATGCAAACCTAACCTCGTAAACTAATGCCAGGTGTATTTGTTTGTCAGTGTTGTAGAAAGGGCACAAAATGTAGCTTAAAAATTGAAAGTTTTTAGGAATGGGAACGTGCAATAGTGAAAAAGCAAGTGCAATGTAGTTGTGTTGTATTAAGGACGGTGTTAAAGCACATGTGCTGTTAGAAATGTACATAAAAACTAATATAGGATATAATAAGTTGTAAAAACATTGCAGATTACCCACGTAAATGTTGTTGGATTTAGTTATGCAACACAGTTTGGTTATTTAAAATTGAATTAGCAAGAAAATGTGTCAGTGATGCACATCTTACAACCTGGACTAATAAAAGTCTGTGATTTTTAAACATGAGTCTAAAGACAGCAGACAAATGGCTGCTCTGATCCATACAGTGCGTTTCCATCTGTTTCATTTATGTAACTGTCTGTCGTCTGTTTCTCATATTACATGTGCTGTTCTGTCCATTTTATTTCATTCACTGTTCTGTAGTTCTCTGTGTTTTCTTTGTCGTCACTCACGAGCTAATAAAACATCCACAAACCACCTCATGATGTTGTTTGTCTTATGTTGTCACCTATTCACCGATTATCATGCTGCACAATATCTAATGTTCTTCCTTCCTTCTTTCTTTCTTTCTTTTTTCTGTTTCTTTTTTCTTTTTCTCCGTTTTTCTTTTTGTTTCTTTCTTTTTTCTTTCTTTCTTTCTGTTTCTTTCTGTTGGTTTGTCTTTCTGTTTTATCTTTCTCTTTCTTTCTCTTTTCTTTATTATGTTTCTCTTTTTTCTTTCTTTCTGTTTCTTGTCTATTTCTCTTTCTTTTTTCTGTTGGTTTTTCTTTCTCTCTGTCTTTCTTTCTTTCTTTCTTTCTTAATGTACGCCATTGTAAAAATGCGACACCTACTGTTTGATGTAAAGTAAGTCACACTTATGTCGACTGACTGAGCTTTTGAGTCACTTTTCAAGCAATAATCCAAATTATTGGACGTGTTCCTGTGTAGATTCTCAGTCATCTGAGTCATAGTAAATCTAGGAGCTGCAGTAAAAACCAACTTGGCTTCTCTTTGAGGTCCTTGAAAACATTTTACCTCTCTTCTACAGTCAAAACATCTTTATGAACCTAAAAGGCAAGTTAAGTTGCTTTTTAAAGAATCTCCAAGGAAAATATTGGATGCTTACAGTTTTTCAGATATTATGACCTGTAAGGAGCTAAATGATGAATTGACTAATTAAGAGGTAATAGTTAAAGCTTAAAACAGAATTCCTAATGCAACAGTATTTCTATAGGTCTTCAAATGGCATTAAAATGTACTATAACACCAGGCCATGTATTTCTGTGAGCAATGATTTGTCCACTTTGGTTTGTGTGATGATAAATGTTTATTTTTTTTAACTTTAAATTGAATTATCATATATGAGTTTGCTTTGTAGACCTTTAGATGCCTTAATAAAGGTGAAGGGAGTAAAAAGCCTCATAGTTTTCGTAAATTTTCATTTACAAAGCTTTTGGATGGTCTCTTTGCATTCCAGCTGATGTTTCTTTATCAAGGCTCTGGTCTTGTTTATTCTGAGCTGCCACTCTGTTCGCCTTGCAGAGAGTTTTAATATCATGAGCAAACAAGGCTTTTATTTACTTCTGAGCAGACGATGTGGCTTTGCAAAGGCTTTATGATGAGCCACAATATTCATTTTCAGTGGTTACACAAACCCCCGTGGTGTTCATGAATACATTCTAGGAAAGAAGAGCGAGCCACTGTGCAGCCATGACCATGTAAATGTAATTTTGCCATATTTATGTCCTATACTGTTATAATGAAGTCTTCAGGAGCTGGTATGACACATTATTTCTTGTTAAGTCTGTTAACAAAACAGTTTTGTATGGAGGGAACCTTATTCTGAAAGTCTTCCAAAACACACTCCCATATTTTGGAGTGGCACTGTCTGTCGATGCCCTCTGACTTGTGTCTTTTGCCCTTTCACCTCACAGCTGTGCCGCTTCACCACTCCGGTCCCTCACCTGGCCGTCTACTCTGGCATCACCGACTCCCCCCCTGCCAACGCCTCGCCCTCTCTCCCATTCCTGGCCCACACTCCGGCCTGCCCGTCCCCCATCAGCGTGGCCTCAGACAGCACCTCGGCCTCCGAGCGGCGAGTGGAAGCTGGTGAGGGGGAAGGCGAGAGGAACCCCGAGGCCCGAGGCCCCGTCAGAGGAAACACGTCCAAGTCCCGCATGGCCCTCTCCCTGCGTCGCCTGCTGAAGCGAGGCTGCACCCCGTCCACCATGTTCGCCAGCTTGTCGCCAAAATGTCACTCAGCTGCTGGAACAAGTAGCCGAATTCAGCCGATCAGCCCCGATGAACCCAGTCAGGCTCCACCCAGAAGGATCGGCAAGTAAGTATAAGACAAAACCCAGCCTCATCACAGCTGTAGTGCTGGAGTGTGTGAGTGTGTGGGGGTGCCATTAAAACAAGTGGATTTTGAATCGTATTCTATTCACAGTTTGATCAGCTGTTCGGCTGATCCTTCCCTGGTTGTGACATCGCAGTGTTTATATATTTTGGCAAACTACCAAAAGTCAGGAAAGCCACGGACATCTGTATCTTATGCAGACAGAACTCTACGAAAGTACAATAAACCACCTCAATAGTGAACATCTAGATGCTGTTGTGGATCTCTTTCCTGCACCTTCCATGCTTGGTTTGGTTAGTGGAAGGTAGGACAACTGCATATATGAGTCAACAATTTCTATTTGGACTTAGGCAAGTCCCTCAGAAAAGTCTTCACATACCATTCCTACTACTAAGCATGGTGGTGGCAGCATCATGATGTGAGGATGCTTCTTAGCAGTAGGCCCTGGAAGGCTTTTAAAGGTAGGGGGTAAAATGAATGCAGCAAAGTGCAGAGTAATAGATGACAACCTGATGCAGTCTGCAAGAGAACTGCAGCTACGGAGAAGATTTGTTTTCCAGCAAGACAATGACAGAAGCAGGCAGCCGAAGTTACACAAAAATTATTTAAAGACAACAAGGTGAATGTTCTGGAGTGGCCGAGACGAAGCCCCGACCTCAGTACAACTGAGAATTCGTGGCTGGACTTGAAAAGGACTGTTCACTCATAATCTCTTGAGCTTGAGCAGTTTTACAAAGAGATTGAGGTAAAGTTGCAGTGTCCAGATGTGCAAGGCTGACTGAGATCTATCCACACAGGCTCAGGTGCATCTAGTAAATACTAAAGACTTGAAGGGGCTGAATAGCCATCCCTTTATTCATGATTTATATTCTAATTGACATTACTTTGTAAAAGTCTGGTTTCACTTTGACATGAAAGAGTCTTTTTTGTTTATTCTTGTTAAAAAAGCCAAATTAAACTGACCATGATTCATTGTTGAAAAGGGAAAACTTCAAAGTGGGATGAATCTTTTCATAGGCACACTGTGAATCGGTACTATAGCAATAAAATCTATTGGGAATTTGAATATAAAGACGACTACCCAGGCAAAATATGCCCCACGAAACAAATTTTAGCTTACCATTAAACAAGAAAACATGGATGCAGCTTTAAATAGAGCTACAATTCCTATGCAGTTGATCTGACATGGATGTAAACACCTTTGCATCAGAGCTGAAGGTCAAAACTATTTTTATTTCAACGGAAAGTATCAAGGTAGAAAGCTAACGCGAGAAATAATGTCAGTATCTAACATCTTACCGAGTCCTTTCTGCTATGTTTCTTAGTTTTTTCCAGATTAAAGTGGATATTCCCCCAGAGTGCCGCATCTACCCCATAGAGTCTGAGGACGAGGACGAGGAGACCAGGGCTGCCTCTCGGGGAGGAGTAGGAACTAAAGAGATCATCTGTCCCTGGGAGAGCCTCACTCCACACAACGGGACAGGATAGAAGTCTGGATGTACCCTGGTGTAAAACGACGGGACCAGGCCACAACATAGAACACAAACAACCTAAGGACAGAAACAAAGCACTCAATCTGGGATCCTCTAGACGTTGTTGGTTTATCGACTCGCTGTGTCCTTATGAGAAAGGTTTTGAGTATCAAACACCTGACTGTCTGCTGGCTTAAAAGGTCCCAGTGTCACATCTGCTGCAGCGTAATCCTCCTCTGCTCTGCATGCTCAAGATTTTCATAACAGTTTCTTCAAAATATGGCTCAATCCGCAGTGTTTATCCACAGCTGTTTACAGCTGTTATGCACTCCTACACGGGGTAATAACCCAGGATTTCAATAATACTGGGATCGTGAGTCCTAATTCTTCCAGTGCAATTCCTCCTCTCACAGGAATGCATGCATTTTATTTATTTATTTAACTGCTTAATTGCATTTTCTTTCAGTTTTGCCTGCTAAACTGTGTTTTAAAGCTTTTTTCACAATCAAGAAAACCTCACCATGAGTAATTTGAATGTAATTTTAGAATGTAAACTCCTCCTCAGGTCATTAAAACACCCAAATTACCGGGAAAACACAACACAACACAAGTCCAGACCTTTCAGGCCAACAGACAGAGAATGTTTGACGCTCAAAACTTGTGTTTTTTTGGTGGAGTATTCCTCCAACTGCAGCCTTATCATCACACAATCCTTACTGACGTGAGCACCAGCTGAGCCCAGTGTTTGGGTTGGAGGTTGACTTTTGACAGGGGGCTGCTCCACAAGAGGACAACAGGGTGTACGAAAGTTCAAGTGCAACGAGGACTTGAGCTGTAGCTTTTTCACATTCGAACCTCATTGTGAATCCGTTGATGACCTGCAGCAGCCTTATCCACCTCCACACACCTGACATGTTCTGCTGGTATTGATTTGGTCTCTTCAAAGCAGACATGGACTTTTCTAAGGTCACAAGACAACAAAAACGTATAACTGGAAATCGTGATTGCCAAGGTGCACATTGAAAACCATGATGGTTCTAACAAGTACATTAATGTTTACATCCCAGAGAGTGACGAGCCAAAGCTGGTCTGCTTGTGCACATGAGGGCAGATATTGTATTTATATATTTATTGAAGTAGAGAAGTGTTCCTGTGCAGCGAAATAGACTTAGATGCCTCATCCCCACTTCACTTACCTCTTACACACACTCTGTGAAACGACTGAATAGATGCATTTCAGGTCAGATGAGAGCACATGAACAGCTTGTCTACTATTTTTGCAGATCCACTCCTATCAGCTGAACACTCTTCATGCAGGAGGAGTTACTGGATTTAAGGAGGGGGGGGGGGATCGGGTGATGGTTTTGTATTTGGCTCCACTGCTGTTTTGTACACTGTGTGTAGCTGTTGTGTACTGTACACTACCCTGAGCGAGGTGTTCAGTCTCCTCCTTGTGCAGGAGACGCCACAACATGAACTAACTGTCAGAATGTATTATCTCTACCATGTTTACAGATGCAAGAATGTGAAAAATTACCTTAAATTTGTTGTATTTGATTTGTACATTCCATGGCTTGTGTCAAGTGCCTCAATAAATGATTGTCTTTACACAAAAGGTTCAACTCTTTAAATGATTTCTTATTGAGATGAAGCAGTTTATCTAATATAAGCTATAACATTTGTCTCCAGCCAGTACATGGTGAGGATCAGTGGTGGAAGGTAACCACGTATGTTTGCTCAAGCGTACTAGAGTTTTGAGGTGCTTCTACTTTACTTGATAGGTTTGTATTTTATGCTTTGTCCTTCCATTCTACACTGTAAAAAAAAACTAAAAAGTAAATCTGGCAGTGGAATACTATAATGTTTAAAAACTGTAAAAACAAACAAAAACTGAAAATAACAGTAAATATCTGTAAAACAATGTTGTTGCTGTTGTTTTTTCTTGGCAAAATTCCTTCTCTGCATTTGACCCATCCTATTCAGAGTTAACCTTAACTATACATAGCAGGGATTGCTATGCAGTCAGGGGTTAAGGGCCTTGTGGTCGCTCTCACTTTCCCACCTCAGCCTCTTGCCAGTACAGGGACTCGAACCAGCGACCCACCGGTTACAAGTTTACTTCAAAAACCACTAGGCCACCACGGCCCCAGTTACAGTCAAAATAGTATAATTTTGCTGTCAAACATTGTACAAGAATGAATTGTAAAAATGCAGACTTTTGATGTGGCTGTTTTTGTTTTTTTTACCATTTACTACGACATTATAACATTTTTTTTGTGCTTTTTGCTGGTTATTATCTATAACAAAACAATGTGAATCTATTAAAATTGTATATCGTACAACATCTAAGAAAGAAATATTGTACTTTCTACTCCACTACAATTATCTGACAGCTTAGCTCCATTATTTTACACAGTGAATGATAAAAGAAGATTTTAAAATACGATGCATTTTTAAAGATTAATGGTTTTCATAAATTTTGGCTTATGATATCCCACAAAAACCAATATGTATTCGGAGTCACATTTTCACCGCTCTCCATATTATCTCCATACTCCTTGTTCCTTTTAAATAAATGTTTAAATGAGCCAATATGCAATCAAAAGCCAAATATTAGAGACAAAATCCAAAAACTTAAAACAGGTGTGTGCTTTAAAAACTTTTTTTCCTTTTCTGTCACATTTATCATGTGACAAGCCCTCAGATTTATGTACCATATATAAAACTGTATATTAAGTAGTTTAATATGGCTCCACCTCCAGCAGCTACAACAGTAACATGCTGCTGACTTTTAATGATCTAATGTCAGTCAATTATTATACGTGTATATGAGTGTCCAAACCAGTTGTTGTATTTTAACACTTTAACTACATTTTGCTATAATATTTCTGCACTTTTACTTAAGTAGGGCTTTTCATGCATGATTTTTACTTGTAATGGAATATTTTTGCAGTGCTATATTGGCAGTTTTACATCTTCCATTAATGGTGATAACAGTACTTAACCACTAGGTGGTAATAGAGCAGTGGCAATAATCTACTGTAACACAAGAGGATATGTGAGAATACAAGATCCAGATGTTTTAGTTCACTGAAACCTGCATATTAACGCAATATTGACATTGTTTTAATACATCTTCCCCTAATATTACTTAGATTATGTGAAATATTACCAAACAGAGGCTATTAAGTTATTTGCTCTTATACAGGAACAGCCTCCCTGATATTTGATTTCCACATCAACCTTAAGGTTTTGGCAAAAGTATGGACCATATTACGATATGACATCCACTGCAGACTCTGTAAGCACATGTTCTCCTTGTAAACATCATTTCTACTGTGCCACATCTCCCGGCTGCTCTGGAGAAACACAGCATCACCGAGGTTACTGAACTGAAGCCGGAGCAGCGCTTTGATCTGTCTCTGTGTTTTTGGTGTCTCTGAACAGAACCACCCGATCGCTATCTCACAATACCCTCAGTGGGACATTCACACGCAGTCCATTCATACATTAGCTTATCAAGAAGGAGGGAATTTATGCAACACGCTTAACATTCATCTGAGGTGTGCATATATTAAAATACATTTGTGTGGAAGCTCCTTTTAATGAAGCCCTTGGAGTTTGGTGTTACAAACGAACAGGCCAGATATCAAGCACGACCTAATCATGCTTTATGTTGTTTTTGCAAACACCAGTTTTCCTGTGGCATGGCCTCAGTTTGAACACATTTGTACATTTTGTTCATTGTCTGTTTGGTGCCTTCGACTCTTTGATTTCCCTGTTACCTATTGCTGGACCAGGCTTTTTATTTATTTATTTATTTATTTATTTATTTATTTATTTATTTTTGCTTTGTTTATTTCTATTTAATTTTAATTTCAATCAGATTTCAATGAAAATACACAGTGCCTATAAAAAGGATTGACCCTTCTTAGATGTTTTCCCCTTTTATTGCTTTTCAATGTTGAATCAAGGTCAACATAATTTGGCTTTCTTTTCTTTTTTTTAGGGGGAATTTACAAAAACATGCATTAATCTGCCGACGTAGGCCATCCTCAAAAACTGAGTGACTGTGCAAAAAAAGAGACTAATGAGGGAGACCACTAAGACACATGTGAATCCTCTGAAGGAGTCACAAGTTTCAGTGATTGAGACTGAAGAGACTGAGCATACAGCCACTTTTGGCTGTTCTTCACAAGCCTAGGCTTTATGGGAGAGTGGTAAAGAGAAAGACGTTGTTGAAAAAAGCTCATATTTAATCTCAGCCAGTGTTTTCCAGAAGGCATGTGGGAGACTCTGAAGTCAACTGGAAGAAGGTTCTTTGGTCTAATTAGACCACAATTAAGCATTTGGCCCTTCAGACTAGATGATATGTTTGTTGGACACCAAACACTGCACATCATCATAAATCCCCATGAAGCATGGTGGTGGCAGCATCATGATGTCGGGATGCTTCTCAGCAGTAGGCCCTGGAAGGCTTGTAAAGGTGGAGGGTAAACTGAATGCAGCAAAGTACAGGGAAATCCTGGAGGACAACCTGATGCAGTCTGACAGAGAACTTAGGAAAAGATTTGTTTTTTTTTAGCAAGACAACATGAAGCATACAGCCGAAGCCAAAGTGAATGTCCTGGAGTTGCCGAGTCAGATCTCAGTCAAACTGAGAATTTGTGGCTGGACTTGAAAAGGTCTGTTCTGTCATGCTCCTTGTGCAAGCTGACAGAGTTTCAACAGTTTTGCAAAGAAGGAAGAGGTAGTATTGCAATGTGTAGATGAGCAAGGCTGACTGTTACATATCGGAGGAGGCGGGATCTGCTTTCTTACAATGGTGTTGAGTTGCATCCGATCCAATCCATGAAGGAAATATTGTTGAGGAAAATCTTTTTCAATATGAAACTGTTACACGGAGATGCGTTTGACGGGATAAATCAGTGACCTGAGAGGAACTTTAAGCAGCAGAACAGTTCAAAATTTTGGGGAAATACATCGAGTACAGTTTATTTGAAGGATTAGATAAGAAGACTGATGACATTTAAGACCCCTATGTCCAAAATGTACTCTTCTTTTAGCTCTACTTTAGTCTCCTCTAACTTTCCAACATGTGCAGTTATTCTTAAATAATCTACTGCTTTCATTTGGGTCAAACACTTGTAAGTCCACATCTTCTTTGCTCAACTGTAATTGGAAGCTGATGCAGGAAATACAGGAAAGAGGAAACACAAACAAATGCGCACACACACACACACTTACAACTTAAACACACATCTCCAGGCGCTCTCCCTCCCTGCAGACATAAACATGTGTCGGCCGCCGTGTGTGACCTCGCCGTGACATGATAAATGACCAAATCAGGAGTGTAATGAAACGCTGCACAGTCGCCTGCTGCTTCCTGATGTATGCATGTGTGTGTGTGTGTGTGTGTGTGTGATAGTGTGTGCTTGTGTGTGATAGTGCGTGTTTGAGTGCCCAGGACCTCAATCAGAATCACAGGTGACCTGGAGTCTCGCTGAGCCTCCCAGGTTTGACAAGAGCAGATAATTACCAGTGACCTCCCACCTCGTAAAATCAACCAAGGAGAGAAAGCGAGCGGCGAAGAAGGGGAGGAATGACCTTGAATCTTCAACTGTATTTAGGACATCTTTTATGGCCCTTTTCTTCACAACTCCCTCTGTTAGCCTTTAACCCTCAACACACCTTCTTGACCTCCTCTAATCCTTCCAGTCTAACTTGAACCTTTGATCACAGAGATGATTCAACTGAGCCACAAACCTGTCAGCATGCACGGCGCTGTGAATACACACGTTTCTGAAACACACACATCTAGATTTATCTGGAAAAATACTTCATCCAAATTGTAGTCAAGGCTGATAGAGAGCAGAGTTTTACAGCCACAGTTGTAAAGACCAGTAATACAATAATAATTGTAATGACAATGCTCTAAAGTTGATGTGAAGTTTTAGAAAATAACTGCAAAAAGAATTATTACTTGTCATTCAACGACTAATTCATAGAAATAATTGAAATCCCTATTTTGACCTCCTTCACCAGCATTAAAACTTCATGTGGCAAACTATAAGATGGACAGAAAATAATACATTTCTAACCAGTTTCCCATCTTTGAATTCCATAAACATGTTTGCCATTTAATAGCACAAATTTTACAGAATTGAACACTGGCTTTGATTAAGTGTGACAATCTTTACCTAACTCAATCTCCACTGTTAAAAAAAAAAAAAATCTGTATTTTTTTTTGCCTTTTTGGTATTTTAGAGATTTTCATTATTTTTAAAATACAGGAAAATATTAAAATTACCAAAAATAAACTGTAAATTTGCACATCTAATGTAAACAATAATTAATAATATATACCCGTAACTATGACTATTACATTTTTTATTTAATTTTAAGAAAATTGACCTTTTGACATAAAAAGACTGCAAAAATACAATTCTCATTGTATTAAAATTTCAAAAATATTTCCTTTTTATTTAATAGATGAAACAGTTAAATTCTGATTTGATACTATAAATATATTTTTGTATTAAATACTATTAGTGATAAATTAATTAACAGAAGAGAAAGCATTGGTTCAGTAATTTTACATAGATGTTTTTGTTAAATGAGACAATGTGTTTTAATCAGTGTATAATACCAAAAATAAATCTGTTGTAATTATTATTTCATTATCAAAAACATGATTTATCTATTTATCTATCTGTCCTTTTAGCACTTCAACTGAGCTTTTTTTTGAGAGAGAGAGACAGACAGAGAGAGAGAGAGAGAGAGAGAGAGAGAGAGAGAGAGAGAGAGAGAGAGTTCACCTAAACTATTCCCTGCAGATGGACCCTGAGTCACTGAGCCAGAAACCCTGGGAGGTTTCATGGTGTCAGTCTGCTCTCCAGGATCCTGGACCTGGTTATATAAGCAGGAATGCAAAGGTTTAAGATGAGAAGAGTTGGCCTCCTCTCTGCACCTCCTCCTTTTACTTCTTGGGTCTTTACCAGCCTTTACCTTGTTCAAATGGCTTTTTTTTAATCTCTTTTAATTCTTCCTCTATGCCTGCTAGAAGATGTTTTTCTTACAGTGGCAGCCTCACAGATCTCTGTTTTGTTCTGTTTGGTGCCACCTGAGGCGATCAGCAGCAACTGTAGGTGAATATTTGATCCCACACATGACAGCAAAAAGGCAATAATGTCCTCTGACATCAGCTCAGCTAACACTGTGGAAAAACATAAATGTATTTTCTAGCCTCAATTCGACATTGAATCATCTGTATTTTTTGGCCTTTTATTGCTTAATTAAGGATATTACCATCCATCCATCCATCCATCATCTGTACACCGCTTAATCCTCTGTAGGGTCGATGGGGGCTGCTGGAGCTTATCCCAGCTGAGTCGGGCGAAGGCAGGGGACACCCTGGACAGGTCGCAGGGCCACACATAGAGACAGACGACCAAGCACACTCTCATTCACACCTATGGACAATTTAGAATAATCAGCTAACCTCAGCATAGCAAAGGAAGCCGGAGAACCCGATGAAAACCCACACTGCACAGGGAGAACATGCAAACTCCACACAGAAAGATCCCAGATGTCTTAACCAGGATGCGAACCGCGGATCTTCTAGCTGTAAGGCAACACTTCTAACCACTGTGCAGCCCTGGATGTTACCATGTCTTTAAAAATTGAATGACCTAATGTTTAATAGCTATAAATATATAATTAAAGACATACACAGATAGATAGAGTGACACAGAAATTAAACACAAAGAATGTTAAAAACAATCTTTATTTTGAATTATAACCAATGATTATAAACAGTATATACTGATGAAATGCAACATTTTTGTTGTGAAAACTTCTTTAATTATACAACAAATCTCAAATTTAACAAATGAATTTAAATAAAACAACAGAATCAAGACTTTTTCTAATAATTTTGACCAATTGCATCTAATTTTAGAAATATATCTAAAGTATTTAATTTTTTTTCCAATTCAACCCTTTCATCTGGTAAACAAAAACAAAATTTTGTGAAATTAAGACAAATTTTTGAATATGACTCAGTCTTTTTATGTTAGAAAATATCCGTTTTCTTTAAAAAAAAAATGCATGGTTCATCACAGTAACAGGAATTTAATGTCATTTCACATCAGTAAATTAACATAAATTCACTGTTTATTGTTGGAATTTTATTCATATGTCTGTGTGTTTAAAAAAATGTGCAAATCAAATTTAAAATAAGAAAATAAACGATTAAATTAAATAAAATTAAATTGAATTAAATTTATATTAATTTAAATTAAAAGAAAAATAACACTGTACATGCATGAATGCAAAGATTTTGCTATAATTTCATCAGTTTGTCAAAGTGTCAGTCACCATCATGTTATCTAATTTGCAAACAGATAGTGACATTTATTTAAAAGAACATCTTCAGGATTGTCATTTTAAGGGCACTAACTAAAGTCAGAACCATCTAAATCGTCCTCCATGACTGACACCACCTCAAGCAAGCTCCAGCTTTAATGGGAAAGATTCATTTTCAGTTGTGTGGGTAAGAAGTTCCACGTATTGATCCTCTGAACGGAGCAACACATCTATTGAAAGGTGGTCTTACTAACTAACCCCTGTAGATGCACACTGAGCCACTGAACCAGAAACCATGAGGGGTTTTATCATGTCACACATAACCTCAGTATCCTGCTCTCACATGTGTTTATTGATATTTTCAAGATCAAAACAGATTCGAACACAGTAGAGAGCATAAAGGTAAAACGTACAGTATGTTAAATGGTTAAAGTCTCCTTTCATCAGTTGTAGAAATGTGATGCACCAACATTGATCCCTCCTCCAACAATCACTCATTCAGCATTTAATGAAGCAGGAACTGTGACATACTGTTGACAAAGGCTCCGTTCCAAGGATAGATTTTTAGTCGTTAGTGCTGTTACAAAATGTCAGGGGGGATTTAGAATGAGGTTCTCTTACTTCTGGAGCAGAACCGACAAGTTCTAGCTTTTTCTCTTTTTTTTGATGGGAGATATTCACTGAACCTCCAGGGATCGGCTTCAGAAGGGTCAAAACAATCAAAGATGAACCATTCAGGAGTTACCGTCCTGCTCCTGAACCTGACTGCACCGACCCAAGGGAGGTTTTGGCTGGGGTAATTGCAAGTATTGGAAAAATGTGGTGAAAGCTGATCCTTTCAGAGATGTGTAGTAGCAAAACCCTTCCCGTCGCCAGTTCCACTGTGATGCTACCGACGTTGAGTAGCAACTTATATGTATTTGTGGCTGGTTCTGTGTCACTTAAACACAGCCTCTTATGGTGAAAATAAAGGTTTTATGGCTGCTGGGATATCAGAGATTTTTTTGACCATCATATTATTCTACCATAGCAGGGTTGTACCACTGAAGACCAGATTTACATATCAATGAGGCTGCAAAATTTCAGGGTTGTAGCTGCATCAATGTTAGTCATGGCACATCAAACACTGACTCACAGACTGGTGTGAAGAAAACATGCAAAAATTGACATGACCTCACTCCTCTGTAAGAATTTGTAACTAAAAAATTTACTGACTTACTAACTTACTTACTTACGTATGCACGAAAAAAACCAAATAAACACATCAGACAAATATGAAATGGTCAGGCATGAACATCTTTTTAAATTTGGTGAACTAAGGTGGAATGACCATTCTGTATTTACATGGAATTAACAAGTATAGATGAGTTAAATCCACTAAATTATTGGTTATTGTTTTACAGTGTTGGTGCCAACATACGCTATCTTGCCAAAGGCTTGGATGCATCTACTCGGCCATGGAAACCCATTCCATGAAGCTCTCCATGCACT
Organism: Dascyllus trimaculatus; assembly: GCA_024666655.1. Taxonomy (NCBI): domain Eukaryota; kingdom Metazoa; phylum Chordata; class Actinopteri; family Pomacentridae; genus Dascyllus; species Dascyllus trimaculatus. Next base: position 9,195,081 of record CM045463.1, on the reverse strand, counting down.
GTTCTTGAGCTAATCTGAAGGCCACACCAAGTTTGGAGGTCTGTAGCTGTTGACTCTGCAGATAGTTGGTGATTTCTGCGCACTATGTGTGATTTTACGTGGCCTAGCACTTGGTGGCTGAGTTGCTGTTGTTCCCAGTTGCTTCCACTTTGTTATAATACCACTGACAGCTGACCGTGGAATATTTATATCGAGGAAATTTCACAAATGGACTTATTGCACAGGTGGCAACCTATCAGCGTGCCACACTTGAATTCACTAAGCTCCTGAGAGCAGCCCCTTCTTTCACAACTGTTTGTAGAAGCAGTCTGCATGTCTAGGTGCTTGATTTTATACACCTGTGGCCATGGAAGTGATTGGAACACCTGAATTCAATTATTTGCAGAGGTGTGTCAATACCTTTGGCAATATAGTGTAGCTCAGCTCTGCTCAGCTTCACTCAAATTCAACCATTTTGCTCATTTTTGGATTAGCTGGGAGTTAAGCGCTGCAAAGATGACCAGAAACACCGTTTTAAACTCGTAAGTGACGTTATGGAGCATTTATCTTTATGAAACACAAATCCGTTTAACTGTCAACACAATCTATCTCTTGAAAACTGCAGTCTTTTTGTTTACCATGTGAAACATTCTGGCCCAAAAAGTTATTCCTACCACACTGAATGAAACATCACAAACTCTGCAAAATGAACCATTTACAGAATTTGACCCAATCAGCTCAATAACATTTGGAATGTCTAAGAAAGCCACATGATTATTCTATTTGATCCCATGCATGTGTGCTGTGCCTGCTCTCTTCACTGGTTGGGTCATGACCAGCTGTCAGGGGACTTTCATTCAGAATAAAACTGTAAAATCTCTGTCAGCTATGCCTCTGGGTGCAAGAACGACAAATCAGCCGAGCCGCTGTCCTTCTATCTCTGCCTTTCACACACAACAAAATATGCACAGACATGCACATGCATTGTACACGTATGCACACACACACACACACACACACACACGCACACACACACGGACTTATGCACGTCCACGCATACAATCTTTGTCTCATGAGAAAATGGTATTAATACCTGGCAGGCTTTAAAATGTCATCCAATCTCAAACAAGGTGCACAAAGACCCATTTTATTTACAGATCTGACACTTTTCATGTCTTTCTGCTCTCGAGCTATTTTTACTTTCAAAGTATGTCTTTAGAAGGAGGAGGAGGAGGAGGAGGGAGGAGATGAAGATGAGGACGGACAGAGCGGCCGAACGCTGGTGAAGGTGTTCAGCCCGGCAGCCACAGAGATCAGTCAGCGAGGCCCGGAGCAGCCGGTATTTTAACCAGCACTCGGGGAAAACTGTCCCCTAAGATGATGCTTCCACTTCTGACACATAGCTGTGATCAAAGAGTTGCATTGAGTGATAAAAATACCGCAAATGTGGGCTAATCACAAATCTGCATTCAGCCCTGATGGCTGCTTTCTAATATGAGCTGAAGGGCTTTATTTACTCCTCCTCCTCTTGTCTACTTCCTTTGTCTCACTCTCTGTCCTCCTCGCTCTTTTAATATTCACCCCCAGTCACGCGCACATTAGTCCAATCTCCAGAGCTGTTTACTCACTGAGTGATGATTGCCTGTTTAAACATCTGTCCTCACCAGTGTACACAACTACGAACACAAACACACACAAACACACTCAGCTCCATGTCTGATTGTGTCCCAGACAGCCAGTGGCATCAGTGTCTATCTGGATTTAAGATCTTGATAAACCAGAAAGGTCTGCTCATGCATTAATTCACACAGAACTAGAGCACAATTAACCATGCAGCAGTGTGCATGATGCTAAAATTACACATTTAGTGCCTTTATTGTAGTTTTTCTTGTGTTCTGCCTTTAAAGTGCCACTCTGGTTGCTGATTTAACACCCAAAAACTCATCTTCATGTATAGAAGTTACATAATTAAACATTTCATTCCATGAAAATAATCTTTTTTCTGGCATAAAATAGCTCAGATGTAATGTTACACTATGCCTCTTCTTCTAGAATGTGTAGATCTATAAAGTCCCTGCCTCTTCTTCCACTCACTACTTCCTGTTTGCTGCAGCATGAGCACACCAACAAAATTTCATGTTTTTTTTTTTGCATGAAATCAACCACAACACTCTTCATATAGAGTATCTGTTTGACAGAAGAACTAGATATTAGCTATGACTAGCCAGAAACGTGTGTGCGTAGAGTGTGTTTGATCTCATCGGTGAGTCCATTTCCTTCATGTCCTCTTGTCCTCACATCTCAGACATCCATGATGGAATGTCACGAGGCCTTGAGACAGATTTTCCTTTTTTGTCCCGTTGCACACCTTAATGTTTGAGGAATCAGTTTGCATTGTGGGAAATGTAGGATTTTGACATTTTCCCAACTTTTTGAAACTTTTGTAAGAAATCGACACAGTGATTATTCATTATTTATATTAAAGTTCTTCTCCAATTGCTCATTTAACCTGTTTAACAAAGTTTTTTATGTATGGATGTTACGACCCAGCCTCTAGAAAATAAATAAAACCAGGTGTTATTGGTTGGGCAACGTAATTTATTGCTTAGTGATGAAAGTAACTCAAAACGTGATAAACAAAGTAACAGAACCTGGTGGGTGTTGCTAAAACCAAAGAATTGAAACAACACCACACCAAACAGAAATAACAAACGAGTGACAAGTGCACGTAACTAACTAAACCAAAACTGGTGCCTCCGAACACACACGTCACAAAAGGGACGTGGGACATAAATCACTACTTACAGTGGCTACAGAACACACAGTAACATTAGCGTCTTTTACACACAGAAACACTAATGCTCTCACTAAACTAATGCAGCTGCTAACAGAGGCCACAAAAGTCTTCACCAAGACACAAATGAATGCCTCTCCATGAGTTGCAAACTGCTGAACAAGTTACATTCTAAGTCACACAAAAACACAGACATGAGGCACCAGAGCGAGCTGGTCACATGAAATCCCAGCCACCCTGACTGAAAGTTTGATTGAGGTTTTTATACGACCAGGTGTGACGACTGCTGCTGTGGGTTGGTCGCTGGGGGAGGAAACCGAGTGGTGGCCCAATCAGAGGAGTCGGGGAGAACCAACGGTGTAGAGCAGGTCGTCGGCTTCAGTCTAATCAGCCGAGATGACGTTCAGCTGGGTTCCAGAATCAGGCTCCCAAGGCAGCCACAGCTGGGCCTGCACAGACCATCCTGACACACAATGCTTCACAAAACTCCCCCACGTAAGACACCACCAGTGGCCATAACAATGACAATAATCCCTTTTTGACTCAAATTGACTTAGATGTAACTCTGCACTGTTGTTTCTGCAGCTCGAGCACACTAGCTCACCTGCAACTCAAGTACTGTAAAACTACACTATGGTACACAAGTTGTACAACTGGACTCATTCAGTGGTACATGTTTGAACCAGAAACCAATTTTGAAGAAGAAGAATAATATGGAAAGCCCTGTCAAGTTGACAGGATTGGTTTCTTATGTTTGTTTTGTATGAAACCTCTGAAATCTATATCCATGTTTTTGAGACTGCATTTTCAAAATGGAGATGACCAGCTGTGGCGTAAACTTCCTATTTTGTGCACAAAGTATATTCCAGCATATAAAAATACCATATAAAGATGTTAACAAAGTAAAAAACTTGTTTGTTTGTTTGTTTTTAACCAGAAGAGGTCTTTAAAATCCCCTTGAAATTAAATACCAGAAACAAAACCAAAAAAAAACTTTAAAAAGTATTACAAATGAAGGGTTTAAAGCTGCAACAATCCATATTTTAATATTATCAATGGGTCAAACGACTGTGTAATGTGGCATAGATTGATTATAGTGGCGAGAATGATCACCTCACTGTACATTGCCATCCATACCATTGCATACCAATGTTTCTGACCTACAATTTTACTGTTCTGGTTCAGTCTTACCACTCATCAGTGTCGACAGGTTGCTCAGATAAGCCCACTGTCAGGTTTGGGTGGAATCTATTTTTTTATATCTTCCTGACATTTCACCAGGTCATACAGTATATGACAGCATTTGTGTTAAAAAAAAACAACTGTAGAAGCTGAGATGCTGGTGATAGAAGTCACAGCAGCATGTATGATGAGGTGCTGTTCTGCCATAGATTCCTGCTGGAGGACACAGTGACACTTGTTCCCCGAAGGATACTGACACATCAGTGGGCTGGACTGAGAAGATGTGCGAGTGGTGGTGGTGGTGGTGGCAGACTGGGCAGTAGAATCAGAAATCATGTGGCTAATGAAGTCATCTCAAGGTAAAGTTATATGTGGCGACAGTGTCCAGTCCACTGCCATTTCTTCTGGTCCTGTAATGTTGTCCTCATCACTGCGGTCACCATCTTTCTCAACACACCAGCCCTAAAACATCCCCTACCCTCCTCTATTTTACACTAAATGGGACCAGAATTTACTAAATGAACATCCTGCTGTATTGAAGGAGGCTTACAAATGATTGAGACCATAAACTCATTAGGAAAATGTTTACTGAGGTAACAAATCAAGTGAAAAGTCGGGCTATTTTCTCATAGACTTCTATAGAATCTGACATCTTGTTGCACTCGCCCCCTGCTGGTCATTAGTCAGAATGCAGGATTAGGGCCACTTCACTTTTCTGACCTGGAGGATGCATCTGTGTTTCATGCACACTCTATAGTAGAAACTGACCTCTGATTGCATGTGCTGTGTAACAAGTACATCACCTTAATATAGTATCTCTGCATTAATTTAACAGAAAGACAACTGCCTGTATTTTTGATGGTATTGAAAACCATACTTTAAGACTTCTAAATGCCTTGTTATCCTGTAATACCACCCCTGCTAACTAGACCTACACAATATGATAAACATAGTAATATAGAGATATTTTTTAAAAATGCCTTTGTATGTCATAATTCGTGAAATCTGTCAGAAAATTCAAAAAAAAAAAAAAAAAAAAAAGCCACAAAAGCCGTATCTTCATGTTGTTCCCAATGAAACTTTCCTGTAAACTACTATAAAACTTTCTCAGTAGCCCAAATATTGCAATTGGATAAGAGTATCTATTTTTTTTGTTGTAAAATGATTCATAAATGCAGTTAGTTTACCATTCTAATAAATTCTGAGGTACAGACTCTTAGTAATCTGAGAGTTCAGTGCTGCCAGTCCCACTGAAAATCTACATCCCAGCTACAGCTCTACAGTGTAAAACGCTAAAAGCCAAAATAAACTCTTGTCTAACAAAGAAAAGCCTAGAAACACAAACAGCCTCAATTTTTTTTTTTTTTTTTAAGAACTGTTGACCAAACGAAAGCCAAAATTAAAGTCCACATTGGATTTCAGTCTAATGCAATCTGCTATTGGACGGGCATGTTGCTGTGTCTTCTGGGTGTGTAGTTCAAAAAAACTAATCATCTCTGTCTTTCTTGTGCAATTTTACTCAGAATGTAAAATCAAACATTTTAGGGCATGTTAGATCATGTTATGAATAAAAATAGCCTACTTGATAAACTCCCCTCAGACGGCTCTCCACACTACTGAAACTGCTCTCATTAAGGTTTCAAATAATCCTCCACTCGCTGCTGATGCTGGAGAATATTTGATTTTAATGCTACCAGACCACAGCTCGGCATTCGACAGAGCCGACCTTACAATAAACTGTCTGGGGAGAAAAAAAAAACAGGTTGGCAACACAGACGCCGACTTCTAATGGATGTGTTCCCGTAACAAAGAGTTAATAAAGAGTTTCGGAAAACGCTGGTTCATGTCTGCTTCTGCTCTGTTCCCCAGGGCTCAATTTTGTGGTTGCATTGTTTTAAATTTGCATTCTTTCCTTTAGGGCACATAATTTGTAAGCATGATCATTTGTGAGCATAAAATTGTGTCTAATTGCTATGCAGATGACACCGCTTTGTGTCTCGTCGAAACACAGTGATGCTGGCAACTTCGCTGACACTGTGACCTGGATATTAAGTGTCGGGTGTCTCAGAGTTTCTCCCAGCCCGGCCACATTAAATTGAAGATTCGGATCACTTTTAACGCCATTATCAGTAGCGAGCACATAAGCAACAGCCTCAGTGGTTAAGATTCGTTTCTTTATTCTGGGCTCGGAGCTGCCTTTTATCAGTCAGGTTGTGGATTTTTGCTCTGTCTACTTTTAGCTGTAGAACATGTCTAAAATTAGGGCTTTCATTCTTAGGCTGCACTCCAGAAGGTTATCTTTGCTTTTATCTTTAATCATCAACTATTCTAACTTCCAGCACACACGTACTATCAGGGCCATTTCATCTCCACGAGGCGTTTATCTAACTTAAAGATGGATCATATCATCAGTATCATAGACTGCCTTGACTGGTTTCCTGTCAGTTTTAGAGCAGCTTAGGTTTAAGGCCCAGAAGAGACTAGGCTTTAGCTGTCAGAGTATTATAGTATTTCCCATCCAGGCTTCTAAAGACATTTTCATTCAAGCTGAAGTACCGTTCATTCCACAAATTTGTTCTGTTTTATTCACTCCTTCTTATGTTTTTTTTGCATCTGTTGTGTGTCACTTCACTGGGCTTTTTAAAGTTGCTCTTTTATGCATAAAATCCAGCAGCTCCTGTGCTCGAGGTCGTGCTCAATTTGCAAAGTTATTTCTGTCTTTTATACACTCTTCGGCCAGAAAAGATTATTGATATGAGAATACAGCGCAGCAGCACAGTCGGTGTTGGGCGTCTTGGCTCCGACCTAATCACTCCCCGAAGCATGGATGTAATCTTACACAGAGAGAGAGAGATTGGGGAGTGATGATAGCAGACATCTTCCCCCAGAAGCCCGGAGCTGCAGCGTACAGGTGGGTGCCGGGATGGAGGTGGGGCTGATTAAATGCTAAGCAGACAGCGGAGATAAATGTGGAGAACAGCGGAGCGGTGGCAGCGCTGGCACAGCCGAATGAAAACAGTGCATTTTGGAAGGCATCAGTCATTTGTTCGAATGCCGAAAAGAACAAATGCTTACATATTACCTGAGAGAGACCTTGTCGCTGTCAGAAGTTAGGTTTTTGAATATCTACACTGTTCAGCCACAACATTGCGACCACTGACAGGCGAAGTGAATAACATTGATCATATTGGTACTATGTGCTGTTCTGCTGGAAAACTTTGGATTTTAACATCTGTGTTGATGAGACTTAGACACCCAAATAAACACTGTCCCACAACAAACACACTCCCTCATACAAATGGAAATACCAAATGTCACTGGCCTTCTCCTGCAGGAAAATGCATCCCATCATATGGCAACAACATCAAACAATCAGGAACATGTTGAGGAACATGACAATGACCCAACATGTTGATTTGATCTCCAAACTTCCTACACCCCATTGTGATCAAGCATCAACAGGATGCAGTGGAACAAGTTTGATTGACAGAGGCCCCACTGCACAAGTCAGAGTACCCAAAGGATCCAGTGCCAACGTCCTGGTTCCAGACCCCATAGGACACCCTGAGAGGTCCTCTTGTCCATGCCCAATGGTTCAGAGCATTTTTGACAACACAAGGGAGACCAACACATTATTAGGCAGGTGGTCATAATGTTAGGCCTGATTGGTGTATGTCTGTCATAAAAAGTTGCAGAGGATTGAGGCAGATGGATGGGTCAATAAGCCCAATGAAGTTTGGCATTTTGACATGTATCAACAGTAAGTAGGTAAGTTAGTAAAGTTTATTTATGTACCCCGTTCACAGAACAAAGTCATAAAGTGCTTAACAAAGAAAGTCCGCATAAGCCCGTATAAACGATAAAAAGAGAGAAAACAAAGAACAAAGTAACAGTAGCTGTCAGTACTGGTTTCTTTTAAAGGATTACCACATTTTTACCCATATCCATAACCAAGTAGGTTTTTGAAGAGTCCGTATGATGCGCATTTAGTATTTTCTAATTGTATTTTTTGTGTCCATTAGAGCATGTTTACATGCTTTAATGTAAAAAAAACACCTTATTGCCTCATACTGCACATTACAGCAGCAACTTTTCTCACCTTCTGTCTGAAATGCTTCGTTTTAGCTCCTCTCGCTTTAAAAAAACCCATTTTGCTCTGATTGGTCAACTCGCACAATAAAAGCAAGATAATGTTTTCTAAGTACCTTCAGCAGAAGTAACTTTGTCATGCAAAAACACTGTGTTCCAGCAAATGCTTTGCTAGTTGTTGGTAAATTTTGATTTAATTTAAACAGGAAGAAAAACAGAATTTGTCCAGCATCTCTGTCAAAGAGAAGTACAAGAGTGACAGCTTATTTATAAAATGACATTATTTTTCCATTGGCTGATTTCAAATGCTTTGACAAGTATAACCTTTAAAATTCTTCTTGACCATAGCAGACACTACAAGGAATATGGGGAAAATGTTTCCTCATATGAGAATATTCCTCATAGGGGACTGAGGTCATTCATTTTGACCCTACTGATGCAGCACATATATTACAGTACACAGTCTAAAAACACATAAGCATCTTGCCTCTCTGGAAATAAGTAAACAGGCAAGTGGTTGATTTAACCTACGACCTTAAAAGTTTGAGTTTGGTCGTAGTGAGGAGACAATGGCAAAGAAGCTGCTCATTCTTTGTTTGAGGACCCGCGAAACTAGACGCTAAGTGCTAGATGTTATGCAAATGTGTTACATGATTACATAAATAAGTGACAGTAGAAAAGCCTGGACTTCAGTTGGGGTGTTTCAGGTAGATAAGGAGCAATGTTTTCTTCCTTTGGCAAAGCTTTAGGTTTTGCAGGTTTGCAGACATGCACAAAAAAGAAATGACATGAAAACCCCAAAAAGGAGAATATGGGCTCTTTAACTAGCAGTTTAAACAGAACAGTTTTGGGTAGAACACTTTGAGCTATATGCTGGACTTCTCAGCTAGGGCAAGTAAGTTCCTGGAATCTCTGTTGGATCCAGTGCAAAACACATCAGATGTATGGTTTTGTCAGTTTTAGACAGTAATGCTAGCCGTCAATCTTCTTCTGCCACAAAACAAATGAGCACATGTCCCACATCAAACAGTGAAGTGTGCATTAGACACTGTGAGGACTACAGAGACTGGAGTACGTCACTTGTGAAGCAGTGAGCAGTGTAACTTGAGTCAAGTGCCTCAGTTAGCTCACTGGTTCAGCTCCATTAACTGAATGTCCATTCTGCTATTTTACAGAGAGCCTTTGAATAACAAGTTGCACAACTGACCCTAAAAATAGCCCCACCCGCGGCACAATAACAGAATTGTCAGCCAGGAGGATGATTCACCGAACCTGCCAAGAGCTCGAAGAACGTTGTCTGGCCCGAGGTCTTTTCGAGCGGCCACAGTGAAAAGAGCTGTCCAAGGCGCTGAATCCTTCGCCAGGTGTTTTACACACGATGGCGAATGCAACCAAAGATTATTTTTTATAATAGAATAGCGTGGTAATTATTTTCCTGAAAACCAATTACATGTTTGGTTCATGAAATGTCCAACAAGGCTTTAAAAGCAAATGAAAGAGCACATTTTTATCTGCCCTTCTGACACTGTACTGGCGGGTTTGTGCAAAAATAAAACCATTTTGCAAACTGGCAGTGATGCGTTTGAAGTTCAATTAAGTTTAAATTACTCTGTTAAAGTTCAGGAACAATGGTATTTATGATTAAAAGATAATTTCTCCCATGTCAGCATAGCCTTTAGAAGTGGAAAATGCCATTAAAAGTGAAAAGCTGTGCCTTTGATCCGACCATCAGTCTAGATCTCCAAAAATCTAGCAAAAAAGCAGCAAATTCTCACTGCCTAGAGTCCAGACCCTGACATTTTTGGCACTTTTCTTGAGCATTACTTAAAAATTATGGCTTATTTAAGCTCATTTGATGACCTGATTGTCAAAAAGAAAAGTGAAAAATGGTCTCTTTGGTCTGGCTAGGAGTCGAAACATTAAACATGTTCAATATACAATGCGATAAAATGAAGAAAAGCAGCGGCCAGACCTAAACATTTTTGCCGCTCTGCCCAAAAATCACCAAAGATTACCGATTTATTTATGCTCATGGGATCAACTGAATGCCATAAAAAAGTGAAAAACTGTGTCTTTCGTCTGCCCAACAGTCTAAACCTCAAAAATCTAAGCAGCAGAATCTCTTTTTAGAGACCACAGGCTAAACATTTGCCACTTTGCTTGAATATTACTTGAAATTTTTTGCTTATTTATACTCATGCGATCGCCTGAATGTCATATTTTTTAATTTACTAATTTGTAACTTCTATCTGCTTCTTTTTGTATTTGCTGCTGTAACAGAATAATTTCCCTGAACTGGGATAAACAAAGTATTTCTATTCTATTCTATTCTATTCTATTCTATTCTATTCTATTCTATAAAAAAGTAAAAAGTTGTGCCTTTGGTCCGACCAGCTGTCTAAACATGTTCAATCTACAATGTAATAAAATAAAGAAAAGCAGCAGAATCTCATTTTTTTAGACATGGGACTACAACATTTTTGCCCCTCTCTTAAAAATGATGCAAAACTTATGGCTTATTTATGCTCATGTGATCAACTAAATGTCATGAAAAAGTGAAGAATGTCACAAAAAGGGAAAAATTCTCTCTTTGGTCTAACTAGGGGTCTAAATATTAAACTTATTCAATGCGATAAAATGCAGAAAAGCAGCAAAATCTCACTTTTAGAGGCCCGACGCTAAACATTTTGCCACTTTGCTTGAAATTGCTTGAAAATTGTTGCTTCGATATGCTCATGGGATCAACTGAATGTCATAAAAAGTGAAAAAAAAATCAAAACAGTGAAAAAAAATGCAATAAAAAGTGAAAAAGTTTGTTTTTGGCCCAATCAGTAGTCTAAACATCTAACGTGTCTGATCTACAATAGGATAAGTCAAAGAAAAGCAGCAAATTCTCCCTTTTTAAAAGGCCAGACCCTAACATTTTTGCCACTTTGCTTTAAAATTACCTTAAAATTAGTGCTTATTTATGCTCATGTGATCTCCTGAATGTCATAAAAAGGTGAAAAATGTCATAAAAGTGAAAAATGTCAAAAAAAGTTTAAAAAAAATGCCACGTACAAGGCGGCAAAATGAAGAAAAGCAGCAATTTCTCCCTTTTTAGAGGCAGGACACTACAATTTTTGCCACTCTTCTTGAAAATCACTTCAAATTATTACTGATTTCTGTTTATTTGATCATAATGTATAAATCAGAGATTTTATAATGTGCATGTTATGTTAAGAGGTTTAGATGTTCCTGGCAGGAGCTGAGGATTTGTTGACGGTCTCATTGTATCTGTCCTGTAGTGACTCGTCTCACAGCACATATATACCATAAATCCTCTTTGACAACACACAAAATTGTAGAATTAATTATTTGCCTGTCGGCCAGCGAGCTTTTCGCAGTAAACATGATTCTGAGTTAATCTGTGGATCCGATCGGGCTGCTGTCCAGAGAACATATGTTCCCGGCCGGCTGCTTTCACACACTGTCCAGCTGCAGACTGTCCTTTGAAACATCTGTCCGGCTATTGTCTGCTTCCATTCATCAGAGGTATCACTGTAGCCGCGACACACATCCCGTACGGATAAAAAAAAACAAAAAAACAAAAAGAACATCTCAGTCACACGGTCTCACATCTATTTTAACACTCGTCTGTATTTATAGAGCTGTGTTAAAAGGCTTGTCACCTGACCGAGCTGCCTGGTGAGGGGAAAAAAACAGAAGAAAGCAGCTTTTATTAGAAGTGATGGTAACCTGCAAGAGACGAGGCTCTTTAAAACCATGAAAAAAAGGCAAAAGTGACACTCTTTTGCTATATTAAAGCCAAAAATAAGAGGGAAAAAGGTGCAAATCAGGCTGTTTTGCACTCTAAACTCACCACTTAGTCCTTTCTGCACACAAACCCATGCATGTCAATATGATTCCAGTCAACACAACTTACAAACTATGTGTTTTCTTCCCGCAGAATGAAAGGTGTAGGAATTATGATGGATTGATTTTTTCTTCTCTTTTTTCCCTTTCTTTCTTTTCTCTGCAGCTTTTCAGTTACCTTGCAGGCAGATGATTGCCTTCACAGCGAGCACTTTGATCTGCGAATGAGACAGGCAGCGTACAACACCGAGAGACGGGATTTGTATGCGAGCAGCACTTCCAGGTCCATTGTCATATTTGCCGGCGTCTCTTTGGTTTTTTTTTTTTCCCCGCCCGGCTCGTGCGTTTATCCCGTCGATACTCCAAGGTAAATATGGCGTCCGAAGATTGTTTTTCTTCATCGATTAACGCGTCGATTATCTTTCCAATTACCCGTTACGTCCATCAAATATCAAAAACTTGTGAACTGTGTGCTGCTCAAGAGAGACAATCACACTGCAACACAAAAACACCACAGTAATCCAATATGAATTCAAATACATGCGACAAAATAATCTCAACTCAAAGCTCCACTTCCAGGCTTCAGGCATTTGTGCGGAGTTTATGTATTTGCAGAATATTTTAATGCCTCTAGAGCTTTGTTTTATTTGACACATTAGAGGAAAACACGTCTAGTCGAACTCAAAGGTTTCCAGTTTAGAATGGAAGACAAAGAAAAACTACACTTTCTCATATTTATAATAGAGCCAGTTAACGGCACCGGTGTTTGAAAAATAACTTGATTTTTTCTTCATCTTTCGTTTCAGTTATTTTCAGGCCTCTGGTGAAAATTACGTTTGTCGTTGGGGTTTTTTTTTTAGTTGTTTTCATAGATAGATCATCCAACCATGACTGAGCATTTCCACCTCGAAGCTGCGGCATACTGATCTCGAAAGCAAGGAACCTTTTGAATTGGTTGGTTTCATAGACACCGAACTTAGGAAATCAATTCTGGGTGCGATTTTCTATATCGAAATTCTCCTTTACAGTCGTTTTCAAGGTTCCGATATCCATCCATTATTTATACACTGCTTAATCCTCTGTGGGGTCGCAGGAGTACTGGAGCATATCCCAGGTGAATTGAGGTGAAGGCAGGTCGCCAGTCTATTGCAGGGCTACACATAGAGACAAACAAGCACACTCACATTAATACCTACGGACAAACTAGAATCATCAATTAACCTCGGCATGTTTTTGGACTGTGGGAGGAAGCCGGAGTACCCGGTGAGAACCCACGCATGCACAGGGAGAACATGCAAACTCCACACAGAAAGTTCCCAGGCGTCCTAACCGGGAGCTGTCGAGCTGTGAGGCGACGATGCTAGCAAGGTTCGAACATGCATGGCTGAAGTTTTCCAAAATTAAAAACTTGCCATCGTGCAGTGTAGGAAAAGTGTTAAAGTGTCTGAGCGGAGTTGTAGGTGAGCTGGTGTGCTCAGCTGCAGGGAACAATGAGGATGGGTGGACTAATCTGCACATTCTATTGTTATTCTAGAGGAAGCAACGTTTTAGAGTCACAGTTTAAGTCATTTTAAGTTTTATTCCTGGATAAAAAAACCCTCGACAAACAAGTTAAATCAACAATCAGAGAAGAACTTTAATATTAAAGAAAATTAAGAATCGCTTTGGTATTCCTACGTTTCCCACAATGCAAGCCGATTCCTCGATCATTAAGGTGTGTTCAGCTGCGAAGAAAAATGTTTCAACGAGACAAGAAAGGAAAAAAAATCTCAAGGCTTTATGAGTTTCCATCATGAATATATGAGATGAGAGGACATGAAGGAAATGGATTTACTGATGAGATCAAACACACTCCACACACACACACAGTACCCATGTGTCTAGCTAGCCATAGCTAATATACACCGATGAGCCGCAACATCCTGACCACTGACAGGTGAAGTGAATAACATTGATCATATTGGTACTATGTGGTGTTCTGATGGAAAACCTTGGATTTTAACATCCGTGTTGATGAGACTTAGACACCCAAATAAACATTGTCCCACAACAAGCACACTCACTCATGCAAATGGAAATCCCAAATATCATTGGCCTACCCCGGCAGGAAAATGTACCCCACTACATGGCAAGAACATCAAACAAATCAGAACATCATACGAAGAGTCTTGTGTTTGATTTCATGCTAAAAAAACACCAAAAATTTGCACTTGTGTTGCCTCTTAAACACACATCTGTCAACCTCGTCTCTGGCTTCCTGTCAACACTATCTGCACGGCAAAGCTGATTATTTTCCTCGGAGCCGCAGAAAACATGATGATATTATTTTCACACGCTGAGTAGTATGATGTGCTAGAACTGTGGAGGGAACTTGATGTGTAAAACCCCTTTAATGGAGTCTTTGTTGCAGCAAGTTAAGGGTGATATTTGCTTTTGTCTTGTTGGCTTATCGACTTTGTAAAAACAGACTCTGGGGTCCTGACTGGGAAAGCAATGCCATTGATGGGGTTCAATCTGGAACCTGTTGATGGACAAAAAGAAAAACACAGCAAAGAGGTGATTTGGGGGGGGGGGGAAGAAGGCAGGATACATGACAGGAAGAAGAAGAAAAATGGGAGCAAAAAAAGAAGTCGGCTGGGAGGAGGAGAGGTAGAAGCAGGAGGAGGGGTTGTTGCCGAAGTGAGCGAGAGGGAGGAGAGGAAGGGAAGGCTAAATCCTCACACCATTATTATCAGGACTCACATGCAGCCCCTCCTGTGATGGAGTGAGAGGAGATAGAGAGGGCTGATACAGTGGGGAGAGAGAGAGAGAGAAAAAAGGAAAAAAGATGGGAGTTATAAAGGAAATGGAAAGCAGGATTACTGGTGTGACAGCACAAGGCAGATGAGCGGCGGCAATGCAACGGTGAGGAAGGAGAGAGAGAGAGAGGAAACTCCGGTTTGAAGGGGAGAGAAGCCAAATCAGTGCAACAGGATGAGGACCTGCTAGTGAGGACCGCCGGCCCGACCTGACGGACCCGCACATCTGTCCTCTACGACGCTCCTGCCAACATCTGGATCACCTCGGTTACATATGGGAAAGAGGGCAAAAGAGGGGAACCGACAAATCTGATCATCCTTTTTTTTGATCCCTTTTTTTTTTCTTTACTGCGGAGTATCATCGGACCGAAAACTTTTCCTCCAAAGATGCGGAGGGAGATCTGCTGAACTTCCCCAAATGGATCTGCTCAGGGAGAGGGAAAAGGAGGCGGAGAGAGGGAGGAAGGAGAAGACGGAGGGGGACGCATCACCGCCGCCGCTGAAGTGTTAACCGGCGTCTCACTGAAGAGGCATTTTATCAATCTCTCCCCCACTTCTACCTCCCCCCTCTTTTCCTCATCCGAGCAGCGGGGGAGCCTTAGGGATACAGACAGAGGGCTAAACACAGCACACGCATGCATCCTAGGGGGGCTTCTTTCACCTCGTCACTTTCCTTTCCCCGCTTCCTGACGTCCCGTCTTCACCTTCGCCACCACTTGTGCTCACTGTGACGGAGAAAGGGAGAGGAAGGCGAGATTTTTTTTTAAACGTGGGAGATCACATCCACTCGCTCGCGAAGTCCTCCAGGGGAAGTGTGCAGACATCCAAAGCTGCCAAAAAAACAAAATCCACACTCGAGGCTCGGTCTAAATGCGTACTCCTACAGGTGCTGGGAGGGAAGAGGGAGGCAGGTGAAAAAGGGAAGAAGCAAAAAGACATTTTCGGTGGGAAAGCAGAGCTGAGGGGGGGAAACGATGGAGCAGCAGGAGTTCACGTCGGGTGACAGCAGAAAGCTCAGGTAAGTCTCACATGTCACTCAGAAAATCATAGTTTCTATACAGACATGGAGCAGAGCAGACACGAGTATAAGAAGCGAGTGATACCTTCATAAGTGAAGAGTTTCCTCGAGAGAAAGATCCCATCTGCTGCTGACAGAAACAGAGCAGCCAGTTGTTACTATAACAGGAACTACAGTAACACACATTAGCATCTCTCACTCTCGGGGTTGTTTGGTTCGTCTCTGTGCACTTCTTCTTCTTCTTCTTCCTCCTCACTCAGTGCGACTCGTTTACTTATGGATTATGGAGTTGCAGTGTTTTACGGCCGGATCAGTTATCTGGTAATGCTCATCGATTCGTCACATAAGCTGCAGGTGGCGGCTCTTCATCTTTCTCCATTAGCGACGGAGGCTTTTCTCGCTCCGGTTTACATGCATCACGCCGCAACGCCGTCCGACACAGTTTTCCTCTCTAACAGGAGGTTCAGGGGCCCTGCGAAGGCTCAGCAGATGAATCTGAGGGGGTCACAAGATGCTCTAGGCAACCAAAGAAAACTAAAATTAATATTTATGGTTTTGATTCACCAAATGCCGGGTACTTACCTCTTCAAGCATTAGCAAACTGGTGCAATTTACATTTATGAGTTACATTTATTTGGGGTTTGAGGTCCCAAGATGCTGAAAGGTAACAAAATTTCAAAGGAGATAATACAATTTATAGTTGCATTAAATTTATGTGACTTTTGTCTAATTATTGTTATGAAATCTGGTGGCACCATAGTTAATGTTTGCTGTTTTCCAACCTGAGGGTCAGGGGCACCATAAGGGTCAAGTAATCCATTTTATTGGTCCAAAGGTCCTTAAAGAGGCATTAAGACTAAAAACAAAAACAAACAAAAGAGCAATTTCTTTTAACGCTTTGCAGACTATTAATATCTTTACTAAATGTTCCAGATTATATATATCAGATTGCAGTGTTACGTGCACTGTAAAACTTTTTTCACATTTTCGAAATAGACAAAAATTTTAAACAAATAACAAAAAATGTTTGTGAATTTCCACATCTGATGTAAAGTTGTCATTTTTAAAAAGAAATTAATTGGATTTTAATATGATTTTTTTTGACGAACAAATATCTGGTTGCAAGGTCAACATAATTTCACAAGTGTTTCCTTTTCATTTGATGGATTAAAGCGTTAAATTCAAGTTTAATGCTGCAAATATATTTTTAAAATAAGATACAGTTGAAGACAATTAAGAGAAAAAGAAGTATTAGTTCTTTAATTTTACTTGTATTTGCTAGATTTTGTAATTTCACCGTTTTTACAAATGTAATTTACCTCTAATAAAAGTTTAAATGCCCAGATAATGCATTTTTATTATGGACAATTACAGTACTTTTGTGAGATAGTTATTTTTCTAGTATTATTTTAGCTCACCAGCTGCCAGAATATTAGTCTTTTCCCTTTTTAAAATTTTATTTATTTATTTTACAGTGTACTGTTAATATTAGCTGCTAGTTGTTCATAGCTGCAAGAGCACAGGTTTGTGGGTCAGTAGACAAACTAAGATCCTAAGTGGCTGCAAGAATAATAAAAGAACTACATATTATCTTTCAAAACTATACTAAATACTGTAACTTTTGTCTAATTTCGAATACTTTTACAAATGACATACACTACTAGCAGCATGTGTGCGAATGAATTTACATACTCGCCACATTTTACAGCTTTTTGCAAGCAGGTCAGCGTCTGCGTTAAGCAGGTGTGGCAGCAGATTGGGTGTCACTGAGATCTTGATTGCTATACATTTGAATGGCAGCGGGCCAAGCTGATTTAGAAATGCCCCCACCACGTCAGTCATGTCAGGCCAACGCGTCCGGCTGGCAACGATTTCCTGTGAAAGCTGTCAAATCTTTACATGCGAGAGCAGCAACCCACTGAGAGATGGCGTTTGAAAATCTAATTAGGATAAATGTATGTGGCAGACGTTATGTGGTGCGCTTTGCAATAAGCTCAGAGGTTCAGAATAACGCGCTCATTTATTCACATTGTGAGTTTCTAATCAACTTGTCCTCTTGAAATCATCCATAACAAAGGATGAAGGGATAAGAAGAAGAACGAAATGGTGAAACAGTTGAGCTTTTGACGGAGTGGCTGCTCCAACTACAGGCCCAATGGTGCGTTCACTGTCACATACAATATGGTTAATTCAACCGACTTGATAATGACTTCAAGAAAGATTGATGGAAAACGCTTCATTGGCTGGAGACTCATTAATCCAAATGTGACTAAAGTTGCAGCATTCATAGAATTAAGTTAAGTCAATGGAAGAAGGCTTGAAATGGAAGGTGTAAAATCAGATATGTGGAGACCCAGAAGTCGATGCTTTAGCAGCATATCAGGTGTTCATTTTTCCAGTGAATACATCAAAAGCAACAGTCCATTAGTCCATCTTAAACAACTTCTGAGGCAAAATGATCCGCAATTAGATGCTTTTTTCCTCGTCCAGTGACATTAGCAGGGTAATCTTTCTGACCATCAGATGAAAGCTAATCCAATATTCTCTTCCTTTAGATCTGAGCTCTGAAACCAACTTCTCAGAAAAATATCCACCTCTTACCTGCTAAATACTCCATGCTAGACACCATGTTTATCAGCTTGTAGCTAACTTTATCTATTTGCTGTTTGGTGTTGAGCAAGTAGTGCAAGCTTTTTAAATCTGAAAACAGCAACAGCTGCAAATCATGTTGATGAGACAGCTGAGCATAGAGCAGAAGAATGATGGTGACATGCTCCGTAGAGCTGCAGAGTTGGTGATAATTGCCTTTGGGTTTGTTCCTTCAAGCACTGTGTGTCACATACACATTAGATCCATTATTAAAACAGAAATATTGATCAAATATGAAAATTTTATGCAACAAAAATGCAACTTAACCCCATACAGCCTGAGGCCTGTGCTACGAAGCAGGGTTCGGGATTAGTGGGGTAACTAATTGCAATGCTGGTTCACTTCTATGGAGAAACATCACCATGGTAGGTTATGCAACACATCTAACCTGCTCTGGAGCATGTTTTGCTCACGAGAGCCAATCGATGCATATGAAAATTCTGCCTACTGATCAGTTCTCCGTCCATGGATCCCTTAGTGAGTGTTTTTTGCAAACGAAACCCTTTTCTTTCCATGTTCAGCATAGATTCAAGAGACAGATTCACAGTGGAGGGAACGTCAGTCTTCCTTGCCCTTTTTAACAACCATTTAACACCACCAAGGTTGCAGAGGGTAAAACCGTCTTACAGACAGAAGAACAGTCTACATCTAAACAAAATATTTATTGTCATTTGTAATTATAGCAAATGTACTTACTGGTGGAGCAGTGATAGTGATATTAAGCCTGTTGACTTAAGCTTTCTCACACTGCTTTTCTTCATGGCTTTGGCTGCAGGAACTAGGTTGCTTTTAGCCTGTATTGTATATTTAACTTCCCCATGTTAGGTTAGGATTATAGTTTGGTCTTCTTGTGAGAATTATGCAGATCTAGACCTGTACATGTTGGGTCATCTGGTGCCAACATCACCCATTTCATGCAAAAGCCCTCATAGCTCGATTTGGAAACCCTGGGTTTCATTGATAAGCAGCAACTCGGGTTTTCCAAGCCAGATAACGAAAAGATATCCTGGATTTGTTAAACTTGCTTTGCGGCCCATGGCTCAGGTAATGGAAACAAGACAACAATCCAAGATGGCACCTAGGTTCTTACTTGTTTAGCAGAATTGTTCTCAGTGCTGCCAACTGTAACTGAAAGACAGAATGCAACAATCTACAAACCTTCAGTATTGTTGCAAATATTGTAGTTTACAGCCAACAGAGCTAATCATTCTTGCACTTGCAATGTTTAAAATCAGCTATTTGGTCAGAATTTCCAGACACAGTTAGAATGCATGTGTCAGGAAATGAATTTCTTGCTCCTCAAGTGGACATAAATTGACTCCAGAGATTCCTGATGTTTCATGCAGATGTTAGAGCGTCTTTCCTGCAGTATGTAGATGAGCGGCAAGTCTTGTACTACATTAACACTCGCCCAATAATTCGAGCTCCCTAATTAATGCAGTCAAATCAGTTTCAAAGGTGCCGTGGAAAAGAAACACACAAGGTTTGAGCTGGGCATGTTGATAATTCTCTGGTGATGATGCTCATCCCATCAACTAGATCCTCTCTGCTCATTTCCTCTCCACCCCCTGCGGGCTCAGTATAGGGACTCCATCATACTCCGGCTAAGTAGTTAAATGACTGAATGTTTCCTACTGTATATACAGCACACTGTACGTCGCAGGAGGTACAGTATGTGGTGCTGACAGCTTGTGGTCCAACATTTCAGGTTCATAACATTGTTTTTTCTAGTCATATGTAATAGACAGTGAAGCAGTGCAACTTTGTATTCTACATTAAATGCCATCATTATCAAGGAATTGCATTAAAAAATCACACTGGATTGTGTAACATATTAAGTTTTTCATTACTGCCTCTCATTTCCTTCATTTGCCATCACTTTCATTAATTCTGATCAATGCAGCTGCATAATTAGTTCAAATTATTAGTGCCCTGCAGGATGAATGTGAATTTGTGTTATCGTGTCGATGCCGATGCAGGTACATATCTACCTGTGAGACAGTTTATCCCACATAGCAAGAGCTGCACTCCATCTGGAGATCTCCATAATAATAGGAAACCTGCGTATGCACCACCATGCTCACTCAAAATGTGCATGTAAATATGATTTTGGAAAATATGCGCACAAATGCTTCAGGATTTTTCGGAGAGTGTGTGTATGCGAGTTTTGCCAATCTGTTGTCTGATGTTTGTCTGGCGGCTTCTTGTCTAAAATATGCCATTTTTAAACACACTGTGGCCCCGTTGTTGCGGTCGCATCCTTTCTATGTCGTAATTGCACTCTCGCTGCCAATCTGGGGCAGACACACTCAGTCTTTCAACTTCCAAACCGTCACCACCACAACTACATTCACACATAATGCTAATCTGAGGCCCCATTATGCTGTCTCTTTTCAAGGATTACCCTGCTAAACGAACATTTGACCCGCTCTCCACTCATATGATCCACCCAGTCAGCATTTGTATGTCATCTGTCTCGCTATTTTTATCTTTTGCCACTGTCCTCCGGTTACCTCTTCCCACCACCAGTCTGTTCTTTCAAGTATTTTTCCGGGTATGCAGTCGGATTGTTTTTCAAATATTACTTATGCTTAGGTAGATCCCCTAAAATCCATAGCTTTTCTTGCAGTTCAGTCATGTCTGTTTTGTCAATGTAGAAAGGTTGATTTTTTTTTTTAACATTTTAAGCAAAATTTAATAAGGATACTGCAAACTGTTCATTGTGTACTCTGGTGGGAAAAAGGCAAGCATTTCTTTTAGCAAATTATAATAACGAATTTGTTGTAAACTGAAAAATGGAATTGTTGGACCAACTTAAATGAATTGCTTCAATTGGTAACATGTAACTGAATAAAGTTTATCCAAATTAAGTTAGATGTTTGAGTTACATGTGCTAGAACCATTTGATTCCTCTCAAATTAGCTTCGCTGCAACTTAATTTTAAGGAAAGTCAACTTAAAGTTTCCAGTTTTCCCAACACAATTATTTGCTTTACCAAACGGGATGTGAACAGTCAGTAGATTTGCTGCTCTTTTCTTTATTTACTGTGTAATTCTCAATGAAAACAGTGGTGGAATGCATCAGTTGAAGTATCTATACATAAACTGACATATTAAACATACAATGTGTAGCAGCAGCAGGTGTGCATGGGTGATGTCGTTGCATGAGTGTAATAAGCAGCATTTGCCATTTATTATCTTTTAGAGGAAAAAATGTGTTTTGTGACCCCCCACTTTGGGATCCTCTCATAAACTACTGAAATAAGACGGAACATAGATATAAATGAAACCAATATCAGCAAAATTTATGCTTTCGAATACCCCAAAGATGCCAAATATATCTCAGAATATGAGCATATTCTGATTCACAGACTTGAATAATTATGAGCAAAAATACCTCTAAACTCTCAGGATATCAAAGTTGTCTCTCTCTACAATGACCTAAATGTGTTACTGCCAGATTGTAAAATTAGCTCTATGCATGACTATTAGAAGTATAACCAGGTTTTTCTTCTTCAGTTGTTCACAGATGTCGATATTTAAAGCATTTATTTTCCGTCTTTTATTTCACAGACTGTTCAAAACACAATCAGATGTTGTTTGTCATGTCTGCCAGTCAGAATCCGTCTCAGAGTTATGCTGCGTGGGGAGGTTTGTTTGTTTTTAATCTCAACCAAGCACAAGTGGGTGGTGAATTAACAGATGCTTTGCGCTTACATCAAGATATAATGATTCATTGGAGACAAATAAAGTGATCTCAGTGAGTCAAAACAAGCAATCCCAGGATTTACAAGACAAAGAGATTTAGCTCTCTGCACTAGTACAATCCTATTTCAGATTTTGAGATGCGGTTTTATGCATGTGTACCCTTCAATGCCCTTCTTAGTGTGTGGACTTGGTGACACGGCTAAAATTCTTAAAAATGCCACTATATGCAGATGACACTGTTCGATATATTTTAAATCAAAAAATTCAATTCCACAAAAGGAAAATGTGCGACATCACTGACCTTTTGCAAACCTAAATATCTTGAAAAAAAAAACCCATCATCTACAAAACATATAGTAAATGCCTAGAAAACCCCAAGAAAAATAAAAGAAAGGCTGCTCTATGTCATCAGTCCTGCTTTGTCCATGTATTGACTGAATGGTTCATCTTTAATCTGCATCTAATAGTAAGGATGGATTGCCTTTCAAGGGTTCAAACTGTATATTTATTGCTTTGGGCACCTAAAGCCCAGGAGCCCAAAACCTTATTAAGATGAATGATTGATATGCCACGAGCACAAAGAGTGTTGGAAGGGTGGGACATGTTTAACCCGCTGTTGCTTTGAATCAAAGCTGAGAGCTACTGTTAATTATCGGAGGGTCTCTGATGGCCACAGATGAAACCGACACGCTATCCATCCCATCCTACCCTTCAAATATGTGTGTAGATGTGGAGATCTTCATTTGCTATATGAAAGCCCACCTGTCTTTATCAACGGTTCAAAGGTATTGATTAAATAAGGAAAGATCTTCAAACAGTACGTGCTTTAATACCGTTTCTTAATCTATATGCAGATGTTGAAGGCATCTTTGAGTTGTACAATGAATGCAGATCAAAAAGTTGGTGCTGATTATGGCGGTGACACATTTTCCAAGACCCAACACTACACTGCACTGATAGTAACAGTGTTCAAAAGAAGGTTTTTATGTCAGACTGTGGTTACTGAGATATTTCAACCCTAATGGGACATATTTGTGAGTTTTATGTTAGACTCGGAGTCTTAAAGTGGTTTGAAGTGCAATATAACCTGTTGTATAGTTGACCACCTGTGTTGTTACATAAGGAGGCCGAAGAACTGGTAAAAATAATATGGAAACACACATATCCGACTCAAAGCATCACAGAAACTTTCTCAGAAAAAGATGACCAGCAGCTAATTCAAAAATGAGCAAAGAAATGAAGCATGAGTGGAGCTGAGGTGGGTCATGCAAAGGTGAAGTGTTAATTTGGTCTTTATAAAATTTGAATGGGTAAATTTTATTAAAACCAGCAACCATGCAGATGTCATGAACAGTGAAACTAGCTATAGAGCCCCAAACAGTTTTTTGCACCAGGCTATAAACATGTTTATTTTTGCTGTAAATTTGGACATTTTATCATGGTGGTCTAGCGGAATTGACTCATTTTGGAAGTCAGCCTCTAGTGGCCACTTGAGGAACTGCAGTTTTTGGCACTTTGGCATTGTCTTCATTTTTCATCGATCAAGGTTGCTGCTTGGGTGTGTTTTCCATGGATGTATTTTAACCCAAACCATTAGCTTGTCCTAAATTTAGCCAAATAGTTTTATTACATAAACAACAGAAGCTGAAACTTACTGATAAACCATAGTAAAGAGAAACCAAACACACAAAACAATATTAAAGATTACACACACACACAAAACAAACAAAAAAACAATGGCCCCCATAGGATGCAAACTCCTGTTTTTGCACTACTGTAATCTCTTTTGTTGCTCTTGTCATGTAAAAAGCGAAAGAATTTATTTTGTGAGTCACATGATGTAGAAGCAGGTCAGTATGAGAGTACAGGCCAAACGAAACAAAACTAAACACAGACGTCTCACAATTTACATTACTTTTATTGTGAAATGAATACATTTTGTGCTGTAGACCAACATACATATTAATTATTGACACTGTGTTTGAGGTAGATGGATGGGTCCAAATGCCGGATTGGATAATGGCAACCATGGTGACAAAGAATCAAACCAAACCACTGGCCTTTCCTAAACCGCCATATTTCTTAAAAACGGATGTATTTTTTGCACTTGTGATTTGCAGTAGGAGTTTGTGAATTACTGTCACAGTGGTGCAGTGGCATCAAGAAGATGCTGGGTTTGACCCTGCTGGTCCACTGTGGCCTTTCCTTTTGCCAGTGTGCCTTTCCTAGCACAGTCCATGCATGGTTGTCTGTCTTTTTGTGTTAGTCCTGCAATGAATTGGAACATGTCCAGAGCATATCTCCACCTCTAGCTGAGATAGCCTCCAACTCCCTATGACCCTTTATAGCATAAATTGAGCTCAGCTAATGGATGGATTTTTGTAAATGTTATGGAATAGGACTAACGCAGGTCTTGTTGATTTAGATGTGGGTTTAGAAAAACAAAAAGCACATTTGTTGTTTAATTTAGAGATCTTTTAGGTCAAATAGGGTCAAGTGCAGCTGTCGATGAAGTAAGTGGCTCAGAGTACAGAAAAAGTGAACCATCAAACATATTTTACTATTTTTACACAAAGAGAAAAAAGGAATTCTGATTAATGAAATTCTTCTTGGTGTATGAGATGTAATGCCTAAACAACAATGGATGGAACATGGGATAAGTATTTATCATGGGATACATTTAGGTATGTGATATTATGTATTGTTATTAATAATAACAATAATAAGAAAGTGCTTTAACAGATGATGCAGACTTCACGTCCATAGTCAACAGTCAAATCAAGTCACCATTATTTATATCGAATATAATAAACAACAGCCACATAGCCAAAGCTCTTTCCAGTAAGAAATTAAACTGGAACTATAAATTTACCGGACAAGTTTAAAAAAAATAAGGTTAAGACCCTACAGTATTATTTAAACTGCACATTTAACTGACTAAATTAACTATTAAGGTCAATACTCTACAATAACTATCATTATGGTAATGTATCTGACTGATTTAAATATCAGGGTAAAAAAAACCTTACAAAAAAAGCAGATTTACCTGATCAAATTAAATATCAACACATTGGACTAATGGACTTAAATATTTTTGTCTTATTGACATGAGCAGGTATAGTGTTCATATATTTGTACGTATAAACCTGCACTGAAGTGTGAAACATCCATAATGCTTTACATAAAGAGCTTAGCGTGTGGGCGGTCTGTCTTCTACACAAGGTATCATCGCTGTCAAGCAAAAAAAAAATTAAATTAAACAGTGTTGAAATTATTCTGTGGAACATGGCAACCGGCCATATGTTTGTTTACGATGACATTACTTACAAATGCACTGATTCTTGCATCATTTAGCGGCTTTCTCTGTGTTTCTGAGGACAGGCTGGTGACGTTGCACCACGTGGAGCTGCAGGCCGGCTCCAGTAATGTACTGTAATGTAATCCCAGCGATGAGGGTCACGGACCTGTGTGACAGTTTTGGCATCCTGCTTGCGCTGCGTGTGTATTTGTGCGCTGAATCAGAGATGTGTAGAGATGGAGAGGTGATTACAGTCATGACACTGGGGGATGGATTACTGAGGATTACATGCACGCACACTCCGACACACACACTCATAGTTTTTTTTTTTCCTGGTGACACAAGAGTCTAAATGCAGGGCTAATACTGTCATACAAAAGGGTCAGATAGAGAGAGGGAGACAGACCAGGAGAGGGAAATAAGAGATTGATATGTACCGCCGGATTATGAGGCATTATGTCAAAAACATCATAAAAGTAAAGCAGCTTTTATGTTTGACTGCTGCTCTCTTTGCTTTCGTTCTCCCGTCCTCCTTCCTCCCCTCCTCTTCCAGGCGGTAGGCTGCCAACATGGCCATTCCCAGGGGACGCCCTCCTTCTCCTCCTCCTCCCTCTCCGTGGCCTCCCCTCTTCCTCCTCCTCCTCTTCCTCCTCCTCCTCATCTCCTCGCCCCTGCAGGCCCGGCCGCTCGTCCTCCATCCGTCCATCAATGTGGCGGTGGTGTTCAGCGGCTCCAGCTACCAGAACGAGGTCAGGGGTCGCCTCAGCGGGGAGAACTTCGTGGACCTGCCGGTGGTGGTCAGCCCTGTGACCGTGTTGGTCAATGACACCAACCCCCGCGACCTCCTGACCCGCCTCTGCGACACCATGGCCATGGAGAAGCTGCACGGGGTGGTGTTCGAGGACGACGTGGGCTCAGGTGCAGACGCTCAGGTGAAGAAAAAAAAGACTTATGCATTTTTTAGGGGGGTTTCAGATAAGACGTCCTCTCGAGAGTCACGGTGTTCAGTCACCCACATCTGTTTCCTAAAGCTGCACAAGGGAACATTTTGATGTAAAAAAAAAACAAAAAATGCACCTGTCCTGTCAGCTTAAATCACAAAGAGGAACTAATTGAGAAGCCAAGCACGTAGTATCTTTGCTGAAATTAAATCATGGTGTTGGTTTGGTTTCAGATCGTAAAGGGAAAAGAAGTGACATTAAACACCAAAATGTAAAAATTCCACTAAACAGTTTTCCTCAGAGAAGGAAAGTTCAAAGTATTGTTCACTTTTCTCTCTTTAGAATACAAAACTTGAAGCAAAACCACTTGATACTGTTTCAAGATACCTTTAAACAGACAGTTTAAAGATATATATATATATATATATATATATATATGTATATATGTATAGAGTATAATTAGTCACATCAAAAATGTAACTTCATACTTTAAACACTGACAAATTTCCGGTCTGGAGAAGGTTTATACAGTGTTTACTGTTACGTATGTTAGTATTTGTTCTTAAATCTACACAGTTCAAGTAGTTCCAACCTGGTGTTTTGGGATGTTATCAAGCAAAATTGTTTAAAAACATGAGTCAATAACTAAAGTGAAATAACTGAGGTGTTTTTTTCTTTTGGTAGTCCTAAATGTTTTGGAGATTTTTAATGTATTAGAATTTTCTTAGCAGATAGAATTTGCCCATTTGCTGTGGAACTGCTTCCTATGGAAATGCATTGTGTGTAGACTTTTCAAGAGTTTCTTCAACAGTAACTATTTTTGAAACAATTTTATGGATTTTGCTAAATTACACATAACTAGTAAGGTCACAGTAAGAAGTGTTCATTCCTCATTTACATGTTTGCCTTGAAAAAAGAATTCTCCTTAATATAGTCAGATGTTAAATTATAGATAATAGCTAGTAAAAATACAGAAAAAAGTATTAATTTACATGTTGACGGCTCAGAAACAGGTCAAAACTGTACATAATATCCACATCAAAAAGCATTCTTTTACAGTGTGTGACTGTAAAATTACACTGTGTTGCATTACTGTATTTAAACCAGCTAAAAATATAATTATTTTACAGATATTTTACTTTTTTGCCATTTTAAAATCATTTTAAAGCATTTTTTCTACTACTTTTGCTGCCAGGTATTCACAGTTTATTTACAGATTTTTTATTTTTTATTTTTTTATAGTGTGTCTTTGAGCCTTATGAGTGTTAAAGATGTTTCCTTTCTTATCTACAAGACTTATTTGTGCATGCATAACTATAGTATGGCTTGTTTTGAAGGTTATGTAACTCTTGTTCCTACTGCGGCAAGTTTACATACATGAGTCCGCTGTAGCTGAAAACATGATCCAATGTAATTCTGACTCTAAAAATAGTTTCATCTTCTTAACAGTATAATTACTCAGACATCCAGCTAATAAAACAATACAATGGATGCAGCGGATTATTATTAGTCTGGCATTAAGCAATGCAAATGCTGTTTTAGATGATTCCATTTACTTACTCATGCTGAGCAAAAGAAGCCGCGTTGGAAACATCCACTCTAAGGAAGAGCTACAGAACAGACAGAGATCAAGCTCTTCTAATGGACCAGTCTATGAAAACGTAGCTAAGCGAGCTTTTATTCCTGCCAGGCTTTGTGGACGCAGCTTCAGCTATTCAAATTTACCAGGCTGGCTCTGTAATGTTTCTTTGCAAATGCATCACAACTAAAGAACCATTAGAGGAGTGAATGATGAATGGATGGGTGATATTTTGCTGCCTTTTTATCTTTACTAGTTCATTTTAGCAAGGTAGGAAAAATATTTATATTCACTGAGCTGCTTTGTTTTTATTGGCTCTATTGCATGACATATGGTTGAATGACGATCGGATCTTCACTTAAAGCGCTTGTAAAATGTACATAATTTCAACTAGGAAATACAAACTGGGAATATTCTACGTATTTAAGCTCTTGGAGATAAAAGTGGCACTACACTGATGCTCAGATTGAATCAAAACTCCACTGGATTGCTACTCACAGGCTGAATAAAACACAAAAATAGCCTCAGCAGATGGATAACATAATGTTTACTATCTAAAACTTGCAGTCATTGTTGCATTTCAGGTGCAATTTTTGTCTTGACCCACAGCTGATGTATGGAAATCAGTTAGTTTCAGGGTTTAATCTGAGCTTTAACCTTGTGAAACTATATTACACTGATCAGGGATAACATTATGACCAGCTGCCTAATATTGTGTTGGTCCCCCTTATGTGGTCTGAATACTCTGAACCATTGGGCATGGACAAGAGGACCTCTCAGGGTGTCCTATGGGGTCTGGAACCAGGATGTTGGAAGTGGATCCTTTGGGTACTCTGGCTTGTGCAGTTAATCTTGATCACAATGGGGTGTAGGAAGTTTGGAGGTCAAATCAACATGTTGGGCCATTGTCATGTTCATCAATATGTTCCTGATTGTTTGATGTTTTTCCATGTGGTGGGGTGCATTTTCCTTCGGGGGTAGGCCAGTGACATTTGGGATTTCCATTTGCATGAGGGAGTGTGTTTGTTGTGGGACAATGTTTATTTGGGGTGTCTAAGTCTCATCAACATGGATGTTAAAATCCAAGGTTTTCCATCAGAACAGCACATAGTACCAATATGATCAATGTTATTCACTTCACCTGTCAGTTGTCATAATGTTGTGGCTGATTGGTGGATATTATCACAGGTTGTTTGCATAAAAAGGATGATGAAAATGCACCACCATCCATCATGCACATACCGATTCTGTCTGTTTTTGTCTTCAGGTTGCAGAAGTGGCTCAGATCCTGGACTTCCTCTCCACACAGACAGCTCTGCCGATTGTGGGCATCAGTGGTGGCTCTGCAGTCGTCATTCCATACAAGGTACAGTCGAAATAATGAGCAAATCAGTTCAACACTGGCCTTTTAGCACCTTTGAGCTTGAACTGGGTGTGGAGCATTCTGCCTTTTTACCTCTCTGATGAACACGTTCAACCCAGAGGTGTCGAAATGACATTAGCTGAGTTAAAAAAAGCAAGAAAACAAGATTCCTGGTATTAGATGATCCACAACCTGTAATGTAAACCCTGTCAGCAGCAGCACTCGCTCCCTCACAGCCTCCTGTCTTAGTCAGAAGTCTTTTGCACCGACATCATTCAGCTTAAAACAACTTAAGTAGGTCAGAGCGTTGAAACCTACTTTGGCAAGCAACACTCTGCATGCAAATATTTGGATATGAGCAATACAGATGAGTGAATTATCAGCGATGACTGTAGCCTTCGACCCTCATCAGCTCCTTAATCCCTAGCTGGGAAAAGTCGAAGTTGTGGGAAAGGAAACTTTGCGAGGGGGAGACAAGTGCTACTGGCGATCTGCGCTTCAATCAATCATCCCTGCGCACTTGAAGAGCAGGAGGTTTTTCCTGCTATGATTTAACGCGTATCTCATTGATGAATGGTGACGGAGGGCAGCGGGCTGTGTAGTTAGATTGTAAAGAAGAGATTGATGACACCAGATGGATTCTTAATCTATACTTTTTCACCACTTTTGTGTCAGGAAGGTGGCTCCATCCCTTCTTCCTCTCGCACTCGTCGCTTTCCGCTCGCTTCGTCTTCCTTCCTTTAATTGCTTAACTGCCATCTTCAACACCTCATATTTATAGAAGCAACTCTCACACATAGAAACGCACATGGAAATCAACACCATATGACACACACACACACACACACGTACACACACACACACGACAGCAAACGGGTGCATCCTTGCATCTATCCACAAGAAGAATCCAAACGGAGCTGAAAAGTGCAGCCATGAGGCCCTGAATGGTGGATTTCACCCCCTCCGGGCTTCATTTTGTAAACATTTTGCATTTATCAGCTTCCTGTTAATCAAAAGGTATCTGCAGATGTCACGTCATAGGCGGGTATTAAACAGGAGGAGTTGTAGCTGCAGGAGGGTGATTGATTTGCTGTATTTTGATGGCAGAGCGAGAATGGCAGAGTGAGTGAGTAAGAGGCAGAGAGAGGAGAAAGATGCTTCGATGAAGCTTGGCTGACAGCTGCCTGAAGGCAATGTTTTACCGTCTCACAGACAAGTCTCCCGTCTCTCTTTCGTGAGTGAAATAGTCATTCTTGTTACTTCTTTCTTTTCCCTTTTAGTTTTACTGCTTTCTGTCCACTTCTCACCTTGCCTCATTTCTTCATCATTTTCATACTTCCCTTTAGTTTTTCCCATCACCTTCAATCCTTGACACATTTGAATCTACTTTTCTGGCTGGAAGTAGGCTTCAACAATGAATTGATTTCAAATCAAAATCAATTTAAAACAATGCAATTAGCAAATCACAAAGGCTGCAATTTAAGATATACATGATGCAGCAGGATTTAACCCTCTGAACTCCAATCAGTTTCTAGGAATTTCTTGTTCATGTCATGCTTTTATTCTCTGTGAGCTCATTTTCACTGCAATATAAAGTCCTGCACCTCTATGGAAACAGCACGGAACTCTAAAATGTCTTTTGTGCAATAGTGAAAAATTATAATGCCATAAAAAAGCAGGAGTTAAATTTCTTATAAAAACTGAAAAAAACTTGCAATCAGTATTTACAAAGTATTTCTAAATGTCCACAGGTTTTACTAACACTGGACAAAATGTGGTTCCCATTCTGTAGATAATTTACTGCTCATAATTTTATGTGTTCCCGTCATTGTCTCCTGCTCTGTGTAAACACTGCCTGCAGTTCAGCCGAAAACTCCCTGAATTTTTGTCCTGTGACTGTTGGTGCCTGTTGAGTTACTAATAGCTTCTCAGTTGCACCAAGAATTGTAGATATTTTCCACTTTTTTACAGAATCTGATTAGTTAAAAGTTTTGTTTTGTGATGAACTTTGAAGCCTCATGATGGAACTGCATGTGACATGTGACTGGTTCAAGGAGTGTCGAAAAGTTGAAAATGTTCTGAAAATTTCTGCCGATGATGAATCATGCAATTCTGGCATTTTGGGATAATATGCCTTTCAAACCCATCAGCTCGTTTTGGGGTTCAGATGGTTAAACAGTTGTATCAGTGGTTTTACAAACTCATGCCATCCTCTTTGTGTGACACCTGTAATGGAATCTCAGGTGGTAATGCTCCAATACATGTTTTAAATCTATGTTATGGTGAATATTGAACTTAATATTGGCTTGAAAATGAATATATCCCAAGTCCAATTGCAATATCTGTCAGGAAAAACACAATTTGATTTTTTTTCCCCCTAAATTGCACAACCTAGGTAGATGCAAGTCAGAGGCCTGTGCTCCTCTGTGCTCTCCTGGAGCTCCAGGACACCATTAAGCTGTTAATTAGACCCTTCAGGAGGCAGGAGCCCTCCTGTAGCGCTTCAGATCCAAGCCGTTCAATCTTCTTTTCGCTCAGTTTTTTCAGTTTTGCCGTCTGTTCCTTGCAAAAACCTCCCCTAACCTTTGCTGCCTCACCTTAAAGTGGTTGCTCTTATTTAGACCGTGTGACAGCTCTTCCACTGATTTCAAAGTATTTCAGGCAAAGTGTGTTGATGATTTCTGGTTTGTACTTTTGGAGGTAGTCAGTCTGTCAGTCTGGATTATTTAACCATAAGACAAACATGCAATAATGTGAGCTCTCCTTCTGGTCTTAGTTAGAACTCGTGTTGGCAAGTTTTGAAGTAGTTGGAGGGGATGTATAGTCTTCTTAGGGAGACCAGAGAGCAAAGCATTACAGTAGTCGAACCTGCATGTGATAAAAGCATGTATTAGAGTCTCTGCATTCACTTTACAGAGTACATCAATGTACAGCTGTGTGTCATCAGCATAACTACAGAAACTGATTCAAGATTCAAGAGGTTTATTGTCACGTGCACAGAAACTAGGCAGTTACACTGTACAATGAAATTTTTATTGTGATGCCGTTTTGGCAAGCGGTAACAAGTACAGATTAAAAAGTGTTGGACCTAAAACTGAACCCTGAGGAACACCATAATTAATTTTATAGCTCTTAGATGAGGAATCATCTGTGCTTACTAAAATCAACAGTGGTCAGCAGTGTCAAAGGCAGCATCTAAGTCCAGTACTACCAAGACAGTTGGTTTATTTATATCCATATACACCGATCAGCCACAACATTATGACCACTGTCAGATGAAGTGAATAACATTGATTATATTGGTACTATGTGCTGTTGTGCTGGAAAACCTTGGATTTTGGCATCTGTGTTGATGAGACTTAGACACCCAAATAAACATTTTTCAAGAACAAGTCACTGGCCTACCCTCGCAGGAAAATGCACCCCACCACATGACAAAAACATCAAACAATCAGGAACATGTTGATGAACATGACAGTGACCCAACATGTTGATTTGACCTCCAAACTTCCTACACCCCATTGTGATCAAGCATCAACAGGATGCAGTGGAACAAGTTTGATGGACAGAGGCCCCACTGCACAAGCCAGAGTACCCAAAGTATCCAGTGCCAACGTCCTGGTTCCAGACCCCATAGGACACCCTGAGAGGTCCTCTTGTCCATGCACAATGGTTCAGAGCATTTTTGACCACTTAAGGGGGACCAACACAATATTAGGCAGGTGGTCATAATGTTATGCCTGATTGGTTTATATCACAAACCTTTCTCCTCTGTGGTCGGTAGGCCTCACTCAGCCTCCTCACTCTCCCTCTCAGCCCATTTCTCCCTCTTATACGCTCCTTTGTTGTCAGCAAGGAGAAAAAAGCATGTCAGAGGTGTTTGGCACAATGGGACAGGTGGATTGGACGGAGAAAGACATGTGCGAGTGCATGATTCTCTTAAGGGATAAAAGAGCTCAATAGTGCTTGATTATCAATAGCCTGATGATGATGAATATCTTTGATGGCGCGCTTAAAAAGAAGCAGCAGCCGCCCGGGCAGCCTATTTATGGTTCCTCTCTCAGTGATCTCTCTATGGCAAACAAGGAAGGAGGGAACGAGACAAAGATGAAAAGATGGCAGGGAGGAGAGGAAGCATGTCTTTTGTCAGACGCCACATACATCAAGTGAAAAAGCGAAGAGGAGGAAATGAGAAAGTGAGAGGAACGGCTGAGAAATGGTATAAAGGCTGTTCAATAGGGCCTGCAAGGGAAGGAGGGGAAAAAATATTGCAACGTGTATCTCGGAGGAGTTAGAAATCAGAGGTTGAGTGTGTTTTCTCTTTGTGCGTGAGTGTTCGTGGCTGGCTGGCTGGCTGGGAGTGTTTGCAGTGTGCCAGGTGATCATTAGAGGGTGCTGCTTCCAGATGTCGAGTCATGGGAGTAGAGGAAGAGGAGGAGGAGGAGGCGACGTCGGAGGAGAGTGGAGAAAAGACGAGGATGGGAGGCTGCAGCGGGAAACGACTAGAAACTTTAATGAAAACAACAAAACTTTAATTTATTTGGCACAACGTTCCGCTGTCTGATAAATGAATATTCCAATTATGATAGCGATGATTACGGTTCTAATTTGTTTTTGCCTTGTGAAAAACGTGCATCTTGGAATTTGTCTTGTTTTCAGCAAACACTACTTGACCAAAAGTATGTGGACACAAAGTATCTGACGTTCCAGATATTATATACTTGCATGACAGTTCCGCAAAAGAGCACCTAATTTTTTCGCTTTTTACAGAATCTACTAAGTGTGAAATGCTAATTTGTGATGAATTTTTCAATTCGGCAGGTCGAATAGAGTGATTCTAAGCCTAGATAGCTTTCCTGGAGGATCTGACACATGATTAATTCAGGGACCATCGAAAAGTTGACTCTTATGATTGAGTGTGACTACAAGGACATCAGCTTATCACCGTTTTGATCATATTTGGAGGTATAATGTTTACAGATGCAAGCTGATGAATATATGAATTATTCAATCTGACATTACAGCTATTAACCTTAAAGGTCCATTGTTGTGTCTCTTTTCGGAAAAAATATCAAAGTCTTCCATGTTCCCACAATGTGTCCCTCAGTTTTTAAGCTCAAAAATACTGCAAGTATGGTTGTTTTTACCTTTACTTTAGAAAACCTGGGTTTAAGGCTGCTCTAAATGGACTGTTTTGCTCTGAAAACCAGGTGAAAACATGTTGTCTGCTTGTGTGTTTGAAAGTTTGAAGTGCATGACTTTTGGTCAGTTAGGTGATAGGTGTGTTGAATTCTTACTGGTTTGTAAAGCTAGGAGGATAACTAGTTGTTGTGGGAGCTCTAGGGATGACAAAAGCAAACATTTTCACACATTTACCAGCTTTAATTTTGCACCTCCAATCACAAAACACAGTAAACATGGATTTTCACCATATGTGACCTTTATATTTGCTTTAATGTGGCTATTGGCTTGGTTCCATTATACAAGTTGGCCATCTTGTATCCTGTCATCTACAGGCATGAATGGAATGGAATTTTGATGCATTTTGCCATAAATTATCAAGTAAATTTAACTTCCATTTCACCACTGCTCCAGAGTTTACATTGAACACAGAGAAATCTTGCTATTCATACCCCTATATACATGATTTACACTTGTGTCGCAGTTACTGGTTACTGTGTGCTGTTTGTGCAGGTGCCTGTAATGTTTTCAGGATAAACTGGCCCTTGAATCTGGCTTCCCCATAAGTGTTCATCTTAAATTAATTGAACGGTGTCTATTTAAAAATGAAGCCACTTTAGTTTATAGTGGTCTTAGCTCTATTAAATGTCAATGTCATGTTGTGTATTTGACTTATCCACCTTATTTCCAGCAATGGGACATGAGAGCAATGGGGAATATTAAACACGTCCTCCACTTTGACCGGTGTCGGGCTGTCACTGCCTCAGCATAAGACAAGGGAGCGGGCAGTGGAAGATATGCAGTCGTGACTGGCAAGATAGACTCATGATGATGGAGTTCAGTGACCCAGAGTGGAGAGAGAATTTTCCATATGAGTAGAGGCTTTTACCGGCTGTGTGACACAGATGAACCATTCATGCCACCAGAGGAAACAGCAGTACGAGCACCAGCTCTCATACTGATGAGGGTGTCCACAGAGTTTTGAAAACTGGACAGTTGTGTGGAAATCACTTGGATTCACAGAAACACAGTCCAAGAATTTGTGTGTATTCGGCATGCTGGACAAAGCGATGAAGGACTTCATAAAAGTCCCAAGTCAGGAGGAAGACATCCAGATAGTTTGATAACAAGGTGCAAGACTACAGAAATGCATTCTGCTACAGAGGGAAAACCACCATGACTTGTTTGTATATCTTCAAACCAATCAACAATCATCTTGTGTGTTGGTAAGCCCAGGATGCAGCAACAGTGTCCCTCCAATATAGTGATGGATGAATTGTTTTGGTGCAACATTTGCACTTACTGCCAGATCTAAATCTTTGGCAAAACTCTGGAAATTTTCAGTGTGGCAGGGTGCGGCTTGGATGTTGTTGCTGTAGTCGTTACCCACATTGACAGGGATTTTTATTGTAACACACGGATAGCAAAAAGGGCATTAAATGTGCAGCCTGTGGTAAGCTTATAACTGCAGTCTACACCCAGTAAGTCAGACTAGTGTTTCTGTTACGTAGTTTGGCCAAAGCCATGTCTGTGCAGGTGGTTGATAAGATGTTTTCAGGCAACAGTATACGGGTTTCCTTCTCGCACGAGCAGGTTCCATAAAACAGTTAAAGGGTTATCCATCTTTCTAAAACTGAGATATGATGTTTACATGTGCAAACCCAACTCTTCTGGGAAGGCTCTCGAGATTTAGGAGACTGGCTGCAAGGATATACCCGCGTTGAGCTACAGGAGTGTTGATAACGTTGGACACTGATGTTAGGCAGTAAAGTCTGGAGTGAACCGACACATCAACTCTGAGCCAAAGATGGTGGTTAGGACTGAGGTCAGGGCTCTAACTTGGAAATCCATTTCTTCATGAACTGTTCCTGTTGAAAGTTGCAATTGCCTTCTCTAAGAGCACACTGTTGTCTGAAATACAATTGTTTGTGTTAAATTTTCACCAAGTGGGTTCTAAGAAGACTCAACCAAACAATGTGAAGTGAACTAAAGGGGGGATCTGTATAGTCATCTGTCAGTCACACAGTAGTAATGGGTTTGGCATGGGTTGGGCACTGGGCACTCAGCCCTTATAAAGCCGGAAGTCTATTAAGTCTGTCTTTACTGAAGCTGCGAAACCTGAATTAAACCAGGTCTGCAGCAGGTTTATGCTGACCCTCAGAAACAGTGACAGCAAAGACCACTGACTTTTTAGTGCTGAGTTTGCTTACTTCCTACAGTCTAACCCTCAAAACCCATTAAAAACATGCAGAACACTCTCAAGCCGCATTATCACCAAGCTTCAAGTAAACCTGATTTTCTGACAAGACGTTTAGGAAATTAATGATTTTTACAACACATATAAAAGACTGTAGTTGCATTCGTGAAAGTAGAGTTTACTCTTTAAATCACAAGGGTATAGTAAAAGATGGTTTTTATCGCCTCTGTGCAACAGTTCAGGAAAGGAAAAATTAATTAACTCCAGATGACAACTCTTATCTGGTATCATGAAGCGCTATTATATCTCAGTTTTTGAGGAAGTGAACGTTTGATCTCTCGCAAACCATTTTATGTTCGTTACACTTACAAACATCAAATAATGAGTGATCGTGGTTGTAGGCAATGATAAAGTCTGGAATAAACAAAGCTGACAGCTTTATGTGAATGCCAGTTAACGGGGACAAAAGTGCCTTTTAAATGTGCACATGATGGATTTTTGAAGCAAAGAAACTGTTGAGCTCGAGTATTCGAGCATATAAGATCATTTATTACAATTTGAAGCTGTCAGATGAAGATTATATTTCAGGAGTTACAGTGTGAAGTCTGGCTGCAGTCTAAGGTCACACTCTGGTCGTGGTACTGGATCGAAGTGATGCAACGAGCCAGACGTTTGCACTGGAACACCGTGCTCGGTTCTTTTTTGGGGGTTTGTTTCTGTGGCCAGACTGACCCGCTTTCTCCATTTGTCCTTCTGGACTTCCGCCTCTCTTCACTTCTGGTCCTCTCTTGGTCTCATGATCCAGAAACTCCATAAACAGGTCACGAGAAGCCCAGAGCCGCTGCATGGTTTTCCCACTGGATGCAGTTTTTTATTGCTGGGAATGAAACCACGTTAATGTCCAGGCCACCTCTGAGCTCCACAGCATGGCCCAATAATTTCAGTTAGGCAGTCAGTAGAGCTATTAATATTGTGGCATTGAGTATAGCGTCAGAATTTCAGTTAATTGTTTGTGGCAGTGGTTGACTCTGGGGCAGGTTTCTCCAAATTATGAAAAATTCATCAGTTTAGCACTTCTGTTAACATAATGAGGACATAATGTCACTTTCCCCTGAGACAGTTTCATTAACTATTAAAACAACACAGCTACATTTTTTTTGTTCCAATAATGCTCTGAGAAAGCTCTGCAAACACGTTTTTACCAGGCCGTTTTATTTTTTAGTTCCCAGAATGGTCTTCTTAAAGGCAGGACCGCAAATCTAAAGATGTTCTGAAAATGTTTGCGGATAACATTATTACAGCGTTCCCCAACATTCTCAAAACTGAATGTTCTGTCTGTCTGAGGTCTCCGTAACATCTTGAAACCATTGCACCGATAACATCCTTCCTTTGTTTTCATTGGGGAAGTGTTTCAACGAAGAATCTTCTATAACGTGTTCCATGAACTTAAAGGCGAAATGTTCCACCTTAAATATATCACAATATGGCAGCGTTAGAAACTGTTCTGTCGTCTTTAAAACATTTTCCGCATGTTGCAGTGAGAACATCTTTACTTTTTTTTTATTGGGGAAATGTTTTATACAAGAACATTCCACAAGATTTTTCCTCAACCAAAAGGCTGAGGGCTTTACTTTTAAGATATCACATTGCAGGAATGCTAGAAAGTGTTCTGTAATCTAAGGTCGCGATAACATCTTTAAAACGTTTTCTGAACAGCCTTCCTTTGTTTTCATTGGGGAAATGTTTTATAGACAAACATTCTGTTTCTTCAACCAAAAGGCTACAGGTTCTACATTTAATATATCACGTTGCAGGAATTTTACAAAATGTTCTGTATATATAAAAAAGTTCCGATAAGGCCTTGATAACATCTGGAAAACGTTTTTTAAATGTTGTCATAATGTTCTTCCTTTGTTATCATAGAGAATTGTTAGAATGTAATGTTCCACTTTTGTATCACATCGCAAGAATGTCTTACAATACTGAGGAAATGTTTTATAGAACATTCTATAAGGTGTTTCCTCAACCAAAAGGCTAAAGGCTCTACCTTCAATATATCACGTTACAGGAATGTTAGAAAATGTCTTGATAACATCTGGAAAACATATTTTAATGTTTTTAAAATGTTATTCCTTTGTTATCATGGAGAACTGCTAGAATGTTTTATAGAAGAATGTTCTGGCATTGCAGCCAGAATGTTCTACTTTTGTATCACATTGCAGAAATGTCCTACAAAGGACATTCAGTCATCTGAGGTCCTCGATAACATCTTGAAAACGTTCATCCGAATGTTGCATTGAAAACAGCGGTCCTGTGTTTTCATTGGGGAATGTTTTAGAAGAACATTCTATAATGTGTTACCTCAAGAACATCCCCAGAACACCCTCAAAACATAACAGAACATTCCACCTTTATTATACTTTATTATAATATATCAATATATAAAGCTGCATTTCAAAGCTGCCTTTATAGTCACTGGTCAAAGGAGTGTCTGGTCACGTTATCTGATCACCGTCCTTTAAAGGTAGAACTAACTAGGGTGTGCATTAACTCACTGGTTGAGAATTTGTCAACAGTTAATTCAAAAAACTTGAGCTTTTCGTTGACTAAATTGAACTATTTTTAGAACTTTTGCTTGATTTGCATCTGTGTTGATGATTTTTGGTACATCTGCCTTTTAGATTTCTGTCCCTGATGATCAAAGTATCAAAACTGCTTTGGTAGAATGTGTCTTTCAAAGAAATAGCCCCTTTCAGGACCTTAACTGAAAACACAAGGTCATGTCTTCAATAATACATCGGCAGAGGTGAGAGTTTCAGGATAAACATGTTACACATTTTGTTTTTTTTAATCTGTTGTCCACATGACCATTTTGTTTAAGCTCTGAAGCAACATTAATCCAAAATGCAAGGGTATGAAATGATTAATTTGCTCTGGTGAAGTTTAGGCACCAACATTACTTGGGTAGGTCCCGAAAAAGTTAAAGATTTGGGTTAAAAAGCACAACTTCACAATATTAACCACATGTTATAAGGCAAACTTCACCCTTTTGCAACAACCTTCTCCTCCTTTTTCCTGGTTACCACGGTAGTCAGTCTTGATTTGTTGTCTGAGAATGAGTAACAGGGTTGACACCGGCAGTAAACATTTCAAATTGATGCTATGAGACCGTAGTCAGGCACTGAGGGACTTTCATAGAAATCTTTCAGGACACCTTGCTCACAAACGGCACTAAAGGGTTCCCTGGTGCATTTAAATGTGATGCCAAAGGGTTAGGGTTAGTTCAGGAGGCTGAGGTTGAGTTCTATAATGTGTATCGAGGGCAGCACTGGGTTCACTTGAGGTATACTGTGATATTAATAAGTACATTTGTTGTACAGATCAGTGCAGTCCATCAGAGCAGAACTGCTACAGCTTCTCAGACTACAATCTTCAGTTTTTGTTGACCTTGTGAGACAAGAAACTATTTTTGGGAAAGCTATTTTTGCATGGTCTCTTTGTAGTTTGTAGTTCATGATGCTGTTTCGTTTGTGCATCTCTGTAAAGGTGTTTCTGTTTGCTGTGTGCTTCATAAGTAGTCATAAGTGTGAGGTGGACACTGGTGGAAGTGTTCAGGTTCCTTTACTCCATGTCAAAGGCAATTTACCTGCCACAGAGACACTATCAATCATCATTCATCAGCAGTTTTATAATGTATTCTGAGGCTCAGGAGGATTTTTGTCAAGTCTGAAAATTTTACTCAAGTGACACCGTCTGATTAATATCAGTTTGGATTTGGAGACTATAAATCCTAAATTGAAAACCTCTCACACCTGTAGTACGACTGAAGCATTTATCAGACAGAGGAGGTCTGTAGATTTGCATTTTTGGAAGTGCCGGATCAGGTGTTTTTCAAATATGAGTAACAGTCGGGACTGTTTCCCTGTTTGTCGATTCTGACAGAGCGTCTCCATGGATGCTGATGTTTGTCTGTCAGTTGGTCAGTCAACCACCAAGTCAACAACTGTTTGATGGATGAAATTATTTACACGCATTCGTGGCCCCCAGAGGATGGATCCTAATCACTCTGGTGTTGTTTTTTTGGCTTTTCTTCAAGCACAACAATTGGATTTAACCGTGTGATTTTCACTAAAATCTCAGGAACTGCTGCTTTGCAACAAGGAGCGTTGCAAAGCAGTAGTGTACAAATACATAATTACATTAGAATTTGCACTTAATTAATGGCACAAAAATGTTTCTAAGAGTATTTTAGTCGAGACAGTTAATTAAACTGGCCTCCTGTGTAATTTGTGGATACATTTACATGTTTTTTTCATTTCTGTGTATTGGTATTGCGTTTAAATTTCAATTTGTAAAGAAAATATGGCCACTAGGTATACATAATCATGTAAAAACACCATATTTAGTGGTTATCTGTAGGGAAGTGGTTTATTGTTATAGGGGATCTGCCTGTTTATTCCTGGTTATGAGCATTTGAGATATAAACCTACAAACTTTACAAGAGATTGTACAACAACATCTACACTTTAGATGCATTTGTGTCCATAAGTGAGCATCTACGTCTGCAACTTGCTCCCCGTTTGACCGACACCAGTCTCTCCACCGATGGGTGAGGGGGAAGCCTCGGCACAAAGTTCCTCCCGTGGGAGGAGAGGCGTGTGCGAGCAGCCACCATGTCCACCATCTTCCTGTCACATTACCATACCCTGCTGCAGTCGGATTGCTAATTATGCCTGTGTGTGACAGCCACACTGCCAAGGTGGTGAGAACAAGACGGCTGGGAAGTGGAGGACGATGGAGGGTGGGGAGGGAGAGGATGAACTCTGTCTCTTCATGTGTTACTGTGAGGCTTAGACATGGAGGAGAAGCTGATTTTGTTTGGAGGAGAGAGTGAGAAGTGTGTTTGATTTTGACTCGCTAATTGGATTGCGATAAAACAGCGAATTGACCAAGAGGGTCGCCGCGTTATTGGTTTGTTTAATAGCTCGGACACAGCTAATTGGATTTTAATGGCGGCTTCTTCGCATAATGCAGCCGAACACTCCTCTGGCATCTCAGCTGAAGTGGGGCACTATAGTTAACCAGGACTGCCATTTTTTATTTATTCAGTGACAGCCTGACACGGTTATGTTCTCTATTTTTATAGCTATTTTGGTGCGTAGCCCAGTCAGTAGTCTGGTGGCATTTGAGCTCCTGGAGGTGAGTCTCAAACAAGCTCAGACAGAGATAAAACTGGTAAAAATTGAGTGAAAGAGAGTCTGGCTGTGATATTCTGGTGGTATTCCTCAGGCTGCAGAGCTCTCTGGGGCTTTGCCGAGCCTCTGAGCTGTGGGAGAGGGAAGAGCAACAGGAAGGAGAGATGACAGTTAGTCCTCCGAGACGAGAACAGACTGAGAAGATCTGAGACCTGATCCCAAACGGCACTTGACAGTTTAACACTATCTGCTTTCTCTCCCTCTCTGCTCCAGTCTCCTCCTGCCTCCCTCGCTCATGCATAACTCCTCATGCAGTCTGTATTTACAAATTTCTATATTCCGGGTTACTATACGAGGACGGATGCAAAAAAGGAGGCCACATTTCCCTGATCTACAGCTTCTTGCACCAGCTGCCCGTTATCGAATCTAATTTAGAATATTACTGCTTGGGTCAAATTTTCTGCCGGTTCTTGCACTTGCTTACATCACTGGGCTACTCGTGGCCTGCAGCCATGCAGATATCCAACCACTACAGAGCAGAATTTAACAGCAGCCCAACTCAAACATTTTGGTTCTAAAAACATTCTTAGAAAGTTCTGCAAAGTTCTAGTGATGTTTTCAGCGGGACGTTTCTTTTAGTCCCCAGAAAGGAAGCATAAAGTTCTCCAAAGTCATTTTAAATAGGTTCTCCCTCAAGCCTTTCCTAAATATTGTATTTAGAGAAATCCTTCCTTTGCTATTGTATAACATTGTGTGAATGTTTGCGAGAAGAACGTTCTATAAAGTGTTCCTCAACAACATCCCCAATTAAAACATTATGTCTACATTCACTTTTAACCTTATTGGCACATTATTTGTAATCAGAAATACCCTTAAAACCTTCTTGGAACATTAGTTTTTCTCTAAAACATCATTAAAACTTGTGGGTAATGTTGGCCAATGTTGCGGGAACGTTCCCTGCTTGCAGGAAGGGACCATTTGTCCACAATGAGACAGTTTAATTTAATTTTCTTGACTTTTTTTTGTAGTTTTGCTCTTAGTTTACAGCAAAGTGCAGCTTGTAGTGCCTTTCTGTGCATGTGTATATATATGCTTTCTACTACTGAGCATAGTTTTGTTAATTTGGAGGTAAAATAAAGCTGTAAACAGAACTGAAATGGCTGAGTTGCAGCGTGTAATTCGGTCCAAACGGCTGTGGAAACAACACTTAAACATGACCTAAATATCTATAAAAAGGTTCACTTGCAACCAAATCTGACCCAATTGTGTGATGGATGCCTCAACATGATCTGACCTACAAATCACCAAATCTTTTACCCTTGATACAAATATGTGTTACTGTTTGTGTTACTAAAAGGTTCTTGTTGAATGAAAGGTCCGGGATATGAATGTGTGTAAAACTAAAGCTGAGCATCTTTGAAAATGAGCCTATATGACCAAGTTAACTTAAAAGGACAGAACAAGGTGTCATTTTCTGCTCCTGTCGATCATTTTGTCTCCACTCAGGCCCTCTTACACCCCT
This sequence comes from Dascyllus trimaculatus, assembly GCA_024666655.1. NCBI lineage: Eukaryota > Metazoa > Chordata > Actinopteri > Pomacentridae > Dascyllus > Dascyllus trimaculatus. The sequence goes on along the minus strand of CM045463.1, from coordinate 9,151,734 downwards.
TTTACATTTACATTCCTCCTCTCATGACTGTAGCCTGTTTTGTCTGAATGTTATTTGAAGTACGCCGGTTCGTGGACTCGCACAACCTCTTTTTTTTTCCTGTTAACACGCAGCGAGTAGGTATGCAAATGTATGCTAACACACAGAGACGCAGACAACATCAGACCACCCCTTCTTGACAGAAAGAGAGCAGCGGGACTGAGTGCTGCTCCGAGACACTCTGAGGATGAATATGGCCAATTGATGCAACGTTGTAGAATGAAAAGCATCAAAAAAGAGGTGTAATATAAATATTCATGGTAACTGTTTCTTATAGAACGCATCACTTTGCATCTTTATTGCTGCAAGGTGTAAAAATATGCTGTTATTGTCAATCACTCATGTTTTAAATAGGTATGCTGTCACACGTGTTAAAAAATGTGAAGGCTTTTATTTTGTAGCTTCATAAAGAGTTTTTAAGAACTAATTCAAGTGCAATTTTTCAATAGCACCTCGCTTATAATTTTTCTTTCCTGTCATTTCTCATTTAATTGGTTTCACAAGTCCGTTCCACTGTGCTGGATATGTGACTTTTAACACCGACGGTTTTACAAGTGATAATATGCCTACTGAGCAAGAGGGTCGCTTTGCCGTCTAATCGGAAACCCCTGAGTTTCCTTCGTCCCCCCAAACCGCAGACCCTTTTATTAAAACTGCACCTTCTCCCAAGTTTGATCCAAATTTAAATGTTCCGCAGCAGTAACAATGTTAAAAGTGCCGCGGAAATGAGGAGAAGCAGACGAGTTAATCGGAAAACCTTTCGCCAGTTCGTTTCTGTTGTGACAGGGTCAGTGCCGTACTTCAACGTTTTGTACTGATTTGCTCGAGATATCGAGTTTTTCTTTCCACAGGTGAATATTTCATGACCTGAGGGCCCATAAAACCCAATCAGGACTCATAATTCAGTTTGTTTAAAAGTATTGTGACAGTAAGCATCCACCTTCAGTCTTTCACCTTCTCTCCAATGACAGCCAGAATCGTTAATTGAGACTTTCTTTGTCTTTTACAGGCCGAAGGATCATCCTTTTTGCAGATGGGGGCGTCTTTGGAGCAGCAGGTCGTCTGCATGTTCAAGGTATAGCAATGCAATCCGTCTACGCCCTTGAGTCCGAGGTTATTTTTTTAAAATTTCAGCCTAAAAAAGCCAAAGTTTAGTCAGTAAAAGCTGCAAAACTTGAAAGCCAAGAGACACGTATCACCAAACCAGAGTGACATTTGGAAACTTAACATTTTTACATGGTTAAAACAGGTTTAAATGAGCCTGAACTTAATGAACCTGCTCCAAAAGTTACCAAATGCAACTCTACGAACTTTGGTGCAACTGCAACAAATGCTACATGCTTTGTAGTCATAGTTGCAAAAATGGTTTCACATACTGTGTCGGCCCCCAGAGAGGGACATCCAGGGTGAACGGGGTTACTATTTGGGATTAAAAAAAAATTCTAGGTCGTCATACCAAATGGTCAGAGGGTCAAGCCCGTCAAGCCCGACAACTGGGACCTCTTGGGCTGATTAACGCCACGAAGGGACATCCCGCCATCGGTTGCGGGGGAATCCCTGATTTGAAGTTCTGGATTGGTTTCCGCAAAAACTATTACAGTTTCTGTTCATGATGGATTGTGCAAATTCTCATGAGATTATAAGGCTTCATTGTCACAGATGTTTTGGGAATCAACAGGATAATCTCAGTTAAGTCTACGCTACCCTAAGTTTACCTCATCATCCGGTCGCAGCAGTTTTTACAACTGACAGACTTTCATTTGGAAGCAGACAGGTATGTTTGTGAGGAAACGCAGAGTTTGTTCTCGTCATTACTGTTATGTAGTTTTAATTACAAGACTTCTTGATCCCGATCTAATGCGCAGAGTAATACCTCAAAGGACTAGTTCTGACATTTTGGCGGTTATTCTTTGCGTATACAGAGTAAGATGAGAACGGCTGATGCCATCTGTTGTCGGTATGATTAGTATCTAGCAGCTGGTTAATTTAGCTTAGCATAAAAGTGGAAACAGGTGGAGACAGATGTCCTGGCTCAGTCCAAAGGTAACAAAATCCACCTACCAGTGTCTCCAAAGCTCACCAATTTACACTTGTATACGCTTTAACACTTACAAGAGTAAAAATGAGAATTTGCATTTTTAAGGGGGTTGTGTGTTGGACTATTGCGAGCTGTTTCCTTCTTAATCTGGTGTTTAAACTGGCTATTTATTCACCCTGTCAGATGGATATGCAAACCTGCATATTTTTCCAATTTATAGCATAGAGTCCCCCCCCCCAGTTTCACACGTGCATCACTTAACCACATTTTCTAAAAATGCTCATGTAACCCTGCACATCCCTGTTTCAGATGATGGAGGAGTACGACTGGGGGGAGTTTGCGGTGATCACCAGCATGCTGCCGGGCTACGACACCTTTGTGGATATAGTTCAGTCCTACACAGATACTTCCTACTTCCTGTGGAATCTGCAGGATGTCTTGTCTTTGGAAATGTCTGTCGGGGCGAACGATGCGAAGACCAAACGTTTGCTGCAGCAGGTATGAGGAGATCTAACATACACTTAAGTCTGCGGAAAAAGGCTCCCTAGGCAACCTTCTCACAGGCTTGAAACAAGTAATTTACCAATTTATCTGCTTGCATCAATAAGACTTAAAGAAAATGTCCTAAAAGACAGTTTACATTAATTAGGTTATTGCATCACAAGCTGTAACACCAATGTCAAAAAAATCATCAAAAAACAGACAATTGGGCCAAATGGGTGTTTTGGATATTTTCTACATTTAGAAGACTAATATGAATCTGTGCACTATCAGTATTTTTACATATATAGAATAATCCTGTGCATTATCATTATTTGGAATGCATGCATCGTCTCGATTTTTTACATAAAGAAGAATCTGTCAGATATTAACAGTATACTTCTTGTTTATTTTTGTTTTTCCTAATTTATGATCCTTACGTTTTTGCACTATTGCTACTGTATCAGTCAAATTTGCATCGCTGTGGAATTAAGAAAGGATTCTCTTATGTTCTATTTCATGTCAGCATAAATGGAGAAATATGTGTTTCAAAATTTATAGCTATAATACTACATTAATGATAGTGGAAATATTGGGATCATATTGGGATAACTTGTGTAAATTGGTAATTAAATTTTTAAAAATAATCAATTTTTGTCTTTTATTTAATGTTTGTGTGATTTTAAAAAAAATATGGTTAAAAAATCCATAAAAGAAAAGAAAAAATACCAAAAATTACAATTTTTTTTTTTACAGTGATCACTAATGTTTTTGCAAGGACAAGGTTTTCAGTTCATTTACCAATTAATTTAGTAAAGCTGAAAACTTAGTAAACAGCTTCTGTCACTATGTTCCAACTAAGTTTGGACTTGAACAGCTCGTGTTACCGACTTCTTCTAACTTACAATAGATTTGCATGTTCAGGTTGGGTTTCCTGCTACAGATTCCTCTTCTGACTGCAGGTGGACTCTCAGGTCCTGCTGGCTTATTGTTCCCACGAAGAGGCTCAGTACCTGTTTTCTCAGGCAGCTGAGGTGGGTCTGCTGGGTCCGGGCTACATCTGGATCCTCCCCAGTCTGGCCGTGGGCCACCCCGACAGCCCTCCACCTGTCAGCTTCCCTATAGGAGTGATCGGAGTGATTACGGACCAGTGGAGGAAGAGCTTGAGGCAAAGGGTGAGGGAGGGTGTCGCCATTGTAGCCAAAGGGGCTGAGGGTTTCAAGAAGCAGCACGGGTTCATCCCCGAGGGCCACGGCGACTGCAACAAGCCGGGTAAACACTCCGACAACAACACTCTGTTCAGGTGAGGCAAGTTTTCAACATCTGCTGCACATCATTTTGTCTTTGGAGATCTTGACTACTGAATTCCACTGGTGTTTAAGTCAGAACACATCCACAGTTTGTTAGAAAATCTGCCGTATGATTGCAAAAAAAGGTTTCTTTCCGTGGCCTGTGCAGGAATATTTTGTAGATGCAACTTTCGTGTGATTTGTTCCTATTTCTTTGCAAAGCTGTAAAGCACTTTGTGACACTGGTCTTGAAAAAACAAGTACAATTTTACTTAAATCCCCTTATTAACTTAATTTAATTAACTATTGTTTATAGACTACAATTCTTAGAAGTGGTCTCCTTTGTGGGATGGTTTAGTTGGCATTAGATACACTCAGTTTTATTATATTAAATATTAAGAACACTGTGAAAAAAGTAAAAACACAAAATAATGGTAATGTTCTGTGGCAAAAAAATATAGTGAAATAGTTCAATTTAACCATTTAAAAGACAAAAGTAGTAATTTTCCATTTATAAAATACATTTTCTAGCCTCAATATGACACAAGATCATGTACATTTTTTGGATTTTAAATGTTTTATGAGGGATATTAACTTGTTTAAGAACAATTCCCTAATAAAATTGCCCATAATATATAATAATAATGATGCACTGGACAGAGAGAAGGACAGAAAGAAGCACAACTTAACTTTTCCCCAACACATGACATGAAGTGAAAGCATTGTGCGCCTCTTTGTGCGCCTGGTCTGAAATGCAAATTGCCCCGGATTCATTATTCACCACCCAGTCTATCATGTATTTATACCTTAAGAGACAGCAAAATCACTCAGTGGGAACACCCAGCCGTCCGACCAATCACCTGCTGCTATCATCCCCTAATGAGCCACTTCCAGTCTCCCACATTAGACGCAGCCTCCCGGGGGAGCTTTAGGCTTAATTAGGAGGTGATCATTGTGCATGCGTGTATGCATGTAAATTAAAATGCAAATTCTCACGTGGAGAGCGAAGAATCAAAGTTCCTTGATTGGGCACTTCGTACTTTGTGTTTCTGTCAGGCACATGCTGAACGTGACATGGGAGAGGAAGGATCTGTCGTTCAACAATCAAGGCTTCCTCTTGAACCCCTCGATGGTCATCATCGCTTTGGACCGAGAGAGACTCTGGGACAAGGTACTGAGCAACAACATACTGGCACTCATAACATATAGGAACAGTATCTTAAAAACAACATTCCAGAAATATAAATGTATGTTTGTTGTCTAATTTGCCCCTATCGTTTATCACATCAAGCACAACGTACAAAATTAATTAAGTAATTAATAAAAAAAATAACAAAAGTTATATTGGCAGGTGGGCCACCAAAAATTACTGTAAAATAACCAAAAATAAAAATTTTATGAAAATACAGTCATTTTTCAAAATAAATTAATGTGTAAATATAATGAAATATATTAATACTGTTATTTATGGCCTTAATTGTCTGTATTTTTTTGGCTTTTTAATTTTCAATGAAGGATATTTACATATATATTATTTGCAAAAATATCTGTATTATATAAAAATTACAATAGATATTGTATAAGTAAATGATAAACACATCAAACCAAGATATTTCTTGTTTAACAAACAAATCTATGTAAAATTACAGAACTCATACTTCTTTTTCTGTTGTTAGTAACTAATGGCATCTAATTTTAAAAATATATTTACAGAATTAAACCTGAATTTAACAGTTTGAGCTATTACAAAGGAAATGTTTGTGAAATATTGAAAAAGTTTTTAAAAAATGTGAACTTTTTTTTAGATTTTTTAAATTATTTTTTCATTAAAAAAATGGAAATTTTATGCGTATTCATAGTAATTTGTATGATTTTATCTACATTTTATGTGTATTTTAAAAAAAAAACAGAATCAAATCAAATCAACCTTTATTTATAAAGCGCTTTTCGTACAGAATGTAATTCAAAGTGCTTTACATATTAAAATCATATTAAAATCATTCCCACCCATCCCGACCCCTCGCGCATACAAACAAAACCCTGTGAAATAAAAAGTAAAAAATCCATAGAGAATGCAGCTGTTTATTTTTATTTATTTATTTTTTACAGCAAGACCATTGCAGGTACAGCTGTTTGGTGACGCTGTAAACTGTGACATAATAAATCAGACAAATACATACATCAAATTCACTGTGAACATTATGGATTCACAGATCATTGAGATAGACGGTGGTTTCTGCAAGAACAGCTGTCCTTGTAATCTTGATTTTGGGGTTGATTTTGTCGTCTTCATATCATATAAAAGGCCAAATATAGCTGACAAGTTGTCATGTTGACATCCTGAGACATGTCAGTGTTTCCTTGAGCTTCACTCTGAACCACAGTCGCTGCCGTGTTGTTGAAAGGTGCTATTTAAATAAACTTCCTGCTGCTGAATGTTGTAAAGCAGTAGCACAGGTGAAAGCCCCTCATAAATGGAATCTGTTTAGAGGACGATCCTCAGCTGTTTCAGCTTTAGAAATCTCAGAAATTGGTCGTAATGATATCCCCTGAAAGAACAAGTCACAACCAATCTGAAAACATGTGCATCACGGGCCGTCTGCTTGGATTCGACTGAGCTATGACTTTGAGAAGGTGCACGATTTGTGGCACAAATTACAGGAATTGCCTCCACGAGCCGAGTGTCACAGCCGCTCAGTGTGAAAACGTCTCACTTACACGTGTAAACCGGCTGGAAATAACTCGCGAACATCACAAACGGGGGATATTTGAAGGTACAAGTGCAGACGTCATTTCAGATCAATAATGCTGAGCATCTCTGGGTTTCCTTCTCTTACCTCCAGTATTTTCACACACATTCAAAGCCCCGAGGGTGTATTGAAAAAGTGCGACTAAACAGAGAGACCTGAATGTAATCTCACAGCTACAGTTGAACTCATTTATTTCTGCCCTGGAAAGACCAACCTACTTTATCAATGTCACCTCCTGGCTGCTGTGTATGTATGTGTGGGCAGATGAACATGGACATGCAATTGTGCCCAAGTGGGGTTTGCTTTGTATGTGTGGACCTTGAACTTGTCCCAGTGACTCTCCATCCACATGACGTCTAAATTCCGTGAAACTTCTCCAACCTTCTCTCCTTTTCCGTCACATCTCATCACGACTCGATCTCCTCCTCCGTGTCTCGTAACTCATCCGTTATAACGACATGTCATGGTTTACTTGCTCTCTTTTCCAGCTTCTCTCCTCGGTTGTGACAAGCTGACAGTTGAACATGATGCCGTTTCCTTATCGTCATCTGAAGGGTGACATTTTGGGCAGGAAAGTCGCCTTTCATTGTCAGGATCCTCCCCTAGTTGTCTTGCGTTTCGTAATTCAGCACCGGTTGGCTAAACACAATAAATAGAAAGTAGAGATAATGAAGATTTTTATAGGAGCAATGGATCAAATAACAAAGTAACGTGGAAGTGGTTGGTCAGAGTGTCTCCTTCAGTTCTATCAAGAGCTTTGGTGTCTTTCAGCTTAAAGTTTCACTGCTCACAGTTTTACTGTTTTTTTTAATGCTCTTACCAAACCAGTCTCCAAGCAGCTGTTTTAAATAAATAAGCCTCAAAATGACTGTGTGCTACTGGTCCAGCCCCCCTAATAGCAGATAAGGTTGGAGACGAGGATTTTGCAGTTATTGTGGTCAAAAGAATTTGCGATAACGGTATAATTGCAATATCTGTGGAACATTATTGATCAATCAAATTTCATCTTTAACTTTGTATTTTGTGTCTTTTGACTCCTTTCTGGCAAATTAGTCACACTGGAAATACAAGTTTGGGGAGGTGGAGATAAAGTTTGTAAAAATATCAGTATATCGTGACCCCCTAGTGGACAAAAATCAATTACAAAGAGGATGAATATTGGACTTTCTGTTATTTAATTCAATTTATTTTAATCATATAGCAACAATTTACAGCATATGCCATCTCATAGCACTTCACATATTTTAAAATGAGAACAGTGAACCCAACAATCTAAAGTTGCCTTTGGATTCCCTACGAGAAAGCAGTTGGCAACAGTGAGAAGGAACCAAAAAAATAAACCTCTGGCAGCACCAGGCTCAGGGAAGGCAGCCGTCTGCCTCAACTGGTTGGGGTGAGGGGGAACAAGAACACAACTCTAAATGATCGCTAATGTTGCTCTGTAGCCACTTCTAAAGTTTCAGACTCTGGCACGTTATCTAACTTGCAAAGATGCATTTACTAGTGCACATTTTGGTGCTAGATTAAAAAAAACAAAAAAAAAAACTCCATACTGTATTTTGGTTTTTGCATGATGGAGGTCTAGCAGTAAAAACGACATTATCAAAAGTTTCAATTAGAGTCCTGCACAAACTACATGAGCAAAGTGTTCCTTTGGTTTAAATCATGTATCCGAGAGTGTAAACAAGCAGCTGTTTGCTGCTGTGTTTGTATTTTAAACTGAAGGTGATGTTTTAAAGACATAGCCATTACGGAGACAGAGAAAATCTAATAAAAAGATAGAGAAGCGTTCTATCACAGAAATTATCTGATCTATTGTTTCCAGAGTTTGATTCATACTAAAGGACTGGAAACCTAATTTCTGGTGTTTGATTGTAGTCAGTCTTTCATTGATCTTTTTGTTGTCAGTCCCTGAAGTACAATACTGACTGACAAGTAACTTAATGCATTCCTGCTGCTCAGTGGAACCTGGAATCAATGGCAAACGATTCAGACTTTTCAACCATTGTAAGACACTTTTCAGTAATTTAGCATGTTTTGGATCAAGAAAACTTTTCATAAGATGCTGAGAGTTATAATACGTCCTTATGTCACCCCCCTTTTAGACATCGGATGTTTCACCCTGCCCTCCCAACTCAAATGCTACCACTTTTTCAGCACCCCTTTGTATCAGAAACAAAGGCACCAGGTACAATGTAGTAATGAGCTCTCAGTATGTAGGGTAGGTTGATTAACATAAACATTTTAAAATAGATGTCAAGAATCTTGAGCCAGATGTTCTCTGCTGGTGTCGTCACTATCGCTCCTTTTCAGATAACGAGAGGTTCACCGACAGAGCTAGCACTACCCAATGTGGCACCCAACTCCATCGACGATTTACATACGCTTACACAAGAAATCGAATAGCACTGTTTTGTAGTAATAATAATTGGGCATTACTTCACATTTTAATCAATGTGAGCTCTTCCATATTAAGAGTTAATAGTAATAACTAGTCTTAATAGAATTGTATTGAAAGTGAATATTTTCCCCGATTTTGTGGCGCCCCAGGAGGCCCCAGCACATAGTTAGGTTTAGGAAAAGATCATGATTTGGGTTAAAACATGTAACTTGCTAAGTAGTTTCGGTGCCTATACTTATCCAACCAGTGAGTGAAAAAAGTAAACACTGAGTTAAAACAAAACCATAAAATAAATAATGGAATTACAAGGGACACATACTTCAGTCTGTTGGGTGAAAATCCTGTGAGCAAGAGTTTTTTAATTGATTGTTTAATGATTTTTTTTACAGTGTAGATCTAACCCTCTTAAGATTGCAGCTTAAGGTTGCAACTTTTACGAAAAAGTGAGCAGGATAAGTTTAGTTGCTGTTAGAATAATGAAAAAGGGTCCGTGCCACTAATCATGGAGGAGTAAATTTGTAAGAAAGCCCAATTTTAGGGATTGCCAAAAAATGATTTTCATCAGTTCATGCAAAATTCCATTAACCTGCACTGTGGTGGCGGCAGAAGTCTCAACAGTAGATATGTAAAGCCTTTTCTGCTGCTATCCAACGATGTACCAATCCTGACATGTCAGAATGAATGTAGCTGATAATGACACTGACAAAGAGACTGTTTAATGTGGATCATTCACATCAAGGTCGATACCTGCTCTCCTTAATGAGGGGAATACATCAGTCAGTGTCAGAAGTGATGCGCCTTATTGGCTCCGTGCATCTCTACAACTATCCTTATGTAAGGATACCACTATGGGAACTGTTTTAACCCAGAATTCAACACTCCGTACATCCAGAATGACAAGTACACGATGGAGCTTCTGCGTGTAGATATCCCATAATGGGCCGGAGGAAATGATTTATCTTCAAACCCGACATCTCCGCGATTCCGTCATTCAAAGATGGTGCACAGAAGCAAATCGTCGACATGCTGTAGCATCACACGGATCTGAAAAGTCATCCGTGTATGACGAAGGAAAAACATCAGTATGAGCGAGCCGAGGAACAAATCCAGTGTCGGTATGAAAAAGAGGTCTCATTAAATCTGTGAGGGAGCGAGTCTCACACGCAGTAAGTCGCTGTGGCCGAGCTCTGCATGGCTCATTAGGTCTGCTGATGTGACAAACAGTCCTGGTTCTCGTGCAGAGCTTTTCATTGAGCTTCGTGGGACTATTCATTGTGTGATGTGACATTATACAGCAAGTGTGGTCCAAAGTGACTCCGTCTGACATTAGCAAACTCATTTTTTTGGCTTCTTTTCAGCAGTTATCTTGTTACAGTGTCTGTCAGAGCCTCTCTTTGTTGATTTATATTCAGTTCAGTGAGCTTTATTAGCAAAAGAGCTAATAAAGCTCTACAAAGCGGAAAAATACATATAATAAACAGTAGTAATCATTTCAACAGCTTCCATTTATGAATAGTGACATTTCAATTTGTTTATTAGCTGAGAAAAAGAGAATTAATAATTGAATAATCAGTCAACAAAATTAACACAGACGGAAGGCAACACATGCTGGGATGTATTATTAATGTAATGCAGTGGGTTTGCTCTTTGTTTTAGTTTCTAGGGTTTTTTTTCCTTCCCAAAACATCTTGCTCAAACACTTGAGTCTCCTCAGTATGCATTAATGAACTCTGCTCCCCTTTCATCTTCTAATCCTCTTCCTCCAGGTCAGCACATGCTAATTTTCGCTTTATAAAATTAAAACAATCAGTCATCCTGCGGAGCGGAGAGCGACAGGACAGGCGAAGAGGTTTGACATGAAGGTCGTGGCTTGAATTCAAACATGCACGTACAAGATACCCATGAGCTCTTTTTTCCCCCCCTCCTTCCCACAATCAGGTGGGGACATTTGCCCGAGGCATCCTCCAGGTTCGCTACCCCATCTGGCCTCGATACGGCAGCTTCCTGGAGCATTTGTCCGACGACCGGCACCTTACTGTCGCCACGCTGGAGGAGCATCCCTTCGTCATGGTCGAGAATGTGGATCCTGGCACTGGAACCTGCGTCCGCAACACGGTGCCCTGCAGGCGACAGTCCAATCACACCGAGAGGTACATGCAGCAATCTGAAAACATGATGTATGTGCATAAATATGTAACTATAAGCCTACATGTATAGCTTAAGACCCCATACGAGCACCAATATTGTCTACAAAAAAAAAAAACTATCTGTGCCATTGCCATGTGTTCAAAAACCATCATCAGGCTGGTTTGTAGCTGGCATTTCTATGCATTTAAAACCAGGCCAGAGAAAAAAAAAGAGCAACGCAAACTTGAGATAAATGGTCTAGTCAGTCGTAAACGTGGGTAGAAGCAACACAGAATTTTGATGCAGCCCAAAGTGGTCATAGGTGGATGTTTTCCTGTTCAGTCTTGGGCCACCATGTTCAGTGTTTAGCTTCTGAAACCCAAACTTCCACACAGATTTCATTCATTTGTCCTGGAGCTTTGACTGATATCATACCGTCCTCATCATCACGCTCTGTTTTCTTTGAACTCTAGTTTTATGTTCAGACTTCCCAGCACTCTTTAGGACTTCTCATCCACTTCAAAGTTGAGTTTAAAAGTTCATTGAGCTGGGAAACAGCAGCTGGAAGACAAAAAAAAAAAAAAAAACCCACAGTCTCCACAAGCTCCTAAACTGACAAGATCAGTTGTTTATTCTTTGATCAGAAAGTTTCTTTCTTCAAATAAAAATGTAACTTTGTTTTTAGAAACTATCATTCTAAGTGCTTTTTTTAGACAAGGTTGAACATTTGAGAGCGTTGTCTCTTTTTTGGATAAAAAAGGTTTAGAACACTGCATTATTTTGGTTACCAAAAGTTGGTATAATTTTGGCACCAGCATTGAATCATTTCCAAGTCCTCCACACAGACGTCTGCACCCTCCCTCGGTGTTCCTCTGCCCCAGTTTAGTTCTGAGCAGACACCACAAACCTCCACACTTCATTAAACACAGAGTAATTGTGTGTGCCGAGTGTCTAAGCACTTTAAAAACACACCTCCGGTGTCAAACACAGATCGCAGCATGGCAGAAAACAGCCATTAAACAGCTATTACCTCCGACTACCTGCAACTGGTGCTCATCAAGAATGCACGACGTCTTCATAATGTTCAAACAACCACAAACAATAGTCTGTCATGAGTTTAATTGCAGATCCGTTGTAAAAACCAGCCTCCACCACTTTGTCATCTCAGTTTCCAGTTTGTTTGACAAGATAAGCACTCTGGCAAATACGTAATGTATTTACAACCCCTGTTTGGAAACGATATTCTCATTTAAAGACTGTCTGACTGCCTTAGACTGCCATGAAATCACAGTTTACTTGATGAAACACAAATACGATTCACACGACAGACAGATTGCAATCATTTTCCCCGACTATTTCCAGGAGTTGATATGATATCCTGCTAAAATTAACATTGTACGTTCTCATGATATGACTAAGACATGGACTAATTAACAAAATTCACCAATAAAATTAATGATTTCAGTGAGTTTAACTGCAAATTATGAAACTAGGTAACTATAGGGAGGGAAATTTAAACCAGAGCTTCCAGATTTCACTTCAGAAATTGGTAAACCTCATTCAGTTCATCGTCTGGTTCATTGTGTATGTATGAGCAAATGAGCGTTTTTTGGAAAATGAGCTACACCTTTTGACAAAAGAGTTTAAGGATGAGTAGAGAAGTAAATACATTAAAGAGTTAGGATTACTTTAACATGCTGCAGTGCCGGTTTTGATTTGAGTTTATTGTTGGATCAATGTCTTTTGCATGCTTAGTCTAATTGCAACTGTTGTAATGGATACCAATTTGTCTTAAATTCCAAGAATATGCTTTATTTCTTCAATGAGACTGATGAAAGAAATGCTAATTGAAAGACTGCATTGATGAACAGACTCCAGAGGAGCAGAGGTTAACAAACACAAAGTGCCAAGATATGCAGAATAGGACGATAACTGAATCCCAAGTTTCCACATTTACTCAGATTTGGCAGGTCACGCTAATGATTTGACAATCTGGGCTGTGGATGGGTTTGTTTCCTTGTTTTGATGTGCTACTAGTTCCTGAATTCTAATTTTTTATTCGAATATTTTAAGGGATTTCTTTTTCATGAATAAATAAGACTTGTAAACTGCTCTGGAAAATGTTTTTAATGATGCATAAAATCTGCTCGTCGTCAATAATGTTGAAATTATTATGAGCCAGAAGTGGCATGCGTGTTTCTGATTCATCACATATTCGTGTCTTTTCTTCATGGATCTGCCAAGATAGTATTCATGAATAATCAATCATCATCATCCGTCATCATTAAACTGAAACTGAGATTTAAATCCCCGACCAGCAGTTTGAATTACAGACTTTAAGGGAACAGGCTCAGTAAAATATGCACCAAATGCAATAAGTTCTGCAGCTTTCTCTGGTACGTGAACGTACAGCGCACCAGAAGGGAAGTGCACCTTCCACAGTGCCATTAATCATGTGTGCATTTTGTTCAGCATATCAAGAGAATCAGGAGACACTGCGAGGACAGACATCGCTTTACATTCGCTGTTTATTGATTCTGGCAGGATTGTAAGTCTTGCTGCAACGTGTCAGCTAACCGCTAACCTGCCATACCCAACACATCTCCCCTCACTGATTTCAAATTAAATTTATTTATTTAAAAGGCCTTTAGGCAGACATTTACTCGGTGTCTTGATGTTTTCTCGCTGCTCTTCACTCAAACTTTCACCTGCACCTCCTCGGCCCTCTGGAGGTTTGCTATCTCGAACGTAATTCTCCATTATTGAGCACGTTCTTATGTATTTATACTTTTATGTTGTTTACCTGCAGCAGAGACGTTACCCAGGTGTAGAACCACACCAAATGCACATCAAGCTCTGTTTGAGAGAGTGTTGAAATTTACTGGTAAAGTTGTATGAAGTTAGACGACGAATATACAGTATATTTTGCAATTGGTATGTAGAAAAATCAGGGGGAAGAGCACTATAATTCAATGCTTCAATGTAATGCTTGGTTTTATTGTGAAATTGAAAAACATGTAAGGTTCCTCTATTGTTTTTGCATGAACACTTTGCATACAGTTTATTTAATTTGTGCAAAAGCTGAGTAAAACAAAGCCAATAATAGTATACTCTCCATCACCCAGGTCAAGGTAATCTGAGAAACTTCAGTAAAGAGCAACTGGACTTCTCTTTTAGGTTCTTAAAGTTGTTCCACCTTTCAATCTAAGAGGCTTCTTAAGTTCTGGAACTGAACTAAACTGTAAAAAAAAAAAAAGCCTCTTGGATGAGAAGTAAAACATATTCAAGGATCCAAATAATAAGTTCAGTAGCTGTATAGTGGTTTGCCATGGGACCATCCCCCTGTTTCCTCTCTTTGGGGTAAGCTCAGCTCACTGGCTGCAGGTTGTAGCATCAAATTATCTGTTCTGAGAGGTTATTTTAGTTTAGTTCGGTTCCAGAACAGAAGAAGCCTCTTAGATTGCAAAGTAGAACAGCTTCAAGAACCTTAAAGAGAAGTCCAGTTGCATTTTACTGAAGCTGCTTAAGCCAAAAATGTTTTGACATGAGACCATTTTCCATGTTTCCTCTCTTTATGCTAAGCTAAGCTAGTTGGCTAGCAGTTCTAGCATCAAATTAACTGCATAGATTTAACGGATTTATCAAAATACACCAAAAATGTGAGGTTTAATGGGAAGAGTGACCACTTTTTAATCACCTGCATGAACGTAAAACAAGAAATTTCGCCTATAAATGCCACCTCACTGACTCCGTGTGTGTATATGTGGGTATGTATCGGTTATGCAGATTGCAGAGCTGACCATGTCTGGCACATTAATTATAGAAAGAGATATGTAGCGGCTGTTGTTGGACGCGATGGCACATTGATTGCCAGTAAAGAAGATTTATCTGTCCAACATGGGGACATCTGTCATAGCGTGGAACAATGTTATCCCATCCTACCCTCTTTCTGGTTCCCTTTCACCATTTCTCTCTGGCTGGCATGTCCCATTTGGATGGTGACCAACAAACAGGGAGCAGGAAGAGCAAGCGAGCGAGGACTGCTGCTCCATAAATCAGTTAATCTTGCTGTGTGGTCGGAGCAGCTTCCCTGTAGAGCAGATGTTTAGCGTGATTAAAACTTTTTGTCTTGCTCATTAAAACCCCCTTTTCTTTGGACAGATGATGGCTTCTTTTGCCAGAAAGCTGAGCCTACCTCTGCGCTGATTAAGAGCAGGAGTTCCACTCTAAAATTCAACTTCTGCAATCTCATCTTGCATAGTACGGTGCAGCACAATGTGCGGTGACCAGATGTTCATGTAAAGCAAGTCTGAAACAGTTGTTCCGTGGTTTGATTAGCTCTGATGGAAAATTGTTTGCCAAAAAAAAATTGTTTATGCAATTTATCCAACAAAACGGACAAACATTTACTTTGTTTTGCTTCTTTTCTGTGTTTCAGATGATTGTATATTGAAAAAAACTACACTGTCAGAAGTATAAATACACATTACTCTAATACTGTTGACAATTTAAACTCTGATATTGGGTGACTTTACGAAGCACTTTTCTAAAACTGTGTTTTTGTTTTGGCCTGCAATCAGAGCCGTCTCGCCCATTAGGTAAATGCTAAGGGCACCTTGGCCTCCAGGGGGCGCCAAAAAATCTGCAAGTAAGCTGTATTCCAGTTCATCACACTCTAAAAAATAATGCCTGAGCTCAATAAAACTAATTATTGCAACACTTTGCATCATTTTTTGGAGTTATGACAACTTCTAATGAAATTAAGTTCAACCAACAAGCTACATTGAGCTAGGGAAGATTTTTTGTTCTTTCCTGCAAAGTGTTTACTTGAAGGGATTCAAAAGGAAACGTTGGATTTGTTGGTTTTCTGTTTAAAATTTGTAATTTTATTGATTGATTCAATCAAAGGTGCCTTTATTGACTTAATGATTGATGGCATACATACAAGTTTTTAAGAAGATTACTCATTAAAATAAAGTTGTTCCAAGTAGCATTTACATGTTATTTAAAATAAATTTTTACGTGTTCTGCACTTATTTATTGTGAATTATAAAGTTTTTAAGTTACTAATTTAAACATTAAGTTCCTCCATTATTAAGTTGGTCAGCAGGTCAATGTCATTAAGTTACCTCAACCTAAATTTAGTAATAAATCAACTAACGCAGAAATTTGAGTTTAAATTATACATAATGTTAAGTTGATGCACTTATCAACATTAAGTCAACTCAACCCAGCAAAATTATGTTTGTACCTTACATTGTTATCTACATTAGTATTTTTTATCCTGCAACTATACCTTTAATTAAGTGGAGGGAACAGGTCGCTTGACTTACTTTTCAGAGTGCACCCTACTTTCAGTGCTTTCTACAAAAGACACTCAGCATGTTGTTGGAGTGTTTGCATTGAACTTAAGTTGTATATTTCAGATTTTCCTGACATGAAGGTTAATTTGGAGATGACGGTCTGCTTGGATCTTACATCTTTGTGTGATTTTGGTCTGGAGTACCAACCAGTAGTTTTTTAGGCAGTAGATTTCTTCAGTCTCTGTGGCAACTGGAAGCTACATTACATTCATAGTGTGCTCCATAAAAAGTGGTTTTCTGAATCTGCTGTGCATGAACTTGACCTTCTTGCACAAAGCTCCGACCTCACGCTCACCCGACTCTATGGGCTGAGCTGGACAGTGGACATCAAACCAGCCTCATCACCCACAATCAGTGTCGGACCCCACTAATGCTCTTGTCACTAAATGGGAGCAAATCCCTGCAGGCAGGTTCCAAACTCTGGTGGGAAGCCTCAAACCAGAGGAGTGGAAGCCGATATGATGGTGTCACGTCCGCGTTGACCTCTGTTGCAAACTCACTGCAATCTGTCATTCAGCATTACTTTGATGCGTTCCTGAAAAAATGAAGCATTTTCCCCCATGTTTCGCTTTCCATATTCTAAGACAAATCAGTAGAAATCAAATCCTTTCTAGTTTTAAGAAAAAGTACCAGTGATTAAATTAGGAGCACAGACAGAGATGTGCATTGCAGCACTATTATTAAAGCCATTACAACTTGATTTCATTCAAGTTGCCACCTTTCGCCACACCTTGACCTTAAATATTGAACACTCTTTAACGACATTTGTCTGTAAATGCTCTTTTTGCACTGTTCTTTGTATATTCAGCGCGATGGGGGCGTTCGAGGTCATTCCGTAAATAGGTTAATCACGGCAGACGCAGCAAGCTAAGAGTTTGTTTGCACTGATTACTTGTTTATTGCTGCACTTGACCAAAAAAAAGCCTTTAAATCCTTCATGTCCATGGAATTCACCAATGTACCCAAGGGGATTTTTGTGGTTTTTGAGCTGCAATCTGTACTTTGTTAAAACTTTTGCTGGTCTAAGACTTGGGGGGTAAAAACAGAAATACCAACTGAACAGCTGTATTAGATTTTATTTTCAAAAAAACTGCCACCCTTATCTAAACATATGAAGTGACGCATGAATCAGACTCTGTTCCAAGGCTGAATTTTTAGTGTCTAGTGTTCTAGTTTTGCAGATTCAGTGCTCATTGTAAAGAGATATTGAATAATTGCATATACAGTCGTGAACAAAAGTTCGAAAAAAAATAGCCAAATGGACCTTTAACTGCTGTATGAATATTTTTGCAGCAGATTTTTTCAGATTTCTAATAAATTTACGGAATGAACCAAAAATATTTAGTTTTTTGACTGACTGACAAATACGCATGTTTCAGTCATTGCATCACCAGAAAACTAAGGCTTGTAGGAGTCACCAGAAACTTAACCCCTTAACGCCTATTGTCGAAAATTTGAAACATGCCGCTGCAGCCGATATAGCGTATGCATTTCCCCAATGCTGGTTTGTGCATATTCAGTACATACCTAAGAACCTTTTGCAAGCACTGGTTTCTCTTGTGACTGGTCAGAGTAGCATCAATTAAAGTTTTTTACCATGAATGACTGCTGCATCACACCTTTATATCCATTATGTGCTTTAGACAAATTAACAATCTCCACTTAATTTAACATCAGCTTGAAGCAAAAACACAAATAATATATTTTTTTTATATAATTGTAAATAAATTCAGGCGTCAAGGGGCTATGACTGCAATGATATGTCGGGTCTCCACAAGTGTACGTAAATTTTTGTTAAAGACCGTAGGTGCAATATTCCAGTGTCGACATACTTCTGGCAATGTTGTGTGTCTCTGGAGTTGGACTGATTGGGTTTGTTGGGAGTTAATGTGCATTTTTTCGAGGGTTTTCTCAAATATTACAGTCTAAATGCATGAAATGTTTAATCAACTCATGGAAATAGCAGCTTTAATAGTAAATATTTTGCGCTGACAGTGACAACTATTGCAGAAGACAGACTTTGCAGTGCATCATTCCTTACAGGATCACAGTGGTGGTGATTTCACATCTCCTCCTCCTCCTCCACCTCCTCCTCCTCCATCTGTCCTCCTTTGCTCTTGCCCTCCTTTTCCCTCCAAACTGAAGTCGCTGCCCCGTCAGGGCTCGTCTGCTTGTCGTGTTTTCCGTCTGAGAACCTTCCCTTCCCTCCCTCTGTCCCTGGTCCGACTGCCACACGCTCCCCCTCTTCCACGCTGCACTAGTTTCTGGGCATTTTGTGGAGGCCACGCAGCACAACACAACACAACACAACAGCCGCTAATCCTCGGAGGTTTGCTGCACTGTACATGTGTTTGCGCGGCCCAGTTTGAGGGTGTTTTTTGTGCGAATTGTTAGCGGAGTGTGTATAACGACGACAGGTGGCCGGGCTCCTGCAGCAATTAATTAACACCGCATTTATGAGAGGGCCTGTGAAAGAAGCGAACCCTCCAAATACACTTAAGCATGTTCCTGAAATGAACTCGTACAGTTTGGGAAATAATTAACTTGAATGTTAATTACTGGCTTGACTTTTTTTTTTTTTACATTCAATCTGCTGCTCATTTATTCCCTCACATGCTCTCTTTATCGTTCCTCAGCTCTTATGCTGACTCACTGACATGCTGCGGTTATCAGTCAGCCACACACATACACTCACTGTATGACTCAGCCCTCGTAGATTTTAGGCATCCACTTTGGCAATGAGATAGATGGGAGGTGGGAAAAAAATGCAAGTATTTTTTACCCTGCAAGTGTGTCAACTTCATTTTCAATCTGTCTGCTTTTAACTTCCACTGTCCGCTGTCACTTTGAGGTTCTCTGTTATTTTTTATTCTATTATTTCCTCCCCCGTCTTCCTTCTGTTCTCTTTTTCTTCTTCTACACCCCATTAAGTAGCGAGGCCACGGAGAGGAAGTGAATGTGTCCCACGAATGCGACACACCTTAATGGGCTTTGATTAGAGGCCATCGCAGTCACTCAACCATTCATTGTGTGCTCTTGTCACACTGTGCAAGAGTGTATTTGTGCGCGTTTGCGATTTTTAGGCGTCTCCTCCGTCTCCATGAAAGACACCTTGTTAACCGACATTGATTTTAGCTAATGAACCGGACATCGGCTGCCCTTCACTCTGCCGCCGTAGACGATGGTCACTGTCAGCATGAGAGCCGGCGACTATTTAGCACTCGCTCTCTGAAACAAAGTGAAAAACAACAGCTTTGGAGGCTAAAGATAGCAGCAGTCCCAGCTGCCAGTCTCTGATCAGAAGATGTTGAAGCAAAAACTGTATTTACTGTATGTGTGACTGCACTTTTTTCTTGCCCTTCTTGCAGTTTTATGAGCCATTCCGAGTCCTACACCAAACTGTGCTGCAAAGGCTTCTGCATAGACATCCTCAAGAAGCTGTCCCGCACCATCAAGTTCTCCTACGACCTTTACCTGGTCACCAACGGGAAACACGGCAAGATGGTCCGCGGGGTTTGGAACGGGATGATTGGGGAGGTGAGATTTAGCCGAGTTATTTAAAGAACGGGCAAATCCCTGAAAGCAGCAGCCGGTGTAGCTGTATTGAGTTGCGGCTGATGTTGTACAGACAATTAGAACGAAGGGTTTTAAAATGCTCATCCGCAGATTTAGCTAAATAAATATGGCCTTGGACAGGGGCAATCTCAATTACCTCAGACGAACGTGGTAGGAAAAATAGCACTGAATGCTGAGCCAAGGTTTTAGAATCACTGCATATAGTTGGAATCATTATTTTGATATCTGTTCCTTTCAGTCAAAATTATCCTATTGAGGTCATGAGTAACAAACAAATGCTAATGGAATTTAGCAGATGGTCCCTACAAAAATACAATAGGAAGTCAAAATACAAGGGTGATGAAGCTTATTACTTAAAGCAGCATTTTGGTTAAAGCTACCTGCAAGCAGTGGAGAAAGATATAAACACAACACTGACATACTGTTCTCATCTTTAGTTTGACTCATTGGATTACAGGTATAAGCCTTCAGTTGGTTGCACATACACCAATCAGTCACAACATTAAAACCACCGACGTGTAAGTTTATAACATTGATCATACTGGTACTATGTGGTGTTCTGCTTGAAAAAAAATCTTGGATTTTGACATCCATGTTGATGAGACTTAGACACCCAAATAAACACTGTCCCAGGACAAGCACACTCCCTCATGTAAATGGTAATCCCAAATGTCACTGGACTACCCCTGCAGTAAAATGCACCCCACCACATGGAAAAAACATCAAACAATCAGGAACATGTTGAGGAACATGACAATGGCCCAACATGTTGATTTGACCTCCAAACTTCCTACACCCCATTCTGATCAAGCATCAACAGGATGCAGTGGAACAAGTTGGATTGACAGAGGCCCCACTGCATAAGCCAGAGTACCCAAAGGATCCAGTGCCAACGTCCTGGTTCCAGCCCCCATAGGACACCCTGAGAGGTCCTCTTGTCCATGTCCAGTGGTTCAGAGCATTTTTGACCACTTAAGGGGGACCAACACATTGTTAGGCAGGTGGTCATAATGTTATGCCTGATGGGTGTATATCACAAACCTTTCTCCTCTGTGGTTGGTAGGCCTCACTCAGCCTCCTCACTCTCCCTGTCAGCCTGTTTCTCCCTCGTATACGCTCCTTTGTTGTCAGCAAGGAGAAAAAAGCATGTCAGAGGGGTTTGGCACAATGGGACAGGTGGATTGGACGGAGAAAGACATGTGCGAGTGCATGATTCTCTTAAGGGATAAAAGAGCTCAATAGTGCTTGATTATCAATAGCCTGATGATGATGAATATCTTTGATGATGTATCATGCAGCTTTCTCCTTCCCTTCCCCTATATATGGCTGATATTTGGTAACTAAAGAATGCCTGAATTTCCCCAAGAGGATGAACAAAATCTGAGACTTTTTTCTAAATCCACTTCACTACAGGAAACAACAACCACCATGTCTGGCCGAGCAACATGCCACACTGAAAATTTTCTAATTTTGCCAAGGATTTGGACAGCCCTACTTTTTTGTTTTGTTTTGGTGAATCAGCCGTTTTATTCAGAGTGCATTAAAATTTTCCACTAAATAACTGCCTAATTTACCATTTTGATTGATATGATTGTAACTGGTCAAAAATACAAACAAGCAAGAGTATATTTCCCCCATTTAGCAGAATGATAATGAGGTGCAGCCACTATATCATCTTATAAAGTTGTTCCACGTCAGTTCTATTCTACATCCTGTCAACCCTGAGAAAAACAGCGGTGCATGCAAGTCCAATATTCACTCTCCTTTAAGACCTAGTTTAGTCTCCACTACAGTCTGAGGGATAAATCTGGCTGTTTAGCTGGCAAATGCTCCTTTGTGTACATGCAGTTCAGTGCTGGGAAGGTGTGCAGAGTGGGTATTATCAACGTTTTTTCACCGAAAACAGCAGGTGGAAACAACACTGATGAGAAAGAACTAAAACTGGAGACATGCAGGCCATAAAACTGAACCAACAGACACCAAAATAATACATAGAAGTCAGTCCTTTCACTTTTAGCATTGTCTCTTGAGTCATTGTTATTATAAAGATATTTAAATAGTGCAGCTTTAAAATCAAGTTTACTTCAAAGAATGAACAAAATACAAGTGTTGAAACATAAATCTTTAAAATCATAACAAATCTTTATAATTACCCTTAACAATTCTTAACCAAAAACCAGTGAAGGCTGCCACAACATCCTTCAGTATTACTAAAGAGGGAGTAGGTTGAGATGTGTTCTCAGTTTGGGTACATTTGCAAATTCAAATCAAGGGAAGGTTTACATGTTGCACTGGAGAAGAACAGTTTCCTGCAACTCCTTCAATAACGCATCATGTCTGGGAGCTAAAACAAAGCTAAAAGGTCAAAAGTTTGACACAAGGTTCTTATTCAACAGTCATATTTTACCAGGATGTCTTATGCTGAAATTGTAAAACTTGAAGTCATTTGTAGTGCTGCCAAACAAATGTAGGGGAGAAAAGTACCTCAAAGCTGTACTCAAAGTTATGACTTCCCATCTCTGCACAGCAGTACAGTGTGTAGTGAGGATGCGCGTTGTGACACTTGCACTGCACACAAGCAAGAGTTGCTTTGATGGGTTTTATGTAGGTCAGTGGTGTGAGGTCCTGCATATACATATGGAGCGAACACACACTTTTTTCTTTTACCCCCAAAACACCAAGCCACATCAAACACAGCTGCATCTGAAAGTGAAACACCCCGAACAGGTGTTCCTCAGGAGAGAGTTCCTGCTTGTGTTTCGGCGCCTGAAGGCACTCTGTTTTGGGCTTGTAGCTGTATAATTGTGTGTGTGTGTGTGTGTGTGCAACAAAAAGATAACAAAAAAACTGCAAAAAATCCTGCTTTTCAGAAAAGCAACTTTGAATATGAGCACCCTCGAAATGCAGCGTTCTCTCTTCCTAGATGAGACAAATATTTTCCATTTATCTCCGCCATTATTAGACTCATGGTGCACTGTAGAGCACAACATGTTTGCCGCTTGTGGCTTCACTGTTCAAAAAGGGACTTGCTCATGAAATTCAGAATGCTCTTTTTTACAGCAAAACTTCCCCGCTGATTTGTTTTCCATTTCTTCTCTCAGGTTTTGTACAGACGAGCCGACATGGCCATCGGTTCTCTCACAATCAACGAGGAACGTTCGGAAATCATCGACTTCTCCGTGCCGTTTGTCGAAACGGGCATTAGTGTTATGGTAGCACGCAGCAATGGCACGGTATCCCCATCTGCATTTCTTGGTAAGAAATACAACAAGGTCCTCCACATCGCTTCTGTTCAAACTGGTCAAAACATCTGTTATCCTGCAGTGTGATGTGCATGTTTTTCTATGTTGCTGCCACCTCCTTCCCCACCACTTTCTTCCAGGATGGCCTACTTTAAACAAGTTCTGTCTCTGCAGATGCTTGAGGAAACTTCCCATTAAGCTTTTATCCCACCAATAACTGTAGCCTACAACTAAATCCCCTTATGCACCACACATACCTAAATCCCTTTTCCAAACCCCAAACAACAAAATTCAGCACAAAATCCTCAACAGTGCATTTCCCTTGCTTTCATTTTCACATCAGTCACTTCCTTCGTTCTCTCCCCTGCTATCCTCCTACCACACATGGTGACCCCCACTGGCTGAGGTTTAGAAGCAGGAAGCACAAAAGAGACTTAACTTCAATCCATGTTTGTTCCTTCACTTCCCCTCCCCATCCAGAGCCGTATAGCCCGGCGGTTTGGGTCATGATGTTCGTGATGTGCCTGACCGTGGTGGCTGTGACGGTGTTCGTGTTTGAATACTTCAGCCCGGTCGGCTACAATCGCAGTCTGGTGAGCGCCAAAGGTGAGTTTTGCACCTCATTCACTTTCAGTGGTAGAATTTGATCCACTTGGGTACAGGGGATGGTAGATGAGTGAATAATAAAGAATAATTAAAAGAGGTGGGAAAAGACCAGTGAAGTCCATATTTGTCACAGATTTTCATGACTGTAATCTGCAAAGTCTGATGTTTTTAATGCATAAAAATGGCCAAGTTGGTTCAATTTGGTGTCATTTGTATTGACTTCCTCTAACAATATCCACAAAATAGCTTGAATCTACTCAATTTACCAGGTTTTACCAGGAGTTTCACTGTAAGACTGCCTACATGCACTCCCGTCTGCAGGCCCGGAGTACCTCAACCAGATTTTGGTTCGAGGGCTAATCAATCCCAGAATGCAGCGCCGACAGAGCGTGCCTCGTCTCCGGGTCCGAAAGGTCACTTTCCCGTTTTAATTAGCATTCGTCGCTGCGCTAATCGAAGTGTGATTGATGGTGGTGGCACCCTCCGTTGCTGCACATGAGCAACGGTGGCAGAGAGCGATGGAGGTGGAAGAGGTGAAATTGTTCCGTTGCTTGAAAGTTCACGGAAGGACATTAGATGGCTCGTGAATACTCACACACTGAACAGGGGACATATTTGTTTGATGCAACAATATTCTGAAAACAGAATCGTCTGGCTATACTTAAAGGGTCAGTTCACCTAAATTTTCTAACTTCCTCCTGGTGGTATTTTGACATGCAGATATTCTCGATTTTGTTGTCCCAGATTGAAATTTCTACAACAGTTTACTGCTTTTTGCTGAGGAAATAGCCCTCATAGAAAACCACGTCACTCTTTTTCTTTAAATGCTTGATAATAGGATGCTTACATGTAAAACCTTCTAGCAATAACAAGAATTATGGCTCTTGTTTGTCAGAAGCAAAGAAGGAAATTACGTGACGTTTTTTAAAAGTAGAAAGAGGAGATCTGGGTGGCTGGACTGATCAACAAAGCACTCAAGAGGGATAGCCACTATATGTTGCTGACCAAAAATCAACGTTGGCATCGTTTAATCGTGATTATTCCTTGAACCTTAATCGAGTCTTTATTTTAACCCAAATTATGATCATTCCCTTCTGTCCTACTCGACTTGTGTTTTTCCTTCATCCAACCTTCATCCTCTGAACCCCAAAACCTGCCAGTGGGTTTGAAAGGTGTGTCATCTTTTTTTTTTTTTTAAGTCCAAAACTTACACCATTCCCACCCTGCCAAAAACTGTAAAAACAGAAAGTACCGTCAGATTTTCAACTTTCTGAAGGTCCTTGAACTAATCACTTGTTATGAGCAATTCAAGTCATGTCAGCATGTCATTAAGCTACTACCAAGAGTCCTAAAATAAATGCAGCATGGTTAAAAAAATACAAAAGAGCAACTTGTCAGCAAATACTAACAATACACATTTAGCAGTAAACAGTAAAATGCCACAGATGGACTCAAAAACGGACACTGAGGCAGGAGTAACATGCAAATATCCTGACTGCTTGAACCTGGATCAAATTAGTTTTGTTGCATGACCTTGAACTGCTTTTCATGGAACCACTTTAGCCCCAACTGATATGTTAGGTTCATTCAAGTCAGGTGTCAGGTTCGTTTTGTCACACAAGTTTCCAGCATGAAGTCGCCTTATGGAACTAAAATAACCCACAATATGTGGGACTATCTGAAACAATCCTGGCTTATTTGGTAAACTTGCTTCATGTAAAAGACACAAAGAGCATTTAGAACAAACAAAACTTCACAAGCGCTACAAAGGCGAATTGGCAGCTGAGAATCTGGCGAAGAGTGACTGGAGAGCTGCTGTCTTTATACTGAGGAGGAGGATTAGTGAAGCACAATCAGGTGAGCTTGATTGCAGGATTCAGCACAGGTGAAGAATCTGCTGGTGAGGAACCGCCACGACAGAGAGGGGAGAAAAGCAAGATTCAGCAGAAACAATAAAACACATATAGACATCAAATATCTATCTAAGTGCTACCTTTTTTGCCCCCTGTACTGGGAATACCTGTTGGCACAATTTTATGAAACAAATAGTAAAGGAAATTCTCGTTTTTAATAATTATTTATAGCATTTTTACTTTGTTATACTTCACAAAGACTATTTTTGAGTTCTCTCCACTTCTAGTCATAGTTGTACTGTTTCCATAGAGGTTAAAGGGCTTTTAATTGCCATACTGTTGAGCCCACAGTGAGCAAAAATGTGAAAATAAAATTTAAAAAAGGATTCTGGGGGTTCAGAGGGTTAAACATGGTTTTGTATGACACCTGTCTTGAAGATTAAAAGCTGTTCACAACGCTGTCTGTGGATAACAAAGAGACAATGATTCGAAGAAGAGCAGACATGTGACTTTTTAAATGTAATTTTTCTACGCTGTAACCACCACAATGAAACTCATTCACCTCTTTTGCTTTGGGCTGAACGAGTTTCTTTTTGGATGTAATTCTTTGAGTGACCAGTCCTTCAAAGAAATTTCCAAACACAGCTCCTTCTTTTCTCACTTTAGCCCGAGGACGTCTCAGAATTGAATTGAACTGAGGATCTTGTCACACTGAACCTCTCTTCTCTCTCTGTTTCCTCAGCTCCCGGTGGTCCGACGTTCACGATCGGGAAGTCGGTGTGGCTGCTGTGGGGCATCGTCTTCAACAACTCCGTCCCCATTGAAAACCCTAAAGGAACCACCAGTAAGATCATGGTGCTGGTCTGGGCCTTCTTTGCTGTCATCTTCCTGGCTTCCTACACTGCCAACCTGGCTGCTTTCATGATCCAGGAACAATATATCGACACGGTGTCTGGGCTCTCGGACAAGAAGGTAAGAGCCTGAATGGAAGTTTCACTCGGAGTAATAACCTCACTGTGATTATGAGGCCGGACGGATGCTCAAAGTTCACAAAGACAGGCTGTTTTTGTGGAGCTGTGAGATATCTTTGTGTTTGAACCCTGCCACATCTTCTGCTCTTTTCCCCGTTCATCACTCTGCATTGACTAATAAACCATGAAGGGAAGAGAGAGACAAAAGACTTACAGAAGAGCCTTCAAGATGAAGTCAAGTAAAAGGATTTCATTGTGAATGTCTCTGTCCTTTTCCTATCAGCAGGGAGCCCAGTGGCATGAATGACTAATCAATTACTGCCGTCTGTCAATACAGATGGTGTCTGAGTCTCAACTTGTCCTGTCAGTATTTCGGTACGTCCGTCAATATTCCCCCTGTGCCGTCTCCATCTTCTCGTCTCCCTCGCGCTGTTAAAACAAGATTCGCGAAATGTCAAACGATTAGAGAAAACAGTCGAGCCACGGAGGAAAACAACGCCCACGCACTTTTCACTACCACTTAAATGTGTGTGCAAGACGAACACACCCAAGGCTGGAAACTGGGCCTCAGAGGAGCTTTAAGAAAAACGCATTTCATTCTTCATACAGAGCAAAAACAACCCCCAGGCAGGGATCAGCGGAGCCACCTCAGTGATCTATGGCTGCATTAACTGACTATATTAATTTTATGCAGATGCATTAAGACCTGATATAAATCAGCCAACATCAGCTGCCCTTTAATTCTGAGATCCTACACAACAAAAGGATTAGTCTTGTTTAGGTCGTAGGCTGGTACGTTCACATCTCTCAGGTTTAAAGGATAAGGCTCTCGATACTCAATATCCTTCCCTTATTGTCAGGAAAAGATTAGTTAGTCTCAATAAATATCCTACCCCATCAAAGTCTTGTTCCAAAAAAAACCCACTCAAACCTGACAGGCATAAATAAGTTTTCTATAAAAGACTTGAGGTTAGTCAGAACTTAATCTGAAATTTCCAGAGGATATACAGACTTAAAATGCGCAGACCGAACACCAACACTGGGAGCAGCTTAATGAACCATTTCGGGATGCAAATTTCTACTAATTTCCAGGCAAGTTTCCTGGAGACAATAGAAATAAAGGCCAGTAAGAATTCCATTGTTAAATTAGATATGGCTAGGTGTGCTTAAATCCTTAGATTTCTTTTAAATGAGCATTTTTGCAACCTAATTTTAAATTAATCCAATTTTTCCATCTTAATTATTCACTTTACCCAACATAAACATGATTTTGTCATTAGACTGATCATTCTGTCCTTTTCTTGACTCTGTGACCTTAATTGTGAACCTCATATTTAATTAATCCAATTTTTCCATCTTAATTATTCACTTTACCCAACATAAACATGATTTTGTCATTAGACTGATCATTCTGTCCTTTTCTTGACTCTGTGACCTTAATTGTGAACCTCATATTTCGCATTTTTGCATGTCCAGCCATGCACTTACTAATTGTCAGTAGTTGATCTGTGTGGTATTCGTTGGGTATATACTAGGTGCGCTCATTTTCCTAGGCAAAAACCACTTGTCGGTGAGAGGAGGTGTCACGTTAAACAAACCATGCATCTGTCAGAACGATCAAGGTGTTATTAATGATGAAAAAAATGGCAGCAGTGAATGATACCTGCCATCTGCTCTGCTGTTTATTAGGTGTATTTATGGTACTACCCGACCTATTTGACATTACATCATTGGTTGGCGTCAGGACCAGCCATGTTGTGTTTGTATGAGGCATGTGGTCGAGGTAGGCGTATACGCTGCTGTCACCGCTTGGATTGAACAAGGCATCTGGTGTATGTGCTGGCTTTTTAAAAGGTGTGCAGGCTTTACTCGATGGTGTGGCGAAGGTGCAGACCCTCAGTAATACAATTGGAAACCTGCATGACCCAATTAAACTGAGTATAATGTGGGCGCAGACTGTGGATTGAGTTTCGGTTTCTATTAACTTAGTGGACTTATTAAGACCTCGACCCAAAGCCCGTTTAACCCCAATGAGGAAATAACTTTTTAAAAAATGGGTCACAAATGCATTTTGAGTAATTTAAGCTCACATTTAGAAATAAAAGTTCCATCACAATACAAAAAGGAATAAAACGGAGTATGTCTTGCGATGTGGCACACAAATATGACACATGGTACAAGACTGAGAGTCTGTCGGTCATTAAAAGACACTGTATAGCGTTGAGGATATTTCACACACCTGGATTCTACCTTTGAATAAGACAACAAACACACTGCTAAGTTGTCTGTAAATGTATTATTGTTAACAATGTGGAGAATCATTTCATCATTGCAATGGGAAAGACCTCACTCCTCTCTCCCCGAAGGAAGAAGCACAATCCAACCGCATCTATAGTGAACACAAACTCTTTCCTATTAGATCGTTATAAAAAGTTATAAGTTTAAACCTCATGGTACTGTTGTCCACACCATGTTAGAAACACAGAGTCCATCTTTCCTAATCCAAAAACCTTTTAGGGGTGTAAACATATCTTCTCTGCTTCACCTCAAACCTTAACTTTTCCATAATAAAGCTTAGCTCCAAACATGCATGTACATAAAATGAACAACCATATAATAAATGATAACCTAATAGCTTATGGTTAATTTTACTGTCACAATAGTCAGTGGTAGTTGGAATAAATGACTTTTTCAATGTGTTCGTCCTGGTTGGAGGGTTTTTATATTGGCAATCAGACGGAATGAAGTGGAATGAGGTGGGTATGAAGAGGGTTGTTGTTTCTGAGTGGTGCTTGTTAAAGCGTCCTGAGTTGCCTCAGCTGGACGCACTGCTGGATCCTCTTGAATTAAACCATTATGCTGCAGCTCTGTGTGCCAAAAATTACTTTCCTATACAACTAAACTCCCATTCTGCTTTGAGAGAAACATATTTATGCTGGATTACGCTTGTTTGTGACACAAGCAAACGTATCACAAATGTGTTTCAATAAGGAGAGATCATATAAAAGTAGAGAATAAAAGTTTCTGCAGAAACATGCAAGAACAAAGTATTTTGGCGGTTAGACTCCAGTGAGAATCAACATCATAGAACAGAGTCCCAGATGAAGGTAGAAGATGAGGACAGGACTCCCCAGGGTTTAGACGCTGGTGGTGGTGGAGCAAAGTCAGCAGATGGCTGATGGAGACGGGCTGAGACGAGACTGGACAACCTGGATGAGGTGGGGATGAAGGGGAGGAGGGAAGCAAAATCAGAGTGACAGAATTACAAGGAAGTTAAACAAAACTAGGTCTAGGAGCTGATTGGTGAGCAGAGAATGGGGCAAGCAGTTTCTTGGATGAGTGCAGTGACGTTGAAGTTTAACGTGAAGTGATTCTGACAGTGTCGCCTCACAGCTAGAAGATCCCCGGTTCACGTCCCAACCTGGGATCTTTCTGTGTGGAGTTTTCATGTTCTCCCTGTGCATATGTGGGTTTTCACCGCGTTCTCTGGCTTCCTCCCACAGTCCAAAAATATGCTGGGGTTAACTGATTCTACATTGATACTAAATAGTCCATGTGAATGTGAGTATGCTTGATTGTCTGTTTCTATGTGTAGCCCTGTGATAGACTGGCGACCTATCCAGGGTGTCTCCTGCCTTCGCCCTGAATTGGCTGGGATAGGCTCCAGTCCCCCCATGACACTATAGAGGAATAAGTGTTCTATAGATAATGGATGGATGGATGGATATGTTTGCCATTATTGTCTTGCTTTATTGCTGTGCCTTTTTATCCAATCACTTATATATTAGATGGGGCCGGAGTCATCACCTTGGTAACCCAGAAAATGGAGGCGAAGCTTCAGAAAAGTTGCAAAAGGCTTGTATTTTATCCCAAAATGTGCCATTTTTCTAAATCCTAACCAAGCAAAATTGGTGCCCAAACTTAACCAAGCTTTAACAAGTAGTTATCTTAGTGAAAGTGTCAACCAAAGTGGGAAGTTATTCAAAATCTAACTGTGTAGTTTTGGTGCCAATTTGAACCAGTTCATGACCTAAACCAAAACTTAAGAATAACGTCTCCTGATTGAAGGTCCAGTTGCTGACTTACACCACCATCCCTACCTCTTAACTCTTTATGCAGACTTTGTTGGCTCTTTCAAACTGGACGTCTTTCCTACTACATCGCAGTCTTACCTTTCAAAAATATGATTCTTCTGAAGCATAAATGGGAAGGTAGTTTAGTTGTATAGGAACGTAATGCTTGGGAGATGTGGTTGTAATGTTGAGAAGCAAGAGTCTGTCTGTTCCGCAACCTGCTCTTTAGGTTACTGGGGTTAAAATAGTGGCTTGGCATCAACATTGGACGTCTTTTGATTGACTCAAAGCCAACTACAGTGGCTATTAGGCCTTGGCTACACGGACAGCACTTAGCCGACTCAGTTCATGGTGGATTTTGTTGTTATTGACCAGAAAAGGAAAGATTTAAAACAATGCTGACATTCCTGTATGCACCTTGGAACTTTATTGCTTGATGCATTTGTTCCTCATATCCATTCTGGCTGCAAAGAGATCCTGTCTTAATGCAATTACAAAGTCTACAGTCCTTGTTCTGGAGGTTTTCCAAAGTTAAGGTATTTTTTTTATGTGAACACAGTGTTTTCTTATTAAATCATGGGAGAGCCCCAGTAACACAAAGCAGGAAATAGTCGCAAAAACTGCAACGATGGAATATAGACACTGGATTTATCAAAGTCAAACTGCTGAAGCCTTAGATTAACTTTACTTAAGCTGAAAATGTGACTATAACCTTAAGATAGACGTGAAAATTGTAAACGTGTCCCGTTATTCCTAATCTTTAGGCTGCAATCTGGGCTTTCATTCAAACAGCTGATAATAAAAAAGCATCTGAACTGAATCCTTTGTGGCAGTGGCTGAAGAGTGATTATATTAACACACATACACACTCCCACTCACACGTTTTGATTGGCCCATTCATTTGCGCTCGGCTCAAAAGGTCAATGCCGTAACCAAGATGAATAGATCCTTTTCTGTTTACCGTCTAATTGAGCTCTAACAGACGGATTTCTGCTTGGCTCTGCGCGAAACGTCACCTCGTGAAATGTGAACTTCGATCGGGCACAGATTGAACTGGATTAGGATCATCTGTGGCCAGCCAAGTGATTCAAACAGATGCACGTTGACTGATATCAGATTTAATCGAATTGAGGTGAGCGAGTGTCTTCCAGTCCATTTATACGGCAGTGAGTTTGCCGCTGATTAGATCAGTTTGGGGAGAAAAAATGGAATGACTTTAAAATGGATTTCATTTAACTGAGTAGTCCCTCATTCTCTTTACCTCTCTCTATCCCATTTCTTCATTCTGCTCCCTCTTTTTTGCCATTTTTTCTGTTCTTCTGTCTCTTTTGCCTCTTACTTTCTTTTCTTTACCTCTCCTCCTCTTCTCATGTCTTATTTCCCTCATTTCTCCCCCCTTTACCTTTCCCTTCGCTTTCCCTTTCTGTCCTTTTCCTTTCCCATTCCATCCTTTCCCTTTCTGTTTTTTACTTTCTCTTCTCTTTCCTTTCCCGTCCTTTACCCTTCTGTTCTTGGCCTTTCTGTCCTTTACCTTTCTGTCCTTGATCTTTCCCTCTCTGTCTTTTATCTTTACCTCCCTGACCTTTATCTTTCTGTCCTTTACCTTTACCTTTTTTGTTCATTACTTTTTCCCTTCTCTTTCCCTTTCTGTCCTTCATCTTTCCCTTACTGTCTTTTCTGTACTTGATGTTTCTGTTCCCTTCGCTTTCCCTTTCTGTCCTTTATGCTTCTCATCCTGTCCTTTACCCTTCTGTCCTTTACCTTTCTGTCCTTTACGTTCTTTATCTGTCTGTTCTTTAACTCTCTGGCCTATATCTTTTTGTCCTTTGCCTTTCCCTTTTTTGCTCTTTGATTTTCCCTTCTCTTTCCATGTCTGTCCTTCATCTTTCCCATTCCTGATCTTTACCTTTCTGTCCTTTACTTGTTCCTTTCTGTACTTTACCTTTATGTTTCTGTTCTTTACCTCTCTGTACCTTTCTGTTTTTTCCGTGATGTTTCCCATCCTGTCCTTTTCCTTTCTGTCCTTTACTTTTCACTTCTCTTTCCTTTTCTGTCCTTTACCCTTCTGTCCTTCATGTCCTTTATCTGTCTTACCTTTAACTCTCTGTCCTTTACGTTTTTGTCCTTTACCTTTACCTTTCTGTCCTTTCTCATACTTCCCTTTACTTTTCCCTTCTCTTTCCTCTTCTGTCCTTTACCTTTCTGTCCTATACCTTGCCCTTTCCATCCTTTGCCATTCTGTCCGTTATCTTTTCTGTTCTGTCTTTTACCTTTCTGCCCTTTTCCTCTCTGGACTCACCTTTCTGTCCTTTATCTTTTCCTTTTGGCACTTACTTTTCTGTCCATTCCCCCACTTCTCTTATTCCACTTTCCTCTCCTTTAAACTCTCCTTTCTTCTTTTCTCTTTCTGTCTTTTTCCTCTTTTGTCCTCTTTTTCCCCTTTCCCTTTGTTTTTTCTTCCCCCATGTCTTTTCCCCTTCTTTCTCTGCTATTTTCTTTCCCCCTTTATCCTCTTTTCTCCTTTACCTTTGCTCACTACTCTTTCCTTGCCTTTTTCCTCCTCTTTTTGCTTTTCATTCATCTTTATCTCTTTCTTGTGTTATTTCTGTTTCCTTTCCTTCATCACTTCTTTTTACCTCCTCTGCTCCTCTTTTTTTTAAACATTTCCCTCACTTGTTTGCCTCTCTCTCTTTTCTCCTGTCTCTCCATTTCCACCGCCATATTCTGCCCTCCCCCATCTCCCCCCATTTCCTCTCTCCCTCCCTTCAGTCTCTCTCCTCTCCTTCTGTTTTCTCCTCATTTGCTTCCATCTCTTCCCCCTTTTCCTCACCTACCTTTTCTTACCTCTCTCTGTTTTTTCCCACTCCTCATCTCTCTGGTCTTCTCCCCTCCCTCCCTTCCCCCTCATCCTCTGTCTCCCCCCACAGTTCCAGAAACCACAGGAGCATTACCCTCCTTTTCGCTTCGGGACGGTCCCAAATGGGAGCACGGAGAGGAACATCCGAAGCAACTACCCCGACATGCACACACACATGATGAAGTACAACCAGAAGGGGGTGGAGGAAGCCCTTGAAAGCCTCAAAACCGGGTACAGTTTTGCTGATATTTTAACTATATAGACAATTAAACAGGAAGTTATATTCATCTGACTGTCATGCAACTGAAGACGGCACAATAATCATAATGATGCTAATTTGGGTGATGCAGCAGAAGTTCGATGCTCTTTTGTGTTGTACCTATTTTAGAATTAGGCCAATGTGATGAGTGTATTTTTAGTTGCAAAGTCTTGTCGAGCGCAGCTTAATTTGTATAGAAAAGCACTGTCAAATTTCCCATCTTCACAGAAGAACCAGCTCACTCTTAAAATACTTGAAGAGGCCATTTTGGGACCATTAACTTCAAATTGTGTCTTTTTTATTGATTTTCTCGTGTCAGTGTGGAATGAAAATTAACTTTCAGAGAGCTGAAAGTCGTCTGGAATGTTAATGCATCAGTGTGAACATTATGTCACCTTTGATTCTGGTTCAGTTCCAGACCGAAATATCTCACAGCTGTAGGATTGATCACAATTAAATTTGGCAGCCACATTTTTGGCTATAAGAAGGCAACTCTTTACTTTGGTTCCACCATCATTTTCTGGAGTAATGTCTCGATAACAATTAGATAGATTACAATGAAATCTCGTGCAGATATCCACGATACCCTGAGGATAAACGACAAGGACTCTGAGATGCTATTAGACTCTTTTCTAACCATTTCTTCCTGGCTCTCTGCTCAGTCACTGGCACTACCACATGTACAGTAACTTTGGCAAAACATTTCCAAAATGCTGACTAAAGGTTCACTGTGATGGATTGCCAATCTCAGGCAACATTCAGGTTCCTACAAACTGGATTGTTTCTGAAATTAACTGAAAGCATCGTCAGCCAGGAAGGTAGGAAAAATAAAAAAACTTATGGTGTGCTTTTGAACATAGTCAGCAGAAATTTAACGTACACAGCATTAATGTTTAAAGGGGTAAAATGTGCCAAAACACTGGTAGTGTAGGATCCTATAAGAGAGCACTTAGGATGTAAATGCAGTTCTAACATATGAAAGTAGATATGGAAGATATTCTCTCAGACAGACACGTTGGCTTCATCAATCTGTTAAAGTGATAGTATTCTTTATAGTTTCAGTCAGACATACACAACTCTTCTCTTTGGAGACGCTGCAGGTTTTAAATAAACTTGGAGGAAAGACTCCTACAAACTTCTAGAAGCGACAAACAACTTCAGCTCCTGTTAACACACTGTTATAAACACACACACACAAAAATTACATTCATCATTGAGGATCATTAATCGAAGCTATCAGTGTCTGTTTTCATGGCAGGGAGGTTATATTTTTATCGGTATTTGAGTTTGTAACCAATAGATGAGAAATTGTAAAGCGAAGTGAATGAGAAAAGTGCTTTGGAAGTTGGCGGCTGAGAGCAAATGCAATGTTTTTGGACAAATATTGGTGCTGAAATTCAAAAACAGCCTAATCCCTTCACACACTTCAAAGTATTGTCGCTTATCTGTGCCTACCTTCGAACGTGTTGGCATTCAGTTCAGACTTCACCCATGTTGAAAATGACGGTGAAACAAGGTCCAACCGAATAAGACTGCTAACACGTCTTTACAAAGATATGTTCAGGGTGCTCATTCAGACATGAAGTCAACACTTTTAGTTGCCGTCAGATTAGTCTGACTCAGGTTAGTGTTACTCAGATTAGTCTGTCTGCAGGTATGGGCATGTCATTGGCCGTTCATTTTGCGATCTGCATTTTACCGTTCTCAACATCCACTTTACCATGGGAAAAAGTTTTACCATGGATTTGGGTTGTGCTCAAACACAGCCTCTCTAGTTTATCTATGAATTAGCTGTTTGCCAATGCGTGCAAATGTTCCACCAAAACAATTCCATCATTCGCAATTTTGAAGGAACACCAAAGCTGCCTACTTTACTTAGCAACACCCAAGATGACTAGAATTGGTATAAAGACAAACAAAAAAATTGAGTGTATTTATCCCAATAGCAGAATAATAATTAGGTGCAAAAAAGTGAGACTACTGTCAGGTTAATGGAAAGGAGTGCAAGTCTGAAAAGGGCTAAAGCGGATCTTTCTGCTTGCAGGAAACTGGACGCCTTCATCTATGATGCTGCTGTTTTAAACTACATGGCTGGGAAGGATGAGGGCTGCAAACTGGTAACTATTGGCAGTGGGAAAGTGTTCGCCACCACGGGATACGGCATCGCTCTGGAGAAAGACTCCCGCTGGAAGCGACCCATTGACCTGGCGCTGCTGCAGTTCCTCGGAGATGGTGGGCACAGATGCAGACTTGCACAACATAAAGCACAACACATACCTGCACACACGCAGTCACATTTCCCTCAGCTTTATCTGTGTTTATTTCTGTCTCACTGGCACACTGTGTGTGAACCGAGGAACTGGCGTCAGTCCAGTTCAGTGTGTGCTGTATCAGCAGGGAAGTGGGCTTACAGGGAAGAGTTAATATCCTGGAGAACAGCAGGGAGTGTTAGGGATATGATTATCTCCGTTACACACTCACACACATACACACAAACACACATCCTACCTACGTACACACAGACAGAAACACACTCGCCATGACGGCCGCTGGTGTGGAGTTAATATCCTCCCTCCTCTGAGAGCTTAAGAGCACCCCACGCGTACGCTCACACTCACTCTGAGCTTTCCGTGATGATATAATAAATAGTGTGTTTATGGTCAACATACGGTAACTGAGTGATAAAACGGGCCGTGCTCCCTGGAGACGGCTGGGGAGAACTGAGCTCGAGAGGTGGCCACCTGTTCAGAGGCCTGGAGGAGCAGCTTACATGGAAATGACAGCTAATGGAGGATGTGCTCAAGCACTAAATTCTTTTCATATAAATGGTTCTTCATCAGCTTAGTAGCATGCATTTACGCCACCAAAGCATAAAGACAAAATAGTCTTATACGTATTTTTATATATTGCAGTGAGCATCTACCCTGTTATATTTTTTCACAGTTTTGGTTCATTGCTCCACTGGATTTGAAACAGAATAATAACTATATATTATGCACACAAATCTCCTTTTCCACTTCACTTATGCCCCCTTAAGCTATATGATATCTCTACTGAGTGAAATATTCCAACTCATGACTCGACTGTTTTTATTGCTACAGCTTCAAATAGAAATAGTGCAGACGTCTTATTTTAAACACACTTCTCCAAATGTCAGCCACACACATCGGATATCTTTGGAAACTTTGGGATCTTGACTGGAATAAATGAGTGAGGAGCTGATTTTTGACTTTGATTTGATGGTTTTCACATCTGCATTGGATTAGATGTATGACTTATGGTCTCTTTTATTCGCAGTAGAGAAGGATAGATATTCTAAATTCACAAACAAGGTGTGTTTTTTAAGGCCCAGCAGTAAATTGTCTTAAAGTCAGTCTATCTGAATCCGAGTTTCACTGA
The DNA here is from genome assembly GCA_024666655.1 of Dascyllus trimaculatus. Classification (NCBI taxonomy): domain Eukaryota; kingdom Metazoa; phylum Chordata; class Actinopteri; family Pomacentridae; genus Dascyllus; species Dascyllus trimaculatus. The sequence goes on along the minus strand of CM045463.1, from coordinate 9,114,411 downwards.
TGAAGAGCACATTAATCACCAAGGCTGGATTATAAACCAAGGCAAAAAAACTGTTCTGAGAGTCTGGAGCCTCAAGCTTTATGGTGATTCAACTACAAGGCTGCAATATCAAGTAGATCCTGAATTATTCTTGTGGCCTCGCCTAGACGTAATAAAATAAAGTTGTGTTTCATTGAATTACCACAAAATGGACCCAAACTGGCCTCTATAGTGTGCTGTTTGCACTTTACTCCCAGAAGTTTGGATGCAACAGGGCTTAATAACAAAAACTTATGCTGCACGGTCCCTGAACAGGTTAATCCGGCCATGCTAAATGGGCATTTATGTTAACAGAAAATACCCATGTTTACAACAAACATTCACGTCATGCAAATCGAAGTAGACTGCAGGCAACTCTGGAGTCAAAGTGTCTTACCAAACTGTTCTCAGTCCATCTGTTTGCATCAGATACTACTGCTTTGTTCATCTTAGACGTCCTTTGGCATTACTGTCACTTACATTAATTTTTGATCCTGGAGTTTGTCCAGTTTAGAAGAGCTTCATAAGGAGTTTGGAGAGGCGTAGACAGTGTAAGTCACAGGACTCTCACCCAGGTGACTGACGTTCATTATTTTTTCACTGTTATACCATGGCTTGAGCCTCTTTTTAATCACTGTTTGGTTTAAGGCACCAAAACAGGCAGTAACACCAGCAAAGTAAATTTGCTTATAGCAAGATGGCGTCTATGTCCGACATTCACACATTTTTATAGGTCTATCAGGTTACCCTGCACATTGAAAAATGTGACACCAAGGGGTCCTGAAAAGCTGCAGTATGTGATGAGTTGGGAGTGAGATCAGACTCAACATAGTGCTGTAGGATAGCTGGAAAATTCTGTGCTTTGTCAATAACCAGAATGCATCATTATCCATTCATAGACTCATTTGTATGACACATCCACAACAATCGGACTGGTTATGTGGAGATGGTTATCTTACACAGCAAAAAAATAGTCCTCAGCCCCCTTGGAAGTTTTCCTCTTTTATTGTTTTTCAGCACTGAATCATGGTCATTTTAATTTAGATTTATTTGTACTGGAATTTACAAAAAAGACTCTTACACATCAAAGTGAAAATGGATTTCTACATAGTAATGTCAGAGAATTTGTAGAACTTACGTTTCCTGTGCAGTCTTACAGAACTTGAACAGTTTTGCAAAGAAAAAATGGGGTAAAATTACAGCGTCCAGATGAGAAAAGGTTGTTTGAGACTTATCCACACAGGCTCAATAATTGCGGCTAAAGGTGCATCTATGAAATATTGACTTGCTGGGGGAGAATACTTATGCAATCCCTGATTTTACGTTATAAGAAATTTGCTTTCACTTTGACATGATATTGACCCAGATTTACTATTAGAAAGCAATAAAACAGGATCACTTAAAAGGGGTGTGAATGATTCTTATATGCACCACATCTTTAAGTTATTATACAATGTCAAGTCTCTTTCTCTTCTTTGTTCTGTCAAGTTATCTCACACTCCTGCTCATATTTCCCCTTTTTTTTTATCCCCTCTCTTCCCATAAACCTTCGTCCCTTCAGGAGACACTCAGCGCTTGGAGACGGTCTGGTTATCGGGAATCTGCCAGAACGAGAAGAACGAAGTGATGAGCAGCAAGTTGGACATCGACAACATGGCAGGCGTCTTCTACATGCTTCTGGTGGCTATGGGCCTCAGCCTGCTGGTCTTTGCCTGGGAACACCTGCTCTACTGGAAGCTACGGCACTCCCTGCACAAGTCCCAGAAACTTGACTTCCTCTTGGCCATCAGTAGGGTGAGGTTTGCAGATTTGTCCCTCGATTGTCAAGTTGTTTTTGTGAAAGAGCTGAGTTGTTTATGCATCCTCGGTTGGTTTGATAGCTGATTGAAGAAGTGGGGCTGAGAAATTGCTTCACTGATTTTTACATTGAGTATTTAGTTGAGTGACTGATTGGCCTGCTGTAATTGGATTAGTTGTATAACAGCTTGATTGAGAGATTGAAAGACTGCCTGGTCGATTATTTTGTCTCTAAGTGGCTCGTTGGCTTTTTCTCAATCTAATGTGCTGTTTTACATGAAGTAGCTTTTATGTGATGATGAATTAATGCAAATGGCTGTATTTGCATGTAATTACATGGTATCATTGAGGACCTTGTTATAATAATAGCTAAAATGGAACAGCATTCTTATTAAGAATAAGAAGGGAGGAGAGGGAGGAGAGATAAAAAGAAAGAAAAGCAGCTCTAATGCTGGTGTTTACTCAGCATTTAACTTTGATTGCCAAATGCTCTTTTGCAATTAGCCTAAATCACTACCCAGTTTGTTGATAATGTTGTTTGGGAATGTGGTTATTGAGTCAAAAAGCTTTGGCTGAAGTTATGGCTAGGGAAATGTTCATGGACTCCAGCCTCCTCTACTGTGTAATTATACCATTGTGCCTGGATCTGGGTTTTATCAGATTAACGGCTAAATGACTATCAGATCATTAATCCGTACGGGGCGGCCCCAAGGACCAAATTAAATTTGGCTCTTTCAGGATCTCTCAGCCAACTGTAAGCAGAGAACAGTCATGGGATTTGGCTCTTTGCTTGTCCACCGAGTTGGAGATTGTTCTGTAAAGGACTTTAGGCGTTTGTGTCCGTGTTCATTTATTGGGGCAATCCTCTCAGCTTAAACAGTTTTTCTTTGAGTCCCGGGAGAATACATAATACATTTGTGACTAAGACTTGCCTCAGTGATAAAACTGAGATATTAATGAAATCAGTTTTTATTTAACTGCCTATGGGGTTTTTATTATAGAGGTGGGTCAGCTCTTTGAGATGCACAAATTGGTAAAAATCCTATCTATGAAATTCTCCCCTTAGGACCATTGGGGCAATTCAAGGTCAAACAGTTTCTGGCTGCCCATCGACTTAATTACAACAGACCTGTTAATTTACTTCTCTTTTTTGTCTGTTTCTTTCTTCATCAGGGTATTTACAGTTGTTTCAATGGGGTGGAGGATCCTGGGCGTTCGTCCGGTTTGGCCAAACCTGACCTGACCTCCAATTACGCTCAAGCAAACATGCTCAAGATGCTTCGCACTGCCAAGGACCTGGTCTCCACTGCCAATGTTGAGAGCTCCCTGGACAACGCCACCAAGACCATAGAGCAGCTGAGCCGACATGGTGGCAGCTTGCCTGTTCGTGTGCCACAAGTTGCGACGGAGGCTGTACCAGGAGGGTTTGCTTACATTACAGAGAATCACTGCTCTCTTCCTCAGCGCTCCCTAACACCACCTCTGACTGCAGTGACCTCTCTGAAGCAGCAGAGGGGTGTGACCAGGCCAACTCCACTGCGCTACACACTTCCAACACGCTCAGCTTCGTGTCTATATGACAGACCGCTTCCTGTGTCCAGCCTCAGCAGCCCTCACCTGGCCGTCGGCGAGCCGCTCCCTCATCAGCACCCACATCACTACCAGACCACCGGGAGACTCTATGTAGACACCCATCCTCACTCGCCCTTCATCTCCTACACTGACCTCCAGCTACCGGACATCTACACCTCTCATCCCCTCTCCTCACCCCAAAGCCAGCACGTCTATGCTGGATTCTCACGACGAAAAAGGAGGTCCAAGAGTTTTCAGTGTGACGATGGGGATATAGAGAGGAGAAACCATGGGGACTTGGAAAAGGCCGACAAAAGTCCCGTCTGCCTGAGTGAGCTCAAAGCCAACCACCTCCAAGACAACCACATCTCTGCTCCAAGCGTTGACAATATCTATTCAGAGGAGGGGATGTGTCCTCGGGTAGACAACTACAGCTCTTGGCCCCCAGAGGACCTTGTGCTGAGGGGTAGACGCAGGCACCGCCGCCCCTCTTTTCTTAAAGCAACCTGGGGCAGCGAGCAGATCCACCAGCTTGATGAATCCCAGTCGTCCCTGTCCAGCCAGTCACCTTCAACCCTGCCGGACCTGTTCCCATGCATTCTCACTCCAACCACACCTTCCAAGGCCTACAACCCTGCCCATCTTCGAAACAACCTGTGCCTCCCAAGGAACCAGGCCTACCTCCACATAAGGGAGGACCAGAGGAAGCCAAATGGGCGTAAGGGCCAGAGGCTGCGCTACTCCCACTCCACCCACCTCCCCACATATGGAGAAGCAGTGCGACATGGGACTGGGTTAGGGCGGGGTATGGTTCGGAGAGCCACCAGCTTGCTAAGTAGACAGTATGCCCACTACCTGAACTCGTACCCTGGCCTCCCCCTCTACCACGGCCCCCTGGACCTGCAGCACCACAGCCAGGCTTCCAGCAGTCACCCTAGCCCCAGCCCAGTGTGCCAGTTGCTGGCTTGTGGTGGTGGACGATGTGGGGGTCAGCGGGCCCTGCTGTACCAGGACAGCGTTTATGGGGCCTACGGGGTCTATCAGGGGTCCCAGACTGGATCAGAGGCTCAGGCAGGTCAGGGAGCAGGGGGCCAACCTGTCGGAAGCCCTTGTGTACTTCGACCCTGGCGACGGGTATCCAGTCTGGAATCTGAAGTCTGATTTAAAACCATAAGGACCTCATAAAATGGAAAGTGTGGAGATACAGAAGACTCTTAAACATTACCACTGTGGAGAGAGTTTATTGGTTAGATTAATGTGAAGGGGTAAAGTTAAGATTTGAATTAACTGTTGATTTTCTGTTTGACTTTGTGTGGTAAAGAATAGAAGTTCGGGTCTCCAGATGTTACAGATGTTTAGGACTGATGTGATGTACACTACAGTAAGAAGACTGCACTGTCACCAATTTATCCTTGAGAGAGCTGGGGAAAGCCGGGGTTGGCAGGTTTAGCTCACTTGCTGCTTTCCTACGAACAACGCTTGTGTGTTTTCTGTGCTTTAATGTGCACTAAGATTTACAACAGTCCATGGTGTTGACGCATGGTTAAACTATAACCAGAGTTTTCATGCTGTGTGTTTGTTGTGTATATTTTCTTGTGGATGGTTGGGATTCAGTCTTGGGTGTCGTCTAGTAGATGAACTGTTTACAGACTGGGAAGAAGAAGTGGAGGAATAAGGGATTGTCTCTTTAAAATGCAGTCACCAAAAAACAAGCAGCCACTGTAGCAAGAATTTTTGAAGACAGATGTGATGTGAAGAGTTTAATTCCAACACGATACATTAAATATGGAAACACTTTGACATCCAGACACAGAAGAGCAACAGTTTTCTAGAATGAAATAATCATTTTGAGACATCTGTTAATGAATTTCAGGTAACTTCTTTAAATATTTATAATGTTTTGGAGCTAAACCCTTCACATCTTCTTTTAGTGATGAGTCAGAGGAAGTAGCGACTTTGTGAAAGCAGTCCATATGAACACAATCTGCAAAATGATGACAGTATTGGGACAGCACTGACCAGCACTAGGTGTCTTAAACCATGGACTCTTGTTCCTCACTGGGTCTCACTGTGAGGCCACAGTACAGCACAACATCACACAGGGCCTCACGTTAAATTAATTCTGTATTCTAAGTACTATATCGATATAGAGAAATGTGTTATTTGAGGCTGGTTAGTGTCATATTCATGTATTCTACATATAAGAATTTATAGTCACTCTTTTTCTAAACACACCTCTGGCACACTCTGAGTTTTTCTTTTTGTAAAACTGTTGCTGATTTACTGGAACATTTGTTATTACTGTATTAGCTCTATTAGTTGGCCTATATAAAGATTTTCATCACTCCCTGTTTTCCACTCTTTTATATTCCCTCATCATCCCTCTTTTCCCCCCATCTCTAACTGTTTAATGATCAAATTTAAATGAGGTAATTGAAAGCTATTCTAGTATCTATATTACCTGGTTCCCTCACCCTGTAATTAATCACTTAGACCAATTAAAGAGCCTTTTTGGATGAACGTGCACGTGTGCCTCTTTTTTGTAGAGTCTTGATCTTTCTGCCTATGCCTACATCGTGGAGAAAAATGGTGTTTTAATGGAGAAGGGCTTGCCAGACATTTTGGGTGTTCTTGCCAAGAGCCAGATACCACTCTCAATATGAAGCCATAGCTAGTAGCTAAGGATAAAGACTGAAAACAGGTGGAAAAAGCTAGCGAGCTCTGAAAGTTAGAAAATGTGCTTACCACCATGTCTAAAACTCATTGTTTGATTGATTTATACGGTTTGTCTGAACAAAAATGGAACATTGAAAATTACAACTTACTGAGGTTGTGTGGTATGCATTTTCTTAATAAATTGCCGTAAAACTGAGCCAAATTCTGAGAGCAGTGTACAGTTTTTTTCAAAATACAGTAAAAACTGTAAAATCGAATGCTTTTTTTGGAAAGCAAGAATAACAGTTAACAACAGGCTACTGTAAAAAAACTGATGATGTGAAAAAAACTTACCAAAAATATGACACAACACACAAAATGACAAATGAGATACACACAAAAAACAAGACAACACTGTAAAAGGAGACAAAAAAGAAAGGAGACGGAAACGAGACAGAAAAGTGAGACACGACAAAAACGAGACGCGAGACAACAGAAAGGAAGCAAAACTGTCCAGAGATGCATAAAACAAACATGAATACACAAAAGACAAATCTCAAATGTCACAAATGAGACGCAAAAACAAAACCAGACACAACATAACACGAATAAGACACAAAATTACAGCTTCAGGTAATGTAAATTACAGCTGTAACACAATATAAAAAGTCTAGTTACAGTGTTTAACAGAAAACCTCATATCCTACAGTCATCAGGTATGATCAGTTATACAGTACTTAACTACTTACTTAAGTTATAATTGCGACAATGTAACAATAAAAAAAAAACTGGCGACTACAGCTTGAAGTATTTTACTGTAATTTTACAAGAAAATTGGTTACAGTGTGTTTAAGTCACTTCCTACTGTTTCCAGGCTTTATGCTAAGCTAACTGGCTACATTGTCATACTCACAGACTGTATTGTATTTTCCCAAACTTTCAATGTAAAGGTTAAGAAACAGATGGAAAAAGACAAGTTAGAAAGGGGGGGATAAAAAAGAACAGCAGACGCAGAAGACGATCTGGTCGGCGATCAAAGCCTCCTTCTCTGATCTTGTCATATGGAGGTCAGTCATCTGCTGCAGCATCCAGGAGGAATTTCCTTCTGGTGTTTGGGTCACATGGCAGCTGGTGACTGACACAAATACGACTGCTGAGAGAAAAAAAAAGGCTGCAACAACCGGCTCAAGCAGTCTTTCAATTCAAAATCCACTGTGCACTTGACAAGGTTTCCGTCGGGGGTTTTGGTGAACCTGTAGTCATGACACGGCGTAAAATTTACAGCAACGCCTGCCCCGAAGCGCATTCAGGTGAAGATAAGCTACTTCAACTCAAGGTGACCCGTTGCCATGGCAATTACTTTCTCTCTATGTTGTTATCATGAGGAGATAAGACTCCATTCAGGAGGCCAGATGAGTAATGTTGGAGAGTCCAAACATTGAGCGCTTTGATTTTTCCATTACTCTGAGCTTTGTTACTGGAGCATTGCCTTGGATTGGACCATAATATTGATTTAATCCTCCACTCACCTACTGATCCCATATTTTTAGAGTTCGGGGTAATTGGAATTCTTTTCATCCCCGAAGAGCAGAGAGGGCCTCAGCATGATTTGGTAATTAAGACCTGCTTGTTGGTCTAACAGAAAGGCTGGATTTACACAGGTGGAGGTTGATTTGATTTATTTTTGGTAGAAATACCTGGTGGAATAGATATACAAAAGGAAGGAAAATATATAGAAAAAGCCTTTACCGTCCACATTTCAATGCAATTTCTTTATCAAGTTAAAGGTTACAGCTGAACAGATCTAAAACCAAACTTTTCTAAATGCTTGTAATCTTGCCACTTGTAAAGGAACTAAATTAAATATGACAAACTTAAAATTAGGAGAGTAAATAAAAGTGGCTTTGTATTTTTAGACCTAATTATTTTCCAAAATAACTACACGCTTACACTCGTGTCATATTCCATTGTAAAAATGATATTTGAATGCTTTTATCACAAAGTCCCTTCCAAAAAGATCATAAAGGAGGTCGAATAAATAAACCATCATTACATCATTGGATGAGCCGATTGGTTGATTACGTAAAACCTGAGCACACTAAGGTTCCATTTGCCTTTAAGGAAAAGACATCCTGCAATGAAATGTTGGTAAACACTCCACATTATGGTCCACAACTTACTGAATAATCAATTTGTGTTTCCAGGGCATCAATAAAATGCCTTTAAGGTACTTGTATGTAAGTAAAGCATTAACAAAGAAGGAAAACATGAGGAAATATCTGGGTAAAAACTCTGTTTTCATGTCTCACTTTTATACAGATAGCAGTATTTTTAGCAACTGAGTAACAGTCTTGATACTAATATTCAATTATTTATAGCATAATTTGTTGGAAAATTGTACTTACAAGCAAGAAACTGCAGTGTAAAAAGTAGGGTTTTCTTAAGTGTACACATTATGACGTTATAATTGTTTTAATGTTTGGCTTTTTTGCATTCATACTGCCGAAAAGAACATTTCATTTTGACTACTTGTATGAGACATACATGTAGAAGGATGAGAAATTAAAAGAAACTTGAATAAATGAACAGAAAAACACAACAAACGCGGGTACTTCCACATAGATGCACTGTATGATACAGTACAATAAAGCATCCAATCATACTCTGTGGCATGTACTAAAATGCTAGGCAGCCCAGTTGATTCTGATTTTGTATCAGAGGTCAGAGGAAAAGATGAAATAAGGTTCATTGTTAGGGCACAGATGGCAGGAGCTTCAGTCACAAAGACTGCTCAGCTGGTTAGTGTTTCAAAAAGAACAGCGACTAAAGTAGATCTATTGATCATCTATTGATCGGACATTAGTAAATAAGGCCTGGAATTGATTTGATGACTGTGAAGCTCTTCCATTAGTGCGATATGTAAAGAATTGGCAACTCTTCCTCTGGTGACTGAGAGTGTCAGTGCAAGACGCGATCAGACTGTCAGAACTCGTCAAAATGAATGCTTAGTTTAGAGTTCAGTGTTGCAAAAGCATTGGCATCCGTCTACAGAGGAGGAAAAAGTGGAAAAAAGTAGTCAGATGACTTATCTTTCACCATATCCCAGCAAGTGGGGATGAACACCAAGAAAAACGATCACTGTGAATCACTACAAAGTCAATCCGAGTGATCACCTTTATCCAATGATGAAACATTTCTATCCTGATGGGAGGAGCTTCTTCCTGATGTCAGTACCCCCATCCACGATCGCTCATTGAATAGTTGAAAGAGTATAAAAACAATGAGAATCAAATGCTGTGGCCTTCACAGTCACCAGATCTCAACCTCACCTAACAACAATAGGGGATTTTACACAGACGTCTGAGACAGTGCTCATCAAACACCAAATGAGTGAATATCATTTGGAAGAATGCTTCCAGAGTCTTGAAGAATCAATGCCAAGGTGCACTGAAGCTGTTTCGGTGAACCAACACCTGACTAAGACACTTCATGTTGAGTTTTCCTCTAATTTCTCAACCATTTGTAGTTTATAGCTCATTTTGTAACAGCTGTGGACATACAGTGCCATAAAAAGGTATTTGCCCCCCAACAAAAATGTTCTGTAGTTGCCTATTTCTCACACTTACAGGCTACTGTAAGTAACTAATATTTATAGACAGAAATGACCAACAAAACATAAAAAGCAGTTTTTAAATGATGATTTATTGAAAACCTAAAAAAGTAATTACCCCCCTAAACCTAACAACTGGTTGGGCCCCTCTTGGCGGCAACATTTAACAACTGCAGTTAAACGTTTGCGATAGCTTGTCACCAGATTTTGGCCCACTGTTCTCTGCAGAATTGTTTTAATTCGGTCACGTTAGATTGTTTACAAGCATTAGCTGCCCTTTTAAGGTTATAAACCAGCATCTCAATTGGATTCAAGTCCGAACAAAAAAACTTAATTTTGTTCTTTTTGAGCCATTCAGAGATGGGCTTGCTTGTTTGCTTTGGGTCATTCCCATGCTGCATAATTTGGTCATTTGGTAGACTGGTAGCTAAGGGGGCAATTACTTTTTGACACAGGGCTAGATGATCATCTAAACACTGCATTTTGCGTTTTCTTGGGTCATCTTTGTGTTACATTAAAATTATTTGGATGATCTGTTACATTTAAGTGTGACAAACATGCAAAAATAGAAGATTTCTGTAGGGGGGCAAATACTTGCACTGGACAGGCTACATCTGTTTGACCCTGTTCTTACCTTTAGAGTTATCTAGTTGTAGTTTTTTTCTAAATGCACATTTTTCAACCCTAATTTGCTTCACTTGACCTGCAGCTACCCAGTAAGTATTGCCATGGTTTACATAATATTAACATACTTGCAGCCTATAATCTGAAGTGTTGCAGTGGAAGATGAGCATTTTGATTGTTCACTGTAACCATTTCATAGTTATGCTAATATAAACACAATCTAAAAAGCGCGTGGAAAAGGACTGTTCATGGCGACACTCCCGACTCTCCATTACACAGTAATCATCCAGAAGAGCTTCTCAGTCCCACCGTGGGACGAATAGGAAGTCATTCATTTCAACAGCCAGCAGACTGTAAACGCCTCTTATACACTTCAAGGCCAGCTGTGGCTCCGTGTTCACATTTGTCCACATTTAACAGCTTTATGTCTGTGCAACTGCCACATTTCTTGCCAGTCTTTAAGTCATTCATTGTTTATCTATTATTTACAATTGGTGCTAATGGTAGTGAGTGAAATATCTTCACATTTAATTACCATATTGGCATGAAATTTGGTGACCCTTTTAGTGGTTTCTTGACGTTCCACATAAAGGAGTGTGAACTAAATTTGTCCAGTACTTTCGTCTTTACCTCCTATTTAGAGGTAGATTTTCAAACACTGTTACAGAGCTCAGGTTGCTAATGATCAAGCACATATAAAATCAAGACTAAGTGCAGCACATTAAGTGGGCCAACACTCACAGGAACTCACCACCTGCAAATCTACATATTTTTTTCAGTGCAACGGGACTTCATCTTGCACTGCGGCACTTTTCACAAGCTGCTCGTATTCTTTATTGACCTATCAGGCTCTCTGGATGGCTCTTAATAGCCCTAAAGGGGAGGGAATATATGACGCTCACCTGTTCGCAGTCAGGATGAACAGGCCGACTGCTGGTTAAAGGATTAAATGTTGTATTTTAGCTCCCAGAATGAATGAATCACTGTCAAAGATGAAGTTTGGGTGCAAAGTATGTGAGAAGGGGGGTAATTTCTCTTGCAGATTCCAGATCCCTCCCAAAGATTGGAAATAATTGCATCATGTCATGAATTACTGAGGGTTATAATGTGAGCATCAGCAATATCTCCTTATCTTCTAACCCTGTAGAAATTCAGAATGTAATGCAAACACATGGATAATGGGAGCAGTGACACTTACTTTTTGTCGCTTCAAGCACTCACTATACATTATTGCAACCTTTTCGGAATGTAGTACCAGCAACACCAAACACATTCCTTTTATACGTTTCATTTATAGATGTCAGACATGTGTTTTTTCAGTAATGATTAACATTTCTCAATGCATACTGACGCATATTAGAGTTTGGCTCCACTGTGCCTCAGGAAAGCTTCACAGAGCTGTTGGTTTTGTTGCACAGCAGCATCATTTCTGGTTCAGTACAACGAAACAGTGGCATTTGACCAGAGGATAAAGCATTGCTGGACATTTTTGTACACAAGAAAATGTAAAAATGAACAGTGTGCATCATGTTTTAAAATATGACATTATGAAATTATGATCAACCAACAAACTGCATTGAGTTAGGTGAATTAGCTTATTTATTGTTAATTATATTTAATGATTGGCAGAATAAGCACAAGTGTTAAAGGAGATTACTCATAAATTCAAGTTGTTCCAAGTAGTATTTCCACAATTTTTTCAAAGAATTATTAAGTGCTATGTATGCAAGTACAATAATTACAAGTTTTCAAGTTGGCAAAATTAAAAAATAAGTTGCACCAGTCCAGAGTAGACTTCAAATTCTGACCTCAAAGTGAAGAAGAAACTGGTTATCAAGCCAATTTCATTAAGTTAACTCAGTTTGAATTTAGTTTTAAATCAACCAGTGCAGAAATTTGAGTTTAACTTCTGTCATGCCGCCTTGTGGACGCCCGATCCCGTCATATCTCGGAAGCTAAGCGAGACCGTGAGGGAACACCAGGAAGCCTGGGTGGATGCAGTGTGAGAGTGAGTGGTTGGTGGTGGTCGGAGGGGCCAATGGTGCAGACTGGCAGCCTTGCCTCCGTCAGTCTACCCCAGGGCAGCTGTGGCTACATACGTAGCTTAGCACCATCAAGTATGGAGTGAATGAATAATGTAAAGTGTTTCTGAGTGCCTAGAAAAGCACTATATAAAACCACTGCATTATTATTATTATTATTAAACTGCAGAAAATATTGAGTTGATGCAGTTACCGGCATCATCACGTTGACCCAACTCATTAAAATGTTTCCAACTTAAAAGGTTGGTCCGAATGAATAAATTTGAATTTATGTGAGTAGATCGCTTGAATTCCTTTTAAAGTGTTCAGGCTTTTGTAAACTAACACAAAAGCATATAGAATTGCTGGCAAATACCCATAAGATAACCATAAACGTAATGAGTTTCATTGTATAGGATGTAATTTCAGGTGTTTCACTGCAGTTATTTTCAGTGAAATACCTAAAAGCCTGGACAGATGCATGTACGTGTCTTACATGTGGCTGCATCAGGACTGATGAAGGACCTGTCTCACCAAACGATGAAAGATGCGACTGGTGCGTATGAAAACATCAATGGAGCACCTGGGACGGGCTGCAGACATCACGTACCGAGACTGACGGCACATAACACAAACATGCACACGTCCACATACACAAACACGCTTGAAATATGACATCTCAGACAGAGACGAAGAGGGGGGGGGAGGCAGGCGAATGGAGAGATGAGGAACAATTAGACGCCTTTACCAGCGTGAAGATTTAATATTCACGTCAGGAGGACACAGGAGTCTTTCAGGACCACCCTTGAAGCTGAAGCATTATTCCTTTATTTACTCGTGCGCCCACGCCAGGCATACGTCACTTCATGATTTTACGCCAGGGACGTTCAACTCTTTCGTCTGCATGTGTGTTGAACTCTTTAAAAAGAATTAAATCTGGTGGGCCGTGTGTGCGGATGCTGTTTATATGTATATAAAACAACCTTGACAGGGTCGCCAGCCACAACGTCACCAGAGGGCCAGAGTCCGGTCTCCTCACACCTCCCACCTGCGAATAAATTGCTTCACATATCTCGGCAACAAGTCCAGATGCTCCGAGTCACCTTGAGACAAAAGGCTGGCCTGCCCTCCCTGATAGGTGAGAAGGAGGAGGGAGGAGAAAAAAAGAGAAGAGGAGATGGAAAGCATGTGGGAAGAAATGAAGAGAAGCTGGAAAAAAAAATATGTGGGACAACGGTCGAGGGTATTCGCGAGGAAGGGGGGGAAAAAAAGGAGGTTTATGAGAGAGATGGGGAGAGGAGATGGCTGAGAGGAGGGAGGAGGAGGGAAGGAGATGAGGTGGCTTTAAGAGGAGATGGAGAGAATAAGGGAGGGAAAGAGGAGAGTAAAAAAAAGGGGGAGGAGGGAAGGAGAAATATTAGGACAGCTGATATGAGAACAGGTGGGAAGTGAGCAGGAGAGCAGAGAGATTTATTTCTCTGTATGTCTAACAGAGAGAGGATTAGAATTTGAATTGCAGGACGACGATGATGAGGGAAAACCAGGGAAATGCTTAGGGAGAAAAAAAAAACATCCCCACTCACACCGTCTTCATCTCCAGGCTGAAAAAGTGTATTTTTTTTTTGTTGTTGCAATGATAGCCTTATTAAAGAGAGAGTCACCAGCAGCCAGAAACAGCATCATTACTATTTTACTGACATACATGCAGAGACGTGACGGAAATGACAGCCGCCTGGTTGTTTTGACTTCCGCCATCACATTAACCAAATCATCAAAGCAGTACAGCATTCGGAGTGTGACAGCTGTCTATGCATACGAGGACACAGTTTATTGTGCTACAGTATGCAATTAAACTTTGAATTTGAGGCTCCGTTATATACATATATGTGTGTGTGTGTGTGTGTGTGTGTGTGTGTGTGTGTGCGCAGCAGCTCCTCTCGTATCTTTAGACAAGACGATTGGATCTGCCAGCCAGCAGGAACGTTAATTACTTCAGCAATCTTCAGGCTCAACTTCCCACAATCGCTCCCATCTCTGGGAAGGGAATGAGCTCGGCCATTCAGGAACTCCGGGCCGAGCGTCCGATTCAAATCTGTTTCGAGGAAAGAGGGAAATCAAATAAGCGGAACAATACAGATGGAGTCCGGAGCTTGTTCGCTGTGGAAGAGGCTGGGTTCTTTTTTTTTTTTTTTCCTTTGCACTTAAAAATGAAATTTTCCACTTTCCAAAACAGCTGCTGCAATCATGAATAATAAATGCTTTGATGCAAGTCGTCACTTTGGGGTGCTAAGTTGAGGATTTTGTTTGTCAGGGAGTTTTAAACGGAAGCAGAGTGATTGAATGAGGCAGATTGGATCTTAATTAACAAATCAAGGATTCATTTTAAGGAAAAAAAGGATAAATTTTCTATTCTTCTCTTTAAGATGTTTTTTAAACCCGGCAGCTTATTTTTCGTTCAAAAACGTAATTTTATTCCCCACTTATCTGCATCTATTGACGACCAATTTGCAATTGCAAATATGCTTTTAAGGGAAAGTAGTGCCATGGAATGTGTTTTTATCACTGTGAATGTGAGAGACGAGACCAGAGGCATTATGTGTGTCCATCCAACCATCCAGTCATTCATGTGTCCATCCATTTGTCCCATCCTCAGGAATGCTGTATATCAAGAAATGCATACATATATACATTGGTCCATGGCACAAAAACATATATCAATTTTTTTAGCATATTCCTTTGTACTGGTTTGCATTACATCATGTGTTACATTCACTTTACACATAAAAAGAGCAACAAGTCTGCAAGACTTTCAAGAGACTGGATTTTGAGTCCTTTCTAGGATCACTGTTGTGCCATTTTCACTCACCGTTTGCTTTTGTGTATGATGCAAAGCTACTTGGTTAGGTTGAGCAAAAGATCACTGTTTTGGCTAAAATGCATCTGTGCTATCACCAAAACACAAAGCTCTGACTGTTTTCTACGTTGCTGAGATGATGGGTCCTGCCCTGAGAAAAGCTGCTAAAAACATTTCACAGTGTAAGAGCATTTTTTGTGAACTGGATTGTATCACTAAGGGAATTTCTTCAAATCGCATTCACTTGGACTCAATCATGAACTAAAAGTTGACCGTTGACCTCACATAATACATTTGATGGAGCTACTGTGGCTCAGGTGTTAGAGTGGGTTACTGTCTAATTCTAAGGTTGCAGGTTCAATCCCTCCATGTTCCAAAGTGTTCTTGGGCAAGACACTGAACCACAAGTGAAGGCAGAAGAGTGCATTGCATGGTAGTTCTGCTGCCATTGGTGTCTGAATGGGTGATAGAGAAACGCCTTGTAGACACTACTTAAGGTTAAAAGAAGTGCTACATGGATGCATACCATTTAAATTTAATTACAAACATTTATGTGGTAATTATGACAAATTCACACAAATGCTTAAAAGGGTAAACTGATATAGTGATGACATTTTCTATCCAAAAGGTCAAAGGATAAAGGCTCAAGAGACATGGATATAAACTGCACTTAGACTGTACGGCAGAAAAACACATCTGCGAGTCGGTAATTCTGGTTTATCAACACAATGACTAAATCTTATCTGACATGTTGCAAATTATTGATAAAGAGCGAGTCATTAAAATGGTCCCTGATATTGCATTCTAATTGTTTTCCAGCAAAACAATCACCATCTTGCAATACAGTGGCCTCTCGTTAAGCAGTTGGTTCACATTTCGGAAAGATCATTCTCCCTACAGTATTGTTCTCTAACTTTCAAGGAAATATTCATCAGTTTTGGCAACAAGCTTATTGGCATGTAAAGTTAGATGAGAGGATTGATCCAAGTTTCTTGACTGTATAGCAGACATGAAGCTACTGCCAGCATTTGGTTAGCTGAGCTTAGCTTAAACACTTGTAAGTCCAAAAGCCTGCCTACTAGCGCCTCAAAATGTCACTTTTACCAGTACTAGAGAGTAAATAAGGACATTACTCAAATACTCTACATATATGGTTCCTTATTTTTGTTTGAGTTTTATAATGTGATGCTAATTTATCCTTGTAGTCCATTTATGCTACTACTGAAGTTTCAGATTTGAAAGGAAATGCCTTGTTACAAAATGAATGAAATCACCTGACAGTGTATAAATGAGTACATTTCACTAACTACAACATTAAAATACACCCTCCATGTTATGATATGAGAGCTGCATAAAGCTAAAGTCTTGCTGCGTTAAAATATGTTAGTTAAACAGGGTTTTCCCAATGCAACCGACTCTCGGGATTCACCCCTACAACTGCAGAACAGTAGAAACACTTCCTTTACTTGAAAACACTGTTGCCCGTGAACATAATCTACACAGCAATTATGTTTCTTACCACAGTGTTGTTCAGGAAACAAATGAGTAGTATATAAAAGTAATTTCTAGGAGGCAGGGTTGAAAAATGATGATGTGGTTCAATGTCCTGCACCTCATGTGGCATTTTCCTCAGTTTCTTATTGATCAGCCTGATTTTTCATCCCTTCCAAACTGTCACCAATCTCTATTAGACCAGAGGCTCCAATCCTGAGGCACACCAGTTTCTCAATGAGTTTTTCGGGGAGCAATTTCGGTGTGGCACATCCAGGTCTGGGCTGTGTGTACACAGCCTATATATCATCAGACACAAACCTCACCCAGAAAGAAGGGGGGGAAAAAAAACACGTGGTACAGCAAGTCCTCGAATGCCCAGCCCCACCTCTGAGGAATAAATCAGCTCTGTGGAAGATCTTGATTTCAGCGTGAAAAGATGCTGTGGGTCATCAGATGAAAGCCGCAGCTGTGATTAGCGGGTGTCAAGCTGCTGACGTCCTGTGAACAACACTATAAAGCAACACACTGTCGCCTCTCCTCTTGTCCTTCCAAGGTGACAGCTCCTGGGGAGTTTTGGCAGCGACTATTTCAGCAAATTAACAAAACCCCACGACGAGCCGCCGCCGGCACAGCCAAGGAAACCAGGCCACACTTCCTCCGGTCTGCCAGCGAGACACACACTTCACATGAACACACACTGCAGGCTACAGAAGCCAAAACCATAGCCCTCTAATTAACCAATCCACCCTCCTGACCCAGTAGCCAAGAGCAGCCTTATTATCAGCTACATCTTCCCCCCTCTACGAGTCTTTTTCCTCCACTGCTAATATGAGGTTCAGCCCTGTGCTCTCCTGGAGGAGGAGCACCAGATGAGAGGAAGGGAAGAAAGGTAATCGATGTTATTAATGGAGACTTGAGTTTTTTAGACTTGTTGACCCTTTTTAACAGACCGCTGGGTGATGGATTCTCAGTTGGAGAGAATTTACAGACTTGTCTTTTCCACTTTTTCTCCAGGCTTCTTGCTCATTCTTAGGTCCATGACGCTATAAAACTGAACTCTGCCTTGTATTTAATTAAAAGTTTAAGATTATTGAGACCTACAGGGACCAGAAACAATCGTAAATCACAACTGCTTAACAAGAGGTAAACTGTACAGGGGGACATCTTCTGAGAACATTCATTCTTGCATGTAACATTACTAAAACAGGAGCAGTCATTAAGGGATGAAGATAACTGTATTTCTTGGTAACTGCAGTTGTAACTGAGTGGACAGATTTCCAGTCCTGCATTTTCAGTACAAGTTGTCACGTAAACTGATGGAAAATGGAGGTCTCATCCAGTTTTGGAGCAAGAACATGAGAATTTCCGGCTTGCTGCTCACCTCAAATCAATCTACCCATCTTTTAGTGAGAAGCTGCTTTCTTTCTTTTTAAGTTTCAGTAATCTAAAAGGTCTTTTTTTTGAAGACTTTTAAATACAAGTGCAATTTTGTAGTCCTAAGAGAGATTCTTTTCCTCTTAGCAAAGATGGAAATAGTGTGACATAATGCAAAGTACTGACTTTAACACAGGAGACAGCAGAGCATGTCCTATCTCGTATCAAGAAAATTCGAATCTGATCTCATCGATCAGGTAAAAATGCCTTCCTATCTTGATCTTTATCAGCGTGAACATAACGCCAATTCTTTGTTTATGTCTGTTGTCACACATGCGACGTAAATGCACTTGTGATTTGGGTTGCTAATGCAGTTTGTTAACTTATGTGAATATATGAACGCTGCCCTAGCTGATTCCAGCTCACATTAAACTGATGACCTCTGATTGGAGGTCATTAATCATCACAAAGTCTTTGTCATGGTGGCCAGGTGCAAGCTAAACCCCACAATACTAAATCCTCAACACACAAAACTGCCCATAGTCCCAGTGAGCATTTTGTTGGTTCAGTTTAGCAAAAGACAAAGAGAGACTCTGACTTCTGCTGCAAAATGCTCCACTATGTTCACTAGTTAATTGCTTACTTTGTCTCTCTGCTATTTGATGTCGAGCAGGTAGTGCAGAGTAGTTATTGTAGAGCTTCTTCACTGAAAACAGCTGCCTGTCCTTTTTAAAAATGAAGCTACAAAACAGCATTATGGGATGATTCTCTCTGAGTTTCCTTTCACGTTATTCGGAGTCATTTAATCCACTATTAATATAGAGAATGCAGGACATTCGAGCCATTTTTGGATCAGGTTGGGGGTTTATTTCAAAAGGCAAGTCTTGTCATACACTGTAAACCCGAACAAGTTACCAGAACTCCAAAATTTTGAGGCAATCGATTGCCACAAAATTTTTGAGTTGATGAACTCAAAAGTCAAAAGTTTTCAGAACTTAAAAGTTTGGATTATTTCTACTTTTATCTTTTGATTACAGTTCAATTAAAGTGTACATTAAATCAACTCAAATATTTTCATTAATATTACTTAAAGTTCTCAGTTATTTCGACTCAAACATTTTATGTTAACATGACTTAAAGTTTTCAATAGGAATAAGTTAAGAGAACTTAAAAGAATAAGTACACAAACACACAATTTTATATTAACAAAACTCAATGTTTATTAGTTTATGTTGTGACTTTTTTTAAGTAACCACAAGTCAAAATTGTTGACATAGTAATACTGAAAAACATGCAACTCAAAACTTAAACATTTTGAGGCAACTGATTGCCTCAATTACATTGAGTACAACTCACTTAATGACTAAAAGTCCTAAATAGAATAGAACATAACATAAAAGTAAAATTTTACATAAAATGTAGAGCTGCCACAATTAGTTGATTAATTGATTAGTTGCCAACTAATAATTTAATTATCAGTGATTTTGATAATGAATTGTTTGGAGACATTTAAGGAGAAAATGTTGAAATTCTCAGATCCTAGGCCTTCAAATGTGAATAGTTTCTGGTTTCATTCAACCTCTATGATTTAACTGTTGGTGGGATAAAACTACACATTTGAACATAGCTCTTTAGGCTCTGGGAAATAGACATTTTTCACAACAACAACTAATCAATTATTCAAAAACAAACAAATAAATAAATAATAAGTAATCAATAATGAAAATAAATAATAAATAATCAAACAAAATAATCTTTGGCTACAGCACCCACAAAATACCAAGCTAATGTGTAGTTTTGGATTTCTGGCTAATACTTAAGATGGCCAACAGGGTAGCAACTTAGATGAAATTACAATAAAAACTTACAAAAATACTGACCTTTTTAAGAACATTTTTAATCTACATTAACCAGTATCAAATGCAGTGTACTTTGGTTTATTTTGAGCAGCCCTCAACGATAGAGTAAAAGTGTTACATCAACAAGAACGAAGGCACATCGTGTAGGGTGGGCCTACTGACTGAACAACTGCAGAGCATTGCAGCAACTAAGGCATTTTTTGACTTTAGGAAAGAACTTTGAACTAGAGGGGAAATGCCTTACCCTACATCCTTCTCAGAGGAGTTTCTACACATGTATCATTAAGTCATTCTTGAGAGACTGCAACCTGGGTGACAGTTTACGATCTTCTAGACCAAGTAAAATCTTCTGAGCAAATTCAAAAGTGTTGGTCAGAGCTTTGGGATAGCTGAGGTGTAGTGCATAGATCAGTCCAAACATTACCAGGAAGGCATCACCAAATCTGGGGAGGCTGACCACGATGTCACTCTCAATGACGACAGAGACTTTCGCAGGCTGGTAGTGAACTGGACTTCCACGGTTTCTACAAATAGAAGAGTTAAATTTCATTCTCTCCTACACATAAAAAAACAACAACATTTAAGTGTTTTTTTGTTATTGTTGAATAATCATCTCTCAAATGTTTTACTAACATTTGAACAAAACACAAATCCAGTTCATTTGTAGTAGAGTCAAAGAAAACAGACCAAAGCTCTCCAAATCACTCAAACTGTATGGAAAGATTCCACAAGGTTAATACTTTGATGAGCTGTTATATAGTGATACTGTTAATTATTCAAGGAGACTCACCGTGCAGGTTCTGAAACACCCAGAGACGTCCTCATGCAGAAACACAGGAAGGGCATGGAGAACGGTGGTGCGCCTGGTGTGGATGTCGTGGAATTCCTATTAAGACACCAACAGAGGTGTATATACTGTTAAGTTTACTGTAAAAGCTGACTGTAAAACTAATCAGAACAAATGTCCACAAATAACCTTTTCACACATTTAATGCAATCAGAAAAAAGCTCAAAAGCATTGAACCTGTGTAATGTTACAGAGGGTCAACTTATGAAATGTGTAATATACTATTCACCTGTTCATCGTGGACTTTTAAAATTTTGGCTAACGCATCTGCAGTCTTCCCAGTTTTGGACGCCTTCTGTCTGAATATGGCCATCAGTCGAGGAAGATGGCGGTCAAGCTCAGCGTAGAATGCATTGGGCAGGTTCTGGTTGCAAATGCGTTGAAACTCTGCATACACCTACATTTAAGACCAGGAGAAAGACAATACAGCAACATCAGTAAGTCATTTCAACTTGGAGGATCTTTTGTACTCATATAAAGCAGCAAATAGCCACTAAATAAGTAAGAACCACAACTTTCACTTTAAACCATTCAGAATGTGTTTCTTTCAACCTATTTGGTGAATTTGATAATTTTGAAGACTGGGATGCAGCAGAAGAGAAAGAGAGAAGAGAATATAAGAAGAAGGAGATGCGACACAAGGAGGTGACACCGGAGGAATTGAACAGTTTAGAGGATGAAAAGGATGAGGTAAACATCCTCTGGACACACACAAGCGGTAAGAGGTGCTCTTGCCCTCTGAAATGATACTTTGTATCACGTAACAACGTTAAGCAATCATCTTACTTCCCTCCACTGATTAAGCATAATAGAACAGCAGAGCCGGTTACCTTGGCAGCCCGTCACAACGAGAGGTATTAAATAGTCCCCTCAACCGCTTCTTGTGAAAAACTTAAGAATTTTACGGAAAAAAACAACATTAACGTATTAATAATTCATTTAATATTTCTTTCTTTCTTAAGTGACCATGGTATAAGCAGGATAATGCCCTTCGAGGTGTCCCTTATCAGAAATGTATGTTCTTCGCAGAGGCGGTTGCCTCCGAGAAGTACATTAATTTCTGATAATGAACACCTCGTCCAGCGTTATCCCTTACATATAAACAATTGCAGCATCTACCTGACGCGCTATCTGACTCACATAAATAACATGGACCCGCTATTTCCGCATTTTGTCCCCGACACGCGCCCAAAATACCGATAAACGTTAACTTCTTCAATATCTGGCGAGCTATTTCACTTACCTAACAACTAATGAAGCCGTGTTTATGTTTTTGTTGTAACGTGTCTCAACAAGTTTGAATTGACGCGGTGCTCATTTAACACACACAGGCGTCATATGACGGTACGAACACCTGTACAGGTTGGAGGAGGTCTACGCTCTCAATAACACAAGTCAACAAATGTCTAAAAGAAGGATAAGCGAATAAATATTAATTTTCAATACTTACAGTGAATCCAATAATGCAGACCACGATGAAAACGAGCGCAAAAGTCCACCTTGCTGCAGTGATTGTGCCGCTTAGAATCCCGCCTTCCGACTTCTTTCTTGTTCTGTGTTTTTTTTAAACAGCGCGAAGCAACCAGTGCATCAGGTAAATTAGCGCCACCTGCTGCTTGGGAGTGTGAAGCAGAAATAAATCTAGAATCACAAGTAGTGTGTTGATCCCTGGCTACATCTGTAGTTGCTCAGCACTCAGGCAGAGAAACATTATGACAATGTAAATAATACAGATAAGACTATATATGTATGTAAGCTCAGTGTTATTGTTTTTTTAATGTTTGTTATTTATTTATAAAGATTGATTTTACTTAATTTGTGAAGCACCTTAATATTTTTGATCATGATGAAATGTGCTATATAAATAAGATTGATTATTAAACCTTATTCATCAATCCTGTTCATAATTAACTAATGTGTACAATCTATGATTGCATAATAGTCTCTTCATCCTGGCAGTGCTCAAATAAACAGGTTGCATGCTTTCATATCAACCCTCACCACACCTACTACAACCTTACTGACATCAGACCCATGCAGTAATGTTAAAAGAATAGAAATAAATGGCAATAATTATTTTTAATATCTAATTACTGAATCTTTTAAGTTATGTCTAAGTTATGCTTTTAAGTTACTGCTTACTTAATATACAAATAGTTCAAGTCATTCAATAATTTTGAGTTTAATTTACTCAAAAGCCAGAACATGTTACACAAACTCGATATATTTAAGTAAGTGAAACTTTTTTTAAAGAATTGAGTTTACAGTACTTAATCTATTTAATTATTTTGATCATTCGGGTTTACAGTGTAGGTGGAACTTGTTGAACTGTTCCCAGCTTACAGAGCGAGGGACCTCATGTAACCTCTTTTTGAAAGTATTGACAAGTCAGTGCAGGCCAGAACATATAGATGACTTTGGTATAAAGGGCTCTAAAAAAAAGCATAGTCAGACCAGCTAAAGGAAAGGGAGAAAAAAGACGCATGGTGTATCCTGAGTAGAGCAAAGTCCATTTCAGTTTACACCCCCGAGGAAATCAGCAAGGATGCTGCAACTATTAGAAATTTGGAACGATGATTCCGAGCCAGTGGGTACAGGGACACAGCGACCTTCATCAGGACCACATACGTAGTCTGTCAGCATATACACTCACTCCCCATTTCTCATCCGTATCATCACTGCTGATAGAAATTGTTTTTAGTCATGAGTCAATAAATGGCAGGGGAAATTTGTGTCACTGTTGTGTGGGTGAAATGAACACAGCCTTGCTGGCAGCTTAGGAGTCAGACTCTTGTCTGCTGCACAACTTGAATGTTTGAGGAACAACTTTTCGCCTCAGAGTCTGACATTGATTTTCTGCTAAACAAAGCAGTCGACATGTTTCATCAGGACAGCTGCATAGTTACTCAAAGCTTTTTTATTAAACTATTTTGATTTACATATTTAGTAGTTAAGATTCTCTTTCCTCGTGTGTTATTGTGAAGTGGGTTCAGTTCAGTGCAGAGGTCAAAATCTGAGCAAGGACATCGTCACTGCTGCACAAATGTGACCTTCCACTTCCATTCTCACCCTGCAGCTTCTCTAATGTGTTGATTTGTCATGTAAACCTAGAATGTGCTAAATAGCTGTGCAAAGACGAGAACCAATCAGTTATCAGACATTTTATTGTATATATGTGCATTATTTATAAGGCTTGAATTTGACTAACAGGGCCCAAAGTTTATTTCTTACCTGCAGAAACTCAAAGTATTTCATGTTTGCTGTATCTGAGCTCCGTTTTCCTCACTGGTCAGCTCCAAGTGAAGCAAAATTGGTCATCTGCAAAGACGAAATTTTAACCGTATTGGCTTCAACTTCATCAACTGTATGTGCACAAAAAAAGTCAAACAGGTTCTTGTCTTGAGGAAAAGCTGTAAGAGGAGGTCTATTTACATTAATATTTTTTAAAACATGCCTTTAAAGCAGTAAAAGGACGCATTAAAGATATCAAACTTTGGTTCATCTTGCCGTCCTGAACATGAAATTGCACTGTCATCTGGAGTTAGAGCATCTCATGAAGCATGAGATTTTTCACAGATTGGTTTGCGGTCTCGAACAGTGAATCTCAGTGACTGGGTCACGACCCGATATGAGTCCTCACACTGTTAGCTTTGCCCCAGAGATCCAACTGACAAGAACAGATCAGCCATCCATGCCCTTCCTACCCCTGCCCTGAGCTCTTCGCCATGAAGGACAGTACGCATAAATGTGCTTTCAGTTCAGCATCCTGTATAAAAAAAGTGTTTGTATCTTCTGTGTCTATCAGCAGTGAACATCTTACCGCTTCTACCAACCACATACTTCCGTTGAGCTTTTCTGCACTGTGCCAGCTGTAAACAAATGTCTGCTGTTGATATTGATCATTCCCTCCATTACAGATTAGTTTTGAATATGCATCTCATTAATTTTAAATGGTATCCGAGCAAACGAAAAGATTGCAGCCAGAATTACTAGAAAAATGAAAATGATTTCTGCTGTAATAACAGAAGAAAACAGAAACAAGTAATGTTATATCTTTTTTTTATTTAAAAAAGTACATACCATTTTAAAATGTTTGTAAACATGTACTCAGTTTTCATTTCAGGGCTTTCTCTAGCTCCAACCTTCACCAGCTGATAATGATATCAGAGATGGGAGCTATCAGTACATAAGAGGTGATAAGAAAAGCTTGTGGAAGGTCATGTCTAACACAAGAATGTGTGAGAGAGAGAGATGAGAGCCGAGCAGAGCAGCTGAATGTGGACAAGTCTGTGCTTTTACAGAGAAGATAAGATGGGTGGATCTTATCTGAGTCACCACAGACCACCTTAAACAACGCTGAGAGTCTCCTGTACATGTTGTCGCTATGTATACTTTTTCGTCTTCATCTGAGAACCGACTTGAGATTTTGGGAGTTTCAGTTTGGGGTTTAGGAGTTGATTTTAAGGTTTGAGTGAGATTAGGATTAGGTATTTATTAATGGAGGCACAAGTTAGGAAAAGATGTTGCATTTTGTCAGTCAGAGTCCTCACAAAGATTGTACAAACGTGTCTGTGGGATGGGGAAGATCCTGGCCTCCAGAGACTAGACCACCGTCTTCAGAGTGAGCTTCTGGCATGAGATTCACTGAACATCTCTCTCTCTCTTACTTTCTTACTTTCTGTCGCACACCCATCTGCTAAATCAGGTCAGTTTGATCGATACTACATACTCCCCAAGTCAATTAAATCTGGAAAAAAAGAAGCTTCTGTGCATCCACACTTGCATTTTTAGGTCATAAATAATGACATATATACTGAAATTCTTCATCCTCTTTCAAGTATGCATCCGAAAACTGCGCATCACTGTCAGCATGTGGTCAGTTAGTGAGGACAGACCTCAGTTTAGGTATGCCGGATGGAAAAGAATCATGTTTTACAGCTAAAACATGTTTTTCGTAAAGTCATTTAGATTTGCAGATTTATTTTTTCTGTTTTCAGACAACTGAAGGATTTAAAAGCTGTAATTTGACAGTCACAATGATCACAAATTAACAGGGACACACATTTATCTGCAATTTGGGAGTGACAATTTGCTCAAATCTGCACCTAAGCAGTGCAGCCAGTGGCTTTTGTGAAAGTGTAACATAGCAAAAATCTATCTTCTTCATATGCATCTGCTTTGAAAGCCATTTACAAATCTCACTTTTTTGTTGAAAAGGCCAGCTCACTGGACATTCAGACTGAAAACATCACTACATTAGAAAAACTACAAGGGCCAGTGAAGATATGGGCGGTGTTGCCTCCAGAGGGACAATTACAGTCCAGGAGGGCTGGTTTGAGTGATGGGCTAAATTATCATCAGACACCACAACACTACAGATTGACACCTTGAGGAAGATTTTTTTTTAGCTGAAACTGTGGATCAATACAGCAAAACAAGAGGGAGACCATCATTTTATCTTTTGGTGTGACAGTTGCAACATGGTGGTTAAAAATCCACTGTTTGTTCTTGCACATACTTGATTAGCTTGAGTCTTGCTTCACTTTTTTTGCCAAATAATCCCCTGGTGTGCCAACACTGATCAAAAAACTACCCTGTTTACTGAAACACATTTGAAGCTTTGTGCATGCCATTTTAAAATACCTTGTGAAATGGTTAAGGTTAGGGTTAACATTAGGGGGTCATTCATTGGAACTCCATGGTGTGAAATGGCATGCACAATGCAAACAGTTCTACACAGCCAGTGATTTGGCATATTAATCACATACCTTTTCATGACACCAACTTGCACAAATATGCTTCTAGTCAACATAACTTCACCATTTATTGTATTGCTTTTATCTTTGCAGCCAACCAATAATATTCCAGATGGACCAGGACTCATCATGGTAGTCCATAAAATGCACTCTAAAAAAGTCAAAGCAGTCAAGTGGCCCATTTCCACCATTCGATCAAATGCATGACTGCAAAATTAATTTTAAAAATCTAATTTACTGATTGAGATGAATGATTTAAGTTCTAAACTTTATTTTGATGGATTGGGTTTACACAATGTTAATAACTACATCAACTTAATATTGTGTGTAGTTTAAACTCAAGTTGTTGCATTGGCTTATTTCAAAGTACATTCAAGCGGAGGCAATTTTGGCTTGATAACTACATTTTTCCTCATTTCAAGTTCAAGATTTCCAAATCCAATCCAATCTTTCTTGTTCTTGGATAATTTCAGCTGCTACTTAAAAACACCTAAAAATACCAAAGATAAGCT
Organism: Dascyllus trimaculatus; assembly: GCA_024666655.1. Classification (NCBI taxonomy): domain Eukaryota; kingdom Metazoa; phylum Chordata; class Actinopteri; family Pomacentridae; genus Dascyllus; species Dascyllus trimaculatus. Next base: position 9,087,418 of record CM045463.1, on the reverse strand, counting down.
AATTCCCCCCAACTCAGTGTAGTTTGTCGGTTGAGCATACTTTCACTGGAAGTTGTCATAACTCAAAAACACTCATTCAAATTGGTGCATTATTTAGCTTTTTTTTTTAATTGGAACCAAACATTATTTCACCATTAGTGTGAAGGAGAAGCCTCAAACATGTTGTTAAAAGGTGGCATTTTAACCCAAATCATGCTAACTAACCTTGCAGTTTTGGTGTCTAAACCTACAGAGTTAAAAGTGAAAGAAATCAGCAAATGATGATGAACTTAAGTCTGTGAATGATGGCCCAACATGGGACGTGTCGTTGGTCAAAGTACTGTTTTGGACTCCTTTCTCCACACTCCTAACACAGACTTTGTTGCTCTTTCAAACTTTCCTACTACAACATAACATCTTTTAGGGAGAAAATAATTTTCCTTTTAACACGTAAGTGCATTTTAGTTGTACAGGAATATGATTTTTGGTTGACAGGCTGCAAAGAAATTTACGATTTAATTTAGCAGACGCTTTTATCCAAAGCAGCGTACATCTGAGAATAAGGTAGGTAGGTGTGGCATGATTAAAGTCTTTTCCAAAGAGTCCTCACTGGACATCTGCACCCTGACCAGGATTTAAACCACCGATCTCCGATGCCAAGGTCAGGGGTGTTAGTCACTGAGCTACCCAGCTGCAGAATAAAGAGGAAGGAAGGTCGAAACTGCAACAAAAAGATGCATTTTCTGCTTTATCCAGCAGTGTGAACAGTCTAAAAGGTCATTTCTCGTATTCACTGTGTGTCTCGTAACAAAAAGAGACAGATACTGATGTGAAAACAAATCTACACAACCTGTAATAAAATCCTGTTACCTGTGAACAACCGAAATAGACACTGACTGGAGTAATTTAGTGTCTTTGTCCTTACTGGTTAGGTTTTAATCCCTCTCTCTCACCAACACACATGCACGCGAGCATCCGCTGTTATTCACTTTTCTACTTTCCCTTGTCTTCACCTGCACTCGCCTCCACTCTCCATATAACCGAGCCCATTCATTTACGGAGGAGAGAACATTGCACTTTCTGATCACTCTTCCTGAGTCATCGGGCAGCCGAGCCGAGGACGTGAAGCCCATCGTAGCTGTCAGCGCTCGGGGAGAGAGATCACCATCAGCCAGAGATCAAACCAGACTCACTGGTTTGGATGTAATGAGAGGAGAGGAAAAAGGGAAAGCGAGAGGAGAGGTAACAAGTAAGAAAGGAGGGGGACGAGACTGTAAAGTAGCAGAGAGGGAGCAGAGGAAAGGGGAGTAGTTAGAGGTTAAAAGGAATAAGGAGATGCAAAGAAAGGAAAGGATGAAAAAGGAGGTTGAGACAGATGTACACACTTGGCCAGTTCTCCCTGAAGGCCTGACAGGTGAACATGCACTCGCCCCAGCGGAGAGCTGCACCCTCGCCAGCCTTTTTATATCTCTAATGCCTGTTCTCTCTGCCGCTATCGCTGCTGTGTGTGTTTGTGCGTCTGGGTTTGGGATGTGCGGGACTCAGTCTGCACACTGTCCAATCAGCCACGCTTCATTACCTCCTTTGTGTGTGCTTTTGAATGCGTTTATGCCTGAATTAGCGCCGCCAGTGATCCATGTGCAGAAAACGCCTCCATTCATCTTACCTGTCTGCTGTCATCCGTCGACCGCTAACCTGATACAACACGCCGATAAGACATGTGAGAGGAAGGAGGGGAGTGGAAGTGCACATATAAAAAGGCCGTCAAAACCAGACAAGAGGCAAAAGAAAGCGGGAAAAATCCACCTCGACGGAACGCCAGACAGAAGCGAGTTTCAGCATCAGAGATCGCTAATCGCTCGCCGCCTCTTGTTAAACAATAGCAGGTCGAAGATGGAAACCGCTGCCATCGATTAATACCCAGCGAGCAGCCGCTTCTCATCAACGCAGAGGCCCGGCTGTTTTGTGTTTGTTTACTTATTTATTAATGCTGATTTCATTTCTGATGAGAAAAGCCGTTCGCCTCGGCGCGTTTCAATAAAACCCAGATGTATTCATCTATTACCAACACCACTCACACAGTAAGGGAGCAATTGCAGCGCAGCATTTAATGCTCTTTAATTCAGCCGTAATCACATCAGCCACTGTCGGTATGTCTGCGTCTGTCTTTAAAGGCTTCTTTCTGTTCGTGGAACTTCTTTTATTTCTTTTGTAGAACTTGACCCAAGAGAAAACGACATCCACAGTTCTGTCTATTGATGCCGGCTGAGTTCCAAACGTTAATACAAAACCTCTAAGTGTTGAAACAGTCAAGTGTCATGTCTGATGAAATTTGTAATGTAGTTTACTTATTCTTTGATCTGTAGTTTATGATTTACTCAATATTTTGCTAGCTTTACAGTGAGTGTGACAAACATTAAATTCTTACTAGGTTGTTTAGGTGTAAACAGCATCTAATATAATATGTGATGTTTTTTCTTCGTTAAAGCTGTTATTATCAGTATTTTTACGTTAACAGTGGGTCAAATGACGATTTGTAATGTGAAAAAGGTTACTCAAAGATTATCATTACCCATCTCTGCAATTCTTCTCACCTTTACAGTACAATTCAGTGTCTTTCAGACCATCGTTTTGGCCTTACACCCTGCAACTTTACTATTTTAGGATTAAGTTTCAGCCACGGCAGGTTGTAACTGCAATAATTATGCAGCCATTTTGATAATCGATCAATTATTTTGACTTGTTTTTCTTACAAAAAGTCAAGATTCTCAATTTCAGCTTCTTAAATTTGAGTGTTTTCATTTTATTTGCTCCTTAATGACAGTAAACTGAATATCTTTGGGTTGCGGATGAAACAAAACATTTAAGCATGTCGTCTTGGGGTTTGGGACGCACGGCTCGACATTTTTCACCCTTTTCTGACATTTTATAGTCCCAGCGAGTAATCGATTAAGCAAAAAAAAATAACTGGCAGATTAATCAATAATGAAAAGTTGCAGCCTTACAGCAGATATTTATCATGTGGACACAAACACAACATGAAATGATGATGCTTCACGCTTCTTGGATGTGAAAATAGATTTGCTATAATGTCAGTATATCAACTTTATAAAGGTAATAAAATGACATTTTGTTTAAACTTTTCCCTGTGTGCATCAAATGGCAAAAAAAAGCAGCAACATTAAAAAAAATCCAGAAAATCTCCTTAAATGAACAAGTTTGTATGAATAAAAAGCAAATGGGTATCAATACAGAAATATCACTAACATTCTAACATTTAAATGGCGTTAATCTACTTTTACAATAACCCTGAATCTTGAACAGACTCATTAAGTAAATGAATAAAAGGTTGAAGCAGAGTTCATAGTGGTCTCCTCAATATGGTCTCATTTGTTATTGGAAAAAATACTGTAAAGGTCAGTATAAACCTCTTCTACTCATGAATATAGCAAGCAGCTGTTTATTTCTACTGCAACAACTGGTTCACATGTTTTATTCCCTACTTTTTAAGTTAAATTAACCCACAGAGGACCCATATTATATTATGTGAAGCACATTCCTGCATATACACAGGAGAGATAAAGTGTGTTTCTAGCAGCGTAGAGGAGAGCCGGAGAGGTAATGAATACCTCTGTGTGGTTTGTAGACAATCAGTGTCACTTCCGAACCTACTTAAATGTCTTCACGCTCTACCTCCCTCCCCATCTCTTGTGCCCCGCAACCTTCTGAACTAAAAAAGAAAGGGTCTATGTAATACCTAGAAAATGAAAGTCAAACTAAGCTCTGCCCCGCAGGAGGTTTCCCCTTGATATATGTGGACATTTCTGTTATTCTGTATGTGTGTGTGGAGGGTTTCTGGGGTAATTTTGACCAGCTGACTAGGGACGGCATGTCTAATTGGGGACAAAATTGGTGTCCCCATTTGATTTTTCACTGCAGCTGCATTCAGCAGACGTAAAGTGGTTTCTATCTTAATTGTGAGGCGGAGGTTAGTAATTGGGGTTAGGGTCTGGTTAACGCTGCAGGGAGGGAAGTTAAGTAAGTGATTTAAAAGTATGCTACGCTAAAAAGTTGTCTGTGTATATCATGCACACTCCACTGTTTATGACAAATCTTGCTTTAGCTGTAGTATTTCTGTTCCCACTGTGTTTCCAGTGAGACATGTTTGGTCTTCACGGGGGAAAAAAAGATTTTGGACTATTTTTCACTAAAATTATACCGTTAAAATTTCCAGTGCGTAACGTTTGTCTCCCCCTTCTAGTCATGCTTATGACAGTAAGTGTTTGTCCTTGTTGTCATTCACCGTTTTTGGACTCTAATCCTTCAAATTCCTGTTTTCCATTGAATATCACAAACCTCTCTTGGTTTTTCCATCATAAACTGCTAGATGCTGTAGTCTACTAAAACTCCAGTGCTGTACAATTGCTCCACTCTTTGGCTCTGGCAAACCAATCTTCACTAGTGTTGATATGAAACTCATTGCTGTACAGAAATGTCGCCACAGACACCGGATTCAGAACACAGAGAGATTTACTGAGCGCTTATAAGTTTAATCAGTATTGTATGAACTCCTCTGGAAAGAGCTTGAATGTAATAAAAGTTCATTTATATGTAAACGTCCTGCACTCCGGCTTTAATCAGACAAGTTGTAAACAAACACATTCGGAAACAAAATCAAAGCAAAAAAGTGCATTTATTTAAAGGTGCAGAGATAAATGTACATGGAATAAGAGGTTCCTTTGTTCCTGACATGGTATTAGGGGTGTGCACACTGATATATGCAACTCCCATCCTTGGATGTATCATTCAGTAGAGTTCAAACCAAGTTCAACTAAATCATCCAGGGACAATGGTGCACCTGGTTTAGGCTGAATATATGTTGGCTTACTGTCTTTGTCCACTTTGACTAAAATGAAGACACACTATTTAAATCCTGGTTAACTAAAAGACTTTTAAAGATGTTTGTCCTCAGAAAATTTACTGTCCTCGAGCTGAGACGCACCAGATTTAGCTGTATTTTGCTGGGTGACGTGTGGAGAACGCTGCTTTTTCAGTACATTTACTGAAATACTGTGGAGTACCAATTTATAAAATGTTGCAACATGAATTCTTTGTTCTCCTGCTTGTGAGAAATATTTACTTTTGATCTGAGATGGAAAATAAGCAGGTTACAAAAGAGTTGACCCATCCATCCACCCTGACCTCCTCCTTATAGATTTTGAGGCCTTGTAAATGCATCAATTTACTTGATTCTTTGCTCAAATCATACTTGCAACTACCACTAGACAGCGCTATCACAACAACTGCTTGCTCTTACAAGATATGAAGTTATTTTTTTAATTCAGTTTTATTTGTCCAACCAGATAACAATTCAGTGAGTTTTAACAAGGAGCACTACAATATGGCAGCTAGCTTAGCATCAGTGGCTACACTTTAGAAGTCCCAATGTGGCATTTAGCACCACTTGCATGTTAAAGCTCCATGGATAATAAAGCAATACGACTGAAATTCCATTCTGCGTGATATGCACTTTTTTTCCATCATATCATCACTTCCATTACCGTTTATAGATAATGTGATTCCAGTATTTTGGAAGTCTGAGCAATGTGCAGTCATAAACGATAACTGTGAAAATAATAACCAATTGTATTTTTAAAAAAAGGAATAGTTAACTGTGAGAAAAGTAAAAACTTAGTATGTATGTTTAAGACACATATTGCAGATAATTGTTTTGTTTAATCTTCACAAGTCTGTAGTAAGTTAATTATCTCACTCGATCCTGCATTGTATCCACATAAACTTCATTTTATGAGCGCTAATCACACATTTTAAACTATTTCTGATGATTAGCCTTTGGTCTCTTTTAAAATGCTGTTATTTCTGCGTGGTTTTTAATTTATGCTTTGACAAGGCCATGAAAGTCAAACATTCAACAGATCTACTTACTATAAACGGAGATAAACGTAGCTGCATAATTGCTCTAAAAATAATCAAACGTTTGAAACTGTGTGACCCCGAAACCTCCCGCCTTTAAAAGTGCTGTCTTCTCCACTGACTGACATAAAATGCCTTCCATATCCCTTTTTTCATGAAAAGCACTCCAGTGCTCAGCTAACACCGGCGTATGAGGCCCCCGAAGAGCCACGTGTCGAGCCAATCAGAGGGTCTGACAGCATCTCTTGAATCGTCGTCCTTCAAGTAGCCTTTCATCTGTCTTCCCGTTGTGTCTCTAAATGCAAAATCAGAGATGTGAGAAGGAGGCAATTAATTTTTCACCTGCAGGAGATTGAGAGCACACTGATGCCGTTGGCGTAATGAAAACAGAAACTCACATGCATGCTTGAAAACACATTCTGTACATGTGAATTGTAACGCTGCTCCTGCTCTGTAATGTTCCTTTCCTCTGGGTAGACCCAGACTAATAATACTCAGACTCCTCTCATCTGTCCAGAAATGTACGGCGTCTATTACAGCATTCTCTCTCTGGTTTCCCCTCCAGGGCTCAAATGAACGGAGCAGTAATGGGAACATCACTCGTCCATCTTTCTCTTCCTCCTTCTGTTCGCCGTCGTTTTTTCGTTTCGCTGGGAGGGAGACTGAAAAGCAAGAGGTTAACAAGGAGAGGAAGAGCTGCTTGGTTGCATCATTGACTCAACCTTGTGAACGCATCGTATGCACTGGTAAAATTGATTCCCCTTTGCTCCAGATCAGACTTGGATTGAGTTAGGTGTCAAAAGTAAGAGAAACTTGTGTGAATGAGGCTTCGACATCTTGTTAAAAACATGGAACTTTAAATAAAGACGTCCCAATATATAAAAAGTATAGCCTACCATCGCCAGACAATTACACAACCAATTAGAGCAACGAAACATGCATACGAAAGTGTTTCAGTTGTACCCCTCTGCAAAGTCAATCTAGATAAGTGGTTGTGATTGACCCACCAAAAGCAACCCCAAGTGGATCACTAAAAAAGGAAGGGAGTTAGATGTAGCCATTGCCAGACAAATCCACAAATGTGAACTAGTCTGGAAACTGACAATTCATTTTCGATTTCTACGGATATTATTAACAGGTGTGGACTAAAAGCCTTTAGATGTGATTGGATGGACGTACAACCTATCAGAGCAATAAAACATGCAAAAGTTCCTTCCCAGGTGTTTTTTCTAACAGAGATAAAATCTTTAGCTGGTGTTCAGGAGCAGGACCTCACCTCAATGACACCCCTTCCTGTTGTACGTCTATACATACTACTCTGCCCTTCCCACTTGTTTGTTCTCGTTTCTCGTACCTCACCCACCCTCCCTTTACTTCTGGGGGTTCGCCAGCCCAATAGTTACTGCTGATCCCACACCATGCTTTTCTGCATCAGCTCAACTCAGTCATCACCAACACAACACTCATTTGCATCCAATAAACAATCAAGCTTGATGGTGTGGTCTTAGCTAGTGAATTCCAAAATCAGTCTGAGAAAGTTCTGCAAAGTTCTACTAATGTTTTCAGTGGGAATTTTTACTTTGGTGTCTCAAGTTGTTGAGGCAAGGTAACTGAACATGTTGTTGTAGTCCAACTTTCTCATAAGTTGTGACACTGAGAACATTTGCACTTTATCATGCAACACTGTGTGACATTGTAGAAACTATAAAACACATCATCACCAAAACATCTTTAGAACAATGTTCCACCTTTGTTAATATATCACATTACAGGAACATTTATAAAAATCTCAAGGCCTCAATAGCATCTGGACAACATTTTAATATTGGTTTGAGAACATTTCTCCCTCATTGCCATTGAAGATAATCTGTGGTCCTGACAAGGTCTTCTGAATGTTGATTTAAAACAGTAACTTTACAGTGACATTAATGGAAATGAAAACATCCCTAGAAAATGGTGTTTGAACATTTGATTAAAAACTTTTCTTTCAAAAATAGTAGACCTCATGTGAACTTATGTATGGGATGGTAGCCAATGTTGTGGAAGCGTTCTCTGCTAGCTGGGCTAACAGCAGTCCTTTTTACAGTCAACACATCAAAGTCCACCCCATTTTACATAAATGGTTGTGATTGGCCTAGTGCAAGCTCTTCTGCTATCTCTTTGTGCTTCAAAAAAAAAACCTACGGACAAAAATAGTCTTCACATATATAGTGCCTTTTTCTACCTTAGTTGTACTCGAGACACTTTAATGTGTTTTGCACTCAACCATTCATGGCAACAGAGCTGCCATGCAAGGCTCTAGTCTGCCATTGGGAGCAACTTCGGGTTCAGTGTCTTGCCCAAGGACACTTTAGCATGCAGAGGGGCCAGGGATCAAACCGCCAACCTTGCGATCAGTGGGCAATCCACTCTACCACCTGAGCCAACGAAGCCCTGAGAAAGGTAAAGGCATGCTGAATTGTAGGCAATTTGAAAAAGCTGCTATATTTTACACAGTGATAATTATTAAAACTTCAAATACCTTGTTTCTAAGCAAACTTGCCAAAATGATGTGACAGTTTATGGTTATTTGTACTGATCATTTCAGTGGTACACTTAACTGAAACCATTTGTTTTACTTCATAAGAGTTGTTCCCTCAATTCTTTTTTCAGTGTAAAGGTGCTGTCAGTATCTCGAAACGGTACAAGGACAATGTGACCTTGCCACAAATGCTGCACAGTCATTATACAGTTATGTTGTGTCCGTGGAGCGTGTGGAAAATGTGAGAGGTTAGGACGGACCTGCTAATGTGGCCGAGACTGTGTTTATGCTGCTATATGTGTGGTGGTATGAGCGGATCTGACAGGTCAGAGCAGTGCTGAGCTGTTCAGAGGGGGAGAGTCGACCTTGGCTGTTTTATTGAATTAAACTTTTCATTACAGAGTGAGACACATGGGACAGAAAAAGGTCGGGAACATTTTCATGAACTTAATGTGCTACTAAAAACTGCACTTGATGCAGCTGATGCTGTGAAATTATAACAGCAACACTGTTTTTTGAGCTGACTGTTTTAACAGTAGTAGCAGTTCTTAAAACTGCTAGTGATAAAGAAATGACAGTCACAGATCAATTTACATAGAACAAGGTGTAATTAGTGCTTTCTCCTCATTGCTTGACTTATTTTTAGTCGGATCATTTTCCAGCATCCTCACTCCCATGTGAAACCAGCACTTGACTGACTTTTTTTCACCAGGTGTTGAGGTGTCTGGCTGTCATGACTCACTTTGTGACAGAAAAACTCCCAAAACACATCACCGCCTTAATGCTCAGGGATGTATTTATAGTTAAGTGTAAAACCCGTCATTTACACTGGAAAGGAAATGAGGAATCACAATTTTGATTGTCATTTTCCAGAATTCAGGCATTCAGTCAGTAAAATCCTTTTTGAATATTTACTTCGTAGTTATATGTGAGGAAAAACCCACAGTCATTCAAAGAAATCCGCAAAAATGCACATTTACCCTTACAATAAAAAAGCTAAAAATGGGTTTGAACCAGGAGCAAGTGGAAGCTTTAGTGTTGAGAAAAAAGCCACAGGATTATGAAGAGGGGCTGTTGTTTAAGGCTCCACAGAGGGTCAAACACATTTGTAATGTGTGGATGAGCTGCCACAGCGCTACGGGGAAAGCGGCTATATTTGCAGGAACAGGAGTTAAGCGAGATCACGAGGCGATCACAGATTGGCAAGAGGATGTGAGTGGATGAAGTGGGAAGAGAGGAAGAGATAAAAAAGAAGAAGCTGTGGAGTCAGGGATCGGAGAGTGAGAGCTGAGAAGTCTTTACTGTTTTACAGTCACTCCATGCTACTACTAAATACTGAAAGTAAAAGCTATAAGGAAAAAGTCTCCATTGTGATTATGAAACATTCAAAGCAATTTTGTGAACACTAACCACTCACATTTTTATAATGAAGTATTAAATGACAATTGTAAAACAATGAGACAACATAAAAATGGTCCCTTGTAGTACAATGAATTATTATCCAAATGTGCAATCCTCCTATGTGACTCTAAACAGATTCATATTTCTGTTCATTACCTGCTCATAATTAAATAAGAAACGGTTACGACTAACTGATGAACAAACTGAAGCTTTTAGCTAAAAGGAAAAGAGATTTCCTTTAGGAGTCGTTAGAGATCAATAACAGAGCTAAAAAAGGAGGAATATTAGGCCTTAACCATAGCTCCAAATGAATGATAATGTTGCTTTGTGACTGCAGGATATTTAAAGCCTTGATAGTATGCATCCTCAAGATCCATCACTTCAGTGCTTCCCATTCATTGTCTATATGGAAGCCCTGCAATGCATTCTGGTAGTGTCATGTTGCGTTTTGACAGACAGTGCATCCCGTTGCCCACTCACATCCATAAAGTTGAGATCTTGGCTACTTTATGCAGGAAACCTCCAAAAAGCAAATAAATGAGCTGTTAATCTAAACTGAAGACAGATTCAGCAACTGCATAGCTTATTTCTCGCCTAACAAGCTTTCAGAAACATGTTTTGCTGATTAGTGTTCATATTAAAGAGTTTTCAAATGAGCACAAGTTGACACTGATTGAAATGCAGGACAGCCTACAAGTAAAGTGTCGTCCAATCAGATTCAGCCATAGGAAGATGAATTCTTTTTCTAAGTCAGCACAATGCCAAGTTGTATGCCCATAAATTGTCCAATGGTATAAAGAGGTGTGACCCCTCGCACGTGACAATGATCATGCGGTGATGCACTGTAACACTCATCAGCCCCTGCTTGGGACAACAGAAAGTTCTAGGTTTATTTTGACTACAATCATGTCTTTTGAAAGCACAAAACCTCATGATTGAAATGATGTAAATCATTTAAGATTACTGTACATACAGTTAACATTTATAGGGCCAAATACTTGTTGGATCATTGTGTATACTGCTGAAAACAAGAGTGGCCCCAGTCAACAACCCTGTGGAGCACCAAGAGCAACAAGGCTTGGGTTGATGTGTACTTTGGGCATAATTGACTTCTCAATTAGACTGCTGGCTTGCTGTTTGCAATAATATATTTATGTGAATACAGGTTATATACGCTAATCCATAACATTAAAACTACCTGCCTGATATTGTGTAGGTCTGCCTTGTGCTGCCAAAACATTGGGGTTGCTGGATGAGACATCCATCGATGATCATTCCTGTGCATCAGATCAGACTGGGGTCTGGAGATTTTGGGGGTCAAGCCAATGCCTGGGCTATTTTTGATTAGAGTTAGCTGGATTTAGGTCAGTAGTACATGTCAAAGTAGCATTGACATGTATGCCAGTACACAAGGTATACTAGTAGAACATTTCCATGACATGGAGAGACACTTGCACACACTTCGCATGCCTGTATAAATTCTCAAACTCTAGTTATGAGTTTTTCTTCTTTTTCACCGTCAGTGTTATTTGTACCCATGTGTGTGCACACATGGGTACAAATAACACCACCTCCTTCACCATGCTACCACAGGCAGCTGAGATGTGCCAGCGTATTGTCTGCTGCCTGGCTTTTGTCTTTGGCAGGTCGGTTTTCTTCAGGCAGCTCACAGCCAAAACATTTCCAATCCTGCCAAATGCTAGAACTCTGAGCCTGATCACACACTCACACAGTGCGAGTGCAACGGCATCACTGTTGCTGAGAGGTGAGAGAAGTAGGCTTATCACCAGTTGTGATGGTCATATCAGCTGGGAGATGGGAACAGAGGGGGGTCCTCTCCAGTCACAATTACCACTGAGATACCTGCTGGGCTCTTATGTAACCGTAGAGCAACTTAACATTGCTGCATGAAAGGAAATAAGGGCAGAGCTGAGAAACAGCAGGGCCAGTTTACCTGCATAAAAAAGGTTAAACGCATCTAAAAGTCCAAATAGAAGTATCAACAGCAGTGGGCCCAAAAAAAGAGCTTTGATTGTCAAAATCAAAAGGGTATTATGTTATTGGGCACATTATTGATCTTATATAGATGCCCTGTGGAGTTCTTTAAAAACAATCAGAAAAAGGTTCTGACCAAAATACAGTATGTATACTCTAGTTTATTAAATTAAATAATGAAATTTTAAAAATTCATAAGTCTGTTTACAATCATATTTAGTTGCAAACATGCTATTTGACGATGGTTGGGACCACGAAAGTTTGTTTTGCCTGATCTTTGAGCTAAAGGGAGTGAAGCTCTTGATGCCATCAAGCTTTAATGGTGATGGCAAGAACAGCATACATGTTGTTTTGTTTTTTTTTATAATAAAGTCAGTTAGTGAAATCCCGCATGAAATAACAGCTTCTTTTACACATGATCCATGAAGAAAAAAATTTAAAATGCATTGCAAAGATAGCACACTGTCAATATGTTAGACCCCATAAAAATTTCACAAATCCTGTTTTCAGTTGAGCTCAGGTCCTATTAAGAAGAGTCAAGCTCCCCTGTTGCTCTCCTGTAATTCGCCCCTTGACAGTCCATAAATTTGTGCTCCAGCATTAACCTGCATTACTCCTCCCTTTAAAATACAAACTGACTGAGCCCAAAGTGACCCAACGCATCACAGCCCTGAGGCAGAACTGGAGGAAACGCACAACAACAGATTATTCCTCACACGCAAAGACAGTTGTACGCAGCATATTTTCTCCAGGCCTTCCCCACGGTGGCCTCCAGCCGGCCGATGGGGTGTCAGTGCTGTTTGGTGGCTGTGAACAGGGAACAGGTGCAGCAGCCGACAGATGAGGAGGACTGTGTCCCCTGCCTTCTAAATAAAATACCATCCATCCAGCTCAAACTTTCTCTGCACTCACTCTGTACCGGCCAGCTGTATTCTAAAACAAAAAACTGTCATGGTGAGAACAGCTTGACAATGAGGCACAGCAACTCTCTGATAGGAATCTAGTTGGAGAAGGTTGGCCATTGTTTCTGTAATTTATGAGGTAATGATTTGTTCCCAGTTAAAATTTTTAAAGCCACTGTCAGTTTGGAAGCATTATGTTTCCATAAAATAATACAAAAAATATCAATGTGAGGAAATATGCAGAGATGACAACTCAGTGATGCTTAGCTTCACTCCTTGACCCATCCAGGTTCATTGTGGACACTAATTGTTTAAAATGGATTCTCTTGCATTGCGTTTCATTGGGAATAAACGTCGAGACCAGTGTTACAAGTTGGACTGCAGAAAAGTAAAGTCTGAGTACTTGTATATTTATAGTAACTGCTGAGGAGTTTACCTTCAAGCATCTCTTCCAATAAGCATATGAATTTAATAAGTATAGCAGGTAAGGCGACTCTTTAAAGCAGACAGAACAGGGTCAGAAAATGAAAAACATTCCCATTTAAGATGTATTAATTATATTGGGTGAACCAGTTTGAAAATCAAATTTTTTCTACTTGGATTAGGCCATCTACCAATATTTTAGTTTTTGTAATACATTTTGTCATACCTGCTTAGTCAGTTTTGAAAATCGATTAAGTATTTCATGTTGTAAAGAATTCTATACATTTGGTTTTGTAATTTTGTGACATGCAATGATGTATGGTTCAGAAAATCACTCGTTGACTTCTGCATTATCTTTTTTTGGCCAATGTGTGCTCAAAGATGGGACTTTTCATGACAGCTTCAATTTTTTTTTTTCATATTTCAACTCACCAATAATCACAGAATATTCAATCTACTTGTCCAATATTGCAGATTCTGAATCACTGACATAATGAAAACTAACAGCGAAAATTTCGGACTTTTATCTTTAATAGTGCCCAAGATATTGTCATCCAAGCATTGCTTCAAATGTGTGGAAAAAAAGTTCTTAAGGTGGGTCAATGAGCAACTTAAAAAAATAGATATTATCTCAAAAAGTTTTTGATGTATCAATCTAAAACTTTAAATATGTATTGTTTGACCAAAAAAAACAAGTTTCAAGCAGAAGGTCCCTGATGATTTGAGATGGAATGACAGTACAGTAGTAGGAAAAAAAGTATACAATGTAGAAATCTCACAGTACAGTTTGGAGAGATTGCTGCCATCCATTACAGTCAAATTAATCTAAGGACCAAGTGGGATATGTGGGTTATTTAGACATTTTGCCAAATCACATTGAACATTATGTTTACAGATTAATTCCATTCTATTGTCTCAAACAGATGGAAACCCAGAAGGGGGGTCCTCCAGAAACAGCATCCCCCACCTGTCCTGATACATGACCTCCAACCTGGAGTCTGCCACAGGGCCGGTGACAGATCGAAAGCAGATGGGGGGAGTTTCAGACAATTGCAGTGGTGTTTTCTGCATGTTTTATCCCAATAACCACAAGTGGCCTCTTGACTTTGTCCATCCTTTCAACAGCGTCATCTCTAACAGACTGCAGGAGGGTTATTCCAGTCATTCAAAACAGAGTTAGGAAAGTTATTCTGCCCTTTTCGTCAATGCACTCTGGTGGGTTGGGAGAAAACTCAATTTGTACCAGCTGTGATGTGACTTTGTCAGGAGGCAACTGTCCACTTTCATACCATCTATATTACTTCTTACAAAAATTCCCAGGCCTTTAAAATAAGGTGTGTACCAAATTTCTTTCAGTTTGACCTCCAAAAAATTGAAAAAACTTTTAGAAAAAAAATCTAGATTTACAAGACAGAAAGTGAGTCTGACCCAAATACACTTCAAATACACAAAATTCGTTCTGACACAACAGATTTGTCGATCAATGAATCACCTATGAATAAACTTTTAGGTTTACAATTAGGATTTTCCTTTGTTTTTTGGCGGATGCTTGCACATACAAAGAGCAAAAATCACATGAATGATGTATAGTACTTTATAGTATTTCAAGTTTTCTACCATCAATCCTGTTCTCTTCCCTTTAGCCTCACCCCAACCAGTCAAGGCAGATATCCACCCTCCTTGAGCCTGGTTCTGCTGAAGGTTTTTTCCCTGTTTAAGAGTATTTTTTCCCTTTCCTCTGTTGCCCATGTGTTTGCTCAAAGGTAAATATTTGGATTTGCTGGGTTTCTTTGTATCTTTGTAAGGTGTTCAATAGCTGAGTTTACAGAGAAGGCACACCTGACTCAAAACGAAAAGGGCAAGAAACAGCAAACACCGAAGTTTCTAATACTACAGGTCAAGACAAATAACGCTAAGACAATTTTCAAATCAGCCAGAGAAAATCAAGGGGACTCCACATCATTAGACAGTCCTGACAGGTGGGAACTTACTCAACCAGAGAAGGATATCTTAGCCAAACGATTGACCTTCCATATCCCCACAGCAGGCACCAGTAGTGGACCTTATCACAGCCATAAAAACAGCCATTAGAAATAATCTAGGAGAGGTAGAAGCAGAACAGCCAATTGAAGGTATCAGCAGCTCTCTAACGCTAAAGTCCCTCCATCCAACTTCACATCCCAGGAAAGGAAGGCAGAAGCATCTCTAAGCAAGATAAGAAAGATAAGAACATCACAATTCTGCCACCTGACAAATGTAGATGCACTCTAGTACTCAACAAAGCAGACTACCCCAATAAAAAAACATTACTCAGTGACAGTACTAACTATGAGGCCCTGAGAAGAAATCCCATAAACAGCTATAAAAAGAAGGTCATAGACTCTCTTGAGTCACTCCTGATATGGCATTCAGATCCTTTGTTGTGTGAACTGACAGCTCCACCACCATAATTGCTGCCGTCGTTGATGGACCACCTGCTTTCACAAACATTCACACCTTGAGGCAAGCGAGTCACGGGCCATTAGCCATGCAAGTTTCAATTTCTGAAACTCCCCATTAATCAGTTTGAACTAAAGAAGCCTGTTGGTAGTTGAAACGTCTTCAAGAACCTTTAAGAGAAGTCCAGTTGATTTCTACTGAAGCCTCTAAGATTACCATGACCTGGATGACTGAGAATCTACACAGAAGTAGAAAAGTAGCATAAACTACTCTAATCATTTGTACACCAAGTCGGACAGTTTAACTATGGAACTGGTCAAACCACTGGGCCTGACTTTCCGAGGTTAACCAAAACATTTAGTCAGTTCAGTTCACAGCACAGAGCATGTAAGCACGACAAAGCAGCTGCTCCCTGATCACTCCTGTCTGATCTTTTTTGCCACCGTCTTCACTTTGCAGCAGCCAGCGAAGCCTTTCTCTCGGTTTGGCACCTCCTCTACACCACCGGCTGCAAGTTGTCTCTTTTCATCCATGTTTCAGCAACGAGTGCTGATACATTTAACAAGTGCTAGATGGTTTTAATGAGTGCTAGATTGCCCGTTTTCAGTTGTCACTGCAACCGCTACTTCTGTTACAGATTTCACCGACAGTGCTGCTGCAGATAAGGTGACACTTTGAATGTCTGTACTCAATAGATCTATGTAAATGTGTGTATAGATACTGGCAGATTGGTATCAATATTTTGATACTAGTAGGTATGTATTTGCAGATATTTATCAAATACCTATTGAATATCTGCCACAGGAGGATTGGGGGGAAAAAAG
Organism: Dascyllus trimaculatus; assembly: GCA_024666655.1. Classification (NCBI taxonomy): domain Eukaryota; kingdom Metazoa; phylum Chordata; class Actinopteri; family Pomacentridae; genus Dascyllus; species Dascyllus trimaculatus. The sequence continues at coordinate 9,071,000 of CM045463.1, read as the reverse complement.
AAAAAAGACTGGCCCTCAAAAGCGCACTGGGAAACTTCCTGAACTAGATGATTAACTTGCGATATGTGAGAATGAAGTTTAATTGTACAGCAACATAGTTTTTGAAAGACAGTCCTGCTGTCCGGTTCATGATATTTTCTCTATATCAGTGCTGGACTGAGACCTTTTCGAGCCATGAGACTAACACGGTTTCAGATAATGTTGTCATTTCTTTTGATCTTTCCGTCGTAACTGCCCATCAGTGCTCCCTCCACTTTCATCTTCTGCTCCTATTGAGACTTTGTCCTCTCATCTCGTGTCATTCGCTAACAAGGGGACCTGAAATAACTGCTGAGTGTTTCACCAGCAATAGGGGTCAGAAGGGACAAAGTAAATCTGCTGTACACTGAACCCACCGTCCCACTGGAGGAAATGGCTACATAGACACACAGTAAATCTCTCTCTCCTTAGCGATAAATGTCCACCTCAAGAGCAGACATCATATCCAGCATTCCCCAATGACTGAACAAACATGCTAACATACACAACTGGGTAGACACACACTCAGATCTACACACAGGAGTAAGGTGACCAACACAACACTGGTTAATGTGGAGGACAGAGCAGAGGTATGTAGCTGGAAAATAACAGGAGGAACTATTTCAGGGCAAAGCTTCTCATCCCAGAGGATGCAAGTGTTCTAAGGGGAGCTGTAGGGCGGCATGTGGAGGACGAAACTTTAGGTTGGCTAAAAAGAGGTGGAAAAACAGGATGTCACGAGGTTGTGATCTGCAAAATAAATCTCAGCTTCCAAAAGGACAAAAAGCAAACTAACAGGAGCCATCTTAAAAGAAAACCTTTCAAACAATTGCATTGCATTGTCCTGTCTTCAGAGCAGCCCCTTCCCTGCTTCTCTCCCATTACACTCATATATATAGATCAAGGGGCGTGGCTTCCCAGTTCAAACTGGCCAATCAGGTCACAGCTCCAGAGGGGCGTTGGTGAAGTTAACAGCAAATACACCTGATTTTCTTAAGATTCTTCCAACCACAACACCTCAATTTATAGTTCCACAATCAGTCATCAATACTCAACATTCATTTCAACAAAACATTCATGTTTACTGTGATATTTATCCTAATTATCTTGGATTTCATCACACATCTATTGTCCAATCGGATTTGAGATCCCACCTATTCATCTACCAAATAAAAGAAGGGATTTTGAAACGTGGCACTTCTTTGAGCTTCAGCACAAGATGGCTCCCACAAGGGGCAAACTGACAGACAAACTCCTGATTTTTCCAACTAAATGTCCTTCTGTTAGGCTGTTTGTTTTAATCAAACAAATAAGCTTAAGTTTAAGGAGAAGCACAATTCTGCCTTTAGCCACTGGAATTGTAAAAGTAAACAAAGACAGAATGGTGGGATAAATGCCCACCTTCCTACACAAAAGGGCTTGTGTGTATCCGGGGAGGGAAGTGGTGCTTCCTAGCAAACAATCACACCAATGAAACTATAAAATATAACCTCATTGACCTGGTTTCCCCAAACCAAATGTTGGCAGACTGTGCTTGACTACACACAACCGCTCACATGTGCTAGCAAGTGTTTGTCCCCATCACAAACAACTGATTTTGGCTTGAAACATGAGAAGGAGTCCAATTCCCAGGTGTCAAAGTAATGCTCCTTTTGTGCAACGATCAAACCAAACACCAACCAATTCTATGACTCCAAAACATCTTAAGTGTTCCATACAAGAAAAAGGGCTGTACAGGTGTGTTGTCTTTCCTATAAAAAGGCTTGGTGAATTTGTACAAGCCAACAATGCAACTGAATGCTCAAAGAGACACAAAAGCATCTCAGTGAGTGTTAAGTATAAAAAATAATATTTAAAGTATGGATTGAAATTTGTGGTGCAGCAAATTTAGCACCTGTGTGACGTCTTAAAATGGTTTGATTTCTTTTCTGAGTCATTACTCTCAAAAAAAGGCTGATGCCCAGGGTGAAAAGCTCTCAGAGAAAAGCTCAGAGTGTGAAAGAAGAGATTTGTTGGCATCTTTGTTTGCAGTCTGTAATTTCAGCAGTGACATTGTACTCTGTTTTGATTGTTGCACCTTGGAGTGAAAAAAGCTCTCATAGCAGTATAAGAGAGGTGGAAGTGGAAAATTAGCATTTATCCTGATGAACACTTGAGTGACTGAGAAGGAAGAACAGACAAGTAGAGTTCTTGGAGCATTTTGTGCTTTGTGCAATCTGAACACATTTTTATACTTTTTCTTTCACTGATTGCATCTTTGCTTGTACAGCAGTGTATAATATTTGAACAAATAAGCAGCGTCAGGACAGAGCAGCATTTATTTGTACGACAACAAGTGGCCAGTTGTCAGGAAAGCATAAAAGGCTGCCACCTTCCTTGTACAGAGAGTCTCTTTGTATTAACACCCAGCATGCAAGTACCTATTAGCATCCACACAGGTGATCTTAATCAGTGTCGCCTCCTGCTTTACATTCTGCACACAGATTACGAGACCAAACGCTGTCAGACAGATGGGAACCCAAAGGGGGAGAGAGGGGAGGGTGTCTTCCAGAAACGCCGCCTCCACTTCCCCCCCTGCCTGTCCTGATACATGACCTCCAACCTGAGGCTCACCAAACGGCTGATGACTGAAACCCCTGAGAGGGACGGGGAGAGGTGGAGGAAGGTGTAGAAGCCAGATTGCAACAATTAAAAAAACGTGCATATTTTATATTTGATGCCTTCTAGGCAGCGACTAGTTTTGGTTCGTGCCAGCACCTGAAACCTGCTTCAGATGGCAACCTTCACAGGAAGTTTTTCAGGGTTTTTTTTTTTTTTTTTGCAAGCAAGGGCTCTTCTGAAAACCTGTTGTTGCATCCAGGAAAATGGATTTCTGCAAAGTAATTAAGTAAATTAATTAAAAGTATAAAATAGCTGAAGGCATGAGTATTCAACCCCTTTAAGGTGACTCACCTAATTCAACACAGGTGCAGCCAGTTGGAGCAAGAAGTCATACAATTAGCGAAACTGAGATCATCTGAGTGTAGTGAATGTCTCAAGTGATTGTAGTGTAAAGATATCTGTATCTGTAAGGTCCAGTCACTGGTGAATCAATACTCCTGGATACAAATACGAGATAAAGACAATAGAAAACTCTAAGCACCTCTGTGATAAGGTTTTTGAAAGCAATACAACAGAATTTCCAAGTCCCTGAATATCCCTCAGAGTACAGTTAAGTCCATTCTTAAGAAACTGAAGGAACATAGCACATGTGTAAATCTGCCTTGAGCAGGTCGTCCTCAAAAACTCAATGAGTGTGCAAGAAAGAGACTCATGAGGGAAGCCACCAAGACACCTATGACTCCTCTAAAGGAGTAACAAGAGACTGCATACAGCAACTGTTCCTTGTTCTTCACCGTTGAAGCTTTATGGGAGAGTGAGAAATGGAAAGCTACTTTTGAAAAAAAAAAAAAAGCTCCAAAATAAACCTCAAGAGTTCACCAGAAGACATGTAAGAGACTCTGAAGTTAACTGGAAGAAGGTTCTTTGGTCTGAGACCAAAATGGAGGTTTTTGGCCATCAGACAAGACGCCATGTTTGATACTTTGCTATTTTGCAAAATACAAATCCGTTCACAGTATATTTGAAGCTTCTTCTCCATTTTGTGAGTTGCCAGGGCGATGAGTCCTGCTGCATCTAATATATGATTAGTTGGCTAAAAACCAATGGCAGTAAAGCTTTAAAATAAATTGCAAAGAAAAATATTCATAATGAGTCCCAAACAAAACCTAAGCGAAAATACACTTTCCTCAAGAGTGTCATAAAGATGAGTGAGAATTTTCCTATCTTTTTTTCCCAACTTAATTTGAATTTCATTGCATGACTACTCTCTACTTGTGCTTAAGTTGAGCGCTCAAGCACATGGATGTTGGGGAATGATGTGTGTTACACTCAAATCTGTTTGTATGTGAATTTTGTGATCTACAAACTGCAAAATTCAAATGAGCAGAAGTCACCACTTTTTAAAAAAAATTCCCTCAAAGTAATGCATATTGATTTGGGCTTAACTTGATGATAAAACGTATAGTATAGTTAGATAGTTTGTCACATGGGACATCCAAGACTCTTAGGCCTATTGTGCAACAAGTAGAGCAACATATAGTCGCATAGACATAAAAGACTGTGGAAAAGCTTTTTGTAAAGTGAGTTTGAGTCAAATTCTCAATTAGGTTTGATTCAAAGCTGAAAACATTGAGGCCAAGAGTGTGTCTGCATTGTTTTTTAGCATGGATGCACACATTCACTCACACAGATCTGCTCCAGCTGTCAGTTCATAATAAAGGTGAGGGGGAAATAAGTCTCTGCCCTGTTAACTACCACACTACAACACTCTGCTGCCTCACCTACACAGCTCTCCGTCCAAACCGGTGTCTCCCAAACATCCATCAGCCAAACAGCCTCCCCGAGCGCACAGCCAAGGTCAGAGTTTGACAGCGTAAGATGAGGTGTTGATCAAAGTGACAGAGCTAAGTAGAGTAAGGCAACAGGGTAGTAGGTCATGCGCAAACAGCCATCAGAGGTGCTTTTTACACACCGACTTACCAAACAACCCTGCAGCTGATGCTCTTAGTTGTTGTTCTGTACACAACTTTTAGTCCAATTATAGTCACAATTTGTCCGTCACAACCGGTTTACAAGAATCGACCTTGACAGTTTGGCTTGAGGCTGACGAGAAACTGACTTTAGCTTCAACAAACGTGTTTCTTACAAGCTTACAGACAGTGTTTCAACATTGTGTTGATAGACTGGGAAACCTGGGTGAACCAAAATCCAAGATGCTGAGCAACAATGTGTATTAGACGCAGGTTATCCAGTAAAAAAAAAACTCAGTACAGTTACTTAAAGAACATATTAATCCTCTGAACTCCAAGCAGTTTCTGGACGTTTTTTGGTCCTGTCATATTTTTACTCACTGTGCGCTCATTTTACACTGCAATATAAAGTCCTGAACCTCTATGGAAACACAGAAATGATCAATTCTGGTTCACAGGCCCGATGTGAAAGTGACAAGTGCCAGGATTAAACAAAAGATTGGCAACCAGTAAGTCGAGTGACAGTGGAGGTTGAATGTAATGTACACTGCAGTTCACTTTGCACAGATATTTAAATGGCCACTAGAAAGAAGCTGCTCCTGCTTCTGCTTGTGGAGGTTTTTATGGATCTCAGTGTTTTTGCTTGAGGGAAGAAGTTCAGAGTCCTTGCCCAGGGTGGGATTGGTCAGAGATGATCTTGCCTTCCCACTGTTTGGGCCTGGCGGAGTGCAGCTGATCAGTAGGGGGTGCAATTTGCAGTTGATGGTCTTATAGGTCCCATACTGAGCCCCTTTTCAGCAAGTTAATGAAAGTCTTGCATGTTCCCAGAATATTAATTTCAGTTTTTCAGCTCAAAACACTGCAAAGATGGTTCATTTTCCCGTGACTGTTTAACTCCTGGTTTTAGCTCTGTTCTAAACGGGTTGCTTAAGTGTCTGTAGCTGCTGACCATGCCCCATTCAGGAAGAAGACTGTCTCTGCGACTGAGTGTGCGAGATCAGCACTTTGTATCACTTGTAACTCTCTCTCTGAGCAATAATTTTACATGGGCATATTGCAGAATTCACAGCACGGCAACTGTTATCAATTCATGTGTTTGAGCTGGTCGGGTGACGCCACTTCAGTACTTCAATGGCAGCTTGGAAACATGTCTGAAGCAACTGCAAGTGAACATGCAGTATTAATGAGCTGTGTTTCACTCACAATTTTGTATTCTTTCCAGTGTCTGAAAACAGAAATCAAACATTTATAGGCAATTTGGCTTTATTAAAATGCAGCATATGTGAGCACAGAGAGCAGGAGAGAAGTAAACGGATGTAAACACTGAGTTTTGCTTTCACTGAACACCAACATTAAAACACAGCAACCCACCCAGTCCTTGCTTATTGGTTTCAAATCGGTCTGAAAGTTTCTACTTTTTCTGAATGTTCCTCAGCATGATCATTTCCACAAAGCTCTGATTTATGGGCATACAATCAAATGGTAACATTAGCCACATTAGCCGCACAGTGCGCTAGTCCTGACTATGTTTTTCTATTTTTTTGCCCACAAAAAATAAAAGCAATCCACTGGATATTCAGGTCCTCAGATGCTGGGAGTGCATGACGACTGTTCACTCACGCAGCCAACAACAGATCATTCTGTGTGTTTTACTTGTGGCTGAGACATTTTAAAGTTAACAGTAGCAGCTCTAAAACGTAACTGAACTCTGGACTGTGAGGCAGCTTCTCATTCTTAATTAATGGCTCATCTGGAAGCAATTATGCAAATTGAGTTTGACGACTATTGGCTCCTTGATTGGAACGTAGAAGTTTAATAAAATTCTTACTAGCTATCTAGTTGTGGGGGGCTTGAGAAAAGGCAGAAGTAAACAAGTTTCTAACCACAAAACACAAAGTCCCTATAGGACCTTTAATGCCAAAGGGGTCACTAATGATGACAAAACCACTCACAGTTTTTACCCAAATCTACCCAGTTAAATCCACGCAGTATTTAGCATCCTTCAGCTCACCATGTTTTTATTCATTTGTTTGTAATTAGATTATTAGACAGCCACAGTTAAGAACTAGCTGCATTCAAAGCACTCGGCATCTAAAACAACACGTATTTCAATCAGCTCAATTAACTTCCCTTAGCTTTCTGAAAACAAAAACATACTGACAAGAAGGCTCCAAATTAATGTTAATGTTGCTCATGTTTGCTGTTTAACAAGTTTGATTCAACAACTTTATAGGGTGGTGAGATGTTTACAGCTTGTTGCTCGCTATTAAATTTTGATTGAAATAAACATTATTGTTCCACCAATGTATGTTACGGATATTTAATGTGCTGCTGCAAACTTGTAATTCCCCCGCCATTTGATTTCTGCAGAGTATACGCAGCACATCAGACAGGACGGCTGCTGCTGACTGGATCCCAGCCGAACCGCTGATGTTCACAAGCTGCCGCTGTGTCAACATTACAAACCCACCAGTATTCTGCATATGGCTGCCCACCTCGGGGCATGACACTCCTGCATAATACTTTTTGTACATGAATATTCTACACGGAACATATGCTTAAGACCACACAGAGGAATACAGTCTCACTTTGCTATTAATAATGCGCTGCCGTTGGAGATTTGTACCTGCCTCAGTTGAGCTCTGCGGATTTGTGTCGAGCATCTTTAAAACAACTTTCTCAGTTCTTTTGTTAATAATGTTATACAGCACATTCACTTCAGTAAAAGTAACTTTGAAGTTGCGTTTTTCTTTGATCAGTTGTTACGGAAGTGATTTGTGCAGTGATACTACTCCTTTTCAGACACCAAACCAACTAAATGTATCCTCGAGGGTCACCGGGAAACCGTTAATATTCTGTAAACTCTGGAGATTTCTGCTCTGAATTGGATTTTTTTTATATACTACAAAAAAACAGGAGCATTAATATTTTAAAAATGTGATTCCACACAATGTCTGAAATGAGAATTATGATGCACCTCCGACAGAAGATAATATTCAGAGTATTAATGTGCATTATCCAACCACTCTGAGTTGCTGACAAAAACAAATGTGTTTGTGCACTAAATAAAAATCCCCCTTTGAATGAGGGAATACATGTCAGTGCAATGTGTCTGTTTTGATATAATGAGCAAACTATGGATATGAATCATTTCCGTCATTGCAGGTATTACAATTCTGCGCCTTAGGCAGTCTGCCATGATTGATAACTCACGATGATTACACTTTGCCAATGGGAGATGGAGGAAGAGCAGGAGGGAGGAGAGGGGGGGAGGAAGAGAGGAAAGGAAGGGGCATAATGACACTAATGATAATTACAGAAATGCTAATACCTGAAACTTCAGCTCTGCCCTCAGTCCTAGACACAGCGAGACATCTTTTAACCTCCTATAAGACCCTCAGCTAGTGAGCAACTTCAATATAAAGATAATATCTGTTGAGATGTAATTACTTTCTCCAGTGGTCAAAGCTCTTCCATAAAACACGAAACTCTAGCAGATTAACTCATTTGATTAGTTTTATATTGTAAGTTTTCCCAACCTAAGTTAACAGATGCCGTCATTATGTCTCCAGTAAACCCTTGCATTTTTCCTTTAACTGGTGCATTAATTCCTGCAGTCAGTGTGGCCATATTGCGTGAAACATGTCTGCTTCATGTCAGCCTTCATTAGGACTCATATATGAAGTATGACACTGTGTCACAGAAACATATGGGCCTTAATTTATGCATGATGTTATTTTAATGAAGACAATCCTTTCATCATCTGTTGTTGGACCTCAGAGTGCGTGTGTGCGGGAAGTTTTGTTAATGTGGACTGAACAGATGTGACATGCAGTAAAACTTCCAACAAAAATAAAACACACAGCATTCACCGACAGAAGTCTTAGTTTAAATTATTACAGTACTTTCACAGTAACGTTTATGTCCAAAACTGCTGTATTCTCACTTTTTTCACTGAAAGTTTGATTGTACCTTGCTTTTCACTTATTGGTTTCAATATGTTTTATACAGTTTGTTACATAAGTTGTGAACAAAAGTGTACATTTCCTTCCATTATCTATACACTGCTTTATCCTCTGTAGGGTTGTGGGGGGCTGGAGCCTATCCCAATCCCTATACAAATTCCTCTTTTCTCCTTCTGTTGTTAGATTGAGCTGCTAAAACTGATAGTTCACTCATTGAGGTTATGATCAGTGAGAACTAATTACAACAGCAACCGAATCAAAAATTGAAAACTTGTCTCTTGGGAAACTTTGAATCTTGCATGAAACTGGCGAACTTTGACACTACCTATGAAAACTACTATATATAGAAAGTAAATACAATGAATGGCTGCTGCAGAGAAAACTCCATAGATGGCAATTAACTGGGGTTTTATATAATGAATATCTTAAGCATTTTATTTAAAAGTAGCCAAAAATATCTTGTTTACTGGCAAAGGATGAACAAGTCAGTCCCTAGGCTTCTGCACTTTGAATCTTCTGTGCTAAAAATAATTAGATCGGTTGATTATTTCCCAAAACAGAGTGAACAAAAGACATGATTTGATTATTTTGTTGTCAGAATGTCAGTTTCGTTTGGCGTGTTTGTCTTTGTGTGGAGAATTTAGTGGTTGTAACCTCCATGTTGACCTTTTAACTGTTTCATAACGCCTTGACAAACAAAGTCCTCGCCTTTAAATCCCTTTTTTTACACATTACCGTTACTTTGACTTCATCAAGACGTACCCAGACCTCAGAAAGCCATGAAACTCATGGATTTAATAGTTTAAATGTGCTTGAACCAACACAAATATCAAAGTGCTCATGTGAAGTTGTTGTTTCGGAATAACATTTTATTGTAGTATAATCACTGACGCATTAATGTGTACATTGGATTAATGTTGCATCTATAGATGAATATTGATTCATAATTGGCTTGATAAATTTAAAAAGTAGCTTAAACCCTAAAAATACAGTATATTATCATTTATATATTGATGATTTTGTACTTTTGAGTCAGTAATGTAACGTATCAAGTAAATGTGGTTTAGTAAAAAGATATGGTAATACTCAGGCAATCTTTAAATTTGCTGCTACAGCTGCTGTGCAAAAACTCCCCACAACTGTGCAGCATCAAACAGCATTAGCAGGCCATTAAATTAGTTGCTTTTTTTTTTCCCCTGAAATTTTTGCTGCGTCACTCTGGCAGGTCCGTCCTGACGCTGTGCCCCTATAGCAGCTTGCTAATTACTGGACAGGGGGCCTGGTTCTCCCAAACCAGACCTGACGGCGTTCTGTGGCTCAGTCATAACATCCCAGCAGCTAAATGAAGAAAGTGGAGTCGGTAAAAAAAAAACTCCCTGCGGCGCTTTGGGTGGATGGTCCAACTAACACAGATCATGTATGTGTTAACATGTGTAGGTTCTGTTAATGTGTCCTGTGAAGGTTTGGTTTGCCCACCCCTAAAAAAAAGGGTTACATCAGTAAGCACAATGTGAATTTCTATGTGTTTGACTTGCATCTTTATGTAGATTTCTTTATTTGTTTGCCTCGTTGCTGCCATTTGAGAGTTTCCAGACAGGTTTTTGCCTGTGGTCGCTGTTACTCCATGTTCCTGCTTTGTGAATGACTCACTGCTACCTGATGAGAAAGTCTGTCAGTCACACTCCAACAGTGACGGGCTGATAATCACCTCCCAATTAGGCAGTCTGTGGCCAGACGAGCCAACACATACACATAACCACCGAATGGACGTCGGATAAAACACCTCTCTGAACGCTTATTCCCAACTCTGGTGTCATCTGCAGGACCTTCGACCCTCGCCTTCTCAATTTGCATCTGCGAACCAGCGTTCCCTGCAGAAATGGAGGATGCAGTGAAGGCAGCTATGACATAACATTAATACAAAACATCCACTGCAGTCTTCCAGTGAGATAAATCAATGGGAATACTTTGTTAATCCACCCACCTGTTTCAGAGTGGGGAGTAGGAGGGATAAAGGGAGTAACTGATGGATATAAGAAGGGATTTAAGACAAAAATAAAATACAACTCGGATTATTTTGTGAGTAAAAATAGATCTTTTTTTATTCTAAACGGAACAGGCTCATCTGTTTGCAGCAAGAGGAGGCGAGGCTTCACAAGAGAGCTGGGTGAATGGAAATAAGAAGACATAATAGGGGGTGGGGGTAAGAAAGGAGAGTAAAAACAGAGGAGGATGAGGGAATAAAGAAGAAGCTTATTAAAAGGCAGCCGGAGAGCCGAGGTGAGCTGTGCTTCCGCCGATCTGTGCCAGAGTTGCTCCGACCAGTCCCTCTGTTTTGGCTGGCAGATGGGTCCTGTCATGGTGCCGCCTGAAGGATGGCGTGCCATGCCGACGCCTTTCTCGAGGAACAACACACACACACACATATACACAATATCCTCTCGCAATCTCACTTTCTCTTCTTGCCAGCGTGGACGCAGCACTGACAGATTGAGAGCAAACAGGCAGGCAGGCAATCAGCTCAGACACCTGAGAGCGCCCCGAGGACCCCCGAGCTTGCTGGCAGGCGGAAGGGACCGCTGGCTACGCTACAAAACACCAATTAAGCCCTCAAAGAGAAAAAAAAAAGCTCCATTAAAAGACCAATTAAAGAGCCATTATAGAATAATGAGACGAGTGATACCTGTTTAGGTGTGAAGCAGCAGAGATACAGCAGCGGACCCAACACCTGAGGAGTGCGGTTTTATTGGACGGCCACATGGCTGGACATCACTGACATTGCACACTGGGTCATAGTTTATTGTAATGTTTGTTTTCTTTCAGTGAAGCAGAGCTGTCAGAAAATAATCCTTAAAGAAGACATTTTTGACATAAAGCGATCCACATTTTCTGCATCCAGGGAACAAAGATGGGCTGTTTCCTGCTGAGCGGTTATGCCATTTTCAGTCCTTAAAGCACAGTGGACTCCACAAGGGCAAGGAAAAGGATGCCTCTTACACTGAAGACTGAAATTGTTGTGTAATCGCTTAACTATGTGATTTCTTTCTATTTCTATCCACTGATGCGACCTCTCCAGACATGTTTCTGAATCTATGTGAGTGAAAGAGAGTGAGAAAGCCCAAGATGGACAGAGACAAGTGTCCTTCTGCTTGATATCTCAGCCTCCATCAGGACCAATCAATACTATCCCTCAGAATTACTGTCACAACAGAATGAATTGCCCTGTCACGCAGACGGCACACACACACACACTTCCAGACGCACACAGTGGGACTTTGTATGCCAGTCATTCATGCCTGCACACACATTGACTGTTATTATGTTTATCAAAGGAAACACGATGCTCTGAAATGTGTTACATACACCGATCAGCCACAACATTATGACCACTGACAGGTGAAATGAATAACACTGATCATATTGGTACTGTGTGGTGTTCTGCTGGAAAACCTTGGATTTTAACATCTGTGTTGATGAGACTTAGACACCCAAATAAACATTGTCCCACAACAGATTCCCTCCTGCAAATGGAAATCCCAAATGTCACTGGACTACCCCTGCAGGAAAATGCACCCCACCACATGGAAGAAACATCAAACAATCAGGAACATGTTGAGGAACATGACAATGGCCCAACATGTTGATTTGACCTCCAAACTTCCTACACCCCATTGTGATCAAGCATCAACAGGATGCAGTGGAACAAGTTTGACTGACAGAGGCCCCACTGCACAAGCCAGAGTACCCAAAGGATCCACTACCAATGTCCTGGTTCCAGACCCCATAGGACACCCTGAGAGGTCTTCTTGTCCATGCCCAATGGTTCAGAGCATTTCTGACCATACAAGGGGGACCAACACAACATTAGGCAGATGGTCATAATGCTATGCCTGATCGGTGTATGTCTGCCATAGACTGTATGTAAAGATGGACAATGCGTCACCAATGTCCGTGCAGTTGTGACCGACTTGTAGTGGAGATGGTGTATCAAGACTCCCTTTGGTGTTTCTATGTATAATGCAATTGCCAAACAAAAGTCTACCAGGCCTCCGCAACTGCTACTATTAGAGCTGCCAATCATGACAACATAAACTAAGGAAAGGGAAAAATGGAACGCTCTGATGTCTCACCTGGTTTCATTTTCGGGCTTAACTGTACACTGTAAAGCCTTATAACTGTTCACAAAGACAAATGTTTGGTGTAATTTCTGTGCAAGGAGGAGGAAGGTTTGATCTGGGGTGCTGTTGCTCCAGGGCAACATGTCCGCCCACACAGCACAAGTGGCAGAAGCAACGAAATGGGGCTTTTAACTGTTGGCCCATGCACCTCACTCACCGGACCTACACCATCTGACTTGTATCTATTTCCCAAAATCAAATTTCACTTGCATGGTCGCCATTTTCAAAGTGACGATGAGGTCATGCATGCTGTCGAGGAGAATCTGGAGGCTTAAGATGTGACCTTTCTTTTGCGAAGGGATAGCAAAGCCTGAACATCTGTGGACCAAATGCATGGAAGTTAAAGGAGACATGGTTGAAAATCAATGCAAGAACAAAATTTCTGCTCTGATGTTTTCTGGTGAGGCCGAGGATTTTTTGAAGTATAGCCGTAGGTTAGTAATGTATCAGCAATACGTTTCTAGTCAACGTGTCTTTGTTTTTAATTTTACAGCTTCACTTTTGTTCCTTTTCATCCAACCACTCCTACATTAGATGGGTGAGACTTGTTACACTGGTAATCCAGAAAATGGAGGAGGCACCTTAAATATTTTCCTAAACCTAACCAGAAAGCAAGTGATCCATCATGGGATGCCCTGACCTTCTCGGTGAAAGGCTGGTGACTGGGTCATCTCCATCCTCCCCACCTAGCTCCTACAAGGTCAGAGGGGAATCTGAAAATCTCTAGCAACAACTGACATTGACCCTTTCCCTTAATCAAAGCTGTAAATTAGATTAAATAATATCAGTGACATTGATGCTATTGAAAATGTTCTCAACTGCAACTCCACCAAAATCTGACCCAACAGATGTAAATAAAACAAATGCTGCATCTATTTTAATCACTGTAGTATTCAACAGTCCTCAAACTGGAACTGGTTGTGTTTTAAGAACAGATATGACCAGAGACGGGAAACTCCACAGTGGATTTAGTTAAGAAGATAAACCTGTGGTGAGTTATTGATTGCCTAAACTGTTTACAGACTTGACTCACTGATTCAAATTTGAATTATCCCACTTTGCCAATCTTGTCTGTCGTCATACACAAGTTTATATATTTGTACTCTGCTAGAATAAATGAAAGAAATGTAGCACTGCCCCAGTTCAATAAGGAAACCATGTTAATTAAACTATTTGACAAATGGCAAGACATTGATGCTGGAGGCACCAAGAAAGTTCAAGCATCTATAATTTGTTTTCATACAATATCTATTACTGCCCTCTAATATCCGCTCATAGCAATAAAAGCATGATTAAACTTTTTTAAAAACGCACTCAAAACGCTTACATAAGTTTGGTGTTTTATCCACGAGACACTAAACAAAGGGATTTTGTTGCCTAAACCTTACCACATGTCCAGTGTCAAAGTGCTATAAACATAATTTAAGCAGCATTCGTATTTTCCTTTACACACTGTAATAAAATACAGGCAAAATACAGTCAAACAGCAGTGTTCTGTTTTTCCAAAATACAGTAAAATGCTGTAAAATTTGATTCTTTTTTGGAGACAACAAGAAGATTGACAGCAGGCTAATATAAAAATTGTTGGTATGAATGCAGTATTTTCACATTAGAGTAAGTTAGAAATATCATACTGAGAATTAAAAAAACTTTAGTTACTCAGTTTGTGAGCTAGGTTTAAAATCTCAATTCTAGATCATAAACATGATTATTTATGGTACTCATCTACATGTAACAGTCGATTTTATTCAATTTAAAAGAAGAAAATGTTATTTACAGCTAACTACAGTTATGGTAATTGCTGGTTACAGTGGCAACACTATATAAATACAGTATATTATTGGTGTAGCTACAGTATTAAATGAATTATGACAGCAACACTATTAAACATATAGTAAAAATACTGTACTGTATGAATGTAAAAACATGTAAAATACCATAATTTTCTGAAAAAATCATTACCGTACAATATAATTGGGAAAAATATGAGTAAATCTCATCTACATCAGTGCAGTTTCTATAGTTAAGTGTTGCACAGTTTTCTCCTGCAGTGACATTTCAGGTGCACTGGGTTTAATTAATCTTAATAGCTACTTTCCTATAGTGATGCTGCTGCTATAAACAAGACCCAAGCGGTAACAATAAGACAGATTTGTCCTTTAAAGAGACAGGATGACTGAATGCAACACTCTCTCTGTGCTCTGGTATCAGCACACGCATCGATCTATCGGAAAATATTAACATTTCATTTTGTTGTGCTACAGACTCCTCGGCCCTGTCGCCCGTCTCCACCTCCCTCTCCATCGCAGGGAGGATCTGTCCTTGTTACATGGTGGCATATTGACTTTGGCTGGAAAATAGATATCATGTATCCTTGGGGTCACATTTGTCTTCATAGAAACCGTGTAGAGACGCCGAGATAGAGGGCGAGAGCGACGCGGAGTGACACAGAGATGGTCAATAAGTAATAAATGGAGAGGACAACGGGATGAGAGAGAGAGAGAGAGAGTGAAGGACATGGGAGGAAAGAGACAGACGGAGAAATGGGACACAGAAGGACGAGAGAAAGCAAAAAGCTTCGAGATAAAAAATTATCTTCAGATGCTGGCCGGCTGCTTTGGGCATCTGGGATGGGAGGATGAAATGGAAGATAGGTGTGAGGTGATTAAAGCATTGTGTCGGCCCCATGAGGACTGACACCTATCTCTTCTCTGCTCATCTTTTTTTTTTTCACCCAGGAAATGCCATCCCACCTCTCCTCTAGTCTTAATCACATGAGAGTGTGTAGAAACAGCTGGCCTCAGTGTCAGCACCTGGCCGCTGCTCTGGGATCAGTGGATACAGACAGATGCTGATAACTAATGGCCATCGTTAGGACACATAATCCACACAGGACTCTGTTTATGTGGGGTATAAACACAGATATGTACATGTACTTTTACTTGGATGCGCATATGTAGATATACATGAAGGGAAGGTGCACACATGTGAGCCAAAGTCCAATTAAAATATATATTATTGATAATAAATACATACATCCTAGACCTTTCTTTGACTTGCATATTTGGTCAAAACTGTGACTGGGGATTCTTCTGCAGGGACAGGCCCCCTGTGTCAGTGGTGCAATATCTGACCAACACTGTCACCTGTTGCTAATTCCATCTGTGATTTCTGTCAAGGTGTTGCAACCCAGCTCTCTATGGTCAGCTGGGTGCAAAAAAACCAGATGTGAATGGTAGGGTATAGCAACTCATGCCTAGTGACAAAATTAACAGAAATGCTGGAGGTAATTCAACAAAGAAAACAGAGCTAGTATGTGTTGTTAAATTACACACATGAAAGTCACATTGCTTGCATGCACGGTTGGTGGTTCACGTAGCCCGGGTGACAGAGGTGGAAGTGTGCAACAAATCCGGCCTTGTTTGCACTGGGTCTTGCACAGAGATGACACACTAACCCTTTTTCCAGACCACCAGTGTGCAGGCTTATGACTACGACTCCCAGCATTATCCGATGCCTGCTCGCTTCACCTGATTACCCACTGCCACTGGGCTTTCAAAACCACCAAACTCCTGCGCATAGACTTGTTTTAATGGTGATGTAGCTGTTGCACACCAGCTACCATATCCTCTCCTCTTTCTCAACTGGATCCAGTGGCAAGCAGTGCAGGACGACTGGAGGTGAGTCAGACGCAGTGGAAAAATACCATATGCTTGACTGACTGCAAATGGGACCCAGTGTTCCACATGTGTTAGATCCGCCATGTTCTGTGAAGGTAACGGGGCACCACTAGTAGAACGCATGGTTGGTCTTCACCATGGAGAGGCTAGTGTGGTCAGCTCTTGGGTGACCATATATTGTGCTTCACAAGGTGCTGGATGTAGGGGGACCAGTCTAGGACACCTTTCAAGGCCACTAGGAAAGGTGCTAGTCCTCCACTGATCCTTGACTCCCATTGTTGCTGAATTAAAGAACCAAATAAAACCAAATGAAGGCTTACAGAGTTATGAAACTAGCTAAAAAACCAAAAAATCCTTAGCCAAACTTAAACACAATGGCAACACTCACAACAAACAAAAGAAACTACTACAAAGGAGTGCAGAGTGCACAGAACTAACTAAACACAATACACATTACAGAAAACACAAGACACAAATCACCACCCTTCAGTGGCTACAGGGAACAAGTAACTTCTCACTAAGTTATGCAGTTGCTAACAGAAGCTACATTTCTCTCACACACACAAGCAGCACCAATGCAAACTGTTCACATTAAATCCCCGTTGCCCAGGCTATGAGTTTGGTCTTAGCTTTATACTCTCCAGTGTGGTGATTGCTGCAGTTGGATTGGATGAAGGTGGAGGGAACCAGATGGTGGCCCAATCAGATGAGTTGGGAGGCGGGGAGAACAAGGGCTTCAGAGCAGATTAGGAGCTCCAGGCCAATCATCTCTGATTGAGGACTGGTGGGCTCTGGAGATGCTCCTCAGCAGGGGGACACACGAAAGTCAGCACAACCATCTCCCCAAACAAAAGCCACAAGGGATCCTGCGCATAAACAAGGCACCCAGCCACCAGGGGCCATAACACAAGGCCTCATTATAACACTGTAATTTGTGAGTTAAATCACATATAAATGTTCCGAATGCTGAGGATATGGATGCTATGAACCACTCACCCAGAGATTTGAAGCAACACTGTTTTGACAATTATGTAAAAGAATAACGATCAATTTTCACCAAAATTTGATGATGTTGCGATGACGTCGACATAATCAGCATAGAATAGAAATACTTTATTGATCCCAAGGGAGAAATTCTGTAACTTGAAAAATCCCAAGAAATTCTGTAACTTGCTGTATTGGTTGCAAGCTTTCAAATGAAATATCTGTATCAAAATGAAGACTGACAAAAAGAAATCGCCTGTAATGCTAAAAGTTTCCATTTTTTGATGTCGCATAAAAAATAATATGTCTATAGTGATCTTGGTGGTACTCCTCTTCCTACTTGTTTGTTGTCTATTCTCTCTTCCCTGTCTGATCGTTCAGCCTTCACCCATGGAAGTATTGCCTTGGCCAGAATTGCTCTTGTGAACTTTCAGTGTTCTTCTTTTAGTCTCTACAACTCTTTGTGTTTCAGGTTTTATCTTAAACCTGCCACAACTCCAGCCTCTGTTTCACCACTGAGCTGGACATCCACCTAGAAGCTCCAAATTCAGCTTCTCCCGCCTCTGCATGGTCAATCAGCCACCACACATGTTACGCGCCACATCCAGCCCCACGTCTACCTCAGCTACTTATCCTATTGACCTCACTGGATCCTCACCAAGCTTCCCTCACCACAACTGGTTGCATTTGGGGTCCAGTACCTGACTTCTAGCATCAGTACAATGGCATGTCTTGCATCTAAGTTGAAGTAGTGAAGTAGTTTTGTGGAGTGAATGAGTAGACAAACACTGTATTTCATGTCTGTACCCGCCAGTGGGGCTTCATGGTAAGAGGAGTCATAATGATGTGTTAATTCCACTACAGGAGAGATCTGATGTTCTCTGCAACTAGGTGGAAAAATCTGCATATATTAGTTTTAGCATCAGAAATTGGCCAAATGTAAAAATCAACATCAAATAACAGCAAAAATCCAGTGTTGTGCATCTGTAATACAGAGTTCTCAGTTGGTACCATTAACTGTTTGCCTTGTTGTGTAGCAAAAAATTAAGAGGCTTACTTTAGCAAAATGCAAATATGAAGAACACACATTGCGTTAATGATCCAGAATAGTTTCTTTGAATGTTTTGATTTTTTTACTCCACAAAATAGAAACGTAGCTGATGATGGAGTCAGCTGTAATAAGCTGAGATTTTCATGGTCGTGCTTCAAGATTACACACGCAACAAAAGTGAAAATGCTCCATGTGCAATATTATCTAACTGTCAAATGCATTATTTCTAAGGCTCCATCCACACAAAGCCAAAACGCGTATAGTTTCAAAAACGTTCTTCATAAAAACGGAGCCGTTTCAGTAAATGTGTCCGTCCCCACGAATTCACTTGATACCCCTGAAAACGATTTAAAACACATGCCAAGCCTGTGGGTGGCGCTATGAAGCCGTAACATGAACAAGTGGAAACTGGCGGCGGGACTTTAGGCATGCGCAGAAATCTGTATATGGTGTAAACGTAGAACTGGCGGCGGCAAATACGAGTGGATGAGGTGGTACGACTCTAGTCTGGACAGACGATGAGGTCTAACTGTTAACAGTACAAATGCAACACCAAACAGCGCCATTGTTATCGTCATGTTTCTGAGTTTGACGCATGCGCCTTTGTCGAGAGGTGGAGCGATGACGCAAGCGTGTCAGAAAAAAAAGCGGACAGGGTGTAACAACGGTGCCTCGTAAAAGGCGTTTTCAGATCTTTGCACTCTGGGACCTAGGTTCAGAAATGATCGTTTTCAGACCCCCAAAACGCCGGCTTCGTGTGGACGATACACGGGTTTGATGAACTATTTGAGCGTTTTGGCCTGGGCTCGTCTTCGTGTGGACGGGGCCTAAGTTTTCTAAGGTGGTCATGTTAGGCCTGATCAGTGTGCATGAGACTTTATAGTAAACAGTTGTAGACCAAAATAGGGCTTATGCCTGTCGTTTCTGGTTGATATTGAGAACTTTTTGAAGAACCCTTGTATATAAGAGTAAACACTCATTTGATTCATTTGACATTAAAGTGACATTGCATTGGGGTTCACTGCTGTAAGTTTCTCAGTAAAGATCCAAGTGTATTTGCATGCTAAAGCAAACACCATCACCCACGTCAAGTAATTGCATGTCTTCTCATTAGTCAGACTCCAGTCAGAATATGTTTTGCACAAATGAAGCCAAATTACTGAATTGTAGGCTGCACCGTCTCATCCCATTGTGATATGTAAATTTAAACCAAAAGTGTGGCCAGTACGAGGTCAGAATGAAATTGGTGTCATGTCACGCAGCTTTTATAAGCGCCATAATATTAGGATTTTTAGATGAAAACACAGCGGTAGAATTAGAGCTGCTATTATTCTGACAGAATCTTTTGTCTGTGTGGCCAATTGTGGCTTCACATGTCGCCATACAACAAAAGTGTATAATGAGTTTTACCTTCTGTTGTTTCCCTGCTGAGACGCACATACTAGATAAACAGCTTCACCCTCCCAAAACCTGAAAGTACACAGATTACACAAACCCTCGACAAGCCTCGCACACTCACGCCGAGGCACAAACATCATCTGTGGGTACACAAACAGAACAAGGTCACTTTGGGCGTCTGTGTGACCAGCGGTGTTGAATGTTTGGACTGGAAACTGCACTCGGTGCCACTTCAAATAACGCGGCGCACCAAACAATTGTCATCTGTATTTGCTGGGTGTTGGCGGTTATTTTTATTTTTCGCTTTTGGTCACTTGTGGTCGGAAGAGCTGCTTTTACTGACCGAGGACGGAGCGGAGAAGTGACCAGCAGCGTGTCGCCTTTTGTTTAGTTGATGAAAGTGTTATTGACAAAGCACACAGAGAGGAGGGGAGAGATATAGTGGAGCGGGGGAGATGCCAGAAAATACCAAAGGGAAGCCTAGAGTGTAGTCAGCAAGATGTATTTGGACATGCTACTGCTTTTTACATCAGTCGGTAAAACTCTATCCAGCCACATTTGCTCTGGATTCAATAAAACCCATATATCCAGATGCATTATGCAACATTTTGATTATCATTTCATGTGCACCCTGTTTGCTTTTTATGATTTCATATTGTCTCCATGTGACAATTGTGCAGGCAGAGGTATGGAAGTATTGACATTCATAGTTGGAGAACGTTGAACGGGAAAAATATGGAAAAGGGCAAGGAAGGAAATGTGAATAACACATGTTTATTCCCAACAACACACACATGCATGAACAAGCCCTGTCCCATCCCTTTAGCTGACCATCAATCTTCCCTGACACATTATTAACCATGATAGCTCTGGTGGGTGCATCTATATCAAGAATGACTCTCTGTTTATTTACACAAGCACACACGCCGCGACGCGAACACACCACACACACACATACCTCCCTTGTCCCGTTTGTGTTTTTCAAGTGTCATCCAGCTATCTGTCATGCTTTGAGGGGGAAATACATTTATAACTTCACGTCTCCGTCTGACTGCCTCGGTCTAAATGGGAGCCGCCTTGGAGGGGCGCGCCATGAGGCGGGTACCGGAGATGTTATTTGGCGAAACTCCACCAGCCTGTAATCCCGAGGCGCAAACACGAGTGTCGTAACCCGCAAACAAAACACACTGCAGGAAAACCGATCCAACACAAACATGGTTTCGGCAGGTACAATGCATTTCACTGAAGCACATCATTCACTCTGTTGGTTTAAGGAATTATATTCACTTGTTGGTACACAACGTAACATGACATATTTTACTCATGATTAAACTGCACTCATTTTTCAAGTCTCTCAATAGTTCAGACAACTCTTCCTTATTATCCAATGAGTGGGATTTTCTCTTAAACAAATAGTTCCTTTAAAGTTGGTTTAAATTGAAGATATTTTTTCCTCTCTCTGCAACACTATCTCTGCCTGGGTGTGCAAAAATGATTTTCAGGCAACTTCTTTTCAACCTCTACTTGCTTCCACCATAAACGGCATAGAAAAGATGGACGTAGCCACTGTGATGTCACCCATCGTTCTGAAGGATTTAATTTTGAAAAAATGACCATCGCCACATTGGTTTTATTCAAACTGAACATGACAAGCGAGGGGGGTGGAGCTGACTCGGAACTCCATATAATATATCACTGGTATATGGCAGCGATTTGTCAAACTCAAGGTAATCACACTCTAAAGCATACCCTGTGTTATCGTCCATTTTATCCTACATGAGACGGTATTTTATAAAATTCACATCATGCTGGATTGAAGGAGCCTTGAGACCACAAACAGAAAAGGAAAATGTTTACTGAGATAATAAATGAAGCGAGAAAGGGGTCATTTTCTCATAGACGCCTATACAATTGGCCTTCTTTTTGCAAACAGTGGAGTCGCCCCCTGGTGGCCATGAGAAAGAAGGCAGGTTTAAGTCACTACCTGCATTGGCTTTACTTTTTTGATCCAAAAAACATCTTTTCTATACAGTCTGTGGCTCCACCAGCTCAGATTATAGAAAACATACCATGCGCTTATCATTATTACGCAGACGACACACACACATTTACATAATGATTTCAAAAAAGCAAATATTTCATTATAGTAAAAACAGATGAATGATTAAACGTCAGTGCTTAATTTTAGTTGCTCATATCAAAGACCACAAACCAGTTCAGACATCTTGGTGTCGTCGTTTGACGTCCACATTAAGACGATTACAAAACCAACCTGGCATGACCTTAGAAGAATGTATCAAGAATAAGAGGATTTATGACCTACAGAAACTTTGAGTATATCTTCTGATGGCTTGAGTGTAATGTTGTCTTCAAAAAGTCCATCAGACAGCAGCAGCTGATTCAGAACTCATTAAAATCAGCAAAGAGAATTACATCAGCACCTCTTCTTAAGGTAAACGTGGGTCTGTTTATTAATATCTTACGCAGCAGCAGGACTTTGATGTTTATGCTTCTGTGTTTCATCTGTCATATTTTATTTTTGGCTTACACTAATAATTTAAATAATCTTAAATTCTATTTATGTGTGTCTTTTTATATTGTCCTGTGTTCTTTTGTACTTCGTCTTAATGCCTTTTATGTCTTATCTAAAGCGCTCTGGATTGTTGAAAGGTGCTATACAAACACATTTCCCTTGCCTTAAAGGTACAGTTGGTGGTAAAAGAAGGCTGAGGAAGGCTGAAAGCACACAAAAAGATCTTAAAAATCCACTTTGGAGAAATTTACTAAGGAAAGAAATGCTTTCAACACAATAACTATAGAATATTTCAGTACGAACGTCAACACAACATTTGTTAAAGGATCTGAATGCATCTTAAACCAGCGCACAGATCCACTTCATCTGAGAGGAGTTAGGATGTTTACAAAACGGCAATGGATCTTACACCTTTTCAGAATTTGGATAGATTGCATTTCAAGCTGTTGGATTGCAGTTCATCTCCTCTGCTTCTTGCTTGTATTTACACTTGAGCGTCGGAAATGAACAGCATTCCGATCCTGCAACAGAAGCTGAAGAGGCTGCGTGAGTTTGAAGAATCACGGCGAACATCTGTGGTTTGGAAGTTGTAAATTGCCTCTTGACAAAAGTTTCTGAAGGTGTAACACACAGTGAGAGTGACTTTCTAACTCTACAACTTGAAAGTCAGCTGCATTTTACCATAGATACCCATGTTTTTTCTGTGTTTTCACATTAAGAGAATCTATAGGCCTATCCTTAAAATATGGAAAAATAACATTTCTTAAACAAATCTGCTGTAAAAGTAAAAAGTATGTAACTCTAGACTACAATAATCCATTATTTATATAACAAAATTACACTCCTGTCAAAAAAGTTAATTTAGTAAAACAGAACACTGTACAGTATATATACTATAATACTTCACCATTAAAAAACTATAAATGCCAGGTACTATGAATGCCACAAGTAATACAGTAGGTAGCTGTTATTTAACAGTTAGAGCTTTATCTATTAAGGCTACTAGTAATTTAAACAAAATATTAAAACAATTCTAAAAAAAATAAAAAATATCCCATATAGAAGATTTAACAGATCGTAAACTTTCATTTAAATCTTGATTTTATTATTTTTTTTAAAGATATGTGTACATCGGCCATCATGTATTGTAGATTACTTAAATAATTCAATAAAATAACATTATTATGCTGTTATTTAAAGGATATCAATATACTGTATTGTGTACTTCAAATATATTTATGTTGTATTTCATTGATTTTATTATATTTAAGTGATGTTTTTTAACTGAAAATTTCTAACTCTTCTTGAATTCAGCTGTGAACAACGACAGGGAAAAATCTGCAATTTTCATGGTTGAGTTTTGTTTGGTAAATAATTACAATTTAAACTATTTGGCAATTTTTGCTACCAGATATTTTAACTTTTTTTTTAAAAAAACTGTCTTTTTACAGTGTATTTTTAATAATTCCAAATTATCTTAACACAGCTCGACCTTTTCTGTCTCTTCCACGTCAAACTTTCACTTCTAATTCTGTCAGAAGTTCATCGCTGAGGGGAAATTTCATTTTCCACAAAGCAACAGGCAGTTCTCGTCTCTGGCAGCCATTGAAATGTGTCTACATATTACTGCTCTGTGCCAGTCAGAGTCTCCCTACAGAATTTCATCTTTAAAGCGTATCTGAAGTTCGTTCGCTTTGTCTGGGTTTGTATTTATTAATTTATGGCACCAAAAGTGTAGAAATTCTCTTAGATAATATAAACTGGATTGTTTAACCAGTTTTTATTGCCATATATACATAAATATACAAATGTCATACTTCGGATACAAGTCTGCTCATTGTGGTTCAAGGGGCAACATCTGATTAACTATGCATCTTGAAGGTCAAACCTTGTCGTGACTATTAAAATTCACTTTACAAGCACTGATAGCGATCCTAATGACCCCAGGAGAAGGGAGGGGTCTGTACAAATATTCCTCCCATGCTCCCCCCCCCTCCAACGTTTCAGGAGATAGGGGGCCTCTCTTCATTTGCAGTGTGACGGCTGTGTTGCAGGGGGTGTCCCTGCCGGCTGGAGATGACGGCTGCAGAGAGGCGGTGGAGTGACTGACGACTCTGAGATAGTCCGTCTGTCAGACAGAGTGATGGCTGAGAGACGCTCGCTGACAGATTGGGTGAGACGAGAGGAAATAGGAGGAGGAGGGAAGCCTGGCAGCTTTGTCTTTCAGTCTGGGGAGATGTGGGAAATGGGGACAGCATGCAGGAGAGAGGGAAAAAAAGTGCTCAACTGGTGGCCGTGTTGCTCGCGGACGATCAGCAGGCACCCAGTGTACTTGTTGATGATGTTTTCAAGAGAAATCAAAGGCTGAAATTGTCCTCCATTATGCTCCATTAAGCTCGTACCCCTCAGATGGTATTCAGTGATATCGAGGATAGTCTGCAGCCAGAGTGAAAGCTTTCACCCTGGGACATAATGAACAGCCTAATCAGGCAGGTCTGTAATCAGCCAAGTATCTTAATTAGGCTTGGGAGGGTTGTTGAAGAGCAGTGCCTCGCCTGCTTCAATCAGTCAGGCTTTAACCAGACGCATTTTTGAGGGTAAAGATGTATTACCGACACCTTTGATTTTAAGCCTGATGAGTTAAACTCCGTTATAATTAGTTGTCTCAAAGTTGTCAGGACATTTCTTTAACACCACTGCAGCCACAAAACACTTGACTAGAGGTCTGGCAATGTTCAAGGTGGACATGTTGATTCTTGGTCAAATTTATCGGCAATAACTGGATGCATTACCCAACAAAAAATGGCATAGACACTCTTGAAATCCAGAAAATTACTTGTAATGTCTTTGATAGCCTAAATTTTCCCGTGGCGCCACCAGCAGGTCAGATTTTTCTCAACATCTACCTCAACAAATGGTACAAAAATGTCCTGAGGAAAGTCTGTAACCCCCAGACCTAGAGTTATATTGACTCCGGGGATTCCCTGACTTTTTTTCAGAACCACTGTGAAGCTGACATTTGCAGTTATGAATGAAATGTCTCATCAGTAATAGAAGGATTGCCACGAAATTCAGCACTGAGCTTTATGCTTCCATCAGGATGAGTTGTGATAATTTTGGTCATGTGTTAATATTTAATTTGGGGCCATCAGATAACAATTTTGAGTTGGATAATGTGTTGATTTATAGCAAAATGGCTGCAATCTAATAAGACTTGCATCGGCCTCATCTGTGCTTCGTCCATCCATGCATATTCCTCCACTTATCCGGGGTCGGGTTGCATTTGCAGCAGGCTTAAGCAGGTCATTCCAGAAATCCCTCTCTGTGGCAACGTTTTCCAGCCCCTCCTGGGTAAATCCCAAAGCGTTCCCAGGCCGAATGAGATATGTAATGCCTCCAGCGAGATCTGGGTCCACCCCGAGGTCTTCTCCCAGTTGCCTGGACGAGCCCCCAAGGATTTCACCCAGGAGGTTTCCTAATCGAACCGCCTCTGCTGGCTCTTTTCGAAGCAAAGGAGCAGCGACTTTACTCTGAGCTCATCACCATGTTACTAAAGCCGAGCCCAGCCAGGCCAAGGTGGAAACCCATTTTAGGCTGTTAATTCTTTTGGCTGCAATCCCTAATGTGTTGAATAGGACTTTTTAAATGCAAATGCAAGAAGAACAGGTATCATACTGTAGTTAATTCTGTTTTTCTTCAATTATGTTCTGTGCCATTTTTCTACAGTCTTCCACAGCAGCTTGATGATACTGAAAATAAAACATGCTAAAGCCGATTTACATGAATTTAGCAACACGTGACATATCAGAAGCAGTTCTGAAAAGGTTGGTTTTTGAGCAGCGATTTCAATATGGACATTAATGCAAAGTTCAAAATCATCCCAAGCTACATTTTAGCCATGCGCTATGGAAAAGTTAAATAAATTAGCATATCCTTAGCTGCAGCCCAGTCAATCATCCCAGTGTCAGGCAAAGTGCTTCTCCAGGGGTCACATGTGGTTTTCATGCTCAGGTTCGTCTCCTCCAGGCTCCATATATCCAGGACAGAGAGCAGCGCTGAGACACATATTAGCATAAAACCCTTCTCTTCGTCTGCCCTTCACACATTCACTGACAAGTCCTATTTCCTCCATGTTGAAACTAATTGGCCTCACCTCAGACATGAGCTTTTACAACTCGATCACTTTTCTTTTTCCTGTTTTTCGGCTCGAGGCTGCTAAATCCCAAGTAGCATTTGTATTCAGAGTCATTGTGTGTAAGAGATCCTTCAGTTTGAATAAAACAGCTTGTTTTGTGTGGATAAGAGCTTTTGGTTTAAGACTTCTACTGAGTAGTACTTCTGAAACAGATGTGTTTCAGCGAAGTTCTTGGCGTCTTGCAAGCGCTTCTGCATGTATATGTAGTTTATTTTAATGGAATGATTAAATTTTGTGCCCCAGAGGAGGAAAGAGTTGTCCAAAGTGCTGCCTGTCAGGGGAGCTGTAGTCATTTTGAAAAGAAGTGATAGCCATGCTTACTAACACTGTCATCATTATTCAGCAGAGTGACAGCAACACATACTGTACCGTTTCCCCTCAGGCTGAGTGGAGAGTTTTTACTGAAACCGCCACAGAAAGGAGGAAAATGAACACAAAATCGTAAATAGAGAGAAAACAGGGAGGTTTGAGGGCCATTGTGATGTTTTTTTTTGTCAAAGTCAAATCTCTATTTTCACTTCTGTCTGGCTGCTGCTATATTTTCTTCTGTTTGCTTTCTGTGTGACTCATCACACACTCTGCCTCTGTCTTCGTCTTTCATTCTCGGTCTGTAAGTGTCTCTTTTCTTCTTGTTGTCTCGCCTGCCTCCCCCACCGTCTTTGCTACACACAGTCGCACGAAAACACACAAACACTCCTCAGGTCTCAGCTATGATAACCTCCTAAAACTGTTTGTTAAATCAGGAGCTCAGAGAGCTCGCTGCACGGCTCCACAGGTCTGGACCACTGACTCTATATGAAGATGGATGAACTATTCATGACGTCGGCTATAGGTTTCTTTAGACAACACCATCTTGGCAGTGCCTGACTTCTCCTTATTCCAAAATCTAATTCGAAAGACGAGCAAACGGGTGAAGCAGGAGTGGCGCCCACCTGTCATTTAAAGGAGCCATGCCGTTAAATATGTAGTACTTTAAGCCTTAATCCAATTTGAATGGGTGAGTTGTATACAAATTCAACCCCTGTACAGTTATCATGAAGTGGGAAAGTAGCTACAGAGACAAAAACTGTTGTTTTGCACCAGGCTGTAAACATGTTTATTTCTGCCTTAAACTTGGACATTTTAACATGGGGCTCTTTGGGGATTGACTCACTTTTGAAGTCCACCCCAAGTGGCCATTTGAGGAACTGCGCTTTCTGTTTTTGGGACTTCCATATTGGTGTCATTTTTCAGCCCTGGAGGTTGCCATTTGGACTGACCTAAAGACCAGTTAATACCGTCTGCATCTGCGTATGCAGGATAATGCAGACTTTGAAAACAAAAAACGTACACAATAGATACGCGTCGGTCATATTGCCTCTCATATCGAACATGGGGATGTTGCTAAAAAACTGCGACTTTGCACTTTTTCCACGATATAGCAGCTACTTGTGGATTGGACTGTGGCGCTGCATTAATGTGATTATTCCCAAAGTGTGTCAACAGCATTTCTGGAGGATTTAAAACTTTCCACTGTGTTTGGACATGCACAAATCAAAGCACCCCCAAAGTCTGACAGCGACTACTTCAATTACAACTCTTTCAATGACAAACAATGAAGGTGTGCATGATGGAAAATCTCCTCATTCAGCCTCTCTTCAGAAGAAGCATTTGTTTTAAGCACCATTTGTTTTCTTAGCGCAAACTCGGTCGGCTTTTGTGGATAAAAAAATGTTCATTGGGCTTGTATTTTTCACAGAAGGTGTAGTCTCTGTACAAGAAAACCTTCAGATATTGACTCTTGGCAAACATCATGGCTAGTAACTATATTCTAGCCTTTGATAACAGTCTGTCTAGTCTGGTGTTGGTCCAGTACGCTACGTTTGCATATCAGCATGACTCACTGTAAAGTGGAGAGTTGTCAGCATATAGATAATTCAAGATGTGACCAACAAAGCAGAGCGAACAGTCCTGAGGCTTTTTTTCTATTGATGTGGACCAAGAATTTGCACAATTGCGTCTGAGCAATGATTTGGACAGATAATGGTGTAAAAAGGTTAGATATCCCTAAAAATTAATCTGAAATGAGATCCCCAGTGAGGTGGGAAACACATGTAGGTATAAAATATAATGTTTTTTTTTAGTAATATCCTACCTTTTTAGATCATTATCTCTCCAAGTCAAAGTTAAATAGACTATGACTCAGAGACAATGGTCTAAAAAGGTGGGATATCACTAAAAATAAATGTGAAATAAGACCCCTAGTCAGGCTGGAACCACATTCAGGTATAAAAGAAGACATTTTTTTACCTGTAGTCAGTGTCTGTGTTCATGAACCAGCCTGGGTTTGCTATATCTTGTCAAATTTACAGCGCATCTAAGACTTGCATCAAACTAAACCTGAATTAATTCATTGTTCAGACATACATTGAGTTTATTAATATGGATATTGACAGTTTAATGGTAGTTTAAAGTGTTGGGGATGATTAAAAGATCTCCAGATCTAGTGAAGGCAAATTTCACAATAGCACCCCAGACAGAATTGGCTTTCAAAGACAAACATCTCGACACACTGACAAGAAACAGTCTCACTTGGATGGGGGATGTGGGGTCAAAACTTTTCTGTTATTCCTGGAACGTGATCAAAAAAACATCACACTGCATAAATAAATCACTTTTTCACATTCCTCCATGATTCAGTTTGTCCTTTTCTGTGCTCTCAAGTGGCTCAACTCTAAAGATCACTGTCAGGTATCAAGTATCTTGATTGGTCGTCCAACTGTCTCAGTGTCGCCGTCCCCTCCCCCTAATTGACTTCCTGGTGTTTCCTCCCACAGTGATAATCTCCAATCAGCCATCTGCCATGTCATCTCTGCGCGCCGCCGCTCTGCCCTTCGCTCCGTCCGTTCGCCGTGTCGCCGCTTTCGCCTGCTGGCCAAGTCAAGATGCAATAGTCTCACAAAACAGCCCTTTACCAGAGCAGCACATGAAGAGACATCCTCAAAGTCAGTCGTGCACTGTTCCTTCTTATGCAATTTACAACATCCATGAGGTTGTGTGCTTGGAAAGTCCCTACTGTGATGGATGTAATAGGCCAGGACAGATAGCCTCCCCACCGCTGCACACACACACACATTTACATGCACAGACACTCGCCTGCAGCACAGCCTCAGCGTTTTGGTCGTGGCTGTTGTTGCCTGTTCCAGTACTAGCCTTATTCTGTCGCTCAGAGCAGCGGGAGAGAGCTACATCTGTGCCGTGTTTGCTTGTGATGTCGGTACAGAAATAGAAGTGAAGGAGCCGACCATTCAGCTCCCTGACATCCCTGGGTAAAAATAAGCTGTCTGGGACGTGGTAGGCTCTTTGGTGTTTGGCGTCGAGTTTAACATCTGCTTGTCATAACCCGGTGCAGCTTCACGCCGTGACGGGGGCAAACCACAGGTGTGTTCGGCTGAGACTGGAGGAAATTTCAATTTGCTGCCTTCACCTTTACTACAAGTCGGGTTCAGTTCCATCTTCCCGGTTTATTACCAAGTGGGATGTTTTCTGATTAACATTTTGGCTTCTGAGTGACTCCCTGCAAAAAAAATAAACGCTGCAAAACACTTTTTTATTGCATCATTACTGGGTAAAAAAATGCAAAATCACATCAAGATATTTCCGGTGCAGGTAGAGCAAGAAAAAAACCCACTAAAACATCAATAGAAAGCATCAACTTCTGGTGTCAGTCTCTCAGAATAAAACGGAAATCAGCAGGGAGCGGCACTGCTTCTTATTAGGGAGCCTTTTTGGTGTTTGTCATGGCGTTATGTTAATCCACTGAAGAGACACAAATAGCAGCTTTTGTAATGAAAGTTCAATAAAGGGGGATCATTCGGAAGCATGTAGCAATATTTACTGAGATTAGAAACAGAGGCTTTGGTGATTATGCGCCACTGAAATGAAGCATCTTCATTAAGGGAAGGCAAAACTGAAGAAACTATAGGAGATCAGGAAGGAACCCCTGAAGAAGCTTAAAGATTTGGACTTTTGCAAGTTCAACATACCCAGAAAATCTTATTATCTGGCTTCAGTAAGTCTAAAAAAATTAACCCAGGATTTTGTAATCTAGCTATGACTCTTAAAAGGGGCAGTGTTGACTCTAGATCACCGACTGCAAACATGGACAAGTCTGGAGCTGCATACTGCGATAATTAAAATTGTATACTGGATTAAAAGTGTTGCTTAAAGCCTTTTCTTCAACTGTGGGAAAAAAACAATGTTAGTCTTATTCTTAGTGCTGCAAGAGCTGATGGTGGTAAACAGTTTTAGGAGTAAAGAACAAATCTAAAAGCATAACTTAAAATGGCAAATTTACTGCCAATCTTATAAGTCACAAAGTACAAGGCTTCAGTTCTTTAGTCTCTCTTGTCTGTTTTTTTTAAAGGATTGCAATGCTATACAAAGAGCTACAGAAAAACCAAACTGCTATAAAACTGCTTGCAATTGACGGAGAAAAACAAGGAGAATCTACATCTCATTTTTACACTTATCAGGAAAAGATGGTCTCTAAAAAGTCTTGATAAGCATCCCAGTCTCCACAAAATTACATTCCAGTACAACTAAACTTAATGTTCAATCTTGTTTTGAGGGAAATCTATTTTCTGATGGATGCAGTTTTTTTTTTGTGAGGCATCAAATACATTTTTAACTAATCATATTAGATGGGGGGAGACTTGTCAACCTTGCAACCCAAAAAAATGGAGGCAACACTTCAAACGTGTAGTGAAAAGGTCATAATTTACCCTCACCATGACTTCTTTCCTTTGGCTAGCCAAGTCATTTTGTGCATAAGTAAATGTGATTTTCCTCAATATAAATGGTGAATGCACTTAAATAGCACCTTTCTACCTTAGTGGTACTTAAGGCATTTACAATGTGTTTCACATTCACCCATTCATACACACATTCAAACACCAACAGCGACAGAGCTTCCATGCAAGGTGCTTCCCAGCCATTTGGAGCAACTTGGGATTCAGTGTCTTGCCCAAGGACACTTTTGCATGCGGAGAGGTTGGGGATTGAACTGCCATCCTCGCAATCAGTGGATTGGACCTGCTCTACCACCTGAGCCACAGCCACCCCAACATAACCACGTAGTTGTGTCTAAATATTACGACCCAGCTGTCTAGGGTCAGCTGGGAGTAACAATAAAACAGGTGTTATTGTTTGAGGAAAGCAATTTACTGCTTAGTGACAAATTAACAAAAGAAACAGCAGGAAAACAGAGCTAGTGGGTGTTGCTAAAATAAAGAAGCAAATAAAACCAAACGAAGGCTGACAGAGTTACAAAAACTGCTAAAACAAAATATAACAAAACTGAACTCCCGAGCCAAACTTAAGGACAATAGCAACACCCGCAACTAACAAATGAGTGCATGTAAAAACTAAACAAGACTTAGAGAAAACACGAGACAATGAGCAACTTCTAACCAAAGTCGGCTGCCAACAGAAGTTACATTAATACACAGAACACAAAGAGGCACCAAGGCAAGCTGCTCACATGAATCACAGCCGACTGTGAGGCCGGTTGTAGATTTATACACCAGGTGTGCTGATCACTACAGTCTGGTAGGACGAGGAAACGAGGTGGTGGCCCAATCAGACAGGTCAGTAGGCAGGGAGAACAAGGCTGAAGTGCAGGTCTGAAACTCCAGGCCGATCATCCATGATTTAAGGCAGCTGGGTTCTGGAACAGGTTCTTCAGCAAGCTTTTTTTTCCCCCCACCACAGTCTCCACAAAACCATCTCCCCACACAGGCCACAAGGGGTCCATAACACTAAACCTAACCAGACAGCTAGTTGTGTTGAGAGACCCCCACTGTTCAAACACCCAGCTCCACAAAATCCACAGGAAGAGATCAATATCTAAACCTAAAATCTGCAGCATCTTCCAGGAATAGTGATGCCGTTTTCCAAGAGAATTAATTGATCAGTAGTTGTTTTATTTTTTACTGCGTGTTGATCTGGAGCAAGTTAGGCCATCAATATAAGTTACCATGGTGATATACCCCCCCCCAAAAGGGAACTACTCGTGTAACCCCCAAAATTCAGAGTTAAACCTGAAGTTATGTCAATAACTTCCAATCCTGCTTCACAGTACAGACCTATTACAACGGGTCTCCACGTATCATCCATCCATCCATCCATTATCTATACACCACTTAATCCTCTGTAGGGCTGTGTGGGCCGACTCGGGCAAAGACAGGGGACGCACAGATCATGGCATTTATTATTATTTCCTGTCAAACATCTGTGCATTGCCAGTGGGCAGAGTTTGGTTGATGGAAAGTTGGATTAAAACATGACACTTCACCTCATTTCATCTTAAAGTTAGTTCACTAGTTGAGCTTTGTTCATTCAGGACGTCTCGCTGTGATAAAGATCTCTTCTAGTGAGAACAGATTACATCTACAAAAGACCACACTGATGAAATTCTGTCACTCCAAACAACCCTAAAACACACACATACACACACACTCTGGGACACATTCATTGAAACATTCACAAATATTCTAGTAAAGCTTTAAAGTCTCCCAGAGTAATGATGTGTCTGCTGCTTCCTGCTGTGCTGCGAATCATTCCAGTAGTAAAGGTGCATAATAGCAGACAAGAGACTCTGATGAAAAGACGGCGTTCTTTGACTGATTCCTTTTTTGTTTACCTTAAGTGTCACGCCTTTTATCATGTTTGTTTACGATCTAGTGATCTCGTGATGTCCAAAACAATATCCTCTTCATGTTTGGGTAGATTCAGCGCAACATATTTGTGAAATTTTCTGAGCTATTCTTATTGCTTTTTTATATTTAAATGGACAATCAAGTGAGAATTTTTTTTAATATTATTTTTTGGGTGGAGATTTTTGAAGCTTTATTGATAGACAGTGACAGGGAGTAGAGAGGAGAGAGACATGCAGCAAAGGGTTGTGAGCCGGACTCGAACTCACGACCACTGCTGGCGACCTGCACCCATGTGGTAATGCTTTAACTTAGTGAGCTATATGGCGGCCTGAGAATGTATGGGTTGGGTACATGTATGGGTTATAATCAAAAAAAGCACTTATAACTGTTAAAAATCTGTCAGTGCTGGCCATATGCACCATTTGCATCTGTAAAAATGGTATTTAGATAACGTCTCTTGAAGTCTCTTTCTTAATGGACTCATGAGACTCATTATTGATGGTGTTTTCATTTTCAGGTATGAATTTCTCTCATAAGCGCTCTTCTCCAAAAGGTTGAGGTCATCGCTATCCCCGATAAAATGCACAATGCAGCCGGGAGGATCTGTCCACAGACTCCAAATGCACTTGACAGAAGAATCGATGAGTTAATGCTAATCCTGAATCCCTGCTGATGAGACGTGTCATCGGCTTGTCACGGAGCTCCACGAGTGAGAATTTTGGTTGTTTGGCTTCAAAGGCAGCGGGAGACAATTAGAGGTTTGTTATCTCATCCAACCTGCTACATTTAAAGACAAGGAGCAAAACCCTCGAGGAAAGATCCATCAGTTTGATTCCAGTCCCTGTGTGGGAAAAGGAAACCCTGCTGCAGGTTCTGCTGGTGAGAAATTATGCAATTACAGCCTAAATGCATGTTTGTATTCGTCATTATATTCAGCAGTTTGTTTGTTTGTTTGTCCACATGTAATAACAGTCAACAAGTTGGGCGACTATCGCTGAAACATACCACAGGCCAATAATAACTAAAGCCACAATAGAGAAACGACAAAAGCAGTAATTAGAGGCACAGTGAGACCCTAATGCAATTATATGGAGCTGTTTCTGCAGAAAACAAGAGGATTAAAGTTTAAATGACTCATTTGCAAAGACAAGCAATAAAACAGTCTTCAGCCATGTTAGCTGGGTTTGGGGGCATGGAATGCAAAATCCATCATGCATTATTAATAAGTTTTATATTAAAAGTAATATATGCGCGCTTCCTGCATCTCCACATTACAGAGGGGAAGTGGAGCTATTGATTAAACACTTCATGTGTCTGACGCGTCACGTGTTTGTGCAAAGACTTGAGGCAACGGCAAGGAAAAACAACAGTGGGCTGTATTTTGGAAGCAATAAGTTGAATTTAACTGTTTTTATTCTGGGCCATAAGGAACCCAAATGCATTCAGTGTTAAGCAAATAGGGGAGTTTGCGCATGTTTTAGCCCCTGACCGTCCAAATAAAGGTGCAAGAGGTGGTCAAAGCATACAAACCTCCATGAATCTCCATAAATAAACATACAGTAGGGTAATGAGATGGGTGGGCACTACTGCAGGAGGACAGTGGGTCAGTTCTGGCTGCATTATTTATATTGTTTTAACTATTTAATGAATATCTTATGTTTTGCTGGTGTTTTTCTGTGTACTTTGCAAGGTCTTAAATGTACTATGTGAAGCGCCGTGAGATGACGTCCACTATATGGACGAAACTACAGTGAAACACGTCTTAATCACGAAATTCAGGTGTTGCATTCAGGCCCATTGCCACAGGTGTATAAGAACAATCTGCCAGCCATGCAGTCTGCATTCACAAATATTGTAAAGGAATGGGTCTCAGTGAATTCAAACCACCTTTGCAATAAGTCAGTCCAGAAATTTCTTCCCTGGTAGACGTTCCATTGTCAACTGTAAGTGGTATTTTTGAAAAGTGGGAGCGTTTTAGGAACAACAGCAACCCAGCCATGAAGTGGCCGACCACGTAATGTCACAGAGCGGGGTCAACTCTGTGACTCTACATGAAAATAACAAACACTCTGTTGACTCAAGAGTTGAAGAGTCTGCCTGGCATTAACATCAGCACAAAAAATGGGCACCGAGAGATTAATGGAATGGGTCTCATGGCCAAACAGAAGGCCAAGCGTCGGATAAAGTGGTGTGAAGCCACTGGAGTCTGGAGCAGTTGAAACACATTTTGTGGAGAGATGAATTATGCTTCTGTCTGTTAGTCCGATGGAGGAGTCTAGGTTTGGCCCCTTAAGTGAAGGACCATCTTAATGCTTAAGTATACCAAGACATCTTGGATATTTCCATGCTTCCAGTTTCGTTGGAACAGTTTGGTGATGGACCTTTTCTGTTCCAGCCTGACGGTGCCTCAGTGCGCAAAGCAAAGACCATCAAGACCTGGTTTGGTGAGTTTGATATGGAAGAACTTGACTGTCCTGCACAGAACACTGACCTCAACCTCATTAAACACCTTTGGGACTTCTTCTAAAATGAAGACTGTGTGCCAGGCTTTCTTGTCCATCTCGCTGACGTCACAAATGTTCTTCTGGACAAATGGACAAAAGTTCTCACAGGCTCACTCCAAAATCTTGTGGAAAGCCTTAAGAGAAGAATGGAAGGTGGTATACCTACAAATTGGTGACCAACACCAGCTTCTACCAAATCTAGCCAGTTAGGTTCTGCTGCGTCAAGCAACAACGCTGTCAAGGTAATTTTGAATTAACTACCCAACACAGTACCAGAATTAGAAGTAAGAAGAAATAAGAATTAAGTGACATCTTCTTCTTTTTTGCTTAACAAGGCTGATCGCGTCAGGAAGTACCAGTGTTACATTGCTCTGGTTGGCCAAAGCGACCACACAGAAAGTGGCTTCACAGAGTTTTCCTTTCTCTGAGGACATCTTTATGCTGAAGTAAGCCTGAATTAACCAGCTAATGTTAGCCGCCGCTGTTAACACTTGGTCCTCACTTTGATGCTGAGCGCTAATTAACCCCCCAACTTTGTGCCTCTCATCCAATTCCCCAAAATATCCATCCACTCAGCGAATCTTTGAAAAGGCCAGAAGGTTGTTTACAGCACTTTCCACTGTTCTAAAGTTATTACCACAATCCTCAAAGACTTCTCTAACCTTCTGGATGGAAAAATATTCCCATTATTTTTTTATATTTTTCACCCATTTCTCAAGTCGCGATGTGCAAATTGCCACTGGGCAAAACCCTTTAAAAACAGCATGTTGCCAGAATTCACTGCCCGAGTAATGAAGCTGCTCTTAGTAAATAAAACCCACTCTGACCTGCTCTTTTAGCTCCGATTTAACAGTTCAAGCTGCTCACCTTTGGGTCCTGACTCGCGGGGAATAATAAAAAGAGCATCACTTGACCTGTGTCTTTCCGTTCCAGGACTTTATCACACCTCCAAACATTTTGGGGGCTGATTTAGAAAGGCAGTAATGAGCCAATTATCCCATGTAAGACGGACAGTATCAGTAGCCGTCCATCTGTCTATAAAGCTGTTTTCTTGTGTAAATATGTTTTTCTTCCACCTTAACAACTTCTCCGTGAACCAGTTTTCCACCAGAGGACAATCAAGTTAGTCAGGAGTAGGTGTGCGCACCTCTTGTCTACCTGTAAATAATTCCAAAGCCTCATCTCATCTCGCATCAAATATTTAAGTGGTTCCCAGAGTAATAAAGTTAGGATTGATTAGAGGACGTGCCCCTTTGCGTTTGGACGCCTGAGGCAGGATGGAACCAATAAGAGAGGTAATTAGATGAAGAGAAATGGGATTGAGAAGGATACGCTTGCGTCTGTCTTTCTTTTCGTGAGCTGGTATTTGTATTTACCAGATTTCCAGTCAAAGGGCAAGTGCCTAATTTAACTTTAGACACTGTCACAAACTGCCCTCATATCAATAAGAGGGAGCAGACCAATTAAATCTATGTAAATATTTGAGCAGATCCACTGAGAACCAGGCAGCTTGTCATGATTAGATTCAGTCTATGTGTGAAGGCACGTGTACAAAGTCACAAACTGGCTTTGCATTTATTTAATATTTGCACCGTGCAAGGACTACAAAGGTTCCTCCACAGCACATGTATGCCATCTAGTGTCAGAGAGTGGTAATGCATCTGAATTAATCTGCAAGAGCCATGTGCAACCTGTCAGAACCAAGGACTCAAACTGTGAGAAATGGGGGGAAAGAAATGACAATTCAGGCCATATTTGCAAGTTTAGTGGGACAGATCATGGTTTTGCAGATCAGCCGGCTTTGTTTCCCTCTCAGCTTGTCCTGTGACAGGGCTCGTGTTGATGCCATGCTCCTGTCGTTTCAAGGCAAAGAGTAGCGGTTTAGGTTAAGTGACTCATCCTGTTGGGTAGATTTGAATAATTGACAGTGAAGGGGTGAACACCAACAGAGCGAGTTAGGCAGAATAAAGGAACATGCAGGTGTTCGACATTCATAAAAATACTGCAAAAAATGGTCATGTCTTATATGTTTAATGCTTTAGAAAAGAAAATACGTATCTTCAAATCAAAACATGTACAACGTGTAGAAACTGTAAAATGTGCTTCTAATAACTACTTCCTTGTTTGACTGCTGTACAGACAGATACATACATTAAAGGTGGAGTATGTGATTCTAATGCAATGCACTCTTTGTCTAATGCATTTGCAGACAGCTTTGGTTCTGTGAATGAAAACAGGCCAACTTCCCCTTAGCTACTTTGGAGAAGCTCTAAAAAAAAAACCCTGCTGATCGGTTCAACTCAGAGCAGCCGAAGTGTGGGGAATGTAATGATTGCATGTGTGGCACATGAGCGCCCTCTGCTGGGCTCCTGCAGATTTGATGGTTGCACCTCGCGTTATGTTGCCAGTTCCTGTCTCCATGGTCGGCTAAATGGTAAAAATCTCTGTTGAAATGGTTCTGTAAGTTTGTTTTTATTGGTAGCAGTGTAACTTTTGTAACTGGAGAGCACACCATGTTAGCTGTGGCTTTGTTGGCTTCATTGTAGCCTATAAGAAACTACTGTGGTGTCCGCTAAATAACAGTTAACCAAACTACTCCTTTTTGCGTTTTAATGATTTCTGGAAGTTATTACCAGAAAGTTGGCTGTGAGAAACCTAATATGCGTCTTTGTTGCCAGGATAAACTGCTGGTTGGTGCCAATTAGCGAATGTTCTTCACACAGTCCAAGAAAGAGTACAAACTGCTACAAATGCAGATTGGTTAAATTTGGAGAGGACAATGAGCAACACTTCTCTGTCCTCTCGATGTCCTTGTTGAATAGTAGCAGTCTCTCCAACGCCACCATCAACAAATTCGCCATTTAGGCTAATGGAACAAACACCTATTCTATTGCCTTCATGTTGATAGAATTGGAGGAACATCCAGTAACATTGTTTTGGTGCACTCAGAGTTACTGTGGTGGTTTAAGCTGTCGGATCCTACACTGTAATGGAAGCACAAAGCCTGAAAACCACCTCAGCACCAACTCAGTTCCACCGCAAAAAGTCACTAAAAGTAGCTCAAATCAATGCACGTATGAGTCCACGCATGCCCATGCTCGTGCACGCAACAGATTTGGGGGAAAGGTAAATGTGGCACATGCTAACTAAATATCATAAAATGTCTCTCCAGAATCACCGACTCCACCTTTACAAGTACCTCATTAGTTGCACTGAGTGTCATGGATGTCCAAATACTCGGAAATGTAGGATAAACTCAAAAGGGTAATAATCAA
Source organism: Dascyllus trimaculatus (assembly GCA_024666655.1). NCBI lineage: Eukaryota > Metazoa > Chordata > Actinopteri > Pomacentridae > Dascyllus > Dascyllus trimaculatus. Next base: position 9,031,950 of record CM045463.1, on the reverse strand, counting down.
AAAAGTAAAACCTCTATTGTAGAAAATAATATTGTCAATATTGCTGCCTTGAAGGAAAATTTATTTCAAGCACTTGTGAACAAATAAATACCAAGGGCATCCTCAAGTTTACATGCATTATTTTCCATGTCTGCTTTGTATTTTGCTTATCCCTGATTTTAGTTATTGCTTAAAAAAAGTACCGTGTAGTGTAGAGCCAAGTATACCAGCTGTAACATAGGCCTCTAATTGTAAAAGTCAGTTTTTCTGAACACAAACGACCTCTGATTTATCTAACTTTGAAACTAGACTGAGAAATGAAAGTAAAAGCAGCTGTCCAGGTTCATGGTGTGTGAAAATACCTCTGATGTTCAAGTGCATGTTGGTGGAGTAAACAGAGGTTATAGTAAACCACCCAGGGTTTGTAGTCCAGTTAGTTTAGGCCACCATATTTGCAGTTTTCAAACCGTCAGAGGAAAGTGTGGAAGACACGAATCTTCAGACTCTTTGTCCGAGGAACGTTACGAGTAGAAAACTTGATCACCCTGTACAAATTTGAGCAAACTCCCAGGCCGGGGAAGGGGAACCACCGAGCGGCTCGTTTGTTCCCGTGAAGGTTCCAGAAGGAGGAGGAGCAGCGCTGGAACACCTCGATGTTGACGGCGTACTGACCTGGTCCCCACTGACAGACTCGAACCAGAGTCACAGAGGAGGCAAAGCCGCAGGTGTGAGGAGAAATGCCATGAAACACCGACTCCTCCGGCCTCACCGACACTCCCCTCTCCCAGACCATCCCGGCCTCCTCGGCCACTCCCACGCCGCTGAGGTTACAGAGTGCCTGCAGGCACACTTCCTCCAGGGCCTCCTTATCAGGAAATCGAAGTAGGATGGCAACGAGGCGAGGAACAGCACCTCGACGTAGCAACAGCTTCTGCTGCTTTGCTAAAGGGGACAGAGTGTATTGCATTGGAAAAAAAATCATACCATTAACTTTATTGGAATAATTTGCATTTATATTTATAAATCTCAATGGAGTGAAACAGAAAAGAACTAATGAGGCCAAGATGGCAAGTAGCCTCCTCTCACAAGTATCCTCACTGGTTTTTCCTAATCAGACATTTTGCATAAACCATGATTGATGCTGTTGCAGAAAGAATTCAACTTATTTTCTATACTTTTTATTGGGTGTGTTTTACCAAGACATTAAAGATAATGAAAGTCATTTTTGATCTGTCTGCTAACATTACCTTTAGCTTCGTTTTCCAAAGAGAAACAGCACCTTTCTCTCTTCTTCTGTGCTATTCTACTGCACAATGTGATGCAGCACATTGCTTTAGAGGTTTCAGATCTTCTTCGGATTGGTGTCATGTAATGGTGTCACATTGATATTACATACCAGCTACATTACACCTACACACTTGTCATTTTCAGAATTTCATTGACTTACAGCTGTCATATGACATCCGTGAGATGGCCCTCACAGCATGAAACAGCAGCTCCTGCTCTGTGCTGGTCAACACTGACAGCAGAGCCGAAACCAAACCTGTGTCACCAAAACCTTTACGAATCACAGCTGAAAGGAAGCAGAAAACCTCAATAAACAAACACTTACCAAGAACATACAGTAAAGAATGAAGCACCAGCATACTAAGAACTCCTTAAGCAGCGTCACAATACAGCAATCACACAACAGATACCTGATCTTATACTTTATGAATATATCTGTTTTAAATAACCTACATTCCTTGGCGAGCTCAGCCACCAGTTTTGCAGTCAGCAAACCCAGAGGTCCTCTGCTCCTCAGGGACAAGGCCAGGATTGGAAGGATTCCACTGATCACTACCTGTTCTGCAGCACCTTTCTCTGGACACAAATGGAATTGTATATGTAAAATCCACATTAATGACATTTAACATATCGTGTAAGAATCATTTTGTAAGGCCGAAGCCCATTAAAGTTTTGTCTTAAAAGATGAGGCTGTATAAAACACACGTATATGAAGGTGTAGCAGCTGTGTACCTATAATCTTTGAGCAGAATTAACCTGAACTGAATCTGTTTCAGCTTCACCTCTCCTGTCTTTTTGTCTTCCTGCTGCTCTCTCACTCGGTGACACAAATGCAGCTTAACATCTGCTAAGGACTTAAAACCGTCATGCACCTGATCCCTTCGTAGGCTCCCATCCCTCAAAGATGAGGCTTTGCTACAGGGTTTATCACTTAAATTGCAAGGTGCCTGCATCTACAGGTAGAAGGCATGCTGTCTTTTACAGAAACACACCAATATGTACAAAGCATGAGGCAACAGAGCAGAACAAATCACCTCAAATGGAAAACATGCTACAAAATAAAAACAACCCATATTACACCATGTAACCTGCCACAGACTCGGTCTACAGTTCTGTGCCAAGCATACGACCCATTTATTGTCGTGATCTGGCACATATATGGCCCATAAGATGCTTGACATCTGGCCCATTTAGGATGAATTCCTCTAGTCCCACTTCTGCCAAGACCTGATCCGCAATATGCCCAATATATGGCCCATGGAAGGTGAGCGTATGGGAAATTTATGTGACCTGTATTTGGCCCTCAACGCCCCTGACATCTGGCCCATATAAGGTTGACATGGTGCTGAGTTTAGAGAGCCAGACTCACCCTGCGTAAATGCAAATGCGGAACACATTTTGTCCGAACATTCATTTCCATCTCGGATAACAAGCTATGATATATTTCATGTTTTCTTGCATAGTGATGCAGCTAAAGCTTGAGGGACTGCGTGACCTAAAATAGCCTCCACTTAGAAATGAGATATCACAGTGTTCAAGAGTGAAGCTAAATGACTCACTCCTCTCCTTAATGGTGGTCAGCACTGTGTTCAGATGGGGTTTCAGTTCATCTTCAATCAGCTCCACGCCGAGGACTCTGATGGCGCCTAATGCAAGGTTCAAGTTGTCTGCGGGGACATAAAGGGAAATGGAGACATCAAGAGTCATAAAATGAAAGGCCATCCGGTGTGGATGCACAGGAAATGTAAAAATCATTACAGCTGGGTGAGACAGAAGCTCTGCTCATAAAACAAGACACTGAATGTGACAGGATGTACAAATGACAAAATACTGGCACTATAAAAGCAGAACAACTAGGAGTCCCCATTAGGAGTGCACTTTGAATATTAAATAATCTGACAAGTCTACAAAAGAGATTTTAGATTCCAATATATACTACTTGTACAAAATACAGATATTTAACCTGGGCTCTTTTTTGATTTAGATCCAAATGACCAGTACTTTAAAAAAAAAGAACTTTACAGCCGTAGCAGCCGCTCTATGGTAGAGTTATATGTTAATGTTTAACAGGAGTGACATTTACATTTATCACCATTTTAATTTAACTTGTTAACATGCTAATATCTGATAGCTATCACTGAACAGACAGTACAAGGGAGGTTGGTGAGAATGTAGTTTGTAGCAGATTTCTGGTCAGTTGAAATTCTGACCTGATCATGGCTTTTTAAATAAAAAAGTTAACAGATCACCAAAGGGGCACATTTGAATCTTTCCTGTCAGTCTATTTGAAAACTATTGAGAAATTAGTCTGGAAACAAGAAATGTTGACCTCAAAACAGCCCCCTTTTTTAAAAAGGCCTATTTTGTGGAGAACAACCTACTCTGAAGTCATAGTTCTCTTGTAGACTGCATTCAGTTGTCCCCCCTGATTTCTCCTAATACTCTCCTGCATTCATTTTACCCTCTACCTTTACACGCCTTCAGTAGCCTTGTTGAGAAGCATCCCCTCATTATGATGCTGCCACCTCCATGCTTCACGGCGGACACAGTCTGTTTGCGCCTAGACTCATGGCCAAAGAGCTCTACTTTGGTCTCATCTGGCCAAAGAACCTTCTTCCAGTTGACTTCAGAGTCTCCTAGTTGAGAGTTATTGTGAGAATTTTCAACAATGGCTTTCTCTCTGACACTTAACCATAAACAAGAACCCGGCCAACATTTGAATGGACAGTTTCTCTCATGCCAACGTCACAGTGACGGACAGGTAAAGGAAAAGTTAGTAAGTCACCAATGCCAATAATTTCTTGGAGGTATAATTATCTGTTCAAGATCTCGTGGCAGTTCACCCAGTTGTTGTTGGGAGAGTAGTGGATTGGCAAAATGACGCCTATAAATCACTGCAATCACTATGATACTACCATTCATAGGTGTTTGATGTTTGACTTGGACAGCCAGTTGACCATGAAGAGATTTTCAAAAGAGACAAAAGAGATACCAGATGCTCCACCTTTGATGGCTTTCTTGCCCAGATTTAACCCTATTTCAGAAATGAGATACACAAGATTGTTGCAATTAGTTGTAATTCTAGTGGAAAATTAATTAAAAGCTGAGTTGGAGCCTCAGACAGGAGGGACAAGAGAGCTTCATAAGCAGATGTCTGCAAGCTGTTGCCAGAACAGTTTTATGCTGCTTATTACCAGCTTCATGGTAAGCCTTTCACTTTCTGCTCAGTTACTCAGCTGGTCTGTGCAAATACAAATCTATTCAGTTGCCAACACAATTCTTTTTTTAACGGTCCTCCAGTGAACTTACTTAGAGGCCAGAGGCACATAATGATCACTGGTGTGATCACTGTTTCCCTAATTATCCCCACAGCAACAGAAGACACAAACATGTGAATGCAAGCAGGACCAGGATCCTGTGGTTTGGCATGTTGCAACCCATTTACGCCGATCAGCCACAACATTGTGACCCCTGGCAGGTGAAGTGAATAACATTGATCATATTGGTACTATGTGGTGTTCTGATGGAAAACCTTGGATTTTGGCATCCGTCTTGATGAGACTTAAGACACCCAAATAAACACTGTCCCAGAACAAGCACACTTCCTCATGCAATGTCACCACAGAAACCAGATTAAAAACTCCTACTGGGAGATATAGACAGATTTACCTGGAGCTGGTAGACTTAATCAGCATTGCGTGAGTGTGATGTTCTTTTATATGTAAAAGTTGCCTACTCCAGCTTTAAACTGCATTACCATACAGTGAGAATGGAAAGTGGCACTTTGTAGAACTTAATAAGAAACATTTGATGGCTGGAATGGCAGGAAAATACACTAAAGACTAAGACTTTAATCAAGCATCTCAGGAAAAACAAGTGTATTTAGGCTCTTTCTAACAAATCACTTAATCTTTAACTTGACTAATTAAGCTGTGACTAAGGAGGCTGTTTGCACCAGACAGACCATATGTGTGAATGTAAAGCATGGAACAGTGTGTACAGAAAAACTCAAGATCCCACATCCACTCAGAATTAACTTCACACTCTAAAAACATTTGTCACGATACAGTTCCACTCACCATTTGGCGGGAAGGGTTGCAGTTCGCTGGATCTGTGTTTATCCCCGTGAGAACGTGCATATCTGTGGGTAAGTGGCACATTGGGGTGTCCCATTCTGCTCACTCCCGCCGTCTCCGCACTGCCCTCGGTGAACCTTTCTCAGGTTGACATCTTACAAAATACACAGCACTGTTAAAAATTGGTCTTCTTTTTTTTCTTCTTGTGCTGTTCTTTGGAGTCATTAGCTGCTGCCTTGAGAACCCCTACTCCAACCTACACCTCACTTTGATGGCACTGCTACATTTACTACCTCCCTGCACTGTTGTTTCATGCAAAGTAAAATTGCCTGTTTTTTTTGTGCATGTCTGTCTAGCTCTGTCTTCCTTGTAATCCAGCTGGCTCTGTGTTCCTTCCCAGGGTTAATACAGAGCAAATCCTCACTAAAGCTGCTCTGTCTTCCACTCCCCATATGTGAATGTGTACGTATGTGTGTGTGTGTGCATGCACCCTGTTAAGGAATTAGCACTTGGCTGACTCTGCTGAGTGTATTCCTACAGTCCTAAAATCTCCCATAATGCCTTTCAGCTTCTAGAAAGTCCAAGCCAAAACAACAACATAGACAGGTGAGCATCTGGCATGTGTTGCTGTACACAAGTGTATTATTAGGTGGCGTTTTCCCATTGTAGTTTGCATGTTAAAAGCTGGAAGAGGGATTACCTGCTCTAAAATGTCACATCACACCATTCAATTTTTTTTTTCTCTTCAGAGTACTGCAATTAAACAGATACCACAATGTCAGTCCTTTGAGTTCACAAATAAACTAAATGGAGCACCTGTCAAAGCGTGTAAGTAGTCAACCCCTTTGGAAGTTTTCCCCCTTATAATTTGACTGCAATTAAAGCGCTGAGCCTTTGTGGATCTGGACACTGAAATTTTACCCATTTTTTCTTTGCCAAACTGCTCAAGCTTTGCCAGGTTGCACAGGGACCATGAGTAAACAGCCCTTTTCATGTCCAGGGACAAATTCTCAGTTTGACTGAGGTCTGGGCTTTGTCTCGGCCACTCCAGAACATTCACCTTGTTGTCTTTAAACCATTTCTGTGTAGCTTTGACGGTATGCTTCGGATCGTCTGGATGAATAACAAACCTTTGCCCAAGTTGCAATTCCCTTGTAGACAGCATCACATTGTCCTGCAAGATTTCCTTAGACTTTGCTGCTTTTATTTCACTCTTTATCTTTTCAAGCTTTCAGGAAGGACTGGCTACAGACAATCATGATGCTGCCACCACCATGCTTCATGGTGGGAATGTTTGTTATGATGTGCAGTGTTCAGTATCTGACAAACTATAACTCTCATCCAGTCGACTTAAGAGTCAGGCAAACTCTAGTTGACTCTAGCTCTATTGTGAAAAACAGTTGTATGCACATTCTCTCCCATCTCAGTTGCTGAAGCTTGTGACTCCTTCAGAGGAGTCATAGGTGTCTTGGTGGTCTCAATCACTCAACTCTTTCATAAACTCATTTTAGAGTGTCCTGCTTTAGTGGCCTGATTAATGCATGTACCATATTCTTTCAATTACTTAATAATGTATTCAATCTTACTCCAGGGAATGATCAGTGACAGTTTTTGTGACACATTTTCTTGTATACATCCCCAGACTTATGCTCTTCAATAGCCTTTTCACTGAGTTGCTTGGAGTGTTCCTTTGTTTTCTTATAGCCAGGAGTACAGGTGTCTTTATACTACAGTCACCTAAGACACATTTACTGCACTCAGATGATCTTCAACTGTATGACTTCTAGCATCAATGGCCTGTGTTGAATTATGAGAGTCACTCTGAAGGGGGTTGAATACTGAAGGAATCACTCATTTTCTGTTTTATATTTTCAATTATTTGACATTACTTTGTACAAAATCTGATTTACTTTGAAAAAGCTGTCTTTGTAAAGTCTTTGGGAAAAAATAGTTGAAAAGTAATAAAATGGGAAAACCTCAAAGTGGGGTGAATACTTTTATAGGCATTCATACTGAAAAAAAAATAGAGGCAAGGTAGTTATGAAAAGTAAATCTTTATATTTTACTCAACGCTTGAGGTTCCAGTAAAAATGTTATTGTCATTATTCTAGTACATATGCGTAAATCTAAACAATAAATACAACAGAAAAACAGGCGACACTGTATCACCTGCAAAAAATGCATAAACCTGATATAATCAGATGTCATCTGCTCTACATTGCGGGTCAGACCTCTGCATTGAAATGTTTTCTGAGTGTTAAATATGTTGACATTTATACATATACGAGTTCATTTGTTCGCTGAAAATGGCATGAAAAAATAATATGACTGGAGTCAGTTGGACTGCATACAAACAAAACCTGATACTAAAGACATGGAGGATTCTCTTAAAGGAATAGTTTGAGATTTGGAGAAATGACCTTAAAGGTGAAGTCTGTGATTCTGGAAAAAAGATTAATGATATCAGGCTAGTTAGCATATTTAGCTAGTTAGCATGTGCCAAAGCCAGGGCTGTGTGCAAACACACAGAATGGACAGCTAGCGGGCTGTGAGGAAATATTTGCTCATTTTGGGAAAAAAGTTTGGATAAGAAACGCATACTCCACCTTTAATGGGTTTCTTGCCAGGATTTATGCCCTTTTCAAACATGGAAGATTTCTGGCTTCATCAAATGACACCATGCCGTCACTTTTACATAAACTGGCCACTGTCTGAGGACAAGAAGAATACAGTGTGACCTGCCGTTAGATCCTGATTGATCTTGTAACAGTGTCATGGATAATTTATAATTAGAAACAGTTAATGAAGTCACTGCTGTTGTTCCATGTGCAGAAATGCACGTAACTCTACGGCTTTGGAGACACTCATGTTCTCCATTTGATACTGCAGTTATTTAATGAACTCAGAGGAAAGACTCCTATAAACAGCTGGAAGCAACAAACAGAACTTAAGCTCCAGTTAAAGTTTTGGATAACATTTATTAATGGTGTGCCTCAATAATCTGAGCTGTTTGTTTTGCAACTTCATCACAGTAAAGTTAATTTTATGGACATTTCAGTAGGGTTGGTCTGTTTTACAATTTCTGTGCTCCGTATATTCGGGTTAAATTAATGACAAGGGGGGATATACCAATGCCTGATGACGGTAGAGTAGAGCCAAGGTGGCAGCGGTGGTGCGCACCAGTTTTTGGATTTCGACATTATTATACGGATACCACCACAATGACCAAATATCTAGATATTCGGTCCAGCCCTACATTTCAGTTAGCCTAATAAATGCTAAATTGTAAAGCAAAAAGAGTAAAGAAGGGTGCTTTCTGATTTTGGCAGCAGACCATATTTTTGGGGTGCTCTGTAACATTGTGGAACCGGGAAGGATGCTGACATGTACAAAAAGCCATCCCCATATTGACACAAACTGAAGTAAGCTACTCGATATGCGTGTGCCTATCTGAAAATGCAACTGGTTCGGCGCTATTAGGTCCGAATGGAAAAGTTACCAGGTTGCTCATTCAGACACAAAGCCAACACGTTCAGATACCGTCAAATCAATGGAAAGGATACCTGAAAAGGGCCTTAGAGGAGAAGACTGATACCCGGTTCACTTAACTTGGCATATAGACTGGAAACAGGGAAACAGCTCTCAAAAATCAGTCCAAAGTAAAGAAAATCCACATGTCAGAACCTCTAAGCAGACTAATTACACAGAAACACATCTTGTGTTAATATGATGTAAATATAAATGGAAAATTTATAGTCACATAACTTTCAGTAAAACTAGGGGTCAACCAACAAGGGTTTTCCAGGGCTGATTCTAATATAACTATTAGTAATCGAGGAGATTAAGAACATATTTGGAGCAGACACTTGCAGTGAAAATGATCTTGTCAAAATCTGGACAAGACAAACTCCAACTCAAAATTTTGTTGAAATGCCTCCGTTTATTTATGTATTAGATATTAGTCATGACCAATCAGATAGTGCTGTAGGCGGGGCAGAGTGGTGACTGTAGTTAGGAGAAAGCAGCTCAGAGTGGAAGAAACATATTTTTTAAATTCATCTATTTTATCAGGAATCAGTCAAAAAAAAGTGCAATATGGAACAATTCTGAATACTGAATCTGATATTCAACTACCGGTACACTGATAGTTGGTCAATCCCCAAGTTAAACCACTACTTGTTATTTTAACCCTTTGGTTTTTGTGTATCGCTTCAACAAATGAGACATGGGATTTAATTAGTGTAAATGAAAGAGAACTGTTCCCGCTTGTTTCCAGTCTTAATGCTAAGCTAAGCTAACCACCTGCTCCAGCTACATATTAAACCCTCAAAGAGAAAGCAAAAAGACTATTCCTTTAAGATGAACTCCAACATGTGGCATAGCAGGATGATGCTGAGTTCAGCACAACTGATCTCCTTTACAGCAGCTCAGCTTATGCAGAGCCTGTGTCCGATCGCTGAGTATCCGTTTAAATAGGACTGTGGGTATTTAGAAATGTCGTGTGACTGCATGTCAAACAGTTCCGGTGGAATTGAGACCACTGGACACAGTCTCATAGCCCACAGAGACCAGGGTGAGGACGTTACCCTCCACATCATCCGGCTTGCACTGCTCTGGCTGGGTCTCCACAGGACCAGGGGTATCCTGTCTCATCTTCTTTTTGGCTCTGGCTCGGTTCTTGCCTTTTGAAATGACCTTCCCCTGATCTTTCCCCCCTCCAGCCACCTTGGGAGGCTTCTCGCTGTCAATCGAGCGGGATTTGCGGTGGCGCCTTCGGATGCGGCGCATCGGCGGACCCGAGTCTGCTGGATCTGATGCCGCCGCGCCAGATAGGATGCGAATCTGCTGTTCAATCACCATAATGATCATGTCCAGTGCAACGTCCAACATTCCAAGACCGAGGCCATGAGTGACGTTGTCAAACCCACCGCTGTTGACTGGATCCTTGAAACATTTTCTCATATCTTCAAGGTGGTTCCTGCCAGAAAAAAGGGAATGTCTGTAGAATTAAGTCACTTCATTACTTTGTTTTATACACAAATCTTTCATGTGTAGCAGCCATGTGACACAGGACATACACCAATCAGGCATAACATTATGACCACCTGCCTAATAATGTGTTGGTCTCCCCTATGTGGTCAAAAATGCTCTGAACCATTGGGCATGGACAAGAGGACCTCTCAGGGTGTCCTATGGGGTCTGGAACCAGGATGTTGGCAGTGGATTCTTTGGGTACTCTGGCTTGTGCAGTGGGGCCTCTGTCAATCAAACTTGTGGGACAATGTTTATTTGGGTGTCTAAGTCTCATCAATACGGATGTCAAAATCCAAGGTTTTACCTCAGAACACCACATAGGACCAATATGATCAAAGTTATTCACTTCACCTGTCAGTGGTCAGAATGCTGTGGCTGATCGGTGTATCACGATCATACATACTTTGTTTCAATAATTTTGGACCAGTGTTGAACTGTATTTGTCTCAGGGATGAGCTGCTTCGCCATGTTACTGTAGTCGATGTAATCGTGGGCAAAATCCTTCATATCATCACACAGAGCTCTAGTGTCGCCTAAAAGACAAACAAAACCAAGTTAAAACAAGGTGTATGCTCCGTCATCGTCTCACATTTGAACATTGCCCCACACACACACATCTGTCACCTTCAGTGAGTTTGGAGAACGAGGAGGAAACAGAGGTAGTTGTGCTTGGCGTCAGACCGAGGACATTAAGCGACTCCAGAAGTGTTTTCTTGCTGGCCGGGCCTCTGCTGACCCGAGTGTACGCTGCCAAGGAGCGCAGGGACATCTTCTCTGGGGCCTGGAGGCGCCTTTTAATTTCATCATACGAGATGAGATATTTCCCTGAAAGTAGAACAACAAAGGAGGATGTAAAGCAGCACAGTAGGGTCGGGATGCAGTAGAATTAAATCGAATCTAACTCAAGAACTGTTTATTTAGCATCTTTGAGCAATCTTAAATAATAAAAGTTGTAAATTGTGTGTGAAATTCAAGAAGTTTAAACACATACTTGGTCACAAACTGATGACATGAATGTTTTGCATGTTGATCAGTGCATTGAATTTTACTTAGAACCATAAATTAAATCAAACTAGCCTTCAGTACTGTTTGTTCCATAGGTAGATATTCAGATTGTAAAAATTCCTCTGGATGTAGAAAAAACAATACTGCACATATCAATGACACTGCACGGATTCTGTCACGACTGGAAATACTGGTAGAGAAGCACTAATATTACACAAATTGTGTCTTTATTGCACAGATTCCTGTGTATATATAGTAAAAATGATACTGTGCAGACTTTTTAAATGTACAAAATATTAATAATGCACAGGTTGGAATGTGTTTGTATTGATAATCCACTTACGAGCCTTAGATCCTTTCATGTTGGGATCCAGTAGTGACGAAACCTCTGCAAAAGGCATCTGGCTGGTGGACTCTGAGTTTGTGCTTGAGTTTGGTTGCATTTCCTGATTCTGAGACACATCTTCGGTCTGAACTGGGGCAGAAACCTGCATCTGAGGCGGAATATGAGGCTGAATATGAGGCTGCATGCTGTGCATTTCCATCTGGTTCGGGTCCAGTGGAGCCTGACCTTGCGTCTGAGGGAGGACTAATGTGTTTTCAGATAAACCCTGCAGGCTCATTCCCCCTTGTGCTACACTGCTGGCTTGATCTGAAGCTACCTGAAAAATGCCCATGACTGGCTTTACCACAGTGAAAACCATGTTGCCCTGGGCATCCAGACCCACCATCCTGGTAGATGGGTCCATGTCTTTGCTGAAATGTTACCTTTCTGTCTGCAGGAGGAGTTAATTATCAGTTCAGGTTACCTTAGAGGCCCATGTAGTGTTACAGCACACACCTACTGTTCTTAAATGGTTATGGTTAAAGCTGACCTGATAAGTAAGATGACTCCTTCTATTGTCAAAGTAAAGCCTCCCACATGGAAACTGTTACAGCATTTCACTTTCTTTGTCCAGCTTCACGGCGCTGATAATCCCTCATGGCAGCATCACAGAAGAAGTTTCTTTCTAGGGGGAAAAAAGGAATAAAAGAGGAAAATCATGGTTAATACGTAACATTTAAGTTGTTTAAATAAATTAATTAATTCCAATTATGTCAATATTTAGCTGTAAACTTAAATGTAGTGAAAATATAAATATGTCTGGGATAATCAAGAGTGTCTACTTTTATTTGACATGAATTATGTCTTTAAAAAAGTGAAATGAGTCTTGATACGGTGGAAAATCACTCAGTGGACCGAAGGCAGCCACTTGGAATTAAATGGGAACAAACAACAAAATGCTAATCTCTCAGGGGGGATTAAGGTGCACATGTATTAAGCTATAAAGTCAGGGTTTCTCCTGCATAAAGGAATTTCTGGTGCTCTCCAGAGAGATTTTAGCCAACATCAAAGAGAATCTTCAGTGCAAAATGATACGAATTGAGGATTTAAAAAAAAAAATTGTTAAGAGGGGTTTTATTGACCTAAGGATAACAGGTATACTTGTCTCTGAAATCCTCTGAAAAAGCAGAAATATGCATAGTTTTCTGTCAAATAACAGACTTACCGGCTGTACTGTCAAAAACCCCTGACAGTTTATACAATAAAATATTGTCCTCAAGGTGTAAGTATATGCCATAAACTGCAGTAATTAAATGTCGTTACAATTGAATTTAACAAACAAGAATGAAATAAAATTACCTCAGTGTTTCAACTGTAACTGTAACTTGTGTCTGTAATTATGGTTCTGCCTCTTGGCCAGGACACTTTTGGAAAAGAGAGTTTTAATCTCAATGAGTTTTATCCTGGTTAAATAAAGGAAAAGAAGAAGTATTGTGAAAGTCTGGAATACCTTTGTACATTGTCAGGAAATTATAATAAAGCGTATATCCAAACAGGATTTTACTACACATTATGCTGAAATATACGATCATGGAAGCTAAAATATACTGACAGTAATTATTTAGAAAAGTTTAAACCAGACTAATAAACTGTGCTGAAGATATATGCACATATGGAAATGCCATATGGGTCAGTTACAACTTGTGACTCATGAAATAAACGTGGTCAGTATGTCAAGTCGGATAAGAAGCTTTGAGAAGGACATCCTGAGAGTCCTCCATGCACTTGATAGGAGACAGTCTGCAGGCCCCAACATTCAAATCATTAAATATACAGAAAACAAAGATTGAATGGAGACAAAAGACTGAAAATGTGACAATGCTGCTCATGATAAGAGGTGAGAACCAGGGGTCATCATGCTTCGGGAAGACCTATGATGCACGTGGGGCAGGGTAGAGAATCTTATTTAAATAAATGATTTCTGTGACAACTTCTGTTGACCTTGAGACCAGCTCTGTTGGTTGCAGGCTACTCTCTGTAGTGTGAAATAAATCTACAAGTAAACTGAAGATGACGGACTCTGCTCCATGTTTTCTCTTCTCAGACGTGTTATGATTATTTGGTGTGAGAGAAACTCAGTGACTGTGACAGTCTGGAAATGTACCACAGGGTTAGTACAGTCTGTAACTGTGGCAAATAAAGTGGTTAAAACAAAACCATCAAGACTTACAATTAGCATTTTGTTTGTGTGTAAACTTGGCCAATAAAGTTGATTCTGTATTCATCTACTAATATTCAGCAACCAGTGCAACATGTTCAGTCATCAACATGATCAGATTCAGAGCTGAAATAGTTATTTTAAAAGTAGTTAAATAAAGTGATCATAATTAATTCATTTACAGGTTCTGGATTCTTAAATATGAGTATCTGCTACATTGTTTTTGTCATCTACAACTTATTCAGAATATCAGACATAGCCAATGAGCATGTCATGGAAAACTGTGATCTTTGTTAATCGATTAATTAAAATCCATTTCCACTCTAGAAAAAATAATGATGGGATCAATGAATCGAATTGAAATCCTGTTTCTTGGAACACAGAAGGGCTAAACTTGATAAATTAAAGTGTGACATAAGTCTTGATCTGAACAATTTCACTTACAAATAAAATCAAAAAAGGTTAAAAGGGTGTCTACCTAATTAACTGTGGCTGTCAGGGAGACAAGGAGACTCCAGTTTGAATACCAAACAATTCAGGTGCTCATTGTTTGTGGCAAAAACACTCACACCCCCATCGCCTCAACTCTCCAGGTAGCTGTAGTTATATTTTAAATCATTTTTGGATTCAAGGATGTGTTTTGCTGAGTGCGTCAAAGCGCAAAACCTCTCCAGACGCATTACGCACGGCTCCATATGCAAGAAATGCGTTAAAAGCAGCCTTGCAAAGAACAAGATGGGTGTAATATACAAGATAAGACCGTCAGAGGTTCACTGTTGGTGTTGTGTCAACAACGGCTTCCTCTGTGTTTCTGTCTCAGCTGTGAGGACAAACCTGTATTTAGGCCTAAACGTGTCTATGCACGTGCAAGTTTAACTAACTTTTAAAGGAACACACGAAGCACACATGAGCAGTTTAATTCTCCCGCCCCAGGTTACCTTTAAACGCAAACTTATAACTAAAAAATACTGTCAAATATCAGCTTTATCCTGTTTATCTGTAACTCTGGGAACATTTAGTCATCATTATATTATATTATGAATTACAACTGTGTAGCAACCCCCCAGAATTTCAAGCTAACCACCTGGAAATTTCATCAACACGGTCACATTAACTAACATCCATCATGGCTGCCAGACGCCGCTGCTGTTTTTTTCGGTACAACGGGCCTGGAAACGACACACAAAAACCAGCGAAACTGTTGCGGTCTTGGACGGGACACACCGGATTCTCAAGCCCCAACCTTGAATGCAACTAGTGACGGCTGTCCCACTCACCGAACTGCCGTGCGGGGTTTCCTAAAAGGACACTGATCCTAGAACGGTCCACGTCGACGCCAGCGACATTTTTCCTTCTTCTCTCCTGCTGCTTCGGCGGGTTGCAAATCAGCTGTACGTGCACTACCGCCCCGGAGCCGTAATCCCGCCTCCGATTGGTCGACGGATACGTCAATCACTCTAGACGTGATTTGTTATTGGACAAGAGCGCCGTCAGTAGATCAGAGGAGGCGATACTTCCGACTCAAGTATCCCCAAATACAAATGGATAAGGTCTTGTATTTATTGATTTGTTTTCTTTCCTTTTTTCTGATTTTAGAAGCGGTCGCAACTATAAACTTGATTTAAATTATTCTAAAATATAAATGTACCTATATGGAGAATTTAGGAGTGACTTATGTACTTATTGATTATAACAGAAAAGGTTACAGGCTAATTTCTGACTTTGCAGTCAAGGCAAGCAAGGTGTAGGCTACTCAAATAAAATGATTTTTTTTTTTGTCTGTTTGGCAATATATGGGCACAGACTCAGGAGGCTAAATAATAAACACACTATCATATCAATCCTAAAATGTGCTTTCTAAATAGTGCCAATGTAATAGCCCCAGGGTTTATCTCCTACAAGAAAATCTATGTAAAACAATGAATAAAAATTATACATAGAAGTCTGCCAAAAATGAGCAAAATCCCAGCAATAAATTTTAAACATTTAACCACTTAAAGTCAGCTGTTTAGGTTTCTTTTTGGACTGGGTTGTCAGTAGGGAAAGTGTCCAGTAGATGGCGTACTTTACTGTACTATGGTTTGGATAGTTTGAGCATCTTCTGTCCACCTGTGGCCACCATCACCATCTAGTGAACATTTTGAAATATTACACATCAGTTCAGTAGATAGTCTTGGAAGTCTCAACAAAAATTTCATTCTTGTGCTTTCATGACAAAGGAGCGACCACACAACACAAATCAGCTGAAGTAAAATCAGTAACATTTCACATATTTTGTTCAAATTTATTTGGGTACAAATAAAAAAATGTACAAAATAAAGCATAGAAAGTAGTACTTATGAAAACAATGACAACAACATAAAAGAAAAGGCAACAGTTAAATAATTATTTAACACCGTCAACTAATCTGAACAAACGTCTCGTGGTACTATCCGGCGTATCTACACACACGTGACAACAAGTGAATTCTGGGTAAGAAAAGGCATAGACCTGGGGCGTGCCAGAATACAACGCTGAATCCAGAAATGCACAAAAATCAAGATGATTATTTTTTCCTCAAATACCGGCATGTCATATTGAAACAACCTCACTAAAAGAACTGATGCTGAAACATTTTGACAGTAGGCCTTACACTTCTTTTACATTGTCATTAGTTTAATATTGTCTCACCTTTTGTTAAAGTCCTAATGAAGACAGTCTTGTCCCTCGGTTTTTATTTACATCATTACTGTGATGTTGAGTCCCGTAAACGCCTGGCCTTCATAACAAGCACTGAAAGTTACAAAACCATATTCACACATAATGAACAAACATTACTACAGTCTTGCATTCATAGTGAGCTTGACATCATCCTGACTTGACGATAACACAGTAATTCAGCACGACAGCAAGCTACAGTGGAAACACCTGACAGAACAGAACATGCACTGTACGTCTAGCAGTCTATGGCGTCTGTAGGCTTGGATGTGTTAGAGCCCGTCAGCGCCATCACTCAGTGTCCACAACAAAGCACACAGGAGACCTGTGTGGAGGCATCCAGCTCCTGTCTGGTTAGTCTCCGCCATACTGTCTCACTATCTTGCCTAATGTCAGTCACTGAGAGATAAAAGTGTTCATTTTTACAGGGCTGAGGGTGGATGCTCTCAGCTCTCTGATTAGAAGAGGTTTCCCCCTTCAGGCTCAGCTGGTTTGAGTGTTAGAGCTGGTGCTGGGAGTAAATGCGAGTGTCAGCTCAGTGTCTGCGCGTTCGCTGGGCTCCGGTGCCGGTGGTGGTGATGTAGAGGAGGGGCTGAGGCTGCCGTAGCTGGGGCCCTCGCTTCAGGTTATTCAAGTTGGCTGTGGAGGACTCTGCATTTGAGCCTATGGAAAAAGAGGGAACAACAAAGCTTAATAAAAGTATCACAGAGAAGGAATGTCTCTCTATCAGGAGTGACGGTGTTTCACCTGTTTGCTGGCTGTTGTGAGGGGGCCTGACTTTGGCGAGAGGAGGGACCCCTCTGTACTGGGGACGCAGCATGGGGGCCTGGGGCTGACCGTTGATGTGGAGATGAGGGTCTGATGTGCTGTCAAGAGGGCGAAACCTCGGAGCTGTGGTTGTCTTGGTTTGAGGCAGCTGCACGTGAGAAGAAGATGACATTATCGACTCGTTGTCAAAGACAGTTAACATGTGGCAGACACACAATACCAGTGACAGCATATGTAGTGATGTACCACACAGCAGGAAAGAAAATACTGCAACAATAAACTGCACAGTGTCATCCACAGCACCAACCTGCAGGTCTCATTTAAGCACAAGATTTCAGTATAGGAAACTGATGTCAGCACATACTACTACTAATACTACAAATGATTATTTAACATCCCAAACTGGCCACACTAGTCTTGTTAGATTTAGCTACTGTTAATACAAACAAACAGCATGTGACACCTACAGTAGAGGAAGTGTAGAGAGCAACAACATCCCAATATTGTTTCTGATCGATGTGTAGGATGGCAATAATTTTCATATACTCTATATTAGGCTAATAATCTGACACTTCCACAGTGGAATGAGCTCATAGACTACTTGCCAATTCACAAGCCCTACAGTAGGATCAAAAGGAAACCACAATATTTTAACTAATTTTGGCTTCTCACTCTTTTTCTCAAGTGAAATAACTCAGTACCTAAAACATTTGAAAATACTCACTGCTTGACCAGTGACCTCGAAAGAGCGTGAACGTCTCTTCTTGCGGCGAGCTTCGAAGTCCACCTCGCGGGGCGTTTGGTTCTTGGCGGGAACCTGGCGGTTACGTGGGCGTGTCCAGGTCACCTGCAGACCAGGTCCCTCCCCGGTGCTGCTGGACAGGTTGTCGTCCGAGGTGGCGTGTCTCAGCTCAGGGCTGGGCTGCCTGCCGCGCCGCTTTGGCAAACCTCTAGGGGGGGCCTCGCTCAAAGAAAGGCTGCTTTTCTGCTTCTTGGGGTCCAGGGGAGAAGGTGCAGGGGGTAAACGCAAGACATCCACCTCCAGGGCTTTGGAGCGGCGACGGGCTGCTTTTACGACGATGTTCTGGACCCCCTTTAGGATCTGCTGCCGCTCTGTAGAGACACACAGAGACAAGTATTTTAATTTAGTCAAGTTTTACCCACTTGTATCTGCATGCATGTGCTGGACAGAGAGTTGGGAATGTCCAGGTATTTTATGGGCACAGATAAACCCTCAGTAGTGCTGAAATGACAATTACATTCATACCTCATAATCCACTTGTAATTTAAAATAAATATAAAGAAAGCTCCAGCTTATCAAATCTCTGTTACATGATAGTCACAGCGTATCTTTTACTGACTACAATTCTGGTGCTCAGACTGCGGGAAATGGTCTGCTAGCTCAAACTAATTCAAATCAAACAAGGTGAAATAGCTTGCAGCGAATTATGCCTCTTACTGCTATAATCATCTCTCCTAGGAACTTAGATTTTTCCTGAGTGTAGCCATTTTTTAAAACCAAGCTAAAGACTGCTCTTTTGGTGCCACTTTTCTGTATTCTATGAATTTTGGTCTAAATTTCTTTTCTCCTTCTTTCTTTTAATTTGAATTTGAATGTTTAATCCTTTTTTTTCTTTTTATAAACTTCAAGGCTCCATGTAAAGCACTTTGCATTGCATGTATAATGTGCTTCACAACTCTGAAATGCCTATAAGTCAGTAAAATAGCACAAACCACTCATTGATTTAATTGAAACAAAAACAGCGATTTGAGATTTGGGCAATGAGACACTGCAATGTGCTTTAAAAATTCTTACGTTTCATAGACCACACAGTCCTCAAACCAAGAGTGTAACAATAGAGGTGTACTGTCTGTTATATTCCACCTAAATGTAGTTCCAGATCTACTGAACTGTAACAAAAATACTTCTGAATGTGCTCACATTACTGTTAAACTGTCCGAACGTCTCTTTGACCTTCCAGTAAGTGAATTTACTAAATCGAAAATCCTACCATTTCGTGAAAGGGGGATGTCGGCGCCGGCCTCGCTGCTCTCAGGTGATGAGTCCAGGTGGCTGCTGACACTGTGGCTGAGATGGCTGTAGCTCAGAGAGCTCTCAGGAACCAGAGGCTGCAGCTGCAGACACGACATGCAGAGTGCCACGTTATAAAGACGTCTACTGCAGCTTTCAGCCAGACAGAGTACCAGCTTAATGAACTCAGCTTCATCTTGCCAATGAGTCACACATCTGATGAATTTTCACAGAGAGAAATTACATGGAGGGGATTATATTTCAAACCTTAAACTATTTGTAATTCTACTAATTTGGACATTTCTACACAGCAACCTGAGCAGAAACACCTCACTGCAAGAGTTGAGAGTGATCATAGCATATGATGGAGTTTCTTTTATGGAAGAGCGTAGGCTGAAAATGAAAACGTTCCAGCAGAGTGAAAAATCTGTGTGAGTTTAATTCCAACAGGAAGCCACGTTGCTTGGAGTGAAAAGCAACACCTGAACAAGACCGTATTAGTTCACAGCATGACGGACCTCTCAGGGAAAGCTATTGGACTGAAATGAAGCAGGGTAATTGCCTCCAATTAGAATTAACCTTACCTCTCGGTTGCCCTTCCCATTAATGTGAATGGGAGGTGGGGTCATTACAGACGAGTTTTTCATCTGCCTGGCATGGGGGCTGCTTTTGAAAACTCTGTTATTGTCCCTGAGGAAGGCAAAAATATAAAAAAACTGAGAACCCATGCATGTATATATAACTATACCCACAGTTAATATTACTGTAAAAGCAGCTTTGTGAATTGGAAATGGAAAAAATATGAACAAGACGTCTTCTTACAGCTCAGGCTCAGGCAGAATAGGAGGCAAGGTGTGTCTGCGAATTTTGGCTTGACCTCTTCTGTTATCAGAACACATGTTGCGTACACTCTCCTGGTCTGAATCTACTTCCTGCATGTTGTCACGGCCCTGACCAGGCAGGGTGATCTTAGGTAAAGATCCCTCCTGCAAATGAAAGCAGAGCAGTGTCAGTATTCATCTAGACCTTCTGATTTACATTTCAGTATAATTTAGTCTCTTAATGAATTGATTTGTCATGCTGCGGTCACCTTGATGGTGTGTTTCGTGGTCACTTTATCCAGGGCCATGGCTCTGTCCAATTTCCTCTCATCTAGTTCCCTCATGTACATGTCGTACAGCTCCTGGAGGTGTGGAGGGACGAGCAGACTGTGGTCTGGGACACACAGAGACACATTTAGTCCATTAAAGCAGACATTAAGTGCACCTAAAACAAAAACAGACACAACCTGCAACTAAAAATTAGCTTCTTTAGGTTTAACTTTCAGATTGTTCACATCAATTATTTCATAAAAATGCGCAGTACAAGGCTGCATCATGAAATGTCTTGTTTTCTCTCACCAACAGTCCCTAAATAAATAAATTACTACAATCTAAGACAGATATTTGATAGAAAAATGAGATTAATCTTCTTTCAATCGATTTATTGAAAGCTCTAAACCACCTCTGCAATTAACCTACAGCCCATGGCAATCAACATCCAGTCAAAGTACTGGCATACTCACCATCAATGAACTGTCTTTGCTGCTGAATGATCTCGTCACACAGGTGTCTGTGCTGCTCAAAGCGCTGCACCACGAAGTTTTTCTGCCTGATGACGTTGTCTTTGAGCAGCGCGTGCGACTGCATCTCGGCGTTCTCGATCTCCAGTTCATGCACCTTGCAGAGGAGGCCCAGGACCTCGCGCTGCTCCTCTGAGCTCACCCGGCGAGGCAGCAGCTCCTCCAGGCGCCGGGCTCGATCGCGGAGCTCCAGAAACCTGCGCTCGAGCAACGCCTTGATGGAAAGAGGTGAAGAATTAGTCAGATTTTTGAATGCAACTTTTGCCTCGTGTAGTCCAAGATTACAGCCAAAGCAAGATACTAAAAAAGAGCTATTTCGCTTACCTTCTGCTTCTGAATCTTTTTCTGTTCGGCCATGAGCGTGACCAGGTTTTCTCGAGCCATCGCCACCTCCTGGGTCTCTGTGCTGTCTGGTGGAGACTCCGGGGAATCAGAGTCCTTCTCGCTTTCATCCTTATTGAAGCTTTCCTTCCTTCTTTCTGCGCGCCACTTCCTCCTACGTCTACTCCGCTCCTGCTCCCAGCTAGAAGGATAAAAAACAAAACAAAAGCAATTCAACTGTAAGCAATAATAACATGTTGTCTGGTTTATAAAAATCAGTTTATCAAATATTTAATTTTTCACCCTTCAAAAATATTGTCTGTGAACAATCAAATCCATGACTAAGCCTTTTTTAATTAGGGAGACTCAAAGAGAGTAGTAGCAGAAAGTAGAAACAAGGTTTCTTTGGTTACCTGCTGTGCAAAACACCTTGTGCACCTTTTAAATTAGATCTGTGGTTCAACTTTTGACCAGCACTGGTGTAAAGATTCATACAAATCTGTAAACATTAACCTTAGGGAACTCTGAAGATGATGAGCACAGAATGAAGTGAATTCAGAACAGAGATATGATGATATAAATTAACACTGACTCTGCAATGGTTAGAAGGTGTTTGGAGGTGTCAATCTGGATCTCCATGTTGCTGTTTTCCAGCTCCATCAGGCTCTTCCTAATCTCCATTTGTTGGCGGAAGGCATCCAGAAGCTGCTCCCTCAACTGATCCATCTCTGCCCGACTCTGCTGGCTGGAGTGGGCCTGGACCTCCGCTACAAGTGGGGAAAGATTTTGAGCGGACAGAGGAGGCAGACAGAATGGGATAGAAAATAAACAGTTACTAACAGGCGGTTTAATTTAGCAGATATTCTTCAAGTATAGGATGAATCACTGATGGCACGATGTTACCTTGGACATTGCGGATGTCTGCCCGGTCTGAGTTGAGCTGGCGGCTCGCCTGATCTGCAATCTTCTTTTTGAGCCGCTGGATCTCGCAGCGCAGGTCTGAGATGATGCTGGTGTACTGAGCAATGTGGTATGACACATTTATCAGGTTCTTCTTCACCTGTAGGACACAGCGATGACAAAGAAAACTTAGAGACATTCATGGATCTGGAAATTTCATGCTGAAAGTTGGATTTTGTAACTGCAACCAGCTGAATTTTGCTCTTAATTATTGTATCTGGATCTGTTTTACTAATAAAAAATAAGGTTACAAGAACCTATTCCTAACTTTTTTCATATCTATAGTTTGCAATAAAAGCTACAATATTTAAAGTCACTGCCCAGTGGACATCTATTAAGGTGAAGTATATTTTAAAGAAATATAATGAAGCATTTTATTGTGAAATCCATCTCTGTTAAATCAGCAAAACTTTATGTGTTCTGAGCTCACCCGTGTTCGAATGCTTTTGGCACGGTCAGCGTATGTCAGCGTGTTACGAGACTCCTCAAAAGCCACAGAAGCGGGGCTAATATGCGCTATCATGACCGTTCGGCTGTTCCCACCCAAGGAGTCCTATTGATCGAAATGAGAAAGAGAACGATAAATGGGTAACAGGTAAAACATTAAAACATAGAGAAAAAATAATTCTAGACCATCAAAACAGTTGCCACACTAAAAACCTTTAAAATGCCGTACCTTCAGGAGGCGAGTCAACTTGCTGTCTCGATAGTTGACATACTTGTTGCCATTTTTGTCACTCAGGGCGTTGATGCAGTTGCCCAAAGCAAGGAGGGAGCGGTTGATGTGGGCCCCTTCTTTCAACCGCTGACCCCTATTCTGAGTCTGATAGATACAGAGAGAAGTAAGCGAGAAAAACTGTAAAGATAAATGCTTTTCGTTAAGCT
The DNA here is from genome assembly GCA_024666655.1 of Dascyllus trimaculatus. Lineage (NCBI taxonomy): Eukaryota > Metazoa > Chordata > Actinopteri > Pomacentridae > Dascyllus > Dascyllus trimaculatus. The sequence goes on along the minus strand of CM045463.1, from coordinate 9,008,742 downwards.
TTATGCCTTTTACCTGGCAGAACATGGAACAAGAGAGAGACGCGGAATAACATGCAACAAAGGGACGGAACTAGACTTGAACCAGGACACTGCAATTACATGGTCAAAGCCTTGAAAACAAAAAGTCAAAAGCCAAATTTAGAATAATTTCAGTTAGAGATTTTTGTATTGTCCACAAATCAGGATTCAAGTATACATAAATTAGACTCTACTTGCTGAGTTGTTTCTTTACTGACAACCAAATCTGATCAAATCACACCCACACAGTCCTGACACAGATTAGCAGAGCTTAAACCTATAAATAAATAATACCAAAAACTGGATATTAAACTGGTTGTTTCTTTATTAGGTATAAATAATGATGATACTGTTACTGGGTCTCGGTTGCTTCTTTCAGAGCTGTTGACATGCTCCTACTCTTGACCAGTAGATGGCATTACCTCACATCTTTGGGGAATCAGCACTGAACTAAATCAACTTTGCCTTTCACTAACTGCGTGCACGACTCTTCTTTTGAGGCAAAGAAAATGTCCTTTATCCGCTCAAGTGACTTACTGCTTTCTGTTCTGCTTACTTCCTAATGGAGGTTGTATGTGCAACTCATCAATAGTACGATTGTGAACCATTCAAACAGTCTCCATGGTAAATAAGTGCTCTCGCTCGCCGACCGTTTGCATGATAATCTCACAGTGTGGAAGAACAAGGCAGTGGTAACGTGAGCAACAAAGCGAGGCTATTCACAGGACTGACAAAAGCAGAATCAACCTAAAAAAAAAAAGCTGCAACAACAAACCCAACAAATGTTTTTCAGTATCCTCACTTGAGTGCTTACAAAGTTAAGGTCAAAGCAATAATAAAAGCCAGAAAATAAATTGGCTCACAGTTAGTCCTCTGTTCAAGTCTGCTAGTAGTCACCATACCAGCGTGACAATACTCCCAGCAGAGGAGCTTAACAGCTGAACTGGCTGTGCAGTAAAATGAATCATTCAGAAACCCTGAAACTGTGCATTACTTCCATTCCTAATCCCCTTTAGTCTTTGTCAAGTTTATGTTTCATTGTATTACTCAGCATGAGCCATTAGTACTTTTCATTTTTAATACTTGCTTCCTCTAAGTTGTCAGTCACCAGTACAAGTAAAATCAATTAAATATTGATCACAGAATTTAAACTATTCATTATATGTGGATGTTTCACATTAAATTATCCTTCAAATGATTACACAGAATGAAAGGAACAGTGATAACATGATGATTACACTCATATTGTCAAAGGAATAAACCAACATTCTGGGTAAATAATGTACACTCTTTAGAAGGAGGAACATCCAGCTGGGTTCCCAGTGTTGTTTAGTATCGAGGTCATTTTTTATTCATCAAGTCTTTGATCAAAGTTGTCATTTGAAAAAAAAGATGGACAACTTTTAAGTTATTGTGGCAAACCTAGATGTCCAGCAGATGTGGAGCAATATTAGGTTTCTTTGGGGTCATGTTTCTGGCCTTCTGACAAGTCCAGTATTAAGTTGTACACTGATCAGGCATAACATTATGACCACCTGCCTAATATTGTGTTGGTCTCCCTTATGTGCTCAAAAATGCTCTGAACCAATGGGCATGGACAAGAGGACCTCTCAGGGTGTCCTATTGGGTCTAGAACCAGGATGTTGGCAGTGGATCCTTTGGGTACTCTGGCTTGTGCAGTGGGGCCTCTGTCAGTCCAACTTGTTCCACTGCATCCTGTTGATGCTTGATCACAATGGGATGTAGGAAGTTTGGAGGTCAAATCAACATGTTAGGCCATTGTCATGTTCCTCAACATGTTCCTGATTGGTTGATGTTGTTGTCATGTGGTGGGGTGCATTTTCCTGCGGGGGTAGACCAGTGACATTTGGAATTTCCATTTGCATGAGGGAGTGTGCTTGTTGTGGGACAATGTTTATTTGGGTGTCTAAGTCTCATCAACATGGATGCTAAAACCCAAGGTTTTCCAGCAGAACAGCACACAGTACCAATATGATCAATGTTATTCACTTCACCTTTCAGTGGTCATAATGTTGTGGCTGATCGGTGTATATCTGCCATCAAGTTATTTTGTTAGTATATATTTGTGAAGTGACTGATTGTGGCCTAGCTATCCAATAAATGGAGTGTAATGGAAATAAAAGCTGGCATTCAATAGAAAGCAGTTTCCACCACTGCCAGTCACGGTTTTAACTTCGCTTTTCTAAAGTTGTAAAGGATTATGTTACGCTGTAATGTGATCCCATTTGCTGAAAGTGGGTCATAATTAAAAAAAAACATTCATAAAGGCTTTTATTAAAGTCTCCTGCGAATTATGGAGGCTGCAATGCTCTGGAGTAAATACTGTATTCACTGCTTCAGTAAGCATCCCGAGGGAGCAGACTGCAGTTAAAGTTACACGAGTGCAGACAGACCTGTGAAGCTCTTGTAGTTTTGAGCTATATATATGTGATGAATGGCCTCATACACATAGGCTTAAAAGGAGATGTGTATGGAATGGGCACATGAGCCAAGTCTTTGAACTTGAGTTTGGCAGAGAAGCACTTGACAAAAGGAAATGCACCCACACAGATCACATATACAGACACAAATCAAAGAACTCGTCTACCTGCATAACTACCAATCAATCACGACTGTATGCGTACACACACCTGTGCTGCTCGTTCGGAGCCGGCAAGGTCGATCATGAATAGACGTGCAAAGCGGACCTCCTGCAGAACGTCACGACAGCGGCTCTGCTGCTTGACGGCCACCTGCAGCACAGCGTGGGAGCGAGACGACGTCTGATTGGCGGCCGTTGGCTCCTGGGTGCGCTGTTTGTTGCCCTTCATCAGCAGTTCCATGATCTGAAAACACGCAGGTAGAGCTCTTTGTGGTGTTTGTGGTTTGTGAGTGTTTTTATTTAAATAAATTGGTCGTGCAGAGGCAGACAGGTGATGAATTAAAGGAAAAAGCAACATGAGGTGTCTTAGTAAGGTGTTGGGCCACCATGGGGTGCCAGAACTGCTTTAATGCTGCCTGTCATTGATTTTTCAAGTCTCTAGAACTCTAACAGAGGGATAAAACACCATTCTTCCAAAAGATATTCCCTCACTTGGTGTTGAAAGAGTTAGTGATGGTGTTAGTGATATAGAGCAAGTTGGTCCTAAATCTACCATATGTGTCCAGTTGGGTTTAGATGTGGGGACTGTGGAGGCCACAGCTTATGATGTACATCATTTTCATACTCATAAACTACTTAGTGATCCTTTGTGCCCTGTGGAGTGGGGCAATGTCATCCTGGCAGAGACCTCCCTGATAGAAATGTTTGTTCACAGGATAAGGGTGAATCATTTTTAACAGCGTTGTATTGGTTTGCAGTGACCCTTCCCTCTAGATATATGGATAAATAGACTGATAAATAGATAAGTATACAGATACATGGATAAAAGGTGGTGCATAAGGAGCCAAATCATGCCAGCAAAATTCCCTCCACAGGACAACAAAGTCATCAGATCCCCTCAATGTAGGAGTTAAGCATTCAGTTTTTTCCTTTAATTTGTCACCTGTGTTTGTAGGTAGCTTGTCTCACCTCTTGGGCATTGATGGTAGACACCTCTGTGATGCCAGCAACCTGAATCACACCCTTAGAGTCTTCTCTTAGGTCTAAGAAGCCTGAGGACGGGTTCAGCAAGTCACGGATCATCTCATTGTAAATCTAAAAGGACACAGAAAAAAACATAAAATATCAGCGGAATGCACCCATAATAAAAACAGTTGTGTTCAATAGGCCGTAGACACATCCACTGGGAAGATGCTTATGTTCATGGAAAAGGCTCCATTCAAGCTTGCAGGCCTCCTACACAGACTCAAACATGGTACAAAAACATCAAGTGCTATATTTTCACCAGCTTGTCATTAAGAAACCTCAACTTGTTGGGTGGCAGACTGTCATCAGGCAAGTGTCAGTGCTCCTCTTTCACGAGCAGAAAATGCAGGCGACTTCCCCGGGCTGACAGTGATGGTGTGGGGAAAGCCCCTCAGCCACATAAAAGCCCACTGCAGGAAGTGACATCCTGGAAAGTGACCACTGGGTCGCAGTCTGCCAGGACTCTTTAAATGTAAAGACCCATTTTTATTTGTCGAGCTGACCCCAACCACAAACTCTGAAAAGAGGATGCTTTTACGGACACTGACATTTGGATATTTGTTCTGTTATTTTTTCCATCTGTACTCTCTCAAGTTTAAACTGGACTGAGTGTGTGCAGTCATGCTAACGGCTCTGGGAGGCTGTACTTAAATAAGACATAACAGTATTTTGAGCTAAATGTGAAGATGCTCAGCTCCATCTTAGTTTGCAGTGTTAGCTCGCATTCACTATTAGCATTGGCTTTAGTTATTAGACAAATTAAAACTTTGACCTGATGATGGCATTGAAAAAGAAAGTTATTTAAATTCAGCGTGATACTTTTCGAGACATTTCACTGAAAATCATTACCTCATGTTGGTGCTAGAAAACAAGACTGAGGATCACCATGGTGTATCATCTGGGAACCAAGAACCCTCTAAACCCAAACTTGGTGGCAGACTTTAAGGGCATGTTATCTTTTTTAAAAAAAACACCCTAAATTACAATTTTCCAGAGCCAGAAACTTAAAATCCAAGGGTTCTTTTTGTTTTTACACTTTTGAATAATATGCAGTTCCACTGAGAAAAATAACTATAAGTAACTGTAAAGTCATGACATTTCATCAAAATTACTTTATTCCCATAGAAAAAAGCTCCCAAAATAAACTGTATAAAACAGATTCCGTAAAAAGAGAAAGAAACAGTGCTCCGTAATGCAACTGAGAAATCATGAGTAACCAACACGACAAAAATTCTGAGACGTCTCGGTTGAACTGCAGGCTGTGTTTACACATAGCCAAGAGGAGACGAGTGGGCAAACAAAGTAGAGGGGCTGAGAGCAAAAAAAAAAAAATATCGTCAGCAAATTGCTGGAAGATACGAAATTGATTAAATAAATGTCATGATATAAGAAATAAAATATTCACGGCATATGGATCCCCCCCCCTTTTTGCCCAGTAATGGTAACACTTGTGGGCCCATTTGGAAAAACGTTGTACAGTTTGAGTCCAGGTTTTCTCAGTTTTCACATATGAAGTGATCAAAGAAATCAAATTTTCATGTTTTTTTAATGATTTGTGGCTTTGTAAAATAGTGATCCTGCAAGAAGGATTTGTGTTTTCTCTACTTCTAGCCATGGTTGTGCTGTCTCCATAGAGGTTTGGGGCTTTATATTGCAGTGAAAAATGAGTCCACAGTGAGAAAAAATCAAAAATTGCCCAGAAACTGCCTGGGGTACAGAGAGTTAATGTCGAAACTTAATTTTAAGTTAATCCATTCAATAGTTGTTGTTGTTCATTCTGGACCGAAGCAGTGGACCAACCAGCTGTCTGACTTTGTCCACTAATGTTTCTCCCCTTCCATCAAACCTCCTGAATGTGACCATGCTCACAAAACCAGAATAAACATTGAAAAAAACGGGGGGCGGGAGCACATGTCCACGTGAAGAATGGCTGAAGGTGTCTTTTTTTATCCATGCATGTTATATTTATGTGCGTCTGTGCACATGTTGTAGCGATTGCACACATGAAATAGAGTGTGATCTGAACAAGAAAAGGAGCAGATGTGTGCACTTCGCTCAGTCGGGCTATAAAATGACGTTTAACCTCTTTGTGGTGAGGCAGCGGTGGTAACAGATTGCACCCTGGAAACAGCAAACACATACGTCACACACATACACACCCTTGTGTCGGGATTCATCCTGATGGGTTCAATACAGGTCAGAGAGCATCCAGACTCCATGGCTGACTTTTAATAGGAAAATTTTCACTTCCACCCACCCAGAGTGCTACTAAAGAGCTAAGCATCAATAAAATTGTCAATCACTGAACATAATGATAGCGTCTGGCACTGAAAATACAAAGTGCAATTTTGACGTCTGATGCAAAGCCCCCTCCCAAGAGGGAATATTTGTTCCCCACAAGTGCTTACAATTGTGCTATTTCCATTTTCTGTCGAGGGCTGACTGTTCTTTTCATATCTGCTTTTTTTATCTTTTTATGTAAAATTATATTCATCATCTGCCTCATTCTTCCTGCCTTTGTCATAATCATTTCTTCTTCTGCAAACCCTTTCTCCTTTTCTCTCATTCTTTCCTGACAGCCTCGAACATTTCTGAATAAAACAGACTCATTCTTCTTTGTATTCATGCGGCCATCTTTTCCAGAATAGTGAAGAATAAGAAATCTGTGATGGATAAATTGTTCACTTAATATAAATCCAATATAATAAATACAATAAAAAAGATCCTCAGTAAGGCAGTCAGTACCAAAGGTTTTTCATATCTAAATTTGCCTTGTATTTTAAAAAACACGTAGCTTGTGTGTGAGGAGAGAAGTGTAATTTAGAATTTTAAACTTAACATAGTGTTTTCAGTTATCCAAAGACAAGACAAGCCAAAAATTACCCCTTTAAACCCACAGGAACACTGAATCACATTGGTGAGGCTTAGTTACTGCTATCAGAGTCAAATGAACCAACTCCATTGTATGCAGTGCTATTAGGGCCTTTGTCACTAAATACACAGGCTGAGCTGTACCTGTTTGTCAGTAATGAGATGTGGAACCACGGCCAGCAGGCACACAGAGAAACTGCCATCATCAACCTAGGGTTTTATCTTTGCCTCATCATCTACTGACAAACACAGAAATAACCGCTGAGCTAACAGAGCGACAGCTCATTCCACACGTAGAAGTACTCATGGTTTCTGTGCAACAGTGGCACCTATACAGCCAGTATATGATTTGTTACCTGTTGTGTTGTTTCTTACATTGTCGAAACCATAGTGGTGTTGAGGTGACAGGTGATGGTCTGGTTACTTCATTACTGCTGTCTCCTCATTATAACTCCAATAAATATAAAAAAAACAAGCTCCATCTAATGGCCATGACACATCAAGCTGACCTGAAAGAAATAATGCTAGGTAAGTCTGACTAATTTGATGTTTTGCATCACGTCGTGTTCCCTCAGTTCACCTGAAACTTGCTCTTGAACACGATAGCTGATAGCTAATGAGTGATACGAAAGTACACTCTATGGCACCGGGATAAAGAGCTACTCAGTAGTCTGTACTGGTTTGCAGAGATCCAGGCTGAGAATGGGAATTTTGGGGGTAACTTGCAAGACAATAAGCATCATCCGTCCATGTAGGGTAAAGGTAATGAGTCCGTTTACCTTACTTTACAGAAATCTATACATCTTTTTGTTATTTCTGACCATGTGATAAACTATAATGTGTATTTGGTTTGTGTAAACGAATCCTATGACCCCAAGGCTATATTCAGGACAACAGCGCTGCCTTCACTTTAAAGCTCTTGTCTTGATCATTACGAGGACTAGCTATACATTCTTTATATTGTTTTTCCCCAGTAGTCGAGGCTATCTACCGCTTTCATCATTTAATATGATATTTGCAATTTTTTTTGTTGTAGCCTATATATGAAGTAAAAAAATCGTATTATGAAGCTGTTATGTTTTTACATGTATCTCACCATAAAATGTTGTCAGTAAAGGTATTATTTCATAATTGTGTAGAGGGGAATGTTTGGAATCTGGCAATATCGGAACCATGATGGTGGGACACTGTATGACTTAGAAAGTGGGTAAAATAAGCGGTTGGTGCCAAATGCAAATTAATGCAATTATTTTATTTACTGAAGTATTTACAAAGTGCAACCTATTTACAGAGGTGGTAACTCAGACAAATGTTTGCAATGATTGCATTGCATAAATATTAGCATATCTATGTAATTAACTTTGAAGTAAATTCTACGTTATTTTTTCTTGTCAAGACCCACAGACAAGCAACTAGCATTGTAAGACAGGTCAAGTCGTGCTGGTTATTTCTACAGCTCCTTTCAACAACAAGGCAATTTCATGTATTTTTTGTAACTGCAAACCAGCATTATGACGATAAATAAAAGAAGGTGGCAGAAGTTAATACATGAAAAAGAAGAAGACACATTTAACAGCCTTCACCTGTGTCTGGGATGTTCTACAGAACTGTGGATAAGGATGCCAGTTCAGCTCATTTCAGATGTAACGTGGATGCCAGCCAAAAGCAAAGTGACACCAGTAGTATCTGCCTGCACTTGGCATTGGCTAACAACCTCAGATCTTATCAGTGTGGGGAGATGACGGCAAAAGAAGAAGACGTCCTAATTGTGATGTGGACAGAAGCGGAGATGGGTACCTGCAGGCGTTTCGAATGTGAAGAAATCAGCAGAAATTTCAAAGTGAGCAATCAAGCTAATGACTGTAACATTTTGAGCCCCACTGCAGGGCAATTAGAAGGCGTGACACCGCTGTTGCGCTAACTAGAGGACTGTGTGAGCTGGTGATGAGAATACGTGTCTGGAGATAAATTGCTGGAAAATGAAAGCCTTACCTCCAGATAGGACATGGAGACGCTGTACAGCATGTCGTCACTGGTCTCCTCGATGGCACGGAACAGGTCATTCAGCGTTCGAACGTAGATGCCTGGTTCCTTGTCTGTCCCTAACATTGTGTACGTCTTCCCACATCCTGAAACCAAAACAAAACTAATTAAAACTGATAAATCCACTTCATATGTTTCGCACCAATGACAGACAGAATTAGCTACTAGCTGGTAAAAACACTGCAGCAATTGGCAACTAAAGTTGTTAAGAGTTGGTGAAGTCTGAAATAGTTTGAAGATAAAAGTGAACACTGGCTGTTTTTTCCACAAAACTTTATTAGGTGATAATATTCCAATGTTGTAGTCCTAACGATAAGAATAAAATGAATGCCGTTTTAAAAATATACACTGATTAAAGAACCAGCATAAATCAAACCACCTCGTGGAAGCTAAAGTGTTATCCGTAGCTAAACATGTTTACTATTACACATGGCTAAATGTTCAGGATGCGCCGTCTTAATTTGTCCTTGGCATGCACACACAAACTGCTACAACCCCTGTGTTTGCTTCTCCACAAGAGGGGATAAAGAGCTGTGAATCTTTAAAACAGATGGGCAGACAGAAGGCAGAAGAAGTCAGGGAAACGGAGAGGCAGATGGGTAACTCGATGGAGCAGTAAAGCTCAACTAGTCTTTGACAGTTTGTCACAACCCACTGGAAATGTGGGAGGCAGAGCGTGACTCATTTTCTAATCAGACCTGCGGCTAAAATTAAAAAACCAAAACAGACGCGAGCATGATGTCTCACCCTTTTCCTCGCAGTGTGCCGACTGACTCAGGCCGAACACAGATTAAGGGTCAGAAAGGCAACACATGTAATTGGTGGATGATGGACCAAAATTCAAACAAAGAGAGCGCTGAGTAATCTATCAGACACTCAAACACAAACCTGTGGGTCCATAGGCAAACACAGTGGCATTGTAGCCTGAAATGAGGCCTTCAATTAGCCCTCTGGTTGTAGCTCGGTACACCTCCTCCTGCACAGGAACAAGAAAATGAACTCAAAGGATGCAAGGGATAAATAAACTGTACTTGAATACAGAAGGAAAGAAAAAAGCATGTATCATTTGTTTAATCTTATTCAATTTTTGAACTTTTACTTCTGACTAACCTGGCTGGCTGAGAAGTCAAATGCCACGTCAAACATGTACGTCTTCTCCCTGGAGCGGTTGGCACGCAGGATGTCGTCTGGGTCCTCCATGGGGTCCATTAAGACCACCATCTAATGATGAGGAACAAGGCAAAGCGACAGGGAAGAGGGGCAAAAGAATGGAAAAAAAAGGGGGCACACAACAGGAGTAGGTGGTTAGTCTCATATCAACATCTGAACAGCCAATTAGCTTGATGTGTCTCTTGTCAATCACCGTGGAAGGCTGAAATAATGAGCAAATGTGCTTTCAGTTCAGTGAGGTGAGGCTTATCTCACAAGTGTGGCGAAAGTTAATGATGAAAAGGAAAGCTGAAATGATCCTTCAATACATGACACTATATTCTGCTGTGACTGGATGCATCACAGATCAGATAATAACAGTGTCACTGTGAAGTAAAGTTGTCATTTACTTTCACCCTTTAAACAACAAAACCCACTGGCAGGTCTGAGGTCTTTTAAAAATCGCCAAAATTAATGCATTTATTCGAGTCAGAAACTGAAAACAGAAATAATGGTTGGATTTTTAACTTTCAATGGTCCTCAAGCTGCTTACATGTGACTTGCTGTTCCATCTGAAACCTGACCAAATCTAAGCTTAAAATTGCGACATTTAATGAAAATCACAGCCTACATGTCTCATTTAAACATTGGCCAAAGCAAACATTTTTACTTAGCCAGATTCTAGGAAAAAACTAAATATTCCGTTGCCCCCGTGATGCCATGAGTGACTCAGCTGCCACCAACAGTGATGCGACAAAAATTTACAGAGCTTGTGGCTAAATTTAGCTCAACTACAGGCTGTGTTTACGCAGATCCGACAAAGTATGGAAACAAATTAAAAATGTAAATACTAAGACACCTATAGTAGGTCTTTTTTAAACGATCTATTGCATTTTTACTTTGTTACACTGCACGAAAGACATGAGTTAGTTCTCTCTACTTCTAACCATAGTTGTGCCGTTTCCATAGGTATACAGGACTTTATATTGCAGTGAGAAGTGAGCCCACAGTGAGTAAAAATGTGTCAGGAGCGAAAACAAAAAAACAAAACAAAAACAGGTACTATGTACAGCTGTAGCATCAGTTGTACATAGTACCTGTTGGCTCTCTCCTCACAGATGTCTGCATATGCATGTCTCTATTGATCCACTTCACATGTGTACATCTGGAAAGATGTCAGACACAGCCACAGATATCAGCTGAGCTCATTTTTAAATGCAGTGGTAAGCTTCAGGCAGGCTTATCGACTGCAGAGTTTCCCTGCTGTCTGCTTGATGCACCCCTCCAGCACGATGAGATGAGCTCCTGAACCCCTTTAATGATCATCACCCGCTATGCTCCAAATGTGTCCATCTGTAACGATTTCAAATGTGATATTATTCATAGTATTGTGAATTTACTTGTATCTGTACAGTATCTGGATGTTTTAAGCATCTATTGGTTTAAAAAAAAAAAATTTCACATTCTCTTCATACTTGCTATTTTTCACACTCGCTCAGTCGCAGCAGGTGGTGTTAAAGGAACACTTTAACTGGCTGCGGTTGGTGGGGGACGCAGGCGGCTTATCATAGCTGGTAGCATGAGCCTCACACCAATTCGTAATCATATTTGTGTGTTGATTTTCCTCCTCAAATTCAAACATGCGTGCCAAATCACCACTGAATCAAATCTTTTCATTCGTTGAATTAGCTGAGTGACTCGAGAATCTCTCCACATGCTCTCTGGGGTACACACCCCCAGTTGGGAGTCACTGATGCGGAGTTTAAAATGAGTTTGGTACAAATGGAATTTTATGTATTCAGATCAGACTGAAAGAATCAACACAAAGCTCGAAAAGAGAAACCCTCTTATAAAAGCAAGGACAGAAGGACACAAGCAAATGTGCAATTTCACTTTTGCAGCTGTTTCTCTATTATAAAAAATGAAATACAAGTGTTTTTAAGTCAGTATTTACTGATCTTCCCTTTAATCATTTAATTAATGGCAAAAAATCGTACAAAAATAATAGAAATGTCAGTGAAAGCTGTCCTCTCTGATGTATGACAGGCTGTGCTTGTGACAAACGCAGTCCCTCTTTACAGCATTTATGCAAATGGGCATCCACTCAGGCCATCTGCAATACTCTGAATCCTGCTCATAGTACATAATGACGCAGCAAGCAGCACACATGTCAAGCACATTCAGGGGATCTGGAGGGCAGAGACCAGCTCGAGGGAATTTAAAGGGACACATGGATGCAAGTTGTGCTTGCTAAATTATCCTTTTGTGCATGCGAGGCTCATGCTATATGTGAATATGCAGAGACTGAAATGTCACAATGTTCCAGTTGTGTTGCCCGACAAAGCCAAATCTGTTTTCATCAGTAAATCATAGAACATTTCAGGGACAGATTCTGAGAAACAGTACAGCATGACAACAGAAAAAAAATATTATAATCAAACCACCGAATCAAGAGTGGGTGTAAATGACTTAGAAAGGCTGCATGCAGCCGGAGGAAAATTATTCCCCTCTCAATATTACGGGCTTTGAGTCTCCTGCTGCACGGCTGGCAGCAAAGTCAATAACAATAAAGAAAACAAAATAGTGAGGAGAACCCTTGAGTTGATTTCAGATACAAGTACGGGGCAGCTGGGAGTTTGCCAGGTTTTTCAGCTGATCAGCTTGGTTCAGCAGTGTGCCTTGAGAGTCCTCTGAGGCCCGTAACGGTGCAGCACTCGGCTTGTTTGATGACCCGCTCAACCACTGAGCCGCTCACTTTGAAGCCCCTCAATTGAAATTCAAGAGAAGAGATTTTACTTTAAATAAACTGACAACAACAGATGAAGGCAGGGAGCATGGCAAGCTTGCAGAGGCTGTATTCAACAAAAGAGGGGGACAAGAGAAAGGGGAAAGATACAGCGATAGGAGAGACAAGGCAACATTATTACTTGTTGAAATTACTCTTTCACTGTGCTCAAGAGATGTCTTTTCATTCAGATGTTTTTATGGTATGCACATGGAGAAGATAAGGGCCTATTGTGCTCTAGAGAAAAGTAACACATGTGTGGAGAAGAGGGCAACATGTGCAGCAACTGATGCTTGTCTCTTTCCGATCCGCCCTCCCTCTTGCTCTTTCTCGTCCTCCTAAATTCCAACTTCTCCTCTAACTTTTCTCTGCGTGGCACCCAGTCGCAATGACGTACGAATTCTGATCGCGTTTCACAGCAAAGATAATGTGAACAAGGGAGCACTTCTACCGGTATCCAAGGTGAGAAGCTCTAAAGTCACTTAGTCTCAGCCAATCTGATGACCTTCACAAACAAGATGAGTGTAGTCTGAACAATCAGTTTGCCAAAAAGCAGCCAAGACGCAGAGTGACGAGCCCAAGTCAGGGACAGGCAGCACTAAGACCATGGTACACTAAGCTGGATAAATGTAATGTAAATGTAAATGTGATTATGTTAGGATAAGGGTTGGGCCAGGTCCACCATACAGTGTTGTTAGTGAAGTCCCCGTCCTAAGGTGAACCATGTGACGCCATTGTTGTTTGAAAAACACAAGTCTGTTGACATCCTAGCACACGTGTCTCCATTGATTAACGAAACTAAATGAGTTAAGCTGTGTTTTTCAGTCTAGTTAGCCAGAGCAGCGACTCGGCAACACTGACTGACAGCATGTGTCCTCAGAGGCCCACAGTAGGATGTATGCACAAACAAAAAGAGAAGCTCACCCTAATTTATATAATTTACATGGGCTATAACATCAGATTTCCAATGTGCATCAATAATTTAAATTAGGAAGAGTCTGCTGATGAGTATCCTAATCAGTCTGCTGATTAGGATACTAACACACTGCATAAATACATTTTGACCCAGCACAGAATTAAGAAATAGGGACACAGCAATCAGCGATCATCATATAACGTCACACAGACACAACACTGCCTATAAGTTGCAGCCATCAACTGATAAGCAGCAGTTAGTTTCAACAGTCTATCTGGTTTTATTTTTTTTTAACATAAAAAAACACAAATTGAACAACAAATTGTGTTTCGATATAGTCAAGGGCACAGTTCAGACCTTGTTTCTCTGTTTTTTAATGCTACTCCCTGGGTCTGTGCAGAGACAGATTTGTAATTGATTCTACTGTGTCACCTTTTTATTTCATCTGTATTTAAAATTATTTCACTACTACTACTACTATTACTAAATACTATTTTAATTATTGATTAATATACCAATTATGTTAAATATATACTGATATTGACTGCACATTGATTATCATCACAAAGCAAAAGCAGGAGCTAATGAATGTTTGTCATCTTTGCTTAAATAAGACTGAAATGATTGATTAATTGTCAATAGTTCCTGATTAATTTCTATTGATAAACCAATCGAATACTTGACTTACTGTTTCAGCTCTGCTATTTTATGCTTAGAAAGTCAATAGATGACAATCTCTAAATTGGAGAGCTACATGCAGCAACAGAAATTTGTCTTACTAATGAATTATCTCCACACATCAAACATCTTAATTGTCCTTGTAAATACAACACGGCTCTTGTTACATTTCTGCAGCCTTGAGAACATTCTTCTAAAGTGTTTCTGTAAATAAAACATACAACAAAGCAATACGTCTGTCTTTTCAAATCTAGCCTGCTTAGAGTGGCCAGGGCCTGTGATGTATAGATAGTGTGCATGTGTAACTGTGCTCCTTGAGAAAGCTGATGAGCGTGCAACAATGCTCTTACGTAACTGCAAGTATAGAAGGTATCAAATAGTGTGCCCATCCATGCAGTTTCATCTCTGTGCATGCACTTGGGAGAATCATTAAGGGCTAAGGGTGTTATAACACCTCTGGTCCCATCTGTCATCTGTGTTTCTTGAGTTACACTACCTTCCACAGCTCCACCCATGAACATCCACACATAGCAGCTGCTGTCTGGGAAGATTCTATGGCACTAATTTTCTTAAGTCTTGTGATTAGACTGTAAGGTGCTGGCTCTAATGACAGAACACTGTGTGGCAACATAAGACATGGAAGTCTGGGCCCGTGCCTAAGGGTTTGGATGCCACTAACGGGGCTACAGGAAGCCTTCCTGAGCTTAGACTTTGCCAACGCAGGTGCCCTTCACAGTAAAATGTCCTCTGTGTTCGATTAAGAGGCTTCTGAGAAACGGCAACTGGGGTGAAGTACAGGTCAGTATTAGCTGTTGAGCCCTGACGTCTGGAGTACAGAACAGGTTAAGGAGCGGTTGGAAACATTTTAGTCTCATGGATATCATTAAATCTCCCACATATCCTTCCTCTGTCTTTCTCACAGTTGCATGGAAATATGTACTCATTCACACATAGCAGCTAAGAAAGAAGCATTTAATGTCCACTCCAACAAGCAAGTCCATGCAAGCAGGGTGGCATGAGGCATGACTGACCACAAGACAGGAGGCCAGCACACATTTACATAACACATCTGTGTGTACAAGAGGAAAAGAGGTGACATCTGCTGTGTATTTTTTACGCTAAAACATTCAGGCATTGGTAAAGGGGTCGAAAATTTTCCTTTTTGACAATTTGCCACCATTTTCCAGACTAACTGAGAACATAACTCAAATTAATCAGTGATGAAATAATCATTTGTCGCAGCTGTCACTCTAAATGTTTAGTACACGCTCAGTTGTCACCACTGATTATGCTGCTGCCAAGTCTTGTCACAAATGCTACAAGTGGAAAAAGGTGCATTATGGCAAAATGCCTGTAATTTGTTCGCACAAGAACCCACCAACCACATCATGAAGCCACATGCAGAATCTGCCAAACACAGAGATCAACTGATCAAACTGTCAGTTGGCTGAATCAGACGACAAATTCATCTCTTGTATTTGCTGTACACAAACCATGAATCCAACAGGCTTTCAACTGAGCTGTGAGTCAGAGGACAGCTGCACAGCAACCATTCTCCAAACACAACTGGTAACAAAACGGCAAACACATAGATCCTGATAAGATTAATAGAAAATTTTTGCTGGTTCTCTTGTCAGTGCTAATGAACAAAGAGGGCAGGGAGCCATTGCTGTGATACTATACAACAACTCAGGCATAAGAATGCATTTATTAGCTATCAATTTGTCAATGCATCTCATTTTCTAACAAGCTGTTGCTAATCGTCTAATCTTTAGGCAGACAATTATGGCGATCAATAATTATGTGACAGCTAAAACTAAGTTGACAGCACGATTCATTATGGTGGGTAATTCTAATTTAGCTGCTGTATCTGCCCTCCTATCGGCAGTGACTGTTCAGCTTGTAGACCATGGTCTTTCCAAGATTAAAATTTGACATGAGTGATGTCAGAGTCACATTTTCCACTGGGGTCTAAATTATATCTTGTTGCCCTTTCTCCTGGTACCAATCACCCCTTTTTGTTGACTGCTGACTAATTCATGTGCGCCACTAAAGGAGACATCAATTTTGACACAAGTGGGCCAGAAGCCTAAACGACCCGAGAACTGCTGCAAAGTGAAAAGGAAAGCAATTTCCTGGTCGACAGCCTCCGTAAACGTGGTGTCATTTTTAGCAGTTTTAATCATGCTGTCCCCTATCACAATAGACATCACATGTTACTGCCACTTTTTACTTGGATGCAGGGCGTGACTCAATTTAACACGACCCCAGGGGGCTGACAAAACAAAATGACCCGAGCGTGAATTTACACACTGAGGCTATGAAAAAAAAGAAGCATCTAAAATATTCATACCCTCACAAGGATCAGCCAAAGTCAAACAACAGCTTGCTTATGCAGTGACATGAAACCAATTAGCGTGATGGAGTTATCTAAATAGCATAAAGAGCAGCGGGGTGCGATGGAGCACCGCTGCCCAGTGCCTTTCTTGGCTGATGGGTTTTCTGATTAACAGGACCTGCTGTTGTGGTCATTAAAGCAGTAGGGTTGACTTAGCTGGCCATCTCGCTGATTATGGCACTGCTAGCTCCCACCGCAGATCCATAATTCAAAGCCTGGATGTGGTGTGGTTTCACAAGCCACCCAGCCCCGGTTGGTTCTCCCCGACTCTCTCCACTATCGTGTGCCAAGTGGTAAACGCTGCCAAGACGGGCAACAAAAGTCAGCAGTGGTGTAGACATCAACCACTTTCATAGGCACCGGTTCATTACACCTACATAATGACTTGGGTCACTAATAAAATTGACAAAAGACAAAATTGAAATGTTGATCCAGTAAATGGCCTGTAGTGTTCTGGCTGCCACTCATGCTGTAATAACACACTAGAAGCAAAACTGCTTTTCTGTCTTGTGCTAATCGAGTATTTGTTCTCCATGATAATCACAAACTGAGATGGAACAAATGTTTTATCTTGTAAAAACATTTTAAGTACAATTAACTGAAACACTGTCACTTGAGCAAATGAATGCATCAGCTACAATTTAGACTGATAAAACTAAAGAAAAGGAACCCAAAGAAAGGAGAGATAAGAATCAGAAAGGCTGGGTAACAGCACTGGTTATAGCAGGTGGAAAAGGCCAATTTTAAACAAAAACACGCAGACGAGGTCTGAAACAGAGTGATAGAGCGAAACCATCAAACCACCTGCACACATTGGTGTCAGGGTTTATTGTTGACGTTTGTGTCTTGTCTTTATTGTTGTGGCTTCAATGTCCATGAGGTTACATCCCTTTTCGCCAAGCTCAAAGGGTTGACGAGGCAGGCATTGAACAGATTAAGAGGAGTGCTTTTGTCAGTGAGTCATATCTAAAGTTGAATGTCCATCTAATCCATCTAATTTCTCCCCGGAGACGACCGTCATCCCCAGGTGACATTGTGGTTACCATGGAAGCATGTTCCCAATGCAGCTTCAACTGTGCTCTGAATTTCTGGCTCTTGGCGAGACTATTTTATTTCAACAAAATATTTAGAATTTTAAAAAGCCAATCTCGATCTATCTGCATGAAGATACACCTGGTTACTGACAGTAGTGTGGAACGTACAGACAATAAAAATGACTCTTTGGAAAATAGTTGGATTCAAAATTATCACTTGACTTTGGGCAATTTTGACAAACTTTCTACCAAAGCAAAAATATCAAGCTATCAATGCTGGTGGCTCTAGGATGAAAATGGCATTCAGTTGATTCACAATGAAATATCTCAGTAACTACTGGAGGAATTCCCATTAAATTTTGTACTAACATGGTCCCCAGAGTCTAAATACTATTGCTGTGGGTTGTTGAATACTTCAAGGTGTTCTGAGCCCAACACATTCAGAGAGAAGAGAGAAAACTATGCATGGGCTCACATTTCAGGCAACTAGCACAGCTGGATTAATTAAAATTGAAGTATATTTGTTCCATCAAATGTGCTTGAAGCAGCTAATTGAAAAATACAACTGAAATGTGAAACCGAGCATGTTTGTATGTCTTAGTCTATCCTGCTGGCTTGCAATGACTCACCAGCACAAAAAGAAAGACCATCACAACTGAGCCTGGAACGCTCTCTTCTAATTACAAGCAGATATTCATCTCTAATATAATGACCAGCTTCATAGCGTCCATCATAACACGACAGAAGTAGGTGTATGTGTGTGTGGACAGCTGAGTTCTTTCTGCATGCATTTCACCGTATTCCCTTCCGCTACCTTTAGGTTGCACGATGACATAACAATGGAGTTGTAACAATGCCATCCGTGTGCTGTGCCAAGAATGCTGTAAAGAACAAAGGATCAAGATCACAAGAAGAAAGCAATCAGGTCTAAGCAGTGACCTTTACGGGGCAACCTTTCAAGCTGTTCTTTCAGAAACGCAACCAAAGCTTTGGAAAATCCAGCGGGCACAATTGCAACTGGTTATCTGATAGAAACTCTCAGCGCTGCCCTCTGCACCCCAACAATGCTACTGTATATCCCATTTCAGGGGCTCTACATGGTCGGAGGTGTGCGCTAGATCAGAGTACCTGATACAGTGCGCCTGATATCGAGGTCTGCTCTTCACTCGACGTTACATAAGACGTCTGGCTGCGGCAAATGAATGCCCAATCCGTATAGTCAGACGAGGGTTGCTGTAATTCCGACTCAGACACTCAACGACACACACAAAAGGACTCCGGACCGCTCACGCAACAAAAGATCTTTACAGCTGAAGAATTGGATGACAGAAATCAGTTTGCTTTTCTTTCTCTCTGGAGTCCACATTTCCTCACTTGCTCATTATCCTCGTCATTTCAGATTCAAGGGCATGTAGCACAGATGTATCACTGAATGGCACAAGCACAGATGGTTACAAAGGATAAGCGGAACAATACAGCAATTTGTCATCCATGAAAGCAATTCACTGAACCTCCGGATCACAATTAAGAGTGAAGATGTGGAGATCAGCAGGGTGCACTGATGTTGCTATTGACGGCACCCTGGAAATAAAATTGTAAAAGATATTAAGTATTGTGGTGGATTTTTGCATTCCAATAACGTTTAAAAGCAGAAAGGTTCTTAGATTAAAACCACAACCTAGTCACCCTTTCTTTCTGTTCTTCGTTGGTATTCATAACCCGTTTTAAAATATTGTTAATAATAAAAAATCCTGCAAACTAACAGAAGACAGAGGCAAAAGCACACCCTCCTTGGAAGAGGTAATTAGGCTGATTACCAGCAAAGCTATTACTTCACCACGTGGTATCACCACACACAAACATCCATGGGCACACCAACGGGCAGGAAAGATCAGCGTCTGGATGTCACAGACTGGCAAAGGCTGGTGTGGTTTTTAAGGTCAGGGGTAACTTTTGGGCACGGGCTGGAGATCGGCCATACTGCACAAACTAGGGTAATCACAAATTACCCAGGCAGCAACACACAGATATGCTCACATACTACCCAGGATCAAGTTAAAGCACTGAGGTCTTTCTGGGTCAGCATCTAGCCACAGGTAGACCATCTGAGTGCAACAGGAACAACTTAAGAGTCAAATGTACAGCTGTACTTCTGGCATAAAGAAGAAGGAAATCTACAGATTAAAATCAAGTCAAGTGGAAACTTGAACAGAAGCCTTCCTTTACTCAGACTCATGTGTGTCTTTGTTCAAACTATGGCATTATTTGTGGTGAATATTGTCTGTATTCTACATTACATCTTATCTGTAACACTCCTCTGAAATATAAAGTAAGAGAGTGTTAAAATTGAACCAGTGAGGTTGTAGTTTTGTCATGAGACGTCGTTATTATGCTATTTTATCTCCTATTTTAATGAATTTTTTTGGCTTTTTGGTTGTGCTTTTTAATGCATCGTCCATATCAGAAGAACACTTCTGCCAAAATATAACAGAGAACAGGCTGCCCAGTTCACTATCGGTTCTTGTCCTTTTGGAGATCTACAGACATCTACCAGCATCTGTTTTGTTATTCTTTTTCCCTTTTCAGTTGTGATGTATATCTTTACTGCTATTGCTTATCAGAATTATATGACTCGCCTCTGTCAGACATGGATTAAAGACAGAAAAAAAGTCAGAAAAATCTATTAAATAATGATCTTTGGAGAATCTTTTTAGAAGGAGGCAGCAGCATGCTCTGCAGCATGCAAGGATCCATTTAGTGCAGTGTCAAGTTAACTTCACACCCATATTCCCACATAATGACAGTAATAGCAAAATGGCGCTCAGCAGCATGTTATTTTGTGCCCCTTAGTCCATTTTGCTGCCACCAGATATGAAAGAATGGGAGATGCTGCCCATGTAAAACACAAAAGCCGCCATTACTGTTTTCAAGTGGCTTCAAGTCTTTAGAAGCCACGCCACACAATGAACTTTCCAAATGCTTTCAAAAATACACTGCACTCCGCTTTTTGAAGACTAATGACAGATCTCACATAAAAGAGTGAAGAGAAATAAACAAAAGAAGAACAGTGCACAGCTCCATAAGGCTGTAAAGGTCACTACTGGTAAAAACTAAAGTGGTGTTTAAAACTGGGACACTGTCAAAATTACGTATCAGTTAAAAATGTCAGTATGCATTTCAAGTCGGCCTATTTAAGTGTGCTGCCGATGGCGCAGAAACAGAGATGCATCAGTGTGCAATAACTTACCAGTGTTAAATCAAGGTAATGTATTTTGCTTTGTCAGTGTTTAGTTTCATTTTCAGGTGTGTTCTAAGGTGATAGTTAAGAAAATCCACCCAAAATGCATATTGGACTTAAGTGCAAAACAACAAGACTATTAGAATAAAGCACACAATTAGTATGCTCTGTTTCTACAAAAAGACCTGGTGGAGGTGATATCTTTCTTTTCAAATAGTTTTCTCGTATTTGTGGATGCAGCTTTCTAAACTCCACAACAAAATAGGACACAACTCATTTCAGCTTCCCGTAAGTGACTCAGCTTTTTCTGATGTGCCACCCTTGTGGATAAGGTTGGGTCACGCTACTCCCTGCTTGGGTGCTGAGCGTAAACATTTCTGTCGCTTCCGTCTTTAACCAGAGCTTGCACATCTTTCAGAAGAGGCAGGATGAGCCCTTCCAGAGAAACAACTTGTTGTTTTGACTGAAGTATTACACAGAGAGCCCCCCTTGAGACTGATTCCCACTAGAGCCTTAAAACCCAGGGAGGCAGACAGATGAGATGTTTTCTCTGCTAGCTGCAAATCTGTCTATCCTCAGTGCCATCTGTTTTTTTTTCTGTCATTATTTTTCTTCAACCTTTTTTTTTTGCCTACCTGTTGCTCTTCCCACTCACCACACTGTCTCTTTTAACTCTTCCCTTCACATTTCATGTTGCCAATGAGATCAATTTGGGAGAGATTTTGAGAGGATGCTTGGCAACTGTGCACTTTGGGTGTTGCGAGAATCAATTTGTGACCTATTAGCTATGTTACAATGGACCGCTCCAAGCCTGTCACCCAATAAAGACGGCACATCTATGGCCCTGCGGCTGGCCTGTACTTCCTGCTTGTATAAGAGGTATTAGGTGGCCACAGTGGAAGCAGGGGAACATTGTGCTCCTGATTCTGTTACACAGGTCAGGCTGTGGACGCATGAAAGTGTTTTTCTCGTTAATTCATATTTCCCCTAAAATGGAAAACATATTATACTTGTGCAATTTATAACATAATAACTTGATGAGGTTACAGTGGAACCCCCTCGGATAGTTCCTTCCTCCTTTTCATCAGCCTCCTGTGGACCTGAAGAATGACTCACAAGATGCCCGAAGACACAGCACGGTGCAAACAATCCATAGCTGCTACATTATGTTCTGTATTATGCTTCAACTAGATTGTATAATATCTTCTCGCTAAATCAAACTGCACAGTGAACTCATCTGGATTCCTAGACGTCTCCTGGAACACACACTAAAGACCTTGATGTACATCCAGAAGGGGTTAGCCAGGGGCAGTAAGTGTGTTTACTTCAGTACTAAAAGCTGCTCAGCAGAACTAACAGCAAGGCCACTCCACTGTCTGGTCTCCTTCAGAGGCTGCTTATGGTGAGCTACCACGCCCTGCCCTCTCAGCAAGATCAAGAGTGGCGGAGCAGGGAGAGCATTAAGAGGGATCACATGCAACACAGACGAACATGCACAGAACCACCCACAATGGCCCTTGTTGTCAAAGATTCTAACAGGAGGGGCGAGGAGATGAGGGGAATCAGAAAGATAGAGCCACTTGGATTTCCGAGAAGGAGAAATGGAGTCAGGAAAAACGAGGAAAGCAAAGATTATCCACTTCCCCAGAATAGATAGCCTATTTGAGTTGACATATTAACCCAGTTTTGCAAAAAAAGTAGGACTACCTTCCGTGTGCGGCTCAAAATAAACCTTCAGTGCTTCTTGATCATTTCTCTGCGGTGCCCCTGTTGCCATTTTAAGTTCAGTCGCTCTGTGTGGAGGTTAAATCTTCACAGCTAAGAAGGACATGGCTATTTGTATTTCTTTTCTCTCTGTTGTCTAGCTATTCAAACACTCTGTCTCGTAAAAAAGGACTTCACATAGACAGAGTGTGCTCTTTTTCGAGTTTTCCCCAGATTTTTAACCAAGCTATTATGGCCATGGCCATAGGCTGTTTTGGAGAGAGCATTTCCATCAGAAGAGGGTGGGATAACATTAAGGCAATCAAGTAAACAGAGCCTTTTTCTTCAAGCATTTCAGATGTATGGCAGCAGTAAGCATTCTGAAAAAAGAAAACACAATTTGTGCACAAATATACTGGTGCATTTTGATTACAGTCTGCAGTCTGGTTTTAATCACTGTCAGTATGGCTATCTCCACTTTTTACAATTTCAGTGCAACATTTTCAGTACTGGTCAGTACAACACTGCCTTTAATTAGCCAGAATAGTATTCACACTGCATTTCCTGTGTAACATATGGATGTTTGCTGGCGCTGTATTCAACAGCCCAAATGAGATTACGCTTTGAGTACAAAGCTCTTCTAATTTAGAGTAGTTCGGTTTCCAGGGAAGCTGCTTTTGCTGAATCAGGCTAAGTACAGTGCAGTCTCTAAGGTGAAGGCAATTTGAATCCCCTTTCACTGACAGACCTGTGCAGATGGTGTCAGAAACTCTACACTGAGTACTTGAGGTGAGGTGCTTTGTCCTCCACAAAGGCAGAAAATTTGCCAATTCATGGCATACTGTAATCAAGTAGACTTGTGCTTGGATCAAGCTGAATGCTACCTATTGTTTTAAAGGACTTGATCTTCACAAAGAAACCAGGAGGCAAAATGGTACATTTCTGTTTGCCTACTGGCTGACATTCTCTCTCTCAGCAATAAGAAAGAACCACTCGCCCCTGAGCATTTTTGACAACCACTTGAACGAGTGCATGCTCGTCTTGTTGTCCTGAAGAAGGGCTTTTAAGTACTAATATCTGAATACAACACAATGCTCACTCTCAAAAGACAACCGTGAAATGCACGATCCATACTTTGTGTGATATATTTATTGCTACTGCACTTAAAGTCCAGACTGACTGTCAAGGCCAAGTCGTACAAATGTCCCATTAAAGAGTGTATTTATTTCAGCCAGTTCACCTGCGGACATGAAAAAGCAACAACAACTAAAAATCCATAGTTGTCGGGGACTTCTTCCCCCTGCTGTTTTTCTTATTCTTCCTTATGCAGGACTGTACGACTGAGGAACAGGAATAAAAAACAAAAACAAACAATGGCCCTGACCTTGTCTAGGTGTCTCCATGGAGACGAGGCCTCACCATAAAGCATTCCCCACTGTGTGTTCCTGACAGGCCAGCCCTGCCGAAGACATGCTCAACAAGTTTGAGGCCTCAGCGAGACAAATCCTGCAGGATGTAAACACTCAGTTCTACTAACAAGATATTTACATGTGTAAGTGTATGAATATATTCACAAACATGCCTGATCACTGTACTGACTTTATTACTGCTGACAAGGACTCAGATGCTGATTTTGTTTTGGAAAAAGAAATATCCTTGTTTGTTTATGAGATCTGTGTAAAAGCTAGATATTATTTGGTGAATTAAATGTATTTCTTAATTAACATATAGCTATTTTAGATCAGCATAAATTATTCTATCTAATGTTCCACATGAAAGTCGCGGCCACAACAGCCATTTGAAAGCTGAGTGAAATCGGTGATGAGATAAGGTCTTCTCAGGTGTCTCATTCACGAGACTGAGCGACCATCTTTATCCCTTAGGACCTAAACATAGTTTAAGTCAGCCTCTTAAGGAGGGAACTCTGACCTCTCTCAGTGTTTTACACTAAAGTGGGAAGGAGAATACTGTCTAGCCAAAGCTCATTTGTTGTCAGGTATGATCAGTGCACAATGTAAGCAACTTGTTTACAACCCATCATTTATTCCAAACATCAATTTAGGAACAAGATCTAACTCTTAACTAATTCTTAGTGAGCTAAGATGTGGTCTATATACAGACAAGTGCAATTTAAAGGGAAAAACAACATAAAGTGTCCAAAAAAAGGTGTTTGGCCACTCCTTCCAGCCTGAAAGCCTCAATGCACCATGGTATTGACTCTACGTCTAAGTGAGAACTAGAACTCTACTGAAGGAAAGGAACAGCATTCATCTAGAGGATATTCCTCATTTGGTGTTTTGATAGTGGTGATGGAGTGCGCTGTCCAACATGTCAATCCAAAATCACCCTTAGGTGTCCAATTGGGTTGATACTGACTCTGAAAGCCGTAGCATGATTCACATTATTTTCATTCTCCAAAAAAATTCTGTGACTCCACGTGCCCTAACGATGGGGGCATCCAAGAAGAGACCACTCCCATCAGGACAGAAATGTTCCACGACAGGATCAAAATGATCACTCAAAGTAACCTTGTATTGATTGAGTGACCTTTTCTTCTAAGTGGAGAAATGGATCTAAACCATGCCAACAAAATGCCACAGGTTCCCTTTATTATAGGAGTCAAGGCTTCAGGTTCAATGGTTCAGTTATTTTACCCTAATTTGCAACCCATATATATGTAATTATACAAAAATAATGAACCAGCATATTGAAAAGTTCAGTAAGTCAAGCATCTATTGTACTTACAGTGAGCAGACCAAATGTTTTTTTTAGAGCACACATCTGTTTTAAAATATTTTCCTACCATTCAGAGGAACTATCATCTATCAGATTGATGATCCTCAGTAGGGAAAGCTTACATTTTTCTGTGAAACACATTTTTCTACGAATTTTCTATCTAGCACATTATCATTGTGTAATAATACAGCGACAAGCAAGAACCAAAATATACTGCTGCGACATTCATGTTTGTCTCTAGAAATTGGTTGTCATTGTCTTTAAAACCAAGAATTCTATTCAATATTGAGTCATTTTTTGAATAGCTACTTCAAAACAAGTCTCTGGTCCACATGGTTGTTTCCTTGTCCTCAACAGTTTATGGTATCAGTAATTCTCACTGTCCATGATGTCCAAGGCACCACAGGTTAGGCTGGTTTCTTAATTTCCTCAGCCTGCATCATTAAGAAGCACTTTTTCTCCTGCATCACTAAAGTTTTCAAGATAACAAATCATTATAGCTGTGCTTTGCTGCTTAGATATAGCAAAACACACCAGCTTCTATTATATATATATATATGGGATACAAGCCACTTTTCTATGTCTGTAATACTAGATATGGTACTATGGCCTTCAGTGAATAAAAACCTCAGTCACTTAATACCTAATTCATAGATCCACCTCACTACACCTCCGACCTGTGTATTTACTCAAGGACAAGAAAAGCCCACTGTGCGTAACAGGCAACAGGTGGCCCATGAAAGACAGCGGCTGAATCTCTTGAGGCTGTCAGTGGGGGGAAGCTGCAGAGAGAAAGAGAGCAGGTGGCAGAAGGCTTAACCTGAGCTAAAACCCATCCAGTGAGCTCATCTCCACAGGCTTAGCCAGTTTCGAGTTGTCTGCTTTCTGCCAGGATAGTCAGATCTATGTACTCCCACCTAGTCAGCCAAGTCAGCCACCAGCACCCTGCTAATCTGTCTGAGCAGCACTTGTAGGCCATATGGTCGTTGCTACTGTCTCACAAACAAAGCAATCAGTACCCAGTCATGCCATTTGCAAAGAGAGAGTTTGTGGAGTGGGTTCAGAGAAAGGCTGAACGATTTAAGTTGCGATTTTTGTGACATGTATTGTGATTTGATTTGGGATCTAACTTTTTAAAGTCAGCTTCAGCTCAATATCTTTCACAAGGAGGATGGAAGGAATTTATAGAGCTGTGGACATGGCAGGTTAAACCGAATTACTCACACTTCATGTATCCTAAATTGCAGCCCTCGTGATGTTATTATAGCATTGTGTCGAACTGCGAATTGAAACCTGTTCATTGTTCAACCCTATTTGGGATGTGGTATTTGTCTGCATATGTTTGCACAGGTCTCCATGTGTGATGGTTACAGCAGGGCTGATAGCTAAAGGTAAACAGACTCAGTCCTCCCGTGCACTATAATCTCACAACATCCCTGTGTTGATGTGACCTATACCTCTATCCCTTCCATTCATGTCTGGGCAGCCCAGGTAAGCGCATGAGCAAAAAGCAGATTCCCACAATCCCACTGTCTCAACAACAAGTGTATATTGTAAGCTCCATTAATCCTTTCCTGTGAACGTGCCCGACTGAACCTGGAATAACCTCATACACATCATGCGGCCTATCTGTCAATATGTAGTTCTCTCCATAGACAGAACTATGAACTGTGTATTCTGGGAATAAAATCAGCACGCTGCAGCAGGTTGAACAGGAGACACATTTTTTCTAGCTGAGGTTTGTTTGAGCTGGAGACAATAACAAAGCCTTAGTGTGTTGGCTGTGTCAGCACCATATCTACCTTCCTGGTGTTATGCTCTAATCCCCTGAGCCCAAGCCTATTTTAATGATGTCATGGCAGACAGAAATGCTGATGTTGTTCTTAAGACTCGGAGTAATTAAATTACATTCTGAGAAGACAAACAAGTCAGACCGCAACGCCTGGAGATAATCAGTTTCTCGAAGTGTGCTGTAGTGGAAATCCTTCAACAGCAGGAGAAAACACCACTAATCACACCTTTGCATGACTATAATGTTTCCCTGCAGCATGTGTCACTGTTACATCCACTAAAATCTGCGGTAAAACTGTAGCAGCTGTTGCAACTTTTCCTTTTCCTTGGTTAAGATAAGCTTTCTACGGCCAACAGACTCGCAAAACAAAAGCGAGAGACACCTCAGCAGGTTCCCAGTCACAATGCTCATTATCATTATCGCCACACTCTGCTTAATGGTCTCCAAGGGGGACATGTTCAAAAGCAAAACCTAATGGTAAATGTAGTCCTAAAGCTGCTTGTGCATACTGCTCCCATATTGGAGGTCGCATGGTAAGAACCTCATTAAACAGTGTGCAGGGTGGTCATGCTCTAAGGACAAGAGCCTCTAAGGAAAAAAAAACACTTGTACTAAATGACAACGGTCTAAGTTCTTTAAAATTTTAATGCTGAAACAAATAAAATCAAGAATTCAAGCTTTGGCTGTAATTTATAGCATTTTTGTGTACAGACATGGCCATGAAAACCCATTTACATTCTGTTCATTCAGAAACATTCCTGTCTTGGTTTACTCTAATGGAAAATAAAATTAGCATAATAGCTTCATTCAAAGCAGTTTACTTGCCAAATAAATCAGAAAGCCATCTCAAATTGGTTGGGAGAGGGAAAAAAAAAATAAACAAGACCACAGTGGGAACAGAGTGAGCAAAGCCAAACACGAGGCTCTCAGTATAGTCTGCTTTAATCAACATATTAGAGGGCTGAAATTTAGAGTGAGTTTAGAGAGAGTTCACGAGTTTGGTGTATCTTTACCCAGGTTAATATTCAATTAATCTATTTAATCATCTTCTTGATTGATTCACAAATAGTAAAAATGCGCATTACAATTTCAATTTCAAATGTTTGTTTTGTCTGACCAACAGTCCAAAAGACTCAATTTATAGAAATAAGGTCACAGAATATCTGCCCAAACTATTGACAGAAGAATTGCATAAGAAAATGCATAAATAAGACTAAAAATCTCTCTCTTGCATTTTTTTGTCCATTGTGAGTCCGACACTGCTACAGGGGTGCTATGCTAATTGGTGTAGCGCTCTTGCCAAATGATTAGCTGACAGAAAAAGACTCAATAAGTCTTGGATAAATTCAGGGAAGAAATAATTAGTACTCGCTGCCTTGTTGTAACTCTCTCTTATCATTTAAATTAGGCAGACACACTGAAAGACTGAACTACCATCAGCATGAATGTTTTATATTAGAGGTCTTCCACAGCACTGTAGGCATTCACTATGGTGAGGCTTTGAGCCATTTGCGTATGGGAAGAATTTCCTTTCCATCAGTTGTTAGAAAGGTCACTCTCTTTGCCACAGGTCTGAGTCATCCAGCATTCAATTACAAATGAAATGTGACATTTGAGCTTTACAAATGAGCTTTTTTTCCTGTTTTTTTTAAAGAGTCGCTGGCTTTACCGGGGTCCCTGCAGATACCTTATCTGTGCAGCCTCCTGACAGGCAGGAAGTGGGATTTGAAACGGAGACAACAGCCGTCACCCACACGAGCACACACAGTGACCCCCATCAATCAGTCACGTGCACGGCGATAGAGTAAGGGATGACCATCTCACCTGGTCGTCCACTCTGTGGGCCACGATCGTAGCCGCCTCCTCCTGCTCAGCATCGCTGAGGGGTCGGATTCTCAAGGCAACCTGCGGCACACAGAGTGAATTCAGTTATCCTTGAATTTAATTAACACAGAGATATTCAGTTTGCTGAAATTATAGGTTAGATAAAAGAACTGAACTCTTGATGAGAACAAACGACACTGGCGGTTCACAAGGGTGCTCTATCTCCTGTAATAAATGAGTTCTTATTCACCAAGGCTGTGTCGGTTTCTGTATTAGTGCAGTTGCATCCGGAGTTGTAATTGAACATGTAAATGCTGTGATGTGGCTCCTGAGAGGCTTTGTGGAGTCTTGAAAAATAATCCCTGAAGGTGACATCAGGATTATGTAAATAACAGAAAGCCTGCATGACAAAATATGATGTGAATTATAGAAGATGTGGACATATAACTAGGGAGAGAGGTGCTACAGTACACTATTGCACTATCTTAGAGACGGTGTAAAAAAACAGCCATCTCTTGTTATTATATGGAGATGTAATACAAAAACTGCACGAGTACATTTTAAAATGTCAAGCACAGGATACAAGATTTTTTTCCCCCGTTAAACCTGATCATCTGGTAACAGTCACATTTAGAAGATCTTCACACCCTGTTGGGTTTTTCTCTGTGTAAATTTTGCAAATTATCCCCATTTTCACATGTTTTTATATTCTCTCTAGTTTCCAGTCCCAGAGCCCAAACACATGCAAATTAGGCTCACTGGGAAAATGTCCTACAGTGTGGATGTGACTGCCTTCTGCCCAGTGTATGCTGCGGTAGGTGACATGCCACCAGCATCTTCAATAATAACAATAAACACCTATAGAAAACAGTTGGATGGTTGGACTAATTTAAATCCTTGTTCGAGCCTTAATCACTTCACAGCCTGATTAATGTCAATCTCTTTTGCAAAAAGTAGGAAACAAATTAGAGGGATGGCATTTTCCCCTCAATCAGTGGAGCTCATTTCAAATTTTGAAACAGACACCTGTAGTTTCAGAGGGTAAATTATCAACACTGGATAGCACTTAGCAGCCACACAACCACTAAATGAGTGGAGTGTTGTGCTATTTAATACACAAATTAAGCGTTGTCCTGCTGTTAACTTCATTCTGTTCCCATAAAACATTCAGAGGTCAGTAGAAAAGCTTTTAATGTGAATGAAATGAGATGAAAACAGATAATAGCAATAGCAGGATAAGTGTCATATATAAAGGGGCAGGTATATCACCTACAGGCAAAGACAGCTACTGAGAAATGTGCTGCCTATTGGGGCCGAATTGGGCTTTTTCTATAATGCTGATCCAGCTGAGTTTTGCTCAGGCACCATATAGGAATAATAAGGTCCTATCTCTATCAGCACCCTGTAGAAGGTGTATTACATGCTGGACAAGAGAGGCCAGGCAACTGAAACAGCCACTTCAATAATTCAGGTATGGGCCGCAGAACACAGTGCAGGCAGTGTAAGGGAAAATTGAACATATAACACCGTGCCACTATGAATTACAAAAGGAAACTACTGGAAAAAACAACAGAAAAACTTACTTAGTCTACTTTTAGGATGTGTGTAGGATGTCTGTTTTAAGTTAATGTATTTATATGTTTTAGCATTGCAATGTATTCGTATGTGTTCCTCATATAATGACGATGTAGGGTTGGTACTATTAATTAGTTTCACTGTTGATTAATCTGTTCATTAATTCCTCGATTAGTCGATGAAAATGCCCCTGAAACATCTCGGCTTGATCACAACCTGAAGATACTCAGCTGACTGTCACAGAGCAGCGAGAAAAGAGAAAATATTCACATTTGAGATGCTGGAATCAGACAATTTGACTTTTTTTTAAATCTTAAAGAATTACTCAAACCCATTTATCATTTGTCAAAATGACTGGCGAATAATTCAACAGCTGAAAATGAATCGATTAACTGCTGCAGTCCTACTATGCCCATCATGTACAAGTCTCAAAATCAATCAGCTCTATTTATATAGCTCAAGCCATGCAATAACTGCAAACCTGAGTGTTTAACATGAAAAGAGTTTAAAAGAGCACATATATAACATAATAGGGAATAAGAAAAGACAGAAAAGACACTGTTGTATATAATGTTGCCCAATGCAACAACACCTTTAGGCATAAACTTAAAGCATGTTTCAATAAACATCAACAAAAAGGGACATTATAGGTGTTGCAACATATATATGAGATTGTACAGGTGTACTCAGAAAAGTAGCCACAGTGTATACAGCAGATTTTTTGGTTAGTTAAATAATGAGAGGAAACTCGTGTAACCTACTGAATAAAGATGTTGCAGCTCAGGTTATGTTATGAGTTTAAAAAAACAGCATCAAAAAGACAGAACTCACAGTTAGCTGGTGGTCTTTTGACTCCCCCGTGTCCTTCATGTTTACTTTCGGTCAGACTGAAGGATAATGATGATCAGCAGCAGCAACAGCAGACGGGGCACTGGACCATCGTGCTCCCCGTGGATACCTGCATGCCTCCTCCTCCTCTACCCACCTGCAGCCCACCGTGCGCACACACTCACTCCGCAACTAGTGCGCTCAGCTGCTGCCTAATACTCTCCTCTCAACAACAACAACAACCGAACTAAACAAGCTCCCGTCGTGCCTCCCTCACTTCGCGACCTACAGCTGTCCTACTATCCCGGATACTCTCGCTTCCTCTGCCCTTCAAAGTGCGTCGACGCTCCGCAGCTCCTCCGGTGGTTTGTTGATTTTTTTTTCTCCACGCAGCGGCCCCGGAAACACGAGAATAACAATTCATGTGTCAAGGATGGAAAAGAGAAGCAGGTGGTAGCGGTAGCGGCAGCCCACCTGCTACGTTCACTTCCCCGGTGTGTCCTCGCTGCTCTCCGCCGCCCCGCTGCTGCTGCTGCTGTTGTTGTTGTGGGTTTCTACGTGTGTGTTTCGTGCGTCTTTGTGTACGTGCCTGTTGTCCCTGGAGATTCCTAGAGCTCCACCGGCAGCATCAAGTCCGCTACTGTACACAATAACAGCCCAACGTCCGATTAGAAAATAAAACAGGTCTTTTCATTGCTTTAGATACACAATAAATAACTTAAAAAACACATGTGGTCGATTTTTAGCCGTACTTTTCCTATATTACCATTACTTTCCTTCACATTATGCAAAGCAAACACAAAGTTAGCTTAAATTGTTTCACACAGATTGACAGCTTTTTGTTATCTATCCCGTGTATGCCACTCATTATGGCCTCAGAGCTAACACAACACAATAATATAGAAGGATTTTAACCCTGCTAGTCAGATAAATCTATAATATCAACTGTATTTCCCTGTTAAAGCACTTTGGCTCCGTTTTAATGTGCTAAGTAAACAAGGGTGGCTTGACGTTAGCTAATGTTGACCACAAGTTTATCTAAGTGCTAATGAGCTAATTATAAACAAAAGCCAGTTTAAAAATGCTTAAAGTTGTGCTGCATGTGTCTCTATATAACGAACTATGCAGTGACTCTGCCAACCATCTATATGAGGAATATTTTGTCCATTTGATGAAAACAAAAAAAGATTATTAAATGGCACCAAAGTTTTGCCACTGTTCCCGAACCAAAACAAAGATGGCGGCCCAAGGGCTACCTGGAAGGACAACAAAGCTAATGTTGAAGAAACGGTTAAAAATCTTTTAAAAAAATATTCAGCTGATAAAATATTGTTTCATTCACTGAGTTAAAAGAGTTTATGGGACTTGACATACCTTAAGAATAATTGTAAATGCTTTTATTGGCTTTCTGGGTTGTTAAAACTGATTAATGTACTATAATTTAAGGCTACAGTTAGCTTCGTGACATTAAGGGCACAAATTGAAGCTATAGTTAGCCTGATGTAACTTTACTGAGGAGCACTTTCTGTAGCACTGTGCTGACATCTGCTGGCAAAAAAAATATTACTTTTCCTAGACCTGTAGTTTCATTCAACTTGATGTATTTCAAAAACACAAGGTAAAACAAAATGATAATAATTTGATCATGAAATTAGAGTTTAAAAATATTTATTTGAGTGACTTTATGCTATTAGCATGAAGCTGGCTACCCAAAAAGACCTACAGCACAAAGTACACAAGTCTTTCAAAAACGAAACATATAAACCTACAATTAAACTGTATGTATGTATACAGGGCCTACACCAATCAGGCACAACATTATGACCACCTGCCTAATATTGTGTTGGTTCCCCCTTATGTGCTCAAAAATGCTCTGAACCATTGGGCATTGACAAGAGGACCTCTCAGGGTGTCCTATGGGGTCTGAAACCAGGACATTGGCAGTGGATCCTTTGGGTACTCTGGCTTGTGCAGTGGGGCCTCTGTCCATCTTTGTTCCACTGCATCCTGTTGATCCTTAATCACAATGGGGTGTAGGAAGTTTGGAGGTCAAATCAACATGTTGGGCAATTGTCATGTTCCTCAACATGTTCCTGCCTGATTGTTTGATGTTTTTTCCATGTGGTGGGGTGCATTTTCCTGTGGAGGTAGGCCAATGACATTTGGGATTTACATTTGCATGAGGGAGTGTGTTTGTTGTGGGACAATGTTTATTTGGGTGTCTAAGTCTGATCAACATGGATGTTAAAATCCAATGTTTTCCAGCAGAACACCACATAGTACCAATGTGATTAATATTAATCCCTTCACCTGTCAGTGGTCATAATGTCGTGGCTGAATGGCTTATGTATAAACAAACAAACAAATTATAGTTACCAAGCTCAGTTGCACATTTTCATTGTGCACCAATGACAAAAAAGCCCACACTGAAGTTTTGCAAGCTGTTCCTGCTGCCTTTATATTTTATCTTGTATGGAAAACACTGATTTTGTAGAAATTAAAAATTGCACCTGCTTTTTTATACGTCAGTAAACAATTCGTTTGTACATGTATTTATTGGTAAATCAGCTGCGGATTTATTTTAAGCTCTTGCAGACTCATGAAGACTTCAAGGATTAAACCTAATTTAAAGATGTCTGGTGCAAGGGATAAAAAAACTGAACTGCTGAACAAAGCAAGACTGATGCAGAATTTGTACCGTAAAGAAAGAAAACAAAAGGCTGGATGGAAACAGTGTGATGTTGCAATCAGGTGCATCTTGAGCAGAACAAGCACACCATTGATATACAGTATGTACACCAATCAGCCACATTATT
Source organism: Dascyllus trimaculatus (assembly GCA_024666655.1). Taxonomy (NCBI): domain Eukaryota; kingdom Metazoa; phylum Chordata; class Actinopteri; family Pomacentridae; genus Dascyllus; species Dascyllus trimaculatus. The sequence continues at coordinate 8,974,709 of CM045463.1, read as the reverse complement.
AAAACCACTGACAGGAAGTGAATAACATTGATCATATTGGTACTATGTTTTGTTCTGATGGAAAACTTTGGATTTTGGCATCTGTGTTTTTGAGACTTAGACACCCAAATAAACATTGTCCCACAACAAGCACAATCCCTCCTTCAAATGGAAATCCCAAATGTCACTGGCCCTGACCCTGCAGGAAAATGCACCCCACCACATGGAAAAGACATCAAACAATCAGGAGCATCTTGAGGAACATGACAATGGCCCAACATGTTGGTTTGACCTCCAAACTTCCTACACCCCATTGTGATCAAGCATCAACAGGATGCAGTGGAACAAGTTTGATTGACAGAGGCCCCACTGCACAAGCCAGGGTACCCAAAGGATCCAATGCCAACATCCTGGTTCCAGACCCCATAGGACACCCTGAGAGGTCCTCTTGTCCAATTCAAATTGGTTCATAGCATTTTTGAGCATATAAGGGGGACCAACACAATATTAGGCAGGCAATCAAAATCAATCTGATCAGTGCAAGTGTCTTACATGTACTTATTTAATGTAACTGAAATTGTAACTATCTTATTTGTTTTTATCAACATTTTAAAAAAGCTAAACTTAAGCAAGATTCTAGCCTAAAAGTACAGCAAACAATTTCTGTTTCAGATCAGCGTTCTCTTGCAAAGAATCAAATCCAATAACAAAATAAAGACTCGTCGAGTTGTACTCAAAGCTGGTTTATTCAACTCACAATTAGACCCTGAAGTTTGGAGTCACACACAAAATTAAGCACCACTCTCAGTGCCTGTACAGTGTAACATGCTGAAAGAAACAACACAAATAGTCTTAATAAATGACACTGCATGTATTAAATCCCTACGGAAAAATCATTGTTAGTCAAAACAAACTGTGTACTGTTTTGATGGTTGGCTTTGATGAAAATAATTACCTGAATATTCTCATTAATCATAGTTAGAGCAGCACAGCTTCCCAGGTCATGATAGAAATGACAACTTCACTGTATTAGTTGCATTAGATATGCGACAGAGAATATTAATTCACGGCCCTTTAGAAAGTACAAAAAAAAGATAGTGATCCTATGTGACGTCGCCACACGAAACTAGAAAAAATATATATAAAAATGGCACACGGTTTAAACAAAATCATATATAGAGAATAAGACAACAGTCTGTTATTGTACACCTTATTTACAGAAGCCGTGGTCTCAAGGTAGTCTCGCCTCCGGAGTTTTAGAAACGTAAAGCTTCACTTGCAGACGTGTTTGTGTGTGTGTGTGAGAGAATGTAAATAAATTATAGCGCACCATTACCTCCTGCTGTGTGCTGCCAGTGTGCTGGGGTTGTGCTTCACAAATATCAAGCATGAAGCATAAGACATAGAGAATGATGTTCACACAGCTCTTGGTTTTTTTCACATTTTACTCTTTGAAGACCTGGATCTAAGTTGACAAAAGTAACACGCACCTCCGTTTCAAAGCTTTGAAGGCAGAAAAACCTCAATGAATTTTGTGGGGTTTTTTGTACTTTTTTGACATTTCACTGGGAAACACTTAAATTTTCAACGAGTTTGCGTCAGGTATCGAAGGAACACGACAGATTAAGAGCAGGTTAAGTTTGACAGCACGTCGTCAGAAATGTTTAAGTTCTCCGACGAAGGACAATAATGAGCTGGAAACACAGAGGGAACGGTACAGATGTTGCTCCACTGTCCTGCCGCTGCACAGGCTGGTTTGGCCAGATGTTACACACTGTTCTCTGTGATGCTTGCAGCAGCCTCCCATCTCGCTGAGGCTGTGCGATGCTGCTTCCCTCCGCGGGTAAATACAGAAGTCTATGCTTGGAAGTCGTTTCCAAAGTGTCTACTCTGTTCCTCAGTCATGGACAGATAGGTGGCCCTCATACTGGGGGAGTACTGTGGAGGAAAGACACACAAAAACACGTACAGAGGATATTAGAAGTGATTTTTCACATGTACGTCATGATTTATAACAAAAGAAAGTAGGGAAAAGGGGCTTTAAAGGAGCAGTCCACTGAAAATCTAATTTCCGAGCACCAAATTGCACCTCAGGCAGCTGGAGTAAGCCTAGATTCACAGCAGTTATAATGTATTATATTGGAGAACCAGATGCACACACACAAAAAAGCTTTTCAAACTACTTATGCAGCACAATCCACTTCACTGCAATTTACCCAAACACTCATTACGTTCCAGCAGTCGCCAATTAAACACGAAATGATGATTTGGAGTTTTCTTTGCATATTCTGTGCTAAAATTGCTCATGATTTGAATTAAATTTTGCTAGAACAGCACTGGTGTCAAAAAGATTTCAAACAATACTCAGACGTAATTGTAACCGATGTGGATCCAAGCCGACTATAAGAGCGAGTGGGATTTTTGTGGACAAACAGTGCCGACCGAGGTTGAGTATTTTATGTTAAAAAGAAAGATTTTCAGTGGAGTGTTCCTTTAAATCATACCTACTAGGCTAGCTCAGGGCACAGATAAGAGATATAACCTCTAGCGTGCTACAACAAATCAACCCCTTACTCATCAAAGACACAAATAGCTAATGTCAACAATTCCCGGATATTATAAATTCTATAGCACTACAGATCCTGCTAAGAACTTCATGGCCGTACAATCTATAGCACTGAATGACTGCATGCACGTGGAGGAGTAGGGTGTGTCTGCGGGCCCAGAGGCTGCACTTTCAGGACCGCACTTTCAGGACCGCACTTCTAAAACCCGTGGTGTGCCAATGGAAGTAACAGCATTTGTCGCATGATTGTGAATCATTTTATTTGGTTAACGTTATAAACATTTTTGATGTCTTCAAACTATGTTTAAACTTGTCGTTAAGCACTGCAAACAGTCATGTTTTAGCTAATATGCTAATTTAGCCAGAGTTGTCCTTGTGTTTGGCCTTTTTTCAATCTTTTGCTCTTTGAGATCTAGAGACCACAAAGGCCAAAGCAGATGATTCCGTTATTATTTTACCAGATAATGATATAAGTATGCTAATACTGTATGCTAACAGTTTGTCCAAATGCAAGTCTTAGCAACAAAGTTATTGTCAGTGTTGTAATAAGTAGTAAGTGGGGTGGAATAAACCTTTTCAAACCTCAACTTGTTAGTTAAAAAGCACCATTTGGGTGAAATAAACCTTCAAAAAGTGGTACTTTGTGTAGAATACTCCCTGAAAGAGTCTTTTAAATTTAAATTATTATAATTACTTTAAAATTAAGTAAATTTTGAGTGAAATTATCCTTTAAAACCATAAGTCATGCAGTTTAATGATCATCCATCTTGGTAGGTGGCACTGTCTTAAAAAAGGCTCTAGGTTCTAGAAGTGTGGTCCTAGAAGTGCGTTCCTAGAAGTGTTGTTCTAGAAGCATGGTTCTAGAAGTGTGGTCATAGAAGTGCGTTCCTAGAAGGGTTGTTCTAGAAGCATGGTCTTAGGAGTGTGGTCCTAGAAGTGCGGTAATAGAAGTGTGGTCCTAAGAGTGTAGTCCTAGGAGTGTGGTCATAGAAGGGTGGTCCTAGGAGTGTGGTCCTAGAAGTGTGGTCCCAGAAGCATGGTTCTAGAAGTGTGGTCCTAGAAGTGTGGTCCTAGGAGTGCGATCATAGAAGGGTGGTCTTAGAAGTGTGGTCCTAAAAGTGTGGTCCTAGGAGTGTGATCATAGAAATGTGGTCCTGGAAGTATGGTCACAGAATTGTGGTCATAGAAGTGTGGTCCTAGGAATGTGGTCATAGAAGACTGGGCCTAGAAGAGTGGTCCAACAAGTGTGGTCCTAGAAGTGTGGTCGCGGTCCTGAGAGTGCAGCCTCCAGGTCTGCAGACACATACTATTGACGTGGAGGGGCTAACAGTACCACCCTGTGAACACCAGGGGCAGAAAAACCCATCACCAAGGGAAAAAAATACTGCCTGTAATGAAGACAAGAGGTTGTGGGTGTAAAAAAGCCATGCCAAACAGGAAAAACCGCACAGGAACCGGAGTGAAGTGAGGTAAACAGATGGAGATGCAACAGAGGAAAAGTGATCGGGTGAAAATCCTGAGAAAGAGTAGAAAAGACTTACTCGATTTCTATACTGCTGAGAGTATATCTCCAAAAGTTGATTAAAGAAAGAAGGGAATAATAGAAATGAAAGATACAAACGAACATACACATGACAAACAAACAAACAAACAAAAAAATATATAAAAAGAAGCTGTTAGCCGGAGATGATTGCATGGTGCTGCACAGTTGTAGTCATGAGGGAGACTTTAATTATGCATTACTTGCTGGTGTTAATTAGGAAGAAAGGAAGAGAACATTACATTTTCTGTTGAAGGTTAATGATCAGGATGACTTAATGCAAGAAAGAACTAATGAAAAGTTTGAATTGTGTGGAATTTAAACTTGTAGGCATTGCTAGAACTAGTAGAAAACTGATCCGAAGTAAAGTAGATATTGGGTTTGTGTTTCTTTCGAACAAATACAGTCTCAAAACACTAAATTCAACCTGTGAAATGCATTTAACTGATGTATTTCTTCACACACTTTGTGCAGCGTGTCATTAAGAAGCTGCGCCTGATGAAAATTTAATTCAAAATGCCTCTATTTTTATCTCCGTGTTATAACAGGAGACACGTGGCCCAGCAGGGGTGAATCAAATCAGTGAGGAAGAAAAGCGTGACAGCTACAGAGTTCATGGGTTGAGACCTGTGTCACCTCCTCCTGGGAATTTGGCCTGAGAGAGGCTAAATGAGGTTCTGTTTATATTAAATATTAACTGCATTACTTCTCCTCTCCTTGCTTTGGTACTGTGAGTCCTTAAAGTTATAACTAGTAGAAAAAGGCACAGTGTATAACAAAACAGTGTTTAATTATTGCTATTAAAAATCTTATAAAAAAGTAGATTAAAACAAAAGAAGGTTATTAAATACGTCTTCACATTTGTGTGATCAAAGTGAAACCTAACAAAGGAAGCTGAGCTGAGTCACTGAGTGAAAATATAAATAAGTTATTTCTAAGAAGCCCATTTCCTATGCTGTAAAGGCTAAATGTGTGTGTTAGCTGAGAGGAAAATGACATCACAGGAAAGACTTGGCCTCTGGGACCCAACGCACCGAGGGCGGCGGAGAGCCTCGTCCTATCAGAGGCACGTTCTCGTACCTCGGATTTCCCCCGAAAAGAGCTGTCTGGTTCCTGTAAACAGAAAGAAGATGTTGGACGGATTAATTTCTGAGAGGCACAAAAGTTAAGACATCACACTTTGCTTTCCCTCTTCACTCACATGTACTCAGACATGGGGGCGTTGGAGACAGCCGGGGCAGGCGGGTGGAGGCTGTTCTGGCTGCCCATGCTGCTGCTGTAGCTGCAGAAGCTGTGCATGTTGGTGTGGTTGGGGTTCTGGGAGCCTATCCTCCTGGCCCGCGGGTTGAACGGGTCCTCCTCGTCGATGTCGTCGTAATCTCGTTCCCTGGATTCAGAGTTAAAAATCAGGAAGGAAACATCAGTGGAAAGGTTTTAATTTTACTTAATTTTACGTCTCCCAAGAAGTTATTTCTTTAGTAGAGTATATACAACAATCAGCCGCAACATTATGACCACTCACATGTGAAGTGAATAACATTGATCATATTGGTACTATGTGGTGTTCTGCTGGAAAACCTTGGATTTTAACATCCATGTTGATGAGACTTAGACACCCAAATAAACATTGTCCCACAACAAGCACACTCCCTCATGCAAATGTAAATCCCAAATGTCACTGGCCTACCCCTGCAGGAAAATGCACCCCACCACATGGCAAACACACCAACCAATCAGGAACATGTTGAGGAGCATGACAATGACCCAGCATGTTCATTTGACCTCCAAACTTCCTACACCCCATTCTGATCAAGCATCAACAGGATGCAGTGGAACAAGTTTGATTGACAGAGGCCCCACTGCACAAGCCAGGGTACCCAAAGGATCCAATGCCAACATCCTGGTTCCAGACCCCATAGGACACCCTGAGAGGTCCTCTTGTCCATGCCCAATGGTTCAGAGCATTTTCGAGCACATAAGGGGACCAACACAGTATAAGGCAGGTGGTCAGAATGTTGTACCTGGTCAGTGTATATCAGCTTACAAGTACTTGAAATATTGCTGTCATGCAGCTGTGAGCAGGGACTCTTCCTTCTGAGATTTATGAGATGCTGTTCATTATTCACAAGCTCCACTGTCCAGAAAGCAAATCCAGAAACAGATATTCACATTGTCAAAAAGAACATTTGAATTTTGTTCTTCATCACTTAAGAAAAATATTCTTTATGAGTTACAACTATGGTGTCAGAGCATCTTTAGCGGGAAGGGGTTTTACAGCACTGTTCACAACTGTATTTCCAAATAATGTAACTGACAATGATTTTTCATATGTGTGTGTGTGTGTGCAAATAATGACTTCCCTGTAAGCAAGTTTTCATTTGCTGCAAGTTCATTTCAATTGTGTAGGGAAATAATTCAAAAATTACAGTATGCTTTGGTAATACAAATGACTGTGTATTTAGAAGTGTTAAAGTAAATGTGTAGAAATTCAGAGATTTGTTTCTGAATGTGTTATAAATGTCAGAAAATATTTGCTTAAAACATATGAAAAGACTGTGAATGATGTAAAAATGAACTGGGGACCATGAAACTGTTTTTCATCATTTTTGTGTTCAGAATTTTTCGGGCGGGCCAGACATCATGGCTCGATGATGCAATGGAGTAATACTTTGCATGCAAACATAACTTTACAGAAACTAAAGCGCATTAGTGCATTAGTGCCGACCTGACTGAGTTACTTCACCTACTACAGCCTAAATTTTGCTTGATAACTATGCCTTTATTTAGTAAATGCCCCTTGTTTTAACCTCCTAAGAATGATAAGATGAAGAAGAGGTGGACTGATTATGTGAAAAACTGCAGTGATGGAGAGCTGAGAATTACTTCCAGCTCCCCAGTGACCATATTACACTTTGTAGTTTTACAAACTTTGATCAGAGACAGCTGGGATTCACGGCTAATCCTCTATTACTGGTGAATGAGGCCAAACTGTCTCTGTCCTTAGCTTTCATCCTTCCTTCACACAAACATGCTACCAAGAAGTGTAAGTTACCTTCTGTGCTTCCTTTATTATACAAGGGAACTTAGTCCACAGCCTCAAAGTGACTAAAATGTTCTGTATCTACAGTGCGCATTTGCGATTTTACATTGAATCTGTTCGGTTTGGTTAAAACAAATTGAGGTCAGTTTGCACGGTTCATTTGGGCTAATATGAGAGCTGGTAATCTGCACCCTCAGTGGGCATGCACCCAGCATGTCAGAGCAGAGAAAACTGCTTGTTCTATCATGATTTTCAAACTCAATTTTACATACTGAGCAATATTTTTTAATCATTCAAATTAGGCTCAATGGATGGAATTTTCTGTGGTGTCACAAACTCAGAGTACATATTTTTTATTGCTTTACATAGACAGTAAAGACCCCCTCTGGTGAAAATCAGGTTTTTGACCTTGTTAACATGCCCATATGGTGTTTATTCACATGGTAGAAGACATATCATGTGTGAAATAAGCAGTCAACAGTCCCTGTCAACTTGCAGGGTGGGGATTTCTATATAATCATTCTTTAGTATCGGCTTATTAGTTCTAACGTGTATGGCTAAATTGATAAAATATTACAGCTTGATATGATGGGGCAGTTTTACAATGTTTGAGTAATGTAGCAGGTGAGCTGGTGTGCTCGAGTTGTAGCAAGTGGGGACGAGTGGATGGGAAGATTATTGAGATTATTTTAATGGAGCGAACTTCTATATACACCGATCAGGCACAACATTGTGACCACAGACAGGTGAAGGGATTGACACTAATCATATTGCTACTATGTGGTGTTCTACTGGAAAACCTTGGATTTTAACATCCTAACTTTAAAATGTACAAAATCAGTTGCATGCTGCTTTAAGTGGATGAACTGTGATGTTTCAAATTGAATGTGAGTTTACATGCATGAAGCACACACTCTAGTATTAGTTACTTTGAGAAGGTGTGTTGTAACTAAAAACCTCTGAGTCACACAACAAAATTTGCATTTTTACCAAAACATCTGGGCATTTACACAGTTGTAAATAACAAAAAAAAAACTTTCCCACACATGCACGGTCTGGCGCAGACAGTACAGTATGTGAAGCGCATAGAGATTTGAGCAGGATGTGAAAATGAGGGCGCTCAGGCAGCCAGGCAGACAAGCCTGAGAACGAACTGACCTGCAGGCGATTTGTCTCCAAGCCCTGGGAATGGCACACAGCATGACAGTGAAGGCACAGGCTGCCAGGATGGAGAAGAGGCAGAGGTACAGCACACCCTCCACCCCATCATAGCACACCCCCACCATGGCGTCCAGGTAGTCCTATAGAGGTCAGAGCATAAGCACAAACAGGACAGAGGATTTTGCTTGTTATTCCTTCTCGTTGCTGCCGTGTTTGAATTCACAGCAGACAAAATGAACCACAGATGAAAAAGCACTTAGAGCATTGGTGTGTGTAATCTTCAGGAAGACATACTCTTCATTCATTTTTCTTTTGCACATTCAGTTTGAAGTTCAACATTATTCATGTAAACCGCATTGCAGTCACACTGAACAAGTCAGACACAGCAGGCAATTTAACTCACGCGCGATACTAAGAAAACGGTTTAGAGAAGTTGATCTTGTTAAATTGCAAATTCTTTCTGTTGTGCCTTGTTCTGCTCTGTTCCCAGCTCCACTTTGGGTTTTATGCTGAAATCCTGAACGGCCACTTACTCTGAAGCTGACCTAGTTGTGCTGCTATGATGCCAATTAGGATGCAGTGAACAAACCTTGTTGAGCCCCCTGCAGTCCAGCAGGGCAGTCAGCTGGTGCAGACTGGCCTCCGAGGAGTTGAGCAAATGCTGGATACCCAGTAGATCTCTCTGTGGAGAGGTCGCCATATCATTGAAAAATACTCATTTATAAAGGAACATCATCGTCCTCGTATAGAAAATTCAGCTGTGTTTTTTAGTGTGTGCGATACCTCAGCTGTGGGAAACAGAGGCACGGCAAACTGCAGCAGACCCTGGATCTGGATCTGCATGGTGGTCAGGGACCTCTGGAAGATGGTCAGAGGCTGCAAAACAAGAAGGGAAGTCTGAATGAATGCAAAGCGAGGAGCATGCTAATGAGGTGTAGCAGTAATCTTAATGGAGTCATAAGGGCAGAATCGTAATGGAAAAGTCTGCACGCCACATAGAAATGAAATGTTGTCAGGCTGTCTAATGGAACTACAGTGAAATAACGTGATGTACTGCTTCACTATTTTCCAAAGGAATATGCAATCTTTGAGTCACAATTGCGAGCATAATAGCATACATAATGGATCTTATTTTTCTGTAGTGTCATTGGTTAGTTCATTTTCAAGGACCATCCAGATAAATGGGGCTGGAGAAACCTTAAAAAAATGTCCAAGCAAATAACACAATACGGCACCGAGACAAAGAAATAAGTGATGATAAGTATGAATGTAGTGGCCTTGTCTTAAAGATTCTGTCACATTTGCCTTTAAAGGTTCCATATTGTGGGCCTTTTCAGCAAATTAACGAAAGCTTAGTAAAAGCCAAAACACTGCAATGATGGTTCATTTTACCATGACTGTATCACTCCTGGGTTTAGTTCTGCTCTAGACAGACTGTTTAAGACAGCGGAACTGTGGCCAACCACAAGAAGAATACTCTCTATGTTTGTGATTACATATGCAGAGCAAAAACAAATGACAGCAAGCCAGCTGACTGAGGTGTTAATGAATCTGTGACATGAGGACTATTGCTTCTCACTGTCTGACTGAGCGATCATTTTACTTGACAATATAATGTTTTAGTCACTATTTCAAAGTCGCTCTGCTGTCGGACGACAGAAACAGAAAAATGTGCTAACAAGAACAGGTTTATTGGGAATTCGACTGTACTGAAATGCAGTATATGAGAGCACAGGGAGCAGGAGAGAAGTAAATTGGTGTAAACAATGACTGAGTCTTAAAGTATCCACTATTTCTGATTGTCCCTCAGCTTTACATTGTCCACAGAGCTCTTACCTGTGGGTATATGATTAAAGCAAATGGTGACACTAGCTTCATTAGCCACACAATGTGCTAACACTAAGAATTCTTCTATTATTGTGAGGACAGTTTCATCAAAAAGTAAAGTAATCCATTGGGTTATAAGTTCCTCAGATGCTGGCAGTGCATGAAGACTCTTGTTTTCACTCTTGCAGCCAACAACAGAACTTTATTATGTTTTGCATGTGGCTAAAAAATTTTAGAGTTAGCAAAAGCAGCTTGAGAGAGTAATTAAACCTGGCGGACTGTGATGGAACTGCCCATTTTAAATAGATTACCTGAAAGTAGCAAGTAAGTATGAGACAAATGTTTAGCTTGAAAACTATTGGTTAAAAATCTGTGCAGGCCTGTAAAGCTGTCAGGCTAGCTAGTTGAGGGGAGCTAGAGGAATGGCAGTAGTAAGCACCTTCGTACACTCACAACTTGTATTTTCACTTCAAAATTTTTAAGACATGCAAAAAACTATAAAAATGGAATTTCGACATGTGGAACCTTTAAATAATTCCCTTTTCAGAGGATTATTCCACCCCTAAATATCAAATATAATCAGATGCTCACGTCTAAGCTAGGCTAGATAGCTTTTAGCATGCCCAGTTTCTCTTGTGTTACTTTATCGTCCATTTTGTTTTACCTATTGCCTCATTACGTAATTAAACAAACTCAATTTCTAGGATGTTGGGGCATCAGAAATAATTTTCAAATAGATGAAACAGCTCAGAAAACGTTGGTAAATTAGCTTCAGCTCAGGCTAGATGGAGTGCTGCCACAGCTAGCTAATGCTAATTGCTAATGCTACTAATCGGAGCTTCTCCCTCTGTGCTTTTCTCCCCTAAAACTACACCTTTCAGTTATAATATTCTTTATATTTTGATTTCATGCAACAAAACTCATATTCTTAACTAATTTTTGGTCAAATATATTATTGTGTTTTGGTTTTGTAGGGCAGTGAACTAAAATCCAATCAACATTAAATCATTGGGCAGTTCAAATTTGTCAGTGTAGCTCCATGTTCTCACCACCAGGGGGCAAAATAAGCCTCCACATTCATCACAACATAACCAGACGGCCTCCTCTTACCTGAAAGTCACCACCTTCCGCCTTCTGCCTCTTTTTTTTCTTTTTTTAATTAGCATTCAAGCATGACCATAAATGAATCAATCTGTCACATTTCCAAAGTAAAACTGTATCTTCAAAGTCATTCAACCTAACAAGAGAAGCCTGGAAACCTCATGGCCTGTGGCACAATGTTAAATTGAAACAGGATATGGTCAATTACCTCAGCTATCCATAAATGTAATTGCTTTCCTCTGATCTGACTTTTTTTTTCTTTCCCAGATCTCCATGAGCGTCAATGGTCCAACAGCTCTGTGCTGCACATTGTAATGGCCTGATCGAATTTGACTTTTTTTTTTTTACTTGGTTGAGCTTGTTCTGAGCCAAATAAAGTAAAAATAGGACAGAGGAAGCGTACAGAGGAGGACAGCAGGAATAAGAATAGAAAAAGGCGCTGTGAGTTGGCGCAGGAGTGATGCCCATAGCAATGAAATACGAGGGCACGGAGGGGAGATCTGCAGGGCATTGCTGCCGAGCTGCAGCCGGAGAATACATGAGAGAGCGAGGTAGACGCACGAGAGAGAGAGGAAAAAAGCCTGTGTATTTGCCAATCGCTGTGGATTCCTGTATCTGCCAGCTCGCTTGTGAACTTTGCACCTGTTGGCTATCTGAGTGGCAGAGGAAAGAGCACTGACTTTGTTTACCAGGCAGGGTGATGCTCGTCTGCCCTCTTCCGCTGTGCTCTTTTTGCCGTGCTCCTCGGGGCATGTCGACGAGAGCAAGATAATAAGATCTGAGCTCTGCTGGGCCAGAGCTCGCAGAAATTGACTTAACTGCTGACTGATGTCAGCGGGGAAGTCAGCGAAAGTGACCCCCAATCCTGTCTCCTATACGCTCCTCTGAAGAATAACCATACAGAACCTCCGACGACTGGGAAGAGGAAGATCCACCAGGTTGTTCTGTCTAATCTGCAGCTTCACGACCTTTGTCTTGGCTGCTTTGCATCACTTTGGCTCCTGCAGTGTAAAACTCCCTCATCACATTGCCATTAGATGCTTTTTTGTTCTATATCACTGCATGTACTCTGATTAGGGAAATAGAGTGGAGGCAGAAAGAGAGAAAAATAATGGTGACAGAGCCGAGGAAAGTGTCGGATGCTCAGCAATTTATTCTGCTGGAGTTATGAGGTGAATTTAGGATGTAACTCACACAGACACGACCGGACAGAAAGAAAGAGTCTGACAAAGACGAAGCCTGAGGGGCAGAGGAATGAGCTCCTTATCAAGCAGCGGGAGCACTGAGCCACAAGTCAGAGGATGTCTAGACGTTTTATTGTTAAAACTGAGCAATTTGGAAGGGGAAAAAGTTATACTGCTAAAAGAAACTGTTATCATGACCGCATTACATGAATATATTTTAACTGTTGTTTTTTTTGACAGATTTGTTTGTATTTTATAGTGGGAGTGGAGAGGGTCGTGGAGTGATACGCAAAGAATGGTCTCCAGCCGGGAATCGAACCGGGGACTCGCTTCTCGTGGTTTTAATTATCCACTGTTTTATTAATTGTTGTGTGTAATTATTTAGATTTTTCTTGTCATATTTAATCAGTAGACTATTCTTTTTCTGTAAACACTAAAGGGTACATTGTGAGTACTGATTTAAACGTGTGTAGCATCAAGTGTCAAAAACTGTCAACAACTGCATCAAGTTAAATCACTGTTATTTATACAGCACATTTAAAACAATGGGGGTTGTCCCAAAGTTGTTTCAAACAGAGATATGAGATTAATATTTCAAATTTACGTTACCAAATGTTAAGGTTAAGACCCTACAATATCATTTATTATATACATTTACCTGAGTAATGTAAGTATTGAGTTTTAGCCCTGACAATATTATTTATTATATAAATTTACCTTAATATTACAATTATTGAGGTTAAGACCCTACAGTATTATATATTATACACATTTACCTGACTAATGTAAATACTGAGGTTAAGACCCTAAAATATCACTATATCATTAATATACTAATATAATTGTGAAGGTATTACCAGAAATTAAGATTTATTATAAAAATTTACATGAAAAATTACATATTAAGTTTAATGCCCTGCAATATTGGATTGTACAAATGTAACTGATCAATTTGAATGCTGAGTTTCAGACCTTACAATGTTATTTTTTGTAAAAATTCACCTGAATATTTTAATTATTGAGGATTAAGATCCTACAATAATATGTATTAAAAGCATTTACCAGAATATATTAAATATTAGGAATACAACCATACTATATTTTATAAATTTACTGGAGTAATTTCAATATTACAGAAAGACCCGACAATAAAAGTCCTATCATTTTGGACTTTTTTTTTAAACTTTTTAATATATATAAACGTTGGTATTCAGCGATCGGCTGGATTTTTATGCTTGCTTATGTATTGTTTGGATTCTTAAATCATGAAACTTTATAAACTTTAGACAACTTTTTACGAAGAAAATGCTGATACAGATTGGTATTTATTTTGTAGCCGCATTAAAGGGCTGCACGGTGGCTCGGTGGTTAGCAGTGTCGCCTCACAGCAAGAAGATCCCCGGTTCGCGTCCCGCTTGGGACGCCTGGGATCTGTCTGTGTGGAGTTTGCATGTTCTCCCTGTGCAGCGTGGGTTTTCACCGGGTACTCCAGCTTCCTCCCACAGTCCAAAAACATGCTGAGGTTAACTGGTGATTCTAAATTGTCCGTAGGTGTGAATGAGAGTGTGCTTGGTTGTCTGTCTCTATGTGTAGCCCTATGATAGGCTGGCGACCTGCCTTCACCTGAGTCAGGATAGACTCCAGCCCCCCCGCGATCCTACAGAAGTGGTGTATCGATAATGGATGGATGGATGGAAGCAGCATTAAAGTACATTAAACATTGTGCAAGTCACATGCAGAAGACTTAACAAATTGCCTGAAAAAGTAGTGATGACATGAGCTTTGGTGTCCTCAGTCATCCCCTTGCTTATGGAAATCTACAAGATGGTAAATTTTAACCCAAGAAGCACTGGTTTGGTGATTTGCAGACATCTTATGACCTGCAAATCACCAAACCGATGCGTTCCACCTGGTTATAGCTGTACAAGTGGGGCATTTCCTACCTGCTGGAAGGGGTTGGAGAGAGTCTGGTTGCAGTATATGTAGTAATGGACAATATCTGTAGAATGCACAAAACACAAAATTTGTTTTTCGGCATGATGAAACAGATTCATGCTCTTGTACTAACAACTCCATTAAAGCAACAGTGAGACTCACCAGTGCCAATGAGGCCCTTTGTTTGACTCATGACGTACTTGTCGGGCGACACGCAGAAATCACTCGTTCCCTGAAACACAACAGGAGACGTAATGAGAACACAGAGCAGGAAACAAAGAAGGGCTTTTCAAATCAAGGGGTTAAACACGAAGCGAAACACTGAATAATCTACCCGGCATTAATATTTTGTTAACGCCTCTGAAAGTCTTTCATGAAGCCGAATAACAATGACTATCATCATTCCTGCACTTTTTTTTAAACCAGGAGATAAATAAAGGCTGCTCTAATAATCCACTTTAACACGTCTAGACAGGAATAGTTTTTAATTCTGTCACTCACAGCCACTTTTGCAAAGTGCTAACAAGAATCCTGCCTTTGGAAAAAAAGAAAAAGTGATGAGCAGTCTCCTCCGAACTGTGCCGTCTGAATGCTAAACATCCCTCGGGCTCGGGACAAACACAGTTGCTCTACCTTCTCTGAGGGCTACGTTAATGAGCCTCACACACAGATGGGATTAAGTCGAGTTTCTCAGCAAACCCGAGCCGGTTTGTTAGATACCGAGGAGCTCTGCGGTTCAGGAGCAAGTTTGTTAGAATTCCTGGAGGGACAGGAGCAATTCTCAGAGAAGGCAGAGATCTCACTACCCGCTGTTGGTAATTAGGAGTTCTGCGAAGGGAGTGTATGCATTTATTTATCGTGTGCTCAGTCACTGATCTAATTGTAGCCCACGCACACACACAATATGAAGATTCCCTTGCAGATACACAAACATCTGTCAGTCAGCGAAGCAAAAAAATATCCGCCACACACACGCACCTGTAAACACACACTGCAGCCACACATGCAGATCCGCGGTGATGCAAACAAACACGGTGTCCTGAACTCTAAGCCGTGGAGGGTTTTAGGTTCCCTCTAGATGTGGTGGTGGTCGGACACGATCAGAACGCAGCAACTAAACTGATTCTCATTTCAAGTGGGACGCAGCTGCCCCGGATTCAGCCCTCGCTCGGTCCGAGGGGTGGAGGTCAGGGATTTTCACGATTTCTTCCACAGCAGTGTGTTTGGGCCGTGCGGTGGTTAAAGGGCCACCATGACATGTTCTCCCCGCTTATAAACAAGGTCCCTTCAGAAGCTCCAGTTTCCTTCACCAGTCAAAAAGACAGCTGATGTGGTGAACTGCCCACATGTATGAATCCATGTAACCATCTGAACCCCAAAGCGGATTTGAAAGGCATGTTCTGTTTTTAAAAAATGACCAAAATTACACCAGCCATCAGAGCCAGAGACTGTAAAAATAGACAGAATTGTTGGACATGTAACTTTCTGGGAGTCCTTGAATTACTCATCTGTCATATGCTGCTCTGTTGGGAGAGTGGAACCAGAGCTCCGTGGGCTAAAAATCAAGATGTTTTACCAAAAATCAACATTTATTATAGTCAGAAGCCATAAAATTGTCAGATTTTCAGCTTTCTGATGAAGCTGCTCATCTGTGACCTGCTGTTCCATTGGAAAACATTCACCAAATCTCAACTTAAAATTTGGATATTTCATCAAAATCACTTTATTCCTCATTCCTCATGTAAAAATTAGCCAAAAATAGACAGTTTGCACTAACCACTTTCCATTAAACACAAAAAATTCTGTGTTCCTTGGTGCAATAGGGAAGGTATTAGTGACTCAGCTGTGACCAGCAGTCATGTAAGAAAAATTCAGGGACTTCTCAGCTGAACTGGGTTGAACTACAGGCTTTGTTTACACAGAGCAGATAGGGGACAAGCTTCTGGCAGTCCCTCAACTACTCATCTGTCAGAAGCCGTTCTGTTGGGGAAAATACACAAAAGCTACGCAGGCTTCAAATCATATTTTATCAAAATCACCCTTTATTAGAGTCACAAACTGTTAAAATGGACAGAATAGTCAGATTTTCAGCTTTCCAAATAAATTATTCATCTATGACATACCATGTCATTGGAAAACTTCACCAAATATAAAATTAAAATGGTGATATTTCATCAAAATCACTTTATTGCATGTCTCATTTAAAAAAAATTGCCAAAAAATAGACAGTTTGCACTAACCAGTTTCAGTTAAGAACAAAAAGAATCTGGTTTTCGTGGTGCAACGATGAAGCCATTAGTGACTCAGCCGTGACCAACAGTCATGTGACAAAAATTCAGGGACTTCTCAGATGAACAGGGTTGAACTGCAGGCTGTGTTTACACAGAGCAGATAGGAGACAAGCTTTCTGGCAGTTCTTCAACGACTCATCTGTTCTTCTGTTGGGGAACAGAACCAAATCTACGTAGGCTCAAAATAATAGCATTTTGTCAAAATTACCATTTGTTACAGTCAGAAAGCAGAAAATTGTCACATTTTCAGCTTTCTGATGGAACTGTTCATCTGTGACCTGCTGTTCCATTGGAAACCAAATCTAGCATTAAAATTGTGATATTCCACCAAAATAATTTTATTCTACATACCTCATTTAAAAATTAGCCAAAAATAAACCCTTTGAACTAACCACATTCTGTGAAAAAAAACCAAAAAATTCTGTGTTCCTGGACACAAAAGTAAAACCATTAGTGACTCTGCTGTGACCAACAGTCATGTGACAAAAATTTAGGGACTTTTCAGCTGAACTGGGTTGAACTGCAGGCTGTGTTTACACAGAGCAGATAGGAGACATGTATGGAAAAAATGTAGGTAGTACAATAGTTATAGTATGTCACCATTTTTTCCAGTATTGGTGACACCTGTGGGTACTTGGAAATACGTTACACACACTGATTCCATGTTTTTTTTTTCATTTTTTTGTGAAATAAATCAACAAATTTAAAATCTTTCCCAAACATTTTCTTGTCTTCTCTTTTTGATTTCTGTCATTATAACACAGCACAAAAAACACATTTGACTTCCCTCTACTTCTAGCCTTGGTTGTGCTGTTTCCATCGAGGTGCAGGTTTTTATATTGCAGTGAAAAACATCACAGAGTTAAACAGAAAATGGACGACCTGTGCTTATATTATACACTGAGTCAAGACTCTTCGTTTGAACTCTACTGAAAAAGCAAGAAATAAAGGAAAGTCAAAGTCAATTTAAAGCAACATCTTTCTCAATGATCCAACACACCACATGGAATATCTCATTTCTTACACAGTGTTAGGACTGAAACAACCCATGAATTACTTATTCAAGATATAAAAAATTAATATTTAACCATATTTGCTCTTTTTATCTGTTTTCTATTATTAAAAATGAAATATGTTTGGGTTTTAGGCAGTTGGTTGAACAAAAAGACAACCTGAAGATGAAGTGTTGGGTTCTGGACGATTGTTTTGTTCAATATTTTACAGTCTAAAAAAGTTATTAACAGGTTAAATACCATCATATTATCATGCATAATAGCCATAGATATGTGAAGGTTCCTTGATAGATGTTTAGAGTCAAAATCAATGCTCACATAACCTTCATGCAAGCAGTTTACACACAGTCCTGTACTAAATCCTCACAGTAATACAAAGAAACCTACATGGACAGGTCTGTGTGACTCACATTAACATTCACACAGACACTAAACACACGTCTGTTTTCACATATAATGATGTCTGAGGATCTGGTGCACATTATTCAGGTAATATCTGCTCACTGCCATCGTCATGTTTACTCTCATTGGACTTTAACCTTGTAGCGCCGCCAGGGTCAACCTCAGCCAAACACCACAGTTACATAACATTGTCGACGCAACTTCCTTGACATCCCGAGAGAACAAAATGCAAGAATCAGTCTTCCAAAGCAATTCCTGTGAAGTCAGACTATCCATTCTTCAATTGGAGATGTAGAACACGGAGAACCTTCCTGACCTTTTCCTCTGCTGGTTCCCAAAGGCAACAATTCCCTCTTGAACAATATGTGAATACAACAGAAAGGTTAGCATGTAATTTATTGGAGGCTCTCCTTAAATAGCTTCCCTTAGGCTCTTTTTAAAAGCAGGTCATTAATGGCTGGAATATGACGACGTTTGCTGCGGATGTTCATGTTCTCCAGAGTGGAACCCCTTTAGATTTTAAGTTATCCCTTTGCCCTTCTTATAACAGGATCCTTACATGAATATTTCCATCTGATCACAACCTGTTTTAATGCATACAGGCTGATTAAATCGTAAACCCGCTGCGTGTTATTGGTTTAAAAGCCGTATTGAACGCTGCAGTGCTTTAAGGGCTGTCAGTCCTTATTATGTATCATAGCGTTGCTCTATGCCTACATTTCCACTATTGATCCGGCAAATGTCAACCACATCGAGCGGAGACTTGTGAAAAAGACATTAAACTGGTGGATGAAAAAGGCAGACGGATCTAGCGTGCAACTTCTGCTGCTTTCTATTAGACGCTCATCGTCTCATGTAAACAAACAAGCAAAACGCAACAGGCAACCTGAGAAAAACATCGCACACGCCTGAGACAGGTGAGTCAAACAGCACCACTGCTCATCCATCTCGTCTTTTCACGTATCACACCTCCACATTATTTAAACACAACTGGGTGGCTTATTTTTTTTAAGGCAAAATGCTAAAACCATTCACCTATTCGGGATTATAGGCTTGAAAAAGCTGGATTCCTGTTGTCACAATCCTCGACTTTGAGTCAACTTATTCAGGCTCGTATAATAACGCCGACAAGGTTTGGGTTTCGGGATTCTGTTCTTTTGTTGGCCTATTTTTAGCGATGTGCCGTCTGACGAAAGAGATCAAAAGAGGCGACAGACAGACGACCGAGATCAGAGGAATTTGCCATTGTGGCGGTGAGAAAAACCTCTTTCAGATGACATCGCATGGAGGCAAGAGGTCTTCTCACCTGTGCACAGTTTACAGAAAGTGTTTAAGGCTTAAAGTAGGCGTAAAGAAGCAAGAGAGATCACTAATTTGCAGGAATGGAGTTAACTGTGCAGTATTTTGAATGGAAATGATTGAAGGAGCAGCCTTGTGTTTGTGTGAAACTCTTTCCCATCATCTTGCATAAACTGATGGTGCATAAGCCCATGTGTGGCCAAATATATGCAGCGTATAATCATCTCCTTCTCCCTTATTCCCACACAGTGAAAGACACTTTTCTAAGTGCAGTGTGCGTGTAGTTACAGCAACTTGTCATCACTGTCAGGAATGATAAGAACTGACGGCCCACCGGGGGTAAGTCAGGGGGTGAGGAAGAGAAGCAGCTCACCACGGCGGTGGCCAGGTCGGCTCCCAGCGAAGTCCAGCTCAGGACCAGCGTCAGCACTCCGAACACCATCATCCTGCAGCGACACGGAGACAAAAGCAGTGAGATCACAGTGCAATAATGTGTTTATGTTGACTAACCGGAGCCGCGGGAAACCAGGACACGACGGCTGATTAAAGCGCGCCATTTATCCAAATGAATGGATGAATTATTCACAACACTTGGCCCTCTTTGCAGCAAGTTCCTTAGAATAATTTGCATTGATTAGAGGAGGGTGCTGTTCTATTCTTAAATCCCACTATTAGAAAACCAAGACATACCTGGGGTATATTTCTTAACCCTCTGAACCCCAAGCAGTTTCTTGGTGTTTTGTTGCTCCATGTCACACTTTTACTTACTGTTGGCTCATTTTTTACAGCAGTATAAAGTCCTGCACCTCTATGGAAACAACACAACCATGACCAGAAGTAGAGAAAACTCTTTGCAATATAACATCATTATAATTTCATAAACCACAAAAATAATAAATAATAATTGAATTTCCTTCTTAACTGGTTTTATAAAATTTAAAAACGTGTATAACATTTTTCCTAGCAACCACAAGTCTTACCAGTACTGCTATTAGCTTTTAGCTGTTTACATTTATGCAGCCTATACAAATTAGCCGTTTCCCCAAAGGCCCTAGAAAGATTTTCACCATGCAGAATGTATCCTTCAACAACCTGTTTACAACTTGCTCCTCTGATTACTGTTTTTGAGTCATGCTGCATTTCTTTTATTATTCAGATGTGTTTTATTTTCCTCTCAGTCTCCCTCATTGTCTCCTCTCTGCCCAGTAGAAACACTGCCTGCAGTTCAGCCAAGAAGCGTCTGAATTTCTGTCACATGACTACTTCAGTAATGATTTCTCAGTTACATTGAGGAGTGCAGATTTTTTTTTTTTAATGTATCTGATGCAAACAGTTTATTTTAGCGAATTTTTGAATGAGACACGGAATAAAGTGGTTTTGGTAAAATATCTCAATTTTAAGGTTAGATTTGACATTTTCCTGACGGACCAGCACGTCACACATGATTTGTTCAAGCACCATTGGAAGGTCAAAATTTGACAGATTTTTTATTTTTACAGTTTCTGGCTCTGACAAATTGTCCTGTTTTGGTGATTTTTTTTAAAAAAGAAAACAAGCTTTTCTGAGCCAACATAAACATTTGGAGTTTACACAGTTAAACCCGCAATAATTTGTATTTATGGTGTTTTAATGGCTGCAGAAACAGGTAGCAAGCACACAACAGACATGCAACACGTTTTAAGCTGATATACTAAACTTGTTAGCAAACAGCTGGAACATTAACACCCATTTAAAACTGTGTTTATGACCAGCTAACATCATTTAGCTGCTAAATGCTCTATTAGTAGTAGTATTTAGTAGTGGACATAGTGATTTATTTTTGAAAAGGCAATGACAATCCCATTTCTTATTATTAGAAGTCCTCAGTAGTGCTCAGCAGCCTGAAAAGCACCTGAGGTTTCAAATATAAAAATCCTTTATTAATACAGGGATAATCCATGTATCCATGCAATCCAAGTATTAATAAAGGATTTTTATATTTGAAATCAGAGTGGCCTTGATACTTCTCAGCCTGCCGTCTAATACTATGTGCCTCCACTACTAATAAGAACAGTCATTATTTTTTCACCTCTACTTGACCACTGGCCTTATCCTTGAGGAAGCACCTGATTTTGCATTTCCATATTTTTATTCCACCAACTCGAGTGTTCTTGATCCAATGTGGCACTTTTAATTTTTTCCTGTGTTTTTTTTTAGGACAGAAATGTAAAACAGACACATGACAGAATACTGGAAAGTCACACAATGACAAAAAAAAAGAAGTGGAATCTTAAAAAAATGCGGGAGTATAAGGTGACACTGAGTCATTCTCACAACAGCTCATGTTATTGAAGGGAAGCACTGCTGATCTCACTGGCCCGTCATCGACAGAACAAGTCAGAGGTCATGTTTATTCCCGTGGAGTTGATTCTGCAGCCCCGACGTACAGCTGCAGCAGCTCCACGAGCCGAGGAACGAGCTGCATTGCTTATCCGCTCCATTGACCTACATCTGATTGCAGTCCCCCGGGTGGATGGGTGTTCCTGCACCCGTGAGGACACAAAACTGTGGGTTTTGTGTTACGGCCGACTCCCTCTCTCCTGATTTATCAGAAAATGACATCAGATACATGCGACCAGGCAGGGAAGTGGCGATGATCGAAGGATGATGGAAGATCGATGCCAATCAAAAGACGGCGCTGGTGCAATCATTGATCGGGTCTTGTTGGGTGGAATAATCTCCTCAAAGTGCAATAAACGTCTGCTGATTTGACCACTGTGGCACTTTCTAGAGTTTAAATATGATTATTATCTGTGCAACCCTCCCCAGCTAATCCATTCCACAAAGCATCAAGAAGAGCTCCCAGTACTGAACTTACAAGCCTCCACTTCTGTCCTTTATCGTTCTTTCTCTCTGTATTCCCTCGGCCCTCTCTGCACTATCTAATTCAATGCTTTCTGCGTTTCGTATCAGTTTTTTTCCCCTCCTCTTGTAGCTCGTCTCCTGTCTGATACGGAGCCCTCACTGATCCCTGACACTCAGCGAGATAGGAAAGAGAGTGAGGCTTCACAGGCTGCTTATCTTAATTTAAAATCGAAAAGCAGAACTGATGCAAAAGTCGCTTTACTGTCTTACCGGTTCAGTGTGGTTAACTGCAGTAATGTGCCTGCATATGTTTACTCTGCAAGGATCTTGGTACCAATTCCTGTTTCTTGCTATTCATTTTTGTTGTGAAATACAGATGAGGTATGCGTTCAGCAGGTCGTATCTTAAGTTCACACCATGACTAAATGCAATGAAGGGTACATGAAGTACACTCTGCTGTGTTTAAAAATGCCACAGGACAAAAAAAGTTGGAGATCACTGACCTATGTGCTGCCTTTTGGACAGTTTGCCGTGTGACACTGGACTATGCATGCTACTTTAAACAATTGTGACCATGAGTGACCGGACAAACAGGACTGATGCCCTGCGATTTCCCCCTCGCGTCCAGCAGGTCACATCCCAGCCGCTGTGTTCACTTTGTGCTCTGGCAGGCAAAGAAAGAACTCACTGAGATACACAGAACTGCAGGGAAATCGGCTGTGAACTTGACACGAAGCACATCAAGTGAAAAAAGAAGTTGCAGAGGCCAATGAGCAGGGCAGATGAAGCCGTAAATGCCCTCACGGATGAGGTCAAGTCACTCTGAATTAAATCAGAGTGGGAAGAAGATTCCCCTCTTTTGCTGTAAACTTGCAGTTGAATCCAGCCCATTGAAAAGATATGGAAAGTGGAGGCTTTGCCGCCATTATACAGACCATCATTATACTTTCTAATTAAAACCCAGTGAAATGAAAGTGACGTGACCCTCAAAGCAGAAGCGCAGGAGACCTGGGAACTCACCGCCAATGCCAATTAGCTTGTCATAATAATCACATCTTTCACTCAACTTCCAATTTTGGCTTCTGCCTTGTAATTTCCGTCTTGGAGACCATTAGTGACTGACTCTGAATGAACCTCATTATATTGTATTGTGTTTATGTGTCTAAATTGTTGCAGTTTTCTCAGACTGAGACTTCCAACGTCCAGAATTGCTTAATTATGAAGACAGTGGCGGCCATATGGACTTTACTGAAATAATGAGTGTTTTTGGCTGATTCAAGTTTGACTAACGGCACAATTATAATGTGCTTGTGAACATACTGCATGCTGACTGTATGTACTGTATGCTAGAAGTAACTGCAGTATCCTCCTTGAGCTCTCTGCCATCTCTTCAAAGTTTGAAGAGCTGCATTTTAATAAATCATCAAACTACCTGCCTTTCGTCTCGAGTTGTTGTTTTTCTTTCTCAAATAAAAACCTGTGACCTGGATTTTCAGCCTCTGGACTGCAGTGAACACTTATGTTGGTTCATTCAATATTAAAGAACGGTGTCATCTCCATACATTTGGATTCTGCAGTGAAGATACTATGCTGGCAGGTCATTTACATTATACATATATACGTGCAAAAGTAAAAAGGCCCCAGTACACTGTCATGTGGGACACCGTAATAACAAGCATTTTTTGCAATTTGGTAAAAGTTAAAATACATAAAATTAATATCTTTTGTTTAAAAAATCAATCATTTGGATGATTATCTGTCACTATACTGGTATTATTTGTGAAATTATCTACTCTTCCATTAACTTCCCAGTATCTAAGAGCTTCCACCAAAGACAACTTTACATCTCTTTTTGGTTTTTGAGAACATTTAAGCTCTAATCCAAGAGGCTTCTTCAGTAAGTGACTGACTAACGGGGAGTTCCAGATATATACCAGTATATCGTCACTCCTGACTCACACAGCTACCGGTTTATGAATGACCCATTGGCCCCGTAAGTGCCCAATCACTTTCCTCACAATGTGAACGGCTGTAAAATTGACAGGTGAGGGATGATTTCAGATGTTAATGATAATAAAGTAAAAAGACCCCAGTATGCCTCCCTGTGGGACACCATAGATACACAGGGCTCTGTTGGACAGGATAGTTTGGATCCAAAATGATTCAAGCATTTCATTGCAATTTGGTCAAACCAAAGAAGATTTCTGGCTAAAATATTATACAAATTAATACCTTTTTAGAAGCCACACACAGGATGATTATCTGCAGCTCTATTGGTATTATCTATGAAATTATCCTCACATATCTTCCTAGTACTTAAGAGCATCTGTCAAAGGCAACTGGACTTCTCTTTTCAGTTCCTGAAGATGTTTTACATCCTGTCCAAGAAGCTTCTTCAGTTATAGCTGACTGACCAATGAGGAGCTCCAGATATATACTAGGATAATATCATTCCCAACTCACATGGCCACTGATTCATTAGTGAACCACTGGAACATAATTGCCCATTCAGACCCGTTTTCCTCAAGCTGTGAATAGTTGTGAAACTGCAAGGTGGTAACAGTGCTGAAACTTTCTGGGGCAAGATCTCAAGGCTGCATTATAGATACCTGATAAGTGATGTCCTCTATCTAGATATGGCTGCTCCATTAAACATAGATGGCTTCCTTCACTTCTCACTCAAAAAGAGAGGTGAAATGTCTTCAAGAACCGAAAGCGAGAAGCCCAGTTGCATTCTACTGAAGCTTTTAGGGTTGCCATAACAATAACTGCATGACTGAGAGCCTATGTTAACATATCCCCTATAAAGTCTTGGACAAACTGAACAAATATGCCAACAGAAGCAGAATCTCTTCTACTTTGACAAATATGAGGCGAATCCTGCAGCCCACCTCCGGTTTGCTGCAACACTCACACGACATATTCCTCTTGCTGCAACATATATCCAACACATCCTTTTGATCACGGAGTGTCAGCGCTCCACTCCTTCTTTTGTCACATTCCCGCACATGACACTAACTTGAAAGCTACACCGCTGCTTGCTGACACTGCTGCTGACAGCGTTTCAAAAGTCCCACCCCCATCCCAGCATCCACCTGTAAGGTCTGAATCTAGATTCCCCTCGGGAGGCAAATTAGTCTCATCACCTCCCAGTCCCTGCTGAGTTGATGTTTAATGTGTGGGGTGTAAATGTCAAACACCACTGCTGTTCACAGTCTACCTTTACGTAACTACTCTGTGTGAGTTCGTTGACTGAGGTATTTTTAGGACAGCATAATTGTGGGGTGGATTATGTTCAGTTGCATTCACTTCTTCTTTTTTTTTTTTTGTGAGAGTAAAAAGTGTTATGATTTTTACCGCTCACAAGCTGTAGGGAAATGGTGGGGGTGGATTGTGGGTGCACAAAGCAAAGTTCTCCGCTTTGTACACCCACTTCCAGAGCGCTGCTCGTGGTTTGGTTTAGGCAACAAAAAAGCACTTGGGGTTAAAAATAGCGAAGGATTGGTTAAATGTTTAAATCAAGTAAAACAAGTCTTTTCTCATGCTTCAAGTTACTGTTTACTGTTTTAACATTTAACCAGGACCAAAATAAAACAACAATAAAAAGATGTTAATCACGCCATGCTGCGGAGGAACTGCAGATGCAATGTTCATGTCTTCACTACGTTTGTAAAATTGCAGTTTTATGTTTCGTTAAAGTATAATTGGTGGCGAAGATGAGCAGTATATGTGATGACCCTGCCTCCTAGAGGAGCTGCTGGCTGTCTTTGTCTTTGGCCTTAACTACATGTATACAGGTATCATTTGAAAAAATAGAAATAATGGATTTTTCTTGCATTTCGGGCTTCTAGTCCACACGTACACACAGTACTAGGTCACTAGAAAAATAAGCTTTTGAAACTCCTTCCAGTGTGAACATACTCAGTTTGCAGTTGATGTGTAGACAGGGAGAACAGAGATCTTGATTGTGATGAAAGAGTGTTTTATTTTTTTGCATTATATTGTGCAATAGTGGCCAAAATAGTGCTGGTGCTAAACTCGTATAACAGGACTTTTTAATCTTCCAGTGTATTTCGGGACAGAGGCGTGAGAATCAGTCCATATTAGGGGTGCCCCGATGAAGTTATTTCTTTTACTCCCGATCCAGTCCGAGTTATTTAGCATAAAGTACAATTTCCTAGATTATACACAGTTCAAGTATTGTACTTGAACTGTGTCTTCTTATGTTTAATATCAATCAAAAGGAGGCAGGTACTTCTGTGTTGGCCTGCAGAAACTATTGTGGGATTCTAGCTAGTAAAGGAGCACCATGACAAAGACTTTTATCAGGTTAATAGACGTCAGGCCTGCAAACAAATGCTATAATAATCCAGTATAGACAAAGTCAGCTCCTACATGCTAGTGGAAGACCTGATGGCCATTTTTGCGGCTGTTGCTTAGGTTTCCATGAGACAAAAAATTGACGGAAAAACAAAAAAGTCATAGGTGTATTCCCGTACCAATTAGCTAAAAATTCCCATAATCTATATCGATCTAGGGACCAGGCTCAAGACGTCCCTAACGCACATATATTATTCGCCACTTCCTCAATGCACCATTGTTGGTGGCTTACTGGAGCCAATAATGGCTTTTCTCCAAGCCTCTGATTGGCCAACATGGTTTTAGGTTTGAGGTTTTGTTGCCGATGGTGATTTGGCATGCGCTCGAGATTGCTTCAGTTGTGTTTTTGTATTTTCATGAAGATGAAAGAACAAATCCCGTGTGTGCATGTGGACTAGGCCTTCGTGTTTTGTGTTGCAGATACCCAGTAGATGTGATCAGGTCATAGTTGGGTTCTCAGTATAAAAGCACACCTGATAGAAAGCAGACACACTGCTCCCTATGCACCACACTCTCCATTCTTGCCTTGTTTGCTTTCTTTTAACCATAAAACAGTTCCCCAGTTATACTAACACTCATGCATGCATGCCAATACTACTGACTTGCAAATAAATAATAGGTTTCTTGCTTTATCTCTCTCATAGGCCTTCGTTTGTCATACTTTTTGAGCCAATTCTGACATATATAGCCAAAATAAAGCAACTTAAAGGTGTGTTGCGTTCCAGTGAGTCGTGTGAATGTGGAAGGAGACATGAGTCAGGCTGCGATGCTTTATTCACTGAACTTTTTTACATTTCCTCACAGATTGTTGGGGAGTTGGTAATCTGGACTTTCAAGGTCACCTGAGCAGCACCGGCCTCCGATTGTAAAACTGTTTATTACTTTCCACGCAGCCACCAGTACACCTCTTGTTGTATATCCCTGCTCCTGACAGCTCTAATGATTTCTGCCATCCAGGGAAATGATTTTCCTGCGTCCTTTACTTCACTTTTGGGACACACACAGGCACTCGCAAGCCATAAAAGTTAAGCTCTTAAAAGGGCTGATTCGGTCTTCACTTTATGGCATTTCAAGATTGAATTCACCTAAGAGTTGCTATGTAATGTGCTCAGGCTTTGAGATGCCAGTTTTCTGCCACCATCCCATTACAGAGGGTATTTGTATTCCACGCTAAAGGCATAAAAAAGACGACAGCAACACGCCTGTCCAGAAAAACAAACAGTACAAACAGAAATAAAAGCTGCCGGCAGCAAAGTTTATGGACGTGTCTCCCCATCTGTGGGTGTAGCTTCTTGTCTGAGCTGTAACTGTGTGTCATGGTAACACCCAAGCCAGCCGGTTGCAAGTACCAGAAAGAGTTGGTTGGCCTCCAGAGTGTAATTTGCCTCTAACAACTTCCACTCACATGGAAGAGAGCGTCCCTTGGGAAGCCAGACAGTCCTGACACTGACTCATCTTGTGAGCGCATGGGGGGGGGGGGTTATGGGGGGGAGGCGGGTTTTGTGGTTAGTAGGCCAAGTTTAGCGCAGCTCACACCCCGAACTGACTGATTGAGAGAGACAGAAGGATGCTCGGCTGTATGGATGGAGGCCAGGATGGATTTCACGGCCTGTGAAAGCTCCTTTTTACAGCAGAGAATAAGAAAAATATCCAAAAATACACAGTCACAGTGCAGCGTTTGTGCACAGGCATCACATGAGCGTCACATTTCTGCATGACAATGTGTGCTTATTAGGTCATAATTCAGTCACGGCAACTTTTACCAGTCAAACAAACTAAAAAATATATATTTATTATATCATCATGAAAGATATTTCCTCCCTATGTGTGGCTATGCTTTAAAATAACTGCCATGCGCCTTTATTTATTATTTATTCTGTTTCGTTGTCACTTATAAGAGGTAAAATCAATAAAATATTCAAGTGAGAAAATGGCTAAAAATACAAAGCTAAATATTTAATCAAATGCCGCACCAAGCTCCTGAGATACAACACACAGTGTGTGTGTCTGTTATCGAATGCAACTACAAAGCTATTTAAAACAGGTCAAGTGTTAAACTGGAATAACAATCGTCAGGAAGTTGTACTGCTGATAGCATCAAATGGCTTCGCTCCCATCTCTCGGCAGCCCTCCGATCCAATTTGTAGAGCAAAGCCATTGAGACGGCAACACTCTGAGCGAGTTCACTCCACTGTTGGCAACGCTAAAAGGCAAATGGTGAAATACAACAGGGCTAGCCGAGCGGTGTTTGTACAAGGATATGATCCAGTGCTTAGCTGCCTCGTTCACAGGCGCTTTCTCATGGGAAGAGAAGCAAACCGTGCCTCGAGCTCCTTCTGTTCACACTGACTCACACTAATTCATGTAATTTTTTAGTTAAAACTGATCCGATCTCTGCCTCCTGTGCCATCTATTAGGTGATTATCATGCACACTGCGAGGATTATTCCCCACTCATAAATAAAAACAGTCTTCATCCGGATAGCTAGATGTGGATGAGTGGATGAGTGGGTGTTGCGGCATAGAGTCCAATTTTTAAAACTTCCCACCTCTTAAATGCAGTCAGTCTTTACATGAAGTTAAGTGAGCTTGTTTTGGAGTGACGCAGCTTGGTCTGGTTTTCATCATCAGAACGTACAAGGAAGGATCCAGTGTTTGATTTGGAGAGGTGAGCTTAGTGCGACAGTGTGATAACATCTGGACAAATTGAATCTGCATTTCAACAAAAGCAAAATGAACACATTTTGTTTCCCCGGCGGCTCTCAGTTGGTTGTGATTTAGCGAGTCTCCTCGTCCACTTCTTCTCTCATATATCCCACTCTTGTCTTTCCTTTTTCTTGCTGTGACGGTAAAACGTCGAACGGATTTTTGCTTTTCTTGTAAACCAAAAAAAACCCCAAAAAACCCCACCATTTTTCTGTAAGTGGCCCCATTTTACAGGACATATTAGACTCACGTGGTGAGCAGCCAGCGGGACTGCTTGGCCAGCCCCAGACAGGCCAGCAGGCAGATGATCAGGTCCAGGATGAGGAGCAGCAGGTAGGTGAACCACCTGCAGACACAGACAGACCAGAAAATTAGAGGGCTGCTGGTGAAGGCCTGTACTGAATGGTAGTTGTAGTACATTTGGGTCGTATTTTTTGCAGTTTTGACCATCATTTCCAGCAGTAATAACAACTCAGGTAGTAAAACAGTGTATTTATCTGCCTGAACGTGAGCAGCAAATTTCAGCCAACCTTGCTAATTAGCTTAATAAATGACCTTACAATAGTAGCCTCACGTTAAAGACCCCTTTGTCGAAAAACAAATTTTTTATGTTGTTAAGATGTCTATATGGTGTATTTTTTTTATATGCCAGAAGACACATAAAATAAGCGAAAAAAGCAGTCAACACAATCAAGGGTTTCACATGTAACATGAGGAGCCAATTCTGCAAATTTGCAGGGTGGAAGTTTACGTATCATTATTTTCCTTCAGAATTGGTTTCTGGTTTGCACATGTATGACTAAAACACAGCAATATTAAGACTTGCCACAGCAGCAAAGCAGATAGTGCAAACACTCAGGAAATATCAGTAAAAAAAATTAAAAATAAACCAAAAATTTATATAAGTGGAACTTCAGATTGTCACATAAACACTGATCAGCCACAACATTATGACCACTGACAAGTGAAGTGAATATCATTTATCATATTGGTACTATGTGCTGTTCAGCTGGAAAACCTTGGATTTTAACATTCATGTTGATGAGACTTAGACACCCAAATAAGCACTGTCCCAGAACAAACACACTCCCTCATGCAAATGCCAATCCCAAATGTCACTTGCCTACCCCTGCAGGACAATCCACCACATGGCAAAGAGATCAAACAATCAGGAACATGTTGAGGAACATGGCAATGGCCCAAGATGTTGTGATTTGACCTCCAAACTTCCTACACCCCATTATGATCAAGCATCAACAGTACCCAAAGGATCCACTGCAAACGTCCTGGTTCCAGACCCCATAGGACACCCTGAGAGGTCCTCTTGTCCATGACCAATCAGAGTATTGACCACATAAGGGGGACCAACACAATATTAGGCAGGTGGTCAAAATGTTATGCCTGATCGGTGTATATGTCACCGTCAAGCTCTATTATATTGATATAAGTTTCCTTTATATCAGTAAAACTCTTCAACTTAAACCAATAACTTGCAGAAACTGACCAGAGCATGTCCCACTTCTTTTCACCTCATCAGACCCATGCTGTCACCTGAGTGTGTGTGTGTGAGAGAGAGTGTGTGTTCACGCTTGAGGGTAACTACTCCGGTCCAGTTGCCCTCCTCTGTGTAACCATCTGTTATGTGAACAGAGGCCAGTCTGCGGCCGGACACAGCGAACCTGTCCAGATGGTTAATAATGAATAGCTGCAAATCCATATGGCTAAATGTTTCATGCTGCAAGAAGAAAACAAACTGAAGGGATGAAACTATCAATCCATCAGCTGCCATCCTCTATTTATTTCCATCATCTCCCTCTCTTTGTGCATCATTCATCACCCGGGCATCGCTTTGCACACTCTAGTTATCGCTTTCATTATTTCTTTTTCTTGCCATCAGCCTGTATTTCCATCACTCTGCAGAATCCATCCCACATCTCCCCCATCTCTCACGCTCTCCCCTGTCTGATTCTTTTTTCCTCCCCCTCTCTGTCACTCTCTTTAATCTCCCTCACTCCTCTACTTTTTTCCTTCGAGCCCCTTTTCCTCTCTCCCATGCCCTTCTTCCCTTCGCCGCCACCACCTCCTTGCTATTTTCTCCTCGTTTCATCTTTTCCCCCCTTGGCAGGGTACGCTACCAGAGGCTGGGGCATCGGCATGGGAGGCTCTCCGGTGACACCGCCACCGTGTTTGTCTGTGTTAGCCTAATCCAATTAGAGTCTAACTGAGCAAAGCATGGATACACGTGGGGGGTGGAGGGGCTGCATGCATGTATAATACAAAAGAGCATCTCCTCGAGAAACTGTCGGGTAGCAGAAAGCAGGTCAGTGTTGCACGGTTGAGACAATAATGGTAATCACACTGTCTCTAACCTCCACAGAAGAGAGGTCAGAGGTCAATGTCACCAACGAATCTGGAGCCAAATTCTGTTTCTGTACAGTTGACATTCACTTTATTGATAACTTCTGGATGTAGTTACTCACTTTTAATCATAAATGTCAATTATCTCTTTTGTAGGCATTCATTTGTACTCTTTGCAATGCATTTTAATTAAAAACATAGTCATAATATTAGCAATAATACCTTAGAGAAGTGAGAAAAAAGAAACACAGTTGACCAGTTAATAAAAAAATATGATAAAATTCAGAATAATATAGCTCAAAAAAATATAACAGCCTGACTAAAAACCCAATTGAATCCCTCTGAATCCTAAAATTGGCAGGTTTGAAAGACTATTTAAAAAAACAAAAAAACAAAATCATATTATCAGAGGCAGAAAATATAAAAACGGAGAGAATTGTCAGATTTTAAAGTTTCAGACACCCCTTGAATTATTCATCTGTGATGTGCAGTTTTGTTTGGACAATTATCCAAATCGAAGCTTAAAATAGTGATATTTTATCAAAATTACTACATTTATTCTACGTGACTCATTTAAAACATTTCCAAAAATATGGGGGCAGTGCTCAACAGATTCTGTAAAAATATTAAAAAATACCGTGTTCCTCAGCACAACAATTAAGTCGTGACTAACTCCGCTGCGACCAACAGTCACATTGCAAAAAAAATGTTTCGGCTGAACTCGGCTGAACTGCAGGATGTGTATACACAGAGCACAGAGGTGAGAAGCACAGAAACAAACTAAACATGTAAAATACCTACATTATGTAGAGACACAATTACTTCCAGTATTGGTGGACACTTGGAAAAATGTTGTACATGTTGATTTCACGCTGTTTTCTCTATTTCTAGCCATGGTTGTGCTGTTTCCATAGAGATGCAGGACACGTTGGGGTTCAGAGGGCTAAAAATGGATGTTTATTTTAATTTAGGTTTAAATTACAATACAGAGCCAGTACAGACAATTATGAGAGGTCGATCAATTTTAAAGCTTAGCTTCTATGGCAGCTTCTATTCCTGAGCAGCAGAGCTACAAGAGTAAATATCAAAGCTATTAAAAGAGTTGTTAGATAATTAGGTACCTTAAAGTACCTGAGCCTCACAAAGCTTAAGGGTTTCTAGCGAAAATCTTGTCAACATCCCGATCTGAGAGAAAATTAGAGAGTGACGAGAAAGAACAGAAAGATTTTAGCTCTGGGCCACAATTAAAAACAATACGGAGGCTTTCCTGGAAGTAACACTGTAATATTTCGGTAACATTACAAACACTGTGAGCAAGCTTTAAGAGCAAACACACGGCTGCAGACGGTGAGACGACAACACCTCAGCTTTGATGAGTCCAATCAGGAACAACACACACGCCCAACCACGCACAAACTGTCTGCTGGTGTGAGGCTGTGATAATGAGTCCATTAACAGCTTGCAACGTCTGCTGTCCGCTCTCAGTTGCTCTATAGAATAGAGCAACTGATTAGCATGCAGCTATGTGGGGTATCAACCTATCGGCAGGGCAGAGGACTCACATTACAGATCAATACAAACAACACCAGCCTGTGTGTTAATGCACAAACACAACGAAGCCTTCAGAAGAACTGATAGAATTGGCATCGGGCCTGTTTCTGCTCCGAGATGATAAGAGTATGAGCTCAACAGTAATGAGACACGGCCTTGGATAATAGTTCTTCACATACAGTAATTGTTAGCTGCCATTCTCTATCATTAGTGTCTGCGCTTAAAAGGTCTGGTTGATGCAATGATTGCCAAAGATTTAATAGGATGCTTCTATTTTCAAACTTCCCACAGAACTGTGTGTGTACGGGGAGTTTTTCTAATTCACACCAGTGCAAGATACACACACTGTTTCAGCCCATCTGCTAAACGTAATATGACATGTTCAGGTCATTATGTGTCGAAGATAACTACCTACAGGTGAATGATCAATTTCACTATTTGTTCTGATTGCTCAGTGATGCTCAGCAGAGAAAGACGTCTGATATCATTAGTGTGAATGTGTTCTCATCTGGAAAATATATTTATAGATTAGGGATAGACCGATTATCATGGCCGATATTTGACATTTTACCGATTACAGGAGGTCCTTGGTTGACAACGGTCTCGTGTTACAACGTTTCGTGATTACAAACGACTCCCATAAGATACTTAATACTTTTTCGACATAAGCGGTTTTGTTCGTGAATAATACAATACTCACGTGGGTGCGCAGAGCATATTTTCTCATGCACAGAACACAGTCTTGGGGGGAACACTAAGTCAACAACGAAGAAGAACGCGTCACTGAGTTCGTAAAATTTAGGTATAAAATCCGACTTACACTGAAAATCGGCTTACGATGCGTCACAGGAACATTCCTAAACCGAGGACCACCTGTATCAATATCAGTAAATTTATTGACCGATTATTGATAAATTAAATGCTCTACTTCAGGACTGATGCAGCCTCCTCTCTCTGTCTGTCTTCACTCTGTGGTCTCAGAAATGTCTCTCAAGCAGCAAAAACTGAACAAGAAACACAAACCACAAACCAGGAAATTAGCTTCTCTCACAGGGGCTAAAGCTATGCTAACAGCTAGCTGCTAACTTAAAAGGCAGTCACATATTACCCTGAAAGAAAGTCTGGAACTAAGACAGGTAGATCAATTTTATAGTCGAGAAGACAAAAATTATTAATGCTTCAAGGTCTGGACCTTAGTGGGCAATAAAAGTAATGAAACAGAAAAAGGTTATTAAAACAAAGAAGAAACTGAATGTCAGTCAGATGACTCCACATAAATTCAATCACTCCTATTTCTATTTTACATATTCAGTTTTAATCACCCTCCTTATTAATGAAGAAGCCTAGTTATGAATGACAAGTTCCCTGTAATATCATGCTGTTAAAACATTACATTTAATATATATCAACATATTGGTTATCGACCTTTCTTGATTACCAATAACTGGCATCGATATTAGCCCTAAAAAACAACAACAACAATATATTAGTTCCAATTCCTATTATAGATAATCTTCATGATTATGTCATATGTCAGTCTTTTTTTTAAATATTTTTTGGGGAGATTTTTCACGTTTTTATTGACAGACAGGGTGAAAGGGGGTAGAGAGAAGAGAGACAAGCAATAAAGGGTCATGAGCCGGATTCAAACTCATGACTGCTGCCGGCGACCCCACGTGGCAACGCCCCAACTCAGCAAGCTATATGGTGGCCCCTCATATGTCAGTCTTGATCCATCATGGACGACTGTGTATATAAAAAAAAAAACTTGCTCTCATGAAGTTTTGAGAAAAACCCACTTTCCGACCACACAGCCGGGCACATGCATATCTCTGCTCCTCACCTGTAGTACTCTATGTTCGCCGTTTGATCGGCGATGGATGCCAGGTCCACTTTCGCCTCCTCCCAGTCGGGCAAGCCCAGCAGCTGTTTGATCACGTTGTCAGCCATCTGCTGCATGAACTGCAGGGTCTGCACGTAGTCGCCCCGTGTGGCGAAGATCTCGTCCAGCCTGGCGAGGTGCTGGTGCAGGCTGCTCTTCATGTTGCCCATGGTGCCAGTCACCTGGAGGGCAGCAAAGAACAGGAGTCAGGGGGGAAGATGAATGTGAGCGGAATACTAAGTAACGCTACAGTCAGCTGGGGATGCAAGGTAACTAAAAAAACCTTTTTTCCCTTCCAAAATAAATAATGTCGAGCAAGAAACTCAAAATCTTGTAAATCAATGCTTGTAATCCTGCCATGAACTCCTAGAAATCTCATTAACCGTCTGAATGCAATGATGGGCTCATTTTTTCACTGCAACATGAAGTCTTGCCCTCCATGGAAACAGCACAACTATGGCTCGAAGCAAAGAGAACTCAAAAATGTCTTTTGTGCAGTTTAAAAAGCTATAATGCCACAAATTATTCAAAAAGAAAAATTAATTTCTTTGACTGTTTAATTTAGGAAAAATTAAAAAACCTGTAATCAACAAGGACAAGTAGTCATAGCTGAACCAAAAACAGAAAAAACTAGTGGCTCTACATACAATAGACATTTACTACTTACACTGACATAACCTTTACAAACTACTCTGCCCATCATTTCCAAAAAGATGCTTCACCATGCAGGATGCATCTTCCACCAACATGCAGCTAATCTGCATATTTTATTAAATGTTTTACTTTGGTCTCAATCTCTTTCATTGTCCCATCGCTATTCTGTGTAAACACTGCCTGCAGTTCAACCAAATATTCCCAGAACTTTTGTTTTGTGACTGCTGGTTGCATTAGAGTCACTTATGGCTTCTCAGTTACACCAAGAAGTGCATGATGTGTTGATTTTCACAGGATCTGGTGCAAAAGGTGTATTTTTGGCTGATTTTTTTAAATGAGACATGTAGAATAAAGTGACTCTGATGCCAAAACACACATTTAAGGTTCATTTTTCTGACAGGACTGTGCGTCACAGATGAGTAGTTCAAGGACCGTTGTCTCCGTTTCAACAGCTTCTGACTGAGATGGTGTAATTTTGCAGGTTTTTTTTAAAGAGAATGTCTTTTCAAAGGTTCAGAGGGTTGATTTTAAGTCAGGACTGCAGGATTTTTAGGATTTCCTAGACTATATTACCCTTTAATTCTAAATGTTAGCTTATTTAGCTGTTACATTCTGTTTCTTTTCTGTCACTTTTGTCAGTTTTAGGGCAAGATTTGGTTCATTTTCCTGGTGAAACCATACTTTTCACATGATTCGTCTACAAGTGTGTTCATTTTTTTGCTCGTGTCTGAAAGCTGAAAGTCCGATGTTCTCCCTGCTTTAACTAGCTCTGATAAATGGCATAATTTTCATAATCTTCTAAAGATAATATGCCTTCTGAATGCTTCAGAGGGTTAGAAACTAATAGTTTTTTCAGTCTATATTTAAAATTCAATTGTATTACTCTCATTTTCTGCTTTAAATGCACTGAACAGTTGTGAACTCTTCCGCTGCACAGAGGAAAGAGCTCTAAATATAGAAGTTTTCTGTTGCTTAAAGCGAGGCACTGAACCAGCCAGTGGACGGCTGCTGCTGCTGCTGTGGAACTAGTCACACTGGAAGAGTCCTCAGGAAACAGCTGTGTGTGTTTGAACAGGCCTCTTTTCCAGTCTGTTGTCATGAGCCACATTGTGCACTTAAGCCAAGTAATCACTGGGAAGATCAACATGAAAGTCAAATCCGTCGTTATGTGTGTATTGTTGTACGCAGGAAGGAGCTCTCTTCAGCGTGTGTGAGCCTTAACAAGTTTACAGCATGTCCAACGGCATCAAATGAAGCAGGAAATGCAGTCATTCTAACACCATCTAACGCTACTTCCTGATTCT
This sequence comes from Dascyllus trimaculatus, assembly GCA_024666655.1. NCBI lineage: Eukaryota > Metazoa > Chordata > Actinopteri > Pomacentridae > Dascyllus > Dascyllus trimaculatus. Next base: position 8,937,693 of record CM045463.1, on the reverse strand, counting down.
TAGTCACGCTTGGTGCATGGGCCTGGAGGTGGAAACATCTCTCTGTTGGTTGGTTTCGATCTTAGAATATCAAGTCATGACACAGTTTCTTTCTCTTTTTTCTTTCTAAACAGACATTCATGATCCCCAGAATCCTACATCAAATTTCCTTTTGTCCAATACTTTGGTTCATGATGGTTCACAGTTACGTTGCGTGGCTTTAATGCAATATCTTAAAATATTAAAACTATTTATTTTTGTTTATTTATTTATTTATTTGTTTGCAGGCATTCGTGATCTCCAGAGGCTGAATAATACAGACTTTGCTGACCCAGTGACTTGATAAAATTTATTTTTGTCCAGTACTTTGGTTCATGATGATTCATAGTTCTGTGGCTTGATGTTGATAAAACATCTTAAAATATGCAGTATTAAAACAACTTCTTTAGTTTTTTGTTTTACAGACATTCATGATCCCCAGACAATGTCCCGTACTGACCTTGGTGGCCCACTGACTTCTGATCAAATTTGTCTTTGTTGAAGACTTTGGGTTATGGTGGTTCGTGCTTCTGTGAGACAGTTTTGATAAAATATCATCAAATATGAGGTATTACGACCATTTTTTACAGACATTCGTGATCCCCAGAGGCTGAATCATACTGACTTTGGTGACCCACTGACTAGATCAAATTTCTTTTTGTTCAAAACTTTGGTTCATGTTTATGCTGGTTGGTTTTGATAAAACATCTTCAAATATGAAGTATCAAAACAATTAGAAATTTTTAACAGGCCTTCATGATCTCCAGAAGATGAATCATACTGACTTTAATGACCCACTGACTTGATCAATTTTTTTGTCCAACACTCTGGCTTATGATGGTTCACGGTTCCATTAGTCGGATTGGATAAAATATCTTCAAATATGAATTATTAAAACAACTTCCTTTGTTTTTACATACATTCATGATTCCCAGAGGCTGAATGGTATTGACTCTGATGACCCACTGACTTGAAAAAAATTCTTTTTGTTTTACCCCTTTCATTCATGATGGCTCATAGATCTGTGGGTCAATTGTGATAAATAATCAAATATGAAGGATTAAAACTTTTTTTTTTTTTACATAGATTCATGATCCCCAGTGGCTGAATCATAGTCTATTTAATCAAGGACCACCTGCCTTGATGAAATAGACTTTTGTCCAGTACTTTGGTTCATTATGAAATGAATTGAACAAATTATTGAAACCGTTTCTATGGTTTGTTCTTTTACCGACATTCATAATCCCCATAGGATGAACCATGCTGCCTTTGGTGACCCACTGACTTGATCAAATGTTTTTGGGCAATCATTTTGTAGGTCGATTTTAATAAAATATCCTAAAATATAAAGTATTAAAACAATTTTGCTTTGTTTCTCATACAGGCATTCATTATCCACAGAGGCTGAATCATACTGACTTCGGTGACCCGCTGACTTGATGACATTTTCTTTTTGTCCAACACTTTGGTTTATGACGAATACAATACCTGCAGAGCAAATGACACCGCCATCCCGTGAACTTTAAGTTTATTGCTATTTACAGCGGTAAATGTCAGGAGGCTAACACAAGATGCAGTGAACATGTCAAATATTACAGCTGCTCACACCTGCATGCAAGTTAGCATCTAGCTTAAAGCACAACTCCGCCTTTGTAAAGCCTTATAGAGTTGCTGTAGACACGTCATGCTCCATGTATGATGACAATAACGCATGCTATTCTATTCTATTCTATTCTGTTCTGTTCTATTCTATGTACTCTTGCTCATAGGAAATGGATCTATTCAAATCCATATGCATCCGCTAATTAGCTTGTAACACCAAATCACCAGCATAACATACCAGTTTAAACAGCTCATACAGTATTTTAATTTGCCACCTTTCTATTAAAATAATAAGAGACTTTTCTTAATGCTGAACGAACACAGAATCCTAGGTTGAACAGTCAAAAAATAGCATCCTGTGGATTTTAATTAACACTCGTCTTTAACCTCAATGGAAAATATTAATGAGGTCAAGGAAAACAGTGAACCATGGCAACTGTGGAGCGGTGCGGTGGTATGTATTAATGCAATGGCAGCTGTTGTTGACATGCATCTGCAATGGATGGTGCATCGCATTGAATGCACGGAATTGCGGAATGGAATTAACTTTTTCCCCCCTTGTTTGTAATGGATGGATCAGTGCACCTAATGCTAACAAATGTTTAAAAAAAGAACTGTCGCACCTCTCTTTAGCATTTAGAGAGTTGAGCCTGCTATTGATTTTAACATCATGACTGCCACTTAGACAGTTCCAAGTTATTTTATCAGTTCAAAACCTTGATAAGCCAAAAAAGACTATTTAACCGCTTGTGTGTGGTGCATTTAGGTGACTCTTGTCTAAAAAAGGTGTCCAACGGTGCATGAATGCTGAACATGAGGCTGGTCTGTGCTACACATAATTTATTTAAAGGTATATTAGGATTAAATAGCGGGTTTCCAAACGAATACCTCACTAATGAGCCCGATTTGTTTACCTGTTTAAGCCCTGTAATCATACAGCAACTTATCCGTTCCCGAGAGGAAATCCTCTAAGGCAAACAACAAACACAACTTTACAAACTCACTCAATTATTGTGACGCATCACATTTTTACTCTGTTGGCCAAACAAAGTAAAACCACATTATACAGTATGTGTGGAGTAAATATCTCCTGTACAGGCGCTCGCTACCCATCTTCTTGGGCTTAATTACTGTGTGCTTTGCTTGAAGGGAGAAGTTGTTTACAGGGAAACGGCATTCAGAGAGACATCCTGCTATTTGATAATTAAAAAGGGTAATAAATGCTCTCATCCAGCTCTGGGTACTTGGCATTCACAGGAGAGACAACTCATATTGTTGCTGTGTTTGTCAGGGGCAGCGTTTGCTGGAGCCGAGACGAGGAGAGGTTGGGTGGAAGTAATTAGCTGGGTTAGCATTCAGTGTGTGGTCCCCGCTAGATGGCCTGTGGAGGAACTGAGAGAAGGAAAGGAGTGCTCAGTCTTAAAAATGTTATTTTCTTACAACAGGAGAAAAAAATTGGACATATTTCACCAACAAATCACGTTTTTGTCTTGAAATTAGTGTTATTTATGCTGGTCGAGTGGAATGTTTTCTTCAATTGTGTGCCTCCAGATGTAGAAGAAAAAGTTGTTGAATTTACTTTCTTAGAATTTCAACTTCTGGACACTGATCAGGCACAACATTATGACCATCTGCCTAATATTGTGTTGGTCCCTCTTATGTGCTCAAAAATGCTCTGAACCATTAGGCATGGACAAGAGGACCTCTCAGGGTGTCCTATGGTGTCTTTGGGGACTCTGGTTTGTGCAGTGGGGCCTCTGTCAATCAAACTTGTTCCACTGCATCCTGTTGATGCTTGATCACAGTGGGGTGTAGGAAGTTTGGAGGTCAGATCAACATGTTGGGCCATTGTCATGTTCCTCAACATGTTCCTGATTGGTTGATCACCCCACCACATGGAAACAACATCAAACAATCAGGAGATTGTTTGATGTTTTTTCCATGTGGTGGGGTGCATTTTCCTGCGAAGGTAGGCCAGTGACATTTGGGATTTCCATCTGCATGAGGGAGTGTGCTTGTCCTGGGACAATGTTTATTTGGGTGTCTAAGTCTCATCAACATGGATGTTAAAATCCAAGGTTTTCCATCAGAACACCACATAGTACCAACATGATCAGTGTTATTCACTTCACCTGTCAGTGGTCAGAATGTTGTGGCTGATCGGTGTATATTTATTTTTGAGCATTTTTACTAGCTCTTGGTTTGACTCCTTTATTTGTTTGTGTGTTTAATCATCTGAACAATGAAAGGCAAGATATCTTTTTTGAAGATTGCCAAGATTAAACCATTTATTTGAGCTAGAAACTACAAAAACAAAAAAAAAAACTGTCAGATCCTCAGTTTTCTCACATCACTCAAGAAAACTTAACAAATGAAAATCTAAAATTGTGATATTTGATCAAAAATTACTTTACATTTCTGATTTTTGCCACAAAAATGCCACAAATAAACCATTTGCTCTCACCCTGGGCTGAACTGCAGGCTGTGTATAAACAGAGTAGATAGGAGAAAGGTATGGCAACAAATTCATAATGCAAGTTCCATAATATTTATTGTATGGAGAGTCACCATTGTTTTACACTGAAATCTGTGGATACTTGAAAAATCTTATGCATGCTGAGTCCAGGATCTTTCAAGTTTTGTAAAAATAAATATTAAAAGAAATTCAACTTTTATTTATTAGCGATTTATGGCATTATAACTGTGTCATACTGCACAGAAGACATCATTTTACAGAGGTGCAGGACTTTATATTGCAGTGAAAATGAGCCCACAGTGAGTAAAAATATGACTGGGACACAATACACCCAGAAACTGCTCATGATTACCACATGGGAAGTCACGTACACCAAATGTTTGACTTTCAAGTGGAAAAATCAGACGTGAGTTGTAAGAGTCCTGCTGCTAGGCAACAGCAACATGGCAGCCACTGTTAGCATCTACAAGCCATCAAGGCTAAACATTTAGCAAGTCAAAGAGTTGGTAATGCATAGCAGGAAATGCAAAGAAATAATGACAAGGCTGTTGGGAATATCAACATTTTCTGCAGACTTTATAAAATTAGGAAGAAAAATTTCTATGCGGCTACAGTTACAATATATTATTTACCATCCACTAAAAAAAGGACCTCCACAATTTCTGAAAATGTCAGCAAACACATCACAAAAAACTGAAGTCAGAGCTTTTGGAAATTTTCCACTTTTGACGTTGAAAGTAACACAAGAGGCAGGCATTCATATGGACTCTAAACATGACTCCGTGTAAATGCAGCACTGCAGAGACCAAAAAGACCCCAAAACGGCCACCATTCATCCAATCGACTTTAAACTTGACACTGCACTTCTTCGAGGGCCCAGCAGTACACTTGCAAAATTTGTCATTAATCGGATGTACGGTTGTCCAGATTTGCAAAGAACAGACACACAGACACACCGACAAAGACAGAGATTCCTTCGATATTTCATGAGATGTGAAAATGTTACTTATTCTACAAAATAGCAAGAATATAAGCAAATATTGTCTCTCAGGAAAAAGAAATATCCAATATTTAAAGTTCAACATAGTGCCTGAAAGTGATAATATCAAAAAAGAACATTATCTACTGCAATTATCACTTGGATCTGCATTTTTTTTGAACAAACAAACTTTTATGCCATCAGAATTAGTTGAAAGAAATCACACAGAAACCTAACACCTACAGTAGCGGCTTCTGTATTTTACACGACACAAAAGGAACCATAGTGAAGGAGTCAGGAGATCATATTCGGAGGCCTGTCTAGTTTGTTATCTCATCACTCATCAATGCGTCTTCCTTCTTACACTGAACAGATGAAATCACAGATGAGGAATGAAGGCTTGTATCTGATCCTTGACTCCTGTGTGAGAATCTTATCTGAAACGCCCGAGGAGACAGCCAATCCAGCTAATCTCTCCTTCGTCTTGGCCCGATCCTCTTCACCGTTTAAGCGTTTCGCGCTGATCAAGAAGATACGATTCCCAGTTCTCAGTCTTTATCGCAGTCTGATGCTTCGAGGGCACGGAGGAAGTCTTCTTGTGCATCGCATCTTTTCGAAACAAACAATTTATAGAGTTTGTCGCAAAGCTGTTCCATTCATTTCTCCAAGCCAGAGCTTGAAGAAGGAACAAAAAAGCCAAAGAAACCGGAATAAATGACATAACTGTGACAAATGGCAAATAGCCTTGGGCTGAAATAATGACAATGTGGTGCCAAATTTCAAATGCAGATTCTAGCTTGAGGAAAGGAAATATAGATCAGTGGGCATTATGTAAAGGTTCTCTTTGACGTGAACTTGTATTTATTTTGAAGCCCCTAAAGCAGAAAATCTTGGTATTTATGAATTATGAATGCACATAGGCTTAACATCAACCCCTATGCCTGTTGGGAAAACTTTGCGTTCACATTTAAAACCATAATAAGACAATTATTATTCAATAAGAAATCCTATCAGACCATTTTTCCCTCCCATCTGAGAGTTAATATAGCAAGATCGGGATCGGAAATAAACTCTCTGTAGAGGAGCCTGTGTGCGTGTCTTGCTGCAAACATTAACATACCAAGTACTGAGGTACTGCAGATTATAAATACCACTTCCTACGAATCGGAGTTCTATCTTTGAGCCTGTTGGGGCTGGTACACGGTCTCGGAGGAAGTGATGCCTCAGAGTTTGGAGCACGAAACAAGAGAGAATGTAAAAGAACATTTTTTAATTGAGGAACCAAACCTCCTGGAGTGTCTCCGCTTCGGAGTTGGAACATGCAATTTCATGCCATGTTGTTATTCGAAAGTTGCGAATCACACTCGGAAGATTGTTGCCAGATTTAGACAGACAAATTTTTGCGGTGTGATTTTTTTTTTTTGTTTCTGGGAACTAAGTTTTCATTTTGACAACGTCCAAGAATCACTTCAGCTGCACTCCCATAAAGGCCTGACAAATGATGGCCGATGATGGTATGTTTATAAAAGTGAAACAATGGATCGGGTCAGATAAAGGATTAAACCTTTTTCCCCCTGCTCTAACTCAATGTGTCTGCCTGATAGTGGAGAGAGTTTATTCAATTAAAATTGAATGTGGGAGCTGGAGCGTGAAATGGAACATGGGTCTGAAGTGCCTCGGCAGCTCGGTCACAGTCAGAGATAGAGGCCATCCTCACCGCTGGGTGACGGAGCTCAGCAGAACGTGTCTTTAAAAAATATATCTCTTCAGCCAAATGCTGGATGATCGCAGAGCTCTGAGGAGGCTGCCCTGCAGGATGGTTTATAGGTGTTTATGGGTTTGTTGATTAAACACAGTGCATGAATTAAATGATTTTGGAAAACCACTGGTCAAAACAGTTTGTTGGCTAAAGGACGGAGATAGAACTGTGTAAAGATAGTTATGTGAAAGTAAAGTTTTGTCAAACACAACCAGATAAGAGTAGTTCAACAGCCCTCTAGAGAGAGACACAAAGGGGATACATTTTTACCCAATACATACTAACCTGAACCTTCCCCAGTTGATTTTTTAGCATTTAAAGTTTCCTGAAATGTTATCTTTTTCTCATTTTCTTGACGTATTAGAGCTAGAGGTTCTTGCAGAGTGGACTTATCTATATCTATTTTTATCACCCCATAAATTAGAAAAATATTGTAGACAGCCAGAAAAAAAAATATATTTTCACTGTGTTTATTGGAATAAAATATCCGATAAATCATGCTATGGCTGATAAATGAATAACCTTTGTAAAAAACGTTAAGAGATATAAATAAAACTGGAAAGTTTAGTGTATTTAAGTTGCGGAATTTCTGTCGTAGACTATGAAAAAGTAGCTCATTTTGAGAATATGCACTGTAAATGAAATCTACAGACACAAAAAGATAAAGTGTAGCAAAAATAAACACCTAAATGTGTATTTTAGAGGTTTTCTTTCCATTAACCTAAAAGGAGGCATGTTAAGGAAGCAAAATCTGTACAGTCTCGCCTAAGACAGCGAGAGCCATGTGAGAATAAGAAAGTTGGCAAAAGTCAAGTGGACCACAATCGCCCAAGGCAGAAGACATACTTTCTACTATCCAGACAACTGAGAAAAAGATTGTACCTCTTCTCCTAACATCTTTCTCTCTTTTAAGAATCACTAGTGGCCTAAACTACTACAAACTGTGGGGTAGAGCAGAGATGTCCTGACATGGTGTCTATTTTCAATCCCGAACCCCTTTACAAGTAAGCTCAGACTTTCCTTTCCTTTGTCACGTCTTCCAACTCTTCCTGGAGGTTTTCAATGTATTCTATCTCCCAAAGGAATTGCAACACTGTCATCTCTTCCTCTACATCACCCTAGAGAGGTACATTTGGAGCGCAAAGTAGCTCTTCGTCAGATTTGAACAAATCTAACACTGCTGGCCTTTTCCAATTTGGATACCTATACCTGGAGGCCTGCGGGAGACGGCCTAATCAGACACCTCAGTGGGCCCTTTTCAGTGCAGTGAAAGAAAGATTCTGCTTTCAAGCTGGATGTCTAGAATCCTCACCGTAGCCCAATGCAAGAGCCAGAACACCCAGATTTTTCCCTTGTTTTTATCAGCAATGTCATTCTTTAGGTCACTAGCTGAGGTTCATAAGTATAGTTGAGGCTGGGACATAAATTGACGGGTAAATCATCACATCGGGGCATCAAAGCTGAAGACAAGGCACAGTTATCTTCTCCTTTTCATACGTCTGGCAAAGGCTTTTCTGCTGCACGCCTGCAGCTCACTTTGACTCCTGGTTTAAATCTCAGTGAAAGAAGCAACATAAATAAGCTGAAGGCGACTATATCCAGTAATGAAGCGAGGTGGACCCCGCCACCGTGTCTTGAGCGACATCAAAGAATGTAAACAGTGGGGTTAGCTGGTCATGTGGTGGTGAAATATGATGCTGAAATAAAAATCAACACCGAGCCCGTAGGTATCTACAGCAGCACTCCAGTTAACCCCTTGCAAGTTGCCATAAATCTGGCTTTACTGTCTACTCGACTCAGTCTGTTGATCTCGCACTCTACCTTATCCTTATTCGTGAACAAACCCCCATAATACTTGAACCCCTCCGAGGAGTGCTATTTCTTCTGAATTGTTTGGTCTAGACACAGAAAGCGCGACGGCTCAGTTGCTAAACACTACATCACCGTCACTGAGTTTATGAGAAGTCTGAATGTTTACACCTGATCTCTAACGTTGACGTTAAATATCAAGGAGGTATACTAGGAGTTTATCGTGGTAGAGTCTTCATATCGGTCTGAAATAAAACTAAAGATCAATACCTGATACTGTGATGGAAAATTTCCTTTTATCATTCATCATGCCCTTTGCACACACAGTTGCACCCACACAGTTCCCTCTGTTCACACAACTGAAGCAAACCACAAAGCCTAGCCAAAACCACAAGAACTTTCAGACACCTCACATCTAGTTCTTGCTTTCCGATAAGCAAACAGTCCCTATGTCTGGTCTGTTTCCCCTAAACCTGGTCAGGTATGCTACTCACATACAAGTATAAATATATCTTGCTTTCTTCTTTTTGTTGTCTGATAGTTTTGAAAGCTGCACTGATCCAGGCTCGAGTGTGATTCTGCTCTCAAACTTTTAATAAATACTGAAAGACAAATCATCTGTTTTCCTTCTCACCAAGTTCATTTCCACCACAGACACCACCAACATACATGAATATAAAAGCTTAGCCAACAGAAGCGCTTTTGTATGATCGTGGCATCTTGTACCAAACCTTACTCCATTTATCCATTTTCTTCTGTTAGATACAGACTGCAGTTGCAGCAGGCTAAGCAGGGCATTCCAGACGTCCCTCTCCCGAGCAATGTTTTACATCTTGGGATCCCAAGGCGTTCCCAGGTCAGATGAGATATGTAATCCCTCAAGAGAGTACCGGGTCTACCCCGGATTCTCCCCCTAGTTGCCCAGAAGGCCTCCAAAGGAAGGTACACAAGAGACATCCTAATCAGATGCTCGACCCACTCAACTGGATCCTTTCGACGCAAAGGAGCAGGGACTTGATGAAGAAAAAAACATCCCATTGCTGTTTTTATCCAGAGGCTAGTATCTACATGCCAATTTGGTAATCAAATAATGCCTGGAGACTCTGCTTTGCTCCCTAGTGTCACTTTCTGGCTCCATCATCCTTTTGGCCTGAATAACTGTCTCTTTGACCCCTTGGTCCAATCACCCCTTGGACCCCTTGTTCTCTTACCTTTTGTCATTGACTACTGTATTTACATACTTTCATCTCTCTACTCATTGACCATCTGTATAAATGTTGTACTCTGTCAATCTTCTGGGTTGGTTTGCCTTCACAGACTCGCACTCTGTGTTGGTAATCCTGCCATATGCCGGAATGCCAATGAAACACCCCACTACAGCAAACTTCGGATGAGAACTATGCGTGAATTTCTTCAACGGACTCTACTTTGAGCTCCCTCTGGATGTTTGAACCCTTAGAAAAGAAAAGGAAAGAAACCTTTATTTGTCACAAACACATTTTTACAGCGTTGTGAAACGTTTTTTTCGCATATCCCAGTTGAAGTCAGAGCGCAGGGTCAGTCATGGTACACCGCCCCTGGAGCGGGAAGGGTTAAGGGCTTTGCTTAAGGGCCCAACAATAGCAGCATTAGGGTTTGATCCTCTGACTTTCTGATCAGTAGCCCAGAAACTTAACCGTTGCACCACCATCAACTGGTAAATCTAGAACTTTGCTTTCATGATTAGATCCCTTTTCAACAAGGTAGTCCACTACAACACTTGCATTACTGCTAACGATGCACCAATCTGCCTGTCCATCTCACAGTCCATTTACCCATCAAGATCCCAAGATACTTAATCCTTCACTTGGGGTAGCAATCTACAGAACTGAGAACAATCCTGAACACAACCTGCAAACACCAGCCAGCAGTTGGTCAACAGCTAAATACATAAAATCTGAGTTTTTCACTATCTATAGGCAGTAAATAAATCAATTTGAAGACAATAACCAACAGACTTCTAAACTATTTTTGCAATGCTGATATAGCTTTGCTTGCAACATTTCTCCAGGAATAGTTTTAGTGCAGTGAAGCTTCATTTAATGTGGCGTAAATACTAGTATAGCTCAGCTGACTACCCTTTCCAAGTAGCTTGTCCAACACTGTGGACAGCCTTCTATTTTGTATAATTAAACGGTGTGGAAATATGCATGTTTGTAATTATGTAGTAGGCCAACGTCCAGACCGTGTTTGAGCTCCAGCCAAATGCTCAGCGACTGACCCAGACACTGACCTAGTCCACCGGGTGATCACTTGCTGCCAGAACCTCTCACAACACCCATTTCCAAACAATAAAGTTATTATTAGTGTGGCTAAACACTTCAAATGTCACATCAGTCCCATTACATCATAGGTGAAGCATCCCGGCTGACCAGCTTCCAGCTTTAACAGAACTGTTTGAAAGTATGTCTTTCAGTGTAAAAGCGCTTTCTTTAAATGACAGTCTCAGTGTGTGTGCTTCTGTGCGACTGTGTGTTCATAAAGACATCATAAGCATATATTCCAGACCGTAGCTAATCAAGATCTCAACAGGAGCAGAGAGAAAAAAGCACCTGCAGACAAAGAGTCTAACTCCCTTCCTTTTTCTCGCTTGTACTGCGAGCTAACTCGCTTCTAAACGTTCTCGGAGCCGGGCTAAAAGGCATTTGTGTGGGCCAAAGGGCAGTGAGGCCTTCATTGTCAATGTTTTCAATACCGATTTCAATCCTGACTCTGCCAATCAGACGGGTCTGCACTGCTCCTTGTTCTTCCCAATCAAAGGCTTTTGTCTCCTGGGCTCATGGTTGATTAGGTGGGGGGAGACTGGGAACTGTGTGCGGCACACTGGGCTCTTTGTCCTGCTCAAGAATTAGACTCCTTAACAGTCTATAGCTGTGTGCAATGAACTCACTCATGCGCGCACACACACACACACATCGGTACTCACTCTCATAAGATGCTAACATAAAGGCCACCATGTCCAATTATGTGTTTGCACGAGTTCACACATCCCAGAGGAGCGCACTGACAAGCTTTTAGATGAGCTATATGTTAATGATTTCTCTCCTCGTGCTAATATGACTTTGAGAAATGAATGTGGCCGAGCGCTCCGCAAGATTAATGGGAGCAATATCAAGTCAGAAATGGCAAAAACATACATCTATCTCTATACGTTACAGTAATACGAGCTAGAAAGTTATATCGGTGAAATCAAAAATGCCAACATGTTTATGGTTCATGCTGGCTGGTTAATGCATGTCAACTAATCCCAAGTGGGGAAAATGTAGCGGCTCGACTAATCTTCCAACATCAGTAGTCACAGAGTTCTTACATGTTTCCAGTTTAAATTATTTATAAAGAGCATCTATCAGAGCCTGGCAGCTACTCTCCATTAAAATCTGAGATCCCTCATCACCAGCATAAGATGTCCTCACTTGCCACAAAATAGTGCAGCTCTAGAGTGTCCTGTGGGCTCAATACTCTCTCAGCAAAGTGTTTATTACCGAGGCCATGTTGAGTCACCGAGCTGAGTGGCTCGCATACCACCACATTAATCTCCATTAACACAGATGGAGACTTAATCCCTACTCTTCGACAGCAAGTCACCCCGGGTCTCCGACTGCACGGGCGCAATCGCAGGATAACTGTTGGTCACAAACCACCGAGGTGAAGACGCACAGCTGAGGTTTACTAACATCACATTCATCAAAGTATAAAAGAGCAGCGGAACTTATTATTTTATCACCGGTGATTAAAATGAAAAAATTATGGCTTTCAATATTTGTGCTCTTACATTCAACCTTCTTGACAAGAATATTAAATCGGCTGTGGCTCAAGTGTTAGAGTGGGTTCCTTAAGAAAGACACTGAACCTTAAGTGGCTCCCAATGGCAGGTGAGCATCTTACATGTCACCACTAGTGTGTGAATAAATGTTTTAATTTGGGCGGCATTATATTGGAAAAACCTGAAATTACGATACTTTGTTTGTTTGAGATATGGAAAAATACAGTAATTTTCACCAGATTGCTTTGTTTGGGAAGAAATAATCAAACAAATTAGTTGCATTGGCCCGTGTAGTGGCAACAACTGCAGGGCACAATGGAGTACATGTTTTTGGTATCATATCATCTTTTTATAGCCAACATTTTCCCTATAATGGACTATAGCTGCAGAATTATGGCCACAGTGATACACACAATTATCTTGATCTATATTGAGATCACTATTAGCCTAGACACTGATCAGGCATAACATTATGACCACCTGCCTAATACTGTGTTGGTCCCTGTTGTGAAAATGCTCTGAACCATTGGGCATGGACATGAGGACCTCTCAGGGTGTCCTATGGGGTCTGGAACCAGGACGTAGACAGTGGATCCTACTCTGGCTTGTGCAGTGGGGCCTCTGTCAATCAAACCTGTTCCACTGCATCCTGTTGATGCTTGATCAGAATGGGGTGTAGGAAGTTTGGAGGTCAAATCAACATGTTGGGCCATTGTCATGTTCCTCAACATGTTCCTGATTAGTTGATGTTTCTTCCATGTGGTAGAGTGCATTTTCCTGCAGGGGTAGGCCAGTGACATTTGGGATTGGCATTTGCATGAGGGAGTGTGCTTGTTCTGGTACAATATTTATTTGGGTGTCTAAGTCTCATCAACACGGATGGCAAAATCCAAGGTTTTCCATCAGAACACCACATAGTACCAATATGATCAATGTCACTCTCTTCACCTGTCAGTGGTTTTAATGTTGGGGCCTGATTTTAGAGAAATTTTGCACTTGCTAATCTGCATCAAAACAAGACTCAAGATATGGTCCTACTTCATTTGAATTCATAGCATCTCCTAAAAGAAACATATTAATAAAATAGTATCCAAAGTGCCTCACTTGCTGAACATCTGCTTATCAACTGACACAGCAATTTACTGATGTTCCCTAAATACTTCACATGCATGCTACAGTTGAAGCTAGCTTGGCTGCTGTGCAGACAGAAGCCTCTAGTCTCCCCAATCAGTTCCTGCAGCACATCAGCTCAGATATTTTACCCAAATTAAAACTGAAGCATTTTAAATGTCAGTATTGCAGGGGAGCATGTACATTTAATTGTGATTGTAATTAACATTCCATCAATGTTGCAATTCTTTTCCGCAACCAGTAGTCAGTAGAAGTCTCAAAACATGCACCTTTCAAAGCAAGTACTTTGGAGCAAGTCCAAGCCAAGTCTCCATAGTTCTAATTAGGACTGCAAACCAAAGCAAGTCTTGGGTGACTGGCATCGTACCAACACATGAAACAATCTATTCGGCACGAGGAAGTAAAGAAAAAATCTGCACATTATCTGTAGAATAACTAAGCCAGCCACAGTGCACTCAGTGCCCTCTGCCTGTAAGTCTTACTAGTCCAAACGAGCTATAAATAAACATAAAAGCTAGCATTTGCAGCATATTAAATCATTTTAACTTCGTTATTTCATTTTGCAATTCCCAATGCAATATAATTTTTCCGTTCTGCTACTGACATACTGGACCCACCATCGACGCTGTAGCTGGATGCGCCTGCAGTTATGAAATGACTATAAAACCAGACATATTGAAGTATACTAAATCAGATACGCTCCCACACAAAGCCTGAAGCGTTAAAACACAAAAGTTGGCAGAACATTCCTATACAGAAAAGTTAGTCTGGTATTTTCAGATGAGACGCCGTGTTGGTTGTTGAGCGGTTTGCAATCGATTCAGTGAATTCATTCATTCAAAATGCAGCTCCAATGAGGAGTTGATGAAAGGTTTAGTGAAAGAAAATGTTAAATACGTTGGACTTTGTAGTCTCCATTAGATTGGGTGAGTTTGAAGTTGTAAAAAAAGGCCCGGTGTTGTCAAAAACATCCAGTTTTTCGAAGTCTGTACCTTCTGCCACCAAAAACAAGGGATTAGTCCCAGGAGACTATTGACTTTTTCCTCATTATCAAAGTAACACCGGCAGTTGTCCAACCATCGAGGATTTGGTCAGACGAGAGCAAATCGACCGAACAATCCAGCTGGAGACTGCAGCCACAGTTCCAAGTCAATTACCTTTGGCGTCCTGACTATTAAATTGACGTAGCACTTGTTACTTTCAATGCCGTGTTAACAGTGTTCTCTACATTGCCGCAGTCTTCTCATTGTATGGGAATCACAGCAGGCTTCACGTTGCTGTCTTTTTCATTGTTTTTGTTGTTGGATTTCAAAGGCCAGAGTTTGCTTTCAAGTCTAAAAACTCCCACATTCTGATTTTTTTGCGACATACGACTGAGTAGTAAATGCCTCTAATGACTCGGCAGCGCTATAGGTCGTCGAGGCTGACAGGTAGTTAACTTTACTTAAAACTGGTTTCCACTTCTATAAGCTTGACGGTTTGCTGAAAAGGAGAAAAATGCCTTGTCATTACGGTGAAATGTGCAACAGCGAGGGGTGCAGGTAGAAACACAGAAAAAAAAAAAGGAAACCATCATGTACTGAGCTGAAGCGAGCACAACTCTTTGTTATGTGCTGAGACCACAGAGGTTGGGAGAAGGTGGAGCTGTGTGCGAGTGAGGCTGTCAATTTGTGTGTGGTGGTAAAGCGCTATAAAAAGACCAGAAAAAGACATTTAAAGGCATACTAAATTGAGTCCTCTGGGCTTTTCCTCCCCTCTGTGTGTCTGTAAATACATCACAAGCAGCGTTTTTTAAAGCCAGGGTTGTTTGTTTTTCTCGCCGGATGGGCCGCTCTTTAACAAACTGTGCGATGAAACGGCACCGATTCGGCTCGTTATGCGATGATGAGGAGGCTTCTCGTTCCACCTACCAGGCTGTCCACTCCGCCCAGCGTGTGATTGGCGTTGTACAGGGAGTAGGTCAACTGGTAGACGCCGTCATTGGTCTCGCTGTTGCCATAGAAACCGACACCCACGGCGACGCTGCGGAGAGAAGAAGCATGGGGGGGGGGACAGGTGAGCCTTTTGTGAAATTAATGAGAGGAGCAGGGGGGACGACATCAGAGCTGACTTCGGCTGAGACACGTCCTTTATATTTTTGATATCAGAACCCCCCCCCTCCCCATTAACAAGCAACCAACAACATAAATGCAACTGCAGGAGGAAATACCCTTCCTGCAAGGAGGTTGCGCAGCAGAAATCGGCACCTACACAACATTTTATGAATATTTCATGTCTTTTCGGGGCATTATCATAAAGCAGTATCATCAATTTCTCCATCAGTGCAGACTTTGAGAAGACACAAAAGTAATGAGGCGCTTTGGGACCGTTTCTAAAAGGAGGCAAAAGCGTTGTTTAGTCCATTCAGTAGTTAATCGTCTAGACAAACATGAATCCAAACCATGGGAGTTTCCACGTGTGTCTTGTGGGAAGGCTGCCGGAGATATGAAATCGGATTCTTGTGTTTCTCACCGTGTCCGACTCTGACGTCTTTCAGTTGCTTTAAAAACCAAATAAAGACAAATATCTGAAATCCCTCTCCACTTTTTAATCCAACTTCTGTGTGCAAACGAATGCATTGTATCCAAAAAGGATCGAAGCTGCAACAGATTAAAAAAAAAAGGCTGTTTGGATTTCCGAGTTAATTTATGTAAACAAGACTATTTGAACCAGAAATTATACAATACAGGGTTTTGGAACGCGTGTGCATAATTTTAACAACCACTTTTGCATATTCAGCCATCCAAGGATTTAATTTGTTCAGCTGGAGCTTCGACACAAACAAAAAAAAATAACCACCCAAAAAAAGAAAACACTGTAAACACACACTTTTAAGTGGTCTCTCTCTGGGCAGCACTTTTTCCTTAAGTGCTGTCATATTGTGCTGCCACACAATGCGATCTGAGGGCAGCTGCACAGTTGCTGTCAACATAAACGCCATGAACGGAGCTGACATCATGACACAGTGTCTCACAATGGACTCTGAAGGTCCTGGACGAGAGTCTGCTGCAAAGATGCCCATCAGAAACTGAAGGTCGCAGGTCGCAATGGTGAACAAAACACAAACAGATGCCTGAGTTTTCTGCAGCATTTTACACAAAAGTCAAGCTCCCTCACCTGAAATAAAGACATCAGAGGAACTTTCTCCACTTCTCTGAACTAAAACATGAACTTTTATGGAAAATAAGTCACTAAACAACAGTCGCAACCATAAAGTTAATGAGTGAGGATTGTATTTATTCATGCTCAGGCATCAGAAGTGAAAAAATGATGTGAAAAAGTGAACAGATACTCTAAAAGGGGTTGTAACTCATGATTACATTCGCTGTGGATCAGTTCTTTCAATTAATTGATCAGTTGTTTGGTAACAAAATGGTGAAAAATGATGATCAGTGATTCCCAAAGCTCAAAATGACATCAACAACCCAAAGATGTCCAGTTTACTGTCGTAGAGGAGGGAAAAAAACAGAAAATATTCACTTTAAGAAGCTGGAAACAGAGAATTGTGACATTTTCCCCCTAAAAAGTTCCTAAAATGGATTAATCTGCAATCAAAATAGTTCCAGTAATGGATGCTAATGGATTAATTCATCAGTCGTTGCAGCTCTTTACTGTATACAATCAGGACTTAGAAGCTAACAGGGCTTAGCACATCTGCTAACATGCTCTGTGGAAACTGTGGCAGTAACATGCAACATAGCAGCACTAAATTACATAAAAGCATGTTGGGCAACTGCAAAAGTTTCAGTTCTCCTTGCAAGCAGTTGTGTGAGTACTACCTGACAATCACTTCCCGTTCAAAACAGGGAACAGGTACTTTGTCACTAAAATACTGTCCCACCACAAAATGTGCTCCAGATGAAAACCAAGGTCAGGTCAGCACCAAAGGGAAGGTAAAGCAGGAGACAACCTAATTGGGATTCGCCATGAGGTCTAAATCGCACATTTATTCTTATTACTTTCAGTACGTACTGCAGCTGCTCTCGGAAAGTATTAATAGTTTCGTGAAGTATGCATCTAATCTGGACATACTCATAATATTGCACCGTCGTAATCTACAGTGTGCAATGAGCTGTCATCTGTTTGTGCGTTCAGCTCTTTATACTCGCGTGATAAATGCAAGTAATTGTAGTAGGACATCCTGGTAATATATGCATATTGTACTAGGTAAAACAAATCTTCTTCTTGCATATTACAGTGTAATAAATCAACATTTTTCAACAGTTTTTATCCTGATTTCTTGAACAAATTTTATTATTCACCAGATTTCTCCATTTTGTTAAATTACATATAATAACTGGTAAAATCACAGAAAAAAAGGATAAATTTAGTTGTTAACCATAAAAAAAGCCCAACATTATCAATAATGTCCACATAAAATCAATGCTTGACTGTAAAACCCAATTTTTACTGTATTTAAATCAGAAAAATATTATTTTGCACATATTTGCACTTATTTGAAAGAAAAATATGTATATTAAAGATGTGTAAATTGTAAATTATTGTTAACGATTGTTTTACAGAAAAATGTCTGCATCAAAAACCTCTATTTATAAAAAATAGTAGTTTCTTCTTTGACAATGTGTGACCACAAAATTACAGTTAAATTGTATCTAAATCTGCTAAAAAAAAATGAAATTAAATCAGATTTATGTGTGTAGCACATTTGAAAACAACCTGACTTGAGCAAAATGCTGTATGTGTTATGAGCCAGACAGTAAAAAAAAAATGTGGAAACATCAAGACAGGATAAAACTTTAAAAAATCATTAAAAAGCTAAATTTAATAGTATAAAATACCAAAACTGGCAACTTTTAAGATCAAATTCTAATTTTTTTTTTTTTTTTATCGTAAATATTAAGACCATTAAAAGCAGCCAAAAGCCATTGAAACACGTAAGTTTTAGTCCTCTGAGCACTGTGGGAACAACAAATATCTTTATTTTACAGATATTTTCCACTATTTTCACCATTTTGTACAATTTTTAAATGTTATAGCATATTACATATTTTTTTCTGTCACTCTTGCTACCAGATTTTCAGTGTTTCTACAGGATTTTTTTTTGGGAACACACCCTTACGTCGGTCTCCTTACTCTTTAAACTCCCACAGACTCCTCCCTGAAGCTCCGGATAAATGCTAAACAGAAGAGAGACGCTATAAATCCGCGGCCCACGGAGCTTCCTGCAACATTAACCTGGAATCCCTAAAATGCGGCGAAGCTGTTAAGTGTCGAAGCTGAGTGCAGGTGGAGCAACAACAACAACAACGACGACGAGGGGCGATTTTCCTAATTAGTACAACGAGGACAGAGTCTCATTAACTGACCCCCTGCAGATAAACCTCCCACTTGGCAGGTTTTAGTCCAGAACCATCAGGGGAGGAGGATGTGAAGAACGAGGGTGGGGGGAGGAGATGCATTAAAGTCAGAGAAAACATGAATAAAAGCATCATTTTGAAGACAGATGGACCAAAAAGTGATAAATATAGACCACACATACCGCATAAGAGCAGAGTTTACCACAGATAATATAACACAAAAGCAAGATATTGGCACAAACACTGCAAGGACCAACACATTTAATAATAATCCTGAGATGATATACTGTTACTTGTTGATTTTTTATATTATTTTGTTCCTTGCCACAAAATATACACTAACATATAATAACCTTGAGACCACAGGAGCTGCTCTTCTTTCATCTCTTTGCGTCTCTAATAGCAGGAAATCCATTAAGGCGGGTGCAGCTGGACGCAATTAAAAAATACTAATATTCTAAGGGGGAAAATCTGATTTGATGGAAGCGGGAGGACAAAGGGAGAGTATCCTCTGTGTGTGTTTTTCAGCCAGCTCCCTTCAGCGCGTCTCCTTGAAATATCTGCGGTCTAATTCAAAGCGAAGGAGTATCGTAGACTTGAGCGGGCATCTACTGAGCAAAAGTCCGAACTGTCACGTTGATGAATGAAAAAGTGGATAAAAGGCAGTGATGGGAACAAAAAAAGAAACAAAGGAAAAGAACGTCTCCAGCCCTGCAGCAGAAAAAGGCCGTCGGCTACTTTAAATAGACTCTGACATGTTTGAATATTTGAGATTTTGCCCCGGAATGGCAGCTTTGAATCTCCCGAGATGACAAATATAGACTTGATTTTATATTTTCTTCCTGCCCTGCTGAAGTCACCTCCCAAAATGCCCCGAACGTGCCCCATAAAAACGCAAATAGCTCCCGTCTGAAACTTTTCAAGCGTGCATCTCCACTTTAGAAAACTTCCTGCAGGAGAACCAATTTAAGGCCCGAGATGCAATAAAGTTAGAAATTCAGGCGTTCAGTTTAGAAACACTGAAGTCGGTGCATTTTTATTGCGGATAAATATTCCGTTGAAGCCGTGTGTTCCAAAAACGTTTCCTCTAATGGATTCGGGCGCTGGTATCATCTCTCCCTCGTGTCCCCCATTATCATTCCCGCTTTCCAAATGGCAGCAAACATATTTCAAAACAGACAAACAAATAAATAAATATTTCAAATTTCCAGGAAAGGAGTATCATTTTTTGGTGATCCATTTACTTTATGGCTGCAGAGAAGCTGCTGTCATTATGAAAAAGATTCAGCAGCCTCACAGATTGGAGACTATTGGCATTTATATAATGCATTTTAACCGCTATGGTCTAAAGGTGCTGGCAGCGCACAGAGATCCATAAAACAGTTTAATACTGAACAAGCCTTCAAAGTAAGACTACACTGTAAAAAGTGGATTTGAGCTGTTATTGACATATTTGATGATTGCAGTCTACTTTTCTGGATTCTATCAACTTGAAATTACACTTTGTTCCTTCAGTTAGTATTCTGATTGAAAATAAAAGAGCAAAATTTAAGTTTATTCCTTTAGCAGTGGCCATGTGGTGTTCGAATTCCTCTGCTTCAACTCAATCGCTATCTTTTTTTTGAGGATTACAGAGTAAAGAAAAGGCCAGAGCAGCAGAAGTGTAAAGAAAAAAAATCATGTTTTACATTGTAAATATGGGTGAAGCAAATGCTTAAGTTGCAGCAATGCTCATTTGAGTGGAATCAAATTACTGACGTACATGCAAATGAAGCCAGTAGCAATAATATTATTTGTTAATTTAAATAAACTTAAATCAACTGTCTGCTACCAATACAAGCAATTCATCTAATTGGTCTTTTTTTAGTGTACCAGTGAATCTGTGATGACCCGATGTGGTTTGCTGTACAACGTAAGTTGCGTGTGCAAGAGCGTAGACGGTTTACATATGGTCCACCATCTGTACTGGATTATATAGAAGCACGGCTCACCTTCCTACAGGGTGAGTGTAGATTGGATCAACTGGTGAGATGCTCATAAGTTTGAACACATATATGCCATGAGCAGGCCAAGTTCAGCGAAGGAGAACTCGAGGCTCACTGGACGAACTGGTCGAACGCTGGATGCCTTTATAATATGCTAAAAGTGGGTTTGGAAATGTTCAGTTTGGTGACATAAATCAATATAAAAAGCACACATATTTTACAAAGTACATGAGCTGGATATATATATATATACACTAAATTAATAATCTAAACAGTTTGCTCTATTGACAGTGCTAAATTTTCCATTGAAATGAAGATAATACAAGGAATGTAATTTACGTTCTTTGTCTGAACTCTGACGGGTTCTCCCATTTTTGAACTGTGCAGGCCTCATTTAGCCCAATTATGAATGCACACCTCACACTGGGTAGTGACAGACCACACACATTTTGGACTACTTTAATCCTCTGAACCCCAAGTAGGTTCAAGGCGGTTTTTTTTGCTCCAGTGGCGTGGGTGTCTTTTTTAATTGTAACATAAAGTCCTGCACGTTTATGGAAACAACACAGCCATGGCTAGAAGTAGACAGAACTCAAAAATGCGCCTCCTGTGTAGTATGACAAAGTTATATATTGCTATAAAATCATAAAGAAGTAAAAGCGAAAGTTGAATTTTATTTGATTATTTATTTTAGGGGCTTCTGTGGAGTTCAGAAGCCCCTATGAGAAGTAAAAAGAACAGGACCGTTACGTCGCCCGGCACGGCGCAGCCGGGGCCCCACCCTGGAGCCAGGCCTGGGGTTGGGGCTCGCAAGGGAGCGCCTGGTGGCCGAGCCTTGGCCCACGGGGCTCGGCCGGGCATAGCCCGAAAGGACGACGTGGGCCCGCCTTCCTGTGGTCCCACCACCCGCAGAAGGACTCGTAGGGGCCGGGTGCTTTGTGGATCGGGCAGCAGTCGACGGCGGGGGCCTCGGCGACCCGATCCCCAGACTCAGACTCTAACCGTTGGGACGTGGAACGTCACCTCACTGGGGGGGAAGGAGCCTGAGCTCGTGCGGGAGGTTGAGAGATACCGTCTAGATATAGTCGGGCTCACCTCCACGCACAGTTTGGGCTCTGGAACCCAGCTCCTCGAAAGGGGCTGGACTCTCCATTTTTCTGGAGTTGCCCATGGTGAGAGGCGGCGGGCTGGCGTGGGCTTGCTCACGTCTCCACAGCTCAGCCGCCACGTGTTGGAGTTCACCCCGGTGAACGAGAGGGTGGCGTCCCTGCGCCTTCGGGTCGGGGACAGGTCTCTGTCTGTTGTCTCGGCTTACGGGCCGAACAGCAGTGCAGAGTACCCGGCCTTCTTGGAGTCCCTGGGAAGGGTGCTGGACAGTGCTCCGACTGGGGACTCCATTGTTCTACTGGGGGACTTCAACGCTCACGTGGGCAATGACAGTGAGACCTGGAGGGGGGTGATTGGGAGGAACGGCCTCCCTGATCTGAACCCGAGCGGTGTTCTGTTATTGGACTTCTGTGCTAGTAACAGTTTGTCCATAACGAACACCATGTTCGAGCACAAGGGTGTCCACAAGTGCACGTGGCACCAGGACACCCTAGGTCGGAGGTCGATGATCGACTTTGTAGTTGTGTCATCTGATCTCCGGCCGCGTGTCTTGGACACTCGGGTGAAGAGAGGGGCTGAGCTGTCAACTGATCACCACCTGGTGGTGAGTTGGATGCGCTGGCAGGGGAGGAAGCCGGACAGACTTGGCAGGCCCAAACGTGTTGTGAGGGTCTGTTGGGAACGTCTGGTGGAGCCCTCTGTTAGTGCGGTCTTCAACTCCCACCTCCGGGAGAGCTTCTCTCAGATCCCGGGGGAAGTTGGAGACATTGAGTCCGAGTGGACCATGTTCTCCACTTCCATTGTCGAAGCTGCTGCTCGGAGCTGTGGTCGCAGGGTCTCTGGTGCCTGTCGTGGCGGCAACCCCCGAACCCGGTGGTGGACACCGGAAGTAAGGGATGCCGTCAAGCTGAAGAAGGAGTCCTATCGGGCGTTGCTAGCCCATAGGACTCCAGAGGCAGCTGACGGGTATCGGCAGGCCAGGCGTGCCGCAGCCCGGGCCGTTGTGGAGGCTAAAACTCGGGTCTGGGAGGAGTTCGGGGAGGCCATGGAGAAGGACTACCGGTCGGCCCCGAGGAAATTCTGGCAAACCGTCCGGCGCCTCAGGAGGGGGAAGCAGTGCTTCACCAACACTGTTTACAGTGGAGGTGGGGAGCTGTTGACTTCGACTGGGGATGTCGTCGGGCGGTGGAAGGAATACTTCGAGGATCTCCTCAATCCCGCCGTCATGTCTTCCACTGAGGAGGCAGAGGCTGAGTGCTCAGAGGCGGACTCGCCCATCACCCGGGCTGAAGTCACCGAGGTGGTTGACAAGCTTCTCGGTGGCAGGGCTCCGGGGGTGGATGAGATTCGCCCTGAGTACCTCAAGTCTCTGGATGTGCAGGGACTGTCATGGCTGACACGTCTCTGTAACATCGCGTGGCGGTCGGGGACAGTGCCTCTGGACTGGCAGACCGGGGTGGTGGTCCCTCTTTTCAAGAAGGGGGACCGGAGGGTGTGCTCCAACTATAGGGGGATCACACTCCTCAGCCTCCCCGGGAAAGTCTATTCCAGGGTACTGGAGAGGAGGATCCGGCCGATAGTCGAACCTCGGATCCAGGAGGAACAATGCGGTTTTCGTCCCGGTCGTGGAACACTGGACCAGCTCTACACTCTCCATCGGGTGCTCGAGGGTTCATGGGAGTTTGCCCAACCAGTCCACATGTGTTTTGTGGATTTGGAGAAGGCATTCGACCGTGTCCCTCGTGGCGTCCTGTGGGGGGTGCTCCGGGAGTATGGGGTCCGGGGCCCTTTGCTAAGGGCAGTCCGGTCCCTGTACGACCGGAGCAGGAGTCTGGTTCGTATCTCCAGCAGTAAGTCGGACCTGTTCCCGGTGCGCGTTGGACTCCGGCAGGGCTGCCCTTTGTCACCGGTTCTGTTCATAATTTTTATGGACAGAATTTCTAGGCGCAGCCAGGGGCCGGAGGGGGTCCGGTTTGGGGACCGCGGGATCTCGTCTCTGCTTTTTGCAGATGATGTGGTCCTGTTGGCTTCATCGAACCTGGACCTCCAGCGTGCACTGGGGCGGTTTGCAGCCGAGTGCGAAGCGACAGGGATGAGGATCAGCACCTCCAAATCCGAGGCCATGGTTCTCAACCGGAAAAAGGTGGCTTGCCCTCTCCGGGTCGGTGGAGAGATCCTGCCCCAGGTGGAGGAGTTTAAGTATCTCGGGGTCTTGTTCACGAGTGAGGGGAGGATGGAGCGTGAGATTGACAGGCGGATCGGTGCAGCGTCTGCAGTCATGTGGTCGCTGTACCGGTCCGTCGTGGTGAAGAAGGAGCTAAGCCAAAAGGCGAGGCTCTGTATTTACCGGTCAATCTACGTTCCTACTCTCACCTATGGTCATGAGCTTTGGGTCATGACCGAAAGAACGAGGTCCCGGATACAAGCGGCTGAAATGAGTTTCCTCCGCAGGGTGGCTGGGCGCACCCTTCGAGATCGGGTGAGGAGCTCGGTCACCAGGGAGGAGCTCGGAGTAGAGCCGCTACTTCTCCACATCGAGAGGGGTCAGTTGAGGTGGCTTGGACATCTGTTCCGGATGCCTTTGGGACGCCTCCCTGGGGAGGTGTTCCGGGCATGTCCCACGGGGAGGAGGCCTCGGGGTAGACCTAGGACACGCTGGAGGGACTATGTCTCTCGGCTGGCCTGGGAACGCCTCGGGGTCCCACCGGAAGAACTGGAGGAGGTGTCTGGGGCGAGGGAAGTCTGGGCCTCTCTGCTTAGACTGCTGCCTCCGCGACCCGGCCCCGGATAAGCGGAAGACAATGGATGGATGGATGGATGGATGGATATTTATTTTACAAAAAGTTTGAAAACTTGACATTGATGTGTATAACAATTTCTCAAGTGCCCAAAGGTTAATCTATATACCATGGTGATTTTAAAACTTACATTTTTAATCCATTGAGGTTATTTCCTATCTCCTCTGTGTGAACACTGCCTGCAGTTCAATCCAGTTAAGCCAATAAAGTCCCTGAATTTTTATCACATGACTGTTAGTCACAGTACACTCACTAATGGCTTCGCAGTTGCGCCAAGGAGTGCATAATTTTTTAATTTTTCCTACTTCGTGTTCATGCAAATGGTGGTGTTTGGCGAATTCTTAACTGACACGTAAAATAAATGAGTTGGAAGAAATATCACAATTTTAACCTTAGATTTGGACAAGCTTTCCAATGCAACGGCACTGAGGAGTAATTCAAGGACTGTCACGAAGTTGAACATCTGTTTTTACAGTTCGCAGCTCTGATAAATTGTGCATTTTTTTTTTGGCAATTTCTTGAAACTGCAGCCTTTCCAAACCTGCCAATGGGTTTTAGGGTTCAGAGGGTTAAATAAAACAAACAGAAGAAGTTTGGTTTCATTCCAAAAACCCACAAACTTGCAAATAAATTGTTACACAAGGCACGATCAGTTCGCTCTGTGCACAAATTTGCACAGAAAATGTCATTTTTTGGAAGACTGTGCCTTTGCCAAGTTGCAATAAGCCTCGCGTGATTCATTTGGTAGCTCATATTTTGTATTCTGCGTGTGTGAATGAACTGTTCGGGTTTTTTGTGAATGCAAATCGTCTTTTTTCAAATTGCCCTTGTGGGATGAATAATGTAAGAATTAAATGTTTTTCCTGCTCTTGCTTCTTGTGACCGTTAGCTGACAGATCATTTTTTTTAGAGAGACGGATATTTTACCCATTATATTAAGAAGGATTAAAGTTACTTTCAGCTAAAACAGCCCGAAATCTATCACCAAACCATAATAGTAATAAAAAAAGCGCAAACTAGGAGTATCTTTGTCACAGTTCACACGTCCCCAGCATGAGCAGTTCGATCGGTTATGGTAGGGCATAATTACAGAGTTAATGTGCTACACCGTGGGCAGGGCTGCAGCCACAGCTGAGTGACATCTGCTGGAGCTTCACCAGCGTTAATTAGAATGGACATCGCAGCGTATCAGCTCGAGCCACTGTCAAACATAATTACACTGGATGGCAAGACTTAAAGCAGAGGCAGAGAGGAAAAACCGGAACAGGAGCAGAAGAGGGAAGGGAGGCAAAATCAAAGGCGGATGAAGAATTAAGGGAGCAAAATGAGGGTGAAAAGAGAGGAAATATCGGAACTGATGAGATTAACATGGAGCCAGTTTTCCTCTTTGGTACAAATCCAGTGTAAAGTCCGCTGGGCAATCACATCCATCCTCGCTTGTATCCGCTGCACTGATAGAATCAAAGTTGGGAATCAGATGAAGGAGACTTGATTTCCCAAATGATGCTTCCTTCAGATTCCTTCATCGCTCAGTATTAAGTCTTACAACGTATCACATCGCCTTGTAAGCTCTGATCCAGAACAAGACAGACACTACTACGGAAGACTATTAGAGATAATAAAAACATATGGTTAAACAGCTTTCCTACAGTATGTATTAATGACAGAAAGTTTCCAAATTTAACTCGTGCTTTTGCATGAAGCTGCACAGACCAAACTGATGCATATGATTCTGCTTAAAGGCTATAAATCTTGCAGCGTTGGGGTTGCCTGAGGTCCAACTCTGCTCCTAAATCATGAACAAGACTTCAAATTTATTCCCCATTGGACTCTCAAGGGAGACGGACATCGACTTGGACTCAAGAACAAAAGAAAAAAGTGCTTCACAAAATGACAATTGTACTCATTCAGCAAGAAAATTCAAAATAAAGGGCTCTTGCCAAATTAAAGTAACCTATATTCTGTATTTGAAATAGATCTGGTGAGTAAAACTGGGGTTTTAAGTGACTGTAGAGATTAAATTAGGAGTGACAATGTGAGTCAATCATAGTGATGAAGCTCTGGCTTGTGCAGTGGGGCCTCTGTCAATCCAACTTGCTCCACTGTATCCTGTTGATGCTTGATCACAATGGGGTGTAGGAAGTTTGGAGGTCAAATCAACATGTTGGGCCATTGTCATGTCCCTCAACATGTTCCTGATGGTTTGATGCTCTTTCCATGTGGTGGGGTGCATTTTCTTGTGGGGGTAGGCCAGTGACATTTGGGATTTCCATCTGCATGAGGGAGTTTGCTTGTTGGGGGACAATGTTTATTTGGGTGTCTGAGTCTCATCAACATTGATGGCAAAATCCTAGGTTTTCCATCAGAACACCACATAGTACCAATATGATCAATGTTATTCACTTCACCTGTCAGTGGCTTTAATGTTGTGGCTGATCGGTGTTTGTGGCTGACTGGTGTGTACCACCTGAATGTGCACCTTATATCGGCTTTATAAAACTCTAGGGTGTATTTACCAGCTGTCCAAACTCACTTTGCTGTTTTGGTCCATTCTCGCTGCTCTTACTTTCGTAATTTTCCAGCTAAAAGCTCCAAAAACCCACTATACACTACCTGCTCAGCACCAAACAGCAGCCACACAGTTACCTACCAACTGATAAGCAGTGCAGCATTTAGCAGCCAGAAACATGACTCCAAATGAATGATGTGCAACTGCTGAATGTGTTGCCTAACAAGCTTGGCATAACTTGTTTCTACCTTCCCCAAGCGGCCCGATTGGATTAATTAATTGTCGAAAAATTCTGCCAGCAACAGTTGTGTTTTTAGCCAACTTAACTGAGAAACCTGCTTTAATCTGCCTCAATCTAAAATCAATTTTGAGTGACAAAACTGCACCCACTATCTTATGACTTTTCAGACGTGAGATACATTGCAATTCTGGCTTCATCAGTCAGTTAAAGGGATGGTTTTCTATCATTCAAACATAAGTCACTTTTACGTAAACACAAAAGCTGCCAGACAAGTGAGATTGAACGGCACATCGAGAGACACAGTGACTAACAACGCACAAATAAACAGAGTACTAAATCTAAATCCACTATTAATAACTGATTTAATTATGAACTGTGTGACAACTCACTTGTCTGAAAAGTAAACAGCGTGACTTGCCATTAGATCCTGATCGATCCTGTCTACATGTCATAATTTATAATTGTAGTAATTAACAAGTTTACTTCTTTGTTGTTCCATCCATGTGCATAAATAAGTTTCTCACTTTGGAGACCTTCATAAGGATCCTACTGCTGTTTGGTACTGCAGATGTGTAATTAATTTAAAGGAAAGACTCCTCCAAACAGCTGGAAGCAACAAACTAAACTACATTTCTGCTTAAAGCGACCATAAAACCTGAATTACATTCATTATGGATGAGTCTTACCAAAACATTTCATTAGTCTCTGTCCAAAGTGTGGTTTTAAGTTTTATTTTTATGGACACTTCAGCTTCTCATAGATGAAAAATTGTACAGCAAAGTGAACAAGGAAGGCGTTATGTAATGTCAGCTTCAAACAGTGTCTTTTATGCTCCCTGTGATGGTTTGAACCAAAATTGGGGCTGAAATGTGGAAAAAGTTTTCCCCAAATCAAACAACTCCATGGATGTTGTGCCTGTCCAGTAATGTGGCTACATGCAGTTCACACTTGTGCTGGGTTGAAAGTGATACATTTACTGAAAAATGACAGAGTGCTCATTCAGACATGAAGCCGACAAGTTCAGATGCCACCAGATTAAAGGAATCGAGTGCATGTCTGAGAGGGGCTTATCTCTGTAATAAATGAAGACATCTGTGTGTATGTCTGTCTGTCAATGGCTTTTCCGGACAAATGCTTATCCGATGCACTTCACACTTGGCAGGTGTATTGCTGGGGACCTGAAGAGACGCAGTGTTGGCTATGAAGTCTTGAGGATCAGCAGGTCTCAAAAAATTTGAGAAACTATGTCATGATTACGACAACGGTGTATCGCAAAAATGTCTGCGATCGCTAAAAGCAGAGATTATCCAAGAGAGCAAGCAGCAGCTTGACACTGTATATAAAAGATGGATGTATTCAAAATGCAATTCAAAAGGGCCTTGAACCTGCATTCTTTTGCATGACCAGCAGGGGGCGACTCCTCTGTTCAGTCCAATTGTATAGAAGTCAATGTGAAAATGACCCTACTTCTCACCTGATTTATTACCTCAGTAAACATTTTCAAAATTATTTTATGGTCCAAATCCTTAGTATTAAATTTCCTTCAGTACAGCATGAAGTTCATTTTGGAAATTATGGTCTCATTTGGAATAAAATAGACAATAAAGTGGGGTGTGCTGTAAGGCATGGCTACCTGACAAACTGCTACCATACAGGGTAGAGTCCTTGACTTCATAGTGACTACATCCATCAGTTTAGTCTGGGGTTTTTCTTTCCCATAATCATCTACAGTGTGTAAGACAGATACTCAACAATGTGGTGCTTGTTGAGTGCTACAAATTAAAAATGGCTTATCGCACCAGTACAGCTGCTGTGGACGAGCACTTGAAGCGAAAGCATCCTGGAGTGCTTTGTGAAGACTGTGGTTATTCATGGTTATTCATTTGTGGCCACCCAATGGTTTGAATAGGCACGTTTTTAATCGGAATTGCACTAGTTGTAATTTGCATTTGTTCTGTGTGAGAATATAAAGTTTGACAGGCAGAAAAGTAACTCAGGAAAGGGGCGGGGCTTAGAAAATGGTCAGTTACCTTTGAAAAGTGAGGGTAAAGTTTCCAGTTTGGTTTGGTTTGATTTTTTAGTTTGAGTTATTTATTTATCCTCTTCAGTAACATCATGTGGTTCTTAAAGAGACACGCATTAAAATTTCATTTGCAACCCAAGCAATCCAACAACATGAGCCAATCTGTCAAGTCAAAATGCAACAAAAAACTATTCTGTATATCAGTGCACAACATTTCCCATAGTCCTTGTCCCCTGCTAGTTGGTGCTTTCAGCTGCATTTCTTCTCTTCTAATTTAGATCTTACAACATACATCTTTAATGCGGGCAGGACTGCCACTTTTGAGACACTCTGCATTTTAAGAAACTGCGTGTTAATAATTAAACATCGCGTAATGACGACTGGCTCGCGTTGGTGGCAACGGAAGCCATTTGCAACCCTTGACAGAGAAAGAAACACTAAAAATAAACGTGTGACATCAAGCTAAGTGTGGCATTATTAATGCTTTAGTGCTGTTTTTCCTGGTAATCTGACATACAGAATGTTCATCACTGTGCTTTTAGTGGCCAGCGTTTACTTTTTGAATTCAAACAGCTAAAATGGAGCGTCCGCCTTTAATAATATGACTAAAATGGATGTGGCATTGCTGTGCTTTGCTTTTATTATGTCAGATTTTGGTTGAAGTTGCAGTCTACTCACTTGATTATCTCCTTTAAGGGCGTCATTCGCTCTCTTTTTTAAAATTTATGTTATGTGAGGTTAGGCAGGGAAAGTGTCAACTTTTGCTGGAGTTTTTCGCATCTCACCCCGGAATGCTGATGAGGACAAAGAGACATACTGCATTTTGAAATTCTCACAGGTCTTCCTTATCCATGGGGCCAAGGTTGCTCATTTTGGTTGCAAAGCTGCGACTGAATTTGATTTTTCTAGCTCAAAATCCTCCCCCTCCCTCCCCCCAAAAAACAGCCTCGGGTTTAAGAGGGTGTTGGATGGGGCACTATTCATTTACACTTCTATTTTCAAAGCGCATTCACACAGCTGTGCTAATAAAACGACAACAAGGCGACGAAAGGGGTGTAAGTCATCAGCGTGATTTACCGACAAAAGTACAAAGCAAAAGCTTGCGCCTGAGCTGTTGGGATGCTTCACACCGCTGCGTATTCGACAATGAATTTCCTCTAAAACCACATGCATGATAATGATAATGCTCGAGGCTTAATTGAATATTTCGCACTGGTTGCTAAGCGTTGGCTGCCACATGGTTGAGTAGCCACTCTTCTGACAAAAAAATAAATAAATCAATTATCTATTTAGTAAGAAGAGCACATGTCATGAGCTGACTTAATTGGTTCTATGTGGTTATGCAAGTGCTGACTATGTTGCATCAGTGCATGTTATTCTTTAACTTTATTACAACTGGAAGCGAGTTTGTATTTTGGTGTTTATCAGCAGCATATGATTTACAAATCTGACACAACAGCGGAACGTCGAATGAATGAAAAGTTGTGTCTTTGTGAAAACAAAATAATTACCCGCTCTCGCCAGCTAAAGGCTATAATACTGATATTATTAATCTATACGAGGCAGATAAACTAATGTCAAATGAAATCCGGAAAGTTTTCTGTTCATCACAGACTTGATGAGATCCAGCAGCCTGCAGCCATAACAAATTACATGTGCTGCAACGCTCCACCACAGTTAGATATCATCTCATAAATTGAAAAAACTATTCTACTTCTTTCAGATAGTCTAATATTAACCATTTAAGTGATTTTTTGAACGCAGTTTTATGCATAAAATCTGACACTTAAGCTTGACATTCACCGAAAATTACGATTTTTTCAGCCTTGTGACGATGATAAAAGATCTGCTCCACTATTGTATTGGGTTGCATTATTTTTGCAGCGATGTAAACAGGAGATTTTGAGAGCAAAGCAGCACTTAATAAACTTTTTCATCGACAAGCTATGCATTAAGGTGGGAAAAATGTTATTTACAAGAACCGAAAGCACTGATACTCCTTTTCCACCAAGAAGAACCAGGTGCTAGTTCGGTGCTGCTGCTAGTGCTGGTGCTTAGTTGGTTCAAATCTCGTTCCTCCTAAGAACCGGTTTGCTTTTCCATTGGCAAGGAGCCAAGTTGGAGCAATACCATTGTGTCACTGTAAAACAACTACGCTTGCATCGATTACATAGCAGTTAAACAAACGCAATAAGTTGATGATAATATCTATGTTTATCTGGTCTTAAGGCTGTGTTCAAGGTGGAGGTTGCCTGTTGCCCGGGCACATCTGCGATCGCGCTTGTACCGGATTTCAGCATGGAATAGTGTGTGCAAAACTTACGTGAGTGCCCCGATAGCCAAGTGGTTATGTCATGTTACCCGCATGCCAAGGCGTAGCAGCTGTACCAAGTTCGAGTCCGACCTCGGCCATTTACCGCATGTCTTTCCCCACTCTCTCTCCTGTTTCCGTTTCCTGTCCTCTCCAATAAAGACTGAAAATGCCAAAAATAAATCTAAAAAAAAAAAACTTTCATGTGTCCCAGGAGTCGTTCCAATACATCTGCCATTGGACCAGGGACGTCCTGGCGAAAAAGGACACAAATTACCGCTTGTGTGTCCCTTTCCACTGTTGATCATTGATCACGATAACCCCACCCCCAGCCCCTGACCTACTCAGTTCTTAGCTCTGGCCCGGCAAAGAGCTGCTGCTTGCTAAGCACCAATTTTTAGCACCTGGAGCCGGTGCTTATGGGGTGGAAATACAAAGCACTGGTGCTATAAGTTAGACACTGGCTCTGAGGCAGCACTGGAACCAACTTGGTGGAAAAGGGGTATGAAAGAGTCAAATTAAACTCCTGTTATATTCCCATGAAGACCCTCATGTACTTTTTTTCATATCAAATGTAAAGAATCCCCATTATTTTATATATTTTTAAACAAAATATATAATTTAAATATATCTATATCACAGATTTCAGCTATTATATAGATGTAACATGCTATTTTGGTCCCATTTTCCTTTCTTCATTTTCTACTGCACCTACGGTACCGAAATTCCTTTCACGGATATATATTGCATATTAACCTTGCTACCTACATGTTTATATTTATTTATTCTTGCATTTTAATGTGCATAATAGGAGGGATCGGTCTTCCAGCTGGCAGTCCTGGCCAGTAATGCACATTCTCACTTCCACATTGTCAGCAGAATATTGACAATACACCCACATCAGGATGCATTCCAGCATAACAATGGTATAGTGCTCGAGAGTCAGAATGCCAGTAGGATATTTTCTTAATACCGAGGTAAACTCAGGTCCTATGGCGCCACTTTGAAAAACACATGTCTAAAACTTTCATTCTTTTTGTGCACCTTACGTGACAATTTTTGAAACCAGAAACGATATTACAAAAACCCACAAAGGGTGAGAGTTATCAGAGAGATTTTCCATCCACATCAACGTCTCAGAGGTAAAAAGAGACTTTGCAGAGACAGATCAAAGACGGGTCTCATCAAAGGGAGGAAATAAATAACACTCGCTGTGCTGTTGTGAACCCAAAATCACACGTATTTGCAGAAGTGCAAATCGAAGCTCAGGATATTTCAAATAAAAGAGGTGGACTGACAGTTGTGCGGACCAGAGAGACCCTGAGAATACAAATGGGGAAACAAAGACTTGACAGACAAACAGACATACAGTATGGAAAAATATACCAAGAGGCTGTGTGCTGGGAATGAATAAGTCACAAATCCCATGTGGGAACACAGTGACTGAGAGCACAGTGAGAACATCATGCCACTTACAAACAGCATGTTCGGAATACGGAATGACCGATGAAGGAAATGGGGAAACATGCAGAGCGGCAGACAACAACAGAGAGCGTGAGTGCACCGTAATCAGCAGTTAGTCGTAGCGGCTTGTCTGATTCTCTCACCATGTGATGAGGCCGGCGGCGACAGCCGACCAGGTGACGCAGCAGGAGTTGGGCTTCTTGCTTTCTTCTTCCTCGTCCTTGCGGCAGCAGCACAGGCAGCTCAGGTAGATGGCGAGACACAAGAGGTTGAGGCCGAGTCCTGCAGCCGCCACACAGCCCAGGAATATGAGCGACTAAAGAGGAAATTAAACAAATTTAGTTTTAAACAGTGTGCTTTCAGTGTGTTTTACATTCAAAAGCATACATTAGTAAGTACACAGGAGTGGATCAAATATTCCATTATCTCTTGACGAAGTTAAAGCACCACTTTCATACAATTCCAAGGCCTGTATTCACAATGAAAGGCCTTTTTTGACTCACTTGACTTGTCATAGTCTGAGAACGCCAGATGTTACTGATAACATTAACAATAATTCTATTCAAGGGTTCCAGTAAGAGCTTTATTTTTTGTCGAAAGAGCCTTTGATGAAAATGTACTTAAATTATGTTATATTTTTGGATTAGGAGCAAACAGTGAAATGGAGTGGAACAGAAGTAGCATAAAACTGAAATGCTCAAGTGCCAGTACTTTGAAAGTGCACTTAAGGCAGTACTTGAGTAAATTTATGTAGTTACTTTAAACCACTGAAAAAGAACAAACCAAACCAAAAAAAACAAAAAACAAAACAAAATAAAGACAATGCAGTAACAGAAGGTACACATAAACTAAACAATTCCTTCAACGAGTATGGTTGCATTAGTGCTTGGTGATTAATTCTTAATTAATCAATTGCCATTAATAATTAAGCCATTAAAAATATAATAATCAATCAAACAGAAGACAGAAGGGATATGCAGTTTAACAACCAGAAAATGGATTCTAGAATTACTGTAGTACCTGGTTGCGCAATCGAGTGGAGCCTCTTACTGTTTCCTGAGATGGAGTTACAGGTGTGTTTGCTGACCGCTCATAAGGGTGGCATAAGATGAGTGCTGTTTAACTGCTAACGGTTGCAACTGTGTTGATTATCAGCGACATAAAGTTGTGTAAAAGGTTTCTGGCGGCTGTCCGGTTTAGCAAGCTACCATAGGCACAAGCTAATGCTAATTGAGGACTTTCAAATGCTAACGCAGGCCAAGAGCTGAGTGTCTGTCAGCCAACGTTTAGGAGCAGCAGGACTCTAAT
This sequence comes from Dascyllus trimaculatus, assembly GCA_024666655.1. Taxonomy (NCBI): domain Eukaryota; kingdom Metazoa; phylum Chordata; class Actinopteri; family Pomacentridae; genus Dascyllus; species Dascyllus trimaculatus. Next base: position 8,903,014 of record CM045463.1, on the reverse strand, counting down.
TAAATGTTTCTAGGCTCTACACTCTGCTCTGAGTACACACACATCTTAGAGGTGACAGATTTCCTGGACTGATAAAGTTTCTGCAACAGTATTTGTGGACATCTGTTCCAGCTGAGCAGCTGTTTCCAGCAGCTGGACTAGCGTTAACTACACTGAACCAGTCACTCTATTATGTAGATCAGGTATGAGGATTATTTTGATATCAAACTGTTGTAAAGAGATTAATTATGCTACAGGTTATTCACTGTAGAAAACTGCAGCTGCCTTGCTGTGTTTAATACTTGGAATTTTTTTCTCACCATTTGTTCAGTAGCATTTTTAAGTCATTATGTTTTGCTACTTATTTCTATAACTCAGTAACCCTGTGTTTACTTTATCCCTCTTTCAAATTCCTAATCGAGTCAATTTTGCAGGGAATGTGAGGTTGGTTATAAAAAGGAAAAACAATATTTAATTAATTTAAGCAATTATTCAGTCATTGAAGTAAAGTACTGAAAGCTTCTTTGTTTTTTAGCTTCATTTAGCAAATTGTTTTGTTTCAAGAGCTTACATATTCTATTGTTTTCAACTCCATTTTCAGTAGAAGAAAAACATTTTTAACCAATAAAACGGGCAGCTGTGGCTCAGGTGGTAGAGCGGGTTGTCCACTGATCGCAAGGTTAGCGGTTCGATTCCCGGCCCATCCACATGCCAAAGCGTCCTTGGGCAAGACACTGAACCTGAAGTTGCCCCCAATGGCAGATTAGCGCCTTGCATGGCAGCTCTGTCGCCATTGGTGTGTGAATGTGTGTGTGAATGGGTGAATGCGAAACACATTGTAAAGCGCTTTGGATACCACTAAGGTAGAGAAAAGCGCTATGTGCAGACCATTTACCATTTACCAATAAATTAACTTACCTGCTCAGAACCAGAAGCCAAAGTTTAGAGGTTAACTAGCTAATAAGGTCAAACAACTAGGACCAAGTTTCTCAAAGCAGAGCTAAAAAACAGCACCAAATGAATGCTAATGCTGTTCCTCCTGAATATGTAAACAGGCAACTGTTTGCTAACATGTTAACCTAAAGTGTTTTGGAGTTCTTTGAGCCATTTTGTTGTCGATGTTTTTATAGCATGGGCTAATATAGGCTAATATGGGCTAATATGGTAATGCTAGCAACCTGTAAAGGTGTAAGTTGACACACTGCAATCTTTGCATGAAACCCAGGACAAATGAATAACCTTTAGGTATGTTTTCTAAGAATTAAACAGGTGATTTGAACATTGTCAATAGTTCATTTAAGGCAAATTCTGTGATATTTAGCTAGTTAGCATATGAAGCTAGTTAGCATGTGCTATATTACTATCCCTCTCACTCCCATTGTCCCCCATTGGCACGATCATGAATATGGAATCAGAGCCAGTTTGTTTCCCATTCACAGAGAAAAGCTGCACGAACACAAAGTATTGTACTGATTACTGACTCTAACTTAATTATTAAATTGGCTTCCATTTACTATAGCTCCGTACCAAATCTTAAAACGACTACAGTTCATCACACAAAGCATCCTTTTCTTCTCTCCAAAATGGCTCTCTGTTTAGATCATTATCATGTGCTGATGATGTTCTCAGATTCCACACAAACAATTTCTAACTTCCTGTCAGCAGCTGCTATGATTAGTGTGGTAATACGACACATAAAAACTAATGAATAGGCCATGCCTGCGCCGAGCCCTGGTAACAAGGCCAGTTGCATTCTGGGAGCCTGTTTCCAGCTGGGAAGCAAACACCTCCTCATGCATCTCTGCATCCACTTCTTCCCCCTCTCATTCCTCCTTTAGCCCCCATCCCACCTTCTGCGAAAGATAGAGTGTGATGACAAAAATAGCAACAAGACTGTCGTAACAGCCTCAAATGAATTCTGCATCCATCTGTGAGCAGATGGGTTTATTCAAGCTCGGTCCCTCCTTTTTCTCCCCCCTTTACTCTTTCTGTTTAGGGTTTGTCTTAAATCTTTTTGGTGCTGAGCCATCCGTTTCTATGCCGTGATGTCCTGCAAGTCCGGTGGTGGGATTAAAATCCAAGAGTGGAAGATTCTGCAGGATTATGTCAATGATTGCTATAAAGAGCCAGGTAAAGTGCAAACTGAAAAATCCTCCAGAATGCTAAAAAAGGCAGCAGTTTATATAATCTGACACAGTTCTGTCATGTGCAAGGTATATTTTAACACCAACATTACATCTTAACCGCCCCTTACAACAATCTGTCCTTCCACCGCTCCTCTCCCACAGCTCCATCTGTTGGGGTGCAGTGCCTCATCTACTTCCATTTCATGCCTTCCATGACTTTCATCTAGAGGGCCGCACATCGGCTGACAAAAAATGCAAAAGTGTTGCAGGGAGGAGAGGGCAATCATAAGTCTAATACAAGGTCATGAGTTAGAAGCACCAGTCACTAGCTGTGTTTCCATAGATATTTTATGCAAATTTTGCCGAACTTTTGTTTGTTTCTTATTCCCTTTTTGTGGTTTTTCAGCAGTTGGCAAACAGCTGGTTTGGTTTGTGGCATCTTCTACTCGGTTTATTACCGCAATGCTTGCATATACTGTAACGGCACAATTTGACGACATCGTGCAGCCTAGTTTATTAGCTTCAAAGCTGTTAAAGGTCCCATATGGTGGGAATCCAGTTTACTGTGGGTTGTCTGTCTCTAAAACTTAGAGGTGTAAAATAAAAGCTGTGAGAATATGAAAATGCTAACTCGTGCCATTCATCCAGTCCCACTTCAACTAGATGGCCTCCCAGCCTTACAACGCCAGTTCAGTTATTTAGAAGGAAATGAGGAACTGATAGGCGAAACACTTGCATAATCCTGCCCCCTCGCTGCCTGCTGCTTTGATGTGAGCCATTTAGAATGAACAGCTGCCCCACAGTCCACCAGGTCTATTTACTTTCTGGAGCTGCTTCTGTTAACTCTAACATGTCTCTGCCATGAGCAAAACACACCAAATATTTTGCCGTTGGCTGCAAGAGTGAACACAATAGTCTTCATCTGCTCCCAGCATCTGAGAAACTGAGGATTCAATGGATTGGTAAGGGCCTAAAGATACTTGAAATTGCGTCAAAATTAGCACATTTAGGGGAATTGCACATGTGTCAAAATGGCTCAATAGCACCCCCTGCAATATTAGTAAAATTGGGCCCTCGAAGCACGATTAACCGAGACCTATGAAATTTGGTAGGCACACGTAGCATGTCAGGGCACATGAAAAGGCCTTTGTAGACATAACCGAAACCCAACAGGAAGTCAGCCATTTTGAATTAATTGGCGATTTTGAGGCACTTTTGGAATTTTTCAAGAGCGAACTCATAGAGGATAAGTCAAACAACAGGCATCAGTGACAAAAAGTTATTAAATTCTTCCACAAAAGTCTAAGGGTGTAGCCATGGTGAAACAGGAAGTGCTGTCTAATTAGCCTGTACATGCTCCAATCGTCCTCAAGGTGAGTCCTGTCTTACACAAAATCCATATGAAAGTATCCAGTCTCAGTCATAGTGCCGCCTGGATGTGAGGACCTGACCAATGCTGCTTGCTGGCAATGTCCCCAGAACAACTGGAAATGTCTGCACATTCCGTGGCATTTTTGGATCATATGCTGACAGGTCAGAGCTCTGTGGAAACTGTAATGCTGATGCAATCAAATATGTCGGAAACTATAAAATCGATTTGATTCCAATAAACAAGGACTGGATGTGGCTTGAAAGGCTTTGATTTCACCTCTTCTGCTTCAGTGCAACCTAAACTCAGCTGGTGGTTACATTTGTTTACTTCTCTCCTGCTCTCTGAGCTCACATGTATTGCAATTTTAATACCAACAAATTCCCAATAAAGCTGTTCTCATTTACAAACCTTTCTGTTTCTGTTGTCAGACAATGAAGTGAATATGAAATAGTGACTATAATGCAACCTTCAGACTACATATTAACCAGAGCCTTTTACAATCTGTGGCTATGCACCACTGAACTACTGATTTTGTAATTGCAATGTTGTCTGACAAACTCACCAAACACATGACTTAAAAATAATGGTTGTGCTGTGAATTTGGCGATATTTCCATGTAAAATGATCCCTCAGAGAGTATTAAATGCATTCATGTCTGTCAGCTCGCATGCAATCAAGAGTTCTGCTTTGGGCTGTCAATCTCAAACGCAGAGAGAGTCTCCTTCCTGAAGGGGGTGTGGAAAACAGCAGTTCAACAACATTTAAAGCTACAGACACTGAAGCAGCCCTTAAAGAACAGGACTAAAACCAGAACTTATACAGTCATGGTAAAATAATCTTTTTAGTGTTTTGAGCTGATAAGTATAATGAAACATTCTGGGAACAAACGGGATTTTCATTAAAAAAAGTGGCACGATACGAGACCTGTAATGGGAACAAGCTGAATTTAGATCGTCTCTTTGTTTGCGACCTCTCAAAAGTTTCCTTTGAATTCGTCTGACATTCACATGAAAACAAGGCGACTGACTCCTCAACTCTCTTCCATGCTCCAGCGCCCCATAAAATAGTTGTGTAACTGAACGGAAATTCAGAGGCTGGGTTAAAGAGGCGAGACTGTAAATGTGTTAATTGCCGTGCTCAGACAGATGGATGGCAGTGTGCGCCAAGGTGAGACAAAGAGACCGAGCTCCTTGTCTCATCTTAAGGCGGGGTGGGGTTTCTGAATGATGAGAGTTGGCACAAAGCGAGTGTAATTGAGGTGAACATGGTAAATGAGCTGGGGATGTGGGGCGCAGGTGGGGTGGATATTATGAACTTAAGGTGGTGGTGGGGGGGGATGGGTGTTCGACGGAGGAGGGGAACAAAAAGGGGGGGGGACTCCTGCCGAACGCACAAACGCCGGGCCACCCAGTCGCTCTTTATCGCCATGGTAACGCGCAGGTTACTCGGTGCCCTTGCGACGGGGAGGGATGACGAGTGAAAGGGCGAATTATCACAGCCTATTTGAATTAAGCAGCATGTGACAGGCTCTGCTTAAATTGCCGTGCCTCTGTCTTGTGATTCCTCCGCAGCCAGGCAATGCAGAGAAAGGAGGGAATGTGGAGAGCCAGCGAGGAAAAAAGGTTCATAGTTGAGAGACCTGGCTGGGACTCACTTAGGGCCAATCAAGGGAAGGAACTTTGGTTTGCTTTATGTTGTTGTAAGTTTCACAGGGTTTGGACTTCTAAATCCCACCATTGCATAACTGTTTTTAAAAATGCACGGTACTTAAGAAGGAACTCCCAAATATATTCTTTTTTAGAGAAACATTTATTCCAAGGTTGCTTTTAAAGCAGCCAGGACAACACTCTCCACTTTCTTTCCGTCTGTCACTCTCTCCTTCCCTTCCTTACTGTTCTTTCTTCTCTGTAGTAGGGCGCAAAAATAATGGCTTCTGAATTATGTAGCATCCATTCAGTGGAAGGATGCACACAGAAGCTGCACACATCAACCACAAACCCTATCCTGAAACCGCCACTTCCCAAGTGCTCCAACCTTCCATTAAGTTTAAAAAACACCATTTATCTTCTACTGACCAGAGTGTGCACACATTCGCTCTCTGGTAAAAATCAAATTGGCAGCTCTCGCCGCTTAACTGCTACCTAAATTAGGCCTGAGTAGTTGCACATAAAAGCAGGCTCGATATGTTAACACCCTTCTCCTTACTTACTCGCTAACTGAAGAGGCTGCACTGTCTTCTTCTCTTTTGTTTCCTCTCAATTGTCCCTATAGACAAGAGGGGGGATGGGGGTGAAGCGCGAGGCTGGAGGCAGCGGCACAGGAAAGAAAGGAAGGAAGCCGAGAGTAAAGGCAGCCGCCAAGATCTGGACAGCGTAGAGGAGGAGGAGAAGACAGGGAAATGCAAACAGAGGGTGGCAGGGTGATGGAGGGAATATTGCGGGTAATGAAAACAGCAGGACGGCAGGGTGGGGATAAAAAAGAGAGAGGACAAGAAAGAGACAAAGAGAGGCTGAATGGCCAAGTGTGTGTTTGCATGTATTCATAATGGGAAGACATAGTCGGAGCCACTTCATCCACATTGTGGCCTCAAACAGGCTCTTCATTAGTCAGTGCACGGCCCAGTTTCTCTCCCATTACAATCCCATTGTAGATGACTTCGCCCTGAGGCTGGAAAGTTGCATAATACTACGATTTTCCCAAAAATACAGAGCAAACCTAAGAATGTCATTGTCGAACGCTCAAAAATGAACCTTCGAGTGCATGACAAGACAAATCCGCTATGAGGGCCGGCCCAACGGATGACTAAGAGACTAATTTAAGACATGACATGCAAGTAACCTCAGCAATGTTAGCACAGGAAGAACATTTTTCAAATGAACTTTTGAGCCATCTGTTACTCATATATTCCCATGTGGCCTCTGGATGAACTTAGCAAAATGCAAAGCAGCCAGTTTAGCACCTCCAGTGCAAAGTAGAGCTGCAACCATTAACTGATTCATCCATTAGCTGTCAACTATTCAATTAATCACCAGCTATTTCAATGACTGATTGGTTTGAGCAAATTTTTAAAAGGAAAAAAGGTCAAAGTTTTTAGATTCCAGCTCCTTAAATCAGAATATTTTCTAGTTTCTCTCCCGTTCTATGACAGCAAACCAAATTTGCATTCAGTGATATGCAAGAATACTGCGATTGTGACGTGAGTCATAATTTCAGTGGGAATTAGAGAAGTCCTGATTGGGTATTTTTGGCTCATGATCCTATCTGAGTCTATAGTACGTAGTATCTCCTGATTACCCAGTAAAATTTCCTTTATAGTAAATGCTTCAAATGCTGTAGATTAGCTGTGGTACCTGGTTTTACCGTTTAATACTGTAGCAACCAGAGGGGGAAAGCAGGTAGCTTTTAACAGAGTTTTGCCAGTAAAGAAGTACCATGACAGAGACTTCAGAGACTTATTAACGTCAGACCACCAAATGAGTGAGAAATTAAGTTAGGTTTAAATGAAATAGCAATCCTACATTCCAGAGGATCATCTTGTGTGTTTTCTTCATGTTCCCACTAAAAAAATAGATGTAAACAACGTACTGGGCATGAGGTATGTACCGATACCAATCACCTAAAAATTCAGGCGACTGGCATCAATCTTGGATCAGGCTTGGGACATCCTCCATTGGAACAGTAATTTTTTACATTTCCTTTTCACTGAAACAAATATCAAAACAATTATCCTGATTTTGCAAGCAAGTCCTCTTACATCTGGAGAATATGATATGTAGGCCAGCGTATCTCCATGGCACCTCAGTGCATCATTCATAATGGTATGTTGTGACACTTGCAAATGCACTTGGCCATACTGTGATTTCAATAATATTCAGAGTAACTGTTCAGCCCTTAAATGAATATCTCCTGATTGTGGACAAAACAAGGCATTTCAGCTTGTCATTCTGGGCTTTGGGAAACACTGATCAAAGTTTTTCACGATTTACTGACATTTAATGGACCAGATGACTAATCAATTATTCGAGAACATAAACGACAGATTACTCGGCAGCGAAAGTCCTAATGCAAACCGATTAAGGCTGTAATTATCAAATAGTAGATATTTTTCTAGTAATCAATTATTCATTTAGTTTCTAAAATAAGATTAGATACGCATTTATGAATGCCACAGCAGGAGGATTTACAGTGTTACAGCAGCAAAGGGGATTCAGATACTGCACAGTTTTCTTTGAACCGAGAAAATAACAATACTGCGCAGCGTTATTCTATATGCAGAAAGACAGCAGTATTGCATTCTTCCATGTGTAGAAAAATACTGATGTTGCACAGATCTATAACAATTACACTGACCATATTGATGTTGCACCAGAGCAAAGCATGACAGATGTGACAAATGTGAAGATTAATTAGTCGTATTCAAAAGTACAATAGCTAAAGCTTCTTCATTTGAGAGATTAGAACATTCTTAGATAAAATAATGGAAACAGCACACTGCAAATCAACTGCAGCACGATTACAGCCTTCAAAATGACTAAACATTGATCTCTCACTGACGCGATCAGTCACAGCAGTAAAGTAGAAAATCAGAGTATGTATGAAATGCACTGGGTTGAACCGTCGCCAAATAGTGTGGAGAATATATAGAACAAATGGGAGAGGCTGCACACACACACACACACTCACAGCTATATGACAAAGGGAGAAGCATAATGAGGCAGTAATAACCTGGGGCAGAAATGACCCGGAGGGCACTAGATGAGTCATTTATACTCCCCCCAAGTCCCATCAGAGGTATGATGAAAGCCAGTGGGAGGACGACAGCACAGATGGGACAGTGAGATAAACGGACAGTGATGCTATAATGGCCTATTACAAAGCCATCTGGAAAAATACAACATACACATATTTAAAGAAAACAACAACAAAAAATCAGATAGCTGGCCACCGCAGAACAGAACAGAACAGAACAGTCGAAAATGAACTGAAAATAAACCCCTGAATGCTCTTAAGACTGCGAGGATGCAAAAATCAATACCGAGCAGAGTGTGCGTTTGTGGTGCTTCATTCTCAATGCAAGAAAGCGACCGTGGGAGGCATAATGCTGGGGTAAGACGTTAAAGTCCATATTTAAAGTTTTGCAGCCGTGCAGCTTCAACTTCAGTGATTTATTGGGAAGCACATTTCCAAAATGTTCAGCGTCTTCGTCGACGGGAATGGCATGCTTTACCCAGAAAATCTGACCTGAATTTCTGCCTCTTGATGAGCTCTCCAATGCCGCTTTACTGGAGCAGAATGGATAGAGACAGAAAACAGAGGGGATGGAGGATGTGCGGTACGTCAAGACAGATGCAAACTCACAACAGCGTGAGTGGTATACAGTACAAGCCTCATGCTGCATTAAAAATCAATTTTTAATACACAAGTGGTGACCATAATTAATACATAGACATGGAGAGCACCCTCCATCTGTTAGGGCGCATCTGCAAAAGCAGGGCTAAGTCATGCAGCAGAGGAATTCCACAAACTTGGAATGGTGCTAAATGCAAGCTAAGCGATATGAAGTGTCTTGCGCGAGCTCGGCGGCTCCACAGCAGGTGGCGGACAGCTGTGCGTAGGTGGAGAAGGTCTCCAGGCGCAGCGTGCACCAGTGTACAATGTATGTGTGCGCCGCTTAAATGGACAGTGACATTCCTTCAACATGATGGGGGTTAAACGAGTGTCAAGACAGTGGGAGAAGGAAGAAGACATGCAAGAGGAGAGGAATTGCACCTTAAATGTCAAAGCCTGGTGGGCAGCAGGGGTCTGGGTTTGCTGTTGAACATCAGTAGAGAGGATCTTTTACTTGTCTTTTAAATACTGTTGCTCTTTTAAAAGGGTATTCTAGTGATTTATACAATGAATCCTACAGTTCCCATGATGCAACAAAAGCTGCTTCTTGTAAACAGCTCAAATCCTTCACCTCCAGTTTGAAAACACCATCGAGCTGTTTTCTCAGCCTTAACAAAGGTCCCACAAAACCACAGACGACATTGTTGAACTGGATGTTTTCGCAAATTACTCCCCGACACATCTTTTGGTAAACACATTAAAAGACCCACTTCAGTGAAAATCAAGTTTGTTAACCTTGTTAGCATGTCTGTTCGGTGTGTTTTTATGTACTGGAAGACAAATCATGAGCCAAATAAGCAGTCAAGGCCACGGCAATTCCAATTTGAAACTGCTCTGAATGCTAAATCTGAAGCGCTGAGTTTTTAGTGGTTTAACCCTCTGAACCTCAAAACCTGCCTGCGAGCTTGAAAGGCTTATCTTAAAAAAAAAAACACACACACACAAAAGTACAGAATTTATCAGAGCAAGACAACAGTAAAAACAGAAAAAACTTTGGATTTTCAACTTTCAGACAGTTCTTGAACTGATATTGCGTGACATGCCATTCTCTTGGGAAAATTAAACACCCTTTGTCAAAATCACTTCATTCTATATATTTCATTTAAAAAAATCACCAAAAATTAATAACTTTGTCAAACCAGATTCTGCAAAAAACAAAAAATTCTGTGCTCTGTTGCGCAACCAAGAAGCGTTTTGTAACTCAGCTTCGACGAACAGCTACATGTCAAAAATTCTGTGCTCCTATTAGGTTGAACTGCAGGCAGTGTTTTAAAATGTATGTTGCAAAATATCTACAGTATGTTGGAGCATCATCTTTTCAGCATTAGTAGCACCTGCTGTTCATGGGAAAATGTTGTACATACTGATTTGAGGTTGTTTAAATTTTTTATAGAATACATGATCAAAGTATTTCAACTTTCTTTCTTTTAAATGTATGACATTATAACTTTGTTAAACTGCACATGAGATATTTTTTGAGTTCTTTCTCCTTCTATCCATGGTTTTGCTGTTTCCATAGAGGTGCAGGACTTTACACTGCAGTGAAAAACAATCCCACAGAGAGAAAAAAAGGTGACAGGAGCTTAAAACGCTCAGAAACTGCTTGAGGTTTCAGAGGATTAATCAATGACAACATACTGTCCGCTATAACACAGGATTTTACATAATGACTTGGTGCCACAGTGACGGGTTGAATTGAGGCTGCCAGTCACCTTTAGAAATGCAAACTGAAATGGCATCACTGTGAGACAAAGCCCCCTACAAGAAGATCAATGGAGCAGTCCACTTCCACTGTCCTCCTCCATACTTCTGCCTGTTCCACTCTGACACTCGGGTGAATGCCCCAGGGACCGGGGCCCTTTCCGGCACAGTGCGCTCGGCTGGGTCGACCCGTGTTCACAGCTGGGATGCCATTAAGTCCCAGCAAGCTGACCCATGGGATTTGGATGAGAAGAGAAAGAAAAGGAAGGAAGGGAGGAAAGCAGGAACGGAGGAGGAGGGTTGTTCATTGCTAAATCATCCTTTAAATCTGTTACACTGTGTCAGGGACGCACTAATACCAGGATGACTAACACAAGTGGTGTGATAAAACATGGAAAACCCCAGCGCACCTTAGAGTTGGAGGAGTTTAGTCATGCTCGCAGTGGGAGACAGCAATGATCAACTTCGCAGCAAACACAGATAACCCACTGAGATTGCTAGTTATTTGGGATTTTACCACCTTATTAGGATGCTGGAGACCAAAATTGAGATTCTCAGTTACTGACTCTTATAGTACTGTATTGACTAGTACCCAAACCTTGAAAAAAGTGGTATTGGAGTTCCAACACTGAGCTGCCTTCTTGCCCTCAGCACTATGACAAGCTGGAGGTCTCTGGAGCTTCATGTAGCCCTCGCTCATTTCCTAACATTTTCTGTGTCTTAGTCTGACTCTTCTGGTGAATCTCTTTCGAGCAACTGCGTCTCTGTGCAGCTTCACGCTTGCAGACAAATCTTTGGAGTGCAGCGAAGCGCGTTTTCTCCATTCGCCTGACACCCTCGCTGAACCCGGAGCCCAAACCCTTCCCTCGGGGGAGTCAGGGGTCATGATTTCGATGCTACACCCCCCACAACAAAGGAAACCCAACCCACCCACCCCCCCACATCCAGTTTCCATGGAGGAGCAGACTTCCATTGTTGTTTGTACTGGAGGGGAATTTGCTCGTCCCAGTTCAAGCAGATTCGGCGAAAGGGGCTTTTGATCTGACCTGCTGAAGAGTCTTATTGTGCACTTGATCGCCAAATAAAATTATGACATCAAGGAAAGAAACTCAACCACCCTAGCACCATGGATTCATTCACTGCTGTCATGTCTTGTTGAAATGTTGTTAGATCAGCATGAGAGACGGATATACAGCCTTATTATTACAGACCTCAGCCATACCATCCAGCCAATCAGGTGATGCTAATCACTGGCTTCAAGCGCTATGTCGACAGATTGAGGTTAATGACCTTCTGGAGGGCCAGAGGGGACACTTTGAGTGTGTTTTTCTATGTCTATACCATGCATGACACAAACAAGGCATACATATGTGGCCGCCGAGGAAACAAAGAACACATCATAAGTGCGAAAGAAGCTGAGCCGAGGTGAATCACTGCTTTGACAATAAGGTTACGCAATCGTTCAACAGGGAGAGGCTATAGTAGGACACGGAACATGGGAATCAAGAACGGCAGATTCAAGATTGATTTTCTTGAGGTGGAGGCAAAAGGAGTTGGTAAATCTCCAATGCAATCAGAGCGGCTGTGATACTGAACAGATAATGGATTTTCAGCTCTTGGCATGCATAATTTTTCATTTTCCATCACAGAAACTAAACAGCGCTAACACGGCGGAGCGGTATGTGCATTTAGTTGTAAAATCAGCAGCAATCAGTGAAATTTATGCGAAGACGGGCTGATGTTAAAAACGCAATCAAATACTTGTAAGTACACAATTTCAAATATTAATAAATCTTAGAGTGTAATGAGAAAATAATAACTGCACTTTAGTGGGAAATAATGGCTGCAGTACAATCAAACTAAGTGCACCATTTGGAGAACATTGTTTTTTTTAACCTCTAAAAGTGGGAAAATACATACTTTACTCTCAGAGACTTCCCATGAATTCTCTCAGTCTTCCACACACGAGCAGCTCTGACACAACGGCGCATGCATTTCAATTTGCATAGTGAGGTCTTACATCAGTGAAAAAAAGATGGGAAGGTGAAGCAAAGGCTGACGACTGACAAAAAAAAAAAAAGTGGAAACACAGAGACGACAATAGAAAAAAACTAAAAGGTCTGAAAAACTAGGCTGCTTGGATGCACCCAGGTGGAACACTTTTCTGAGAATACCTATAAGAACAGCCGGCGAGGCAGAAAGACTGAGCGTTGTATGAGTGTTTGTAATTGAATAGCATGTCTGTGGCTTGTTCATTTATCCCCTTTGGTTCTCAGCCGTGGTGATAACAAGATAAAAGCTTTTGATGGCGACTTGTCTCAGGTGAAAATGAAAAGTGATCAGTGGTGAGACGTGTTGTTTTGACAAGGACAAACAGCGCTGCTATTAGGAAAAAAACTCTTTGTTCTACCGTGCTCGGGGATTGACAAATGATTTTTAATCATGTGTAATTATGTACAGGTAAAGGTAGTGATTTATTCCTGCAATTACCGGGTATCTAATACTGCCAGCAACATAAAGTTGAGTGGCCCTAAGTTTGGTACAGGCACAAGGACAAACATGATAAATCTCTACCTTAAAATACAAAAAGCTTTTTCGCGTCTCTTTCTAGTGCAAAGGACATAGTGTTGCACAATGACAATACAGACTGATTTATCTGCAGCGAAAGCATATATTTTATGCTATTTTCTATGCTGGGCTGAGCATCATCAGTGTAATTACTATATCAATAACAGATGATAACAGGATATTCATAGAGAACTAGCTATATGTGACTTCCCGGAGTCTCTAAAGTCAAACTCAGGATTATTTCAAGCCATGCCTGAGTTAATTACTTTAGCAAGCAGCAGCCTCATTTGCAATTTCCTTTTGGTGTAATTGGCACAGATAATAGCACACCGACTAAACATACGGAAGTCAGACAGAAGCGTGAGCACCTTTAATCTCGCCGTTATACTTCACCGTTTAGCTAATCAGAGACTTAATAGGAATGTTGGCTGGTTCTGTAGCATCAGAGTGCTAGATGGGTGTAGCCGGCCATGTGATGGACATGGAGGGTATTTGGCACAAACATGTTTGGGTCACAAAGCAGGAAATGGAGAGAGAAAGGAGAAGTCAGATGGACGAGGACTTACTGACCTACACATGATGTCTGGCTCAACACACACTCACACACAAATAGGAAGAACTAGGCCTCCCTGCGTCCTATTTTTGGGCAATCTTTTTCAGTTTTTGCCCTCTTTTATATCCTCCAGGCCTCGGGACAGGACGGTGTGGAGCAGAGAAATACATTTCCAGACAGACCTGGCTGAGAAGGATTGAGCGATCGCTGCTGAGCACATCAGCAGATTGTCTCCTGCCTCCGAAAAAATGACGTTCCCATACAACTAAACTGCATTCTCAATTACGTTTGGAGGGAAACACATTTTCTGCCGGATTGCTTTTGCTGGTGACTCATCCCAAGTACGTTTCTAATCATCATATCTTTGCCGTTTATTTTATTGCTTTAGTGTCTCTGTTTTCGAGCCAGCCTATCATATATTAGATGGGATGGGACTAATCATCATAAAAACCCAGCAAAAGAAAACCAAAACTAAACAAGTGGAAACGAAACTTAAGTGTAAGAATAATAGTCTCGCAAGGTCAAGAACCTCATCTCCTGGGTGAAAGTCCTTTTGCTGAACAGGTATGTATCCACAGAGGCATTGACAGGTCCAATGGGTTGATTATTGACAGCTTTTCATCAGCAGGAATCAACACATGAATCCTGCTCCTACAGCCATGCGAACACTGGTTGTACCTCATTGGCTGGTTTTCAAACTGGACCAAAATGGCGGCTCATTTGCAAACTTTGTCATTGTTTATTACAAAAACAGTTCAGCGAAATGCGCTTCTCAAAACAGTTGAGGTGAGAAATGAGCTATGTAGTTGCTAAATCCATCTTCTTTATCGACCAGTAATGGTTAGTTTAAAAGTTTTTCCCAAGTTTCCAGAGGTTTTGGACCATTTTCGATGCTCCACATTTGCATAAAGTAGCAGAGATCTCAACTTTATGCAATTGACAATGCCACGCCCCATCTCTCAAACTGCAACGCAACACTAGCAGACTCCATTGCAGGGTGGCTTACGTAGACAATGAATGAAACGCATTGAAGTGATGGATCCTGTAGACATAACTTTCATTGTCGGTAGGTATACAAGAGTCCCCAAGGGTCTGTATGACATAAATTCCCTAATCTCCACAAGTCCATGTGCAGGCCAGTATTTGCAAACTACACTACAAAAGGGAATAGTGTGCAAGATAAACAATTATGTACTTGTGCATAATACATATATACCACCTTCCGTGCATGAATGGGGCGATTACTCCTTGATTGTCCTTCCTTGCGGACATGCGTGTTTGTGGACACAGAGAGTATGATATCTTGATTCTCTCCCCCTGCCTCCTTACATGAACTCTGTGGCTCTTTCTAACCGGAAACCTTTCCTACTGCATCACAAGGAAAAAGCTTGTTTTTAAGATGAAGTTAACTTTCTTTCAAAACATACATGAGAACGCAGTTTAGTTATATGGGAGCTCAGGAGAAAATGTATTCCTAAAATAATCATCAGCAATGCAGGGGTGTCAGTTTAGTCCTGAGGTCAGAATGCTTAAAAACTTGTTGGATTGCACAATTTAACAGCCAGTTCAACAATCAAACCCACTTCATGGCAGCAATTGGCCAGGTGGGTGGAGGTTAAAAGGTCTAAACACTTCTGTTTTTTAAACGCCAGCACTGAACAAGTTGTACGCCACTTTCTAGCACACTCAACCCTGAACTCTGCAGTTTATTGCAGGACTTGATGAGATTTTCCAAAACATGACGTGTAAAATAATAAAAAAGAACAGCTTGATTATAGTCAGAAGACAGAAATTAGGGGAAAACTGCAGGCAGATGATTCAGCTGACAGACATTCCTTTACTGACAACAGCCGTGTACAGCAGGGAATGAGAAACCTACTACAGCACACTACTCACATGCACACAAAGAACAGTGAAAGATCTCAACCCCTTACATTCCTTCACATTCAGTGGCCTGGAGCCAAGAGAGGACTCCACTGTGATTGCCCACACTCAGACCAGCCAATTACAATTCTTCTGACAAAGCATGTGGCCTGGGTTAAAGGCATGGCTCAACTGCTCAATAGTATTCACAGTAGGAGCCAAACAAACATCGATTCAGCATTTCCTTTCACAAAAGAATGGACTCGACAATGCACGGCTCAATTTTTTTTCTCCATTAAACTGAATTCTTTACTGTTAAAGATTGCAAAATATCAGCTGCAATGCAGTCGGTCTCCCTGGAGCAAAACAACAAAGTGGATAATTTTTCATTAATCCCACACTTTAATGCTTTTAGGAGTTAAAACAAGACACTCCAAGCCAATTCACATAAACGTAGGTTGTTTACATGCTTTTACATCTTCCAAGTGCCACTACTGACTTCTACCATATTAATTAATTATACTGATATGAGTCACTTCATTAGCAAGCTGTCCCTCCGAAATTCAAGCATGATTCACGACTTGACAACTACGCAAGGGCGTCCAAGATCAGCATATACCTCGATTCCCAGCTCTGCATCCCGTGATTGTATACATAGCTCATTATTGCTGCTACTAATGCAGTCAAAACAAGAGGTGGTGAGCAGAATTCGGCTTGACGGCCCACAAAGGACAAGAAATGCAACGTCCTCAACAGCCTTGCGTCAGCTTGAAATTGTGTCATTAGCTGTGGTGCTTTACAGTAAATTGTTCTACAAGGTGGGAGCATTAAAGCCCTGATGCACAGAAGACAAAAGAGAGCAGGAGTGTGGTTTCGTCAGATAAAAGGAAGTGGGAGAAACATAAGTCATAGAGAGCGGTTGATGGTTGAGGGATTTCCCATCACAGACTGACTTACTGGCCGCGTGGTTGACAGTCTTCTTAGGGGGAAGTGTGGATCCCCTGCTGGGACTCACCACGCTGCCTTCCTACACCCCGTGGCCCTGACTGTACTTCCACAATGCTACTGCGAATGGAAACTGGCAGCCTGAGAAGACAACAAAATCTCCCTCTCTTCTCCCCTTTGCCTCAGTGTCTCCTCTCTATTACCCCTACAACATCAATCCACCTGAGCTGAGCAGTCGTCTGACATCTTGCTGAGCCAAAATACATCAGGACTATCGCTGGTGAGGAGATAAAGTTAAAAGTAAAAAGTTAGCACTCAGTGTGTTGGTGCCTTGAGGCCATTACCAGTCTATTTTTTCAGTCCATCAGCTTAGAGTCTTTGTGGCTAATGTTCTGTACCTGCACCAAATGGCAGGCAGACAGTATTAGCGACTGGCTGGTGAGCATAGTGGAGCATTTAACAGCTAAATAGCCTCACACCTATCTCCACAGCACTGTCAGCACTGCAGAATGGTCAGACTGGACCCATTATCATTCTGCTATGGGGGGGACAAATGCTTCGGCCTCTTTGTATTTCTTTGAACCAATCACATTCGTCTCGGGTGGCTGTGAGTCCAGGATGCTGCGACAGTGCCTCCACAAATTGTATGTGTGGGGGTAGGGATTTGTTTAGGTGGAACATTTGGACACAGCGAGCGAGCAGGGTCATTAAAATGACTAATTTGGGGTGATCTAAGTGGTTAGGGGTGCACACCGCATGAGCACATACTTTGCCCTGAGCAGCTCTTTTCCCTGCAATTCCATCATTCTCTCTGCTGTCCCTGTCAAAATGAGGCCAAAAATAGCTGGAAATAACTGCAGAAATAAAAAAATAAAAAATAAAAAAACGAGCAGGCTTGCCTCATTGTAAAATCCAAATCGTTGTCAAAACTTGTCATTTGCAGTGTGTAGGTTGCTGGGTGGGAGGTTGTTGTTTCCCGTGGCGCAGAAGATTTTAAAAACCAGGAAAATGCCATGGTGGAAATGGCAGGTTTACATCAACAGTCTACATCTAGTGAGTCAGACTAACAGCTAAAGGGTCTGATATTCCTTTAAAAAAGTCGGTTGGGACTAAGCAGCAACCCAAAAACTGCAGTTCCTCTAATGGCCACTTGAGTCTGGCGCCAAGAGTGAGTTGATCCCCGTAGATCCTAATGTTAAAAAGTCAACCTTTACTGCAAAAATAAATGTGTTTACAGACTGGTACAAAAATGGTTTTGGTCTCTGTAGTTTGTTTCCACGTAAATGAAAACTGTGCAGGGGTAAATTTTTCATACAATTCACCCGTTTAAATTGTATTAAGGCTTGACGTTATGCATAATTAAGGATACGGCTGCTTTGACTGACAGACTGGTACCATCACAGGACAGTCTATGGTCTACAGATGTTTGTAAGGCCTACCTTAGCTCCACTTATGCGCTATTTGTTTGCTCATTTTTGGATTAGCTGAACATTAATGCCTTGTTTTGCCATTTTGGCACTGTGTAACTCCTCTTGACATGAAAAGCCTCTCTTGAGGAAACCTTTGCATGGGGGGGTTCGTCTATCTTTATATACAATCTATGCTTGAGAACAAAACACAGCCAAAATTTGAATGAATATTGACTGTAAACATGACTTAAAATGAATGCTAATGTTGCTCCTATTCGATAGACAGCTGTTGGTTAGGAAGTTTGCCTTAACGCCATGAAGCGGTGAAAATATAAACTTGCTATTTTGCACTAATTTGCCCAATCTGAAGAAATAAGTCCAACTCCACTTCTCTTTTAGCTCCATTTTTGGTCTCCTCCGACTTGTGATGTAAAAATTTGGATCTTCAGCTGCTAAATGTTTCATTATGTTCACCCCGAAGCTGATAACTTTACCTGGGTGCCACCAAAATTGTGCAAGAATCATGAACTAACTGAGAAACTACAAACTTGGGTAGTCATTTCAAGTAGGTTTGTATGAGTTTGTCGCAACAAGCACCCATTAAGATACAGTTATTCTTGTGATCAGCCACTTTAAAACTACTCTGTTCTGGTTCCTAGTTCAGGTTTTACTTCCACAAAAGACAACACAAGCATATACTGTATGTAGCTGTCATTCCCATGACTCATGATTCCCTCGTCTTTTTGTTGTTTCACTGCTCTCTCGGACCCCTGACCTCACTCTGGGTACAACTATGCCGAGCTGCTGCAAGCGATGAACTTAAATACCACTTCTCCTCAGCACGATACAAACTACCAGACTGAATCCGAGCTATAACCTTGAAAAATTAAACGCTGAAACACTGAAACATTCATCCAACTTGACATGTGTTCACAAGCAGGTCATTAGTCATCCGACAGTCGATCCCAACCCACTTCAAAGCGGTGTGAAACAGCCCTGTCACCGCCTCTGGAGCTTGGATAGGAATCACTTTGACTCCCATGGGTGTCGCACAACTATGCCAACACTCTCCCACAAGTGTGCTTCCTCATCCTCTCTCACTCTCATTCTCTCTTTCTCTCCTCAGCACACAAAAACAACTGATTTGTCCCACTTAAAAATGAATGAAAAAGACTGCCGGGCCCCACTGAGAGTAGGATTTGAGGGAGATGTGCACGCTCTGGCTTTGATGGCAAACAAAATTGGGGTGATGCTGCTTGAGAATTGGAAAATAAAAGCATGTGACTCAGCGGCACAATTGCATTTTTTTTGCAGAGAAGAGTGTAACTATGGAAGATGTTGTTGTGCCTAATGAATGGCTTGAAGGTGGTTACCACTTAAAGGGGGCTGGAGGGCATCAATTTTGCAAAATGTAATCTTATTTTGAAGGCAATAGACGTCCCATATTATAAGCCATGTTAGATTATTATTATTATTAGAATAAAAGGAGAGATTTCATGCCACATAAACTCATTGCACAGCCCTCACAGGCACATTATGCCCCAGTTTTATGTGCCTACAACTGATCCAGCCCCCATATGTCCCATGCGCCTCCACTGACCTGCTGGTAGTTCTCATCTTCAGGCTGGAAGCTGTTGTCAGCGGGCTGGAACCTCAGGTTGATGTGAGGGAAATTGTGCAGCCAGTAAGTCCACCAGGGCGCAATGTAATCCACCCGAGCCGAAGACATCCCTGCCCCGGAGAAAAAGTTGGGCTCCAGCGTGGAATCAGCCTCTAGCAGGGGTTTTGGATCCGGAGAATCTTTTTTTTTTTTTTTAATCAAGTCTCACATCAAACAAAGGCAACGACAAAAGCATGCTCGGTTTGTGTGTGTGTGTGTGTGTTTGTGTGTATGGTTGGGGGAAAAAAAACACACACACACAATTTGGACACACATGAGAGAGGGAAAAGAAAACACCAGGAAAAAAACATGCGAGAAAATCCCGCTGGTGTTGTTGCAAAAGTGAGATCCGGGTGATCAGCGTGCGTCCATGTCTCCGCGTCCGTGGAGCTGCAGCTACTATCCGAGCGACAACTGCTTCCACACAGCGAGCGGCGGGGGCGCGCGCCGATAGTAGGCTCAAGACACGAGGAGACGCGGGGGCGCGCTCATATGCTTTAGATATCACTCTGGCAGCCTGACTGGTGTAAAACTGCTAAATAATCACATATATTCACTGTGAGGTGGTGTCTTGTTAACAGGCTTTATTATTTAACTGTCTTTCCTTGAGTCTTTGTGGAATTAGTTACTGCACTGCCACCTAGTGGTCAATTCTGGCTATTACACAGAGCCTGAAAGCGGGGAGTGGGAACCATCCACTATTCTTTAAAGCACATGTCCATAATATAATAAATAATAATAATAATAAATATTTTCAATAGTGGAACATTTTTGTGGATCTTTAAAAAAAATTTAGTTCATGTTTGTCAGGTACAGTGGTACGGAAGCCCTAAACGGCCATGGTTCAACTTAATTTTTTCGCTCCATTTTCTCGAGAAAATGAGATCATTCTCCTCAGTTTTCTCATTATAACGACATAATTTTGTCATTATTAAGCAATAACAAAATCTGTTATGTCGTGATAATGGCAAAATAATCTTGTTTTCTCCAGAAAACAAAATCGTTTTCTCGTTATGACAAGTTAATTTTCTGGTGAGGTACAAAGAGAAACCACACCGCCGGAGCAGAAGGTGATCTGTTGCCACTGCTCACTACCGACTGAAGCCAGGCCTGGACATGCTCTACTAAAGCTGCACATTCTCATGAGGTAAGTTAAACCTGGTCATGTGTTTGTTAGTACTTTTGCAAGTCTGCGGATACAAGTTATCGTCCTTAACAGTGGTCTGGCAGGTTGGTTTTCCTTTCTACCTCACCAGAAAATTAACTCACTATAACAAGAAAACAATTTTGTTTTCTCAAGAAAACGAGATAATTTTGTCGTTATCACAACATAACAGATTTTGTTATTGTGTGGTAATGACAAAATTATGCCGTTATAACAAGAAAACAGAAGAGAATTATCTCGCTTTCTCGAGAAAACAGAGCGAAAAAGTTAAGTTGAACCATGGTTCGTACAGTGGAAATAGTTGCTGGTCAAAAAATAATAATAATTTTGGTCACCCACTTACACATACAGTACAATAAGCTTATTTATATAGCCCAAAAATGATTGACAGTTGCATAACTTACGTTTTTAACTGCTGATATAGGTCATGAGATGATTACATGGGGTAAATACATGTAAAACACTTACATCAAAAGAGTCCTTGTTCTGTTAAGGACATCCGGCTATCTACAACACTGAATCGTGGTCAATGCAATTTGGCTTTTTTGACAAGAATTTACCCCCCGAAAAGCTTTTCGGCTATCAAAATTATACACTATGTTCAGCTGACACCAAACACTGCACATCATAAGAATCACACCATCCCCACTGTGAAGCATGGTGGTGGCAGCATCATGATGGAAGGATGCTTCTCAGTAGGAGTCTCTGGAAGGTTTGTAAAGGCAGAGGGTTAAATGAATGTGGCAAAGTATAAGGAAAACCATTTGCCTTTTTATAAGCAGTTACATTTTAACAGAAGGCAGCATTTTTTTTAAATATTGGGACATTTTTGGATCTTTTTTTTAAATTTTAGTTCAGGTTTGTCAGGTGCAGTGATAAAAGTTGCTGTTATCTTTTATCATGCCCTTATGCTTCAATTCTTGAGATTGAGAAGACAGTCCAGCAGCACAAACAGAAGCAAGATTCTGGTGCAACAAATTCCCAGGAAGGAACCAGTAAGATAGGTTTGCAAAGTTTTAAACATCTCATTGTCCAAAAGGTTGGTTTTATAGGAAGGAAGAAGAAAAGTGTTATTTTTACATTGATCCTCATGCATGTCTCAAGTTTCAAACAGTAATTTTAAAAGTGTTTTCTGACTCTTAGGGTCATTGAGCTCTCCATTTGGTTTGAGCTTGTAATATTTTAGAACTACATACAGCATAATAAGCTTATGTATTTAGCCTTGAATTGATTGAAAATCTGAAATGGCTGCATACGTTAGGTTTTTTAACTACTGGTAGAGCTCATTAGATAATTGCAATATCAAATTACATTGCATAAGTAACATGTAAGAGTTTTGTCAAAAGAGTCCTTGTTCTGTTTAGGACATCCACCTTCAGTGCCTATAAAAAGGATTCACTCTGCTTTTCTGCAGTGGAACATGGTCAATATAAATTGGCTTTTATTGGACAATAATTTACCCAATAAAACATTCTTTCATGTCAAAGTGGGAAGGTTCTCTGGCCTGATGAGACCACAATTTAGCTTTTCATCTCTCAGATTAGACACTGTGTTTGGTAGAAATCACTGCACATCATCACAAACACACCATCCTCACTGTGAAGCATGGTGGTGGCAGCATCATGATGTAGACATGCTTCTTGACAGCAGGCCCTAAAAGATTTGTAAAGGTAGAGGGTGATGTGAATGCAGCAAAGTGTAGGGAAATCTTGGATGACAACTTGATGCAGTCTGCAAGAGAACTGTGGTAGAAGATTGGTTTTTTTTTAGCAAGACAATGAACTGAAGCACAGAGTAAAATCTAAACAGAAATGGTTTAAAGACAACAAGGTGAATGTTCTGTAGCGGTGAAGTCAGAGTCCCAGCTGGGGAAAACTTTGGAGGTGAATACTTTCTATAGGCACTGCAGAGAAGATCCAGCCTTTTGTTTCTTTATTATTTGAAGCAGGTTTCATCTCTACACTATGTTAGAGTCTGCTAGAGATTCAGTTAAATCCAAAGCTAAATAACATACACCTAAATTGATGAAATCATATGCAGACTCTTTATTGACCAGACTTTAGTCTGTGGCCACCCAGGTGGACGGACATATTTACAATTACTTTTGTCTTTGTGTAATTTTTCAAATAGATTCACACAACTGTTCTGTTTATATCCGAGGGCAGATGAGTGCAGGTACAACAGTGCATGTTAATTAGATTTTTTGGCATTTTCTGTTTTGCTCTCTTGAGACTTCATAGTAGGCACTGTTAAATGTTAGAGAGAAAAACTTCAGCTTGTCAGTGAGCCAAGGCAATTTTACTTCTTTATAGTCATATTTGGCCTCCCACCAGTATATATATTTGTAGCTGTTGCTCTTCAGTAACTACTTATAAAAATCAAACCACGGCATGCTGGCTGTCTGCTGAATTCCATCCCACACATAAAATTAAAATGTATAGCACACATCCCTCTGCTGAAACGTACTTTCCCTTGGAGAATCGTAGGCTGTCTCGTGTCTTGGCATTATAATCTGCAGTGCCCCAAGAGGACACATGTTGTCAGTTTAGACTTAAATCGAACTGTATGTTGGTATACATATATAATTTGCCAGACGAGCAAGTAAACCTGACACATTTGTCAATACAGACATGACTATTTAATGAAATACTTGCTTTTAAAAGTCATATACCACTAATTGCAAATATACACCGATCAGTCACAACATCATGACCACTGACAGGTGAAGTGAATAACATTGATCTTATTGGTACTATGTGCTGTTCTGATGGAAAACCTTGGATTGCGACATCCGTGTTAATGAGACTTTAACACCCAAATAAACATTGTACCACAACAAGCACACTCCCTCATGCAAATGGAAATCCCAAATGTCACTGGCCTACCCCTGCAGGAAAATGCACCCCACCACATGAAAAAACATCAAACAATCAGGAACATGTTGAGGAACATGATAATGGCCCAACATGCCCATGTTGATTTGAGCTCCAGACTTCCTACACCCCATTCTGATCAAGCATCAACAGGATGCAGTGGAACAAGTTTGATTGACAGAGGCCCCACTGCACAAGCCAGAGTACCCAAAGGATCCAGTGCCACCGTCCTGGTTCCAGACCCCATAGGACACCCTGAGAGGTCCTCCTGTCCATGCCCAATGGTTCAGAGAAATTTTGAGCACATAAGGGAGACTAATACAGTATTAGGCAGGTGGTCATAATGTTATGTCTGATCAGTATATATGTGGCATTCATGTTAATGAAGATTATCAGGTTGAGCATTGAGGGAAAACACACATAAAATAACCTAGTTAAAGATAACTAGCTAATGGAAATGTCTTTTCAACATGTGCTTGGAATTAATTGAAGTGCTCTTAACACACTCTGCAGCCCCGTTATGGCTCAAACATGACATCTTGTGGAAAGCTGTCAAAACACTATGTCTGACTCTGTGCCATTATTGAAAACCATCTGGCTGTTCACCCAGAGTGCTGACTGTTAACACATGATCGCATTTATTTTTTCGTCAAACATTGTTGATGATGGTACAAACACAAGACACAACTTGTGATTTTTTTTTTCCAAATTTTTATTACAATTATCTGTACATCAAGGATTTACTTCAGCTCCTTCACAGCCAGACCTGGACAGAAAAAGACGACAGGTTAGCAGATATTCAAACCAAACACACTCATAAAAACAGTGGCACTCATTTTTTTACACCCTACAATCTTTCACTTTATTCCTTTGTGAATTTAAGTGTTAATTTGTTAAATATTTCCATAAACACTGAACTAATATGCCCTTAATACTTTGTAAAAACAAGAGAACTACTACAAACATTTGCCTTCGTTAATCACTTAAACCCCACAGTCTAGCTTCAGTTATGCTCAGTGTTACTCTTTTGACCCAACAAGGAGGCGTCTGGTTTAATTTCAACAACCACCCACACATACTATTTTTTGCGAAACTAATCATACATCAGCCCAGAACAGCTGAATGCACACACTAAAAAGCAGTCGATGCAGACCAATTTTATCTGACTTCACTTTCTGGACAGGCACAACCGACTCTTTACCCAAAATTGTGTTTTTATTCTTAACTACTTCATCAGCTGCTCACTCTTTATACATCAAAAGTAGGGAAAACAGATTTGAAGCAATTTCAGGCCTTAAACTGTGTACATACTATTCACTGTTTGACTTGAATAGTCAATAACATACTACAGTTAAACCCAGGGTGACATCATTGCCAAACCCGCTGCAAAATTAAAATTTTAAACAGCCGTATCTCTCAGGCTCCAGAGTTCACAAGTCATCTTTACTGCAAAAATGCATTCACCAGATAATTACAACAGTAGTTTATTTGGAAGATAAACTATATACAGGCTTGAGCCACAGCAAACACTGCTACAAATTAGGTCACATCAGGGTGTAAACCAATTAATGTTGGTCTACAGTTTGTATCAGGGCTCCTGCAAGGTTTAACAAATTCAATTTAGGACCCAAATACCACACAGCTAATCTAACATCTGTTTCACACTCATACTGGCCAAAGTATGATGGAAAAGCAGAGCGGACAAAAACACCTGAACTTGTTTTAATGTAATGTTCACAATAAAACTCCTGATGGAACTCCTTAAATACAAGCTGGAGCCACGCAAGCAGCAGAAAATTTTAATTTAAAATGCATTTATTCAAGTTTAAAATGAGCACTCTGAGAAACTTCCTAACCACTGCAGCTCGCAACAGGATGGATCATGCTGACAAACTCCACAAAACAAGACCACCTGAGTGCGCTGCTACAATTCCACTTTGTGAAACGCCTCCCTACAGGCCACAATCAAATACAAACACATCTAACTGCACTCTCTACAAAAAGAAACAGAATATATTTGTGAACCAAGTAATTTAAGGCTGTAAAACCGTCCGAGGCATTTTTTTTTTTTGAAAGAACAGAATTTGATGCTTTTAAGACACTGTTAGGACCCTGTTGTGTACGGTGTGTACCCACAACCCCACTGGTCATTTCCAAATTGTGAAATGTGTCCCATCGTCAATATATTTTGTACACGCTAAGAGACGAATTTTAATGTCATTTTTGCAGTGTTCTTACTGTCCTGCTTGGATTTCAGTGCACTTATTAAGCACTGAGATATTCTGTTTTACATATTTTAAACCAAGCATCTGCAGTCATTTTCCATGTGGACCTAATATTTACCCCCTGTGCGCTCTTCCGATTTAAAATGCTACAGATCCGAGCCACATTTATATTGTAAACAACTACAGTTTATGCCTTCGCTTCAAAACAACTCTGTGTATTCCTGAGGCCCAGTAAACACAGTGAATTCATTTCTCACATTGTCGGACATCTGCAGTGCAGATGAATGCTGATGAATGTTCTCAAGTCTTGTTTACATCAATTTAAGTTGATGGCACATTGTTTCCCTTTAAAGTGAATCACTATAACTACAGTCATCCACTGCAGTCAACAGAAATGTATTATCTTCTGTCTGACATTGCCTCCATTTTCACCAATTTCCATGCGAGAGATTTGTTTCATTTTCCCTAACTTTTCACTGGAGAACAGCCTTGCCACCTGAATCTGAAGTCATGTTAGGTCAACACTGAGATGAAGCCATGCCAACAGACCTACGTAAAAATAAACTACAATGCCAGGCAATGTTGAGAATAACAAATTTGTTAATCAAGAGTGGTCAAATCAAATTCTCCTTTGTTCCGGTGTACCGTTACTCCCACCCATGTTGTTGATTGGCTAAATGTGTCCTCTCAGGGTGCTCATTTACTGGTTGCTTTTTAAACTGAGAAACCACTGTTTCATGTCACCCTGCCAGACAAATCAGTCTCCTGTCACAGAAACATGCTCTAAGCCCCAAATGGCCTAAAAGTCCACAGGATCTTTAATTAGAGCCAGTGAAGAAACAAACATCTTCACATCAGTACAGTCTAAGATTTATACTGTTTAAATACAAGGGCACAAAATCTATTTGGAGTAGATACAGAAACCTTTACATGTGTCACTAACTGGCATTCCTGCTTAAACCAAGGCTACATTTTCCAGACAGCTGGGTTTCAGTTGTCTTGTTGTGTTCACTCAACATGCTGTTTTACTGACCTGGTGGCAGGGACTGCTTGAGCTTCTCAGCCTTTTCCTTGTCTGTGATGACCAGAGTGTACAGGTATCTGCTGCAGCGCACCTTGAACTTGACATTGTCCTTGTTCTTCTTGATCTTTACGGCTGAAGGAAGACAAACAAATCTGTGATCAGACTCAACTTAGACATACCTGCTTGCAAAGAAATCGCAATTTATATACAACAGTAACACAAACAGATGTGTGGCAATTCAGAAATTTCAAATGAACTGTGGTCATGTACTGTACAAGACACCATCACAAAGTTCTGGCACTGCATCATCGTCATGCGTGTGCAACACATGCGAGCAGTGACTTTAACCAGTCAGGTGATGGTGTGACACTGCATTATCTATATATACTTATCTCACACAAGTTTGTGAGATCATTGGTAGGTGCACATTTGCAATTTCTCCAATAAACGGAAATTAGATTAGAGAAGAAAACATCAAATTCTCTGTCAGTAAGCAGCCAGGATGATCCAACCTTCCTATGCAGGATCATCACTGATGACAAGAGTGGATGTGCAACTACCACTGAAGAGAAAAGCCAATTTTCGCAATAGAGGAGCCTGAAGTTTTCTAAAACTGGACAAGGTGGATCCGGTCAGGAACGTGCCTGTTGTTTTCTTTAACAGTCATGTGTTTGTACACCAAAAATTAGAGCCCCAGTAGCAGTTCTACCATAATGTCAGTGTATTCCTGCACCAGGGGGCCACTTTGATGAGAATCACAGCCAAAGTTAAATCCACAGTATGGTTTTTGTAGACGGCATCTGAACTTTTTGATCAAACCTCACATTTCAGAAATTCCTTCGCAGCTTCCTGGACAGACTTAAAACATTTAGAAATAACTACAGTAAAGACTTAAACTGTGTTCAAATCATTCCTCTACATGTAACTAGCACTGTTTGCTTGAAAGCATACATATTTCTGCATGTCCGGCGAACCTCTAGGATCTACAGCCCTATAAGTTAGTTATAAAAGCTCATTCACTTAAATTTGTTTCAGTGGCAAAATTCAAATTTCAGTTGTCACTCGCATATCTCAACTTTACATCAACCTAGAGCTGAAAGATTTCAGGAAAATAACCAACTGTGCTTTTTTCTGACACACAATGCAATCTGATCTGCAATTTAATTTTTTAATTTCAAGCTTCAGGTCACTCTTCAATAATAAAAAATGTGATAGTCATGCTTTTATTGGTACCTTGTAAAGTAATGCTCTGTCACATGATGGCAATAGTTTGTGAAATCAACCACAACAGTGTAAACCCTGGGTCAGACACGCTGCAAAATGTACAAGGTGTGGCTAATAAATACTGAGAATGGGCTTTAGTAAGTCAATCTATAGCATGCATGCCCGAACCACATTGTACAGTCAAAGGGCAAGCATAAACAACCAATGAAAATGTTAATGTACTCCAATTAAATGACTGATTTACAGCATTAGACCCACTATTCAACAGCCACATCTGGTCACATCCATCCTAGATCAACCTGTAGAAAAAGGTAAGACAGTTTGTATTTCAACTCACACTTGGCATCCTTCCTCCTGGCTGTCAGCAGGAAATCTTTAATTTCTTCAATCTTGCGAGGCTGCAAATAAACAGAGCACATAAAACAACCTTTAGACATAAGTAATGAAATTCACAGACTGACTATGAACAGAAAACTGGTGTTAGTGGACCGGTGGAACTGACGTTTCTGGTAAAAGATCGAAACCCAGCACTTGGTCCATCATTATTCTTGCAAGTTTGTGAATGCATCACGGGCACATCAGCCTGAGATGTTTGGACTTCTTGCTGAGGGTAAAATTGCTTCTGCACCAAAGGTTGCTAGCTTTGGCTAATGTCAGGCAACCCCGGCTAAGCTAAAGCTAACCATGCAAGGCTTCAGAAGAGATGCAGGTGACATTTTGGTTTGTTTGAGAGTTGGTAACGACAGCACCTCACTCTCTAATGATAACATTACAGCTACAGGAGACTAATCATGCTTTTCTCCTCCAGTAGGCTGTAGCCGGGTGGGCCAAGGGAGCTCATGATCGGCATTTTGCTAATGCTAATAACTTATGCTAGCCACTTTGAACCGTAGCTACCGCACATTTATGAATTACTGAACCCGCATTTCGAGTTATATCATGCCCGTACATACAAGACACTAATAGTAATCATAAATATGTAGTTATAAAGAGTGCAGAAAGAAGAAATAATCCTCACCATGATGCCGTATCAGCGGACTGAGCGCTGCGGAAGAGCAGAGAAACATGGAGTCAGTTTATCGGTTATAACAACGGAAAGAAATGTGTTAGAAATAAAATAGTTATCTTATCATCCAGCTACTGAATGGAAGAATTAAAATTTAACAGAGATTTGGTCGTAATTATTATCGTTAACGAGGATGGATGATGATTAAAAATAGCAGTTTTTTGTGTGTGTAAATGTGACACTCACTCAGTCTGCCAGAGAGGGGATGAAAAGGGGCGGTACTTCCGGTTAAAGGAGCTTTTATACTGCTCTACGGCAAGCGCAGGGGAGCAGGAAGAAACGCGAAACAAATATTGCGGCTCCAAGAGCCTGTGTTGCTGCAACTCAGTTGCCTAAATATAATGTTTGACTTCTACAGAGACAGAAGACACGCACAAAAAAGACAAGGAATATCACTGTATTATAAAAACTTTAAATTAATCACCATAAATGTGAAACTAGCTGGGTCCAGAGCTTTTAGACACACTGTGGCGTTACCCCAGCCATGATAATAGCCATAACATTTAGATTTGAACCTCATAATTGTACAATATTTAAGTTTTTTTTAAGAGTAAAGTGAATATAAAATGTGACACACTCGGAATGTTCCACATTAATATCACAGTGAATGCAGGCTACCGAAACCAGTGGTTCTTAAACTGCATGCCTTGGACTTACTCTAATTTATGATGTTTCCATACATAGCTATAAGCATATGCAAAGGTGTGTCTTGAAAATACTTGTTTGTACAAATTTTATTTATTAGGAATTTGGGTCACTGACCACTTAAATAGTGTAAATGTGTGGCACGTTCTGGTGAAGTGAAAAATTCAACCATAAAATCACACAACATAATGCTCAAAATAAATACAATTTATTATATTATAATAATAACAAACAGACCAAATCCGCCAACTTTGGAGCCGACAAAACTGCTGAAAATTCCTACATTGCCCAAATGAAGACCTATATAACTATAAAGTGTGTATTTACTGCTACTTGACTACCTGCTGCCATGTTTTGTTGATTTATTGATTAGAGATTCAGTAAACATCAGACTTTTACAAGCAGTAAAATAATATCTTAACATTAATAATACAATAATAATAATAATACAACTATAGTATACTACTTCTGAGGGCTTTAACACATTGTCAGAATGAGAGCCAAATAGAGCCAGGGCGATTTTTAAAATTTTCTTACTTTTATATAAAAACAAACAGATTAACGTAGCATTTAGCATTTGAGTCTTTTGCCTCAGACCCCCAGGCCGAACAACATTACTGATGTCTCCTGTTTAGCTTAAAAATCATAAAGCCTATTGTGTATTCAGAGGAAAGCTGTCAAATCAATGATGGCTTTCTAAATCTCTATATGTACCCGCAGAGTCACAGCATGAATGTATTAATCTGATGCTCAGCTGGACACATATAGCTCATTTCTTAAGCACAACATGCATCATAAAGGACATAATGCTCTGAGAACTCCTATATATGACACCTGTAAAGCACATAATGAATGAAGGCCGTTCCTCACCCTCTGTGTGGGCCCTTTGTTATCCTCCCATTCAGTGCATTATTTTTCACTGAGCATTTCCAGTGAGGTAACAATAGGTGATGATGGATGAACTCACGTCTCCAATCCCTTTTTTTCCTATACCGTGGAGAACACTGGCCAGTGAAAGGAACGATGTTTTCCCTGCATGTTGTTCACATAAACTCGCCTTGGAGCTCGAGAGGAATATGTGTGTTGTTGTAACAGAAGCCTCAGGCGAGATGTATTCACAAGAAGGTATTTTGAATTTAATGAGTGTTTCATGCAATACAGTGTAAAGAAATAAATGTTTTATTTTATTGTGTATATACAGATAAACAGTGAAATCACAAAAAATGTAAGATTTTGCATTTTAGTTTATTTAAAAAAACAAAGATATACCTGATTTCAACAATAAAATCTGTCGTTTTATAAATGGTAAATCATTCTCTAATGTGTGATGATTAAATTACACTATTTTTTAAACTGTATTTAAATAAGAAAATCTGTCAATATCGCACACATATTTGCTGTTATTTGAAAGAAAAATCATGAATATTAAGGACTGAAAATGATAAGCATTTTTTATAGTGAGATTACAGATATTATCTAGTAAAAATCACAGAAAATGTATTAATTTACTTGTAACCATAAAAAGAAATGGCCAAAACGAAATACTAAATAATGACTAAACTAAAAATCTGTATTTTTACAAATAACAAAGTTCATAGATTTACAATGTGACCATATAATTACACAAATTTTTACTGTATTTTAATCACCAATAAATGTCATTATTTTACAGATATTTGCCGTTATTTTAACCACTTTTGCAATTTTTGAATCTTCCAGAATTTAAGTCTTTCTTTTTTCTTTTTTTAACATTTTTTTTTCTAGAATACTTGGTGCCAGATTTTCATCTTTTTCATTCTTTTCTTTTTACAGATTTAAATTGGTTTTCTTTTTTTTCTTTCTTTTTTTTTTTTTACAGTGACTCAGGTGACTGGAGGCAACAGGTCACATTGTTATAAGGAGAAATCAGTTCATCAAATAAAATGCCAGGTTAATCAGTGGTGAGTGGGTTGGAGTGGATTACATAAATACATAAATAACTTTTGCATTAAATTGAGGATAATAAGGTTCTATAATAAATAACTGATAAAGAAAATGAAGCTGGAGGAGTTGTAGATATAAAAAACTGTGTGTAGATCACACTGAAAGCAAACACTTGGCTGTAAACATAAAGACAGATACCAAGGCTGTTCCTCCGTCCGATTCATAGAATGTGGACATTAATATGTGCAGTGGCGCTTTTACTGGTGCACAAGCGAGTTTCCTCTTTAGAAAAGTGGGGAAAAAAGAGCATGCATGTTGAATGTTGAGTTGGAAAACAGCTAGTTATAATATGTGAACTTATTTTTTAAAAGATGCATTTTGAATACAACAGTGTATAACTAAATAAAATAAATTAACATAAGAATGATCATGTGGGTGTGTGGTTTTGATAAAATAACACACAAGGCCAAGACATGCATAGATCTAAACATAGTTCCCTCAACAGACTTGAACAGGGTCTAATGTTTTGTAGCTGGAGGTCGTGATGCTGGCTGTGAGATCTGATCTGATTATGAGCTGTTGGGAAACATCAGCCATCAATCATCTAAAATAGTGTAGAACTGGAATAGTTTTATGGTGGATGGTGCTGCAGGAGGCAGTTCAATCTTTTTTTCTGAGATCTATTTACAATCAGACCTGCAGCAGTGTCACTCTGTCTGCTACAAAGGATCAAATGTAGCTGGTAGGCCAGGTTAATATCACATTATAGCAATTTTGATTCATATCTTAAGTATATATAAAATGTATTTCAGTGTATTTATTGTCAGCCTTGTTTTTCCTTTATCATAAAATGAACCAATCTGATTGTACTATATATATACATGCTGAGATATTGGAGTGCACACAAATACAATAAGACTAAGTTAAATAGAAAAAATAAAACAACGAAATCAAAGTGTAAATGCAGGTGTGAAGCATTTCTGAGTTTTTCGGGGTTCCTCTGGCTTCAGCTGCGAACGGTTCCTGCTGGAACATCCCAAAAGCCAGCAGGGTTCCTTTAATGTGCCCAGTGCTCATGTCACACCTGACACCTGGGAAAGAGATGGACACATGGACGCCTGAGACGAAACCGCTATTTCTCATGTGACCAGTTCAACCCAACCTTTCTGATTTCCTGGGTGTCCTGAATGTTTCACATCTTCTCCCCCATCGGACAGAATTAATTGATTCATTGTTTGCACATGCTGGCTTTCAGTTTTGCTCTTTGCGCTGCGTAAAGAGCGATTTTTTCTCCAAGATGCTTGAAGCTAAAGAGCCCTACCGACTAAAAACACCGCTGTTTGGATATATTTTCCCGTTTTTCAAGCTCACCTTTGTCATAGCTCAGCTCACCTAAACGAAGATGCCTGAAGGTTTGCAAACTTTTGACTGAACGGACGCTGAACCTTCTGTTTTTCCTCTGTGGCCTTTGGATAAAACGCACAAAGTGAGAGTAGCAACGTTTTTTTTGAATCCAAGAAACCACTCTAAAGCCCCAATCTGTTGGAAATACACAATATGAAATGTGCAGTGACCACAAAAGCCTCCAACTTCTCCGATATTGAGCTGCACAGAAAGATCTCCGCAGCAGATTTCACCACCTTTTGTTGAATGAAGACGCAAAATATTCCAGTGGATAGACTCGTCCTAGCAAGAGAAGACGTCCAGGACTGCTGCAGGACATCAGTGTCACGGAAGGAATAAATCCACAGACTGGAGAGAATCTACGAACAAGGCAAGTTCTGTTTTTCTGTTGTCGTGGAGTCGATTAGGCTGCTGCGTAATTGTAGTGCGTTAAAACCCCAAACGGTGAGTGGATTGTGTGTTATGGCCCGCCGAGGTCAGAGCTGGTGTGTGCTGTGGACTCAGATCTTGTATTTGAGTAAAAGTACTGCAGTGTGGAAATACTCTAAGTCATGCATTTAAGTTTTCACTGAAGTACAAAAGTTTTGGCATCAGAATACTCAGAACCAAAAGTAGCTGTGTTCATAAAGCGTAAAGGCATATTTCAAAATAAAGTACTGCATAATATTGGATTGCAGTTCTTGTTGCATTAATTTGTTCATAATTTTAAGGCTGTTAAGGGTGATTGAAGTACTTTATCTGTTGGGTAGCTTATTAATTTCCCTGCTGGGTTCTGTAAAGTTTCATCCTAATGTGGCATTTTACAGCATAATTGAATTGACATATTTTGTATTATTTTTTAAATCTGCCAAGAAAATGAAAAGTAGACTACAGCATTTCCCTCTGAACTGTGGTGGAGTAGAAGTATAAAGTAGTAGAAAAAAAGAAATGCTGACGTATAGTACTTGAATTAATGTACTTGGATGCTTTCTACTGCTGTGGTCAGGATTTGAATGTTGTTGTAGCCTGTGGCCCAGCTTGTGAAGGCTGCTCTGATTGGAAATGATTTTTGTGGCTGTAGTGCGCCCATTTACCGAGATTCTTAGTGCTTCTGACATTCCAGCTGACACCGAGAGCACGTACCTTGGTGTATACATAAAGAACATCTTCGCTGTTTGTGCGCCACTAAGCCAGTCTGTCCTTCATGTTACATCGTATTTCTTCAGAGTGCTGAAACATCCACAGGTCTGGGCCCGTATTTCGAGGCCAAATTCTGACTCCAGATATCTCCATGTTAGGTCAGATTTATGAGCCAAACACTTGATTTATGCTTGACATTGTATTTTAACATGCAGTGCACATCAATATAAACAATTCACACCTCTTGACATGCTCCATATTTGAACCAGATTCAAACTATCACTTTCTATCCGTCTGCATTTCATAGATTTTCATGAGGAATTCTGCTGATATGCTGCAGATTTGGTCGTATTCTTGTTGAAATACTGACTACATTTGTCAGGAGGTCAACATCCATATGTGTACATCATCACCAATACATGCTTATTGTGATATGCTCTGATTATAATGTCTATCAATTCAACATTGGAGTCAAAGTACCTTGTAGTGTTTTGTCTCTGCACCATATTCCACTATATATCCTTCGGTTTCAGTCATGGTTCGCCACAGATTCGGTCATATTGTTGTCATGTAGGGGCTCCACATGGCATTAGGGCTCATTTAGATGTTTTATTTAATCTTTATGCAACATAACGAAATCATGAATCCATAAAATGTCCAGATAAGATCCAGATTATTGTAGGAACTTCACCAAATATCTCTGGGTTCTTGGGGTTTTGGTGCGGCATTAGTGGCCTTAATTGTAGCCTGGCCTGACTAAATACAGTACAAACTGAGAAACAGTATTGAATTAATAAAAATCAAAATACAATATGAAGTGAAGCATGGAAATATGAAGCACAAATGGATCATCTTCCTGCTTTATAGCAATTAATTTTTTCTTGAATAAAAACCTGTGTCACTGAGCTAATTCAAAAGTCAGACTGCTTCTCTCATAGAGACGAATGAAAGTTTATTTCATACCTGATGCTTCCATTAACTGGATTTTTTTACCAAGAAAAGAATTTATTGCACGGCATAAAAGGCAAGGGCGAAAATAAACCTGTAATTAGGTGCTTTTCATGTTTTTTTCCAGGATGGATTATATTCATGCAGCAGGTTGTGTCAGTGGTTTATCTAACAGCCCAAGGTGACTCTGGGTGATGCAACATCGCTGTCTATAGAGAAAGAAGATAAGCAGCCAAATTAGGCTGTATTTAATCTAATTAGAAATGTCCTTTCACTGCCGAAATACTTGATGCTCTTCAAATTCGGTTATGACTCTGCTGCCGCTGTCGATGTGTTTATCTGATCTGCTCTGAATTTTTTCTATTTCTGTCCTTAAAGTGAATAAGAGAGGCTGCTGGTCTAGAGGCCATCTCTTAATCACATGGAGGTGAAAGAAGCACTAAGATGTTAACTAAAAGTGTCGATACCCCGCTGTAGAAATATCATGCGTTCAATTTCTTTTTCTTAAAATCAAGTACAACTGTGGAAAAGCGGAAGAAAATAAATGGATGAATAGATCTGTAAGCTAACAATGACTAGAGTCATCAAAAAAGTACAATATCTGAATGAAAAGTGCAGTTTAAAGTTGCAGAAAGAGAAAATGCTCAAATAAAGTGGCTCAAAATGAAGTAACTCCTCATTCAGACTGGCATATTTTAGAATAATACATATTATTGGATTATAAATATGGTTGTATTATTGTGTTCATCACTTTAATGTTGAAGCTGTTAAAGGAGATTCAGCTTCTTAATATGGTGTATCTGCTGGATGGCTTCAGAGTTTAATACAGTTTTATTTTAAACTATAACACTGCATTGTAGATTATCTGTTGATTAAATTGTGAGTTATTAAATTAAATGTGCACACTACCTGTCCAGCATGAGGAGAAAGTCCAGTGTGGGAATCAGAGTTCTACTTTTTTGCAGATGATGTTGTGCTATTCTTCAGACTATGACCTTCAATACACACTAGGTTGGTTTGCAGTCAAATATAAAGATATAAGTATCTTGTAATCTTCTTCATGAAAGGTGGGAAAATGGAGCGTGATATGGACACATGGACTGGGGTTGTGTCAGCAGCAGTGCTGGTACTGTTCCAGATCGAGGGAGCTAATAATGATGAGATATCGGATAGGAGCAGCACAAAAAAGTTTCCTCTGTCAGGTGACTGGACTGAGCCTTAGAGATGGGTTGAGGAGCTCAGACATCCGGCTAGTTTCACACCAAAAGGAGTCATCTGTGCTGGTTCAAGCATCTGATTAGGATGCCTCCTGGGGGCCTTCATTTGGAGGTTTTTCGAGCATGTCCCACTGGAAGGAGACCCCAGAACCCAGACTCGTTGGAGAGATTAGATATCTCATCTGGCCTGGGAACATGTTGGGATCTCTCAGGAGGAGCAGCTAGCAATGTTTACTAGCTCTTCTTGAGGGATCTCAAGGTGTTCCCAGACCAGATTATGTATCTCATCTGGCCTGGGAATATGTTGGAATCTCTCAGGAGGAGCTAGCAATGTTTACTGGCTCTTCTTGAGGGATCTCAAGGTGTTCCCAGACCAGATTACATATCTCATCTGGCCTGGGAACATGTTGGGATCTCTCAGGAGGAGCTAGCAATGTTTACTAACTCTTCTTGAGGGATCCCAAGGTGTTCCCAGACCAGATTATGTATCTCATCTGGCCTGGGAACATGTTGGGATCTCTCAGGAGGAGCTAGCAATGTTTACTAGCTCTTCTTGAGTGATCCCAAGGTGTTCCCAGACCAGATTAAATATCTCATCTGGCCTGGGAACATGTTGGGATCTCTCAGGAGGAGCAGCTAGCAATGTTTACTAGCTCTTCTTGAGGGATCCCAAGGTGTTCCCAGACCAGATTACATATCTCATCTGGCCTGGGAACATGTTGGGATCTCTCAGGAGGAGCTAGTGAACATTGCTATGGAAAGGAATATCTGGAATGACCTGCTTGTGATCGGACACTCGATAAGCACAAGTAAACAGATGGACAGATCTGAAAGGTAATAAGTTACTAAAGTTAGCAAAAAAATGTGGTTAGTTAGTCTAATGCCCCACTGCAAAGAGACAACAGACGTCTTGTTCTTATGAAAGCTGAGACCTCTAATATCTAAGTTTTCAAACTGTGCTTCAGGACCAAGTGTCGAGCCGTGGGAGAACTCAAACAGCACAGCAATTTACATGATTGTTGCTTTGGAGAATGAAGAAGAATGGGGGGAGAAAAATTACACGGATCCTACAAATTGTTTCCTGCAACAAAAAAAAAAAACTGCTGCGTTGGGCTTTTGTTGTCTACCCTCTGGCAGGTGTTCCTTCACCTCCAGACTAACTGTAAATTATGGTCGCTCATTGCAAAAAAAAGAGAAAAGAGCACAGAAAAAGATTTGCTTGAGACACCTCTGAGAGTACACACATTACAAGCAACTTGCTGACTTATGAGTTCAATTATCTTTTTACAGTCAGGACAGATAAATCTAAAGGATGCCAGAATAATACGCTTTTAAGTAGAAAGCGGTTCACGGCGGAGAAATTCTCATCTATTATCCCCGCAACCTGACAACAATAATTCCATGTGTTTCTCCAGCAGTAGAGCACAGTTAATGGGCCAATCCAGTTAGATAGGGAAACACATTTCTGCTCAGCGGGTGTCGATTTACTTTTGGGGTAATGTTTGGTTGTAATTTATTATCTATATACTTTTAGAGGAAATGGTAGTGGCTCAGAAAATGGCAAATTAATTCCCTATAGATGTCTCCCTTGAACGGAATCCATTAATGAGCCCCCTCGCCTGAATACTGCTTTGCTATTCAAGTTTTAAATATGGCTGTCAATAATTTAAACCTCTTCGCAGGCATATTTGGTCATTCAGGCTTGAGTGACACCTCCGCCTGCTGCCACGGACGTCCACTTTGACACGACGTTAATTCACAAAGACAGGAAACACCGGACCGGCCGTTTTTAATTAACCTACCATCTACCCGTCTTGACTGGTTCACAGGCCACATCCCCCCAGATGCTCAATCAGCGCTCACACAGTAGGAAACGTTTTGCTCGGGATTTTAAATTTTTAAGCACTTCCACGTCAATCAAAGGTTAAAGACGACACTTCGGTTTAGGGTTTTCTGACAGGGACCTGGATGCCGCCGCAGTCGCCTGGTTAGAGAAGCGTTCTGCACAATAAAAGCTCCGGACCCTGTTGCTTTGTGTATTTGTTTACAGTCTCGAGCCATTTTTCTCACCAGAACGGGGATTAAAACGAAACATTTTATCTCAGCGTGGCTTTCTACTCCTCGCAGCTGAGAAGATTATTCTCAGTCTTTTTTTCCCCACGAATGCCATTCAGTCATGGCTTCGGTAAAAGGAAGCTGGATTCTCACTCCATTCTCAAAGATCATAAAAGATGCCCTTCATCCCTGTTGATGAATGTACAGGCAGTACAGAGGTGGATATAGGGTTATAGTTTACCCCTGTCACACAATCTAAGATCAGTCAGCTGACATTGTGAATATACTCAGTTCTGTTGACGTTATTTGCCCCCACCGCTCTATTTGCAATGATCATATCTTTATTTTAGGCGGACAACATACAGAAATGACCAGAAAGCTTAGTGTTATACTAAATAAGGAAATATGCCATGCTTTTTGTGTGCTATTTGGGCCCCGTGCAATCAAATGTGCTCATTTTGTTTGTCAAAAACCCATTCACAGGCAACAAAATTCGATGTTTAACCCCCATAAGTTACAGAAATCCATATAGACTTATGTGGGATTTGGGAGCATACTGGGCTTTAAAAACTGCTGTCCACCAATCACAGATACACAGTGGGGCTGCAAGTAACTATTATATTCATTGTTGGTCAAGCTGTTGTTTAAATTCTCGATTCATTGATTAAAATGTTGATCGATTCTGACAAATTGTTTCTGGAAACCAAAGATGATGTCCTCAAATGTCTTGTTTTGCCCACGACCCAAAGAATTTGTGTCAGAGAGGAGAGAAGAAACCAGGAACTATGCAGATTTAAGAGGCTAGAATCGATAAAGTTTGACTTTTTTTTCTTTAGAAATGACTCAAAATGAGGATTTGTTTATCAAAAAAGTTGGTGATTATTTAGTAGTTGATAGCTAATTGATTATTTGATCAGTTGTTGCAGCTCTAAGATGAAACTTCATTGTATTTAACAATATTTTACAGTTGGCATCTCTGAACCAACACATGCTTTACAGTAGTAGGGCTTCACTGGTTATCAACCTGATTGATTATCAGATTCAATATTCGGCAATTCTTTTCAGATATTTAACATTATTATTGCAATTTTTGTTTTGTTTAAATACTACTTTGGCTCTGATGCAGCCGCCTCTCTTTATCTGCAGTCACAATTCTGTATTAACAAGCAAAGTCCCACCTACAGCTTTATCTGATTGATTCCACATCACAGGTAACAGCCCATAAACACTGAAGGATTGCTGTTGAAAAGTTGTCTTTTGCATAATCATGTGTAAAACATAATGAAGTAAAGGCTTTTGATGAAGTTTTGCGATGCAGTTTGTGTTTTCACTCCAATATTGACATTATTCCTGCAAACACACATCAGTTATCAGTCTGCATGATGACTAATAGCTGCTATTGGAATCAGCCCTGAAACAAAACATATTAGTCGACCCTCATCAGTTCAGCATAATAAGAAATTCTTATAAAGTCAGGAAAAGTTATTAAGCTGATAAAACAATGTTAATTTTGCTTTTTGAGCTGTTTAAACATGACCCAGATGGAACACTTAGCATAATATGAGGGTGTTAAGCACATTTTCATGTTTAAATGTGATGCAAGGGCTCATTTTTATAAATTCATGTGAATGAGCGTGTGTGTCTACTTCTATTACATCACCTATTGTAATTTTTCATCCGTACTGAATGACCGTATCAGTGAGGCTGGATGTAATACAGTGAGGGTTCACGGCGAGGATCAGCTGAGCCTCATAGATTACAACAAATGACCATGCTCGGTTTAACTAAAGCTCTTTTGCACCGGTTTGATCTTTATTCCATTTGCTTGCACAGCAACAAACATGATCCTCTGTGCCAAGCTGCTTGCAGAAACCCAACCTGACTCCCAATATTGTTTCTTTTTCCACTCGCAGTTCCATGTTTGTGGCAACAGAGGGCAGTGAATGGTTGTTAATATGGAGCTGAACAGGGTCTCATCCTCGCTGATGACATTGGGAGACGCTGTGTAACAAGGAATCGACTCCACCTGTCTCCACCTCTCTATACTGAACAGGTTATTGCTTTACATTCACCCCTTTTGAAAAATATTTATACAAACACAGTCGATTCCATAAGACTTCATGTGAACAGAATAAACCACTAGACCCCAGACCATCAGCATCATTATCCTCTGTAACACAGGATTTATTTGCTCAATAATACATCAGAATTTTGATTGTGATCCACAGTGTCCTCTCCCTTCCAATGAGTCTATTGTGAACTTTCTCTCTGCCTTTTTAAAAATATAATTTGTACTCACAAATTATAATCTCACCTCCAACGAAAGATGGATTCAATGAACCCGCCCGGGGCAACTGTTAATTTATTTACACAGTGGTGTATGTTCATTCTGCACTGAAAACTCATTCCAAGTCCTTTTTTTTCTGGACACATCTGGTATTAAAATAGTTCCCCGAAACTATAATCTCCTTTTTGTATAAAGGTAGTAATTGGAATAAAAATGTGTTCCCTCAGGCTGAGGGATGATTGTACTTTGTAACTATGCGTTGGCTTATTAAAAAGGCATAGTGGGGTTAGTGCGTAAAAGAAAAAATAGAAAGATCTCAGCTCGGAGATCCTTTGTAAGTGTAACAGACACATTAAGTGTGGATGATGGAATTTCGGGAGCTTCACTGCAGACATTGTATGTAATGATACACATCATTTCTGCCCGCGGGCCTGTATGCGCGACAGCAGAGGCAGCTCTACCTGAGAGCTAATGAGTAATGCAGCAGCGGGTACTGTTATTAATCACATTTTGATCTCCTGTACGGGTGAGAAGCGATGAAAACGCACCTGAGATAGTTCACTGAACCGTCATTGTCGAATTTACTTTGATCATCAAGTTAGCAGAAAGTTTAAAATGCACATTTATAGCAACTGCACTGTAAAATAGAGCAAAGGTGGAGCGGTGTAATCTTTGATTTCAAGGGGAAGTTATTGACTGCAGGAAACCACCTACAGTGATAATGTGCACTGAAATACGAAGGCTTAAGGTGATAAATCAAAATGAAGTCTTGTGTCATTGAAGTCGTGGTTAAGTGCACTTGTCATTAGAAATGCAAGAGGAGAGTACTCCAAAAATCCTCTCTACCAGGCTGCCCGCCCTAATCTCCTTGATTATTGATCAGATTGATTTGTCAAGTATTGATCCCTTTTCCGGCGGCCTTATCACAGACAAACTTAAAGTACATCTGCAGATGAGGGGAGATTATTAGAGAGTCTGAGGGTTTTACCCTGACAGAATCTCAATGCGAATGTGCTCAGACTTGTCAGAGCGGCCAGAAACTGTTGGGAAAGTTGACTGCGAAGTTCTCATTTATCATGTCCAATGACCGACGTGTCACTGTGAGCGGCTGGCCGAGAAACCAGCGAGACTTTTTGTCACGACTCGCTGCCATTCAGGCCTCAGAAAACCGGAACACAGAAGAGAGTAGAGAGCAGGAAGGAGGAGAACTTGTTGTGCACTGGGCAGGTCACTGAACTGGTCGGCAGGTATGAGGGGCTTTGCATTTACATGCTGCGTTCAGAAGTTATGCAGAAGATGTTATTGAGGCATAGGATGACCTTGAGATTGTAGGTTGCTACAGATAGTTTGCAGGAGGAAAATAAGATGTAGACGTCGACTCTTCCATCCACATCATGAAGTCCCACTTAAGCCACTCAGTCCTCAGATCTGATCAACCATGCCCATGAGTAATACTGAGTTGAATGCATGTATGAACACTTACAAACGTCTTGAAAGCAGTGATGAAAGACTTCTTTGGAAGCAAAAGAGTAAAAGTGGAGTGAAAGCGAGGTTGAAAAGGCAGAGAAAGTGTCAAGACTGTGTTTAAGTGGTGTTTAAGAATCTTAAAACCACAATGACTGGAGTTCTTTTCTGCTTATGACATATTTTTTAAGCAATCTGATGACATAGGTTTCTGCCAGGAGAAATATATGCTCATTATTTTTTAGCTGCTTGTGAATCTAAATATCTAATCTCAATTCAATCATATAGCAGAACCTACAGTCATTTAGGCATGTAGACATCGTCAGGAGGATCTTCAGAAGTCCAAGCCAAGCATGAAAATGAGGAAGAATGGTAATTTGTGAATGTGGCATAGTTGTTTGTGCCTGACAGGTTGGTTTGAGGATTTCAGAAGCTTCTGATCTACTCTGATTTTCAAACACAACCATGTCACTTAAAAACCTCCACTGAGCTCCAGTTCTCTTGGCGACTATGCCTTATTGATGTCATTCGTCAGAGATGGATGTTCAGATTGCTTTGAGCAGATTAAAAAAGCAACGGTAACTCGGATAACCAACAATCAAGGTGCAGAAAAGCATTTCTGAATGAACAACACAAATGCACAACATGAACTATGAAGTAGATGGGCTACAGTAGCAAAAAAAAAAAACC
This sequence comes from Dascyllus trimaculatus, assembly GCA_024666655.1. Lineage (NCBI taxonomy): Eukaryota > Metazoa > Chordata > Actinopteri > Pomacentridae > Dascyllus > Dascyllus trimaculatus. The sequence continues at coordinate 8,860,121 of CM045463.1, read as the reverse complement.
CACACAGATCTGAAAACTGAAGCTACAGTGTGCAAAGGTTCACCAACATTGGAAAATGAATGGTTGGAAAAAATGCTACCTGGTCTAATGAGATTTGATTTGACTTAAACAAGAAGAACAAATGGATCCATCCTGCCTGTATCAACAATTGAGGTTGTTGTTGTTGTTGGTGTAATGGTGTGAGGGATAGAACAGAAGTTGGTATACTCGTGCAAAATCGGTAAAACGTAAAATGATTCAAAATTGTATCACTTTACAGTATTTGCATTACTTCTGTGTTGAACTGTCTGGTATTTGCTCCGATGTAACTGTTACTGTAGCTTATATATGTAAGCTTAGATTTAATATATCAAAAATAAAGGTGCTACAATAGCTTTCACCTCCGTTCTTCACTGTCAGGACTATGCATTCATTGTAGTAGACCTGGTCAGGTTTGTGTCGAAAGTGCTGGATCCAGCTGCACCAAACTAATTTATTCTTGTCCTATATGAGCAAAGAATGTGCTCCCACTATTCATAACGATTTTTCTTGTTCTTTATCAAAATAATATATTGCAGTTTTGTCCCAGAACAGCTAAAAATGGTGTTTGTAAAGGTTGACTGTCGACTTGTGACAGTGACTTCACGCTGTTCTGAGCTGTCACAGCGTCTTGGAGATCCACTGATGATCCATGTGCCAAGCCTGAAGCACTTCCGCATCTGTTTATCAGGGCTAGATTGTGCAAATAGCACACTGTCCGTTCAGGAGGACAACCGCTGTGACTCTGATTAGTGGTACTAATCAGCGGCACATTTTATACCTCCTGATTGCTGCTGCAGCTGTGTTTGCACTGATTTGTAGTTGGCCACAGGTCTTTCCACATCCTCTTTCATCTTTTGAAGTTACACAATCAGATGTTTCATGTTCTAGCGGTTCATTTCAGCAGGAAAACGCAGCATGTCACAAAGCCTGTATCATCTCAGGCTAGTGTCTGGAACATGACAAGGGCCTCGATCCAGTAGTGCCCCTTTTTGAGATGTGGTGGATCAGGAGATTTGGATCATGAAGGTGCAACTTAATGAAACTATCATGTTAGTATGGATGCGAATCTTCATTGGCCATGAACAATTAAGACATTTCTGAAGTTGTATCTGATAAAGTGGCTGGTGAGCATTTGTGTTTTGCTTTCAGTGCACCAAGGCTTTGATTTTTTTGATACCACAGGGAATGTCTGTATTCTGCAAATTCCACAGATAGATCGCTTAATGTGCAATTACTGTACATACATCAGTTACGTCAGATACGAAATGGGTGGGTTGGACAACAAAAGGGTATACAAGTATTTCAGACTTGGTGGTAAACAAGGCAAATAGCATCTCTGTCACCCTGGACACGCATTTAAAAAAGAATGTCCTTTCCATTTCATGAAGAAAAGTGAATCATAGACCCAGAATAAAAGAATAGTTTTTACACAGAGAATTAACAAAAATACCAGGAGGATGACAAGAAGACTAAAGCCGGCATTTCTTTCTCCGCATTCTTCTTCATATTATGAATTATCGAGCATATTTCAGCCCTTTCAAATCTGAATTATGCTGAAATGCTTTTTGATATTGTTACCATCGCTTCGATTTTTATGCAACAAAGCATCACGGAATGATCAAAATGTAAGTCGCATTTACACACAGAGATGATCATGCTTTGGTGTTAAAACTGCAGCATTTACCACAACTATTGCATTTAGAGTTTAACTGAGAGTATCCTTGTGATTCGACTCAGGAATCCAGTGCAGTACAGTGAGAACAGTTCGGTGTTTTACTTGCTCATGCTAACACTTTCTTCAGGGAGTTTAGTTCTGACTCAGGTCTGACTGTACAGCAGCGTCTCCATCATGAATGAGTAGTTTCCTCCGACCGTCCTCTGGACCGTGTCTCAGAATCCGCTCCCCCCACCTGCCATCCTGGGTCTGTACAGCCATCAGTTTCCACTTTGCTCCCCTCCAGCCAGCAACACACACACACCTGCCAGCCTGCGGCGTCAGTGCCAGGATGTCTGTCGTCCCTCATGCCCTCCGTCAGATTGCCCTTGCCTGCGCCACTCTGCGCCCACAGTGTCAGTCTTGGCTTACAGCAGGTCTGCATCAGCCAGCGAACATTTCCTGGCCTCTGTTTGCTCTGCATGGGCCGAGCTGTTGGCCGTACGCTGCACTGATACTCACCTCTTAGCGTCGGTGCAGCTTACAAGTGCAATCATTACACTGACAAATTTCACCAGGTTGTGATTTGGCCTTTGAGCCAAAGTTCTACATGGTTACACTGAATTACACTGTAAAAAGCATGCGTCGTTCTTATTTTACAGCTTCATTTACAGCCTTTTTCTATTATTTTGAAATACCTGAACACTTCAATAAAATTAAACTGGATTTACATGTAAAAAAAAGTTTAAAAAAACATTTAAAAAATTAAAAATTATTGTGGATAACCAAAATTTCCACACTTTGAAAGAATTTTCAATTTTTAAAAAATTAATAGATTTTCTAATGTAATTTTTTCTACTTATTGTAAAGATTTAAGATTTTTAATGAAGACAAAAATTACGCAAATAGGAAATGTACTCATGTAATGTAAAATTATATTGAAAACCTGAAAAACTATAAAATTTCCACTTTAATTTTGCAAATATGTACTTTTTAAATAATGGATAAAACTGTATAATAATATTTCATCAATTTTATATAGCGCTTTTTTGGTCACTCAAAGACGCTTTACAAAATGGACAAACAAACAAACAAACAACAAAAAAAAAGGGTTAAAATATAATAAAATATAATGTATAATACTCTAAATATACTCATATATATTTGATATTAAGTTGGATTTTGACCAAAATACAGAATTAATGCTTTTTCATCAGTGTATAACATGTACAAGCGTTGGCAATCTGTCAAAGTTTCTGCAATATAGGGAAATTTATTGTATTTTACACAAGTAAATATCCTTAAAAAGACAAAAAGTACACATGATCTCATACAATGGCAGCGTTAGAAGCTGTATTTTATTGTGGAAACATAATGTATTTAAAAAATGGCTATTATAACACGATTATAATTTATAGTATTTTTTGGTGCCCCAACTGTTTAGATATTACAGCTTTTTAAGTGTTTTTTGTGTTTGTTTGTTTTTATAGTGTGGAGTTTCGCTTGTTGCTCTATGTACTCAGAAGTTAAGGCCAAGGTTAAATTAGCAGGCCCAGTAGTTGCTGAGGCAAGCTCTTTGAGCTTGTTGATAGTCTCGACAATGCAAAAGAAATTAAAGACAGCCTGAATAATCTGCTGCTTCTCAGTAACAGACATCAGGCAGAGACATTCAGTATAATACTGATACTTGGAACAATCAGTGCTGTCAGTGATTGCACGACAGCAAGTCTCCTTGATGCTAAAGACGAGGTGAAATAATTTTAAAAGCAACACTGCACTTCTTTTTGGGGCATAAGCTTAGCTGGGGAATATAATTAAAGCATAATACATCCTGATCATGTACAGCACAGTGAATGAAAGCCTTAAGCTGTAGGTATCTGCAGCAAGACTCTCGTTAACCCCCTGTTTAAATCTGGGTTTAATGTGGGAGATTAGCAACATATTGACTTTGAGAGAGAAATTAGCATTTTCTTGTATTAAGTTTAGTTCAACAAGCTCTGCTCAGCATCTCTTCACGGAATATTTTACTGATTCAGTATTACAGTTCATGAAGTTGGTACCTGATCTACACCGATCAGCCACAACATTCTGACCACTGACAGGTGAAGTGAATAACATTGATCATATTGCTACTATGTGCTGTTCTGCTGGAAAACCTTGGATTTTAACATCCGTGTTGATGAAACTTAGACACCCAAATGAACATTGTCCCACAACAAACACACTCCCTCATGCAAATGGAAATCCCAGATGTCACTGGCCTACCCCCGCAGGTAAATGCACCCCACCACATGGAAAAAACATCAAACAATCATGTTGAGGAACATGACAATGGCCCAACATGTTGATTTGACCTCCAAACGTCCTACACCCCATTGTGATCAAGCATCAACAGGATGCAGTGGAACAAGTTTGATTGACAGAGGCTCCACTGCACAAGCCAGAGTACCCAAAGGATCCACTGCCAACGTCCTGGTTCCAGACCCCATAGGACACCCTGACAGGTCCTCTTGTCCATGACCAATGGTTCAGAGCATTTTTGAGCACATAAGGGGACCAACACAATATTAGGCAGGTTCTCATAATGTTATGCCTGATTGGTGTATAATAAACCTGATGCCAACTTAAAAATGCCAACAAGAAAACTGGTGGTTAATACCTCGTGTGGCCCTTGAACAAAATCTGGTTCCATTATAATTTTGACTTAACCTATTCTCATACACCCATGAGGACATTTTTGTCCTTTTCATTATTGATTTCTTAGATAATTTTGGCTGTGCTTATGTGTTTGACATAAAATTTGAGAATTGTGTGTATTTTGGGGGGAATTTTGAAAATTTAACCTCAACCCCCCAAAATGTCCCCAATGAATCCCATTATAACCGCTATTCAGTGGGGACATTTTTATCCTTAAGGTCCTGTACCTTTTTTTTAATGTTACAGTGCATAAAAATAATAATGCATCAGAATCAGTGTTGGTGTTAATCAGTCACACATCCCAGCCTGTAATAGTAATAACAATAAAAAAATCCATCTAGCACTTATTTTATAGAAAATCATATTTTTTCTGTTTTTTTTTTTTTTCATTAAAAGGCAACAATGTCATTAACAACAACAACAAACTGGCACTGATAGGGTTAAAAATCTGAAAATGAATGAATATTTGGTCATCATTAGCTGTAATATCTCTACTTTTGGGTTGCCAAAAAATACTATAAATTTTGGAAAACAATCATTATAATAGCCATCTTAAAATACAGTTACCAGAATAAACTATAGCTTCTAACTCTAATGTTGCACGTGAACATGTATTTTTTGGCTTTTTAAGGATATTTACTCGTGTAAAACAATAAATTTCCCTATATTGCAGACATTTTGACAGATTGCCAAAGCTTGTAGATATTATACACTGATGAAAAACATTAATTCTAATTTAATATTAAATATATTTGAGTACATTTACGGTATTAAACTTCAATTTAACGGTTTTGTTCATTATTTAAAAAGTAAATATTTGCAAAAATAAGTGGAAATTTTATAGTTTTTCACTCTAACAAGGCTTCAATGCACATTACATGTGTAAATTTCTTATTTTTGTCATTCATTTAATATTTTTTCAGTGTAACTCTCTTTTTTTAATTGATGTTTAAGGGTTAAATCAATGCAAAGAAGCACGAGTTCCTCCATGCATGCAGTAAACACCGATGTGAGTCAAGTTAAACGCCACATTCCCCTTCCTCCAGTAAGTTCTATGCATTTTTGTCAATACTTGAAGTTAGTGTGGCCATAACATTGATTCCATTAGGTTAATAAGTATATTCCATGTCTATATCTTACTCGCTGTTCTCATTACCACTGCCTCATTACCTCCCCTAATACCACGTACCTTCCAGCTGCTCTTTGTCAGTGGTAATTAGGTGATGATCTGTACCAAAAGATATTAAGATGAATTCTAAGGGCAATGGGTGGTATCATGGAGTGAGATAAGTCCTTCTTCAAGTGGCCCTGATTAAGCAGCAAAATGGCCACGGGGCACTTTGGAAAGATGGAGCCGAGAATCTATTTTCAAATGCCAAAAACAGTCCACTAGCACTTGCCATTTTGTGCACAGAGAGAATATTGCTGCTGCACTCTATTGCTTTATGGAGGTATATTGAAATCTCTCACTTTCCACCTACTCCCCTCGCGTCATTGAATATTTATCCAATCTCTCCGCCTCCGTACCGTTATAGTTAGATGAGATATTTATGATCTCCCAAACAAAATGGATCTATTTATCCATTCTGTAACTTCTGCTTTCACCGGTTGCCAATGCATGCATGTAAACACATTCTTTTTCTTGGCGAAAGTCAGAGAAACTCCTTAAGAGCAGCTTAAAAAATGTCAAATGTGCCACTTCAGTCACTTCTAACACCCTTTGAAATTCCTACATTAACATATTTTGTAGCATTTGCAATCACAGGCAGCTTTAAAACCACAAAGTGAGTAAGTATTTGGAGACGGTGTATCACCTTGACAGGTCACGACTATGTCTTGGAGGAGTGATAACTGTCTTTTTTTCCATTAGCGGCCCAGTCTTGACCTCCGAGCGTTGAGCAATTTGCTCTACGGCAACACGGGTGAGAATCGACCCCCAGACAGTCCTGTACAGACGCATGTGTTAGTAGTGGCAAGTGGTCATCATAGGCAGCATTTAACGACATTTTTAAAGGAATGTACATGCATCTGACTCTTATGCATACACAGATAAATAAATGGGAAAATGTGGAGAAACACAACAAATGTAGATGCTTCCACTGCCATTAACATCCAGTCATGCTCTGTAGCATGCATAATGATGCAAAGAAGGCCCACTTTATTCTGATTTTTGTATCAAAACAGCAAGAGGAAAAGATCTAAGTGCCTTTTAATGAGAGTTGATTGTTAGGGCACAGATGGCAGGAGTTTCAGTCACAAAGACTTGCTCCACCGGCTACTGTTTTATTAGGAACGGGGACTGAAGTGACATCTGCATTTCAATTTATTGGAAAAACATCAGTAAAAAGGGTCGGAAATTGTGGCCAAGTGCACATTTGATGGCTGTGATGCTCAAACATTAAAGCAATTTGTAAAGACAAGCAGACGAGCAACTGTTCCTAAGGCGACTGAGAATTTCAATGCATGACATGTTCAGACTGTCAGCAAAAACAAGTCGATTGATGGTTGCATAGAGGGATATTATTGTGGCATTTACTGGTTAAACCCCACATTGCAAAGATGAATACACATTTTAGAGGATAAGATGTGCAAAAACCAAGGAGATGGGGGCATTTTTCTGGCTTTGGTCCACTTGTCCCTGCAAATCAATGCAAAATTGTTCTCGTGATCACCCTTATCCTATGATGAAACAGTTCTATCCTTATTGGGGGAGGGGGTCCTCTTCTAGGATGACAATGCCCTTGTTAATAGAGCATCAGGGGCCACTGAGTTGTTGGTTGAGTATGGAAATGATGCAAACTGTATGCTACAACCGTTGCAGTCACCAGATCTTAATCTAACTGAAAACGAATTGGAGATTTCACATTATTTGTTGTCTGTCTGTGGTGTTGTTCAGAGTCTTGTAAAATCACTGCTAAGGCAAATTGAAGCTGTTCTGGCAGCACATGGTGAGCCACTAAGACACTTTATGTTGCCACCCATCTGTACACCACTCACACACAACATTATGACAGCTGACAGGTGAAGTTGGTACTATGTGGTGTTCTGATGGAAAACCTTGGATTTTGCCATCCGTGTTGATGAGACTTAGACACCCAAATAAACATTGTCCTACAACAAGGACATTCCTTCATGCAAATGGAAATCCCAAATGTCACTGGCATACCTCTGCAGGAAAATGCACCCCACCACATGGCAACAACATCAAACCATCAGGAACATGTTGAGGAACATGACAATGGCCCAACATGTTGATTTGACCTCCAAACTTCCTACACCCCATTCTGATCAAGCATCAACAGGATGCTGTTGCCGCTGCACAAGCCAGAGCACCCAAAGGATCCAGTGCCACCGTCCTGGTTCCAGACCCCATAGGACACCCTGAGAGGTCCTCTTGTCCATGCCCAATGATTCCGAGCATTTTTGAGCACATAAGGGGAACCAACACAATATTAGGCAGGTGGTCATAATGTTATGCCTGATCAGTGTATGAGGTGTAGCTATGAAATAATGAACCTACTGCTGTAATTCAAATGTATTTAATTCATGCAGGATGAAACCTTAAGGTTTTATTTCTGTTTGCCCATTGATTAGTGCATACTATGTGATTCAGGCATGCAACACTGAGATATACTAGTATAAGTCCATTCTAAATATTTATTAGTCACACCTTGTACATTTTGCAGCACAACTGACTCGAAGTTTAAACTGTCCTGTTGGTGGTTTTACTAACTCCTGCCGTCCTCATTGTGTGCGCTTTTGATGGTGTTGCACGTGATAATGCTTTATTACATGTTTTATAACTATTACAGTAAATATTAATTCATCTTTAAAAAGTTATGTCACAAATGAAATACCTGTCAGAGAACCCAATCATTCAGCCCGAATCTATATACCGTGTAATAATCTGTCTCTAATTTCACTATCCTGACTTTCACTTCTGTAGAATGATGCTGCAGGTCTATGCTCACCCAACATCCATTGCATATCTGTCTTCCTAAAATTACTACCAGTTTTTTTGGGGAGTTTTCTCAAAATTGAGGGTCATCTGATCTATGAAAACATCGTTGTTGCATTGTCCCCATTATGCAGTGGGGGTCTATTGTGAGAGAAACTACAAGACCAACCTGGGGATTCTAATTAAGCAGCATATTCTCAGGCTTTTTATTCTTCGTGCCCAAAAATCCAGCGCCTCATTGATGCTTTATTCCAGTTTTTTCATCCCAACATCACAGCTGTCCTCTTGTCCTCTGTCCAGTTTCACAGAGCCAGAGTCCACAAACATGAAGGCCAATTACAGATCGTTGGATGTGAGGAGCTTTTCTGGGAATACGCTGCACACATTTTAAAATTTAGCACGACTCCCTTTTAAAGATAACTACGACTTATCACGGAGAGGAGTGGCATTGTGCGAGAACCGCAACTGGCAGGCGAGATCAAAGAGAATAATTTTAAAAAGAAATATTAGAGGTCACTGTGGGAAAATTAGGTCATCGTACCAACATGTTTTAATGGGTTTCAGAAAGAAAGGAGGGAAAAGCAGCTCGAAGACGCATTTAAAAAAAGAAGTGATTAAATTACCTCCCGTCAAAAAACAAACACAAATAATCAATTAAATGACAGTTTTTTGAATTATGCCGTTTTTCATAAGGAGTCAACGTGAGTTCACACATGAAATACTTTTGTCTCACTAAGAGCGCTCATAAATCAGAGACGCTCCTGTCTAGAATTGAACATTAATGCCGAGGAGTTGTAGAGTTTGATGTGGCGGGGGGGAAAAAGCTCTGCTGTTCTCTCCAAGAATCACAGCAGCAACGAGGATAAGAGACTGACTAGACAGCCCTCAAAAAACCTTAAATCTTAACAAGTTTGGCGCTTAAGGAGGTGTTTGGGGTGATGGATGGTGTTGGCTTGAAGGTATCGGCTGAGTGATGCACCTGTACGTCTACAAGTGGACGTCTGTAGTCCGTAGCAGCCAGTTAATGAGTCACCGGCATCCATTCGGAGCAGTACAACAGATTTGTCTGAGAAGTTGGACAGAATAGCCTCATCACACGCTTAATCAGGCTGATTAAGAGGCTATTTTCAACCAAACGCCACCTCTGCCAACTGCCTTTTCATGCAGCAGCCTTTTTTTAATTTGAATTTGTAGCACGGCACTGGTGTATTGGATTATGGATCGGCCTATGCTCGATCAGAATTGATGTTTTGTGGAATCAAATACGTTTCTGGCAGCTTCTCTCGAAAGCAGAATGAAAAACCAGTCTTAGAGAAAGAGGAGCACGACACCACTCTCAGAGACTCTCTCCTAGAAGTCATTCATAGCATGGCCTTGCTATGAATGACTTCTAGGAGAGAAGTTATTCATAGCATGGCCTTGCTTGTTCGCATAAAAACTGGCAGAAATAGTTGTCAGGATCTTAAGAAAAACTCGAGCTCGCGAGGGAAAGTTAAACACACGGCTGCTTTTTCTTTACTTCCGCACAGTGGGCCGATCACGGCGTGAAATGGGTGTGAATGTCAGAGCGCCGGTTTTTGGAAAGTTACAGAAATGGTCAGACACAGATGCATTATAATTGTATTCGCCATTCAGCCGCACTGCTCCTCTTTGTGGCCGTCGCTCTACAGAGCCGCTGTGACAAGTGCATGACTCCCCCATGAATTATGGATGATCCCAGAGGGCAAACGCTGGGCCAAAAAGTTGTTAGGCCCCGCGGCCCTCTGTGTGTGACATGCCTCACTCCATACAAATTCACTTCCAGTCAAAAGTGACATCTGGTTGTCCTTCAGGATCCGAAGTTAAGGTTGCAGTCTTCGTGGTTCACCATCATTACAATGTGAGAGCCACGGTCTGATCATTTTCTGACATGTATGCCAAGTGTAAAAGCACCAGAACATCCGCTTGTGCTGCCAGCTTTGCTGGCACATGATTTGGTGGCCTTTACACCATTTTTTCGGTACAACATCACCACAACTATTAATCCTCTTTGCATGCCGATGAATAGTCGTCTGCAGTAGTCGGCTGTTGGCTGTTGTCCACTAATTACAAGTTTGCCAGTTTGCCAGTTTAATCCCCCACCCCTCCACATGTCAAAGAGTCCTCTGGCAAGACACTGAACCCGAAGTTTCTCCCGATGGCAAAATAACTTCTTGTGCTTTCCTTCTTTTGCTGTCACCATTGGTATGTTAATGGGTGAATGAGAAACGCATTGTAAAGCGCTTAAGTACCACTAATGTAGAAGAGTGCTATATAAGTGTATGTATGGATAAAGTTAGTTAAATTTGCATTATTGTAAAGAGTAATGGTGACTTGAGACTTGACATTCACAGCTATAAACTCTTCACTTGCTAAACAGCTGTTCATCGACAGACACTACAATTTACAGATGCTCCCTAAATGTCTCACATGTAGGCTAAGGTGCATGGTATCCAGGTGGCTGCAGAAAGGTGTTGGAAAATAATGAAAAAAGCCTTTCTAATGTCAGATTTGCTGCGTGATTTCATAGCTATTTTCTATGAGCGGAGTTTGCAATATCTACTTGGTTTTTTCAATTTTAAACATCAATACCAAAGTTGACTGTGTTCAATTAACTGTGAGAAGCCAAAATCGTAATCATTGTTAATATTCATTTAAATTGTGCTAGTCATTGTGATTGAATCTACCGTTTCATTCTTCACTGACTCAGTTGAGATATCCCTGCCTTCAAGTGCACTTTTTATTATAAGAAGTATCTGATTCAGGATGTTTAGTTTGAAAAAAAAAACAGTTCTAGACCCTTCAGTCATGGGAACACAGTAACCGCAAAATGGATTGTATCATTTGTCTGGCAGGGAGAAACTGAATCAGTGAAGAAGAAAAAAAAAAAACCATTTTTAACCACAATGGTGACCACTGTAGCTACCAGTGGCTCCATATCAGCCTAATGATCATCATACAATGGCACAAATGCGACCACATGGAAGTTGGTTGCATTCATTTTAGTCAAAGTGTAGTTGGAGCCTTGACATCAACATATAGTGTGGTGGAAAATGTCATCTACATGTGTGTGTGTGTTTCCAGATATGTGTCAATTTATCTGTATTTATCTATATCCAAGGCATGTACACTGATCAGGGATAACATTATGACCACCTGCTGAATATTGTGTTGGTCCCCCTTATGTGGTCAAAAATGCTCTGAGCCATTGGGCATGGACAAGAGGACCTCTCAGGGGGTCCTATGGGGTCTGGAACCAGGACATTGGCACTGGATCCTTTGGGTGCTCTGGGTTGAGCAGTGGTGCCTCTGTCAATCAAACTTGTTCCACTGCATCCTGTTGATGCTTGATCAGAATGGGGTGTAGGAAGTTTGGAGGTCAAATCAACATGTTGGGTCATTGTCATGTTCCTCAACATGTTCCTGATAGTTCAATGTTTTTTCCATGTGGTGGGGTGCATTTTCCTGCAGGGGTAGGCCAGTGACATTTGGGATTTCCATTTGCATGAGGGAGTGTGCTTGTTGTGGGACAATGTTTATTTGGGTGTCTAAGTCTCATCAACATGGATGTCAAAATCGAAGGTTTTCCATCAGAACAGCACATAGTACCAATATGATCAATGTTATTCACTTCACCTGTCAGTGGTCATAATGTTGTGTCTGATCGATGTTTGTGTCTTTAGAAGTTATTCATAGTATAGACCTTCATATAATCAGCCTCAGTTATATGTATTTCTTTATAGATATGTGTGTGTTCCTTAAATCCTTTATACACATTTACATATATATCTACAATTACTCTCTTCTTATAAGGGCGAAGTAGTAGTTCATTCTCATGTCTCCTCTGACTAAGAACAGTCTTTTTAGTCTTTTTCTGTTTGTTTTTGTACACTTTGATGTATTTTTATTGGTCCCCCTGAGCTCCTTAAAATTGGATTGACATTCATCAATTCCCGCCTCTCTGCTCAGCTAATATTGCGCTGCGCCTGTATTCTCGTGTCAAAAGAGCATTTCACATCCCCCCACCACTTTTTGCAGCTGCCTTCAGTTGGAGCCTAAATAGTCTCTTTTTTTTTCATTATTTTCCTGAGAATGTAATAAAAGATACCATTGAACCGGTTAAATGTTTTCACCGCGCTCCAACCACACTGTGGACTCGAGGCTTCTGGCCTTTTCCCAAACCATTACACTATCACTTTAATGGCTGCGAGGAATTGGCAAATACTCCGAGCAAAAATGTGACTCGCTTTCTGCTGCCCCCTCACAACCCGGTGCCAAGTCTGTGCAAGCTGCGTTTTTTAGATACACAAGTTTGTTGGGGTTTTTTTTTTTTCTTCTTCTCCTCACTAACAGGAGTTGACACCTAAACTGTTGGCATTTTCATGCTTTCGCCTTTACTCCATTATATGCACAATGACATGAGTGAATGAGCATAGCATTTGTTTGCAAGAGGAGGAAATGATAGATTAGGGAAGCAGGACGAGGCAGAGGAAGCCCGTGAGCCGTAGCAGCAGGATTAATTCCCTTATTAGTTACTCTCCGCACTGATGCTACACCATGAAAGTCTAATACCATCTTTTTACGGATTTGACTCAATTTAGATTACCTCCCCGTTACATCCGAGCAACGCGATCACAATGACTCTTTGTGTCGTTTCCATCCTCTTTTATTTTATTTTTTTTCTTTGTATTCCGGTCGCTTCTTGTCAGAGTTGATGTAGGAGAAACCAGGTGAATAAATTTGAAGACGCTATCAAGAATCCTTACCTCCAAAACAAGAAGAAAAAAAAAAAAGAAACAATAACCTCCGTGTGCTCGGAAGGATCATTAAAGGTAGAAGTTTCTTTACAAGTAAAGGAGAGCAGAGGGTTTTTTTTTTTTTCGCGGTGGATATAGTGATTTTCAAGGTGATTAAAAAGCCATTACCGGAATGACTCTCGCAGGTAATTCTCAAGGTAGTCATTCACCACCCAGTTAGAAACCAGGAAAGGCTCCGACTGCAGAAATGACCGTTATTAGATGAAGATATTATATCAAATTGTCCAAGTGAGAAAGCTCCCCCACAATCCCGTGTCTACGAGCTAAATCGCTGTCATTTGGAATAGATGGGCTTTCATTTCTTCTGGCATTTTCTCATCAAATAGGAGGATCTAGGAAGAAAAAAAGAAGACATAAGAAGTTATTTGCCAGGGAATTTGAGGAAAGATTGGATAAAAATGACTATGTTTAATTAAGTTATACACCTTCTGTCAACGTCTTGGGCTTTAGCATCAAACAGAGCAAACAAGGTGTCAAACAGCTGATTTTAAAGTATACTTTAATATATGTATTTTGGCATATTTTTTATTAAAAATACAACACAGAAGAAACTATTACCAAGCTCTGGGAAGCCATTATTCCAGGAGTGCTTATCGAGTTGTACACAGAGTATGATTTTCTAATGTATATTTGTACTCTACATTGACCACAAACTCTTGCCTCCGTTTCAAATTATAATCACGACGTAAATCTATTTCCATTCACGGCTTATTGGCTTCCATCTTTCATTCCAAGCTCCATTATTTTTTGGAGATTGCCTTCTCTGTATTTGATGATGTGAGTTCGCCAGACGATCTGTGCGCCAAGTTCAACGGAGGGGGGGTGGGGTGGAGGGGTGGAAAGTTGGTCCGTAACAAAAAAAAGAAACCTCAGGTAAAACTCGGCATTCAAATGCAGCGATATTGTAATGTTTCCTCGTCTCCAGCCCGGATCAACATTTCCCCTCTGTGCTGCCTCGCGGAAATCTCATTTTCACTTTCCTCCTTCCACCAGCCACTCTGCTCCGTCTGACCCGTTCCATTCCGAATGCAGATTTATTCCAAAACCTGCACCGCGATGTAATTATCATTCCGAATGTGACTAATTGTCGAGACAAATGAAAGTCCACACATTGACAGGCAGGAAGTTTTAACCGACAGGGCTAATTTAAGACATTTCAGATCAGCTGCTGTCAGGAAGTTTCATTCGGCTCTCTCGGCCTAATTGGATGAATCCACAGAAGCGATTGGCGAAAGTCTGTTTTGATATCTCTGTCAAACCTCCAAGGCAGAACATTGTGTTTCTCTATTTTGTTTTACCCAGGTGAACTGAAGGGGAGATCTGTTAAAATTCATAAGATGTGCTTTTTGAAAAGCGTTTCCAGACGCCCGTCTTGGTAGGTTTTAAGGCGCTCCGTGGTTCACGCTGCCAAGCTTTAGCTTCTCTGCCATCTTTTTAAGTTTGTTTCATCCTTGTACCGAGGCCAGGTGTGCTCTCTGGGCTCGGATAACGTGTGAAGCACAGGTAGGAAATGTGGTGTGTTCCAGAATATATAAATAACATCATTCTTCTGTTTTTATTTTTCAGGCTGAATCTTCCTCATATGTTTTTCAAACAAGTCTAGTTTTACTTGGAGATTGACTTGGAGACTGCAGAGAAAAAACTAGCAAGGAAAATGCTGAGTGTTCCTGATATTGAACCCCTTAACATTCAGTGTCTGTTTTATTTTGCTTTTGTTTTGAGGCTGATAAAGAATCTTGATCCACAGTGTGTGCCGATAATTACACATGTATTTTTATGATTTTTGGGGACTTTTTTCCAGTCTCTATTAAAGAACAGTTGGAATCGGTGGGCACTTTCAGCCCTCTTGCCCTGGGTGCCTGATTGCTCACCTTGTTCAGCAGTTTGCAAAGGTATTTGTTGTCTTTGCAAACTGTACAATCCTACAGTTTCATTTGGCAGATGCTTTTATCCAAAGTGACGTACATCTGAGAAGGCAGGTAGGCAGGCGGGGAAGCATTAAGGACCTTGCCTAAGTGACCTCATTGGACAACTGACCGGGAACCCCCGATCTCCAATGTCAAAGCCAGGGGTGTTAGTAACTGAGCTATCCAGCAAATTGTGTGCATCTTATCATATTCTAATGCTTTTTTCAGCATGTGAAGCCATAACAATGCCTTATCTGATAAGAAACTTTTTTAAAATTCAAGTTAAGTCAGTTATCTAAAAACTACATTTAAAAAAGCTAAACCAAAGTGCTTTGAGTTAAGATCAACATTACAAATTTACCAGACTAGCTTAAATGTTAAGGTCAAGATGTTACACTGTCATACAGAGAAACCCAACAGTTGCTTTTGAGCAATGCAGCTTCATGTTGAGACACAAGAAGAGTTTATCGAAACTGGAAATGTGTGTTGTGATCATGTTTTCCTACTGTAATGAGCAGAAGGCAAAACATTATGACCACCTCTCTAATATTGTGTTGGTCCCAAAACACAATATAAGGTGCTCAAAAATGCTATGAACCTTGGGCCATGGACAAGAGGACCTCTCAGGTTGTCCTATGGGGTCTGGAACCAGGATGTTGGCACTGGATCCTTTGGGTACTCTGGCTTGTGCAGTGGGGTCTCTGTCAATCAAACTTGTTCCACTGCATCCTGTTGATGCTTGATCACAATGAGGTGTAGGAAGTTTGGAGGTCAAATCAACATGTTGGGCCGTTGTCATGTTCCTCAATATGTTCCTGATTGATTGATGTTGCATGAGGAAGTGTGCTTGTTGTGGACAATGTTTATTTGGGTGTCTAAGTCTCATCAACACGGATGTTAAAATCCAAGGTTTTCCATCAGAACACCACATAGTACCAATATGATCAATGTTATTCACTTCACCTGTCAGTGGTCATAATGTTGTGGCTGATCAGTGTAAATATACTAGTATAATATAGTTATATCTGGACAATATGATTTGTACTCTTGAACATCTCTGTAGCACCACAATGCTTCATTTATAATGTTATTTTGTGACACATTTTCATCTTTATCCAAAAAATTGCAGCTACTGTGATTTGAATTTTGCACTTCAACAACATTTAGATGAATTATTCAGCTCTAACTTTAGGTCATATATATGTCGAACTTAGTGCCAGTGATGGGTGGTGCTCGTAAACTTTTTTTATGTGTTGTCGGACTTTCTTTCATTTTAGCAGCTGCACCAACCCTAACTCTCTGCTTCCACTTGCAGACTTATTTAAGATTTAACTTGTGACACATTCGGTATCTTATTGCGTTTTCGCTGCTGTCAGGCCAGCGAGGTTTCCTCTTTATTGGAAGTCTCTCCGGTCCTTCAGGGAAGTTGTACACACATGCTATTATAATCTAAAAACACAAAGCGGCCATCCATAGCTGCCTGATTGTTAAACTACGAGACATTATATCAGCCCCGGGAGCTTTGGGAGATTTAACCCCTCTCCGGTCGGCTCTTGTTTGAGTTAGCGGCTGGTTGTAGATGTGGTTTGGGAGGAAATGGAAGAGGCACAAGTGGAAGCTGCAGCTTTATGCGAACAGCACTCTGAGAAATGACTCCCTTTTTGGCAGCGAGAGATAGAAACCCGAGCTATTCCCTTCAGACTTTGGGCCTTTATTAATGTCCCACTGCAGGTTTTCTCTGAGGGACGCATGACCGAAGACAAGCTCCCACTTTCATCTCCCAGTTAATGAGAAAAGGCCAGATAACCATTGAGCCCCCTCCAGGCTCGAGCAGAGATATGAAGACCCAGTTCTTCTTGTAATCTCCTAACATAAAGTTTCATGCTTCGCTGCCTCGGGATCCTGGGCCACTTCAGTAAGTCAATATATACACATTTAAACATCATGTTCAAGGTATGTATTCTCTTTTGAAGTAGATATCACACAGCAGTCTATCATACATTCTCTTTCAACGCATGATCAGGAAGTCCTCTTGTTGCGTTATTGGCTTCACCTTCACTTGTGCGTTTTAATTCATCACGAGTATATCTGGCGAAGGACTGAGGTTAATTGTTCGGAATAATCTAACAAATTGGAATTATGAATCCATTTATTACCAAGGAAGACGCATGACATGGAAGCCGCACGTATTTATTTTAATAATAGATATGATACGGCGTGTAATATAAAATGTGAAGACCCGTCATCCAATATGCAGTTTTTCCTCAACTTTACCGAGCACGTTAGAGTTTTTCTCTTGCTTGACTCTCGCTGCTCCTTCTTCTCATTAAACTCTTTTTCCAGCAACAGCAAGCTGCTGTTTTCAGAAAAAAAAAACACAAAAAGAAACTCTAATAAACTCCACTGTACACTATCTACTCGGCTCCAAACAGCAGACAGACAAAGTTAGCAATTAGCTGGCGAACATAGTGGCGCATTTATCAGCTAATGAAGCGGATAGCTTTCTTGGAAAGGACCAAAACAGAGCTTAAGAATGGAATAAAATAAGGAGCGAATATTAGACTTTTGGTCATGAGGTGGCCAGAAACAAGACACTGAAGCAGCAACGGCTAGAACAACAAAAATAAACTAGAAAAAGTGTACATTAAAATAAATTCACCTCTGTGACTTGTTCATATTTCCCTGTCTACATGTACAGTATGTGAAATAGTGGAGGAGAATTCAAATAAAAGGCTGCAGCTGTGCAATTTGTCTTCCTTTTGTTTACCGGAGATCACAGATGTATTGCAGATTGACATATTCAAGAGAACAGCCTTTCTTCTGTTTCATTATTCCGATCTCGGTGATTACTCCTCTCCGTTGTCAGTGATTTATTAAAGAGCCCTTTGGAAACTTGCTATAAAATTCTCAAACAGGCGCTCTGCTTGTAGATCACCCAGGTAAATTTGTGAAAACCTCCGCTAAGATACGCCAAACTCCACGACAGTGTCACACCAGGGGCCTGGTCTCCTCCCCGGGCACCACGAGGAGCATGTGGAATTATCATTTAACCACAGACATCAATATCAATTATCAGTTTTCTGACTCGCGTCTTCCCATCCTTCCATCCCCCCCCGCCCCCCTCCGAAAACGGCAGCATTTCCAATCTTCACTCCCATTAAAGCTTTTCTGTAATTGCATTAGGAGCGACAAAGGGGAAATAGATGTGCAAAACCTACAGTATGTTCCAGGAGGAAAGTTATTTCTCTTCATCTGCAGGTAATTGAATTTTAATTGTCATGCAGAAAAGGGCATTTGCAGCAGAGAGGGTATATTATAAAAAGGGACAGCAGAGGGACAAGACAGCCTTATTATTACACCGGCCATGGAGTTAACCAGTCGGCATGGTAACCTGTTTAAAACCACATTTGCAGCAAAGACAAAGACATCACACGTTAATTCAACTTTTGAAAAACACAGGTCAGAGTGTTTTCTCTTGAAAATGACTCTGGGCGCATTTTGTTTTACCAATTTGACCTGAAGGGAAAAGTTCACAAAAAAAGATCAACCCTCAAGCTCGTTCAGTGGGAGCAGATTTCTGAGCTGCTAAACACATGCATTGTTTGGTAATAGGAGTTACAGCCTGTGGCGCTCAGAGCACAAACACACACACGCTTTATACATTTAGATTATGTAGGGTGATTGGTGTGTTCAAATGTGGAACGACTGCATGCAGGAGGAGTGATTTACAGAGTTAAGGAGCTTTTGTTGCTCAGATATTGATCCTAGTTGCTTCATTTAGAGTAGCTGGGACCAACTTTTTAGTCAGTTTTGATAAGTGGCTTAGGTGTTGGTGCTTTGCATTTTTCATAGATGGTAACGGCCCAGTCTCATACCAAAATGTGTAATGGCTACATAGGTCCACAATGCAAAATGTAATATTTTTTCAAGAAAGAAAAAATAAATTTGTGAAATGTGTACATGTTTCTTTGGGGATGTTCTTGTGGCCACACTTGTCACCTGAGCAATTGAGTAAACAACTAAAATGCACTCAAGCGAGATGCAGACCCATGCCTTATGCTTTCCTAAACATAGCAGGTAGCCCTGCAACCTTGACCTTTGACCTTTTGACCCCCAAATTAATGGGTGACCAGGGTAGGTCAAGATCAACATCTGTGCTGAGTTTGATTGTCCTATCTGTATTTGTTATCGCGGCAAATCATGACCTTTCCATAAAACTAACCACCTAGTTTTGACTAGATTTGTGACTGATGAAAGTAACAGAAAATGAAAAGCAGCAGCTGAAAACGAAAGCAACGTGCAACTGAAAATGAAAACGGCAACTGTGACTGATCATGTAAATGATCTTAAAACCGAAGTAAGCAGTGAATGAAAATGTCTGAAAACAGCCACTGCAAACAAGAGTAGCGACAGAAAACTCAAAATGACTCAAAACAAAAGCTACTAACTTGAAATGACTGAACACACCAACTGAAAAATTAAGCAAACAGTGACTAAAAATGTCTGAAAACGGCTACCTATAACAATAGTAGTAACGAAAACGGCAACAGCAACTGAAAGCGACTGAAAACAAAAGCAAATAACAACTTGAAGACAATTGAAAACAGCAACTGAAAACGTAAGTAAACGGAATGATTCAACACTGAAAACCAAAACAGTGAGTGAAACGAGCAAAAACAGTGACTGAAAATGATTGAAAACAGCAAATGAAAACGGCAATGGCAGAAAACAGAAGCAAGCTGCAACTAAAAGCGAGTGAATACAAGGGCAAATAATAGCTGAAAATGACTGAAAATAGCGACTAAAAACAGAAATAAGCTGCGGCCGAAAATGACTGAAAACAGCAACTGGAAAAAAGCAGTGACAAAAAACAGTGACCGAAAACAAAAGCAAACAACTGTGAATGAAAGCACCTCCTGCTCGAAAATGATTGAAAATAGTGACCGAAAACAGAAGTCAACAGTGACTGTGAACGACTGAAAACAGTGACCTAAAACAAAAGCTAACAGTGACTAAAAACGCGACTAATAGTGCAGATAATAGGGGAAGAAAAGAAAGGACCCATGTCTAACTTTTGAGGAACTGAGGAAACTCTACCATAAATAAATGCAATAAAAATATGTAATCAGTTATACTTATAATAAATAAATGGAATGAAACTTGTTGTGTCATGAATTTTGAGTATGATTCTTCTTGTTGCCCTATTAGGTCCACTCCTTCTTTAAATATTCTAATTTGTACACTTCTCTCACGTGAGATTTAAGTGAGGCTTAAGATTTTTGCATCATTCTATCAGCATCATATCAGTAGCTGGTTATTACATGTTTAACTACATGTTTAAGCTACGTTAAAATTGAGCTGTATTCACGTCTCCTTAATGGGGAAGGACACTGCAGAGTCCACTGAACAGTCGCTTGTGTTTGATGGTTTGTAAACCTTAAGGATCTCGACTCTCGGTGACGGTTTGCTGTTGTGTTTTATTTATTTTCACCATCTGCATTATGTATTGCTTATGAGGCTGTTGCTGCCAGTCAGAAATGTCACAGATCGCCACGAATGGCCGAGTAATTTCTCTCCAGTGGCACGTTTAGAAATTTGTAAAAGAAGCAAGGTATAGCAGATATTTTCAAGGTGGATCCGCATTCATATAATCCCTCATAACTCTTGAATGCAATTATTCATTTCAAATATTTCTTTATCTCTTATTTTTAAATGACTCTGATGAAGACATTCATCTTTGAAGCCACTTCAAGCACCACAGAAACATCGCTTTAGGTACTTGAAAGTTGAAAGGGCAATTGTATACGAGTCTCTACTACGACAATTTCAAAACCTTGGGTCGCATTCAAGTCACACGAAGATGTCACATATTTCATCCCAGATGCAACATACAAGTGTACAAAGTGTTTTGTCCTTGTCAGCTATAGATTGTGTGAATATTGGTGCAGAATGTGACGTTGCTTTTGATTTTAAAGTTTGAGACCTGTTGATATTGTTGAACCTTTCAGTGGTGAGCACCAGGATCCGTGATGCTACACAGCTCGATATTTTATTCTCTTGAAGAAACTCCATTCTTAACCAGGTTCTTCACCTGCATCTCCCCATTTTCTGATGCAAGCACCTGCACGAAACCAGCCAGTCCTTAGGGAAGCACCAGGCTGTTTTAAAAGGGTAAATGTGAGGGAAAACCAGTAGCATCCACATTTATTCCACTGCTATCTTCACAGCTGTTTGGGATGTTATCAGCCCATTAAATGGCCGATATCACGGTCGTTCCCATACATATGGGCCAGTAGGGACTTCCTTCCTTCACCTTCTAGTAGGCTAAGTAGGCACGTTGTCACCCGGTTTAATGGAGCTACATTATCACCTCATTTAATGGTGGTGGAGCTGCGATTTTTGCACCTTTGAAGAGGAAACAAAAGTCTCCTTTGGGATTTTGCGGCAAGTGTAAGTCAGCTGATGTTCACCCAGGAGACATGAGTTGGAATTTTGTCTCTGACAATAAACATAGTTGAATTTTTCACTTTATATTCATTTTGACTTAATTTTTCACTGTGTTTCCATGTGTTTTTGCTCCGTTTGCTCCATTTTAATACGTTTCCATTGGGACGACTCCACTTGTGGTTTCACTTGCACTTATCCACACAACCGCAAGAGGTTTGTAGTATTACTGTAATCAGCAAAACAATAAGAAAGAAAGTCTGGCCTTATCCCACCTGATACACGATCAGGCAGATTATTGCAGAACAGATTGCAACTATAACTGTGTTAGTAGTACATAGTTTGCATTGTTTTGCTAATTACATTAATGCTACAAGTTGATGAACTTACAAAATGCTATCTTTGCACACAGAGCAAGATGAATAATCTATTACACAGTGCCCAAGACCACTACAAACTGGAACTTGAATTGTTTATTTCCTGAACTAATGACAAAACAGCTCAACAGGTACCAACATACCTTATGTACACCAACTGTGACTGGAACCGACCCTTTGAGTCGGTAGACCTCATCCTGGAAAGTGGATGAGGTCCCAATTGGCCCATATGTATTAGAAAGATGTGCAAAAGTTCCTCTTTCATTGACGTTTTAAAGAAGAATCCAAGACGTACATGTGTCCAGTGTCTTTTGGTGGTTCTCAATGGTCCTAACTTGTAGTATTTAAACTTTGATCTTCTAACTTGTCATCCTGTTTTGTCTTGTTTTAACATTTTATACTATTTTATTCTCCTTTACAAGCTGATTTGCTCTTATTTTGTTGCTGCCAGACTGTTAACATGTGCAGCACTTTGGTCAACTCAGGTTGTTGTGAACGCGCTCTATAAATAAACTCGATTTGATTCGATCTGAACGTCCGAAACGGGCAGTAAAATGGTAAATGGCTGCATTATGCGGTACGTGGAAACCCAAGGTAGACCTCGGAGTTCCCTCGGTAGAGAAGACCTGCGATATTTTAAGGTGATTCTAATGCAATGCACTTTGCCAAATTCAATTAATACCCTCTCATGGATCGCTTGCTGTGTGTGATGGAAAAAAAAAATCGTGCAAAGCTTTGACATCAACCTTACAAATCAGACATTACAGTCTCCACTCCAGACTGTTTCTTTCTTTCGCAAAGTTTTGTGATCGATGCCTAACCTCTTTTTCCAACCAAACTGCTGCGTTTTGGTACAAAGACACAATGTTCTTTTATGCTTCCGTCAAGTCGACGTCTCCAGTATCATCAAACTTTTATCTGCCATCAGTCACACTGAGCAAAAACACCCAATTTGCGGCTGCAGTGCTGGGCTCTGCTTTCCCACTGTCGATTCATTCGAGTCAAACTTCTGGATTTACTGAAGAAAAAACCATGCGTGAGCCCAGTGTTTCATCATGAGGGTGGGTTTTTCTTATCGCCGACGAATTGACCCCATGAGAATCGCTGCTTGTTGTTTTTTTTCTTTTTCGCGCTGTGACCAACAGATATCTCAAAGCTCCAATTGGATTAGAGACATTGAACTATTGGAATTGAAATAGCTGGAATAGAGCGGCTATAAAATAGGTTGTATTTCTCAGAAGGCATTAGCCCGGCCCACTGGGAGACGGAGTGTGCTGCCAGCGCGTGGAAGAGATCAGAGAGAGGGGATCCTCCTCTGCGGCTCCATTGTAGTCCAGGTAGCATAGATCAAACAGAGCAATCCCCACAGAGCTCCCCAGAAAGTGCTTACCGGGAGGCAATCTCAGGCAGCTCCAAAGGAGAGGCATGGCATATGGCCTTTTGAAGATAGTGGTTTGAGATTAGAGCATATCCCGAATCAGGAAGCATTAAGAGAAGCTGAACTACGAGTCTGTTGGTAGGAGACAGAATGACAGATAAGCGGAGGGAAAAGGCAAAAAAAAAAATCTTAATGCAGCAGTTTCAAAGTACACAGCAGATAATGTGCACGGATATCGATCGGGCGCCGTCATCGGGGGGCTCGAAGCAGGGATGTTTTCAAGGATTTAATAGATATGATGCTTAAAAAAGGGGGGCACGATCAAGTGTGGCTCTCTTCCCTGTGAAATTAGATGAATTTCTTGACAGGATTATCACTTGTTTTCCACTTTGTGTGGACACTAATTTTGTGTCTAGACTAATTTCCTGCTCCATTCTCATATCTGCTCTGCCCTATTCAATTGCAGAGAAGAAAAGCCAATCCAATACAGTGTATAATAGCATAATTTATGACAGCCTGTCATCGAGGTGTGTGTGTGTGTGTGTGTGTGTTCGCGCTCGCACATCCAGCACTGTTTCTGACAGCTGTTCCCCGCAGCAGCCCGGAGAGTCGGCCACCGCTGCGATGCCATTTTATCTTTCAAACATCTGAGTAATAGAAAAACCGCTTCATTGTACGCTAAGGGGGTTGATATAAAAGGCACCTCTCTTGACCGAGACTTATTACCACTCTATTTGTGAACCGATGTCTTGGCGATATTTTGTCTGATAAGATGGCAATTTCAATAAGAGGCTTTGCTGGCTTTTGGCCCCCGTGGGCTTTTGGCTTGAGTAGGAGGGATATATTTCACAGGGGGAGAGCTTGATGAAATGAGGGGCGAGCATTTGCAAAAGTGAGATAAAACCGCCTTTCCCCCCCCCCCCCTTTCCTCTGAGACATTTTCCCAGGGAGTCATAAGAAGTTTGCTCAGAGTTGATTGCGAGAGGAAGGCACGGCGATGAAGAAATGGAACAGTCTGTGCTTGGTGTCCCATCCATTTTCCACTCTGATGGAGATGGTACAGGGGAAGCTATTGGCAGCGGCGGCGGCGGTGGTGGTGGTGGTGGTGGTGGTGGTGGTGGTGTGTGATGCAGGGCGGCGGCGGTGGAGAGGGAAGATTTGGGGATGTGCCAAGCCCCAAAATTAAGATGACAGCAATGACAAGGCTCGATGCCGAACAGATCTATCCCACTGATGCAAGCCACAAGCTTAACAACCCATGGAGGGTCTATCTGTGTGTGATGTATGTTGGTTGTGTGTGTGTGTGTGTCTGCCTGTGTGTTTGATGTAGCGTGCCGTACGCGCCGCTTGTTGACAAGATCATGGAGACTCAGTGTCAAAAGCAGACAGCTGATTGCAGGCTGGAGTAAACACCTGACATCACACTTGTCTGCGGCTGAGGTGAATCATCGGACGTCAAAGTGAAGGCACCGAAAACAATATCTGTGAAGCAAACAGTGATGGAAATGGCAGCGTGTGGAAATGCCGGCTGTTTGATGTGTTTAAGACCAGAACTTTCGATTTTCTTTCCATAAGCCAACTTTTTTTTCCTTTTTTTTTTTTTATCAGATGAACCCGCACGACCCTTTCAGACAAACCTTTTCTTTGATCAATTATAGACTTTAGCCAACAATTTCAACTCTCTGCTTTAATCCATTACTCTTAGCTGTCCATTTACACAGCACTCGTAACTAACTAAAAGCCTGACTGATGGGGCTGCTAAGATGATTGCACTTCCAGCAGGTTCTCCCACCTCTGCAGGGGATGTTAGAATGACTGTTTTTATTCATTTTAGCCAGAATGCAAAATCTAGAAAGAGCCATACCGGTTCCAAACACCTTCCAATTCACAGTTATTGACACCACTCTGCTCCTGGGAACTTTCAAAGCTTTAGAATTTTTTTTTTGGTTTTATCACAGAGGTCTACAGAGAGTTCTTTAGACTTTAAGGCTTGGTTTTTGTCTTGACATGCAATGTGAGTTGTAACTGTATATACCCAAATGTGTCTCTCCTTATTATGTCAAATAAATTGTGTTCTCCAGTCTCTACTCAGTCGCCACAAAATTCCATTTATGTACAACTAAACTGCTGTTACTACTCTGGCTCTGGTGTTGGAAGTGCAGGTGGTGAGTGCATGTGTAGAGTGATTAAACCAAACTAAAGAGGAGTCAGCATGGTGGCCAGGGCAGGAGTGGAGCATAGCCCGAGGAGACAGCAATCGGGTCCTTTTAAAGAGCCTGAATGATAAGAAAGTTGCCTATATGATAAGACCTGTTTTTGGGAACCGCCCAGCTTCCTGCAAACAGGACCAAGAAACAAGGAGAAGTCCAGTCCACAAATTAAAGGCCACCTCCTTGGCCGTCACACTGCATTCTCAATTACCTTTTGAGGGAAACGCATTTTCTGCCATGCAACATTTGTTTCTAATCAACTTATCTTTGCCTTTTATTTTATGGCTTCACCATTGCTTCTTTTCCAACCAATCATTCTAAACAGAACCACGTAGTTTTGGGACTCAACCAGAAAACAAGTGAAATTCGAAAGAAACCAAGAAAAATATTAAACTTAATTCTGTGTCTGAATCATCCATCACGAGATGCCTATTCTCCTGGGTGAATATCTGGTCTCTAGTTGATGCCGCCATGCGCCCCTCCTACTTCCTACCATGGACATTGTACCACATCACAGGTCACAGATGACTTCTATTTGAAAATGAAATTAAGTTCCTCTGATAACGTGATTGAGAATGTGTTTTAGTTGTATAGGGATGTAACTGTGTGAAGCCTGGGTCGTCAGTCAAGTTGTAGACACTTCACAAAGATAATTAAAGCAAACAACATGGAACTGACCACAGTTTGGAGTGTCACAGCAGATTGTCTGAACACTTTTTTAAATGTGATTCTAAGACTCCCTCGATTGTTAGCATGCCCGTATGGTGTTTTGCTCATATGCTGGAATATACACTGATCAGACATAAGTATTGTGTTGGTTCCCCTTATGTACTCAAAAATGCTCTGAACCATTGGGCGAGGACAAAAGGACCTCTCAGGGTGTCCTATGGGGTCTGGAACCAGGACGTTGGCACTGGATCCTTTGGGTACTCTGGCTTGTGCAGTGGGGCCTCTGTCCATCAAACTCGTTCCACTGCATCCTGTTGATGCTGGATCAGAATGGGGTGTAGGAAATTTGGAGGTCAAATCAACATGTTGGTCCATTGTCATGTTTCTCAACATGTTCCTGATGGCTTGATGTTTTTTCCATGTGGTGGGGTGCATTTTCCTGCAGGGGTAGGCCAGTGACATTTGGGATTTCCATTTGAATGAGGGAGTGTGTTTGTTGTGGGACAGTGTTTATTTGGGTGTCTAAGTCTCATCAACATGGATGCCAAAATCCAAGGTTTTCCATCAGAACACCACATAGTACCATAGTCCTTTTCCTCATAATTGGTTTCCAGTTGAGTGGCTGAAGTACTCCGGGAAGCAAGGAAGTACTATCTGTCAGAGATGTTTTTAGGAGTTAAATCAATGACAACTGGGTGTGGACTGATGCTAAATATGTCAGTTTTATCAATATACATTTAAACACAATAATGCACGTGTAGGGCTCTGAATACTTTCTGAAGTGACTGTACATGGTGATTTTTTTATAACAATGCCAGTAGTGCTGCTTAAAGGACGGCAGTGTTGACTGGTTGTTCATTAAATTTAGTACATGTTGACATTCATGCTCTCTAGAGAATGAAGCATACTGGCTTTGCTGGTCCACCGACCCTTCCTTTAGCTCTACCACGACGATGACATTTAGTTTTTTTTTTTTTTTTTAGTAATAACATCGATAAGACTCTTTGGTGCATCCATTGTTTTCAGGCAGTATGTTCTAATGACCTCAGAATCCCCTGACTTTTCATCAGGTCAGAATTTTGATCGGTGCTGCTCTTTTCCCAAATACAAGCAAAGCTAATAACATCCCCAACAGCCTCAGCTCTACTTTGATTTTAGTGCTAATTAACAAATATTATCATGTCACTGTGCTCATGCAGCCGTTCTGACATTATTTAGCCCAAAGCTCTGCTGTAAATAAGTACAACCTCTCCAAGCCTGTGGCCGCAAACTCTCTCTATTCATTTGATTTGCCAAAACCTGAAATGTAAATGATTCTGCTTTTGACATTTTTTCATGTCAAGCACGTCTTCAGGGTGTCGATGCTTGGGTCAAAGGAGTTGGGTTAGAGTCTAGTCTCACATCCACGGCTCAGGTTTATTTATTCACTGAGTCATGTCAGACATCCACACCGCTGCCACACAAGAAGAGAATTTACCACCCGAGACCCAGAGTTCACTGTCTTTGCTTGCTGCAAACAAATATGAGTCAAAATCAAAGCTTCCTGCTTGCAAATTCTGCAGACGCACCGCAAATACCGTGGCTACTTCACAGTCTTAATTATTCCCTGGTTCTAAAACGGCAGTTCTAATGGCGGGGTGAGGTTTTACTTGGCTTAGCAGCAATGATTTGCTAAAATCCCAGCAGAGAGATGCTCGGTTTATCGAGTCGGTTGGACTCTCAAATGAAAGGTTTTGCATGAAAAAATTTCAAATCAGACATTTATGGACGGTGGTGGTTTTCTGAAACTGAAGGGATTTCCGGATCCTCTTACAAGTTTCAAATCAATACACATCTTCGGAGCACACATTAAAGCTCATTTAATTGCCTTTCTTTTGCAACAAGAGCATAAAATAAAGGTTGATTTACAAACTTTCATATTTGCACATCAATGTCGACTCACCTCACACACACACCGAAACGCAAGTTTTCCTGAGTCTCGCGTTCAAAAGGCATCTTCTCCTTAGTCTCGCGGGTGACCAGGGAATTTCTCAGGTTATGTGCTTGAATAATTAAAAATAAAAGGGGGAACGAGGATGGAAAGAAATCAAGTGGAGCGAAAACTTGTGATCTAAGTGAGGAGAAGGTCATAGCTGAGGGCGGGCAGCGCCTCGGAGGAGATTGGGAGTTGAGAGACAATGAAAATAAACCCAATAGATCTTATCGCCTATGCATTGTCTTGTCTTCCATTGTGATAGGGCAAAATCACGTCAGGGATAAACACAGTATGAATTTTTAAGAGGCGCCTCTCCTTATTTTCATTCCGTCGTATTTTGCCTCTGCTCAAAATGACCTCCAGTAATCTTCAGAAGGTGAATATTGCCATTTTCCCCAAGAAACCTGAATATGAAAGAAGATTGTGAGACCTACCAAGGGAGTTGAAACGCAGGTGTTGAATATTACAGTATATGTATTTCATTAGCGTTTGGCAGCATGAATGATGTGGTGGGAAATATTAAAAGCAGCGTAGGTCTCTCCGCGCATCGATCTGAATAGCAAAGACCACCTTTGGCTGTGAGCGGAATGCGACAGAAGGAAAAAGGACGCAACACGTTCGAAAAGATTGTGAAACTGATCAATGAATATTTGCTCATCCCTGTGAAAGATTTCCAGCTGAGATCAGCCCTTTTCCTTCAGCTGTGTAGGAGGTGAAGAAACAGCATTTGTATCTGCCACAAAGAGACGCGCACTGAATGGAATGTGTGAAAGTGTATTATGTATAGACTGTGTGTACAATGAGTATGCAGACTGCAGACACAAGCTTCTCTGGGAGTTATGCGGCACACAATTTCAACATGTAGATGAGATGTAAAGTTATCCCCGATATTTTAACATACAGTGCGCTGGTGTTCAGAGAAACTGCATTATGTAGGAATTTCCTATTTCCAACCCTTCTTTCATGGTGGTATAGTACATTATAGAGCAGCATAACCAATGAAAAAGCAATAATAGTAACATGAAATAGCTATATCTCTATAGACCCTTTCAAAACTAAAGTTGCAGGGGGCTTTAAAAAACATTAAAACACACAAAGCATTAGAAAAACAATAATAAAATGTTTTTAAAAAGACAAAAAACATGAATAAGAACAGTGCAACCTCAAAAAGGGCAAAAACAAAGCATCAGGGAAAGAAGGAAATGCTTGTCGGTACATATGGATTTTTTTTAAAGCTTTTTGAACCGAGCTGTTCTGACAGCCAAGGGGAGGTTGTTTCACAGTGTTGGAGCTAAAACAGTGAATGCAACATCCCCCTTTGTTTGAAGCCTGGACTGTGGAACTTTCAATTGTAGCTGATTCATGGGTCCAGGTGCAGAATATGCTGTTAAAATGTCCGAGATGGAGAGTGGAGACAAACCGTTTAGCTTTCCAACCCTTTTGTCATGATGGTGTGTTACATTATAGAGGAGCACTGCCACTGAAAGTAATGAGTAAGTGTGAGTAATGATAATAAAAATAATAAAAGACTATATTTCTATAAAACTTCTGAAAAATAAAGATTGAGGGGGCTTTACAAAACATTAAAACACACAGAGAAGTAGAAAAGAACTCTAAAATATTAAAAGAAGACATGAACATATTAGCAAAGGCAATAACAGAGCATCAGAGAAAGAATGAAATATTACACAAATGCTTTTTGTCTGTGCAGATGGATTTTTAAAAAGCCTTTTGAACTGACAGTCAAGGGGAGGCTGTTCCACAGTGTTGGAGCTAAAACAGTGAATCCAACATCCGCCTTTGTTTTAAGCCTGGACTGTGGAACTTTCAATAGTATTTGATTCTCTGATCTCCCGGGTCCAGGTGCAGTTTCTTTCCCAAAGCCATCCAGACTCTCGATAAACACACGCTGACTCTGCAAACCCACTGAGCTTATCTGTACAATACATGTGACATTATTGTCTACAACCTGGCACTTCACTTTTTCTACCTGCCTGGTTTTTTATGTTGTTTTTTATGTTGTATTGTTTTTATGATTGTGAAGTGAGATTGACTGTGTTTGATGAAGGATGTTTTATGATTTTAACACCATTGATGGGCACGCACATTTTCACTGTATTATGAATACAATGGCAATAAAGGCATCTTATTTTATCTTTCTTGACATGCTGTGAAAATGTCCGAGATGTAAAGTGGAACTAAACCGTGTAGCTTTTTAGGAAAACTAATATTACACTAAAAGAGCTTTTGCAACTTCATGCAGAAGTTTGGACTCTATTTTTTTTGTTACCAAAAGCCTTCAAGTTTACAAAATGCCATTTTGACACAAGCCAAAAGTGACTGCAGCTCTTGCAGAAGTGTCTTGATATCACTGAAAGTTACAGCTGATGCAATCTCATGCATGAGAAATGCTGCCAAATGCTTGGATTTGGGGTTGGCCACTGGGAACCGATCACAACTTAAAAGTTCCAGAAGTCTGATTCTAAAGAAATTGTTACAAAAGTTAATTTTTCATTCTGCGTACTGGTTCCGAAACAAATTTTACCTTTGCAAGTTTCTCAATAATGGACTGCAAACACTTACCGTATGTCTACCACCATTGTTCTGTGCCATTAGTCATGCAGGTTGAATACCTGTGTCTTCCCGTCTCCTGATGCATTTGTCTTCATAAATCATCAGAGAGGCATTATTTTCAGTTAACCTCCTCAGTCGATGCAAAGTTGCTTGATTAGCAGGTGCACCATTAAAACTAGCTTGCAAAACTGAAGGGTAGGATGACCTCATTTCACTGCTAAACATGACTAGCCTTAGCTGCGTACAGTAGTACATCATCAGCGTATTAGCAAACACAGCCTAAACTCTGTTCAAAAGTCCACTTTTGGCCATTTCACAATTGAAAATATTCCAAAATGCATTTTTTTAGGGGGATTTATTCATAAAAGATGTGATGATTCAACTTGAAATGTTCTTTGTGTCATATTTGCTCAGCTTAAAGGCCCTCGAACACACAATCTTAATTATCTGAAAATGCATAGTCATGTGTAGCAGGGAGAGAAGTGGACTCAAGATGAAGAAAAATTATGCTATTAAGCCATTGTTTTTATTTACTAACTGCTTGAATACAGGTTTAGCTCAAATAATGCCATTAATTGAGTTTAGATTACACAAAATATTAAGCTGATGCAACCACTAAAACAATTATATCAACCCAATCCACCAAAACAATGTTTGCATTTTTTATCTAAATCCGTAAATTAGATTTTTTTAATCTTGAAATTATGCATTCAATTCACTGGCAGTAGGACCCTTGAATTACTTTTCATGTGTATGTATCATCAGGAAAATGTACTATTGGTAAAAGCAGTCAAAGCTGCGACTGTTTTACTACAATACAGTGTAATATATCAATAGATTGTTATTACTCCTCCATTATTTTACTGTTGCAGTAACTTTAACCATGTGCACCTCAAAGAATCAGAACTGATGAGCAGAATCAGAGACATTAAGATACAAACTCTACCCAGTATTACTGAGGCCATTTGGGTGAGAACTACAATCTTAAGGAGTGATGCACTTTATTTGAACACTGGGATGTAGAAGTACTGAGCTCAGAGTTCATAAAGGTGGTTATCGATCTGCATTTACACATTCATCTCGCGCACTGAGCATCTTCACTGTATGTGAATCAAATGTCTAATTGGAATCCTCTCAGAAACAGAACTATCATGTCCAGAATAATTTCTGCCTTATGAAATACATTAACCTTGCCCTCTTGTGCGGCTGGTTTCATTTTCAGTCATTATTAATTTAATCACACATTTACATTGACAAAAAATGCTGCAAACAGCAAAATCATGTTGTTTTGAAGTTTCCTTAGGCTCTCCATAGGTTGTAATAATAACACTAAAGCCCAAAAACAGCAAAAAACAAGCAATTCTTAGTGTAAATTGAATCCTTAAAGTTTTCTAAAGTGCAGATTCCGTCAAAATCACCTCTAATGAGTTTTTGTATCCCAAAACAAGAATGCATAGGGCAGCTTGCTACACTAGAATCAAGACAATGAAGTTTCATTTTGAAAAATAATTGAAACAAGTTCAGTTTTATTGGAAACAGCTTGAAATTATATTAGTGCACTAGCAGACTTCTGAACTTGTGAAAATGAAATAAGGCTTTAAAAAGCAACTTACAATAACAGGAGCTGGAATAGTCGTTTCAGTGTTTACTGTACTTCTCATCCTGCCGCACTGATGCAGAGGAGCTACACAATGCGACAAATAATGGAAGTGTGTAGAGCCAAGGATGTGAGGTCAATGAGTTTACATGTTAATTATATCTTCCGTTACTCTGCCACTGTGGCAGAGAAACAATATTTACTAGGGTTGGACCCGAATATCCAAATGTTCGGTCGTTGTGGTGGTATTCGAATAATTTTGAGATCCGATTACACCCCCCCTCCCCAGCATTAGATCTTTGCTAATGCTGTCAGACTCCGACGACGAACACTTCGCCCTCACCGCCCTCATGAATCTCCTGAGGGTCGTGAGGATGGATCCATGCTAATGCTGCCGGACTCTGAGAACACACCACCCTTGCCCCCCCGCCCTCGCCTCGCCTCCCCGGGCCGAATATTCAAATATTCACCCAATATTGAACCTGAAGCACAGAAATTGCTATTCGGACCAGCCCTAATATTTACAGAAATGTCATATTTTCTGCAAAAATGTCATCTTTATCACTGGTGATGGTAAAACATGCACAGTAAAGCCTTAATATATCAGTAGCAGCTTTGTGGTCAACCACAAATCCAAGTTGCTACTACTGTCATTACTGTCAATTTGCTGTATTCTCTCCATTCATCAGAAACTTCTGAACATCTCCTGAGAATGTGAAGACTCTAGGACATATACTTCAAGAGACATGGACAACTGAATGTGGCATCTCGTTCAATTTCAAACTCGCAAATGATTTTTTGAAAATTTCCATTGGGTAAAAAATTATGAAAACGTTGGAATTTCAGCT
Source organism: Dascyllus trimaculatus (assembly GCA_024666655.1). Lineage (NCBI taxonomy): Eukaryota > Metazoa > Chordata > Actinopteri > Pomacentridae > Dascyllus > Dascyllus trimaculatus. The sequence continues at coordinate 8,826,977 of CM045463.1, read as the reverse complement.
TAAAAACATTCGCAAACGTCAGCCTCAGGTACCCAAGATCGTTCCTACAAAATTTCAAGAGATTCTGAGGTGGTCAAGCAACTGACCTCCTCCTAGCTTGCCGAGTTGACACAGAATGACCCTTAAAGAATAGTTTCTCATTCCTACAATGAAAGTTGTTGGAAATATGTGACTGTTACATGTTTGCAGCCCTGCCTGAGCTTCAAGGGTCCTGCCTACCTCAAAATTGATATTCATTAACTAAGTGCTTGTGGGGAAAGGAGTTTGTTACAGTGCATGCGGTGGTCTGCTAATTCGAGTTTAGTAGAGCTATATGTCTTCATTTTGTCTAGTTAGTCAAAAGTAAAACTGCACAAAAAAGACAAGGAACAGACTTTTTAAAACCAGTATCAGCTAACAGATTTTTTAAAAATGAAATGTCGGCATTGATCTTTATGATGCCAGTCTGGCAAAAGTGACTGGTTCGTTTGAAAATGTTGAATGAAAGTGCATATGGTGTAATTTACATGCAAGCCAAAGTAGTATTCTTATTTTGTGTAGTATGAGTAGATTGAAAAGCAAGTACTTTATGTCTACATCTGTCATTATAACATCATGTTATGAGTAGGCATAATAATATGTTCATGTATGACAGAAGAGACTTGATGTTCTCTGCATTTACGTTGAAAAAAGACAAACTTATATTGGTTTTGACATTGAAAAATGGCCAAAAACAGTTGGAAGTCATCTGCATATTATCGGATATCAGCAAAAGTCCAATATTGTGAACCTGTGTATTGGGGATTTTGCTGTTTGTATTTTACCTTTTTGTATGTTTTTCTGGTTGCAGTTTTCATAGAAGCCATTTCTGGTTCCTAAAACACCCTCAGCATGTGCTTTTCATATTTCCTTCATGTTTTTTGTATTCGTGTGAGAAACACACATGAAAAACCGAACAAAAACAAATGAGAATCCATTCTGGCTACACTGAAGTCTGCTTATTTTTCCTCTCATCTTTGCTTTTGGTTTGGTGAAATCCTGGAGGATTTTATCTCAGCAAGTCTATCAAATGTATTTAAATGAAAGAATATAAGACTGTGAAAAAATCACTGACTCTTTAGTTTAACTGGTCACGGCCCAGAGATATAATTATACTAACTGTGCGGATGGGTCACAAGCAGACACCAATTTGGTGGGTCATAAGCCAGAAAGAGCTGAAGAGCTGAAATCTAGACTAGGTTTTTATTTTTATTTTATTTGTCTGCAGCTCAGACATTCAGTATATTCAAGGCAAGGTCCATTAAATATGATTTGTTGGCATTATGGGGCACTGTCTTCTAAGAATCACAATGTGTATAAAGTGCATTTCTACAACTTTAAAAGTTATAGCAAAAGAAAAGATGCAAAAGAGTTTAAAATTTTGTTAACAATGCTGTTGAATTTCTGTGTTTTTTTTCCTCCAACATACTGTACATATGGTATGTATTTCAACTTTAGAATAAAAAGAGGATGGTCTGTAGCATTTGGCTGTGAAACCTTTAAATGAGTAAAATGTCCGGTTAGAATAATGGATCTCATTTCTGTCCTTTGATGCATGAACAAGCAAGAAAAACATTAGAATTGTGTTGTTTTTGCTTGTTGTTGCTGTACTTTATCCTAAAAAATGTCACAAAAAGAACAAGAAGGCGCACTTGGAGATTAGTTTATCCTTTTAAGGTTGTTCCCTCTCTATCTCTGCATAATGTAGCCCAACTAATACTGTATTTTTGGAGTCAATCCTGAATTTATTGAGTAAGACATTCAGGTTTTGATGTGTCAGCTGATATTGTTTAAATTTATGTTACAGTCATACTGAAAAGGCAAAATGATTGGGTCAATGGTGATTAACTTTGTAGCAATGCATATTACAAAGTAGTTAGCAGTTTACCTTAAAGACATTGCTCGACTCCGCACCACTGCCTGCTCTGCTACATGTGCTGCATACAGTGATAAGGATTGCAAACAATGGAGTTGGAGCTGCTCTACTGGACAAACTGTGCAATGACACCTGTTTCTAAATTACCCAAAGCATCTCTTTCTGTATTATGTTCTGACTAGTCTGACTCACTGAATGTAGGAAATGGGTTTATTGTAAGCCTGCCGTTGTTTTTGCAGAGGTTTTGGATCTTGCAGTAAGGCAGCCCTGCTAGTTTTTTCGATGGAATATTTGTTTTAATCACAGTGCTCGTCTCCCTGCAAGCAAATCACACCTGTCACTATCTTGAGTGCACACCAGGGATAGACTGATTATTGTGCCTGATATTTGGCATTTTCCCAATTATCTGTATTTTTATTTGCCAATTACTGATACATTAAATGTGCTACTTCAGGGTGCAGCCTCCTCTCTCTGTCTGTCATCACTCTGTGATCTCAGAAATGTCTCTCAAGCAGAAAGCGCAAAACCTTAACAAGAAACAGAAACCAGGAAATGAACTCCTCTCGCAGTGACTAAGGCTATGCTAACAGCTAGGGGCTAAGTTAGAAGGCAGCCACAGATTAATGTGAAACAGAGTCTGGAAAACAATAATTAATAATGCTTTAAGATCTGGACCTTAGAATAAAAGAGAACAGTGAAAGATTAAGAAAATAGAGAAGAACAGCAGGAGACAAACTGATCAATCTCAGTCGATCCCACATAAACAGAGGAGAGCGTCCTCATTAAATCACTGCTGTTTCTCTTTCACATAATCAGTTATAGTCACCCTTATTAATGAAGAAGCCCAGTTATGAATGGCAGATTCTCTGCCAACACATGCTGTTCAAACATTACATTTAATGTACATTGATTCCAAATATTGGTCATCAGCCTTTCTTGATTACCAATAATGGGCATCAATATGGACCCTAAAAAACCTATATCAGTCAATCCTTAGAGCTCACCGAAGCTGCTTCCTTTGCTTAGCCCCGCCCACAATGGCTGTGATTGGTTTAAAGAAACAGAAAGGAGCTAGAGCGTTTTTTTTTTTTAAAACTCTATAGCAGAATGATACTGAAGTGCAGCTAGTTTACAAATAGTGTCTAACAATATCATACTAAAGGAATTAATTAGAATTACGGCCTCATCTGTACTTTTCTTGTTCTTATTCCCATACCTTCTGAAAACCAATAGGAGGCGGATCGATGAGTAAGTGTAACTAAAGTAGCCGCTCAATAAGCGGCGGTATACACTAATTAAAGTGACAGTTTGACTCCGTATTGGCTTGCTGTCTCCAGGTGAAGCACCGGAGAGATGACCCCTCCTCACCGAGTGGAAATGTAATTTCATGGCCTGTTAGATACTGAACTCCAGGAGTAAACAGAGAGGTGTCGGCGCTCCTGTCTGATGGGGGCATGCTCGGACCACAACAGCACTCCGGTGGCGCCCTCTTCTAGTCCCTCGTGGCGCATTCTCTCTGGTTCAATGGTTGTTTTTGTGAGAGTGTAAACAACTGACAGGAGTGGACTGAACTCCTCCTGATAAGCACTCTTGCGAATGTGCAAATTGTTTCAGGGTGTAGGGCGGGGGATCACTGAGAAATACATTTAAAGAAGCAATTATTGACAATATTTAGTGCAAGATCAGAGAGGAAACCCATATTTTTATCAGCCGCAAAAGAGACAAAAACCAAAAAGGTGAAAGAAAATGAGGCGAAAACTCCCTGAAGGTTCTTGTATTTTAAAAAAACATCACTGAAACTGACTAAAAAAGTATGAAATAACACACACAAAAAAAATCAGTTTGATGCAGGATAACCGTTCAGTATTTCATCTTGGAAGCTATACTCGCCCCAGCACGATGATGAGTTTACTCACACTGCCGCTGCGTACATGCCATTCTCAGTCTCACTCCATTTATTATGTATAGATATACCAGAGATACAGAGCAATGCATACTCAATGGACTTAAAGATAGCGGGTACCACCTGAAGATCTGCTGGCCTTGTAAAAAATTCAGTGAGGCTGCGAGGAGTAGAATGGGAGCAAAAAGATAAAATTCAGAGCCCGTAATGAGTCTCCGAAGACATCAAAAGTGAGAGAAAACACGGGGAAAAAAACCACGGAAAACAATTGATTCGGGTTTCATCACGCGGGCTTTCCATCAAAACTGGCAAATTAATCATCAAGTAGGCAGCACAAGCCTCAGCTCTCAAATGATAGACTGCGTTACCAAGCCGAGATAAAAGATTTAATAATTCACGCGGGTTGACCTTTGCTGAACCTTTTACTTATTCTCTAAGGAAAGGCCCACTTTCATTCCATCTATTCACTCTGACAGAGTTCAAGACAATATCTGTCTGTGCTGAAAAAGACAAGTCCATCACAGTCAAATATTTCTGGCGAATCAAACTCTGAATATGAACGCGGCATCTCTGAACTCGGATGGGAAAATCACACAGATATGGATTATTGCATTGATTCCCATTCTCCTTTTCAATGGAAAACAAGAAAGGAAGATTAAAATTGATTCAGTAACACACTAAAAAAACCCCAGCAAACAAGTCGCTGCACTGCTTTTCCGGAGCCGACTTCCCTCGACTGTACCTCTCCTGCTTAAAAATGAAAGGAGGAAGACAAACGTGTTGCAGCAAGCACATGTTCCCCCGTGTTGTTTGAAGCAATAATACAACACCTCGAACAGACCTGAGAAAACAAAGGACGGGAAAGAATGAGACAAAAGTCGTGAAGTCTGGACAGGCAGCTTCACATCACTGGGCAGAGTGTTATTACCGCGGCTTGAAAGGGGACTTTAAAATACTTAAATCACCTTTATAAACTCTATCACAAAGCAGGGTGCAGTTGCAGTTAATTGTATTGTATTAGAATGTGTTTTATTGTGCATCCTGTTTGTCAGAATTTGTGATTTTAGTGGGTAAACAACAGCTGATGTAGCTCCCTGGAAGTCACAATTATAGTTACTGGTATTGCAAGTTATGTGATAGGTGTTGATTGGCTGCTTAGTCACTCAGGAATTCTGTTTTTTTATTTTCTCTAGGGTGGTGTTTTACTTTTTTACACACATCTACTTATTTAGATGGAGGATCATTAGGAACTACAGTGCTTATACAGTGTCTCTACCACTATAGATGATCTGTTTTATATTGTATCCACAGCTAAATTATTCATCGCTTTGTGTGTTCATACCATTCTGTCCTCACTGTTCATTCACTTATTTATACTGTATATATGCACTTTGATGCTAAATTGCATTTCATTTTCTTAGTGCTTGCACTGACAGTAAGGATCTGAATCTAACTGTTGTTGAACTGGAGTGTACGGCATGGGAGAGACGGCACTCATTAGCAAAGAAAAGACAATGCAGAATTAATTTCATACTTTATAACTTCATTCGAATTAATATTTAAATGCTGTAAAAGTACAAACCAATTTATTTGCCCATTTGAAACACTGAATACTAATTGGTTATTAGGTTTGATTTTGAATGAAGCTTTGTGGCTGGTGGTTTGCTGTAAATTTCACCGTCCTGGTAAGAATAAGTTCTTCATTTGTTATAGAATTAGGGAACCTTGTTGGGGTTCAGCAGGTTGTTGCTGTGAGTCATCCAAAAAGCTGTCTTCTCAGCACAAGGTCAGACATGTGTCTGGTGGGTGTTGGACTCCACTATGGCTGAACTTTGTCTCAAATCCTGTTGGTGATATTCACGATTGGGATCTAAAGGCACAGCAGGTGTAGGGAGGGTGTCTGGTTTGGGAGCGTCAGAGTCAAGTCTTGGCATTTTGCAGACGATGTGGCTCTGTTTGTTTCAAGCAGGCCGTGATCTTCGGCGCCGACTGGGGTGGTTTGCAGCTGAGTGTGAAGCAGTCCAATGTTTCCTGCCTGGCCACTGGGTTGGGGATGAGTTGCTGCTCCAAGTGGAGGAGCCTGGGTATCTTAGGATCTTGTTCACCATTGATGGGAAAATGGGGCCTGAGCAGTAATTTGGGCGACGTAGTGGACCGCTGTGGTGAAGATGAATTAGAAGGCAGAGCTCTTAATTTACCAGTCAGTCTACTTTCCAACCCTCCCCTGTGGTCATGGGCTCTGCGTACTAAACAAATGTATGAGGCTGTGGATATAAACAGCCAAAATCAACTTCCTCATTGGTCTCACAGCCTTAGAGGTAGGGTGAGGACTGCTGACATCTAGACGAAGCTTGGTGTAGAATTGCTGCTCCTTTGCGTCAAAAGTAGCCAGTTGAGGTAGTTAGGGATTCTGATTGGGATATCTCCTTGGCACCTTTCTTTGGAGATTTTCCAGGAAAGTCCAACTTGGAGGGGACACTGAGGTATAGATGGAAGCTGAAACCTGACAAGTACTGATACTTATCAGGCTTTTACTGGGACACTGAGAGTTCACTGGAGGGATTACATATCTCATCTGGCCTGGGACTGCTTTGGGATTCCCCAAGAAGGAACTGGAAACTGTTGCTGTGGAAAGGAAACTGCATAGCCTGCTGCCACTGCAACCCAACTCTGGATAAGTGGAGGAAAATAGATGTACAGATGGAACATTCAAGCCTTTTTTTTTCAAGCTACCATATTAATTTGTAGTAAAAATGAGTCAGACAATACCCAATGTATTTCTGTGCAAATCGACCTCTTTTAGCTTATTATTCATTTCATTTTAAGCAATATGTAAATGAATAAACAGAAGGGCATCAGTTTTGTTGCTGTTTACAGTAACTAGATTACCTATTAACATACAGTTAACAGTGGCTACAGCTAAATAGGGCTAACTTTTACACATCAGAGACGCTCGCTTTCCACAAAAGCTTGACCTACAAGGCTGCTATAAATGTTCCATCTACACATCTCTTTTCTTCCTCTTATCCAGAGTTGGGTTGCAGTGGCAGGAAGCTAAGCAGTGTCCTTTTCAGAGCCACAGTGTTCAGTTCCTCCTTGGGGAATCCTAAGGTGTTCCCAGGCCAGATGAGATATGTTATTCCTCCAGTGAACTCTCAGTGTCCCAGTAGAAGCCTGACAAGTATCAGTACATGTCAGGTTTCAGCTTCCGTCATCAGTTTAGTGCAACACATCATCACATGGATAAACAAATGCTGGACCCAAAGAATCTGAGTCAAATCGGGAAACTTCAGCACTTACAATGAGATGCAGCCCACGTAGGCATATTTTACATTTTTCGAAATCAGCCAAGCTCGCTGTTTCTCCACGCATCTATTCTTTATGCTAGTCCAGCTCTTTTTGTACTTCACAGATATTAGTGCTGATTTTCTCATTTCACCAAGCAAATAAGCATTTTACCCGGTTCTTTATTCAGTTCCTTTAAAATATTTTTTCTTGGCAAAGAGCTGCAGGTTTCAGGTGTTGACACTGAGTGAAATCAGCAGTACTAACAACCTGTCATTGCTTTAAGAAGCAAAAGTAAATAGAAGCAGCAAAAGATGGAGTCTTCCACTTTCTTTTACCCACGTTTGAGATGACATGACGAAGAAAGCAACCTCAGGCTGAGCAACGCGCTGCTCATGTAACTGCTGTGTGTTCGGCTGCCATCAATATGTCACAGAGTGGAAACCAGTGGGATAATAGAAAGTACAGAGGCTTACTTTTCTTTTCATATGTGTGCCTCCGTCTCACAATTCAGCTTCCACTGGCTCGCTGGTCCATTACCTCTCTCTTCCTGACCTGCCCTTCATATCGCTCCCCTGGACACTCAGGCACCCATGACCCCATGTGTGGGAAGAGATGGGAGAGATCAGGGAGCACAAAAGGACTGGCTGCTATTAATTTTGCCCAGGCAACCTTCACAATAATCCAACGAGACAGCCGTTTAATTGCACTAACCCTGAGCCCGCGGCTAGCTCGCCTGTCCCAGCGTTCTCCTTTCTCAATGAATACCAAGGAGCCGTCTCAGTTCGCCTTCATTAGAGGAGCAGAAAGACGGAGGCAGCGTGTTCACCTGAGCAGTCGGGCTTTTAGTCCTCTCTGCTCTTTTCTTTTTTTTTTCCTTTTTCTGATTTTTATTTTTCCTACCATTGTTATCTCAATCCTCTGCAGAAAAAAACCTAACGACGCGTCCAGGCCACTGTGATGCAGGTTTATTTTTGAAGTGAAATATGGAAGTGTTGTCCACTCTAACCAGTGAGTTACTGCTTGCCGGAGGGAGACGTTTCTCGAAACAAAAGGCTGAGAGTGAGATGTGTGTTGGAGCTGGAGAGGTCATGGAGACGGATGAAGGCTGCCGGGTCAAAATAGCATCGCATGACCTTTCTTCAAGAAAGTAAACAACCAAGTTCCCTGCCACATGAAAAATGCAAATTATGAGCCAGAGGCTGCCTTTATTCTGCTCTTATAGTACATGCATGATCCAATCACTAATGCAGGTATACAGACACTAAAGGCCCAGTCATATGGACATTTAAAACTGGGAAATGTCATAGTTTTTGCTCAGGGGGCGTGAAGTATGTTTACATTTTCACTTAAACCTTCTTTACAGTGATAGACTTTGAGGGTACGGAGAACCAAGGTACAAAATAGAGGACATTAAAATCATTTATGATCCATGTTCCACCATTCTTGTTTATTTAACCCTCTGAACCCTAAGCAGGTTCTGGACATTATTTGTTTCGATCTCATGTATTTACTCACTGTGGGCTTACTTTTTGACGACAATATAAATTCCCTTACCTCTATGGAAACAGCACAACCACGGCTAGAAGCAGGGAGAATTAGGACCTATCATTTGTGCAGCATAACAAAGTTAGAATGACATTAATTATAAAAAACAGGGGGAAAAAGTTTTATTTTTGATTATTAATTTTTAAAATTTGACAAAACCTTGGTGTCCAAGTGTCCACAGGTGTTATCCATCCATCCATCCATCCATCCATTATCTATACACCGCTTAATGCTCTGTAGTGTTGCGGGGGAGCTGGAGTCTATCCCAGCCGACTCGGTCGAAGGCAGGTCGCCAGCCTATCACAGACCTACACATAGAGACAGACAACTAAGCACACTCTCATTCACACCTACGGACAATTTAGAAAAATCAATTAACCTCAGCATGTTTTTGGACTGTGGGAGGAAGCTGGAGTACCCGGTGAAAACCCACACTGCACAGGGAGAACATGCAAACTCCACACAGAAAGATCCCAGGTGTCCTAACCGGGACGTAAACCGGGGATCTTCTAGCTGTGAGGCGACACTGCTAACCACCGGTGTTATCAAAAGTTAGTTGCAATACTTGTCTCCCTTCTGTTCTGTGTAAGCACTGCCTGCAGTTCAGCCCTGTTCAGCGAAAGTACCCTGAATTTCTGCCACAATACTGTTGGTTGCAACTGAGTCATGGCTTCACAGTTGCAGCAAAAGGAGCAAAGAGTTTTTTTTTTTTGTTTTTTTTTTGCAGAATCTGGTCGAAGCAAATGCTATATTTGGCAAAATTTAAAATGAGGCATACAAGGAAAGTGATTTAGATGAAGTATCATGATGTTAGGATTAGGTTTGAGTTAGTGTTAAAATGGAACAGCTGATCACAGATGAGTAGTTCAAGGACTGTTGGAAAGTTGAAAATGCGTCAATTCTTTGTGTTTTACAACTTCTGGCTCCAATAAATGGCGTCATTTTGTTGATTCCTGCCTCCTGTGAGTCTGTAGATGTGTGGTTGCATCCATATTTCCCACTAAAAATGCAGTCTTTCATGACATTTCGCCAACGTTTGAGGCCTGTAACATCAAACTTTATGTGTGGCGAGCCAAGCTTCCGTTTTAGGGGTTCAGTATCTCCAGAATAAAACTCCCATAGCCATGAAATTTGTTGAGACCACAGACAAAATTGTTTTTCTGGCAGCAAATGGTTGAACAACATAGGTAAAATTTTACTTATTGACCTTTGAAAATGGAAAAAAAAACACAACATTTTCAAACTAACGTGGCATTAGGGCTCAAGAAAGTTCCTGTAAGTTTGTGTAGGTATGGATGTGTCCAAATTTTCTGCATAAACAGTCTTTGGACAACATTTTACTAACTTTTGAGGCCTCTGACATCAGTAGAATTTGATGTGTGGCAAGTCTGGTGAGCCAAGCTTCCAGTTTTTTGCTATTTTCTGCCCTTCCCATGCAGTCGCTGAGTCACCAAGCTTCTAGAACCACATATTTTGTAAAAACATGTGGATTCATTTCACTGTAGGACTTTGCGGTGTGACCGGGCCTCGGTAGACAGCTTCATATCATCATGAGAGATTACAAAACTAACAGGGTAGAGAGATTTTGGACGAACATTTGATACTTTGGGGAGTAAAAAGTAAGCAATTCAGTTAGTGCCCCTTGTAACTCTTTCACCGTTTTCATATGAGTAATCCTAAAGGTCGCAGGCCCGCGTCAGATGAATCAGGCCAATTAGGAACTCTGTAGAAAATCCTCTTACAGGCAAGATTGGCTTGACAAGTGGTCCTCCATTCTGTCGGTCTTTACTCACTTCCTCTCGGTCTGCTCCCTCGCTGGCCCCGTCTCTCTATAGCTATCCCTCCACTGCAGGTAATTACAGTGCAGCGGCACCGTGGTCAGTAAAAGGCGAGGCCGACCACTCCGGGGGAAGGCACATGATCCATTAGCTGAGCACAGGGCTCGACGGCCCATTCCTCATTCCCATTTGTCTTTCCTTAAAACCTCCCTCTCCGCTGCCCCCATTCCACTCCGCTCCAGACATCTCCCTTCTCCCGCTCCATCACAGACACAGATTTGAGAAAATGTAGGAAGAAAAAAAAATCTCTTTAAAAACAAATTTCAGCTTGAGAGCTCTGCAGAGCTTTTTTACATACCTGAATAAAGCTGCACCCGGATAGCTGGGCAAGCAGCCAGCCAGTATGCACTCTAACCGAATCACTCACCATGGGAGAACTTTGACAAAACAGAGCTCAGCTGCTTTCAATTCAATAAAGACAAATGTAATATATTTTTCATATGCTGATACGGCCTCCAAATAATCTAACTGGCCCACTGAGAGGTGCAGCCTAATGGATTCACAGAGTTTTCATTTTCCTGTCCTTTTTCATTTTGTTTGCAGTGTCACAATGACAAAAACAGAAGGAATCAACAGCCTTCACTAAAAAGAAAACCGCACAATTACTGCTGCTCTCGCTGCTAATAGACGTCAAAATCTCCACATTACACAATGAATCACTTCTATATATATATATCTCTGTATATATATCTCTCTATATTTTTCCACCGCCTGTTGCACTGCGAGGGACACATGTTGCCTTTTGTCATGAGCCTCACAGCTGCACTTTGCGTGGACGCCTTTTACTCAAAGTGTCTGAAATGGGAGACGAAAAAAGTGAATTCACGTGATGACCTTCTCCACTACTAACGGGTGAATCCAATACCAGGGCGAAGACGGAGGGAGAGAAACAAAGTAGGACTGCAGCTTCCTGTCACATCCCGGAGTTAACTCCTCGTCTTGTTTAATCAGGTGTAAAGTCTGCACTGATCGATGGCCCTTCCTGCAGGTAACCACAGGAACATCCCTCTCAAACCAACTTGTCTATAAACCCTCTGGAGCTCCAGTTAGACAGGGATGCATGTGAGCTTTTAAATTTTTCAGACTGATTTTGCCCCCTTCTTGCCTCTGTGGTCAGTTCGCTTTGCAAATCTGAAAGCTTAAGATCTACATAAGAATGTTTTGCTGTAGTACCTTCCAGGGCTGTAACCTTGGTCTTCCGAGTGCTTCACTAAGTTATCAGTCTTTTTGTTAAAGTTTGCCTTCACTGTTTAATGAATTCTCAACCTTTCTCATTATGAAAAGTTGTGAAGTGGCTCTTTTGCAGCGTCGCCTGAACCTTGACATTTTTCTATCTCCAACGTCACTCGCTGCAATCTTGGAAGAAAAAAAAAAAATCAAGTGTTGCCCCTGATATGCACGAAACGCTTTCCATGAGGTTGGGACAAAGGTGAAAGCAAAAAGCAATCACAGCAAACTCTTTTTCATTCGTAGGAGAAAAGAATACATGCTGGAAACATGAGGGAAGAACGAGTAGCCGTGTTGACCCGGTCGTCAGCTTTACTTCCTCTAATATTTATAGATGTTTTCCCTATGGGTCAGAACAGTAAAAGAGCCAATAATTGTTTTTCATGTAGTGAGTGATGACCTCATTGCACATATTCATACATTATATGCATAAATGCATGTGTATGAATATATGCATGTGTATGAATTTCCCAGATCTGTGACTGTGAAAAATTATAGCTGTTGTGCTTTTCATCTCATCTCACGGTTTCTCTGTTTCTTGTTTCTCTTGCTAACCTCCGCGAGAGAAATCAATTCCGCTGACCCTAATCTAGAAGCATGACATGAGGATTAATAACTTGCCTGATATGGAATATGCACAACTTTCTGTCAGCCAGATGAATAGTCTGCAGTCCGATTGAAATAACATACGAGGAGCTTTTTAATCATTGGGTCAAGGGGAAGAGAAAAGAAATCTCCTTGCTCCAGTCAACTCACAGAAGAACAGAACTGCCTGGCTATTGTTTACAGGTGTTAACAGCCTCCAAATTAAATAAAAGAGGAAGAAATACTTTCAAAATAGGGATGTCCTGATCACGATTGGAGCAGATTAAGGTAATTTTCAAGTGATCACACCGGCATGAGTCTAAGCCTGATCCTTTTGTTTACATCTGCTGTCACAGAGATATTGTAATTTTGAATCGTTTTCTTAAAAAATGATTATTTTAAATTTTTTTTATAAGCCACCATTGCATGATACAACCACAAAAGCTGCAACTGCATAAGCTTATAGGATGTAGGAATGCTGTCATAGTTGATCCCTGCTGGATTTAATGCGTTTGCACTGAACGGAGGTCATTAAGCACCACATAAGACTTTGTCATGGTGCCCCTTTACTAGCTAAACCCCCGCAGTCTTCTCTGCTTGCCAACATGAACTGCCTGTAGTCTGAATGACCACCTCCTCTGGTCGCAAGAGTATTAAACAGTAAGAGACTCCACCTGAAGGCGCAACCAGGTACTACAGCTAATCTAAAAACCTTGACGTATGTATTATCTTTGAAAATGGTATCAGGTATTGGCAGATAATAAGTATCAGATGGATCGAATTGAAGGGAAAACACTTGATCAAGACATCCCCTACTGAAAAGGTATTTCTTATTGAAGACTTGCTGCAATATTTGTAATTAGGGTGGAATCATTAATTGATTTAATCATTTTGAAACGACGCAGTTAGGGACGTATCTTATGGAGCATGTCGGATCCAGGTTTCTTATACAAACTCATACTTTCCTCATTATGTTGCTTACACTATGTTGTAATGCTCCATCTCTGTGTTCACACAGTAAATAACGAACTGAAGATTGACTCTGAACAATTATATTGCAAATGAAAATGCAGTATTTGCAGAAAATTCACACTTTTTCCCTGTAATTCTCTCCACCCTAATTGCAGTGATGCTAGCAACATGTAGATGCATCATGCTTCTAATTATAAATACACCATTTCTGACATTTATAGGTGAAATGAATATTTGCAGTAACCATTCAGATAACAAACAGATTAAAAAGTAATGAAACTGTTAACGGTGCAGGCTTGAAAACCAAAGAACAACTATCCAGAATAGATTAAAAGACTGAAGTGAAGTGAGACTGCACAGTTGGGTGATAATTGTCTGTCGATTCTATTCCTGACCTCTTTCATATAACACAGTTGTTTGATCCATTGCTAATATAAAGAAAACTGTAGCTTGAAATTGCTCAGTGTATAATAAAGTCTGCCGGATTTCAACTTGGAGTGTTAAAGTGCAAGTGAAATAGTCGGTGACAGAAAAGCATTTTGCTGCCGCCTTCCCATCAGCAGTTCAGCACCACGGACAGCTCCTCTGAAGCCGGAGCAGCTGATGTAGAGCTGAACAGATCTATCAGCCCAGCGATAGACTTACTGCGAGTACGTGAGGGTCTGTTGAGGTCTGCATGACTGAGCTGCAAGGGCATTAGCAATCCTCACACGTGCTAATCCTTGTCACTTCATCCATGCATTTATATTCACTTTTGCATGTTATTAACTTTGTGTCTTCTCTTTCCCTTAGTTTGTGCTTTTTCCTCTCTGTTCTCTCTTTCTCTGCCTCTCTTAAGTCATTCTGTCTCTCCACTGTGGCAAATAATAAAAAGAAAACGAAAGATAAAAACAAGAAAGTCATAACATTAATTGAAAATAATGAAATAAAGACAAACAAGTAAAAGAAAGAGAAAGCTTGCTTAGACGAAATTCTTTGATTTGTTGGGTTTTCATGTATGTTTTGGTTGTCAAGAATTATTAACACTGTAGAATCTTAGCCTTAATATTTAAACTTGTTAGACTAATCTCCATTAATAATAATACTATAGAGTGTTAGCCTAAATATTTGAATTAGTTAGGCTAATCTCCATGATAGTAATACTCGAGAGTTTCCCATAATATTTAAATTAGTTTGGTTAATTTCCATAATTTGGAATATTGTGAAGTCTTAGCCCTAATATTTAAGTTAGTCAGGTTAATCTCCATAATTTTAATACTGTAGAGCCTTAGCCATAATATTCAAATTAGTTAGGTTAATCTCCGTAATAGAAATATTGCAGTCTTGGCCTTATTATTTAAATTAGTTAGGTTAATCTCCATAATAATAATACTGTCAGGTCTTAGCCTTAATAAATAAGTTAGTCAGGGTAATCTCCATAATAGTAATTGTAAAGTCTTAGTCTTATCATTTAAATTAGCTGGGCTAATCTCCATACTAGAAATATTGCAGTCTTGGCCTTATTATTTAAATGAGTTAGGTTGATCTCGATAATAATAATACTGCAGAGTCGTAGCCTGAATATTCAAATTATTAAGGCTAATAGTAATATTGTGGAGTCTTAGCCTTATCATTTAAATAAGTTGGACTAATCTCCATAATAATAATACTGTCAAGTCTTAGCCTTAATAAATAAGTTAGTCAGGGTAATCCCCATAATAATAATACTTTAAAGTCGTAGCCTTAATATTTAAATTACACAGGTTAATCTTCCTAATTAATAATACTGTAGAGTCTTAGCCTTAATATTAAAATTAGTTAGGTTCATCTCTGTAATAGAAATGTTGTAGTCTTAGCCTTATTATTTAAATGAGTTAGGTTAATCTCAATAATAATAATACTGTAGAGTCGTAGCCTTAATATTCAAACTAGTAAGGCTAATCTCCATAATAGTAATATAGTAGAGTCTTAGCCTTATCATTTAAATTAGTTGGGCTAATCTCCATAATAATAATACTGTCAAGTCTTAGCCTTAATATTTAAATTACGCAGGTTAATCTTCCTAATTAATAATACTGTAGAGTCTTAGCATTAATATTCAAATTAGTTAGGTTAATCTCCATAATGATAATATTGTCGAGTCTTAGCTTTTATATTCAGATTATCTAGGTTAATTTCCTAAATAATAATACTTGAGAGTCTCAGCCTTATTATTTGAATTAGTTAGGCTAATTACCATAAATAATAATAATGTAAAGTATTAGCCTTAATTTTTGAATTAGTTATGTTAATCTCTCTATTAATAACACGATAGATTGTTAGCCTTAGTATTTGAATTAGTTAGGTTAATATCTCTATTAATAGTACTATAGAGTCTTGGCCTTAATATTTACATTAGTCAGGCTAATCTCAATAATTAACAACAGTATAGAGTCTGGGCCTTAATATATAAATTAGTTAGGTTAATTTCCATAATTTATAACACTGTAGATTCTTAGCTTTAATATTTAAAATATTTAAATTAGTTAAGTCAATTACTGTAACAATAATAATACTGCAGAGTCTTTGCCTTAGTATTTATCATAGTTCTGTATATTATATCATTTTTGTAGGGTTTTCATTGATAATATTGAAGTAAATTAGGTAAAGTCACTTCATAAATAACACCGTAGCATCCCAAAGTTAATTCATAAGGCCAGTGTTCTTTTTCTACAGCACAGCACTTCAGCACATGTGCTATATATATATAACCGTGGTTTGACTCTTGCACATGTTTGACAGTAGTGTGCATAAATATGTACCACTGCACAAGTATGCAACACAGTCATGGACTAGATAAGTGGTAGAATAATAACAATTATACGTACATGGATGTCTGCAAGGGAAGATAATCAAGGCCCGAGGCTGTGGACTAACTTCCTCAAATGCATACATTCTCCACTTTTGCTGCTTTTTAAATGGCAGCTAAAGGTCAACCATATAAGTGTCTCACGCACCTTTGACCGAAAGGTGCTAATTTTTAGTTTTGGTTAATTGAAAGTAATGGGCTTTTCAGCAAATTGCCTGGAAGCCATTCCATTTGCCTCTTTCAGAAGCCACAGCAGTGTGTCATTTTGCAGTATGTCAAAGATTAAACAGTTTTACATGCATTTACTCAAAAGCAGCCGACAGTGTTGTAAGCTTTATATGAATTAAAATGCATAACTAATCTATACATTAGTTAAAATATAATTTATTCTTGATAATAATATATGTATTGTGCGGGATCAAAAGTCCACCAGGCTGCGCATTATAAGCAAAACAAACATATACAAATTAGGAGCCTCGGGAAAATAATTCATTAAGCACTTTCTTATTCAAACACACGCTGTGATGTAAGGCCACATCACTCTGGCATTCAGATACCTTGAAGCAAAATGTTCAGTAATGAGTAATTTTCTTTCACCCACTAAATCATGCAAATACATGTTCTACAGCAACGTGTATGATGGCCTTATTGCTGTTGTAACGTTCTGAACTTATTGGTGTGCAGTTTGGTTTTGTGCAGACATGAGCAGCATTTGTGGAATCAAAGGTAACCCTGGTTATTAAACTGTTTCAGTGATTTTTAACACAACTGGAGAGAATCCTTGAGTTTTTTTTTAAATATCACACAGTTGTGAGATGTTCCTTGATGAAAATCTGGTTTTTATATGCCCATATGGTGTTTTTTTATATTCTAGAAGACATAAGGCACAATAAGTCTTTCAGGGTTTCATACATAACAAATCTAAGCAACCAATTCAGTCAGTTTTTCTGTCCATGTTCATTATTCTTCTTCAGAATCGGGTTCCAGTTCGAACGTGCATGGTGGAATTACTCGTACATTACAACCATCGTGTAGCGTCATGTAGTTTCGCAGTGTTTAAGTGGAGTCCTAGGTGAGCTGGTGTGCTCGAGCTGCAGCAAAATGGTGAAGAGGTGGATGGAGAAAGAGGCATCCTACAAAATACAAAGATGTAGAATTACAGGGGAGCTATTTTAAGGCAATAATGAATTATATTAATGGAAAAAAGCTTCTAAATATGAGATCTTAATACACACAAATGAGTTTTAAGGCTGTCATTAAATGCACACAGAGGGGCTTTAAATCTGTTTAGGGCTTCATGTAATCTGTGCTCCAGTTAATCACATTTTCCTTCAATGTCCAATGTTTTTTGTATTGTTTCCCTGCATTCCTTTTAATTGCATTTTTTAAAAATTACCCCCACGTGGACACACGCTGCTATTTTAGGCCGACGTTTAGGATAACGGGGAGCAAGCGTTTTCTCCCTCATTGCTGTTCAAGGAAATGTCAGTCAGCATTAGCATACTCATTTATAGAGTTCTACAGCTGTCTCTGGCTGCTACTTCACCGACCCTCGCTCCCGGTGCACCCGGCCACCCCTTTCGAGGAGGGTTATCGCTGTGATTATGAAAAATGACTCCTAAAAAAACCCCGATTTGACACATTATCTCAATATTAAAAGGAGTTTGAGCGAATAATAAGTTTGGCTTATTAATAAAAGGTATGAAAGGGTAAGAAGCTGCCAAGTCAAGTTAAATGCCACTGTCAATCTCAGCGTGCGGCACTTTTGACTTCAAAGGACATTTCACCTGAGTCATGTCACAGTATTTAAGGAGACACCGGCGTCCCAGTGGGACTCAGAACCATGTGAGGCAGGTTTTCTTCACAAATTTTTTGGCAGATATTGCCCGGAAACCACAACACCTGCTGAACAAAATGAGCCCATTTACTGGATTTGGGTGAAAATATGTGAGAGTGGATGCATGTGTAGCCTGCATACTGGCGCTGTAACGGTGTTCCTATGTGCATATTAACAACCCATCTTTATTCATCTAAGCACATTCCAGTTTCGCCTACTTTCCCATTAGGAATGTCAAATGAGGAGCAGGAAGGTAGATAAACCCCGCGATCGCCCCGCAAGAAATATACCATTCTTCGCCACTTTAAAGCGAAAAGAAAGAACGCTTTGAATTCCCTGCTCACTTTTTCATGAATAAATGATGAGGTGTGTGTTTGAATGAATCCATGTCCTTTCTTGGTGTCCTTTTCTAAAGTTCGCTAAATGGCAGACATGGTGGTACATTCCCCCATCTGTGAGGAAGGTGCCGCTAATCTGATTTCGGTTATCTAGCCAAGCTTTTTCCCGCCGTTATCCGTTTTTTTTTATAGAAAGACTTCTTCGGCAGGAGGCTGCTGATAGCCTAAAGGTCTGGTATCAAACAGGGCGCAGCGGGAAGTATAAACTGTGTAGTGCAAGAAAGTATTGGCTGCTACTCGCTTTCCCGCTCGCCCGGATCTTGATTTGTGGCCGTCGCTCTCCGTCGCTGCAACATAAACAAGCAAGAAATGTCGCTCCACGTAATCAACCCCTAAAGAATGATACACTCATCGAAAAAAAAACAAAGGTCACTCGCTTACATCTCCCAGCAGCAAGTGGTAAATTAGACGGGGTTTTATATTTACATTTATTCCACCAATCGTGGGGAGTATGACTGGCATGCACTTCACATGTCTATTTGAATCGGTCGCTTAATCCTTAAACAGTTAAAGGGGCAAATTAGCGTGCAGAGGTCTTCCAGAAAAAAGGAAAATGAGGACGTATGGGACGGAAACAGATTCGACGTTCTGTTCGAAGACGACCAAAGGATAGTCACAAAGTTAGAGCCACCAGCAGGCGAGAGAGAGAGAGAGAGAGCGAGAGGAAGAGATACAGGAAGCAGAGGAGAAAAAAAAAGGCGACTCACTCAATGAGAGTCTGGGGCAAAGATAAGAGAAGAATTAGCAGTTAATTTGTGGAGAAATTAATCCGTTTTCAGCATGAATCAGAGCCCAACTCCGTGGCATTGTTCAAGGCAGCGAGCACTCCTATCTCGTGTCCCCAGATATTTGCAGGTCACTACAGAGGAGAGGATTTCAATTTGGTCACTGATGTTGGATCAAGAGCGGGGAAGACACAAAAG
Organism: Dascyllus trimaculatus; assembly: GCA_024666655.1. Lineage (NCBI taxonomy): Eukaryota > Metazoa > Chordata > Actinopteri > Pomacentridae > Dascyllus > Dascyllus trimaculatus. The sequence continues at coordinate 8,807,740 of CM045463.1, read as the reverse complement.
AAGCCTTTGTTCCAGCTGTTGGGAGGGGGGGTGGGGTGGTGGTGGTGGTGATGACGGTTTGCCGGGGGGGGAGAGAAAAAAAAAAAAAGGCACGTATCGTCTTGGGAGAGAATTTCGCAGCTGCTAACGTTGAAGCCGTCTCATTGTGTGTCGTCTAAGTTGCCTTTTTTATGGGGGGAAACTGAAGGCCACACGGCAGTAAAACTGAACAAACTGTAATTGGAGCAGCCTCTGTTTGATATTGAGCATTTAATCTCAGATCATTAATGCAGTGCCATTTAAAAAGCCTCAGCATCCCCAGAATATAGAGAAGGTGACATTTAAAAAGCCCCCAGTTCTCCGCCGACACCAAATATTTCGCCAGTTACTCAAATTAATTCACTGATGACTCGCCTTTGGATACGAGCCGCGCAACATAACAATGCGGGAGAAATTTGATGAAATTATTATACGCCAGGCAAGGTTATGCAAAAGCACCGTTGGCCTCTGTTTTCCTTCGATGAAGCTAAAGACTTTAAAATGACGCCGCGGCAGCCCGGACATTATTGCGGCGAGTATATACAGTGTGTCCTTGTGGAAATGGCTCCGCAACGTGATTGACATTCTCTATACGGTGGCGCATCGCCGAGCTCGGACCTCTCACCCACATTAAACAATATATTCAGCGATACAGGAGGCATTAAGCATTCCTTATGTCTTCATACGAGGAAGAGCGAATATAAAGATGGCAATTTCATTTCCAGGCATGCTCTCGGCTGAACTGCTCACCCCTGCTTCTCCATGTCAGAGCTCCCTGGTCGGAATTGCGCAGGAAGACCTTTTGTGCCGCGGTGCCAAAGTGCCTTAACAAGAATGGCTGCTGTTGTTGAGTTTTGTACCGTTTGTCGTTCCGGTGACTATTTTATTTCTCCGTGTGATGCCGGTGACAGCTGCGAGGCGTCGGGAAGGAAAAGATCATTTCCAGCTGCTCTCCCCACTCAACCTTTCATCATCCTCAAACCGCTGAATAGATTTGAGAGACAAAGTGTTCCTCGCTGTCTGAGTTATTACAGGCGGCGTTTCATTAGGGCCTCCGCAGACGATGCATTCTGAGCATAAGTAAATTGTCACGCTTAACCCCGTGCACATATCTTCAAACATGCTATTCTACTTGCTTTGGATATTTACCTACTTACCTTTTTAATTTGTTTCCATTCTTGTCTCCTAACTGCTCTGTGTGAACACAGCCTGCAGTTCAACCCAGTTCAGTCATTAATGGCATGATTGCTGCAGTGAGTAGCACATCAATTTTTGGTTTTTACACAATGTAGTCAGTGCACACAATTTATTTTAAATTATGAATGTCCAATGATTGTTTCAGTTCTGGTAAATGGTGCAATTTTGGCAATTTTAAAAAAAAAAATTTGCTTTTTAAACCCACCAACAAGGTTTGTGCTTCAGAGCCTGAATCTGAATCCATGGATATAGGTGCATGCTGAGCAAGATAGACAAAGTCAGATTAGAGGTTAGCTGGATATGTTGAGCCTACAGCCTCAGTTTTCAGTGTCATGAAGGTGGCACTCATCTAACCTGCCAGATCACTGTGGTAACTCATGAAGCACAGTTCCACCAGTTATAATATCCAAAGTCAAAACAAAGTTGAATTTCTCTGACTAGTTACGTCACAAAAACTGAAATAACCTGGAATCAACATTACAGCACGACTAGAAAATATGGTGACTATACACGCTTTGAATGTTGAACTGCTTAGAATTGTAATTGGTTTCCATTCTTGTCTCCTCTCTGCTCTGTGGGAACACTGCCTGCAGTTCAACCAAATTCAGCTGAAAAATCCAAAATTTTTGGTTTTTACATAATGTGGGTAGTGCACATAATTTATATTAGGTAAAAGTTTTAAACTAGATGTGGAGCACAAAGTGATTTTGATGAAATAGCATGATTTTAAGTGTAAATGTGGTCAAATTTTCAGCCTGACAAATCACAGATGAGGAGTTCTCAGAATATCGGAGAGTTGAATATCGAATCATTATTTCGGTTGTGATAAATGGTTTTTTTTTAAAGGATATGCTTTTCAAACATACTGACAAGTTTTGTGGTTGTGAGCCTGAACCTGTATTTTTTGAAAGGTTCAAATATTTAGTAAAAAAAAGCTCAGAAACCTGCAAACACCACTCAGATGACAGTGCATTTGTTGGGGACTGTTTTCAGCCATGGATAAATGTACATTTGGTGCTGTGCAGGAAAGAACTGTGCTACAAAGTGAGATTAGGGGTTAGCAAGATATGTTGAACCTAAAGCCAGACACCGTGGCTCTCTTTTAACCTGCATGGTAACTAATGTGGCACAACTAACCTGGGTTTTGTTCCGAGTTTGGGATTTAAATCGGCTCCAAGAAGCGCCACTTTCACCACTTCTTTTCCCGACTACATTCTCTGAGCTTGATGCAGATTCTTAGTTAAGGAAATAAACTATATCTGCAAACCCTTTCAGCTGTACGTTCATAATCCCACTGAACGAAGCCATGCAGTAACATTAGCACAAACGTTTGCATTGCCACAGACAGCAACATGCATTCATTTGGTGATACAAAAATTGCATAAATATATTTTAATGTTTAGTCCTGATTAGCTGTCAAGTCTGTTTTACGCTGCTCATGCTGCAGCTAATAAAAACTAATGAGAACATTGACTGGATTGTTGGTATTTATCACAGATTACATTTGATCAATAACATTAATTTCACTTTGATTTGGCCAAAAACTGAAGTGTTTTATAAAAGTCCTTCATTATGTGACGGTGTTGCACCTAAATGGACTGCTTGAGTATCATCTTTAAATGTATGAAATGCACTGAGAATGCAAATTAAGTGAAATGACTAACAATTTCTATTAGCTTTCCTCTCTTGCAGAATTTGCAGAGTTAATGGTGCTTTTTGTCTTTATACATTTTTATAAGCCTTATGACTCTCCATTACAACAACCTGTTCCTCTTGACTGAACTAGGTGGCATGAATTGGTCTATTTTGTGTGAAAGAAGAGTCAAATGATGCATTAGGATGGCTGTGGCTCAGGTGGTAGGGCGGGTTGTCCACTGATCGCAAGGTTGGCGGTTCGATCCCCGGTGGCTCCACGTGCCTCTCTTTGGGAAAGACACTGAACCCGAAGTTGCTCACAATGACAGGCACCTTGCATGGAACCTCTGTTGCCATTGGTGTGTGAATGGGTGAATGCGAAACACATTGTAAAGTGCCTTGAGTACCACTAAGGTAGAAAAAGCTGCTATATAAGTGCAGACCATTTGCTATTTAAGTGCCTTTTTTATGGAAGATGAAGGAAACATAGTTAACAAAAAAAGTTGACCACCATCATGACCAGTATTGTCTCTGATTTAGGTTTTGTCAAACCAGTTAACACAAAGATAGCCTGGATATGTTGAACTTGTTCTATGAAGCAGGATTTGAGGTAATCAAGGTAACTTCGGGTTTAACTCTTGATTTTCAGGATACAATCTTTTAATGTTATATTAACTTAAGCCGAACTACTAACCTGCTTCAGAGGTTATTTTTCAATGATGACTGATCAACATTAAAACATCGCCTACTGATCAGTCAATTCTCCAATCCTGTGAAACACTGCGGCAACGACAGTACTGTGATCGAGTCTCTAAAGAGAGCTAGAGTTTTTAAAACTGCAATTTCAAAGCCACTTCATTGTTCTATAGGCCTTTTATATATCAAGATCTAATCCTAAGACAGAGACTAATAAAACACTAAAGCCTTGTGCTTTGCAGTAAGCATACTTATTGGTTTGAATTATGTTTTTATATTTGTTCTTTCTGTCTCTGCTTTATTCTTAAGCAGCTGATAGCATAAGGCTAAAACTGTCTCGCACACTTTAAGAATATCTTATTGAATGTGATATTTCTGAATTCATTCTCCACATCACCATGAAAATAGTTTTTTTATTACTGGATTACTTGTTCTTTACATAATTTGTCTTTTTTGTGAGCAGCATAAAGGAGCTACATCTGTAATTTCGTTATACGGTGTTGTGTTACATAATAAGAAACACACACCTAAGCAATTTTTATTAAATTAAAACCTTTCTCTGATAGTGCTTTATATGAGGCAGAGATATTATTAAGTCTATTACCTTATGTTCACACATTTGTCAGTTATTTTTGCAGCTTTCATTAATGGTTTTAGCTGCAGCAGTCGAGTTGCTTTAAGTCTGTATTATATTTTGAAACTTTTCATATTGGTTTAGGATGCTAGTTTGGTTTTGCTCATGAAAAATATGCAGCTCTGTTCATGTTTGTGACCGGTCACCTTGTGCCAACTCAAGGCTAAATTCAGAAACCCTGGTCGACGTACCAAGTTGATAATCCCGACTTCTTATCCTGACTGTGGTTGTTACGTTAAGTGAAGCCAGATAACAATAAGAAAACCTGGATCTGTGAAACCTGCTTTGTTGTACAGGCCTTTGGTGCACATGGACTCAAAAACAAAGTGCCAATGTGATGGAAGAACATGTCTTCTGGTGCAACAATGTGGCTAAATGTCATTTTGGAAGAGTGCTTGGACATCAGTAGAATAAAATAAGATACAGTAATCAGCCACAACATTAAAACCACACACAGGTAAAGTGAATAACATTGATCAGTTTGATACTAAGTGGTGTTCTGCTGGAAAACTTTGGATTTTGTCATCTGTGTTGATAAGACACACAAATAAACATTGTCCCAGAACAAGCACACTCCCTCATGCAAATGGAAATCCCAAATGTCACTGGCCTACCCCTGCAGTAAAATGCACCCCACCACATGGCAAAGTCATCAAACAATCAGGAACATGTTGAGGAACATGACGATTGCCCAAGATGTTCATTTGACCTCCAAACTTCCTACACCCCATTGTGATCAACAGGATGCAGTGGAACAAGTCTGACTGACAGAGGCCCCACTGCAAAAGCCAGAGTACCCAAAGGATCCAGTGCCAATGTCCTGGTTCCAGACCCCATAGGACACCCTGAGAGGTCCTCTTGTCCATGCCCGATGGTTCAGAGCAATTCTGACCACATAAGGGGGACCACCACATTATTAGATAGGTGGCCATGATGTTATGCCTGATCGGTGTACATCAGGCATTAGGTACAAAGCCAACACTTGCTTTTAGCATCAATTAATTACTGCTTTTTGTATTTTATTGGAATTTGTTGATAATATGACAAGAAAATGGAGCTCAGTAGCCTCATCATTTAGTATAATATGAAAAAATTAACCATGGTTAATGTCCATAATTGTGGACACAAACACACACCTTCTACACAAGCAGCCACAGCAATAAAACAAGGGGTGTGAATGCATTAACTTCTATTATGAGAGTGCTTCGTTTCAGTCATCAATTCTCCCTCTCCGTTGATGCTTGATTAGAAATTCTTAACTCACTTCACCTGCATCCAAAGAATCCTTCAGTTTGGTGCTGAGGATTAAGCAGAATTGATGGCGGCACATGCAAGCCAGAAGAAAAAAAACAACACAAGCCGGAGCAACATACATACTGTACGTACATACGCCGTCCACACAACTCATTTGCTTGATTTACTGAGGCCTCGCAGAAAACCTTTAGACAAGGTTTAATTAGCGTGCGTTTACACCGTTTTTCATGTTTAAAAGGTGATGAATTGTATAATTAAAGGGCTCACAATGTAAATCAATGGGGCAGAAAGAGAGAAGGTAATTAAACAGTGCTCTGGCTGGCATCATAATGTTCCAACTTTCATGGGAGACAAGACACCCCCCGCTGTGCCCAAACACTTGTTGACTGTATTAACGAAGGACTGTTGACACACAAAGTCACCTCCTGAAAGGGAAACCTAATTAGCAGCTTTTTAATCAGGTTAATACAAAGCAGCTATAAAAGAAAAAGACAGAGCCATTCTGTTAAAAGGGGGGATTTTATGTGACAAAGTCTCTCTTAGCATAAAAGGTCTGAATTAGTCAAGCAACATGGCATGTTCGTTTGTGTCTCGGGCTATAAATCCGCCAGCTGCATGCTCGCCTTCTGCTGCGGAGAGGCCAGGCGTTTCTGTAAAACAAGCCGATGTTAGCATTGTATGCAGTGCTGTTCCTCGTTCTCCATAGTGCATGATGAGAGAATGCTGGGATTCTCATGTTTCCGTCCTCTACACTGCATCTGCCTTTCAAATCAAGCTCGCGTTTCCCCTCTATTCTCCCCGGATTTGGGACATTTTAGAGCTATGAAAAGCTGCAAATGCTGATGTGACAGACCTCATTTGCAGTCTCAGTCCCGGCGCTCAGACTCGAACCCTTAGGTGTTCTGCTACTTGAGCAGCCAAAGATAAAGCTCTCTTTTTTTTCCCATCTACTTCTCTTTTTTTTTGGGCCAACCATCCCAGCATTTCCTGGGATTGCCAGGGCTGGCGGCGGGGGTGCACATGTGTGGTAATTGAGTTTGGAATGGGCTGTTTGAGGTGGAGCTGCCACTATGCCGCTCAGTCATAGCTATTCCCCCAATTTTCTCTCTCTAAGGAGTTCTGGCCCCAGGGAATGTGCAACTGAGTGGACTATGGCTCACTATTACTGTTGCATGGAGTTACAGATGACACAGACTCTACTCTCATTGAAAAACTCTCGCCCACATCCTGCTCTCACATACTGTATTGTAGCCGACTGTGGTAACAAGATTAACCACTGACTTAGGTTCAGACATTCCTATAGCTCCCTCCGTTGGCTCTTTAATTTAGACCATAGTAGAAATGATAAGTTCTCCCTTTTTCTTCTTTGCTCTAATTTAAAATGTAGTAAAGATAGTACTTTCTCTTTCGGGGATGTGGGATATATCCTTTAAAGTGTGCTTTTTACAATTTTGGTCTTATTTACATAATTTTGGTCAAAAATTTGCCATAATTGGAATGAAATGTCATCAGTGTTGCTGGTTATCAAATCACTTCATTGATCCTCTGAACCCGAAGCAGTTTTTGAGCTTTTTCTTTGCTCCTGTCACATTTTTAGCCATTTTGGGCTAATTTTTTTTAACAAGAATATAGAGTCCTGCACCTCCATGGAAATAATCAACTGTGGTTAGACATAGAGAGAACTCAAAAATGTCTTCTGTGCAGTAAGACACAATAATGTCATCATTCATTTTAAAAAATTAAACAAAATTGAACTTGAATCAACATTTACAGCATGTTTGCAAGTATCCATGTGATACCAGTAATGGAAAAACTCTCCATATTATCAGTAGGGGTGGGAATCACAGGGTACCTCATGATATGATGCGATGCATGGCTCACAATACCGATATTATCACGATACTGCGATAACTGATATAATGCGAGACGATCCCATAACGATACATCATGACATCTATAACTTGGATATATTCATACCTTGGTTCCAGTGTGTGTGGCATTTTTTGAAACCCTGCTTTTTCGACCACACTGTACAGGCAGAGGTCCTTGCAAATGAACCCAGCGATGGACATTGTAATGCTGTTTGGGCCGAGGAAGGAAGCTTTGCTTTAAACATTGTATTAACGGCTGCAGGCTGACTTGAAACATTAGCTGCATCAGCCGCGGTGGGTTTGCATGTTGGTGGTGTTGCCTGTGTACTTTACTTTTGCGAGGCAGTCTTTGCATATGGCACAGTCGTTGTCGAGCTTGCTTGTTCCCTCAATATTACGAAAGCCAAAATGCATCCACACTCTGAACTTAAACATGGATGGGGCGTCTCTTACGGTAGCGTTGCTGTCCGCCATTATACCAGTACAAACTCTTCTTCAGTTGATTCATTTCCACTCAGGTCTCCCTCATTCATGTGATAAACGCCACCATGTGGAGTCATTAAGTAGTGACGCTGGGGAAATGGCAGCTGGCAAGGGAAATCTAGCAGAGTTTAGAGCACCTTATTAGAGCGTCTTATTATACTAACTAAAGTATCGATATTTTGTGCCAGCGTATTGATACATATATCGCACGAGGAGGGACGACGTATCGCTGTATCGATATGTTGTCCCACCCCTAATTATCAGTATTTTACTAATTATATCTTTAGTTTGTTTCCATACTTGTGTCCTATCTGTTCTGTATACACAGCCTGCAGTTCAGTTGAAAAACGCCCCAAAGTTTTGACATGTGATTATTATTCTAAGCTGAGTCAATGTTTTCACAGTTGAGTAGTTCAAGACCTATGGGAAAGTTGAAAATTTGACAGTTGTGTCAGTTACGCCATAACTCATAAAAAATAAATTAAAAAAACAACTTAGAATTTCTTTGATTATTTGTGTCACAAAAGCAAACAAAAAAGCCAGTAATCAACATTTACAACAAGTTCCCCCAGGCATTACCACTGCTATAAAAAAGCAGACTCTACATATTATAGATATTTAACTACTCGCATTTTAAATTTGTTTCCGTTCTTGTCTCCTGACTGCTCTTTGTTAACACAGCCTGCAGTTCAACTGAGCTGTAAAGTCCCCCTAATTTTTGGTCGAAGTCACTAATGACTTTACTTTACAATGAGTTGAGCAGATTTTATTTGGTTTTTTTTTGCAGATTCTGTTTAGTGCACATGGTTTACTTTAGACAACATTTTTAAATGACACATGTAGCATGAAGTGATTTTGATGAAACAGATTTTAAGTGTGGTACTGGTCAAGTTTTCTAAAGGACAGATCACAGATGAGTAGCTCTCGGAAAATAAGACAGTCAAACATGCAATGATTGTTTATGTTCTGATGAATGGTGTAAATTTGTTTTGGGGTTCAGGGCCTTAAGAGGCAAAACTGATTGTGAGAATACTTGAAATGTTGGTAGAAATCCTTCATTGTTGCTAAGCTATGCACAAACAACTACTAAATATAAGTAGGTTTTGTTAGTAGCCATGCCAACAAGCTGATGGCGGGTAGCTTCATATTTTACTCAGAGTATCAATTTTCTCACCTAACTTTACAGTAACTTTGCACATTTTCCCATTATATTATGTCTGATTATGCTGATATAAAAACATGTCACCCAAGCTGGTTTTAAAATGCATGATGAAGTGTTAAGACAAAATATTCAACAGTTTCTCTCCTCAGCTCCGACAATTCTCTAGTGAGTGACTTCCACTGCACCAGGGCAGACAAACACAGCGTGACCCAGTTGACACAGTTGTTTTCAGAAACGTAAATAACATCATCTTTTTCACAGTCACACAAGCCCTTAAGGTGGAAGCTGTGATTCTGGAGAAAGATTGTTGTTTAGCTAGTTGGCATATTTTCCAGATTTACCATCATTCTCTGTCCTACTATGAAACCTTAACCTCAGCACAGCGCAGCAGCGTCACCCTGGTCGACCTCCCTACTGCTCTGTGTAGACCCAGTTCAAGAGTCTCTATAATGGTTGTTTATTCTGTTTAATCTGTATGTTTTTTATTTAATTGGTCTAAATATATTTGTGAGTATTGTCATATATAAAATAATAAGTAACTCAGACTGATTTGGGAGCAAAATCAACTTGACTGTGATATCTCTAACAATTATCGATTTCTACTAAAATAATATTTTATCTAAAACAGACCAATACATTGGTTGACTGAAATTATTGACTGATATTGGCCTTTCATGGATATATCAGTATCCCCATTGTTTACATGTCCGCAGCACATGTAGCAGAGTACGTATCACAGCTGAGCAGACGGTGGTGCGGAGTCGAGTGGTGTCTTGACGGCAAGTTGCTAACTAGTTTGTAAAATGCAGTCAGTAAACAATGTGGAACAAAGTGGAACAAGTTTGATTGACAGAGGCCCCACAGCACAAGCCAGAGTACCCAAAGGATCCACTGTCAGCATCCTGGTTCCAGACCCCATAGGACACCCAGAGAGGTCTTCCTGTCCATGCCCAATGGTTTAGAGCATTTTTGACCACACAAGGGGGACCAACACAGTATTAGGCAGGTGGTCATAATGTTTTGCCACACAGAGTACTTTAGCTTCAAAATAAGTCTGCATATACCTGTGCACTTTCTGAGACTACAATTTAAATTCACGTTTCTCCTCTTTGGTTGCCCATGCTATTTACACTTCCTGGCTTTACTGTCATGTTCTGGCATGTTCTTACAGGTGTGATATTTTTCACTGCACTAGCCGCAGAATAACAACAGGTTTATTGTACTTTTGCGATTGACTGGCTGGTGACACATATTCCTCTTTGTGTTTTTTTTTTATGTCTACGGCTGTTGTGATGCTGTAGTGGTGCAGCATGGGTGGCTGTCATCCAATGTCAAGAAACAGCAGGTGGAGCCCACATGACCACCTGGCACACGAAGGACAAAACCGTGTATTAATTCATTCTGAGCGACAAACAAAAACCTAAAAGAGGATGAATACCTATAGCAGCATCTCATATGAATATCAATCAAATTAATTGGCTCTTTCAGACATCCTGCATGTAGAATTACCTGACATTTCCAACCGATTCATGCCAGTCGAGCTACAATGAGCTATATTTTTCTCTCTCTTGCTTCTTTCCATTTCACAAAACCCATAGCTTTGGAGTTGTGTAATGCAGGCAGCCAAAGGCCAGTCCCATTACCAAACAATATGGAGACACACAGAGACTCACAAATTGAAGCTATTACTTTGCACGAAGCTCACAGGAGGTCACTTTTTACCTGCTGTTGAAAGATCAGCCCGAGTGCATAAAGAGGATTATAATTGCAAGCAGCCTGATTACATGAAAAGACAAAACCCTTTTCGAGAGCGAGGAATATTAGGCCTTGCGTTCCGTTTAAATACCTGCAGGAAAGCACAGGAACATAGGGAATAGCTGATTTCTTCACTGGTGTTTACACTCTTTGATATACAAAAACCTCAGCTTTGACATGCTCTTTATTCTACATGAGCCTTCAACAGACACACACTGTGCAACAACTGGGAAAAAATAGCACATTGTGAGGGGTGACAATAAACAGAAGGCATCAAATGAGTTCCAAACAAACGACTGTTTTAAATACGGAAACAGGAAAAAAAGTGCATTCAGAATGAATTCTCGGGCAATCAGTCACAAAAAAAAGTAACTGGGTGTGGATTATCCCCCTAAAGGAAGACATAATTTGTCCCGCATTTAAAATCAGCGGGGGCAAAGCTCGGAACTGTGTGCGAATTTGATTTCATGTGCTTCAGGGGAATTGAATAAGGCTGCTGATGGAAGTGGCACAGAAGGGAATGGGGATGAGAGAGTCACCAGCCACCGTTTCTTGGAGGGGTTACAATTTAGAGGGCGGAGCAGATGGATGGCCAAGAATCAAACAGCTGCTGTAATCAATTCAGCGTGAGAGTTCATCATGAGTCTGTCTGAGAGGGAGAGCGGAACAAAAAGACAGAAAGTGCCAGACTTGCGGCTCGTTTCACACGGAGCAACTTTTCTTGTTAATTATGCAGGATGCCAATGAATGAAAAAACCCCAGATCTCTCAAAAACATTTGAAAGGCATGTTTTGTTTTCAAAATCGATAAAATGACACAATGTAACAGCTAGAAAATCTGAAAGAATTAAGTAATGTTCAACTTTCCAGCAGTCCTTGAATGCATCACGTGTGACGTGTGGTTTTATCTGGAAAAATAACCAAATCTAAGCTTGAAAGTGGGTTAAAATCACTGTAATCTACATGTCTTATTTAAAAACTACCAAAATAAAGCAATTGCAACTGCAGGCAGTGTGTCTCAGACAAGAGGGACTGAGAGGGGAACAGAACATTCTTGATCAATACAGTAAATACAGAGGAGCGAGTAAACAAATGATTCAGATGAACTGCAGACAGTGTTTCACCAGAGCAGAGAGGAGATGACAAGAGAGACTGAGAGAAAATAAAACATGCATGATCAATACAACAAATACAGACGAGCAAGTTGCCAGGAAGGCATTGAAAGATGCATTCAGGCCTTATATTATTATACATTGCAAACATTAAACCTGCGACTAACCCGTGTGTTAGCATCGCTGTGCTTCAGTCCAGCCCAAAGAGATTCTACCTTTTATGTTGCCAGAAATATTCTCGGGTTGCACTACAGTTCACTTGAGCCACATTAACAAAACATCCTCAGGCTAAAAGTAGCTCCACACCAGTTGAGTTACAGTGTGAGAAACATGTCAGTCCTTTTATCTGGGAATAATTCAGGAAGCAATAAGGCAATAAAAGTAGCTTCTAATTCTAAAACCCTTTTCAATCATGTACTCCTTTGCATTAATATGGTGGCATCTGAACTTGTCAACTTCATATCTGAATGAGCACCAAGTCCGAATTGTGTGACACTGCATTAGTAAATAGGAAGGTAAACTACGTACTTTATCTGTGTGCAGCATATTTTTCACATTTCAGCACCAACACTGGTCCGAAAACATCACAGAGACCAAGGGAAAAGTTTCTGCGGCAAAATCACAAAACGCCTTTCTCATTCGCTTTGCTCTGCTATTAGAATTTCACATCTATTACAAACTGAAATGTCTATAAAGAATAAAACTTTACCGTGACAAGGACTGCTCAGATTAATGATACTCACCAATCTTTTTTAAAATTTTTTTTACAAAACACTAACAGGAGCAGGAGTTTTATTTTGTTGCTTCCATCTGTTTAGGAGTCTTTCCTCTGAGTTTATTGTTAAACACCTGCAGCATCAGACAGCAGCAGGATCCATGTGTGTGTTTCCAAAGCAAGAGAGTTGCGTGCATTTACTTACATGGAACAACAGGATACCTAAATTTATTACTTACATTATCATAAAAGTGACCTATATCTAAATGACAGAATACTGTCACTGTAACAGGCCGATGAATCCAACAATGTTTTGTAGCCCATGTCTGAAAAGGACTTAAGAGAAGTTAGAGGTAGTTGGAAACCCTCCACATTCAGTTAGACTTATTTGCTTGTTTGTTTTGGGAAAACTCAGCTATAATAACAACTTAAAAGTACTATATTTAATAGAGGTGAGCTCGGCTTACTAACAAGTCAAAACAATCCTCTGATTACTGGTTTGTGCACCAATTCTGCACTAAATAAAAGAAAATGGTGAACTTGGGATAGCCCCGCTTGTCAGAACTATTAATTAAACCAAACTGCACTCTTCAGTTTACATGACAGTATATTAAGCGTGCGGCAGCAACAACAAACAAAACTGTTTTCCAGATAAAAATTGGTGCCAAATGTCGAACTACTTGGGGAAGGAGGACTGCACACAGATTTCTTGTATTGTAAATATTTTAAATGAAAGTCTCCGTCGAAAGCGTTGCAGTTTCACCACTTTAATGCACACAGTTTTGACATTCTGAAACAGAGAAAGCCATGTGCTGCTGGATGTCTCCATCCTCGGCAAACACCTTTGTTTACACAGCTCCAGTCTCAATAAAAAGTGCACACAGACGTCCCAAATGAGTTTGCCAAAGTAGATCACTTGATTAAATAGGTGCCGAGAGCCATCTTTGCACTTTAAATCCCCCATTTACAGACTCGCTACCTGCTATCTGCTGCGGCTATCTTGCTGTAACCTAAACTATAAGATGGACGAGGGATATAATGATGCCTGCTGTGTTATGTTGGTATAATCTCTCTTTGTTCAGGCTCCTGTCTCCTCTATGCATCTCTTTCTGTGTAGCTCACCAGCTCTGTGCTTGAGGATTCATTCACTAGCTCAGCCATTGTTCTGCGAGTCTACACCGCTGCTGAAGGCTATAAAGCACTATCACATTTCCACTTCGAAAAGAGTCGTGTGAATCTTTGTCTGAATGCACTCCTGTGGCCGCCACAGAAAAGCACATAATATACGGCGCGCCGACTGTCAAGGGTGTTTTTAATCACCGCTCAGACTGGAAAGACTTCGACTGCACAGTTTTGACGACTGCACATTGCTTATAGTCACCACAGTCCCTCTGACCTTTAGGAAGAGTTACACAGACCAGTGAAACAATTCCATTATACTGATTAATTAATTTTGAATGCTTTCAGGGAATTGGCTAGTGGGGCTTTATTCTGGCTAAAAAGCACTCAGATGATTGGAGTTAAAGCTAAGATATAAATGCTTTCTAGTACCCCGTTGAAAGACAGGTCATCAATCCGTAGCAGGTTTCTTGGACGGCTACATACATCTTTAAACATTTGTTATATTTAGCATGCAGCACTAATGAAGCAATGCCTGTGAGCTACTCGACTCCCCTCTCACTGCAACACCCTCTCATGCCCACAGTGGAGGATTTGAGTCGTCAGACCCCAGTTCACTGTTTTCGCTGCATCCAGTCACCCAAAAGCTATTCTGCTGCTTGCTGCCACTGCTGCCATCAACATTTCAGAACCCTCCTCGCTGACATATTAACCCCATCGTAGCTTTTGTTAAAAAAAAACCAAACAGCTCGCTACCACATCAGCCTGATAATGTTGTTTCAGAGTTTGAGAAGCCAATTACTGTTTGCTGCTGGAGGCATTACCTCCACATGCCAGTATTGTGCTTGCATACGCAAGTGCAAAATGAATGCATAATCAGAAACATTATTAAGGTGCATGGTGTAGCTTGTGAAATATAAATCCGCCGCATATCACACCGACAGAAACTCTGGAGTCAGTTCTGAAAGTAAATTTGATGTTGGAATCAAATTATTGTAGCAAAAGATGGCGCCACTGACGGCCGCCTCGGTGTGTTGGTGCGCTTTGTTTTGTCTTGTTTTGTCCTTTAATGTTGTATTTTGCCACAACACTCGGACCTCTTTCACCAGAGAAGAGCTTATGGACATCAGGGAAACAACTCCAGCCGAGTTATTTCCCACTTTTCTCACAACATCCGTGGAATTACTGGGCATTCTGGTCAAAGGTGCCTTGACCTTTACGAATGCAGTGAAACGGAGGTGGAGAGGAAGACGGGCCGGAGCGCTTGTGCGTCTCCGCCGCCGCGGTTTACGCACTCCGTTACCTGGAATATTTCTCTCCAACGTCCGTTCACTATGCAACAAACTGGACGAACTTCGGATGCTGGTGGGTAAAGACAGAGACTTTTCCTCATCTTCTGTTTTATGTTTCACGGAGACGTGGCTGTGTGGATCTGTACCGGACTCTGCGCTGCAGCTGGAAGGATTCCAACTCTTCCGTGCGGATCGTAACACAGAACTTTCCCAAAAAACTAAGGGTGGAGGAATCTGCTTTTACACACACAGCGGTTGGTGTAACGATGTGACAGTGATTCAACAGTACTGTTCTCCTTCTTTGGAATCTTTATTCATAAACTGTAAACCCTTCTACTCGCCCCGTGAGTTCGCTTCATTCATACTGGTCGGCGTTTACATCCCACCGCAGGCCAACGTGCAGGAGGCACAGCGCACGCTCGCCGATCAGATACTGTGCGTGGAGCGGACATACCCGGACTCTTTAGTTATTGTCCTCGGAGACTTTAACAAAGGTAACCTCAGCCACGAACTCCCCAAATACAGACAGTTTATTAAATGCTCCACCAGAGAGAAGAACATCTTGGATCACTGTTACACCACAGTGAGCAACGCATTCCATGCAGTTCCCCGCGCTGCACTGGGATGCTCTGACCACGCCATGATCCATCTGATTCCTGCTTACAGGCAGAAATTAAAGCTCTGCAAACCTGTGGTGAGGAAGTCAAGGCAGTGGACCAGTGAAGCTGTGGAGGACCTTCAGGCGTGTTTGGACTGTACTGACTGGGATGTCTTCAGGACTGCTACTAACTGTCTGGATGAGTACACAGAGGCTGTGACATCATACATCAGCTTCTGTGAGGACTGCTGTGTACCATCACGCACCAGGGTGAGTTATAACAATGACAAACCCTGGTTCACAGCTAAACTCAGACAGTTGAGGCAGCAGAAGGAAGAGGCATTCAGGAGTGGGGACAGAGACAGATTCAAGGAGGCTAAGTACAGGTTTAGCAGGGCGGTGAAAGAAGCTAAACGACTGTACTCTGAGAAGCTTCAACAGCAATTCTCAGCCAACGACTCTGCCTCTGTCTGGAAAGGGCTCAGACAGATCACAAACTGCAAACCTAGAGCCCCCCACTCTGCAAACAACCTGCGTCTGGCCAACAACCTGAATGACTTTTATTGTCGTTTTGAAAGACAATGGGTTGGTCCTGACACCTCCACCCCCCACGACTCCAGTCAGCATGACTCCATTCAGCAGTCCAAGCTAATCAGCTCCACCTCCCCCACCACAGCAGGGGCCCAGGCCTTTTCTCCACTGCCTACCTCAGTGACTCCCTCCCCTCCCTTCACCTCTTCATCTACAGCGACGCCTTTCTCCATACTGGAGAGGGACGTCAACAGGCTCTTCAAGAGGCAGAACCCCCGTAAAGCGGCCGGGCCTGACTCTGTCTCTCCATCCACCTTGAAGCACTGCGCTGACCAGCTGTCCCCAGTGTTCACGGACATCTTTAACACCTCACTGGAGACATGCCATGTGCCAGCCTGCTTTAAAACATCCACCATCATCCCTGTCCCTAAGAAACCAAGGATCACAGGACTTAATGACTACAGACCCGTCGCCCTGACCTCTGTGGTGATGAAGTCTTTTGAGCGCCTTGTGTTGTCTTACCTCAGATCCATCACAGACCCACTCCTGGACCCCCTGCAGTTCGCCTACAGAGCCAACAGGTCTGTAGACGACGCTGTCAACATGTCCCTCCACTACATTCTCCAGCACCTGGATTCCCCAGGATCCTATGCCAGGATCCTGTTTGTGGACTTCAGCTCTGCCTTCAACACAATCATCCCGGCTCTTCTGGAAGACAAGCTCTCCCAGCTCAGCGTGCCTGACCCCACCTGTAGGTGGATTACAGACTTCCTATCCAACCGGAGGCAGCACGTGAAGCTGGGTGATCATGTCTCTGACTCCCGTTGCATCAGCACCGGTTCCCCCCAAGGCTGCGTCCTTTCTCCCCTGCTCTTCTCCCTGTACACTAACAGCTGCACCTCCAGTCATCAGTCGGTCAAGCTCCTGAAATTTGCTGATGACACCACCCTCATCGGACTTATCTCTGGTGGTGATGAGTCCGCCTACAGGTGGGAGATTGACCATCTGGTGACCTGGTGCAGCCAAAACAGCTTGGAGCTTAATGCTCTAAAGACAGTGGAGATGGTGGTGGACTTCAGGAAGAGCGCAGCCCCACCTATCCCCATCACCCTGCTTAAAACCCCGGTGGACACTGTGGACTCCTTCCGCTTCCTGGGAACTATCATCTCCCAGGACCTCAAGTGGGAGCTGAACATCAGCTCCATCACCAGGAAGGCTCAGCAGAGGATGTACTTTCTGCGGCAGCTGAGGAAATTCAACCTGCCAAAGACTATGATGGTGCACTTCTACACCTCCATCATAGAGTCCATCCTCACCTCCTCCATCACCATCTGGTACGCTGCTGCCACTGCCAAGGACAAGGTCAGGCTGCAGCGTATCATTCGCTCAGCGGAGAAGGTGATTGGCTGCAGTCTCCCATCCCTCCTGGACCTGTACACCTCCAGGACTCTGAGGCGTGCAAGGAGGATGGTAGCTGACCCCTCCCACCCTGGACACAGACTATTTCAACCACTGCCCTCTGGCAGGAGGATGCGGTCCATCAGGACCAAAACCTCACGCCACAAAAACAGTTTCTTTCCATCTGCAGCCAGCCTCATAAACAAGGCCCCTGACCCCCACTGACATCCCCACCCTCCCCTCCCAAGAGACACTTGTCATGGACAAGAATAAACACCTGCTTTTTTTTTTGCACTGTCTTGCACTATCCACCTGACATTTTTGCACATATGCCAGTGTACTTATCTGTATATATTTTATTCTATTCTATTCCACTTCTTCTTTTATATATTTTTTTAATGTTATTTTATTTCTTACTATCTTAATCGTTTGCACCAACAGACCAAGACAAATTCCTTGTAATGTAATAATTACTTGGCAATAAACTTGATTCTGATTCTGATTCTGATTCTGATTCTGATTCTGATTAAAACTCAAACCTGATTTTAAAAGATCTAATTACTTTGCAGGACTGTTGTTTGTGAGGTCCCAAGTAAATTCAGTGGTTTTAGGGTTTTTTTTTTCTCCTTGTTGTATACTAGTTTAACAGTAAGACTTGTGCATTCTGTATTTTTGTGTTGGAAAAAAGCAAATAAAGCCTTAAGGCTGATGTTGGTGCTTTCACACAGATCTGCTTGTGGGTATTTTTTTAAGTTCGAGTGTTTGCTCTTATGCTGCTCTCAGGTATCTTCCAAGTTCAGTCATCTCAAGGCACCATTATTTATATAGCACATTTAAAATCAACAGAGAAGAATATCACATGACAAATTTACCTGACGAGTTCAAATGCTGCTGATCATGAATTCAGTTCTTATGGTACTGCTTCAAGGTTTGTCTGACGCAGGTTTTATAATAATAATAATGCATTGGTTTTATGTAGCGCTTTATAGGCACTCAAAGACGCTTTACATTGCATTATTATTTCAAAGCTACATATGTAGCCACAGCTGCCCTGGGGTAGACTGACGGAGGCGAGGCTGCCAGTCTGCGCCAACGACCACCACCAACCACTCACTCTCACACTGCATCCACCCAGGCTTCCTGGTGTTCCCTCATGGTCTCCTATCCAGGTACTGACCAGGCCCAACCTCGCTTAGCTTCCGAGATCTGACGGGATCGGGTCTCCACAAGGCGGTATGATGCTGATAAGTACTTCACTGGTGGCATATGTACTTGAATAGTGTAGTGTGGTGTTTCAAGGGCTGCACTGCTTTTGCAAATAACTTCTCCGAGCTAGATTTGACAGGTGGGTATTCTTTATGTCAAGTCCTGTAATGCCATGTTCAGCGATGTGAAGGTCACTTTCAAAATGTATTCCGGTAATGTTCCTAATTACCTGTTAAATATGTGGTTAGCGACTGAATCAAAGTATTACAATATCAAAGTAATGCAACCTATTTGTGGATCACGTCAAAGACAAGACTTCTCAAAAACATGACTTTACTTGAAGTCGGTTCTGTAATTTGTGAACAGCTGTCAACTTTGAGCTAGCAGTTGGAGTGAGATCCTGAGAAGGTGGAGGGTTTAAAGTGTGTGAAGTTATATATAGTGTACTTACTTTAATTAATTTCTAAGATGATTTAATTACATCATCATCACCCTTTAATCAGCAGAAGAGGTGGCAATTTTTGAAGAAAAGAGTTCACTGATTAAGTCCTCTACACCTACAATAATAACCCAAATAAGTAATGAATAGACTGATAAAAATGATAATTATTACATTTTTTTGTTTTTATTTATATAATATTCATATTTTTACTGATTGATCTAACTACAGCAACGTCAGGACATGAAGTGTTTTCATTGTGACAAGAATAACACGGATTTTAGTGATTGTGTAAACAAATAGAGGGGTCACGTTCTATATGTAGCTATGGGAAATATGCATACCCACCATAGTAGCAGGACTGAAAACAGCCTAAGAGATTCTCTCTTCATGTAGGGGCTATTCTGTAATTATAAGTAGCTAAAAATTAGCTATGTTACTGTAGTTGTGCTGTGTGGAAATGTACATGACTCTCTTGTAAATGCTGTCTGATGCTGCAGGTGTTTAAGAAACTCAGAGGAAAGACTCCGACAAACAGCTTGAAGCAACAAACCGAACTTCAGTCTTGTTGACCTGTTACAGACTCTGTCTTCAAGGCAATAAAGTTTTATTTTTAAGATTTTAAAATTATAGTGTGCAATAAGTGGGGCAAAACTCAAGGGTTTTATATGTGTTCCTCTGTCAACCAAAGGTTCTATATGACGTTTATGAGTCAAAGTTGATGATGGTACACAGAAGAGAACTGGTGACCTTGGCATGTTTATATTGCTTATTTAACATGTATTTTGAAATTGTAATCTTGTTAATAACCCTACTTTTTACAAAATATGTTAGTATCTGATTGGCTTCGAATGAAATACCCTTTCCTTTGTTTTTTTGGTATCCTAAATATGCAACATCTTTCCATGCATTCCCTTACTCCCCAAACCTGCTCATATTCTCTAGTTCATGATTCTGCTATACTCACCCATGCTCATATCCAACCCAAGCTCATATCCAGTCCAAATTTTAGGACTCTGAAGTTTTTGGTGCCAAGAGTAGTTGACAGAGGATTTACCCCTGAAGGTATAGTTGTAGAAAGTTAGAGGTATCCATACAAGGCCTGCTCATGATCAGTCAGTTCCTGCAGGTAATTTGCCTCTTAATTAATGAAACATTTCGTCATCCACAGTGACATGGTTTAACCCTGTGTCTTCGCTCAGGAATTCATTTTATTCATTAGAAGCAGTTGCTTGCAGCGATTTTACAAATAAATGCTTATTTAACACCATTTAGGGGGACTACTGGAGGTGAAATACAACTCTTGGGTGACTATGGCCCCAAAGCTTTGTGTTTCCTGATGGGAAGTGGTGGGGTCAGAGCTGTACAATGAATAAATATGAATGAATGAATGAATATTTTATTCGAGTGTCTTTGCATTTACATGGCCTGTCCCTCATAGGATATTTCAAACACAGTAACAACAAACCTTTCCTGCATGTTAAGCACCATCATCTCGTATCAGCATCAGCTTCCATGCATAGACATGACCTGAAATGTGGGTCAAACATTAAGATCCTATAAATAGAACTCCAAGAGATAATACACAGATCCATTCAAGACATATATGGCATCTGCATCCATTAATACCAGCATATCTGATCCATATCTAACAGTCACCAGACCATCTTTCTCATTCTTCGGAAAGATATTCGACATTTATGCATGAGTTTCTTTTGCCTGAGTTGTCTGATGGAAATGCCAGTTTGAATTTGCACGCTGAATAATTGCAGCACCTGTATATATATATACATACTTATTGTTGAAAAAGGTGTTATGAAGAATGTATTTATGAGTTAGAAAGAAAAAGGAAAGTGCTAAATAAAGTTGTAACCCTGTAAATTAACCTCATTATGCAACTTTCTGAGGAACATGTAAGAGTGGTTGCGTGCCATTTTTAGCAACATGATGTGAAAACATGTAAAATGTATCAGCAAGAGGGACTTTTCTATACGGGAGAGAAAATAGATATAGTTCGTGCTCATTAAATCAGACTTCACCTTTCCAGAAAGTCGACAATGCTCCTCATTAAGGTGGTCTGCCACCTGTGGAGCCTGGACAACTCCAACGGAGACGCATAAAGAAGGGAAAGGCGACAGAGAGGATGTCGACACGATGATAAAGGAGCGAACGTGGGGGAGAGTGAAAAAGGGGAGGAGAGGGGGGAGGAACCGCGCGGCAGAAAAGGAACGAACAAACAAGAAGAGTAATGTCTTCAGTTGCCGCGCTTTATAGATGATATTCAAAGCGTGGCCTTGCATTTATCACAGCACTGCCGCCGTTGTGCTGTCACTGAAACACATCAGGTAATGGCACCGAGGGCTTACTGTAGCGCATGAATAAAAAGGATACAGGGGCGGGGAGTGCATGAATGAGCAACTCATGCGCTGGCGAATGACAAACAACGAATTGTGAAGAAAGACATGTCTACTGTGAATCCTCTGCCACATTGTCCCATCATTCTTGTAGCTCCAGATTATGGGGTCTCCCAGCTCATTGATGCGTAAGAGATGCTGTCTTTTTCTACTAGTTTTTTTTGGGAGGGGATGATTTGAACAGGATCCCAGGAATACGGCAACAGAAGAAGGTGAAAAGCAGCTCAAACCCAGGGTGACACATGTGCAGGAACAACTGGGGAGACTTTCTTTTACAGTGTCAGCATCAGCACCGTGGCTGGTGAATGTCATGCATAGATGCTCTCATTATGATACGGTGATGGCGATGAGTCACGCTGTTCAAACGGGCCTGTCACTTGCACTGAGGCTCGCAAACAGTAGTGATTAGCATCGAGGATGTAGCTGTTTCAGACTCGCGGCGCAGAGCTAACAGTCTCACGCTGGGCTGGCAGGCTTTACTGTCATAAGTGGAAAAAAAAGACTGTTGAGCTAATAAACCTGCTGGGGTTTTTGAGTTCTCCAGAAAGAGAAAACTAAATAAATGAAGGAAGGAGATGTAGATGTCGTCGAGATGTGTTACTGTGGTATGAGCAAAGAAAAGAAGTGTTGTAAAAGCTTGGTTTTATAGCAGCCAGCTTGCCATACAAGTGTCATTAAACAGTCACTTGATTTTATGATGAGTTTTATCCGTTTCTCTGAGGTATAACTGAGGAGCCACTGGTGTTGTGTAGGGGCTGACTGATTATCAATCTGGCCGATTATTGTGGCTGATATTTGGCATTTTTACGATTATTGGTATCAGTATTTTTATTCACTGATTATTGATAAATTAAATCCAGTACTTTAGCTGCTCTCTCAGTGGCTAAGGCTATGCTAATGGCTTCAAGATCTGGACTGTAGTGGGCAATAAGAACAGCAGACGTAACTGCAGGAGACTATCTCAGTCGATTCCGCATAAACATTCCTATTTCTATTTTCCATATTCAGTTATAGTCACCCTTTTTAATGAAGAAGCCTAGTTATGAATGACAGGTTCCTGCTATCACATGCTGGTAAAATATTACACACAATGTACACTGATTCCAAATATCGGTTACTGGCATAGGCCTTTAAAAAAACATATTGGTTGATCCCTAGTGTTGTGCATATTGCCACTCCAAAAGATGTTATTCTGCATTTCTAGCTTTGGTTTCATGCTATTACACTGTGCGTTTGCGTAACTGATCCAAGCAACATGTCAAGCTTCCATCAGAAGAACAGTTTAGCTTTGACTGACTGAACCTCTTTCTTCTATCGACTATAATGGAAGTGATGCAGCTCACACGAGTCTCACCGGACCTCAAGCTGCAGTCAGGCATCCTCTGCAAACATGAGATCGCTGTATGCTGTCACTCAACTAAGGACTGATATGCTCCTATGCCATCCACATATCAAACAGAAGAAAAGGTTCACAGAAAGAAATACTTTCCCTTCTCTCCTTCTCTGCATTAAGCATGACTTATTCTAAACTTCACCATATGTGACTTACAGCGGTTATTATTCAGTACAGATCTTTGCATATTGCCCTAGGTTAAACCTCCAAGGCTCAACATATCAGTTTCACAGCCAAAACAGCACATTATATGCAGACTGCAACATTTTTTTTGTTTGTTTTGCAAAAGCAGCTGTTGAATGTTTATTTCAGCTGTGAATGTTTGGACTTCCATGTGGCTCAGTTTGAATAAGAGTGTTGCATATAACTTCTTCCTCCTTCACAAACTGATTCTTACAACCCTTTACACACAGCCTGCCGATGTGGCTCTATAGACCTTCTGGTGACAATTAGTAAACAGTGACATGTGTCCCATTATCTGCTATAGCTGGAGACGGTGGGGTGTCCAGATCAGAATCATCAGGGCGAGGACAGCTGTGGCTTTCTCATTGCACTGCAATGTCACATTCAATCATAATTCATTTCCATTTTTAGCCCAAAACCCACCGGTGGATCTGAAAGGTAGGTTTTCTTTTCAAGAAATCACCCAATTACATCATTTATCAGAGCAAGAAACTGTAAAAACAGCAAAAATTGTCCGATTTTTAGGCATTAGTACCTCAAAAATTGAGAATCGGCTGAACTGCAGGCAGTGTTTACACAGAGCAATTGGTAGACAAGTATGTAAATGAATTAACAATATAAGTTACAAAATATGTTAGGCATGTAAAGCCCTTTTTTTTAAAAGAAATCATCAAATTACATCATTTATCAGAGCCAGAAACTGTAAAAACAGAAAAAAATGTCAGCTTTTCAGCTTTTCGACCGAATAACAATGTAGGAAAATAACCAAATCCAAGCTTAAAATCCTAACATTTCGTCAAAATCACTTTATTCTGCTTCTCTTGTTAAAAAGTTCACCAAAGTAAATTGTTTACAGTGACTAGATTCTGTAAAAATATTTTAAAAATCCACCTCAGTGCAAACATTAAGACTGTAGTAACTCAAAAACTGAGAGTCGGCTGAACTGCAGGCAGTGTTTACACCGAGCAAATAGGAGAAAAGTATGGAAAAAAAAATATAAAATATAAGTAGCAAAATTTAGGTGTGTAGAACCACCATTGTTTCTAGTATTGGTAACACCTGTGGTCACCTGGAAAATAAATAAATTCAACTTTAATTTATGACATTTTAACTGTCACACTCCACAAAAGCACAAAATCCATTATCAACTAAATGTAACTTTTTTAGGATTCATGCCATTTTAACCTTGTTATACTGCACAAAGTGATATTTTTTAGTTCTCTCTACTTGTAGCCATGGTTACGCTGTTTCCATAGAGGTGCAGGACTTTATATTACAGTGAAAAATGAGCCCACAGTGAGTAAAAATGTGACAGCAGTGAAAAACACCAGAAACCGTTTGGGTTGGTTCAGAAGGTTAGCGATGGCTAATAGGCAAAGGCAACGGCGGCAGACGCGCAGCCACTGGAAAAGAAAGACAAGGTGTAATGTAGCCCTGTAATATTATCAGGGCTACATTAATTCAAAACATAGGTTTGAATAGTTACCAGCAGGCAGGGGTTAAATTGTAGCAGCACCCACTGAAGTTCATCTCCACCTCCTGATATCCAAATTGCTCCCTGCTGCACTCGGCTCCATCTCCTTCATTATCACAGCACGACCTGCTCACATGCAACTGTCAGAGTTTCCTTTCAGAGACTGTCGCGTTAAACAAAAACAAATGTAGGGTGTTCTGTTCTTTATTTAACAGCTGTAGCGCCACACGCACTTCATATCATGCAAATTGGCAGATACAGTTTCTGTATTTGGCACAGCAGGTGCCTTCATTGATTATTTCAGTCTTCTGACATGCCATTGTGATCCTATGTAGCTTTATTATACGAAACGATTTTCTTCTGCTTTACAGATTTACAGTTTCTATGCTAGAATTACTGGGTTGAGCTCAGTATGAATCCAGCGCCATACATTTTTATTTACTGCTAATATTGTTTCCTTTGATGGTTTAAAGTGGGTTGTTGCAGAGAGTTTTCAGTTTTGACACCTAAGTGCAATAATATTTGCTGTAGTGGCATTAAAGTCAGCATGGACAGATCTAAAAAGTGAGCCTAATAATGAAAACAGGGTTTATTACACTCAGATTATAACTGTACTGTAGATACCTTACATTTAGGTGGGTCAATGCAAAGATATGTATGGTTTTATGAAAGGTAAATGGGTACAGGAAGTGTGTGAATGCTTCTCAGAGTGAGGTGAATTTACTTTGTGGTAAAACATTAAGAGCTAACATTCAGAAAATACATCTGCAACATCTTTCCAGGAACAGAGCAGTTGTCACCCTGGACAATCGACATAAACAGAACACAACAAGCACAGCTTTAATTAGAACTCATTTTACACTGAAGAAATAATCCCTGTTTTCTCTGTCAGGAGTCACGGCTGCAACTCCAGCCAACAAGCCAGTTATAAATATCACCGAATTGCATGTTGCGTTATTACACGCCCACGTTAACCTGAAGTTAACTGTGGCACAAGTGGAACGAGCTTCCATATTAGATGTGACGTATAAATCAACAGAACTTAACGCTCTGAGCCCAAAGCAGTTGCTAGGTGCTTCTTGTTTTTGTCACATTTTTACTCACTGTGAGCTCATTTTTCACTAAAATATAAAGCCCTGCACCTCTATGGACACAACACAATCATGGCTACAAGTAGAGAGAAAGCTGGATTTTATTTGTTATTCATTTAGCAAAAAATCAAAATAAAGAAATCTACATGTACAACATTTTTCAAAGTACTCACAGGTGTTATCAATAGTGGAAATGTACATACTCTACATATGATTGGTTTTTACTACTTGCATTTTTCATTTTTTTTCCATACTTGTATCTCCTCTGATAAACACAGCCTGCAGTTCAACCGAAAAATCCTAGACCGTTTATCACAAGACATGGCCTCATGGTTGATTGCAAATGATTTATTTTTGTTTTTTTATTTATATATTTTTTTAATTGAACATAAGATAAGATAAAAAAAAAAAAGATTAGTTAAGTCTTTATTATTCCCGTAGTGGGAAAAATTGGAGTATTACAACAACAAAGATAGTGCGAACATTTAGGGAATGACGTTCAAAAACAAAAAATAAACCAATATATGCATAAATACTAGCTCTGGAAATGATAGTATAGTAGCACATCCATCCATCCATTACCTATACACCACTAAATCCTCTATAGGGTCATGGGGGTGCTGGAGTCTGTCCCAGCCGACTCGGGCGAAGGCAGGGGACACCCTGGACAGGTCGCCAGGCCATCGCAGGGCCGCACATAGAGACAGACAAACAAGCGCACTCTCATTCACACGTACAGACAATTTAGAATAATCAATTAACCTCAGCATGTTTTTGGACTGTGGGAGGAAGCTGGAGTACCCGGTGAAAACCCACGCTACACAGGGAGAACATGCAAACTCCACACAGAAAGATCCCAGACGTCCTAACCGGGGACTCGAACCGGGGATCTTCTAGCTGTGAGGCGACGCTGCTAACCACCGAGCCACCGTGCAGCCCGCAGTATTGCACATATCAATCAAATTCTTTCATGAATATATTGAGGAAAGTACAAATATTGCACAGATTTGTTTGTAAGCTGAAAAACAATAATAGAGCACTTATTCTAGTATATGTAGAAATTTGATATTGCACTGGGTTTTAAAAACTACAGCATTAAGTACGATGTAGTAACATGTGGAATCAAGTGATTTTGACAATATATTTCCAGATTGTAAGTTACGATTTGATTAACTGCTCTGACCGAATGGCACATCACAAACATCCAATGATTGTTTCTCTTTTTGCAGTTTCAGGTTCTGAGAAATGGTGCAATTTTTGGCCATGTCTGAATCAAAGCATGTCTTTCTAACCTGCCAGCAGCTTTTGGGGTTCAGAGGGTTAATTGACGCCTGAAATGGTCATTATGTTAAAATTAGCTAATCAGTCAACTGTCAGATGTATTACAGGGGAACCAAATGGTCACTTTGCTGTGGGGGCCACTTGAACTTCAGGCCTTTTCCTGTGTAACTGCTGGCCGAGCAGGAGCTACCACGACTATAAGGGACTGTAAGATTGAATTGATGTACTGGGATCTCGGAGAAAAGGTAATTTGTGCTGCTGCTGCTGCTACTTGTCACATCAAACCATCTGAGCCTTGATCAGTTTGGGATTATTACAATCTCCTCCGATGCCGGTTTCAGTCGCTAATATTTAAATTGTCTGGTGACCGGCGCTGCTCTCTCTCCACCGCAGCCCTGATCTCATCAAATCTTTAAAGGAACAGCAAGCTGATTATGAAATCCGAATTCAGACTGTCGATTTCTTCATTATTCCTCAGCAGGAGCGGTGCTGAATGTGTTGCCCTCCGAGTTAAACATGCAGGAGTCGGGTTTATTTAAACACTATCTTCTTGGCAAACAAACCTTTTTTATTTCTCGACAAACCTATATTTGCCGGCCGTCCGCTGCAGAAGGTGGAAGCGGGGGGAATATTCTGAACACACAGAGCAGTGTTAGACCTGCGGGCTGTATTTTGAATGCTGAATGATACTGAATTTAGCCTGTTTATTCACAGTGCTTACCTTGTGCATAATATCCATTTCTAATGAAGGTGTACCGAAACCCACTCCTGGCTGTGATCAGAGAACAAACCCTCAGGGAACAACAGCCGAGAACAAAAATGGTATTTGGTTTTGGAGTCGCGTTCAAACTTAGAGATGCATATTGAGACAAAATCACGGGCTCGGGTTTGTGTTTCTATCTGTGTGAGAACCGACATAATGCTTTTCCTCACTCCTCACCATAAACATAACCTAAATTTAACTCCAGCCTGAACCCTGAACCCACGACTGATAGCATGCTACTTCTAATTCAGTGGCAGATGTCGATTCCTCCACTCTTGGATGGCAAATCGTTGATATTCTGTCACACCAACCACTCTCCAAAAGCAGGTGTTGCTTCATACTGGTTGGCCACTCTTGGCAGGAGATCAGACTGTCACATCAGTATGCCAGTTACACAAATTCAAGTGATGTACTGTAGTGAATGTGTAAATATGTACTCAATTTATGCCTCTATTGACAATATAGTGCCAACAAATGTGCTTGAAATAGAAAACCTTAAGCTGCTCTTGTCTTTTGTGTTTGCTACATTTGAAACTGATTATAAAGTGATTTTGTTATCATTTCCAATGTAGGAAAGTCATGTATTACAGCTCATCTCAGCTAAATAACTGCTGTACTAAGTTACCTAATTGGTAAAAGAGGCCTTCAGTCATCCAACCAACTACTAGTAGTTGCAAAATTGAATTTATGGAGCACAAAGTAATGGACGGATTGGCGAAAACAACCCAGTCTCCACATCCTATGTAGCTAAAGTGCCTTCTCAGTGATGTTTTGAGGGAATTTTCTCTCAAATTATGTTTGTCGTGTATCACAAGTACGTTTCAAATCAACATATCTGTGGATGGGGTGGGGTGCATCACCCTGGAGATGCAAAAAGTGGAGGAGAAACTTCAAACATGTTGCAAAAGGCTTGTATTTCCTGAACCTAACCGTGGAGTTGTGGCACCTAGACTTAACCAAGCTTCTAACAAGTTGCTATTGTTGTGAAAATATGAACCAAAGCATGATACTGTCTTAAAGCTAACCATTTAGTATGGTGCTACTTAACAGCAATGGAAAACTGAAAGCAGATAGCAAGTTAAAGCGAAACTTAAGTATAAGAATAATGGTACCACATGATCTATGGGGTTAAAGTTGCTAACTTCCCCTCCTACCTCCTTATTAGGACTTTATGGCACTTGCTGGAACTGGAACTGGAAGCATTTCCTGCTATGTCCCGGGCAACAAATCCATTTGTTTCAAAATGTTTCTTAAAATGTAAATCCGAATGCAGCTTAGTTGCATAGGAACTTAATCATATGGAGACCTTGTTGATGGGAAACGTCATGCTGGTGCAGCAGTGGAAGTCGGTGAGAAAAAAAACATGCAACATAATTAACTGTTGGCTCAAAATAAGCATTCCGCTTAAATAATTCCAATCCTAGTTAAGTTTAATACAGTCGTATGTATGATTGCATTCCAGTGAGACGAACCTTTGGTGCATTTTCAAGCATGTGATGTTACCTTACAATCAAGCGTTCCACAAGCGTGTAACCCAACCATGGAAAAGATTCTCTAATTCAACTACAGCAATCCCTCGATTCACTTTTTGCGTTTTCACTGTATCGCGGATTTTTGCATTGAATATAAAATACGTAGCGTAGAGCAAATGAGTAGACACACGTATGGAAAATACAGCCGCTACTGCTTGCACTAGTAGGTCACTGATTGATTGGCGGTGATTGAAGCCAGTGTTTATAAGAGTGGAAAAGGCCAATAACAGTTTGAGGAGGGTTTATAAAGTCTTAAAATATATATATAGATAATAAAATAAATTTAAGGTCACTATTTCATGGATTTCATCTATCGCGGGGGGGTTCTGGAACCTAACCCCTGCGATAGACGAGGGATCACTGTATTTCTATTTATTCAGCTATTTAAGATGCAAATTGGGGCCTTCCCCTTATGTGCAATTAAAATCTAATTAACTCACTTAGACTCAAATCTTATATTTTTCCCCAGTAATTCCACTTTTCTTTCCATGGTAGAATCGAACCTCATTGGCATGGAGGATACCAGTTTTTCTCAAATTTCTGGAGAGATGTTCTGCAACTCTTCAGAGACGGATTTTTTTTTCCACTTGCTCTTTGCTGCAGGGGTTGTGTTCCTCTACCTGTCTGCTTTTCTACCTACACGACAAAGAGCCCAAGGCGTTCACTGGGCCTCCAAACTCCCCAGATCCCAAGCTGATGGAGCATCCGCGGGATGCATTATAACAAGCATAACGAGCACCAGCCTATGGAGACCATGCCCTGCAACCCACCGTGCCTAAGGGATTCGCAGCCAACCTCCTGGTGTCAGACACCACAGGGCTGCCCCAGAGGTCCTGAAGTTGTTGCCAGCCAAGAATGGCCAGTAGAAAGTGGTATGTGTCAATGGAATACCAGTTACATACCATCGAATAGTGTATGCCACCCAATTAGGAGCTGCATACCACTGGCTAAAATGCCCCACTTTCCAAAAAAAGTGCAACCCATTCTTCTTATTCTAGCTGTTCAGTTGTTTGTAGGTGCTTAGGATTCACAAATACCTGGCTGACCTCCATCCTAATATGGCTGCAGCATATCTTGAACTGTGACCGAGGGAGCACGAAAAGCAATTAGTGTCTCCCTCCCTTCCTCGCCACCACCTGTGTAGCTTTACCAGCATTCAGGTGGCAAAGGAGTGTCGGCCCGATGGTGTAGTAACGGACAGCCTGTGTGAGTGTGTGTGTGGAATTACATAAATTTCTCCCCCCACCTCTGCTCCCTCCACTGTCCTGACAGCACCATAGATTAAAGTGTGCTCTTTAGTATTCCACATGACCCATCTGTGCTGCCTGGGCCACACCGAACGGAGATGGAGCTCAGGTGTTGGCGCTGAGATTGGGAAAACTGAGTTCAAACTGTGCACAGGAACTTGTGTTAAACTGATAAAAAATGTATCTTGCATTTTAATTTCTAAGTAATTTCAAAGTTGTCTCAAAGTTCAAAAGTTTTCAGCGAATTTGCCTCAATTTGGGGATTAAATTAAGTTCAACTCTGCTGTTCTTTGATACAGAAACTCATCCATCACCCATTGTGGCATCAGTGACCTTTTGGTCATTTTAAAGTCCAAAATCGACTAAACTATCCAGTCCAATTTTACTTAACCCTCCTCTCTGAGGGTATAAACTTCTCCACAAAAGACACATTGTTTGCAGACAGTTGTGAGACAGGAATACGGAGCCAGGATATTGACTTTAGATTCTGGCATCACAAATAAAATTTGGCATTAGCTACAAAAACAGAACCGAAACACTTCAGTGAACACAAAAAAAGTTGCACTGGCACCAAAAGTAGGACTGGCACCGAAAAAAGGTGTCGCTGGAAGACAAAACACAGTCATTTAAAAGTTTTTAATAAAGAAGAAATTTTCATTATTTCAGTTTTCAACGTTAGGGACAAAGGGAGAAAAAATAATTAATGTCAGTATGTTTTTTAATGACAGTTTTCTAGTCCGCGTGAAACTCCCAAACAGCTGTCTGTGCCTCTCTGCTGTCGCTTTTCACATGGAGCTGCTGATTTGGCAGAGATCCACATAGTCACCATGGAAATAAAAACAGCTCTCCTCTCCTCCAGCCAAAGGAAGGTCAACTTGTTTATGAACAAACAAACTTTTAATCAGCGTTGGATTTGTGATATGAACTTGAAACAAGTGTATATTTAACTTTTTAATGTGTCCACATGAAATGCATAAAGGGTGCATGCTCCCTTTCATCTTGTCTCTCTCTAATAAACCGTTTAACCGGCTGGCAATTGTAAGTCTAATAAACGGGCAGCTCAGTACATAAATAAGTAAGTTAGGGAATCAAGGTTGAACAGTCTGGGAACTTAAAAAAGAATTTATACTGATGGGCACTTATTATTAGAGGGAGCAGTAGCACCTACTGTGCAACAATCTGCTGTTTGGGAGGAACTAAAGAGAATTTATGCTCTAACTGTTTTTAAGTAATGGCTGCCAAGTGCTATATTATGGGGTGCATGGGCATGTTTTTGAGAGGCAGCTGAGACTGCCTTTAGTAAAACTGATGTTGAGGGATGCTGTGGAGATGTTTTGGAATTAGGCCTGTTTTCTGAAGCCTCTCTGAGTGCTATGTGGTATCATAAGTAGGCCTACTTCACGAAATAAACAGTAGCATGTGGAAAATACCAACAATTTGGGATGGGATCCACTTCAATATTTAGATCACGTAGGTTACCCCCCAAATAACAACATGAAAGAGGCACATATTTTATTTTTATGACTCTGCACAGAGCAACAAGTCACACTATGCAGAGATGGCTCAAACTGGTGCGTGACAGTTCACCAGAATGCAGGAAAACCAAGCGTTTGATGCCCAAAATTACCTAGATGAGGACCCCGAGACCCCCTGCTTAATGCGGCCCCTACAGCGTTCAAACGAAACCTACACCCATGCCGAGAGCAAACGATTGAAGATCTGATGTGTGCAAAACCATCAGTGGCTTCAATCTCCCAACCCCAGCAATGCTGTTCAACAACACATCAGTGTGACGCCCACACATCTCACTAAAAGTTGTCTGAAATACCATCACGACTACTTAAGCAAGACCAGAATACAGGCCCTGCTAAGTCTGACCCTTGACCAATCAGCAGCCTGGGATGTTTGGGTTGCACCACAGTGTGTGCTGCAAGCTCAATTTGGATGTCTATTATCTCAGCTTGATATCACAAACTGAGAAAAATGGGTCATTAAAATTTTAAGCACCCACTTTTTAATCTTAGTGTGAAATCTGATTTGTGGGCCTTAAATACCAGAAACCAAAGTAGGTCAAAAGACAAACCAGGACAGAAGCAACAGCAGGGCGCAACAAGGATGCCGCCTCACTTATTTATCACCTTCAAACTCCAACAGTCATTAGTGCATCATAACTTCATCAAGACCCTTTTGCATTTGGACCCGAGTCATAAGAAGGAAACTCCCCAGGGTGAACGCAGCAATTCGCACAAACCCGCAATCAACTCGCTAAAACCCTGGCGCTTTCATAATCAATAATTTTGATTGGCACTTTGCAAACAAGGCATTGTGCCGCTGATTAGACTCGCTACTTTCAGGGTACCAGTCATGTCATTAGTGTCGAAAACAGATTTAAAACTCATTTAGTCACTCACCGTTGCTCTGTAGTCATATTTCATATCTCCCTTTTGTATGTGTTGGTAGTTTTTGTCCCTGTAGTCTCAGTAATAAATGTAATCAAAGTGTATGTGTTTGTGCCTGCACCTCAGTCACTTACCCTCGAAAGATCCGACCTCTCAAATAACAGTTAACATAATTAGAGAGTTTTGCTTCCATAAAATAATAATGCCTGCTAATAATTGCAATCACGATTCCAATAGACCTTTCTTATGATGCCAGCATGAAACACTCCTCCCATGTGCACTCTTATGATTTCTAAGTCACTCATATCTTTGTTTTCCCAGCCACCGTGATCGTAAAATTATTGTTAGAGGAGTCCTAAGTCCAGGACTTCACTGGAGAAACTGTCAGCAGAACTAGTGGCTGCACTTGGAGTCCAGGATGCAATGTATATCTAATACAGATGCTTATACAGTTGTGAACAATAGTTTACGTACACTTGTAAAGACTATGTATACCATTCTCCTTCCTCATTATTCCATTTACTTTATGTAAAACACCAGTTCCACTATCAGCAAAACAGCCCCAGAGCATAATAATGCCACCACCATGCTTGATAGTTGGTATGGTGTTCTTGGGGTTAAAAGTCAAACCTTCTCTCCTCCAAACATATTTCTGGTCATCGTGGCCAAATAGCTCAATTTTTGTTTCATCTCACGACAACTTTTCTCCAGGCGGCCTTTTTATTGTTCATGTAAAGCAGCAAACTTAAGTCGCGCCTTAAGGTACCACTTTTAGAGGAAGGGCTTGCTTTTTGCATGGCAGCATCTCAGCTCATAATGATGTAAAACATGCTTTACTGTGGACACTGGCAGCTATGTTCCAGCAGCTTTTAATTCATTGCAGTCCTGCTTTTTGGTGATTCTTGGTTGATTCTTGACCATCGTGACCAATTGTCTCTCAGCAAAATGTGATGGTTTGTGTACCATGCACTTTATACTTCCTAACAGTTGTTTGTACAGGTGATTCTGGGATCTGTAGCTGCTTTTAATTGGCTCCAAGTGACTTTCCTGACTTGTTCGAGTCAGTGATTTGCTTTTTCAGATCTGTGCTGAGCTCCTCGGACTTTACAATTGTAGAGTTTGTAGCTGAGTGTAATGAGTTTATCAAATGCGCATTTTAAAATTGTCTCAGAAGAGTCAGCAGCTGTAGTCAATCGTAATCACTCATGAGCAGCTAAGAGGCCATGTCACTAAGAAAATGTGATTAACCCAACTGTCTACATCACCAAATCTGATAATTCAAGTTGTTGTATTACTGTAGGCAAGGCTAAAGAAATAAGTGTTTTGGTGAGGAGCAGTGATGGCTGGCATTAGGGGAGTGACTCTGGGACGCCTCCTGTCTAGCCTCCTGGTGTTGTGGGACCAACTAGACGAAACACCGTTGAAGGGAGGTTCCCACCTGATGACCCCAAAGAAGTGGCAACAATCACTGCTCATTGGTTTACATAGGGAAAGCTGCAAGTGTGGTATTAAGCTTGGGAGTTCTTTACTGAGTCTGGTTCATACTCTGGAGCACAGGTTTCCTGTGTTTACTTTGAATTATTGTGACTGACTCCATCACCCATAGAGGTTTATGTTTAAAGGCAAAGAAAACAAAGGAAAACAACATGCCTGTAAATGCATCCACATGGGATTAAACCACACTTCTTTTATCTTCCTTGCTCCTTGCTCAGTATGTGTATTGTGTTTAGTGCAAAGTATATACATTAAAATACAATATATACGCGAACACACAAGGGCGTAGATTTTGCTTCAACATTGGGGGGGGATTAAGTCTGTTTCGAACTAAAAATGCTCAATTTCCTCCAATTTGTGCATTCTCTGTATTTATTTATGGTGGAAACTTTTATTGATACAAAGGAAAAGACACAATTCATGCACAAAGAGCATGTGAAAATAAAAAGATATATATATAAACAAAGAAAGGAGAACAAAGAATAGACAAGTAAGCAGGTGGCTTTGTACTGTACGTGTGTGAATCAGTGTGTGTGGGTGTGCGTATATAAGGTGGTAAATTGTTACACAGGTTTTTTTTTCTCTCTTTAGAATGGCAGAGCCCGAGCAGCAGAGCTCTCATCAGAGGGTTGTATATGTGGCAGCGTAATGGGGTCACAGTAGATGTGCAGGACAGGCAGGGTCTCTATTTCACAGGCTGAGAGATGGAATGTGCAAGGTGGTAGCTGGAGCAGGCGGCAGAAGGGTCTGAATAATGAATTCTCTCTCCGACCTGTCTGCTTTGCACCCCCCCCCCCAAAAAAAAAAAACTCCACTTGGATATTAAAAGGTGTCATAGGCCCTGCAGTGTGACAGCAGTGCCAGTGGTAATGATACAGGGAGAGAGTGTGTAGGAGAAAGGTGTGCACAAGTGACACGGGACAAGCAGA
The DNA here is from genome assembly GCA_024666655.1 of Dascyllus trimaculatus. Classification (NCBI taxonomy): domain Eukaryota; kingdom Metazoa; phylum Chordata; class Actinopteri; family Pomacentridae; genus Dascyllus; species Dascyllus trimaculatus. Next base: position 8,772,426 of record CM045463.1, on the reverse strand, counting down.
TGAAGAGTGACAGACTGATATGAGAAGCCAAGTGTTTCGCCACGCGCTTTTTGCCAAACGTGGCAAAGTTTCCGATTTGTGCAATTATGGTGGGGTTTTTTCCACATGGGTAGTGACAGCATGGGCCTTGTTTGTACGGGACGGCGTGTGGAGACACCTGAGAATGCGTTGGACGAGAAAAAGCACCCTGCTGCTTCTACCAGCTGAGTCCAGCGCCGTGACAAATTCCGCGTCCCCCTTTTCTTTCAACCGACGAGAACTGCAAAGCAGATTAGACACGCAAACAACGCTGACCAACTTGGAGTTTTACCTGAGGGGGGATTTGTTCGACAATTCTCTTCGCATAGGAACAAAAAAAAAAAAAAAAAAAAAAATGGCACCACTCAGCGCCTAGGCTATTAAAAAAATGTGTTAGGAAGTCGTAGCAAAAGTATCTGTTGTTAAGTGGGCATGAATTAATAATTCCACATAAGCTTCAGAGCATAAAAACAAATTAGGTCTTGGAACCAAATATACAGAAGCGCATTATTTTAATTATACTGTTTGCTTCGCATTGATAAGAACATTCGCTGACTCCTGTAGCCCGCGGGTTCTTTGGAGTGTGTCTGAAGAGCAGATATGAACGTCTGTTTGCTCTTGAGAACTTACGAAACTGCAGAATATACATATACACGCGAGGAGTTTGTATGTGATGGGAACATACAGACTTTAAGGCACATCATTAGTCTGCCAACCATCCAGGCTTAGCGGGAAGAGCATGGCCGGCATCCTACATTATTTAACCGACACACCGACACTCTGGTGGAGGTTGGTGCGAGGTAGCTTTCTTTTGCCGGGGTAGAAGGAAGGTGAAGGCAGGCGGCGCGGTGTGATTACCTATTCAAAGCCAACTCATCCAATCAACCGAGGTGCAGCCAGACACTCGGCCGATTCTGACACGGCGGCTTTGTGAGTCCCCAGCTGTCATGTTTGGGCTTCTTCTTTTGCTTTTGTTTTGATATAGCCCCGGTCCCTGTAGATGGTGCACGCCCCCCCCAGTATGAGTGCTTCTCTTCTCCGACAGAGCAAATTAAGCCGAAATGACAGACGAAAGGCCAAATGGCTGCAGAACGGCACAAAGGAAAGTGCTGTTAATGAAAGTCCCTTGTTGTAAAAACGGGGAGGTTTTTCGCAGGAAAAAAAAAAAAAACCTCAGTGGCGGCGAAACCTTTCACATGAATATGCAACGCCTCGAGTCAGCTGAGCTTATTTAGCATACTAAGAGGAGGACAGCTTGTTGGAGCTGCCGCGCTCGATAAGGGCAACTGTTTTGTAGGAGTTGTAAACTGTACAAATGTAACTGTAGTTTTTTTTTCTGAAGCTTTTAAGTTTTAAAGGCAGAGTGGAAGGGATTTGTCGCTTCATCCATGAACTAATGTGAGGTGAGAGTGGAGTTTTCTATGGAGTATATTAACCAGCTACTTAAAATGAGAACTGTAATTAAAAAGATGACAGCTTTATTAACACATGCAGAGGAGGGGAGTACTTGATTAGCAGGGAGCAGCTGATTTACATTCTTAGATGCGCGCGACTAACCCAACCTGCTTGCTTTAAATGCGACGCACTGCAACTACTTTCACAGGGAGCAGTGTCAGAAGCTGTCAACAGCTGTTACAGTATTTCCTGCCTGTCCTCAGAAAACTATTCATTGTTTATAGAGCTGACAGTTATTTGCAGTGAGTGGGCGGTCAGCAGTATGATTATTGCACTGATGCTTGAAAAAGAAGTGTTATGGGGTGAGAGAAACCATTTACAAGACCTTGTTTACTCTTTCCGGCATTTTTTTTTTCTTCCTGTGCGCTATATCCCCGCTGAGAGACATTTTTCAGTATCCCATAACAAGGCAGACAGCATCTGGCACAAAGCGAAAACTCCAAACTGAGTTTTCCCTTCGACTGTGGCAGGCTTAATCCTTGTAATTCGCTGTGAAATCAGATTTGTGGTGACAAAACCGAACTGAGATAAGATAGCATTGTAATTGTCTTGCGCTGTCAGTCAGGGCGGATTGAGGCGGAAACACACACACACACACACACACAATCACATAAACACACACACAAACACACCTGGGGAATTAATTATGCCTGTTGTGCTTTTGCATGTAAGGTAACAAGAGACTGGCTTCCACATACTGACCATTTTAACACCATTACAACTGTGAATCTGCCAAACTCTACTCCACTGGGACCCTCTCAGGAGAAATCTGCATTATTGTTGTTATTTTCATTATTATTTTTTTGGTTCTGATAAGGTCTGGGCAATAAAACAATAGCAATATGTACAGGTGATAGTCACTTTATCAGAAGCAACCAGACGATAGTTTGATTGCTTCGGATAAATGCATAAGATGCAAGCCGCCATGAAATGACTTCATGAAAAAACAACCCGAAGCGTGCTCCCTTCCTGGCCTAAACAGCCCATCACATCATTGTAATGGAGCCCCTTCACCCTTCATTGCTCTGGCTTTTGTGCAGGTCTCCCAAGGCATGCTAGTCTGCTCTCTCCTCACCCACTATACATACCCGCAGATCTCCCCTGGTGGAGGCTGGAACATGGTGGTTACCCTTGTGAGATTGACAAAAGATTGTAGGTTTTTAAATTTTTCGTGTACCAAATAATCAAAGAAATTCATCTTTTGTCTTTTTTTTACTTTGTTATATTGCACAAAAGAGAGAAATAGAGACGAGAAAAAGTAATACTTTATATGTTAACAGTAAAACAACAGGCTAAAACTGTAAATAATGTACACGTCAGAAATCTGTATTTCTATGATTGATAAGTTGTTCTTGTACAATGTTTGACCATAAAGTTACATTAATTTTACTAGATTCAAAACAGCAAAAAATATAGTTATTTTACAGATATTTGTGATTATTTGAAAGAACACTTATGTACATCAAGGAATGACAAATAGTAAGTAAATAGGAAGATATATTTTTGGCCTTTCAAGCCTTTATTGGGTAGGACAGTGGATTAGAGTCAGAAACAGGAGAGAGTAGGGAAGGACATGCGATAAGTGCCCGAGGTAGGAATCGAACCTGGGACAGCCGCTGTGCCTCTGCACTACTCTCACGTGACATAACCATTAGGTTATCAAGGTGCCCAAAAAGTTAATAGTTTTTAAGCTGATGTTTCACTGATTTTCTATAATACAGAGTTGTTTGGCCATAGAATTACATTATTTTACTTAATTTTAAATCAGCTACTGTTCCTGTTATTTTACAGATATTTGCCATTATTTGAAAGAAAACTAAGGAGGACTGAAAAACAGTAAATAATTCACAGATTTTGTCTGTTTTGGTAAATTACAGATAATAAAGAGTAAAATATAATAACAATAACAATGATAATAATGACAATAAAAATATATGTGTATATATATATGTACATAAAGTAAGTCAGTAATGTAATTCATTAAAATGTTATAAAGTATTAATCAATATGTTTGCTTTAAAAGAAATGGGCCATGCCTGTAAATTTCCACATCAAAAATCTGTATTTTATTTTATTTTAGTAATTTGTTCTTTTAACATGTGTAACTGTAAAACTGCACTGGTTTACCATTTTAAATCAGCTAAAAAAATCTTTATTTTGGAGATATTTGCAGTTATTTTCAGTTATAGCATTTTTTGAATATGAAAAACATATTTTTTGTGTCGCCCTTGCTGCTAGTTCTTTACAGTTTTTTTTTTTACAGGATTTTTATTTTACAGTGTATCATTAAAAAGTCAGCAGGCCCAGTCATAAAAATATAACGCCAAACCATTTATTTCCCTCTGGTTTCTGCAACAACTGAACCACACGTGTTTGTACATGTTAACAAATATTCTGGGAGTGGATTTTTAAAAAAAGCAGCACTCGAAACCAATAAAACATGAAGAACGCCGGTCTCACTTTTCGAGGGTAGACTCTTGCTCTGGCTCAGCAGCCTCCGACGGCACGTCTTTGTTCGACACAACACACGCAGGAGTCCAGCAGCTACTTTGAAGTTCCTCCTCTCATTAATGTCTAAATTGTATTGCTTATGGGCTCGGGTGTGTGCAGCTTGGCAGGGCCCTGTTCTCTGGGACTCTGCAGCATCACTTGGACAGATGGCAGGAGAAAGCAGCTGTGACTAAGGGATATACAGAGGGGCCGGAGAGCTAGCTGCAGCCACACCACTGAGCCGGCGACACAACTTCAAGATGGAGAACAAAAAAAAAACGGAAAAAAAACAGAGCGAGCCTTTAAACTCTACTGTGTTTTAACACCATTGGGCAATGCGCTGCATTCTCTGATGTCAAGTGAAACCCATCAGCTCTCCCAGCCCACACAGGCACAGCGCTGAGCTTCAATCACTACCTCTTTTCTTCCATTTCTATTCAGGTCTTCAGAGCTCCAAATCAATCCCATAACCAAAAAAAAACTACCTTGACTAGCTTCCTCTGATATCTCCAAGTACAAAATATATATATGTATATATATATAGACCGGCGAAAAGAAACTTCAGGCTCTCTCCTCGTCCCAGTTGATGTGCTGTTTGGCAGAAAGGATGCATAAGAATGAGCAGTTAGCAGCGTTTGGAGCCCAACTGGGGGGTCCCTAGCTTGAGAAATGAGCTGGCATTTACAGATAGGCAGGCACAGACTGATGGAGGCACTCTGAGGGGTTCTGAGGGGGAAATTTTCATTGCTTTTCTTGGGGGGTAAATCATGCTGTATAGTAAAAGGAGGAGAGGCGCTGAGGAACTGTGGGCCGAGGCACAAGAAAAGTCTGGGACTTCTGCTGAGCACGATATTAACAGCCAAGATGTCTGCTCTTGCATGTGATTTCCTTATCCCCCACTTTGCGTTTGATTTTCCTTCATAAATCTCATGGATTTTCCTCAGTTCCTCAGAAAAGGAGAATCTTGCCGCATATGTCTTTTTATCTTCAGGTATTCTGTTTGATTCAAAGATAAGAGGTATTTGCAGGCAGACTTAAGCCTCATGCTTTCAACAACAACACATCTTTTGTATTATTTTCTTTCTCTTCTTCGAAGCCTAGCAGCTATTCCCCCCCCCACCGATATATCTGAAGTTCTTTTGGGGGCACTTAGGACGACAGACCGAGTTGTTCTGCTCGAAAAACAGCCATTTCTAATTAAGCGTGTTTTCCAAATGGAGGAAAAAAGGCTCCAAATGGTTGTCATTAAGGGCTCATGTCAGAGCACACAGGTTAGGCCCCTATTCTCATTAAAACGGCTCTGTTTTCCCACCAAATATGGGGGAGAAAACAAACAAAAACAAACCAGAAGCATAGAGCCTGAGTGTGTAATCATTTATGTATGCATCTTTTGTGTTTACGCGCTTGTGTTTGTTTGCGGCTGCCTGAGTGAACAGGCTGAATCTCATTTACAGTCCGAGAGGTCACTTATTGACTGAATCAAACCCCCTGACAGGGCCCAGACAGAATGGAAGCTTAACAAGATTACTGTTATATATAGCAGCGGTAATGGGAACCTCTCTGGAGATTCTGCTGCTGCTGATTTGTGCCCAGCTACCCAGATTTTGAGCATTTTGCACACAGTCCCTCTCCGCCGGGAAACTCCTGATGCATTACAGCTGCAATGGATCAATCAATCTACCTACTCCCCAGCTCTCTCCCCCGTCTCTCTCCAGCACCGCTACCTGTCAGGACGGTGATTCCTCAGAGGACCTCGTGCCCAGGGCTGCCCGTGCATGCCTGTCCACCTCCGCCGGCCAGTTGGGGAAATTTACTAACCGAATGGGCACCTTGTTGGCCTCCTCCGCCCTCACCGCCGGTCACGTTAAAGCAAAGCGGCTAAAAGGGGCCGGAGGAGATGGTGGAGAAATGGGGGCTCGCGTTGCGCCGACACGCTTGTTTTGATTAATGGACTCCTCTCTGCTGGTGAGTGACGAATTATCAGAAGGCTGGATGGCTCGTTCATCACTGTCAAGCCGGGGCCTGCTAGTGTGGCGTATCCAGTCCTCCAGCCAGTCGCGCTACCATCTTATCGCTCCCACCTGCTCCCGGAGATTTGCGGGGAAAAGAAGAAGCGAGGAGGACACAAAAAGACCTGAGGGAGTGCAACTGAGACTTTGACATTTTGGCGGCGTGTTCAGTCACCCTCCTGGCAGCCATTACTGAAATGGACTTATCCTGAGATTTACTGTATGTTTACTCAGATAACCCGAGTGGTGAAATGCCTGCGAGTGCGCGCCATCATCCACTAAACCATTATAACATGATTGAAGTTAATTTTAGCGGGGGAGAAGGAGAAGAGGAGGTGATAAGAGTCTTTGTGTTGAACAATTGAATGGCAGATAGTGGAATTTTGTTTGCATCTTCAGCCCAAGGCTTCGCCTGGCCTCTAATTAAGCAGGTAGACGAAGCTTTAGCACAGGGAATCTTATCTCTGCTTTTGCCAGGCGACAGAGATAGTGTCCAGAAGCATAAACACTAATTAACTACCATGAGTGTGCTTTACTGGTGGTGCCTCTACTGATGGGCACTGTGGAGCCACACACACTCACACACACACTCTAAAACAAGCAAAACTCTCATTTCCATTTTTCCGCTGTGCCTCTTTTTTTTCATGTTTCTCTCTCTCTGGCTCACCTGTACAAGGGAGGGAAGGTAAAGTAGTTGTTTTCCGAGCGAGGTGCCATCCTCCGACACAGACAGCAGACCAAGCTGAGCCGGTGATGGATGGGAAGTGGACAGCTGTCGACAAGCAGGAGGACGGCGGGGCCGCGAGCGCCCGACGGAGACACACCTAATTCCCAGGTCTTATTTTGTCAATAAACAGCAGCCAGTGGCACTCAATTAGAGGGCTTTATTGACTATGCTGCCTGGCCTGTGTCAGATGTCAGCTGGTGACACAGCGTGATGTCCTGCACTGACACTTTCTCTGAGATTACAGAAAATAGAAAAATCAAAAGAAGATTGCAGAAGCAGAGCAAAAATAAATAAAGGAGGCAAAGCAGAGGGGGGATTTGGTGAGAAATGGAAGGGAGGGAGGGGAGAGGGTGAGATTAGGGGAGATAAATAAAAAAAAAAGTGGGCGAGTAAAGACTACAGTACTCCTCAAAGCTTTTTTTTCCTCCAGTATTCGGTTTATTACGTCCTGTTGGGCTCCCTGAATGTTAACTTAAGCGAAATGTAAAATATCAGATATGACAAATAGGAGCAGTAATTGGCAGGCTTCACTTTGTTGTCTTTCATGTTTATTCTCGCCACTAAACAAGTCTGGATAAGGAAGAAAAAAAAATCCTCCTCCCTGCCTCTTTCTTGAGAGCGAACAAATCCTCTAACCAGTGTTTGTTTTCAGTCGCCTCTCCTGCAGTATGTTGTCTTTTGTTTCACTTCAAACGCCACTGCATCATCTCTTTTTCTCCTGGAGAGGTGGAGACAAACAGAACCACCAGCTTAGCCGGCTTTCCAAAGTAATTGGTTTAGAATCATTTCTTGAAGTGGTTGCATTCTGAGACACAGCGATGCCTGTTTTCCCCTGCTTTCTATTTACAGTCTTCGAAATAATCTAAAAGACGGAGAACTTTTACTTGCAGATCAACGTACTGGTGGCACTGGAAAGAAGAGCAGTGGTTGAGAACTGATGTATTGCAGAACAGCTCAACATTTAAATTACTCCCAGCTCTAAAATAATATTCACAGTTTACTGTTGCTGTCTGACTTCGGGAGGATGCTGTTGTGATTTTAATTTCAATGAGCACCTTCCTGGTTAACCCCAAAACCCACCATCAGGTTGTAAAAGCATGCCGTCCTTACAAAATCCCCTAAATTACACCATTTATCTGAGCCAGAAACTCCAAAAACAAGACAGAATCATCAAATTTTCAGCTCCATGACCGTCCAAGAACTCTGTGACAAACTGTTCCATCGGGAAGCTTAGCCTGAAGTGGGAAATCTTGCCATTTGATCAAAATCACTTTAGCATGCATATCACATTTTTAAAAAATTGCCAAAAATGAACCATTTTCTCTAACCAGATTCTGCAAAAACCAAAATATTCTGTGCTCCTCTGTGCAACCGTGAAGCTATTTGTGGCCGAGCTGCGACCAATGGTGACTTTACAAAAATTCAGGAACTTTTCCGCTGAACTTGCCTGACTCGCAGGCTGTGCTTGCAGAGCATATAGAGGAAAAGTATAAACACAAATTAAAAATGTGAGCAGTAAAATATACAGTATGTAGAGTCAGCTTTTTTCTCCAGTTTTTGGAAAATGAACTTTATTTTTTTATTATTATTGTAAAAAAACTGATTCTTTTGTTGGAAGCCCAAAAACAAACTAGAGAAATTTTCAGTTCACAGATGTAGACTTTATTTAGGTCACAGGTAAAGTGTGGCAGCGCTGGTCTCAGAATGACAAAGCTCTCGCAGGAACTCCATCAGAGTGAGCCCCGATATATGGGTGTAATTCACATTTATCTTCTTGGGCTGGGCCTGCCCCGTACACAGGTTGGACTTAGAGGCAACCGAGTCTCATTGGCCAGATATCTCTGACGTGAACACACCAACCACTGTTAACATGGATTTACTGAAATGTGCTATTGAAACAAGTGTGTGTGTGTTGTCATTAAGACGCGCAACTATTTGCCACTGTTATGCAGAACTTTGCTGAACACAGAAACTGCTGAGTACAGATAAGACAGGAGCTGTGAGCACTCTACTCCCTTTTCATCCAGTTTATTCATAACAATGGCGAACCATCCTTGGGGACAGGATAAGATGGAAACTGGGAGTGTGGCTATTCCCATTTTCATAGCAACAAAGATAATGAGTGCAGACTGTCTATGACCCCAAGGCCACATAAGGTTAGACGAATAATGATCAAACTGAGTAAATAATAAAGCAAATCCAATCATGGTAGAATCAAGGAATGATATAACAAATCATAAAATAATATAACATTATTTATGGCTTTAGAACTTTGTCATACTGCACAAAACTAATGTATATGTTGATTGTATGTGTTGTTTTTTTCAATTTTTGTCAAACAAAAAGTGTTTTTTGGGGATAATTTATGATATTCTAACTGTGTCATGCTGCACAAAAAAAACCCATTTTGAGTTCTCTCTACTTCAGGCAGGGTTGTGCTGTTTCCATGGAGGTTCAGGACTTCATACTGCGGTGAAGAATGAGCTCACAGTGAGTCAAAATGTGACAGGAGCAAAAAAACACCCTAAAATGAAGGGTTAAATAAAGACAAAATAAAAATAATAAGAGGAAAAACTTTAAAAATACACTAAATGCCTTACATGCATATCTAAAATATTGTGTTTTTCAGTTTTCATGGTGTTTTGACAATATTGTTTCCCAGTGGAGGAATAAATGTAAAAATCAGCAGGGGTCTGGGGCGTTGAAAGGAGCCACTGTCAGATATTTCAGTAAAAAATAGAAGGCTGATGAATATTCCAACCAAAAGGAAAGTGAATCTGAGACTTTCCCCTGTATGACAACTTTGTTATTTTGCAAGAGATAACAGGTGTGATGGTAATGAGGTTGACATTTCAAGCTTGCCTCCCTTAACATCCACCCCTTTTTATGGAATTTTTATTTGACACACTCAAATAGAAAAGCTAATAAAAGAGGAACCGAAAGGCCAAAATGCATGTGGGAGATTTCATTGGAAAGGCGTGTTTCTGGAGGTGTTTAGCATGTGGCTAAAACAACCAGTCGGTTTAGATATGGCTCCAAAAAGGTGAGTAGAATGGTGTCTTGCGCGCTCATTGCTGTGAATCATGTTGTTTTCTCAGCACCAGCTTTCTTGCAGGTTAACATCCACGTTTCTGTTAAATGTGACACATCGGTCTGATCCAGTGGTTCTATACCAGTTTATTCTGACACAGCCTACATACAATGTTGCTGTCATTTTCTACATCATATTACTGCTTGATTGGACAAGTTTTAAAAGATGTCATTCGCCCACCTCTCTCTCCACCTTGCTAATTTATAACATTAACAGGGACGAGGCCGCAAGATGACTACGGAACATCTTCAACACGACAATTAAGCACCTATAATGACGAATGAATAATTCGTTTAGACAGCTGCTATTTTTGGTGCATGTTGTAGCAGGTTTAACAGGCGATAAATTGTACGCATCCCTACTGTTATCACATTTTGTTTGTTCATTTAGATACTTTGCCTGTGTGTTTTGTGCTTATTGGGTGGTTGCGACTCAGGTGACAGAGCGGGTTGTCCACTTATCGGTTGGTTGGTAGTTCAATCCCCTGCCCCTCTGCTTGTCAAAGTCCATGTCGTTGGGCAAGACACTGAACATGAAGTGGCTCCCAGTGGCAGTCAGGCACTTTGAGGGCGCCGTTGGTGTGTGAATGGGTGAATGAGAAACACATTGTAGAGCTCTTTGAGTACCACAAAGGTAGAAAAGTGCTATATAAGTGCAGGCTAGGGCTTGCGTGGTGGCTCGGTTGTTAGCCTGGGATCTTTCTGTGTGGAGTTTGCATGTTCTCATCAGGTTCTCCAGCTTCCCCACACAGTCCAAAAACATGCTGAGGTTAACTGATTATTCTAAACTGTCCGTACATGTGAATGTGAGTGTGCTTGGTTGTCTGCATCTACGTGTAGCCCTGTAGATAACCTGACGACCTGCCTTAGCCCTGAGTCAGCTGGCATAGGCTACAGCACCCCCTGCAATCCTACAGAGGATTAAGCGGTGTATAGATAATGAATAAATGGATGGAAGTGCGGACTATTTACCTTTTAGCATTTGTGCTGCTACCATAAGCTGAATTAACAAACCAAGCTTTTTAAAAGAAAAAAGTTTTAGGCACCAAAACATGTCGGAAAAAGAGAGGTTGCATTAAAAATAACATCATGCTTATCATTCAAGTTTATTCCAACTTAACATGAACAAATAAAAATAATAATTGGTTCTTTTTTCCATATTTGGCATCTAATAAGCTTCCCTTTTCCTTTAAAACAGCACTAATTCTCCTACTTGCACCCAGTTTTTCAAGGTATTCAGCAGGTACTTTGTGAAGATTGTTCTTCTTAACGCTGGCATTGGGTTGTTTCCATGCACTAGAATGAATTTGGAACCTGTCAGACTCCTCCCACATTGGGTTAGCGCCGAGGAGACGACTATTTTCGACCACATCCTCGACTCCATTCTCAGAAACCTGCAAATCTCCTCCGGCCTTGTGTTTCGTCAGAGCTAAACTTCGCTTTGTTTGATGACACGGTAGCTTTTTGGCTCCACGTCTTCCATAAACACTACATTTGACTCGTCTTCTCCAAACTGGTCCACCAGAATAACCTCGGCTTCAGCCAGCTGAGCCGATGGCGCCGCTGGACACCTTCCAGCTTCGAAAAACAGTCAGCTTGATGCGTCTTTCGTCTGGCACGTCTCAGTTGGACACTTTCCTGAGCAAACCAGGCCTAAAACTTGCACATTAACCTTGGAAACACCTGTGTAGCCATAACATGTCCGTCCTGCGTTGTGTTGTTGATTTCCCCACTCCTGCCATGTTCTAAGACTTGTAGACAAACCTGTCTCGTCTTCCCTGTTTCAGCATGTCTGGCACTCACCCAGGTGGATTCCACCTACACTGCTGTTTCTCTTTCAGTTAATGATTCTGGTTCAGCTTACATAATGATGTTGTTCATTAACAGCTCTTTGGTATAACTGCTCATGCACTGGGCTGGATGCCTGCATATTCCTTAAGTGTGTGTTTTTTTAATTATTATTCTGAAAAGTAGTTTGTTACTTTGGTCAAAAAAAGATAAGATGAAACTTTTTTAATCCCCGTGGATGTTGTTTTGCCAGATATTATTTAGAAAAATAAAATTGCGCAACATTAGAAAATGCAGTGCCAAGAAAAGCAATAAGATACAAGTAAGATATACTGACTTAATAAAAATAAAGAGGCTAAAGTAAGACGAGAATAGAAAAGTAATAAATAATACAGGCAATAATTCTGAAAAAATAAAATCTTACACATGATAAAGACATATTGCAAAAAAAGCAGCATACAAATCCGATGGGAATATTTCACTAATTGTAAAAGTAAATATAAAATGTGATGTTTGGGAACTTCAAAACATATATTTTCTTTTAAGCACATGCAGAGATGTAAGATATTCGTCAATCAACAAATCCTTAGTTTCAAAAGCGATTAAACTAATTTTCCAAGTTAATATTTGTGTGTGTAGAAATCAAAAAATTCAGGTTGAAATATAAGGTTTGTTGTTTTTAAAAATGGGCCAAGATTTCATGAATTTATCAGATCCAGAAACTGTAAAAGCAAAAAGAATCCAAGCATGATTTCCAACTTTCTGACGGTCCTTGAACTAATCATTTGTAATGCGCAGAATCATCAGGAAAACAGACCAAATCCAAGCTTCAAACTGCAATTTTTCATTAAAACGACTTTATTCTATGTGTCTTATTTTGAAAAATTAAAAAAAAATAAAGTGTTTACTAGACTTTTTCAAAAAAGCAAAAAATTCTGCATTCCTTGTTGCAACACAGAAGTTGTTAGTGACTCAGCTGCGACTAATACATGGGAAAAATTCTGGGACTTTTCGGCTGAACTGCAGGCTGTGCTCACACACCACAGTTAAGAGATGAGTGTGGAAACAACATAAAAATGCAAGCAGTAAAATATCTACAGCATGAGTGAGATGCTCATCTCATATTTTTGGGGCAGTGGTGGCGCAATGGTTAAGTCTCTGGGCTACTGATCAGAAGGTCAGGGGATCGAGCCCCAATGCGGCCATTGTTGAGCCCTTGAGGAAGCCCTAACCCTTCCTGCTCCAGGGCACTGTACCATGGCTGACCCTGCGCCCTGACCCCAACTGGGATACGTGGAAAAAACAACATTTTACAATGCTGTAAAAAATGTATTCGTGACAACAAAGGTTTCTTCTTCTAAAGATCATTTTTCTCAGATTTGGTATGTTTTTTTTCAATTCTTGTAAAAAAAATATTCAAAGAAATTAAATTTAACTGTTAACAAAACAGTCTTTTCCACTTTTTAAAGACTCATGGCGTTATGACTTTGTTGTGTTGCACAGAGGGCATTTTGAAGTATACTTTTTGTGCCTTCTCATAGAAGTGCAAGACTTTATATTGCAGTGGTTGAGGTTCAGAGGATTAAAGAAAAACCCACCATTTTATTTACTGTTTATGTCTGTGTTAGACTACAATGTGAAACAGTGAACTACATTTTCCAAGGTTTTCCTCATAGCATTACCAGTATTATTTATGACATTGCGACATACTTGCCATTCACTCTATTTACTGTAATGCAACAATAAATAGCTGAACAACAATGAAGTCTGACCTGGTCATATAAATGATGTATTGTGCTCTGATTTACTTCATGGTCACAATAACATCCAGCATTGCAGCTCTAATTGGGTCTGTGCTGTTCTGCTTCCTCCTCCTCCAGTCTTTCTTCCTCTTGTTCCGAGCCATATTCACATGTTTGTTTAGACTGCTAAGTATTTACCAACTCATTTTTTATTGTTTAGCTGGCTATCAAATATTAAGTGCCTTGTTGGTTATAATGCAAAATAGACCTGATGAGTAACCTAAAAGAAAATCACCTTTCGTGGTCGAAGTAGCGAACATTTTTATTTCGAAATCGAGCGAAAACTTTGTGCACTCACAGTCCGACAGAGTCAAACCTGCAGTTGGACTCTGGCATTAAGCCCCTAGTGACAAAAACATTTTGTCAAGTTACTTTTTGCATGTATGCATGACGAAACAGCTGTCTCCTGTTCACTCCTCTCTTATGTTCAATAAGCATGTTATCCTTTAAAACAATCTCCAAAATCACAGCATCAACAAAAATAGTTAAAACAGAGAGAATCATCCGATTTTCAGCTTTCCAAAGGTCCTTGAAGTACTCATGTGAGGCGTGCAATTCTGTTAGGAAAATTAATCGGATCCAATTGTAAAATCATGATATTTGATCAAAATCACTTTATTCAATATGACTCATTTCAAATTTAGCCAAAAACAAAGCATTGGCAGTCACAAGACAAACATTTAGGTTGAACTGCAGGCTGTGTTTACATACAGCAGATGGTACAAATTAGTAGTTAAAGTAATAAGATTAGTGCTGGCAATCGATTAAAATTTTTAATCGCGATTAATCGCATGAATGTCATAGTTAACTCACGATTAATCGCAAATTAATCGCACATTTTTATCTATTCTAAATGTCCCTTGAATTATCATTTTATACAAGGAGGAGGCGGATAATTCGCGTCAGCTGTGTTTGGCTATCAAGTGGTATTACAGACTGGATGTGCTATGATGAGAACTCAGTTCATACTGACAATACACACAGATAACTTTGGTCTGGTCAATCGTCATGCGCGCACCCGCGGCCGCCGTCACCTGGCGGAGCATCTGCATCAGCGGCACGCGGTTCGGGACGCAGAAAAGGAGCCGACAGAAAGTCGAGTGAGAATATTGCTGCTGTACCACCACCAGCAGGAGATCCTGTCGGACTCCGACGGCGAACACCTCGCCCTCGACCTCGCCAACCATGCCCCCGCCCCACCCACCCCCGCCCGCGTTAATCTCGCGATAAAAAAATTGACGCCATTAAAATTGATTTGCGTTAACGCGTTAATAACGCGATATTTTTGACAGCACTAAATAAGATATCTATTGTATCTGGAGCCACCATCTTTACTCTAGTATTGGTAACACCTGAGGACACATTAAAAAATGTAGCATGTGTTGAGTGTGTTGAGGGGTGGCTGTGGCTCTGGTGGTAGAGCGGGTTGTCCACTGATTGCAAGGTTGGCGGTTCGATCCCCGGCCCCTCCGCATGCCGAAGTGTCCTTGGGCAAGACAGTGAACCCCAAGTTGCTCCCAGTGGTAGATCAGCACCTTGCACGGCAGCTCTGTCGCCATTGGAGTGTGAATGGGTGAATGCGAAACCCAATGTAGAGTGCTTTGGATACCACTAAGGTAGAGAAAAGCGCTATACAAGTGCAGACCATTTTATTTTACCATTTGAGTCCAGGTTTTTTGTAAAACAAATAATAAAAAAATTTGCCTTATGAGTTTTCTTTTTGATGATTTATGGCTTCTTAGCTGTGTCATACTGCACAAAAGACATGTTTGAGTTCTCTCTACTCATAGTCATGGTTGTGCTGTTTCCATAGAGCTGCAGTAAAAAATGAGCACAGAGACACTAAAAATGTGATTGTAGCAAAAAAAAACACCTAGAAGCAACTTGGGGTTCAGAGGGTTGAACTGCAGACTTTGAGCACCATACAGCTGTATGTACAAGCAACATCATGGTCTTATTTAAGCAGGTGATGGACGACTACCATGTAAACAACCTTCAATGAAACCTTCATTCCAAGTGGTTACACATAAGCATTCATTACACTTACATACACTACATGCGGAACCTCACATAAACACAACCAGCCATAAATGCTTGGTTCACCTCATCATGAAGGGTCATTATGCAACTCTCAGTATCAAATTTTGAAAATGTTATCACAGTTTTGGTAAATCATTACATTATTGGGTTTTTACCACATTTATAATCAGGTTAAATGCAAATTTGATGACATTTTCAGTTAAATATTACATCATCAGGTGCTACTAAGATGTATGCTGTTGTTTTCCGACACAAACAAGCTAACAAACACACTTGTAACACCTCGTGATCCACCTTCTACACCTTCTAACACCTGATGAGCTGGTTATTGCTGACTTCACACAAAAAAATGCATAACAGCACAGCAGGCGTGTAGCAATATTAACAGTTATTTGCGGCTGTTACAGCTGTCAAATGCATGTCAATATTACTTTTCTTCAGAGCCAATAAAAGCTCAGAGACACGTCTACACTGTTTCATTCACCGTCACTGAAGTCCTTCCCCTTTCCATTCAACAAATAAAAACATGTGATAGTGGAGCTTTGAAGGCAAAATTTGGTCTTAAAATTGAATTCATGTATGCCACCCCAGTGTGCCAGAATAATGTAGCTGAAAAACCAGCAAGGAAGAAGTTTGTAATGATGCATGCAGGCATGTCTCAAAATATTGATTCCTGATTTTTTTTAAGACCATCTCACACCGGTAAAAGAAGATATGTAGATGGTGCTGGGTTTTTATAGCTGCGGGTAGCTTAAAATATTCATTTTATTGGGGATGAAATTCATGCTCGGGCTGAGGTAGTAATTATAGTCACTGGACTTTGTCGGCAAACACGGCTGCCTGCAGAAGAGCCAATATTTTATTCCTAAATATTGTCACTGCATCTGAAATAAGATAGAACAAAGCCCTTTGTGTTTAAAACTGTGTTCCAAGCTGGGAGCAGTCCAGACGTACAGGTTGGACTTACATGGGGAGTAATTCTTTGAGAGTATTAGGCAAACAATTTAACTGCGAGCCATGTGCCAAAGTCACAAATGAGCATCCCCTGCAGCCAAGTGAGCACTCGCTTGCCAAGCACAACTAATTATTGGGTTAGTTTGGCCAACATGTTCAAATGATTTATGATAATGAGAATGACAATAAAACTGTTACTGTCAAATGGGGCGTCTGACCATGGCATGTCGTGGACGGGGAGAGAGCGGCAGATTCGGGAGGGTGCTGGGGACTTTGCTTCGGTTTCTGAAGTTCATACCTTCGACGCCTACTCCCCGCTTTTGTCTCTGGAGGACTTTCAGAAACAATACTACAGAATGTGACTCACGAGTAGTCATGGCTACCTGATGTTTCCAAGAGTCTGTCTCTTATTCTTCAAATAGACCTTCGCGAGTCTGCCTGCTGCTCACAGTGTGAGTGGTAGAAGCTACAGAATACCCGCCACATCACCTGTGTCAATTAGGCACTAGCTAAGGACTGATACAGAGTTAGAGGAGAGACAATGTGAGAAAGAGGAAGCACGGAAAATGCATGATATTAAGCGCCGAACACTGGCCCAGGAAGAATAGTCTGGGTGAAGCTGATGTGAATCCTGAATCAAAATGAAACTACACTTGGAGAGAGTGTCTTCCACCAAGGCCGAAGCTCTACGTCGATCAGCCACAACATTAGAACCACTGACAGGTGAAGTGAATGACATTGATCATGTTGGTACTATGTGGTGTTATCTGATGGAAAACCCTGGATTTTTGGCATCAGTGTTAATGAGACTTAGACATCCAAATAAACATTATCCTACAACAAGCAAACTCCCTCATGCAAATGGAAATCCCAAATGTCACTGGCCTACCCCCACAGGAAAATGCACTCAACCACATGACAACAACTCAACCAATCAGGAACATGTTGAGGAACATGACAATGGCCCAACATGTTGATTTGACCTCCAAACTTCCTACACCCCATTGTGATCAAGCATCAACAGGATGCAGTGGAACGAGTTTGATTGACAGAAGCCCCGCTGCACAAGCCAGAGTACCCAAAGTTCCAAGGTTCCAGACCCCATAGGACACCCTGAGAGGTCCGCTTGTCCATGCCCAATGGTTCAGAGCATCTTTGAGCACATAAGAGGGACCAACACATTATTAGGCAGGTGGTCATGATGTTATGCCTGACTGATGTATCTTGCTAGTTTTGAATAAAATGGTCCGGATCTGCACCAAAATGTAATGCCTATCTTTCACCCCTCCATTGAATTCCATGAAATTCAGCTTCTTTTGCCTAATCTTGCTGACAGGCAGCCAACCAGGCAAACAAACGGCCTTGTTAGAGGAACAAATGAAACATTTAGAACTGCACAACCACAATGTGAGACATGTGATATTACTACACTACGGCCTGTTCAGTTCCAGTAATAATATTTAAGTAATATTCTCAGTCTGAGCCGACTGAGTCATCAAGCACATAACATTTTAATAATATAGCATGCACTGCAGATTTCTAGCTTTTAAAATGAAACATACCTGCATATATGATAATCTTAGAGTCATGTTCTCATGTCAAAGCCAGTATGACATGAGAACACTGAACCTAACCATAGGTTTCATTGTGTGCTTGGAATTCTATACAGCCATTTCTTGTTCCTTACTATAGTTTCTGTCATAATTGCCTGAATATTCGAGTTGACCGAACCTTATATGTGCCAATCAGCAATGCATTGCTTGGTAACGTATAACTTTTTTCATTACCAAGTGGCATAAGAGATTAAAAAACTGAAATCTGTTACTTTACAGTGCTAATGACTGCCATTTTAAATGACCATATAATGATTTGGATCACTTTTTGCTGAAATGGTTTTGTTGTTTTATGCTTTTTAATTGGCTTTTATTGGGATGGTTTAATTTGCATGCTGGTCATGTTTTGTTGTGTTTAAATGTGGTATATAGGGTTGGAAATGATAGGATGACTAACAGGAAGTTTTGTTTCTGGTTGTAAGTTCTTCTGAATCTTCTGCATCAGAATACACTTATTTGGGTTCTTCCTCAGTCTCCTTTTTTCTTGCCATTTTGTTGTCTTTTCTTATTTCTTCTGGGCTGTAATAGACTCTATTCCAATCTGTGGGTTTATGAGTCTCTCCGGCTTTGTGAGGCCCACAAGGCCTTTCAAATTTGTATTCATGAGGCGTATAATAACCAACACTGATGTCTGTTTTTTTTGGCGTTTTGGAGCAACTAAACTGACTTGATTAATTCCAACAATTCTCTGTTACTTTAACAATTTGGAGTTCAGGAGAGCTTCTGCAGTCTAGCTGTTGGTTGTCAATATCTCTGGAGCTCTCGCTGAGTGCTTGTTAAGCCACAGTGTAGGGGTAAGTTCTCACATCCTGGATGATCTGTCCAAACTTTCCTACTCCACCTGAACTAAGCAGTATTGTGATTGATTGTGACGCAATTAGAACGACGCTCATTGGACACGTGACACATCTCTTAGGTGTAAGCTTAATATTTATAAACAGAAGACAGTGTGGTGGATGAAGAATAGTGTGGAACGGATCAACACCTTGAAAGAGGCCTTGTGAATTCTTCTTATCTGAAACTATGTGGACTGTGAAGGTGATAGTTGCTGTCTGCAAAGCTGCATGGGTTTTGTTTCCAGTTCCTTGGATGGCATTCCTGTGCAAAACTGTATGTGAGACATTGAGTTTCTTCAGTGTGTGCAACATACTTGCATTTGCAGAATGTGATAAAAAAGAAAAAAATACACCAGACAAGGCTTTTCTGATTATCTGCATGCCTAATAAGAAACAGAGTTGGAAACTATGATTGAAAAATGAAACTTTTAATCAACCTCATATTCCATTATGCTTGGTACATGCGTGGGTGCATCAGAGCTATAGTTGCCTTATTTCTGTTATTCCAAGAGTCTTGTTTAAGCATTATAATTTAATATCATATTATTGTGTTATACGTTATACTGGCTGGTCATTTGAATAAGAGAGGCTAGATTTTATTAGTACATCACACCTGGCTGAGTATTTACCATTATCTCACAGTAACAGTAGAAATAGAGAGATTACAAAAAGATGGGGGGGGAAAAACTTGTAATGAAAGAAGTTGCAGCACAGACTGTTGAATTTTATTCACTCTGGAGGTGCAACAGAAATAATTTCCAGTGTCCTCCATTGTGGCTGGTGGTGCACCAAGCTGGAACAAACTGACCTTCTGTGTTTGGATATCATGCTTCAGGGTCACTAGAGTTAGTTATTAGATATTTGTGGGGTAACTTATCATGTACTGGATTTTTATTAACTTTACACTGCAGTATACATACTATATATTCTGTCTACTGCCTTTTTACCTGGTTGTATGATCAGACTTAGGCCTTGATTATACTCCAAGCAGTCATGCACATGGACAACTAAGTAATTTTGCACATAGGTGCCCAGTTGTTGTTCTTATACTATGTTCTAGCCCACTTTGAGTCCACTGGAAGGAATCTATTCCATTCATGCATAATAGGTTGGCATCTACGTGTTCCGCACATGCACACTACTGCCCTTGAAGTGTTGTCACAGTGTGCATGGACACAAATTTTGGGTTGCTACAAATCCATGGAAGGGTCCATGCAGACACCGATGGTCTTGAGGAAACATGAACCCTTGAATACTGGGAGACCCTCAGTGTACACCATTGGCCTTTGTATACAATATTGTATTATAGTAGTGGAGATCGATCTTGGTCTAAAGACTTTATTGTGGATTTGAATATGGTTTCACTAGATCATCTTGGTCCAACAAATTGTACTATAGATACTAAATTGCCTGTACAAAGTATGTATTATTGTGGTTGTATGTGAACATGCTGCTTCAAATGCAACCAAAAACAACTCACACTCCCAGAAAGACAGGAAAAGAAGGTAAGGTTTAGTTACTATAAACCATGAAACCACAAAGAATCCATCTGCAAAACAGCATCTGTGCAACATTTACTGAGACAGCTGTGACCACGTCAAACACATTGGAAGCATAAAATAAGGTAATCTAAGTGGTGTTAGTGATGCAGAATTAGCAAGCTCTTCACCCCTCACCCTAATGGATTCAGCAAATACGAGTTATACATTTGAGTTCCCTGTGTATTTACTGTATGCTTATGACTGTAGTTTTAGTGGTGCATTGAGATGCTTTGCTTTTTATTGTAAGTACATCATGCGGTCTGTGACACTCACTGCACTGGTTGTCGTCTTAACTTGGTCTCAGTCTTGACCCTGTCTTGTTCTCAACCCTTTAGAGTCATGTGTCGGTCTTGCTATAGACTTCTGGTCTTGGTCGTGACTTGGTATCGGTTTATGTGGCCTTAACTGCATTAAATCAGAATATAAATGTATACATCTCAATCATTTCTGTTAGTGTAGCCTGGAAGTCTACAAGTATTTTGACTGGCTAACCTTGTGACATCAACACTTTCCGTACTACAGAGCAACGGAGACACAATTACGAGGCTCTTCATGCAGCCATCGCAGCTTGTTTCCACTCCATTGTTAGGACAATGGGTCAAAGCTGTGCTGCAGATTAACTGTGCAAATAAATAAGAAAAAGGCGAACGAGCCGGAGCTTGGGCTGGAGCAAATCAATAGGGTCAAACGAGGGTGGAGGCCGACGAGAGTGGGAGAGAGTGGAGGGCAATGGCAAGACGGAAGTGGAAAGAGCTGCAGGTAATCAAGTGAGCCATCAGCCGCATGTTAAACCCACAGGAACTGTTTTCCTCGAGGAAATGAATGTTCAGGAGCACAGTGTGGGTTCATCTCCTCTGACTGAAGTCGGTGCTAAGTGTCCCTATTGGCCCTTCGCACAAGACCTGAGGTGGAGAAGGAGAAGAGGCTTGAAAGTTGTGGTGTATTGATTTATCTGCTCTGATTATGCTGCCTGCCCTCTAAGCTCATTTACCTAGTTTAAAGGCAAACAGTAACATCACGTACGTGTAAGGACTTGTCAGTTTTAGTCCCTTTTTCAGCATCTTACTCTGAGTGTTTGTTGGTTCAGTAACAGAACAGCTACTGACTGAGTCGGATAAAGTGCTTTTAGGCCTGTTGTTAGGACTGCCACCAATTTGCTGCTTAATGTAAACGATGTATTTTCTTCCAAAAGAGAAAAATGACAATTTAATTTACATTTCTTTTAATTTGACAAACTGTATATCATTGTATAATAATACAAAATTCATGCAAAGGTTTCTTTGTAAAAGTGCAAAACACTAGGGTTAAACTCCAACATAATAAAAATACATAAAAATGAGGAATT
This sequence comes from Dascyllus trimaculatus, assembly GCA_024666655.1. Lineage (NCBI taxonomy): Eukaryota > Metazoa > Chordata > Actinopteri > Pomacentridae > Dascyllus > Dascyllus trimaculatus. The sequence goes on along the minus strand of CM045463.1, from coordinate 8,750,718 downwards.
ATTTAGGGTAATGGTGCAAAAAATGGTGGAAAAAATCCAAGATTCCATGAAACCCCTTACTAAGAGGAAAAAGTTAATGAAAAAGTTGGACATGGTGGATATTTTACAAGCAAGAAGCTGCTAAAGCAACTCCTTTTCTAAGTAATGTGTAAATGTTCTCAGACTGTTTTAGTAGTGGCTCAGATTCTTTGAAAATATAGCTAAAATTTACACCACGTCATTGTCCTTAACTTCTCTGTATGTTGTGAAGTGATTGGTTTTGCCTATCAAATCAGTATTTTAGCAGTGCAGAGCAGCTGCATGGCAGTGACTGCTGGTTAACATGTGGTTTTAGTAACCACTATTTCATGCTGGGTCCATTGTCTGACAAGAAAAACTGAAAAATCTGTAAACAAGAACAGCTTTATTGGGAATTCAGCTGTATTAAAGTGCAGTATATGTGAGCACAGGGAGCCGGAGAGAAGTAAACTGATATGAAATCTTCAGGTGCACATGCATAGTGCTGCTGTAGTATACCATTGTGATTCTGCACAATGTACAAACCACTTCTTTGTTGTGTGATAATCTGAAGTATTCCCATATTTTTAAAGCCTTTGGTCTTTGGAGACTTTAATGCTTAACTGAGTTGGATTCTGTTGTCTGTAGTTCACAGGTGACAAAAAAGCTTGTGATTATGAGGAAATCAGTGTTAATTATTTTAAATAGAAGTGAAATGCAAATATATTTTCTTGCTAATCTCCAAGTTTCCGTCTTCGTTTCTCTCACCTCTATGTGCCAGGTTGCAGCGTCTAACAAAACAAAACACACTATCGAAAAGGCGGTCGAGCAAGAAGGATGTCGTTTCTGCAAAACCCAGAGCAGCGGCATGAATTCAATTGAAGCGAAATTCTGTTTGCGGCCCAAAAACAATGAGATGGGGTTTATTAAGTAAAAATGGGGAAACAGTGAAAGTGGAAAAGCGCTTGCAATTGCATTAGGACCGGATCTGGGAGAGCTGGTGCAATAATGGCTCAGAAGGCTGGGTCAGATTACAACAGAATGGTAAAGGGTTTAGCGGACAAGGAAGGCCCTGAGAGAGCAAGACACACTGACTGAGAGGCTAAATAACAATTATGAAAGATATTGGATGTGCGGAAAGTGGTGGGAATGGGAAGTAGAGGTAGAAACGAGGTGAGTTAGAAAAGTTGTGGGCATGTTTGGAACAAAGTCATGTAGAAAAACAAAGAGGCGTACAAAACTGCAGTGTCTCAATGAACGTTGCACCTGATTCTTCTTTCTTCCCTCTATGTTTTCTGTTTGCTGCTCCTCTGAGAAATATTTTTCCAAGGCAAAAAAATATAACAAACACTGTGCCCACTACAAAAATGACAACATTTATTGTTAAAACCTTTAAAGCAACCTGCTATGTTTTGCCGACTCAAGTGACCTTGTCTGATTCTGCACATAATGACTGTCTTCTTGTTATACTGCTGCAAAAACACTCTTTTGCAGCTCTACTCCTGACACAAACAAAGAGGTCAGCCGCAGCGTGGACAAAACGTATTTACTCGAAACTCAGTATGTGCAGCATTTATATTTCAAATTTTCCACATCACAATGATTCCACTAGTTTTGGATGCTGTTGTTATTGTTTATTTTTAAGTATTTATGTGGATGTGTGCAAATACAAAAATGACTAAAACCTGCATTCTTTCTAATGGCCAGCAGGGGGCCACTCCTCTGGTTGCAAAAGTATATCCGATTGTATAGAAGTTCATGAGGAAAAGACCCTATAGGTAAATAGACGATAAAGCAGGGCATGTTTTCAGTGTGCTTTAACAAAATAACAGCTACTTACTTACAAGTCACATTTGCAATTTTGGAAGTAGCTCTGAAAAAAGAAGGGGCATAACCTGCTTGTTGTGCAAGTATGAGATACTGTTGCGTAAGAAGTGACATTAAAAGTTCCATCAGACTGAAATATTGCTTCCCTAATGTGGCGTAATGGTTGTTTAAACAGGGTATTGGACATAACACAGAGAAAAATCAATCGGAAAGGTAAACCAACAAACTTTTTCTGTTAAGGAGAGAAAGGCAGGTTGCTTAGACACACTAAAAGGAAGGGGTGTTTTGATGACTTTATTGGTTTGACATTTTGGTTACAACCAACTTCCCTTTGTTGTTTTCATTTGTTGCACTTATGACCACATGCAGCATCACTGATGTGTGGAATTGGGCGTGTTTGGACGCGAGCTTTTGTCGCACACTGCCAAACAGTTACGTCAGCTGTACTTACACGCCTTAAATTACACGTTTGAGTCACTGCATCACAATGGCAAAGTCTGCAGAACAAGATTTTGAGGTGGTGCAGATTGTTAAAAGCCTCTCAGTGCCACCCTTACTCTTACTGCTCTCCAGTGAAATAACTTCTCAACTGCCTCCGGCCATCTAGACTGGCGTGTTGGTGCCATCCAGGTTGGGTGTTGTTGTAAACAGGGTATGAAATCTAGAAGCCAGGGGGGGCTTGGCTTTTCTTAAAAAGATATGACCTCCTTTGAAAACATGCTTTTTGGGGTTTCTGAAGTATTGACAGCATGCTATTTTTCTATGCACTTCTATTATTCTGTGTCTTTATCATCATGGATCGTGCGTAAAATTAGGCTGTTATAATGCTTGATTCGTGCATGAGGGTGATTCATTAGCAGTTGACTTTTATGAAGATGATCACATGCAGACTGTGCAATATCATAAACCTCACCCACTGACAGGTTGATTTCTTTACTAAACGTACACTTGATATGTCTTAAAAAGGATTGTTTGAAAAGTTAATGTACGATTTTACATCTTTTATGAGACGTAAAGGCGGAGTGGTGGAAAGTGGGATTTAACACATCATATTACATCACATAAAGTAGTTGTCTCTGCCTTGGTTCAATGTGTAATAGTAGTGAATCTGAGCAGATATGATTTAGAATTTATTTGCAAATCACAATTTGTCATCATGGTGGATTATTGTTTGTGCGTGTTCCACAAACTCCAGCCTTTCACCTTTTCTAAGTATGCACGTAACTTTTGTGCCTGAGCCAGTTTTGTGCAGTTGAAGAAAAACAAAATCAACTGTGCCCAACATGTTTTTTTAGACAGAAGAATTATGATCCTTAAGAGATTCTGGATGGGATGTTTTAATTATGACTATGAGAAGGATAGATGTTGTGGATCTGCAGTGGACAGCAGCAGCAGCAGATCGGCCAGAGATTCATTTCTCATAGATGGCTGTTGTTTCTTCAAATCGTCGTCTGTTTCTAGTCTCTTCAATGCCTTATAATTAGTAATTCATATACGTATGAGTGTACATTTTTGACCTCTTCAGTCTCACATCTACTGTTAGGATCCTGAAGGTGTAACAAAACTCATAGCTCACTATAAAGACATGTACAAAATTGTTGGTACCCTCCCGTTAAAGGAAGAAAAACCCACCATGGTCCCTGAAATCACTTGAAACTGACCAACCGCTCACAAGGAGTGGACCAAAATACCTGTTGACAGGTGCAGAAGTCTCATTGAGATTGCCTCAAAAGGTTGTGCAAGAAAATATCAAGTTAAGGGTACCATCATTTTCGTTTATTTTTTTAAAAAAATGATTCGCCACAATTCAAAAGCAATGTCTGATTTACATCAGTTAATTTTTTATATATTATTACTTTTGTCAGTTTCAAGTTTTTTCATTTAGGGTTTTTCTTTCTCTAAAGGAAGGGTGCCAACAACGTTGTCCATGTGTGTACTTCACTTTTTGGTTAAACCTGCGTTCAAAAAACCATACTCAGTGCCGTTTTTGTGATTATATAGAAAAAATTGTTTTCAAAGATCTAGTTTCTGTTCAATTTTCCTACAAGTTCATTCACTGCAACCACCCTTTTTAAATTGAACTTCATGAGAAAACCTCATTTTTTCAACGCCAGTCATTGCCAAACAAAACAGAAGAACTAACCTAACCTTCAGTGCTACATCTCTTTTCTTATTCTTATTATTCATATCCCCATATATGAATAGGAATAATCAAAATCTATCAAAATCAGGTGCTTCATAAATGTTGTGTGTGCTGTTTCTGACCGTGAGAAGTGATAAAAGTGAGCTCCTTCACAAGCCAAGATATAGTTTGCACACTCAAGTTACAAGTGCGACTGAGCCACTGATTGCTTCCCCTTTCACTAATGACGCTGGGAGGCATCAGGTGCAACAAACTTGAACTTTCAGGAAGCACTGAAGCACTGATTTTTCACCTCGGCATTCAGCTACATTCCCTTTAACAGCTCCTCTACTAATGGTGTCTTTAGGCCAAATAAAAAAGAAATGAAAAGTTTGGAATGAGATCACAGCTTTCACAGAGGCGGAGGAAATGTGATACATACAGCGAAAGATCCCCCCCGAAAAAAGAAAAAAAAAACTCATGCCAAGGTTAACATATTTCAGAGATATTTATTAAATATTCACGCTATTGACAGGCAGAGAAAGTTAGAGGCAGCTGCTTTGTAATCCAAGGAGACTGCAGTCTCATTAAGCTGTACTGTACAGAGGACCTTGAGAGCAGAAAATGGCTTCAACAATGAGGCGAATCAGCCTCGATGATGCACCGCTGCAGGATAACTCTGGTTTCTCAATCCTATCCGGGTGTCTGGCCTCGCTGTCTGCTCTCTGACCGTCCCTGACAGTGGAAGAAGTGCCGCTCACTCAGTGTCCTTGCCGGGGCGTTACAGACGCTCATCGATACGCGGAAAGATACACTCTCCAACGTCGGGGGATAAAATTGAACTGATTTAATCAAGGCGTTCGATACTCACCTCACCTCCTGCCAAATGACAATGTGATCGAGGACGTTAAACGGCAATAACAGAGTGCCACCGCGCGAAGATGAACTCCCAAGCTGCTGTTTCTTCATATCTTCATCTCTTAGGCGTCACGGAGATGAAGAAAACAACTCTTCTGTGAACCGGAGAAGAAACAACTATTTCCATAGTAGAAACGGGAAAAGAATAATGATCTGCGCTGATTCGGTTCCTTAAAACATCCTCCCAGTTGTTGCTTTGGGAGTTGGTTTGTGTTTTTTTTCCAGACGTGACAGTTGTCCTTCAGGAAAACAATCTTTGTAATTAGACTGTCATTGCAATTAATGACAATGTTAACCATCACAGCGTATGGAGAAACATTCTTTCAAGGTTGAAGGTGTTTGTGCTGCCAGAGATGGAAAGGTTCTCCAAAAATCTCTAAAAAAGACCCACATCACCAGCCTAGTTTCCACCTCACCCACCAGGGGCTTTACGCACCTCCTCGAGGATCTAAACTTATTTTGTTCTCTCAACAACATTGCACCCCCCCCTCCCCTCCCTCCTTTTTCCTATTTCACAACAACTTCCTCTCGAGCAGGATGTTGTTTTGTGGGCGGCGGCTATTATAGGCTGTTTGGTGGCGACCCTCAGGGTTGTGTGGTCCCTCATACTCCCAGCTCTTATCCAAAGTGATTCCGACAGGCACATTAAAATGCAAATTCTTGTCTGTGCACTCCTTGCCATTTTGTCACTTCCTTTCTCCTTGTGTGGCATGTTGAGGGGAGAGGAATTAGAGCGCTGGCCCTGGGGTTGAATATTCAAATGGCCACCTGATTTCCCAACAGAGCGGCACCAGCCAGGTTTCCATTTACATAGTTCCTTTTCCCCATTTACTGCCCATCAAACGCTGACTGACTCAACCAGGAACTATCCACTGGACCATTTATGGAACTTTCAACTCTGACTGTGTGACAAACATTCAAACGGTGCGAACTACCGGCTTCCATCAGCTGTATCGCTCTTCTCGGGGAAAAAAAAAAACAAAAGAGAACCATTCACAAAACTTCAGCAAGCTGAAAGGGCATAAAGAAGTCATTATTAGAACAATGACGTGGAAAATGGCAGCTCATTACCACTGCTGGTTCTAAATGCTTGTTGGTAGAGGTCAATGCTTTCATGTAGCACTGGAGGGGTTAGCGGGGTTTGACTGGCCAATTAGATATAATTAGTATATAATGCTAAATATGAGCACAATAGGATAATAACTAATGCGGCTCATAATGAACTGGAGCTGGCTGTTGCCCCTTTTTGCTGGCAAGAGAAAGATGCCTCAAGTAGGTGCTGACAACTTTTCTCTCCTTGAAAGTACAGAACGAAATACTTAGTTCGTGTCAAGTAGACTTCTTATTTGCAACAAAAAGCTGTAGAAGTAAAAGCACTTAGGAAAAGTGGTCTAGTATAACTAAAGGAGGTCGGATGGAAAGTAAACTTATTTACAGCACATATGGCAATTTTCTCAACTGGAGTAAATCCTTTTAAAATCCTGCTATTTGCTCGTAAACAAAACCTGAAGCAGAAGCATTTTACAGTCACTGCAGCAATGTTGAATTGGGCTATGGCTAAAAGCAGATAACTAACAACTTTGGATGGATGGATGGATGGATGGATGGATGGATGGATGATGGATGGATGGATGAATGGATAGAAGATGTATCCAGTACCTCACACATGTTACATTCAAGGAAGATAATGACACCAATGTACGAAAGATAGTATAATAAACATGCAAATTATGCTGGTTGAAGAACTAAGGTGCCAAAATTGCTGATATTTACAATGAATGTGCTAAACTGTTGCCATTTACACTAAAAAAGAGTCTTAAAAAGTCTATGTTTTATTGCACAGTTGACTTGAATACAGTACCTGAAGGCCTCAGAGCTGCTAACTGACTTTGTGTAGACATGGTTAGACACCATGACAACTCTGTTAAGCACTCAGGCCTAAAAATGTATTGTGTTGTGTGTCAAAGGGATCAGTTTGTAATCTGTAGTATCATGTAGAGAATTCAAGTCGAAGTGAAGATGGAGCTATTATGAAATTAAGCTGTAGTCTTTGTTCGTTTAACTGCAGCACCATGGAAGATGTAGTTGTACGAAGTTTAAGCCCAGGCCAGTGACATACGCAGATAAGAAGTGTACAAAAATAATGTCTCCACAGTAAGCCCGTCTTCATTAAACCTGTCTCTGTCAATGACTGCCCTCTTCTCCAGCATGCCTGAGCTGAATGGCTAATTACCTGGATAAGGTGCACGGGGAGCAGTCGACCACAGCAGCCACCTGTCGGCTGGAGCGCCTCCAAATGACAAACGCCCGCGGGGCTGTGCTGCCCAGGTTGAGTCTGTGTTTTCCACTCTGTCGCCTTGCACTGCACCTCAGCATGGCAGCATCAACCTGGGGAGCAACTGTTGTCTTTACTAATTTACCCAAAATAGCTGCCTGCCTCAGGCTCTTCCATGCTGCCAGTGCTGGTGAAGAGCATCTGTTTTGAACTGCAGGGGCAAGCGTAATCACACTGCGTGGTGGCTCCAGGCTCCCAGCTAATAATAATGCACGTCTGGCTGTTACTGACACACAACGCTTCCTGAAAGACTCCCCAGCACGCACAGCCAATCAAGGAGAATGCACAAAATATGTGTTCTCTGCTGCCCTTAACCTCTGACCCCTCACTTTATACTGTTAAAGGGGTATTGATGGTTGTCGATAAAAAAAACGACTTGACGATGTGGTTACGATATTGATTGACCAGAGGTCAGGAAATGTGAAACATTTTAAAGCTGCAAATTAAACTTTAGCTGGAATGAAACTGCTCTAAACGAGAAAAGGGCTCTTTAAAGTTTGTGTTGTCGAGTATATGCGTGAATAAGTGTTTTAGCCTGTGTGCCAGTGTGTTTCCTGTCAAGCAGAGGAAACTTTACAAAGGTTGAGGAGAGCATCTGAGACATTGAACTGGGAGTAAATAAAAACTTCTGGACCAACTGTTTGGGTTGATGTGTGACTCGCTGGCAAACCAAAGAAAATCAATACCATTCCTCAGCTTGTGTGTGATGTTCTCTTGCCTATTGCTATAGCCGGCCAGCATGACTCAAAATAATTAGCATCCACAGAAAAGAATGTTTCTTTTAGTTTTCAGCTGCTTTCCTGATCCCCCTCACTTCTAAAGCATGACTATAGACTTGTCCAAGGATATTCTGACTGAAATCCTTACAGGTCCGGCTCAATAGCCTTCCGCAGGCTTAGTGATGGATGTTTTCAGAATATTTGGTCAAGTGTCACGGCTACAGTCAGGCTGGAGAATAGTTCATCCTCCACTTAAATAAGTTGATGGATACACACATGGCATTTTACTGAAAAGAAAAGGTAATTTGTGGAGGATATTGCACTAAAATGTGTTTTGGGCAGCCAACAGGGGGAAAAAAGTGAGTTTTAAATCCGTCTCTTGAAGGTACTATGATGTTACCAGAGTATAGTTTTATTGTTTCGTAATAAAACCTAATTGTATAATGCGAGCCTGCTCTCAGATGAAACGTAACAGCACTGAAACAAAATTACCCCGCCATTATGTCCAGAGCGTGCACGGATCATTTCAGTCTGGATGGGATGAGGGGAGGAAAACATCAGCACTTCAGAGAGACACTTCGGGGAGCCTCCGTGAGTGTTTAAGTGTAAACATGTGCACGAACTGTCAATTGGACTCTGACAGCCGGAGCCTCGGAGACCTTCACCCAACTGCTGGAAACGCACACAGATACAGTCCAGTACAAGTCCAGCTGAGAGTCCGTTTGTAAAGTGACAGTGGAGGGATTTTTGGAAGCAGGTTGATGGCGGAGGGGAGTGCTGCTTAATGTGGCATCTGTCGCACAACAGTGTGTTCCAGCTGGAACAGAGGGCTCCCGGCCACTGGGGCTTTGTGTAAAATATACTGTGGAGGTCACTTTCCACAGCTCCACTGAACTGGGCCCCGATCCAGACTTCTGCAAGAGCTGGCTGCCTCTGGTGTGCCTGCAAATAACACCCTAAAAGAAAAAGAGAAATACGAGTGACAAATACACTGATCAGCCACAACATTAAGACCACTGACAGGTGAAGTGAATAACATTGATCATATTGGTACTATGTGGTGTTCTGATGGAAAACCTTGGATTTTAACATCCATGTTGATGAGACTTAGACACCCAGATAAACATTGTCCCACAACAAGCACACTCCCTCATTCAAATGGAAATCCCAAATGTCACTGGCCTACCCCTGCAGGAAAATGCACCCCACCACATGGAAAAAAACATCAAACAATCAGGAACATATTGAGGAACATGACAATGGTCCAACATGTTGATTTGACCTCCAAACTTCCTTCACCCCAATATGATCAAGCATCAACAAGATGATGTGAAACAAGTTTGATTGACAGAGGCCCCACTGCACAAGCCAGAGTGCATAAAGGATCCAGTTCCAACGCCCTGGTGCCAGAACCCATAGGACACCCTGAGAGGTCCTCTTGTCCATGCCCAGTGGTTCAGAGCATTTTTGAGTGCATAAGGGGGACCAACACATTATTAGGCAGGTGGTCATAATGTTATGCCTGATCGGTGTAGATGCTCACGAAGACTTAAAAATGCACTGAAATTAGTTGGACTGCATGCATTTTAAGACGTGTTCAGATGTGACACAGCATAGTGGAGAAATTACAGCTATATTAACCCCATAATTGATTCCCTTTAGCTAAATCTTAATTAGTTGCTGGGCGTTTTCTTTGATCCTGTCACATTGGCTCAGTTTTCACAGCAATATTAGTCCTGCACCTCTATGGCAGCAGCACAGCCGTAGTTTTGTCAGCATTTTATTGACATTCCAACAGTTTGATAGTCATCGTCACAGAGACAAGGCACCTAACAGATCAGAACCACATCTCCTTCAAAGAATTAATTGCTGAAAAATCACTTCCTTCCTATCTTGAGAGATGTCCAGTTCCTTGCATCTCGTTTTTCTCCAGCGCTGATTTTTATCGCTCTAACACAGTTTTTACTTCCTCTGTGTTCTGGAAGAATACGGACAACTCTTGATCTCTCATGTTCAATACAACTTCATTTGCTTGTTATTACTTCCATGCTTCTGACCGCAGTTGAGTCCAAAATGTGTGAAAAGCTTGATATGTGGCTGCTAATGGGATATCTAATTTTCCAATGTTAACGCATCAGTTAAAGAGAATAATTGCCACGGCTGTCTCCCTTCTCTGGTCATTGATTTGATCAGCCAAGTAATCAAGCGCTGCGTTCGTACTCGGATGTGTACGTCTTTGTGTGCAGTTTAAGTTGATTATTTATGGCCACTCATATCACAGCTGCTGGGCTATTTTTTTCTAATCATGTCATAAAATCCTTGGGTGGAAATGAACTCTTTCAGAAAAGAGGGAAAAAAGACACTGTGCACTGAATCCGTGTAATCTCAGCTTTATTATAGAACTATTTATGCACCAAAGTTCAGTGGGTTTTTCAGTCCATACATCCAGTCATCTTTTTTGCTCAACCACTTATTCTGATTACCACTACGTGTATATAATCAGACAAAATCACAAACCAATTTCTGATTTGGATAAACAGCAGTAATGATCCATAGAAATAAAAAAAAAACCTGTATATAAATATTATCTAGTCCCATTTTGTACATGTTGTTCAGTCATATTGAATGATCTTCCTTATCCAATTGAAGCCTGTCCAAACAAGTGCCAAAACTGCAGTTCCTCGAATGGCCACTTGAGGCTGGCTCTAAAGTGAGTCAATCCCCATAGACTCCCATGTTAAAATGTCCAACTTTACATGTGAAATAAACATTTTTACAGCCTGGTGCAAGAAACAGTTTTCATCTCTATAGTTAATTTCCTCATTCAGTAGGCCTGTCCGGGGTGTGAATTTATATATAACTGACCCATTTACATTGTATTAAGGCTTAAAGTTATGCACGACTTCAGTGTTGTTCAGTTGTCAGGGAATTGTAACTGTTCAGTTCTAAATTCTTATTATGACAACTTTAAGACTATCCCATCTGTACCAAGAGTTCATTGGACTTTGAAGGAATAAGCAATGGAGGGTTTGTTATATTAGCTTATATCGTAAATCTATACGCTGATGATGGTGATGTTTAACCCTTAGGTGTCAAACTTTAAAAAGTCCTTAAAGGCAAAAGTGTCCTCATCAAAAACAATGCCAAAAAGTATATACTAATATCATTTTTCACTTTCAATTACGTATCTCTTTTAATCTACATTGGTCCTAAACATATGTACCAAGCATTCATTATTTTCAGGATTTCAACCCTTTAAAAGCCAGTTAGTTCACATTATGTCACTGTTTTTTTAAATGAAATGAACAAATTATTTTCCGTATAGTAAGAGCTAAGTGGATTTTTTTTTTTTTTTAATATCACAGGCCGGGATGTGTCAATGATTAACACCAACAACGATTTCAATGCATTATTATTTTTTTATGTAGTATCTGATTTTTTAAAAATAAAAACTCATATTTGGGGTCTAAAAGTCAGAAACGGCCTCATTAAAAAAACTGCCATAAAAGTGTTATATAATAATATTCTTTTTCACTTTTGGTAACTCATTTATTTTAACCAATTTCATTTCTGATAATAACAACCATCTATTCACTAGTTTTGGGGATTTTAACCCTTTAAATGCCAATTTGTTTACATGAAGCCATTGCTATATGTTTTTCAAATGAAAACACACACAAAAAATAATTATTATACATAAAATACTTTCTAAATAAAATTATATATTTTTTGATAACCACAGTCTGGGGTATTTCAATGATTGGCACCAACACTGATTCAGATGCATTGTTTTTTAAAGTACATTTTTAGATTTTTCACAGGAGAAGATTGCTATTCAATGAGGACATTGAGAGGGCAGAAAAAGGGTGCATGTTGTCCTCTCTGAGTTTAACCAATTAGTGTCAAACCCCACATAGCGCTTTTCCAGGAATTTTTAGAAGTACCTACCTGAAGTAGGTTTCTGGAATGGAAAATGACCGAACGTTCTCTGCAGAGAGAGAGTGTTTTTTCATCGCCATAGAGCAAAACATTCATTACTGAACTTCAGTCAGAGAACATGGATGAGACATCCTTGAGGTACTTTCAAAGACCAGTTGAAACAGAAAAGCTCCATCTGCTGAGGAACATTGTTGTTATGTAGCGACATACGGTTCCTACTTTCACTGTTAGTTTCCCGGTAGCGTCAGAGTCCCGTTACTTTAATCATGAGCAACATAAATAGCTCCCTGAGTTGTTGGTAACAATACAAATCTGGAGGATGTAAAACTCTTTCTTGCAAATGCTGGAAAGCTTTTAGTGCGCCGTGACATTTGATATAACGGCCTATGATGTTCCACTTATTTCGGGTGTCGTTATTTTTAGCCTCTACAGTTACATAATGCCATTATTGCCATACCACAAGGCTCACAATAGCGAGTAACAAATGATGCCTCCGAAGAAGCAATAAACTGGGTTGTGGTTCGAACTATTCCCTCGGTGATGTCGGCCTGTCAACAGGCTGTGGAAACGGAGAACTTCACAAACTCCTTCTAGCTTTTTCAGCGTAAAGTGCCCCTCATATTGTGCATCAAAGACACTCTCTCTTGCACCCAGTACAACAAAACAACCCATGTGTTTCAGTTTAAATTATGTTATCCCCATTTGCTTTCAGTTAGCAGGAAAATCATTAAATAGCTAAAACATTTCGTACCGAGCACAAGCAAATGTTTTCTTTTTGTTTTTTGTAAAATAAATGGACGTATTAATTATGAGCATCACAGGCAAACAGTTGTAAAAGAAGCAAAAACACCAGTTTTAGCTCCTTTTTTGAGCTTCTGAATCGGAATTTAATCAGATTTAAATCTCAAGTGAAATTCATCTTCAATTCAGACGGCGTCGGACACACATGCTCCTAAAAGGGGGAATCACTCTGATTATACGCCGCAATTTCTAGCCGGAACAGTCGGCCTTTATATCAACAGAACAAGCGATCTTAGCGGAGGGGAGTTTGTGTAATCGCCATGTTTGCTTTTTTTAATTTGCACAGTATTTATAGGACAGAGGTTTGCTTTAAGATGCATCCTGTATGTTTTCCGAAGACCCTAAATTCTGTGGCTCGGAAAGAGTTTGTTGACTTACTTCAGAGCACGCCGAGTGAATACAGAAAGCAGCTGGATGTGGTTGAGTTTATTGAGGTTGTTTACATTGTTTTATGTATTCTGGTCTGTGTGGAAATTTGACTTTGATATATAACCACGAACAGTGGATTCAAAAGGCATAAGAAAAGTGATATGTTGCTTTGTTTTTCTAAATTTTAGCCTGTCTCTGCACATTAGATCAAAAATAAACGTATAAATATGCCTAACTGTGACAATATTGGATGTTAATTTATAATTAAATGTTTTTTTATGTTGTAAAATGTTACATTTGACGCACAGTCACTGAGAAAACGTCTTTTCAGTGCTGCCAGGCAGTTTTTTTTCCAACCACTGGCTTTCAGAAAAAGCCACAATCTTCTGTCATCATCAACAGCCATCTATTTTCAAGAACAAAGACAGAGATTGAAAACAAGTAAAGAGGTGATTTTTTTTCCTATTTCCTTCCTGTATAAAATGCCTACAGTGTACCGCCACAGCCCAAGATATTCTCCGGGGACTTCGTGGCTCTTTTTTTGTCCTATTCGGCGGAAGACTGAGTAGAAAGCATTTCTTCTTCTTCTTGAATTAGCCTCGGAAGCCCCATTGTATGGCCCGTTCTAATGGCAGTGAATTATGCTGACAAAGTAAGTGCTGTAAAAAGCTGTCTAAAATACAGGACTTGAACTTCTTACAAAAAAAAAAAAAAAAAAAAATTCAGGAAAACAGGTGAGCGTATATTGAACATCCCATCCCCTTGGGTTCGGAGCAAAGCTGAGTGTTAGGGTCGGTCTTGGCTGTGAAAATGCAGCGAAAGCAGCCTCGGCTAATCCTGCAGAGAGCCATTGTGACGCTAATGATACACCAGGTGTATTTCTTCTGTCTGGTCCCACTGACCCTCCCTCACTCTGATCAGGCTTTTATGGAAGCTGAGGATTACATCAGCTTTGTTTGTTTGCTGGAAGGGGAGAACGCAAGGCTCAAAGACCTTGCTGTTGAGCAGCAGACAAGGGCATCTTTAGGAGCTATCTGCCAAACAGAAAAACCATCTACTCTCCCCTCCGTATAGAATATAGATTTTTCATCACCTGTCCACTTTGTTGGTGTGTACATCCTAAAGCAACGCACTGCATTAAAGTTTACATTATTCAAGGACGTCTGGCACAGTGGTCAGTGTCGGCTGTGTTGTATCATTCTTCCATGTGCTATGTTTTCTCCTCAGGCGGATCCAGAAAGTCCTGGAAGCTCCATTATCATTCTTACATGTATTTTTTTTTAGGGATGTGTGCTTTCTTAACTGATTTGAAATAAAGAAAAGCTGCAATAAAGGTTATCTCATGCATCTCATGATACTAAGCAAAGTAAGGGCTTCAAAATAAAAGACGTGTTTTTTTAAAAAACAGAGCAACACAATAATCATAAGAGGAAAAGGTTGCCTCGATAAAACTAAGAGTGCTTTTACATAAGACTGCAGCAGTGATCAAATATTAATCTCAATCATGATTTTGGCTTCCCGCAATTCAATGAGCATGATTGACTACCGACTGGCGTTTAAAATGCGTGCTCTGCTCCAGACGTACAGCTGCAGCACTCGTATTCCTGTAGTGGCACCTTGTGCAAACAAATTCCTGGATGTTGCAGCTGCAGTACAGAGTGGAAGAGTATATATAACAGAGGGCAGACAGGCAAGGAGAAAATCAAATGTCTGGAGCAGAAATTGAAGAGCTATAGTCCCCTGAAACTTATCATCGTCTATCGTTTGGTAGTATTTTGGATTTAGGGCTGTTAAGCAAGGTCAAATCATATGCAAATGATAGTGAGACTTGTGTCTGTGCTGCAAAGCAGTGCAATTAACGGCACCACAAATTGCAGTATTTTGAATGCATGAAGGCCAAGAAGATCACTAATGTTACCACGCTGAATCCTTGTCCTTGCCCAGAGTCACCTCAGATATTCCACAACAGTGTCTTATTGTGATGCAAAGATCCGTACATTAGCAGGAGTGTAGCACAGCATGGAAGTTAAAGCAGCTCTCTATTTAAAAGTGCAGTATTGCCCTTAAAATTAATGACTGATAAATGATCATGATCTCAATAGCAGTGAAAATAATCGTGATGAGCATTTCAGCCGTGGTTGTGCAGCCCTACCTTCATATGAAAGTATATTTTAAGAAGTGATTTTGACCTTCTCAACCGCAAGCAGTTTCTAGCTGTTTTCTTACCTCCTGTCACATTTTTACTCATTCTGGGCCTCGCTTTTCGCTGCAATATAAAGTCCTGCACTTCTATGGAAATGGCACAGTTAGAGCTAGAGGTGGAGAGAGCTCAAAAATATCTTTTGTGCAGTATGAAACAGTTATAATGCAACAAAACATAAAAAAGAGAAATTGAAAGTTGAATTTCTATCTGAAAGACCTGGAGCAAACACACCTGGGCGTTACCAATACTGGAGAAAATAGTAACTCTGCATACTATAGATGTTTTACTACTTACATTTTTAATTTGCTTCCATACTTGTTGCATATTAATGTAAACACAGCCTGCAGTTCAGCCCAGTTCCACTGCAAAGTCCCTGATTTTTTGTGATGTAACTGTTGGTCACAGCGAAGTCACCAATAGTTTCATGGTTGCACTAAGGAGCACAGATTTTTTTTTTGTTTTTTCCAGAATGTGGTTTGTGAAGAAAATGCTCTATTTATTAAGTGTAGAATAAAAAGATTATATTGAAATATCACATTGTTAAACTCAAGGACCTGTTTCAACAGTTAAAAATCCAATGATTCCTTCTGCTTTTACAGAAGGTTTCTGGCTTTGACAAATGGTGTAACTTTGGTGGTTATTTAAAGACAGCATGGCTTTCAAACTCACTGGGTTAAAGAGCTTTTTTGACATTAATATTTAACCTTCGTAGTTAAATAATTTCAGGTAGAGTCTTGCACCCCTCTTTGTCTAACAAAGCCATATCTGTCCGGTACTTGCTAAGCTTGCTATTTGAATTTGCCCAACAGTTAACTCTTAATCAAATAAAAACTTCTCATGACTAAATAAAGTGGAAATTATGCAGATTTGCTTTGCCGAAAGTTGAAGGACAAGACTGATATATTGTCCTGAAATCCATCTAGGAGTTAGACATGTTTATGCTAAGCTATCTTAGCTTAACATAAACAGGATGCTGTAACTGAGCGAGAAAGCAAATAGCGCATTTCCCATATTTCCAGATTGCAGATCAAGACATAAGCTCCCCCGGTGTTTTCAGTGGATTATGTTCACTTGTGTTTTCATCTGCTCAGACCAACTGCTCACCAGAGATGCACAATCAGACCTCTGTGAGGTTTTTACGCGCTTTGTGGATAATTGGTGCAAAATATGTAACAGGAATGGGAGGTAGTGGACTTTCAAATGGAGATGTACGTGGCTTGAGTGTTGCTTTGTTCGCCTTTATTTATTTTTTTTTTCATTTCTGCTTTGGTAATTTACGGGTACAAGAACAAGAAAAAAAAAAAAAACTTTTCAAATATTACTGCCAATTGTTTCCAATGTTATTAACCTAAAGCACTCCTGCATTTCAACTAGAGGCCCCAAGTGTTCCTTTGCCTTGGGGCTGCAATCAGGTCCAACACGAGGTGAGTGGCTTCCATCCACAATTTCTCTAAGTGTGTATCACAGGCATGTTTGAAATGCATCAGAGCCTCCCATCCATCTGAGTTTTAAGATGTCTCCATGGCGATGATTGACGACAGTAAAAGGCTGCGCTGGAGAGAGGCCCCGGGTGAACAGATGAGATCACAAATCTCATCTCTTTCTCTGTCTCATCCTCGTCCCCCCGTCCCAGTCTCTCCCTCTCATCTCCGCCTCTTTCTACAACGTACACAAACACGAGTGCAGCAGACACACACCGACACACAAACAGTGCGTAGCCAAACATTTTTATCACTTTTCCCCCCTTTCATCTTCATGGTGTCAGTGAAAGGGGCAGAGAAAAAAAAGTTCAAGGTAAAAGAAAAGAGAGAGAGAGAAAAAAAAGGCCCCAGAGTCTGAGCGAGTCTTCAAGGTTTCTTGGAAGATATGAATTGTTACTCTGTAGGATGAATTACTGGACATCTCTAAATGGGTGGGCCTTTGTTTTACTTTGTTTTTACTCTGCCACGGTCGGACGAACCATAAAAAGACCTTTTACATCATGTAATCTGTATTCTTTCTGCCGAGAGCCGGACTGAGTCAATAAGTGCTGAGTGATTTGGTATTTCTCAACTGTGAAAACAGATGTTAATGCAGGCTTTCACGGGAAGGTGAACTATGAAACAGCCCAATAAAAGATGGCTCGGTTGTTGTGTAAATGCGGAGAGACATGCACATCAGGAGACAGAGGAATAGCCACAGGCTGGATTGAAGTTCTCTCTCGCTGTCAACTTCAAGGGAAATATCTGCGATTTCACATTTTTGAAACATTTCAGACTCTTGGCACCAAACCATGGCCAGAAGCTATGAAGAACCTTGATTCTACTATCATGTCCCTCTGTCATGTCGTTTCATTAGTGTAATGACCCATCGATTTAGCATTTATGCAACAAATTGTATTGAGGCTGGCTGTGGGCCAAGTCAATCACAGGCTGGGCCGGCTGTGCAACTTGGCAAAAGACGATGATTAAACTGACTTGGAAGAGCTTGGGGCGCTTCTGTTTCCCCCGACCTGACAAACAGGATGCAGCCCACTAGCGGTTCACCAGACTGGTTGTTCTAAATCCTTTACCATGTCTCCCTCGTGGGTGGGAGGAGACAGGTCTGCGCGTTTCACCCATGTTTGGCACGTTTAGCCCTGTGAGATATGTAGCGGAGACGCGGCTCCGAGCAGGAACGACAGATGGACTTGGTGTGTTCACAATGAATCACTATCCAACAGGAACAGCTTGAAATCCTGATCAGCCTCAAAGTGGCTTTACTCTTGGTGAAGTAGATTTGGTTCTCCTTCAACACTGTCCACACTCACCCACAGAGGGTCACCTGTGGACAACAATATGCCCTCAGAAAACTGCCTTTCCTTCGCCCACTTCCTTCCCTCTCACTCTCTGTATTTACAGCTTGGTTTCCTTTTGCCAGTATTCTATTTCTATCTAACAAATTGGCAAGTGTAACTGATTTGCATATGATTGATCTGCCTTACAGTGTTTGCCCTTCAAACCCTTGCTGTTGGGTATTTGACCTGCAGCAATTTGAGATATGGGGTAAAACTATGCAATATTGGACAAAACAGCTTCACTGAGTGTCCGAGTCACACTCCCTTGCTTTGATATCTATGACTTGCATCAAACCCGGAGGGAGCTGGGAGTGGATTTGCAGCTTCGTAGCAAAGGAGCCAGCTTGGATGATTAGGGCATCTGATTATGATGCCTCCTTGGCGCCTTCCATTCGAGGTTTTCCGGGGAGGAGACACCATAGAAGTCCCAGAATTCAATGGAGGGATTACATATCTCATCTGGCCTGGGTACACCTTGGGATTCCCCGGTAAGAGATAGAAAATGCAATGTAAAAGGGGCATCTAGAATACCCTGCTTAACCCTTTTGGCACAGTGATCCTGGATATGTGAAGAAGATAGATGGATGGAGATACAGGACTGGATTTGCTGTTTCCCAGGGGATGAATGAAAGTGCTCAGACCAATTTCAGTGGACAACCTCGCCATATTAGCATAACCTGCCAGCTTATGGTGTAAAACATGTATTGCCTCCCAGTAACAAAATCTTATTCACATGTTGTATTGGCCTACCGTGTGAGCTAACCACTGCTAGAATCTCTTGAGTTTTATTTAGAGTTGAAGGGTGTGTGACCTTTGCAGATTAAAGTGGAGTTTTTGGAAGGCATCTGTGATTAAGCTGAAACAAAAGAACTCAATGTGGGAAGAAATGCAGCTTTTGCTTAGTAATTAGTTATCTGACTCCCTAGATGGAGACTGTGAGTATAAGTCCACCACTGGCCACGCATTTCATGTGGCTTTCTTTCCCCTTCTGCTATCTACATGTTATCATTTTCAAAATTCCCTTCACTATGGGAAAAACAGAAACAAAATTCAAGCAGAAAACCTGTCACACCGAAACTTTGAAGTTTTTTGCTGAGGATTTGGATTATACTTTGTAAAATAGCCATTTTAACGACAGTGCTCACCTCCCTGCATGCTAATGTTCCACCAAAACAAATCATTATTTTGTGGGGACAATGCAGCTGCATCCTTCACTTAGCTTCAGCCAGGACGATGGTGATTGAATTTAAAGAAATACAAACAAGCTCGAGCATTTTTTCCCCTCTATAGCAGAATGATAATGAGGTGCAGCCAGACCATTCTGTGCTGCAGGATGGTCTTGCTATGGAAGATTAAGTTTTTAGTGCAGTGATGTACTTTTTTCCAGTGGGTAGTAAATCAAGAGCAATATGTACTGGGGTTTATTAGTAGAATACCAAAATTGATAGAATGTTTGTTAGTTTCACTTAAATTTAGAGATGACCCATGCAGACAGAGATTGGGGCTGGTTACATGAACTTTAAGTGATCAGTATTGGTACATAACTATGCCTAACACCTTGTTTACATTTGCTTTCACTCAGAAACTTGAAAAAATTCACAGCAATAGACATTAGAGGCTCTACTGGGATGTAGGAATGCTGTTTTATCCAAACCCATCTTAATTTATGACTTGCTTTCCTGGTCGGAGGTCATTAAGTGTCACATAAGAGTTTGTCATGGTGCCCCATTTACTTGGTAAATGTAACCATTTACTTGTAACCCAAGTAAATGGTGCCCCATTTACTTGGGTTTCATGCTTGCTTGTGTTGGCAAGCATGATGCTCTCTGCTTGCCAACACACACATCTGCCTTTCTGCTCCAATTGCAACAGTTCTAAATAGTTAAAGGCTCCACCTGGTGTTGCAACCAGATACTGCAGCTAATCTAGAATGACTCAAGTGTGTATTATCTAGCAAGGAGATACAAAACGTTAAATGACTCAGATCTGATCGGCAGCCAAAAATACTTGATCGAGACTGACCCACTTTAATGCATCACATGGAATGAGTACTCATGATGAAAATGCACAGTCGGAATAACTAATCTTAAACCTTAACAAAGGAACCGTTGTCTTCCATCACTCTCTATGTGAGTGTTTGGGCCGCCTGAGACTCTCATTACTTACATTTTTCAGCTATTTGCCAAGGCCTAGTAGTCAGTAGTGATTATATTAATTATGTACCTTGTGTAAAATTACAAGTGAAGTTAGCAATATTGTTTTTTTTTTCTATTTATAAAGCGTGATGTCTTATTCAACCCTGCAAAATTGCACATAATGCAGGATAATGAAGATATTAATGGCTATATAAGATATAATCCATTCAACATCTTGGCTCTTTGAGAAACATTTGACCTTTCCATTGACACGCTGTCTGTCACTACATCAGATAACAATGGCAGGTGACCACGGACATGGCTGTTGTAGCAGGGCTGCAACAACAAGACTCCTCAAAGATTACCGTTTGTCCCCATTCATCTCACACACTGCTCCCACTTTAACATATTGGCATTTCTGAGGTGCTTGGCGGTAATTGTCAGCCACATGGCGGCTCCTCGTTTGTTTCACTGACATTTTGCCTTTGGTTGATTGTGTATTTAACAGGGAAAGGAAAGCAAAATTAATTGGAGAGAGGCCCTAATCTGTCTGCTTGAAATGTCACCCCTGTATTGTGATGCCTGCACTGACATGGTGGCACGCAGTGGCGGCAAGAGAAGGGGAGAGAATTAGAGAAATATAGTGGAAAAGGGGAACAGGAAAGGAAATAATGAAACGCAAACAAAAAGACAAAAGAGGAAGGTAGACAGCCTATATATCATTCACAGAAATCAATGCTGCTCAAAGACTCTATGCTTTTAACCTCAGTCTTACCTTACACCAATTGCAAATGACCAAATATCTATGTTGTGGGCGATCAGTTGGGTCTCTGAGCAGGAGTTCAGTGCTGCAACGGAGGATTTCCTGGGTGTTTTGTAATACTGTTTGTCTGAGGCCATGTGCAAGTTTGCATGTGAGACATTACTGGGAAAATACAAGCTGATCTCAGTGTGATTATCCGGGGTTGTGGAGTTCCTAGTCAGTCTATATCCACCGAGCCTTTTTTGAAATGTCACCGCTGCAAGGGTGAGTCCCTGAAGAGCGTAGACGGTGACCGAGACAGACCTAGAAAGCTACCTGCTAATGTCACACTCATACATTTGCGCACTCATTTTCCAGCCGGTTGATCTGTGCCAGTGTTATGCAATCTTGTCCGGTTCAACTGGAAGGGAGAAGGCAGAGCTGAACCACAAACAACATGTTCAAGTGGGGACTGCAAATGTTGCACATAAAGTAAACTGCACTCTGGTTGTGCACTTACTAACACTACAACGTTAGCTGCTTCAAAAGAAAATTCAAAGACTTAACAGAAAACTCTGGCCTGAACTGCAGGTTAATTCTAATAACTGTGGTCATTATGATCAATGAGATTTGGGAAGTACAACTCTGGTAGAAATAGATAAATAGATAAATGAAAATGACTATTTAGAGCAAACAGTCTGAGCCTTCTTAACCCTCTTAACCATCAAACCCACAGGTTTAAAAGATGTATTGTCTTTTAGAAATTGCCAAATTTTCACAATTCATCAGAGCCAAAAACTGGAAAAACAGAAAGACGCAATAGAGTTTCAACTTTCTCATGGGCTTTGAACTGCTACTGTGACATGCAGCTATTTCAGCTGGGAAACAAACAAATCTAACTTAAAGTCTAGATATTTCATCAAAATCGCTTTATTCTACATGTTTCATTTTTAAAAATTGCCAAAAGAGAAACCATTAACTCAAACTAAATTCTGTAAAGATCTTATTTTTTGCTCTTCCCTACATCATTGTGAAGTCATCAATAACTCAGCCTCAATCAACATCACATTACAAAAATCCAAGCTCTTTTCAGCAGAACTAGGATGAACTGCAGGCTGTGCTTAAATGGAGCAGATAAGAAACAAGTACGGAAACAAATTTTTAAAAAGCACAGTATCTATAGCATGTAGAGTCACCTTGTTGTTCTTTTTGCAGTACTGACAACACTTATGGGCATTTGAAAAAAAATGCTGTACATGTTAATTCCAAATTTTTATATATAATCTTCAATACATACTCAACAAAATGCAACTTTTGTTTGTTTTTTTCTGTACGTTAAGGCATTATAACAGTGTTATATAGACATTTTTGAGTTCTCTCCATTTGAAGTCATGGTTCTGCTGTTTCCATAGAGGTACAAGACTTTATATTATAGCGACAAAGTCTGCACAATGAGTAAAGATGAGACAGAAGCAAAAAAAAAAAGAAGTCCAAAAAGCACTTTAAGGTCAAAGGGTTAAGCTGACCTATTTAAAATAAGTCTTGCATTAATGCTTTTAAATGCCTATATCTGACTGAAAATGAAAGCTAGCCCCTTGTAATAGAATTGTGTTTCTAAATGCATGCAGGATCTACACATGTGGCAGCCAGCCAACTAATCCACAGTGAACATGCTGGTTTGTTTACATGTATGAGGCTGAGGACTGATGTCCGCTCAGCATGTGGGCTTGCTGAGGATGGTGGACCGCAGTAAGCCTCCATTCAAATGATGTCTTGTTAATGGTGGTTGTGAACGGTCGTCAGTTGTGCTTTTAACATGCTTTGGTTCCTAAGCCGAGATATCTAAGATCGTAAATCACAGTCTGAATTTGAATCAATAAAATCTATTAATTTTGCATAACCTATTGCTGTCTCTGTAGACCGCCCATTCCTCACCTGTCAACTCCTCACCAGTGGAAGTGATATTCTCACCATCTGACCTAGAAACAGTACCTGTCTACCAGCTGCTCCTTGTTAACCTGAGCTTATATGACTCTCGATACTTCGCCTTTGCATTTGGGTCATTTCATCTCACATCATCAGAAGCCTTCAGGTCCACCATCTCTGATTTGCTTGAAACTATCTGATGCTGTTTTGATACATCAAATATTTTCTGAAATATAATGTAAAAGTTGCCCACTTTCAGCACATTTTTTCACACACTAAAATTTGAGCCTCTGGATGACAATGGTGTAGGAACTATTAGAGATAAAAGCCTGAAATTTTCACAGATATTTCTCATCATGTCATTGATTCAGAATCAGCAATAATGGACAAGCAGATTTAATAGTCTCTGATTATGGGTGGGTTGAAATATTAAAAAAACAATGAAGTTGTAATGAGTTGTCCCATTTTGAGCTGACATTACTAAAATAAACACCAATCAGCCACAACATTATAACCACTGACAGGTGAAGTGAATACCATTGACCATATTGGTACTGTGTGGTGTTCTGATGGAAAACCTTGGATTTTGGCATCTGTGTTGATGAGACTGAGACACCCCACCACATGGCAAAAACATCAAATAATCAGGAACATCTTGAGGAACATGACCATCGCCCAAGATGTTGATTTGACCTCCAAACTTCCTACACCCCATTGTGATCAAGCATCAACAGGAAGCAGTGGAGCGAGTCTGATTGACAGAGGCCCCACTGCACAACCCAAAAGATCCACTGCCAAGGTCTGAGGGTTTGATGAATCTGATTACATCAACAATCCTGATTCTAAGCCTGACTGAAGGGAGAATTCAGGTTTATTTGAAATTGGCTTATTTCCCATTAATATGGCTATTGTGGCTCTAAGTGTCACATTTGCACTCTGTGCCATGGCTGTAGTTAGCAAAATGTCCATTCAAGACATCTCATTTTTGCATCAACCTTTGGTCAGACTTGAGAGCAGTTAGCTGATGTTTAATTGTCTGGTTTGACGCTTATTTGTGCGACTCTTATTTCCAGACTCTTTGCAACCATTAATGCGAAATACACCAGGTTGAAATAGATCTTACTTCTTCTCTAAGACCTTGCAAAGAAATCCCTTTGTTCTGTTGGCATTGTCTCCTTATGAGTCGTCCTTCTGAGTACGACACCTGCAACACTCTGGTGTTCTGCTCTGTATAGTTCTGCTGACCTCCACTGACATAACAATCCTTTGTTACCTCTCCTCAAGTATGATTGATTCATGAGTCATATCTACTCTTTAGAGAAAAAAATCCACTTTCTTGTATGAGCACAGAAAAAAAAAGTGACCACTACACACTGGCCTAGGCTGTAAGTGGAGGCAAGGTTGGCAACTGAAGTGGCCCTCTTATCGGGGTGAGTTTGATTCTTGTCCAGAGAAGAAGTGTGAATAGTTTGCAATGGTTGTGTTGAACAATGAATGCTCCCATTCAGGGGAAGAATTCAGATTTTAGGTCCACTTATCATTTGTTAACTCACTCCAGGGCTATGAGATCTCGCTACTGATTTTTATTTCATGTTCTTTCTACTGTGGATGTCTCCTCTGCTTCCCACCCACGATTCCTCTCACTGGATGCCATGTGAGATATGTACTTGTGTAAAAGTCTCGACACCTTTGACCCTCAGCTGCCATTCATATGTAGAGTGAACATGTGTCCTCTTTCAACTCCAAAAAAAGCGTATCCTGCTGTACAGCAGTTAGAAAGAAGCACATTTTCTCCCACTCTCAGTAAGACGTAGTGGGAAATGATGAAGGTGAAGGTGGAAGAAGAACTTTCCCGTGGGAGATGGGGGTTACTGTCCCACATCTGACCATTATTTACACTGTTCTGTCACCGTGCATGGCTCTGTTGTTACCAGACACGAAAGAAAGGATCGTGTTTTCTTTTCTCCCATCCAAGGACACGCAATTGTTGCACATACAAAGGCTACTGGGATAAAATTCAATGTTTGGAGCAGCACATACTGTATACTGTAGATGCCGTCAGAATGAATGCTATAAAACTCCAGTAATGTTAAAAGCCCACAGGATGTGGAGCTGCGAAGAAACAACAGAGAGAAACACCAATATTGGGACCCGCACATCTTCATCGCTTCCTGTTCAATCTGCATATTTAGTGAAGAGAATCCATTCCAGGTTTTAATTGCTTTGTTATGATGTTTGTCATGTACAGAGCGACAGCATGAATGTGTCGGTCCTTAACAGCTTTTTTTTGGAAAATGGGACAAGTTTTATTAACGCCACCAGTATAATCAGCCAAAAAGGAAACTGAAAATGGAAAGCACAATTTGGGTGCCGCCAGACTTTTTAGTGTCAGGCTCGAGACTTTGACCCAGGAGACTGATATTCATGTACTATGTGGAACCATTATTTTTTCATTTATTTCACTCGCTGTTCAGTTAGATTTACACTACAAAACTACATGGGTGGGTTTAGGAATTTATAAATACATGGGTTAACATTAGGTGTTGATAGATGGTTTTGGTTTTTCAGAGCCAATGTTGGTGCGCACTATTTGTAATCAAGGAGAGCGATAACATCAAAATCCAACACTTTGTTGAAATGCTTAATTTAATTTCTGCTTATCATATATTTAATTAAAGTTCTGATTAAACCCTCCGACAGGTTTGAAAGACATGTTGTCTTTAAAAAATTGCCAAAATGAAACCATTCAGAGTCAGAAACAACTGCAGAAACAGATATACGTAATAATAATGCATTGGTTTCATATAGCGCTTTTCTAGGCACTTAAAGATGCTTTACATTGCATTATTCATTCTTTCCATCCTCGATGGTGGGGTGGTAAGCTACGTATGTAGCCACAGCTGTCCTGGGGTAGACTAACAGAGGCCAGGCTGCCAGTCTGTGCAATCGGCCCCTCCGACCACCACCAACCACTCACTCTCACACTGCATCCACCCAGGCTTCCTGGTGTTCCCTCACAGTCTCCCATCCAGGTACTGACCAGGCCAAACTTTGCTTAGCTTCTGAGATCTGACGGGATAGGGCATCCACAAGGCGGCATGGCTATGTTAAATTTTAAACTTTCTTATGGTTCTTGAACTACTCATGAAGTGAAAATGAAGGAAATCTAAACTTAAAATTGTGATATTTCATCAAAATGGCCTATTTAAAAATTAATTGCCAAAACATAAGTTGGTAATTCGAACCATCCATCCATCTATCCATTATCCATCCATCCATCCATCCATCCATCCATCCATTATCCATCCACCGCTTAATCCTCTGCAGGGTCACAGATTCCAAGGTTTTACATTTTTTTTGTAAAGTAAATTCAACTTTGTTCTTTTATTTTTATGATTTATGCCATCATAATTGTGTCATACTGCACAGACAATATGTTCGAGTTATTTCTACGTCTAGCCATGTTTGTGATGTTTCTAGTAAACTCACAAATAGTAAACTATTTGCAGTAACTAGTTTTATAAAAGCAAAAAACTGAAAATTATGCACTTATCAGCGCAAACAAGAAGGCATAAGTAACTCAGCTGCGACCAACAGTCCCATTCCAAATATTAAAGGACCTCTCGGCTGAACTGCAGGTAGTGTTTACATAGAGGAAAATCTGGAGAACAAATTTAAAATGTAGTAAAGTGTCTATAGCACCACCACTTTTTCCATTGTTAGCAGCAACTGTGAGCACTTATTTTTTCATGATTTATGACCTTATATATGTGTCATACTGCACAAATGACCTTTCCCGAGTTCCCTCTAATTCTGCCCATGATTGTGCCATTTCCATAGGGGCATTATATTAAAGTGAAAAATAAACCCACGGTGAGTAAAAATGTGACAGAAGCAAGAAAAAGAAAAGAACCGCAAGAAATTGCTTGGGGTCAAGAGGGTTAAAAGAGAGCTTTTCAAGAATTAGTTAAAAAAACTAGAACGATACCACGAATTGCTCCCAGTTAAAATAAGACCCTTTCACAGCAAGTCTCTCCTCCATTTTCAGGGTTACCAGGGTGACAAGTCCTGCAGTATAGTTTTCTCGGAATGTAATTTTTATTACACAGGACTCTGACTTCCAGCCCATCGTGTACCACAGTACCATTTTTCTATAATTAAAAGACACATCTGGCAGCAGCAATGTCATAATTATTATGTGAAAATCCCATAAAAAATCGATTCTCTGTCGACCTGATCATTGTGTGTTCTGAAAAACTTTTTCCGCGTCACTTCAGATGAGGATGTTGACAACAGAAAGTATTTTAATTAGAGCTATCTATTATTAGTGGTGGTAGGTTGAATACACTTTTGTCCTTGTCACACAGTTGTCACTGAAAGCTTTATTTTTCATTACCGCAGATGTGTCACTTATGTTTTTTCCCTCCTAATGGGTCATGTCACTGTTTTCGTAAAAGAAATTATCTTTTGGGTTCCTTGGCATTTATTTCCCCACACACAGTCAGTTTCACTTATTTTTAATAACATGTCAAGTGTGAATATACAACATCTGGATCGACTAAACACATGAGTTAACAGGAATATTACCACTCTAGTTGGGTTTATCGACTCATTTTTTCAGAAACACTTCTATTTCTGCTGATTAACTTGTAGATATAGGATTCAAGAGAACTTAAAATCAATGAAACAGAGTATTTCCCCACTTTAGATTAGAAGAAAACTGTACAACTTCACTCCTGTGGAGGATATTGGAGGATATTAACACAGGAAAGTTGCTGCTGCTGTCCAAGCTGCGGTTCTACGATTTGAAAATAAACAACAAATTAGTCATGGAAATACAGAAAATTTAACAGAATAACATTTTTTCTTGCACTAAAATGAAATGTTTATGTGGAGTTCTCGGTATAAACAATATTATTGTCACTTTGCTGGAATTTTAATTGCGGTGCAAATGTGCAGTGACACAAAGACAAATTAAATGCACTAATATCTAAATGTCAGGGTTGTATGTTTTGGTCTGCAAAGATTCAAAGGATTTTTCTCCTTTTTGATTGCCTTTTTGCTTTTGGACTTACATATGAACCAGCGGAGACACATTCCGCACATGGCAACAACGCTGGAGATCTGCAGCGCCCGGCCGCACTCGGGGCTCATCAGGCAGTCCCTGGTCTTCAAGCAGCACTTGGGGCAGCTGCTCCCGGAGCTCCTGCTCTCGGTCTCCTCGTGTTTCCTGGGCTGGGTTTGCCTCGTGTTGTGTTGCTTTTCATCCCACTCCTCGCTCTCGCCTCTCCCCATGATGCCTGCTTGGAAAAAAAAGCAGTTTGAGGATGGATGGTTTGCAGAAGAAAACAGCGGCAGTGCATTGCTCCACGTGTGGCTTCATTATAGCTGGGTTTCCAAGGGGAATAAAAACGGTGCCACGTTGTGTGGTGACTCCCACGCTCCCCGGTTTTACAATACAAGGCTTGGTTTACAACACTGTAACAACATCCTAGGTCCAATGTCATCGTGCTGTGATTTAGTTGTGTTTGTTAAGACTTGGCATCTCCCTTCATTGCTCTTGCTGGGGTGTGATTTCTTTAATCGCCTGCATCTCACTTTGGTTTTAGGAATGTTTGCACCTCCCCAGCTTACATTCCTGATTCTAACACTTCCTCAAACCATAGAGTACATTGTATAATATCAACAAACATATGCAGCTTAGCTCAATGGGACATCAGTATCATTATACAGGCCTCCTCATGCTACCGACGCGGTGTAAAGCTGATGGATAAATCTAGAAATGTATTAGTCTCTCCAAACAACCCAACTGAGCATATTATGCATAGAGCTGTTCACTTTCATTAAAGAGAAATCATTTTTCACAAGTGTGAATCATTAACATTGCAGTCCAAACTTAAGTCGCTTTATGAACACTTTATTGAGTGAAGTCACATTGATTTGACAGATTAACAATCCTTCCACCCTGATGATCATTCCTCCTGCCAGGAGTTGAGGCCCCCTGTTTTAACTGTCGGATACAATCGCTCCCCACAGACATTATCAGATATTAAGTGATAACCCTGATGGTGAAATAACAACTTATCTGTGCCATCCAGTGGCTCCCCATTTATTAACACTGACAGTAAATTAGATTGCTGGCATCTGGAGGGTATACTGGCATTTCCAATGCACCTTTCCATCTCATTCCGCTTTCAAAACTCCATCGCTTTTCAATCATAAGTAATGAAATCCCATCACCCTCCTCGGCCATGAAAGCGACTTGGAAAGGAAGTGAGAGAAGGCCATTAGGAGGAGAGGGGGAAAAAAACGAGAGTAATGGTCTTACCCTTTGCTTTCAGAGTCGCCTCTCTGTCAGGTTGAATCTCCTGTCTTTGTAAAGTAGGCTTTTCTTAGAGGAGCCCAGCGAACAGACACCTACACCTGAACAGACACTCGCACACTGGTAAACAACAAGGTGTCGGTGTTAATGTCTGCCTCGCCTCACATGAACAGAGTGGGTGTGTCTTCAGGTTGAACAGGTTTGACTGAGTGGACTGCCCTGGAGTGAATGGTTTTACTTTCAACAAAGACGCATTAAAAGACTTAGAGCGTCTTAAAGGTGCAATCAATAGAGGAAGTGTAAGGGATAAATTCACCCCACCAATAAATTGTAGAATCTAATCTTTCACAAACACACTGGCACTGTGTTTACAGCAATACCGGTGACCAGACAGCAACACAGCCTCTGTTATCAATGCTGGTAAAGCTTTAATTGCATCAGTAAAACAGTCGGTTATATCTGTTTTTAATCCCAGTGAGCAGAAACTGGGATGATTTAAATCCCCTTTGCAGGAGTCTACTTCTGCAGTGATACAGGGTTTCTGCAACACTTCTAACATTTCCTGGCAGTCCCATTATGTAATCATGCCAAGCGCTACCTGTAACGGCTGCTGAATCTCCCAAACTGTGTCAAAACGGCAAACTCTTTAACTTGAATTTCATTCTGGGGAAGAGGAAGGGAACCTCATCTAGTGAGTCAGGTGGGAAGGGCGTGACAATTGCGTTGTTGTGGCCAAAAATCCTGTCTTTGATGAACCACAGTTCTGGTTATTTTTGCCAAATGTTCTCCCTTGGATACTTGAGTGCGCTACAGTAGAACTCTGACTTGTTAGTCAAACCCTGCCAAACTAATTCCTGGTGGACAACCAGATGAATGTTAAAGGAAACAATGAACATGCTCCTGGTGTGGCTGCTGACATAATGACATAATGTACCTTGTCCAGTTTTGGAAACCAAGCCTTAATGTTTGAATGTAAGAAATTGCACTCACTGCTGTAACACATATCTACATCAAATTGCCCTCTAGGACTTCAGTATGCTTAGCTGCATTTACTTTACTCTCCACCTTCTAAGTCTTCCTGCTACGAGAAACATCCCTACATCATGATGCTGCCACCACCATGCTTCATAGTGGACATGGTGCGTTTGTGACGATGTGAAGTGTTTTGTGTCCGTTGCATATAGCATCTAGTCTGATGGCCAAAAATCTCAATCATGTTGTCTTTAGAGTCTTCCAAATGCATTCTATTGAATTGTAGTTGAGATTTATTATGAGCTTTTTCAACAATGGCTGTCTTTTTGCCACTCTCCCATAAAGCTTTGACTCGTGAAGAAACCAGGCAACAGTTGTTGAATGTAGTCTCTTCTAACTCAGTTGCTAAAGCTTGTATCTCCTTCTGGGAAGTCATGGGTGTCTTGGTAGCCTTCCTAACTAGTCTCTGTCTTGCACGGTCACTCAGTTTTTAGGGACCACCTGCTCCAGACAGGTATACACCGATCAGTCACAACATTATGACCACTAACAGGTGAAGTGAATAACACTGATCACAGTGGTCCTATGTGGTGCTCTGCTGAAAAACCTTGGAATAAACATTGCCCCAGAACAAAACATCAAACAATCAAGAACATGTTGAGGAACATGACCATCGCCCAAGATGTTGATTTGACCTCCAAACTTCCTACACGCCATTCTGATCAAACATCAACAGGTTGCAGTGGAACAAGTTTGATTGACAGAGGCCCCACTGCACAAGCCAGAGTACCCAAAGGATCCAGTTCCAACGTCCTGGTTCCAGACCCCATAGGACACCCTGGGAGGTCCACTTGTCCATGTCCAATGGTTCAGAGCATTTTTGAGCACATAAGGGGAACCAACACAATATTAGGCAGGTTGATTTAACTGTACTCCAGTGATATTTAGAGGACATTGAGAGACTTCTAAATTTGCAAATGTTTTCTGTCTATTCTATCCATCCTGTAACTTATGGATATCAATAACCTTTTTACAGAGGTGCTTGTAGTGTTGTTGTTGTTTTTTGTCTTCATGGTGTAGTTATATCCAGGAGTACTGATTCAACAGTGACTGGACCTTCCACATATAGATGTCTTTACACTACAATCACTGAGACACATTCACTGCACTCAGATAGTCTCCATGTCACTAACTGTATGTCTTCTAGCACCCATTGGCTACACCTTGGTTGAATTAGGTGAGTCACTTTAAAGGGGGTTAATACTTTTACACCTATTCCGCAAATGTTAATGAATTGACATTACTTGGTAGAAATATGTTTTCACTTTGACACGAAAGTCTATTTCTTTGTAAATTCTTGTCAAAAAAGCCACATTAATTTGACCATGATTCAATGTTTAAAAGCAATAAAAGGAGAAATCATCCAGGAGAGGTTAATACTTTTCTACAGGCCCCATAGTCGTTTTTTTTTTAAAGAAAAATGCTCTTTAGGATGCCTGTCAAACTCTTTAAATGCTTATGCGAGTACCCTTATTTCTGCGGACAAAAACGACGTATTGTGGCGTTAAAAGTGAATTTTGCTTTAGATAGATGACTGAAGTCTGTGAAATCAAAGCATTCCATTTGCATAATTCCTTCAATTATTCATCTCCACACACAGTAATATTGTCCTTTAAACAGCCAATAACGAAAACATTTCTTCTCAGCTGTGTGACAGAATGTGCTGCCCACAGTCGCTGTGGAAATGCAATCACGTTCTAATAAATAATCACGCGGAATAATTAATTGATTAGACGGCATATTTTGTTACAGGACGAACAATGATGAATCGAGAGGAGCAATTTAAGGAAGCAATTAAAAGGGAAACAATTCAAAGATATTCAAAGAGCTGCGTTCCATTAAGAGACTGAATGACTTGCTGAACCATTCATCATCTGTAAATGTGGCCAAGTGAAATGCACAGTGAGTAATTCATTATGTCTCAAGAATATGTTTGATTTAGTGAATAGGAGAAGAAAACTTGTATGTATGGATGTATTTCATGAAGTTGTGGGGTCATAAATCAATCCACCTCTTCTTCTACTTCTTGTTAGTTTTGGGAAATGTAAACTCGGAGACCGAGCTGATCTGAAAATTATAGCATCCAAGAAAGGCATACCAAGCAAGCAAAATGTAGTTTGTAGTAGGCATAGTAACAGGGGATTGAACAGGAGAATCATGGGCTCTAGATTTATAGTGTTAGCGGAGGGGTCATGCAAAGTGTGACTCCATCGAGCCATGACCTCTATCCTGTCTACAAAATTCTGAACAACAACATGATGAAAAACTGCCCGCAATTCAATGCAAAGTAGTTCAGTCTTCTCACATTTTTTCTGCAGTCATTCTGTAACATGTATAACGTGTATAAAAAGTAATCCCTACATTTTCTTTACAGACTTTACGCTAAGTATGTTAGAGAAAAGATTAGGATGTGGCAAGTTGAGGTTATGGATATGGCTTAAGTAGGTCTCTGGGAAACAATGCAAATCAATGTATTATCCTCTAAAGTGAAGAAAAACAAAACAGTGTGTGGGTATGTGTGTGCGTCAAGGGGATCCAGGTAACAATGAAACGTCTAATACTTTCCCTTGTTGTGCATGACCTTGATATAATCAGACAAACGAAACAAAGATGTTTCTTTCATTCACGGACATGTAATCATTGCCATTGTTGCAATGAAAACGTCGTACTTTCCGTTCTGCTTCCACCGCCACTGTGGTGAGCAGTAGCAGCAGCAGATATACAGATGAAATTAAAGGGAAAACCTGAACCCTTTACCCTGACAGGAAGGGGACTTTTGGGTCCACTTGTCCTCGCAGAAGCAAGGGTCAATGGAAATCAATGTAAAGATGTTCTGAGTGGTCACCCTGATCTCATGATGAACCATTTCTATCTAAATAGGAGTGGTCTCTTCCAGGATTTATAGGCCATGGGGAGTCACTGAATGGTTTGATGAAAATGATGTCAATTATATGCTCTGGCCCACACAGTCACCAGATCCAATCAACCCAATTGAACACCTATGGGAAATTCTGGACTGGCGTGTTAGACAGCGCTCTCCACCGCCATCATCAAAACACCGAATGAGGGAATATCTTTTGGAGGAATTGTGTTCCATCTCTTCAGAGACTTCTATAATCAATGCCAAGGCACATTGAAGCTCTTCTGGCAGCACATGGTGCCTGTAAACGCCACTGGAGAAATGCAAAAAGGCAGAAAATTCCAGTGATGTTTAAACACCACAGGCATTGAAGCCTCAAAAAAAGAGAAAAAAGACAAGATTGGGATCCAAACCATGATTCACATTTAGCGAAGATAATTTCAAAATCTATTTCAGTTTGTAATTACTTTATCAAGATGTTTGTCATGTACGTGGTAACAGCATGCAGATGTCAGTTTTTAAGTGCTTCTGAAAAATGTTCCCAATGTGACAAGTTATCTCAACATCCGCATACTCTATATTGGGGATATTTTGCTCATGAAATGAATGGTTAGCTGCTGGCAGACTTTTTAAAGGTCCCATGTGGTGAAAATCCATTTCTATTGTGTTTTGTGGTTGTTATAAACTTGGAGGTGTAAAGTGATATGAAGACATGTACTTCTGTCATGCCTTGAGCCCTCCACAACAAGATAACCTCCCAGCTTTACAAGCCAGTCGGAATTTTACTGGACTCTTGCATTCCAACTGAAACAAAATTTGCACTATCCAGCCCCCTTGCTTGTAGTCCAACAGATTTGTTTACTTTCTAGAGATGCTTCTGCTAACTTTTAATTGTCTCACCCACGGGCAAAACACAACAAATGTTCTACTGTTGACTGCAAGAGTGAACGCAAGAGTCTCTATGCACCCCCAGCATCTGAAAAACAAGATTCAGTGGATTACCTTCATTTTTGATGGCAACGGCACCAAAACAATAGGGTTGCCATTAGCTTGGATTTTATGCCCACAGGTCAGAGCTGTCTAACTGAAAACTTGAAGTGCAATTTGAACCCAATAACCAAGAACTGGATGGGTTATTGTGTTTTCCTGTCACTGTTGCGCTTACGTGAAACCTAAACTCAGCCAGTGTTTACGCCTGCTTTCTTCTCTCCTGCTCTCTGTGCTCGTACATACTGCATTTTAATACAGCCGAATTCCCAGTGAAGCTGCTCTCATTTACATATTTGTTTCTGTTTTCAGACAACAGAACAAGGATGAAACAGTGACTGAAACACAACCTGTTAAGATTGCATGTTTGCCCGCAGTCCCCTCTTAGCCATTTCCCAGGCTGCTGCTATACACCGCTACACTTCTGTTTTTATATTCGCAACATTATCTGAAAAGCTCACCATGCATGCAAATGAGCTAAAAACAAAGGCCGCACTATGAATTCCACAATATTTCCATGTAAAAAAATGGATCAAAAAATCGATGGAAAGTTAATTCTGGTCTCGGCTGTTTTGTTTCGCACTGTCAATCACTGATACAGAGAGAGTCTTCTTCCTGAAAAGTGCGTAAACGGCAACATCTCAGCTGCATTTAAAGCTACAGACACTGAAATAGCATTTATAGCAATTAATAGCTGAAAATTGGCATAATATGGGGTATTTAATGATAAGAATGTTTAATAAGTACATAAACAGCACAAAACTAGTGAGTCAACATCAGCCTTGGTAGCCCATGTGTGTCTATACCACAGCAAAATGTGACGTGGCATTTGCATTTTCGCTCCCTCCATTTTTTTTCTTCTTTTGACTGTTCAATTGCTCTATTACCCAAGCAGCCAATATCTTCCAGTATCTGGCAGAAACATGACAACCGCTCCATCTCATCAGTTCACAAGCCCATGCAACCAGCAAAGTCCCACGACACACTCTGCCAGCTGTTATTGGACGCAAGCGCTCGTATTGTTTTGGAACCGCTCACACTTCTAAAACTGGGCATTTATGGGGCTGTGGAAGTGCAACTGCAGCCAGCCCTCGGAGGAAATATTGATCTGTGGTGTTAAAGAAGTAGATAAAGGAGGAATACGCTGCCCTTGACAGTGCATGATTCCTGTTGATGGTGCACCTGTCACTTTCATTCTTTGTACAGCGAACGTGACACAAGATGACAGGAAACTCAGAGCTGAGTCGAATTTGTAGACCTCCAAAGAACCTCAGCGTAACAGACTTGTGACTGGTTTTCATCTGTGCCTGTCTGTCAACATCCTATAAACGAATGTGCTCACTGTTATGCTTAGTTGAATAAGAACTGTGGGGATTGTAATGCCTGACCAGCTGAAGGCGGTTATAACTGACTTTTAGTGAATGTGTTTCCTCGTTTTGTTTTGTTTTTTTACCTTTAAATATGATGAACTTGCCATTCCAGAGGTTTGTGCTATTGCATTTTTTCCTTTTTTTTCTTTCTGATGTGTTGCATGTGGTGGACAGATAATAAAACATGACCTAAATTATGTTTTGCCTTTGGTTTGCAAGATTCCTACACTGTATACGGTATGTTAGGGCATTTTCACAGCCACCGAGAACAGTTGCTAAAGGATATTTCACAGTAAACAAAGTCCTTTGATATGTGAACAGCTCAGAAGTGGCTCGCAGTAATAAAAAGTGAATAGAAAATAGCAAGGAAGCACATATGGGCTGCTGATTATGCACAAGAGACCTTTCAAGATGATATATAATTGAACTATAGATCGTCTCTACTGCACCTTATTCAATTTTTATTGTTTCATTTTTACCAGATTTTAGGAGGCTGAATCACCTTTTGAACGGATGAATGTTGTGCAAAGTAAGTTTAGTTCGGTGTGCAAGACCATGTACGTAATAGTGAATTTGGAATATCTAAAGCATTGACATTTGGTGGCCAAGTGCTGACCTTCAACCACAAGTATTTGCAAATTGTTTTTTTTTTTAACAGATTAGCCCATTTCCAAAATGCACTCCTTTCTATTAATCTCCAGTTGAACGTGCCGGTTATGTGTCTGAATGAGAACCCAGGTCACTTTTCCGTTAAAGTCGGACTGAGTAACATGTCAGTATTGTTTGTGTAACAGCTCTAGTCTGAACTTTACCCAGTGACATTAACAGACAGGCATGCACATTGCAGCAAAGTACCTTTTTTGACATAGTATCATGGCAGCATCCTGGTAAAGGATGGGTATTGTTTCCTGCTACTCTTACCGACACAGCTTATCAATTCGGTACTTTGACAGTATCTGTACTTTTTGATTGTAGAGAAAAGAAATACACAAATTTAGAAAAGAATTTGCATTGTTTCATTTTGTCATATGTTGCTTTATGTCTCATGTATATTGGAGATAGACAGATTATCAGCCAGGCCGATTATTGTGGCCGATATTTGTCATTTTTACGATTATCGGTATCAGAAAATTATTGACCATTTATTGATAAACTAAATGCAGTACTTCAGGTCTGAAGCAGCCTCTTCTCTCTGTCTGTAGAACCTTTGTGGTCTCAGAAATGTCTCTCAAGCAGCAAAAACTGAACAAGAAACACAAGCCGTTGCCACAAACCAGGAAATCAGCTACTCTCACAGTGGCTAAGGCTATGCTAATGGCTAGTGGCCAAGTTAGAAGGCAGCCACAGATTAACCCGAAACAGAGTCTGGGAAACAATTATTAATAATGCTCCAAGATCTGGACCTTAGTGGACAATAAAAGTGATAAAACAGAGAGAGATGAAGAAAATAGAGAAGAGCATCAGACACAACTGCAGGAGACAAACTGATCTATCACTCTATCACTGCACTTCACTTTATTAATTTGTTCCTTGGAGGGCAATTTGGTTTGCAGCAGACAAACATGCATCAGTCACATTTAAAGGACATACAAACATAAAAGGTGTGAGCAGCGAATTAG
Source organism: Dascyllus trimaculatus (assembly GCA_024666655.1). NCBI lineage: Eukaryota > Metazoa > Chordata > Actinopteri > Pomacentridae > Dascyllus > Dascyllus trimaculatus. The sequence continues at coordinate 8,713,680 of CM045463.1, read as the reverse complement.
GTCAGACACAAAAGTGCACAGTCCACAGGGCACGGCAACAAGGAAAAACAGACCGCTGTTCAGTTTATAGGCTTAATAGATAAATAAAATAAACAACAAACAGCAGAAACAAAAAGCAACAAGGTAGCATGGTTACCTCCTCATCTCCGTGGCGTTTAGAGCCCCGATGGAGAGCGGCACAAAGGAGAACTTGTATCTGTTTTTAGCAGCTGGGGGAACAGTTAGTCGGAGACCAGAAGGAAGCAGCTTGTATTCACGATTGAGAGGATGAGTGTTATCCGTACGAATGGACTTTGCTTTCGTAAGTGGTTTCCTATCTCAGTCGATAAACAGAGGAGAGCGTCCTAATTTAGTCACTCCAATTTCTGTTTTACATATTCAGTTATAGTCACCGTTATTAATGAAGAAGCCTAGTTATGAATGACAGGTTCCCTTCTATCACATGCTGTTAAAACACTACATCGAATGTATATTGGATACAAATATCGGTTATCAGCTTTTCTTGATCACCAATAATCTCTTAAACACCCATTTCAGTCGATCCCTACTGTGTATAAATTAACATGCCTGCAGAGCACGCTGCAAGGACATTGCTTCAAACGAATCACTATTATACACTATGATGTGATAATTAAAATGCATAATAGTTACTTACAGCAAAGAAAGCCACCTTTTGAGCAAACGATTTTATGGACACTCATGTTGTGTTATCAGAGCCTCACAGGTTTTACTCACAAAATAAAATATTAAACAGCATTATATCGGAATTAAAAGATCCACCTTGAACAGATACCCAGTGAATGTCAGTACATTGTGCTGATGAAATCTCTTTCACTCTTTGCTCTTGAGTATTTCTGAGTAATTAATGCAAGAGGTATTTTTTGACAGTATTTTAAGTGTGTGATATTAATAGTTTTAGGGCTGCACAGTGACTCGGTTGTTAGCAGAAGATCGTCGGTTAGGACGTCTGGGATCTTTCTGTGTGGAGTTTGCATGTTCTCCCAGTGCAGCGTGGGTGTTTACCAGGTCCTCCGGCCTCCTCCCACAGTCCAAAATCATGCTGAGGTTGGTTGATGATTCTAAATTGGCCATAGGTGTGAATGAGAGTTTGCTTGATGGGCTGCTGTATAGCTGGCTGAGTTAAGGCGTTACCACATGGGCGCAGGTCGCCAGCAGCAGTTGTGAGTTCAAGTCCGGCTTTGGACCCTTCGCTGCATGTCTCTCTCCTCTCTACCCCTCTTTCACTCTGTCTATCAAAAAACTTGAAAAATCTCCCCCCCAAAAAAAAATTTTGAAAAAGGAGAGCATGCTTGGTTGTCTGTCTCTGTGTATAGCCCTGTGATAGACTGGCGACCTGTCCAGGGTGTCCCCTGCCTTTGCCCGAGTCAGCTGGGATAGGCTCCAGCCCGACTGTGACCCTACAGAGGATTAAGCGGTGTATAGATAATAGATGGATGTATATTTATAGTTCTAGTGAAGGAAAGTGTTCTGTCTGTGGAGATAAAGGCTCAGACAGACACATGTCTTATGGTGATGAGATAGAAAGTGCAACACAACCTTCTTCTTACTTTCTAAGGTACCTATAGCAGAACTGTTAATGTCGGAGCTTATCGATCCTCTGGTATTTAAATTTTTTTTAACTGTCTATCAAGTTTTATTGATAGACAGAGTGAAAGGGGGGTAGAGAGGAGAGAGACATGCAGCAAAGTATCCTAAGCCAGACTTGAACTCACAAACACTGCTGGCGACCAGCACCCATGTGGTAATGCCTTAACTCAGCGAGCTATACGGTGGCCCAACAGGTTGTTTTAATGGGGAACAAAGAGGTAAAGGACTTACACTTTCATATCATGTATCCAACGTGTCCCAGAGTGCTGCTTTCCTTCCGCTAATGTGTTTGCAAAAATACAGTAAGCACACACCACAAAAACATTGCAATATAGACCGCAGATGTTCACACCGCTAAGTTCCTACGTCGGAATACGATTCCTCACATTGCGAGCAAGAACTGTCGCGTGGTTCTCACGACACACTCCCTACACTCTCCCACACCCCCACACACATAGTTATGTAACCGTAAAACCCGTGCCTCTGTGTGTTATTGTGGATAGGAATCGTCATCACATTCACATCTACTGCTGCTGTTGAAGAGTAATGTTCGACTTTGAACTTTGATTGCACCATTGATGTATATGTCTTTCTGCAAATTGGTTCTTTCTGTCTATAGTTATGTCTGATTGTGTATTACAGCATTTAAAATGTAAAGATATGCTCTGGCTACTTGTTCTATGGTAGGTCACAAGGGGTTAAAAGGGAGTTAGAGGCAACAATACTAACTTTCCCTAGACGGGAGTGTGCACACTGAGAGTATAGACTAAGAATCTATAGATGGATTCATGGATGGAGGTAAAGCTTTTGAAATCTTGCAGTATTTGAACAACAGAGGAGCTGGGGCCACCACTGCAGCAAGCGACTGGCAGAGGCTTTGCTTCATTTATATCTTGGTTTCAACTGCAATTGGCTGCAAACCTCATCAACATCTTTGTTTTCTCACTCCAACAGTTGGGTATTATTTGCGAGCGAGTCACAACGAGCTTTAACCTTCCGTCGTGTTCTACTTGGTAACACCTTCCAAACAAATAAATGTCTGGCAGTTAATTTCACAATATTGATATTCCTATATGATACTAATTGCACTCTGTTATTTTAAATTGAGCTTCAAAATAAGTGCAGGGGGAAAAAAAGGTTCCCTGGCACCTATAATTTCACACATTGCAATGTTTGTACACATAAAATACAAAGCAATTAAGTGTGATTTGCTATAGCTGAGTACGGTCTCAAGTGTTTATTGTCAGTTTATTGTCATGCTAGAGCCAATTCAGGAGAGAGCCGTCATAAATCCTCGGCTTCTTCAGAGCCTCAACTTAATTGAAAATGGTTATTTTCCCAGGTTATTGCCTTTTTTTTCTGCGTGGAAATGTAGTCTCGCTTCTCCCACTGCTGTTCCTCGTGTTTTATTAAACCCCGAAAATTATCAAGAAATTAAACAGTAGGAGAACTCGGAGCTATTAACTTTTCATGTTGAGTACTTGTCCTTGAGAGCATCTAGACCAGCCTTTATATCCATTGCATCTATCTATGAGTACTTATAAAGATATCATTCCATTTTTCCTTTGTTCCCTTCTTCGCTATTTCTCTCCTCAACTATTAATCTCTACCATCGCTTGTAAAAAATCAGTCACAAGAATAAAACAACCTAATTTATGGTGTGTACATCTCCCTCTTGCCGCCAAAACACCTCCGACCCTTCTTAGCATGGATGGATGGATGGTTGGAAGTCAGTTGCATCCCACAGATACTCAATTGAATTGGGATTTTGGAATCTTTGAGGCAAATCTTGGGCTCTTTATCTGTTCCTGGAGCAGTTTTTATTATATTATGTTGCAACTTTGTATTGCATGTCAAAGTAACACCCACCTGAATGCTAGGATCCAAGGTTTCTCAGCAGAACATTGCCTTTAAGTGGATTTAGCTGTGCTCAGTCTGTGCATAATAGCAGACCTACAGGCATATCTTGTATCCTCTGTGTGCGATTTAATTATAACATCATTCTTTACACATGTGCTTTTCTCCAGCACATCCTTCTGTAGTTGACTGTGCTGCGTGAGCGGAGATACTCGCTGCTGAATGGTTGTCAAACATGCAGATGTGACCTTGATCATCCCTGAGGGGAGGAGGTGGTCATAAATACAGCTATTAAGCCGCAGTGACTCTATTAATTCTCCTGCAACGCTGGCGTGAAATACAACCAACACTCGTGTCATGAGGAGACAGGTAACCATGACTCCGCTGGCTCTTTAAACATGATCGGAAAGAAATAATAAAAAAAAACGGGGTGATTAGGTCTGTATGATAGATACTCATTACATATTTGCAACATTAATGCTTCCCTGTTTGCAACTGCAAAGCGTGAAAAATCATTGTGCTTGCAAATTGTGGAGGTAGTTTTTTGGCTAAAAATTTTCCAGTCATTCACAAGCAATGACATGTGAGGACTGCAAAATGTTGCCTGCTAACTTTCAACGTATTTTTACAGCCAGCAACGACCATACGCAGCCTTCTTTCTGTGCTTTTTGTATCGGCAAATACAAGAAAGTAACAGCCCAAGTCAGCCTCAGCCCGAGGTTAGAAGTGGGTTTGACCACGTATGAAACGCACCATTTAGCTCATGTTTGCCATTCCTCTCTCCACTCAGCATGAAGATAATTGGATATAAAACATCAGTGAGAAGTCATAGCTCTCCTCCTTGTGCCCCTGCATGGCCTCACGGGCCCAAATCACACAATAAAACACCATTAAACCTCATCAATGCCGCTTTAAATGTGGTCGACAGGGGGAGACGGTTCAGTAGTCCGTCTTATAATTCATGTGGATGCAGTTCTCATTGACCTCAAGCCCTGCTGGATGAGCGGTTTCTTTATATTTCTGTCTCCTGTGGCAAATCCCAGCTCTCGGATTTTTTCTTGCAGTGTATTGACAGTTTTTTAAAGGTGGAGCTGTGCAATATTCAGCTCCCCTCGGTAACTATGTGACACCAATGCACAAACACTCCACACTGATAAACGTTTGAATAAACCTGCTATGCAGATTTAGAATTTTGGTGGTCGCTGGAATTACCAGTTACAAAATTTGCATTTAAAGATGACTATTAACAAACAGTTATGCACATGTTTCATTTAATTCCATATGCAGCTCCATTCAGGCTATTGACTGGCAGAGTAATGCACCGTACTCGGCGAGCTGCTGCAGCTAGAAATGTGTTCTGATAGTTACTCTGCATCTGTTTCACGCTTTGCAGCACTTTGTTCAAAATCACACCATCGCAATGAATCAAATGAAAAATGAGTGTGAAACTTCAATTACCCACTTCTTCCATTTACTTCACAAATGGATATTTGCCTCACAGTCTAATTTGCGATTGTTCACGTCTGGGTTGTTGCTTCAGAATGTGAGCTTTGAACAAAAATAAAAATGACTCAAAATTGCAATTTTTCTATTTTGTGATTTGCACTTGTGGATTGTACCATTAGTGCCCAGGGGAGTCTACAGCCATGCAGAAACAGTATGTATAATACAAAACATCTGAAAATGGCAGTGTGAAAATATTGTTTATGACATTATTATCTATTTTTTCTTTAATTTCATCAATACTTTGTTTTGTCTTTCATTCATTTATAAGCCTATAAGCTATATTTGAGGATTTGGCACTCTCTGTGGTGGGGTAAGGGAAGCTTGACTCTCTAAAAGATAGACTTTTAAACCTGCTACTCTATGTTCAATGAGAACAACAGACCAGTCTTTGGCTCCAAACTATGAGTAATGTTACATATATCTCAAAACCCTTCCAAAATAGAGTTGCCAGTGTTTTACTGCATGGTCAGATGTGTTGCCTACTCAATTCGACAACACTATGAGGTCCAATACCAAAAAATTAGCATCATTGGTACTGGACCACTGCCTATTGGCCGGCAGGCATTAAGCATCACAGGAGACTTTCTCGTGGTAGGGCTTTACTAGCTAAACCCCCACAATGCATTCTGCTTGTTAACAGGGAACTGTCAGTTGTCCAAGTGACTGCATCCTCGGGTTGCTACAGTATTAAACAGTGAGAGGCTCTACCTGATGGCGTAACCAGGTACTACAGCCAGTCTACAGTACAGTTTTTGACATTCATGTTCTTTGTCTTCTTCTTTATCAGTACATTTTTTTTTGTTGATAAAAATTGATTAAGGATTAATTAAACACTACTAGTCTTTGCTACTTTAGTTTTTCCTCTGTAGAATGTTTCACAACTAAGCAACCAACCCCATGCCTCTTGTTTACATTGGCACCTGCATGACCAGTGTATATGAATGGACATGTGATATGTATTTTCAGGAAAGCTGGTATTAACAGACATTATTTCTGGGGGGAAAAAAACAATGCTAAAATTCTCATCTAGACAGAGATTGTTGCCATTGTTTTAAAATGAAAACATGTGTGTCAAGGATCCCTAATTTTCTCTGATATTTGTTGTTGTATTAGTTCTTACTGTTTCATAAAGTAAGACAGAGGCCACTGCATCCAGGTTGCCATTCTGGTCTATTCTACTCCATGCATGTGTGTGTGTTTTACCTTTTATCTGATCATTGTGCTGTTGAGCTCTTTTACTTGAGGCTTCTCCGCTAAATTTCCTCCTCTGAAATGGATTTTAGAGGAAGGATTTTATTGAATTAGAAGGAGGCCGACATTTTGAGTCTCTGGTCCCCCATTAGTCATTGTCGATATCGAGTGTCACTACAATGGCGCTAATTGATTCTGCTTGGGGTGATAAAATAATCGGCCTTTTTGCATCAGATAGGGGGACACTGATTGGCTAAATTTGCTTACGGTGTTCCGTTAGCTCCACTGCTGACTGGACAATGTGTCTGTCGCCTCCACCAGAGCTGTTTAAAGGCAGGGAACAAGAATGATTTATGTTTCATATATTACATGTTATTGAATATGTTTCATATTTTGAACAAAAAATAAAGAGGTACCTTAAGCACAGATTTTTAAAAAAAACTTTCAACGACTGATGCACACAGGTTCTCCCTATCGGCGAGCAGCCCCTGGTTTTATATGTTATTGTATATACAATCAAATTAAATGGCTGACAGACAGGAGCAACATAAAGAAAAACCGTAAACCTCTCCATTTCAATCCATATAAACGGAATACCCTGCAAGTTGCAATTCCTTTGATAGCAGCCGCTTCTCTCTCCTCACTCTGCAGAAGTTGTGCCACAATCAATCTGTGAGCTGTGCAGCAAAATCTTATGTTGTAAAGCTCAGGTCTTTTTGTTTTAGCACATGTGAAATGCCGATTTGAATTGCTTATGTATTGCGTGTCAAAGGATCATTACTGTGGGTACAATTTTCAGTAAAATTATTTGCATTCTAAAAAATGAAAGCAAGAATGTTTCATTCTTTTACACACTGTAGAATTTCCTTAATTAATGGTACGAGGCGCCAGTATCTAGAGATGAAATGCCTCACATTAGATCAGCTTATTAGGTTTTTAAGCCTCACAACCCTTCCTGGAAAGGGAGAATTGGTGGGTGAGTAAATGTGTGAGTATGTGAGTGTGTAGCAGGAGTATGAGTGTGAAATATAGCAGCAATGAAGGGTGCAGCATAAACCTGGCCACTCTAACTTTTTTTAATTTGGATTGGCAAGTCATCTGCCGGGATGGCAATATTTTATCCTCAAGTCGTTTTCTGAGTGTCCTGCTCTGAAGCAGAGTGGCTCTCCATCATGTTTGTCAGAGGAGACTTTATTGAAGAACACTGCGACCAGATTGGATGCTGGCACACACTGATGGGGGTGTGTATGGGGGCTGGTATTGGTGGAGTGATTATATTGAATTTGCAAGCACCTGAGCTTCTTTGTCATTAACAAGCCGCGCTCTCAGTCAGCCGAAGCATTTCAGTCCATTTCTTTAGAAAGAAAAGTTTCCATTGAGCGACTATTTGTCCTCAAACATAACAATGAATAAATTTAACTCAATTGCTAAATGGTCAAAACATAGAAATAAAACATGTGCACACCATATTTTTTCTCTCTTTGCATTGTTGATCATGTCCTTATTCTCAACAGTAAATTTCCCACCATGCAACAATAATGAAAAAACATACACAGCTCTGTTTATCTGCTTGTTTGATCTTCTGATGATATTGTTTCTGGGTCCAGGCCTCTCCTGCACGGGCTGAGGATGTCATCTTTTCAGCATGCTGCAGAGCTGTGCCCCTTCCTGACTGAATAGAGTCCAAAAGAACTATTCAGTTGTCATTCATTCACTATGCTTGAGATGCGCACATTCTATGTCAGTGTGAGACACATTCCTCACCTCCCAAATCAACAAGGCTGTCGTATAATGGCTAGCCTCGCATGCATAATGGCCTGGCTACACCTCATTATTAGGGAAGTCCTGATCCTGATCCGAAGGTCAAGATTCAGGAAGATTAAGGCAATTTTAGCTGATCAGTACTGGCACAAATCTAAGCCCAATCCTTTGTTCATATCCATCGTCACACAGGCGTCATACATTTTAAAAACTTTCATGCAGCATTATCAAATAAAAATTGGTTAACTTGTGGTATATATGGAGCACACTGGACAGACAGATGAATGTTATATATGCCACTGAATACAAAACCACTATCCTAGTCAATCCTGACTTGATTTAAGATATGCCCTGGTCGGAGGTCATTAAGCACCATTAAAAACTTTGTCATGGTGCCCATTTACTAACTGAAAGCCCCACACTGCTCTCTGCCTGCCAACATGCAACTGTCGGTAGTCCGAGTAACTTGAAGGGTGTATTATTAGGTATGGTGATACTGAAAATTAACCCCACCCCTCTGCTAGAAAAGAAAAAAGGAAAACACACTCTGGCTTGTGTGCATTTCTTTAAAAAAATCATACCTCTGTTGGGCAAAGCTAAGCCCAGGATGCAGCGATGGTGTCCCCTCAGAACACAGAGGGAACTGTTTTGGAGGAACATGTGCATGCAGGGAGGTGAGCACGATCATTAAAATAGATAATTCACGGGGAAAAAAAACATGCAGGGCTGCCTTACTGCACAATCCAAGTCCTCGGAAAGGGCGGAGAAAGCTGATTAAAATGTGCAGCTAATGGCAGGCTTATAGCTCCAATCTACATTCAGTGAGTCGGACGGTAAGATGGCAAATGTTTCTGCTGATTTGAGCACTCGCAGGTTCTGTAGTTCACTGACTGACCCTCAACGTGAACTTATACTGAAAACAGTTCAACCCTAACACTTGTTAAAGACAGTGTTTATCTGAAGCTGTAGCTCTGGTTTGTATGTTCTATATACTTCTGTAGCTCACCAAGGGGTGGCAGATCATTATGTTTTCTTGACTAAATTCACTAACCCTCCCCACTCTGGCACCTTTTCATCTTTTCAAATCCAAAAATTTTCAAAAATTTATTTATTTTATTAATTTTTAGACCTCATTGGTCTTTTTCATCTTGTCTCTCTCAGTTTTATTTGCTAGTTTGTCTGTTTACCTGCTTGAGTTCTCCATCTGCTTCCGGTTTGTGCGGTTAGTTTTTAAAGCTCTTTAGTTGTTCATTGCTTTACTTTGTTCCTGTGCTTTTTCTGACTTTTAGATTTTTGGTTAACCTTTAGCCGGCTCGCTGTGTTTTTGTGATTTACCTTCTGGACTTTAGTTACTTTTGGACTTACATCTGGTATTAAAGGTCACCTTTTGGAGCTTCTTTTTGTATTATTACACTTCCTTAGAGTCAATTTTCAGTTCAAACGTATATGGCTGAATTACTCCAATATTACAATTTCACAACCTGTAGCACAGAATAGTTTGGTTTGTTAGTGTTTGAGCCCTAGGTGAGCTGGTGTGCTGGAGCCTATTGCAAGTCGTGGAGCGATGGGTATAATATCTGCGCATTTTGCATTGTATAATTACTATATTTTATCTAAACCATCATAAGTTACTATTTTTATGGAAACGAAAAACCTTCTAAATCTGTAACTTTTGACCTTCAGCGGTGCCTTACTTAAGATAACATGAAAAGATTAATAGGTTTTGGGATGTGGAGGAGCGTTTGGAAATAACGTAATGTCGTGTGGCGTCAGACTTAACAAGAGGATTGGCATTCAATAACATTTTCTTATATTTACTGCTGTCTGTCTGTATACATTCATTCAAGCAATACAATGTAGTTTTGCAGTTGAAGATGTTTTGCCGTTATCCAGCGAGCTTTGTCAGGTCAGAAGGTCATTACTGTTGTTGTAATGCTATTTGCTGTTAAAAACCAATGTTGCACCACTCCTATGCAACAAGCATTGTGTTGGAAAACTTGCTTGAATGCCTATGCAATGTTTTTAATGAATCAGGTGTCAAAAGTCACTCACAAGAGTGGATAATGTTTTCTTCTGACTTGCTTGTTTAACATTTAATTGCTCACCCACACTGAAAAGCTCAAGTCGAGCCACCTCTATTTTAGCACAATGGAAAATGGACTTGAATGGGTCACAAGACTCAAGGGCATCGCATTCCATGAAACGCTGCTTTTGATGCAGCACATAAACATGATTCACATTCTATTATGATGCTGAGAACACGTTCTAATTGCTGCATTCTATGGAAGAAAAAAAAAGAACCTTGTAGAGTGGACCGGAATTATTTGGATATTTTTTTTGTGTCAGTCTTAAATTTGCTCAAGGACCCCTGACTGAAATATAGTGCTTATGAATCCTCAAGGTAATGGAAAAGATGCTCTACTGACAGGCAGCAGAGACCCAGGGTCATGTTTTTCCTTGCACACATAAATCTTGGCCTCCTCTTGCCCCCTGCCCGCCCTTCTCGTACATCTGTAGCAGGAGCCGTCTTTTGGCTATCTTGACCGATTGAGAGGCATGATTTATGTCCGTGGGCCAGCACTACAGCAGAAAATTCAATTAAATGTAGGAACATAAATAGAAGATAAATGAATAAGTGCCCTCACCTTCCTGCATTGCTCTTTCCCACGGGCCTTTGTCCACATGAGACTGCATTAAATGCATCTCTGTAAAAATGTTTTCATGCAAACAGCGACTTGCCCCGATGTTAATTATATCAGCAGATTCATACATTCATGGGTAATTGAAGCAAAGGACATACTGAGGTATAAATACATATTCATGTTTATGCTAAAAAGCAGCCACTGAGAGATAAACTAGCAAGGAAAGACAGAGGAATAATCTATATTCTGGAGGAAAAACAGCTGAGGTATAAATGATAGTTATTTTTGAAGAACAGGACACAGTCTTTCTGGTGTGGCAGTGAAATGGGTCATTAGTTTTTCATACTGTGAGGACAAGAAAATAACATTGCTAAGAAAAAATAAGATAAATGACACACTACGAGCGTGATGCAAAACAACTCTCTGCTCGCAAGAGCGACTCTCAGGTAAGAAACATTTGAAAGAGAGAAAAATCTTCTCTCCACATCATTCACTCTCCTTCACATAGGTTGCTAAAGTGACTTTTGAGATTTGATCCTTAAACCTTGAAAGATCTGTCCCCTGTTCTCAATTTAGACCTGACCTTTCCAAGCAGCCAGCTAGACTATACCGCCACACATGAAAATAGGATCAACTCAGGAAGGATGCAATCAGTCTCCATGTGCTCACCGCCGAGGAAAACCAGCTGCTTGAGGACCGGCGTGCATTCTCTTACAGTATTGACATTGCTCGCTGTTTTAGGGCTTAATTTGCGGGGCGGCTGAAGTATTTATAGACCTTCCCATCCAAATGAACCAGATGTAAATGAAGCTACATCATAAATAATCCATTGGGGGGAAAATGCAGCCCTATAATTGGAAACAGGTACAAAATACTTGTTTCCTGCCTTCATAATGTGCCAGAGAGTTGATTTTCTCTCGTGCAGTGTTATGGTTGTTTTGCTTCCAGCGAGGATCATTAATATATGACTCCCCGTTTCATATGCCCTTGCTCAACAAGGAGTGCTAAATCTGTACAAGTGGTTAGGAGGACACTCATCTTAGCTTTGCAGGGCCAAGCCTGTCTTCCTACTTAAGCAGGAACTAATTTATGCCCAGTGATAAAAAATACATAAAATAAAAGCAAGGAGTAGCCCAGGGCAAGAAATGGCAATAAGAGGTGTGAGCCCCCAATGGCAATAATTCAGAGTGATTTATAACTCAGTGACAGGAGGGAAAATACTTCACCGGCATGTCAGTCAACCACAATCCTGTCATGAAATGAAAACACAATCTGCACTTCAGAAAAGTATTTTTGTATTTATTTATTTTTATTTCGAGCACACACTGGGACATTGTTATCAGCTCACTTTCATTCCATACTGTGTACTGATTAACCCATTTTCATACTTGATATTTGTGTTACTATATGTACACTGTATTATGATATAATATGAAAACACAATGTTCCAGGAAAGAAGTGTTGCATTATTTTTCCTCCAGGGTTTTCTTGGTTTTAGCCTCTTGAATAACCTCACCAGCGCCAAATGATAAAAACTGAGAATACAAAATGTATATACAGTCTCTTTAAATAGTATTTATCCCCTTTGGATGTTTTTCCCTTTTACTGCTGTTAAATATTGTCTTATGGTCATTATAATTTGACTGCCTTGACAAGAGTTTACCAAAAAAAGGCTTTCGTATCAAAGCGAACACAGATTTCTACAGAGTGCCATCAGTTATTTAAAATATAATGTAAAATAAGTCTAAGTAATTAACCTCTTTAAAGTGACTCAACCAATTCAACACAAGTGCAGCCAATTGGTGCTAGTTGTCGCACAATTAATGAAATGGAGATCATCTGCGTACTGAACGCGTCTCAAGTGATACACATTTACACATCTATATCTGAAAGGTTCAGGCACTGGTGAGTCAGTACTCCTGGATATAACTACATCTTGAAGACTAAAGAACACTTCAAGCAACTGTGTAAAAAGGTTATTAAAATGCATTTGACAGGGGATGGATATAAGTCTCTGAATATCCTTGGAGAACAATTCAATCCATCATTAAAGAGATAGAAAAACTATGACACACATGAAAATCTGCCCAGAGCAGGTCATCCTCAAAGACTGAGTGACAAGAAAGCTCACTGCTCAAAGCTTTATAGGGAAGTGGCAAAGAGGAAGTCACTGTTGGAAAAAAAAAGTTCAATCTGGTCTAGAATTTGCCTGAAGACATGTGGGGGAGACTCTAAAGTCAACTGCAAGAAAGGTCCTTGTTCTGATAACCCCAAAACTGAACTTTCTGGCCATCAGAGTAGACACTATGTTTGACGGACACCAAACATTTCAAATCATCACAAACGCACCATCCCCACTGTGAAGCATGGTGGTGGCAGCATCATAATGTGGGGATGCTTCTCGCCAGAAGGTCCTGGAAGACTTATAAAGGTAAGGGCAAAAGGAATGCAGTAAAGTACTGGAAAATCCTTGAGGACAACATGATGTAGTCTGCAAGAGAACTGCGACTGGGTGAAGATTTGTTTTCTAACAAGACAATGACCCAAAGCATACAGCCAAAGCTACACAGAAATGGTTTAAAGACGACAAAGTGAGTGTTCTGGAGTGGCCGAAACCTCAGTCCAGCTTACAATCCTTGTGTAACCTGATAAAGCGTAAGCAGTTTTGAAAAGAAGAATGAGGTAAAATTGCAGTGCCCAGATGTGCAAGGCTGACTGAGACCTATCCATACAGGCTCAATGCTATATTGAATAGAAAGCAACATCTATTAAATACTGACTGAAAAGGGGTCAATACTTGCAAGCACTTGTTTTTTATATATATAAAATGTATTCATATTAATTTGTAGGAAGCAGTTTTCACGTTGACATGAAAGAGCCTTCTTTTTGTAAATTCTTGTCAAAAAGCCAAGTTATATTGACGATGATTTAACACTGAAAAGCAATGAAGGGGGAAATTTGAATACCCTTTATAAGAACCATACATTATATTCAGTTTTGTTAGCTTTAGCCGGGCTTCCGTATATTAAAGTATAATAGACAATTTTGTTCATCAAATAGTCATAACAGAAAAATGCATAGATGTCTGTCAATAAGGCAGTAAGGAAACATGTATAGCATGAGATGTGGGGGAAAATACTGTTTAAACCTTGTGCTGTGGCAAAGTCATCAACTTTTTAAGCCATTTATATCAGATTTGTCTGCCTATTCCATACATTTATGTTCCAGTGGCCATTGAAATTGCAGTTGTGATTCTTTCCCTATTCATTTAGATAGGGTCTTGGTCTTGTTATCTCAGAATAACTGTCCGGGGGCTAGATGGCTGCTGAGTGGTGAGATTTGCCTGCAAGGACTTTGTGCGTAGTCACCACACAAAAACCCATCCTCAACCAGGAAGACACCTGTGACCAATTTGTAGAGAAATTAGAAATTGAAATCTGTAATGCTTATTTATTAATATATCATTCTCACATCCCATCTATATAATCAAGTATGGTAAAACAGTTTTGCATGATTGGAAGCGCTTTCCATTATCTGCAATTGGAAAATTACGAGGTTTTTAGGTAGACCTGTGTAATGAATATATTCACATTCATCCATATGGTCAATTTACATCAACCGTCAAAGTTGTACAGTCTTTATAACACATGAAAAGACAGAATATTCAAGTTAAAGAAAGCTTGTTTACAGTTCGTATTAGACGAAACTGCCGGTTTGGAAAATTATGTTTGTTTCAGTTTATTGATTTTTTTTGGTTTATTCGTTCATATTTCATTCATTGTTTACCACCATATTTTCAGGGATAAAGTGACCAAAGGTAGCTGTGACTCTCCTCCAGCTGGCTCTTCTACGACTCACACATAGACAAAAATACTCACAGAGAGACAGCAGACTCTATAAGACATTCGAGCTTGCATCCATGAACACAGCCAGACATGTCCGATTGCAAAGGTGAAGGAGCGAGGTCTGGCGTCATGTGGGGTGCCGATAAGACCGCCATTCCCTGCTCTGCTCCCTCTGCTCTATATCTATAGCATCTGCTATGCCCTCATTAATCATGGGAGAGGTGGGCAGGAGGCTGCCATTTGAAATAAAGCTTGAACATCACATGGAGTGCTGTGGACCACATCCTGGCGTTTAGCTAAACTGTTTTTGTCGTGTGTCTTCCCAATCTTCCCTCAAGGCTACACTGCTTGTTAGTTTTCCTCATATGCCGTGTCACATCTCAGACTCAACATGGGCTCGATGCCATCTGTTGGGGGATTTCACCCTATGACCTAGTGCAAGACATGAAGGCTGTTAACCCCCTGCCCATATGTGCCATTTAACTGATGCTTGACAAAGCAGCCACCTCCAGGTAAAGTCTCCCAAGAGGGCGTCTGACTTTCTACAAAACACGAGTATGCTTGCGATGCCGACACGCCGCACTGATGTATTCCCACAGTACCCTGATGGGACCAGCAGAGTGCATGTCCTGCATTTTGCTGTTCATCCTTTCAGAGGAGAAGGAGACTTCCTTTGAAAAGCACTCTGCCATCTCATGCTTTCAAATAGGGCCTCACCGTGTTGTGTTGTTGGTTGGCCGGAGGCTACAGAGACTCATCACAGGCATTGCTTATGTAGACATCTCTCACTAAAGACACAAGGACAGGGATTTGGAGGCTCAAGGACATCATTAGGAGGATCTCTCTGCTAAAAAAAAGAAAACTCCAGGGAGAAAAAGAGTAAAATGTGGCCTTTTCAGTCCTTCCAGAATTCTGCAGTTTCTTTTTTGTGATTACTGAAGCACAAGAAGACTGAATTTAAGGTGGCTTTTTCTGGTAATCATCATATCTAATGTGTTCTAAAATGAGTTTTGGAATAGGAACTCAAGAGAGCCTTGTTTGTGGACATTTCTTTCAGTAGCAGCCAACGTCTGTGTAAAGTCTGTTAGCCTGAAGATTGAATTTGCCATTTTACCTCATGAATTAAGTCGAACATGTAACCATAGTGCATGGACAAATAAAGGCCAGTCCCCAAGGACAGGCCAGGAGGAAAAAGTCCTGGTGAATGCATGGTATTTCAACATAATGTACATTTCACAATAAAAGCCCTGTTGAGAAATAAAGGGTTTCCATCCACTGGTACACTGGAGAGCTTCAAATGAAATGGAAATGTTGAATTTGTATTCGGTGAAAGCAAAATGCAGTGACTTATACAAGTCAAATGGGAATGGATCAAAACGAGGCTTCGTACTAAAGAAGGATCAATTATGCGTCTCAGAAAGAGGGATTTAGAAATAGATGACTGCATCTAATACAAATGCTTCTGTCATTCAGAATCAGAATCTGAAATAATTTATTGATACCCGAGGGGAAACTGTTTATAGTATAATAGTTGAGGTATATAAAGGCTTCATAACTATTTGAGGAAATACAGTATGCCAGTAAACCCCAGACAGCTTTTTTAGGTATATATATTAAATAGATATTGATCAGTTTTGAATGCTTGACCATTTCTGTTGAAAAATTGCAGGTTAAACTATTTGCTGGAGGGACTGTTCCTGGGATCTCTAAGCTGATGCTCTGTAAGATTACAGCTGCTTAACCCTCTGAACCCCTGCTTGTAGGTATGAAAGGCATGTTGTGTTTACAAAATCACCAAAAACGAATTATTTATCAGTGGCAGAAAGTGTAAAAACAGAAAGAATAGTCAGATTTTCAACTTACCAAAGGTCCTTGAACTACTCATCTATGATGTGATGTGTCATTCCACTGGAAAATGAGCTGTGACCAATAGCTACATGGCACAACTTCATGGACTTTTTGGCTGAACTGGGCTGAACTGCAGGCAGTGCAGAAAGGACTCGAGTATGGAAGCTGATTTTAAAAAGTATATACTAAAGTGTCTAGAATATGTTCAGCCACCTTTTTTTCCATGACTGGTCACAGCTTTAGCCACTTGAACAAATGTTGTGCATGTAGATTCCATTTTTTCCAATTTTGTTAAAACAAGGAATCAATAATATTCACCTTTTTTCAAGATATCTGTCATTACAACTATGTTATACTGCAAAAAAGACCTTTTTGATTTCTTTACACCTGACCATGGTTGTGCTGTCTACAAAGAAGTGCAGACCTTTACACTGGAGGGAAAATGAGCCCACAGAGAGTAAAAATGTCAAAGGAAATGGTCAGAAACTGTTGGGGTTGAGAGGGTTTAATCCCCTTTACCATTATGTTTCTCAAGTGAGAATGTGAAATTGTCTCTTTTGCTGATTCTGACATTTGTTTTCATTTAAATTATACAACACCGGTTTCTTATGATATGATTTTCTCGCAGTTTTAATGGTGGCATTGTAAATGAGGAAACCATCAGTTGCCAGACCAGCACTATGTATATCTCCCTTTTCTTTCAGAGATACATGCAGGGCTAATGAGCACTAAACAATGTCCTCAATATGACAGTATCACTCTGTCAGGTTTGGATCCCTACACACACGTGCTTGTCCATGAGACGTCCTGTCAGTTATCTCTACTAAATACCTGAAAGCTCCAAAGATATTTAAGGGACATTTGATGGCCAGCCCAGTGATAACTAAGCCACTTGTCACATTCGTTGATGTGTCATGTGCAGCAAAAGTGGTGAGTGTGCACTACCTTTTGGGCCACTGAGAGGGACACAGTGACACCTCGCTGAGACCGTCCATCATCAAACACCTCCGAGAGCTGTTAAAGGCATGACAGAATACAGCCAAGAACCATTTGTATCCAATAATGACAGCTAATGACAAATGCCCATCACAGTGGAGCTACAATCTGATTAGCGTCGAAGCATAAGGCGCTCGGGATGGATATGGAAGAACGGCTCATCACCAACAATGGAAGTGGCTCAGTAATTTATAGGCAATGACTTGTGCGCTTGAAGCCCCAGAGACTGTCACACTTATAATGATGTGTGTTTCAAAGGCCAGGTAACATCCCTATGATGAAACTGCATCTCGCCATGTGTTCATCATAATAGGCACACAGTGCCATCATCTCTATTGCGTTTGACTTCACTTCAGTCATTTGAGTGCCGCTGAGACAGAAGGGGTGGTTCTAGTGGGGAGGTTTATACTATGACCTTCATAATCAGAGCCAATTTCCATATCGGTACCTTCGCCAACAGAACTCCAAATAATTTATGTTTCCTTGCATTTGCCTCTTCAAAGGTACCAGCAAGGTAGTCTGAGCAACTTGGATATAGTACATTCATTCCGTGTTCAACTTTTTAAACCTTGATGACTTGTTTACCTCAACTGTATGCACAAAGTTTCTGTTTTCCCCCTCAAGGACCCAAACAATCCAGTCCTACATATTGATTAGCAGATGCCTTTGGGGCCCGGAGCGATTGTTAAGAATTCAGCCTTGTCTTTTTAATGAAAATCAGGGGTGAGGCATGTATAATCTATACACATGCTTTGATTGATTTATTAACAATTATTTTGGTATGGAACCAATTTGTTTCATTAAATGCATTTGTTTATTTATTGAGCTGTTGGGACGAGGTTAAAAATTAATAAGCGAATAATTGCCAACAAAAGCTTTGCTCCATGCAAGCGGCTCAGTCAAATATTGCTCTACAAAGTGATCCTGAGCGACCCAATATGCGCAGCAAAATTCTCCCCGCAGCTTTTATTAAAAAGACTCACGTGGCTAATGGAGGTTATCATGAGCACTCTATAACTTGTGCACTGTGATATTCCACATACAGAAACACAGGTGCTGAAGGAGAAATGGCAATGTCATTATTTTGTACAGTTTAAAATCATTTCCAAAACTCTTCCAGTGGATGTTTACAGTAGTAAAGTGTGCGTAACTATATATTGTTGTATTTCCCTCATAAGTAGAGATAATGTTTCTTCCTTGCTGCTCTTGCTAAAGTATAATATGTCTTTATATATAAATTTACATCTTATATCATCTTATAGTTGGAAATGAATAACTGCAAGAGACTGCAAGGTAATCGAAATGGTATAAATGGGAATGGGACAGCACTTTGTGATACACCTATCATCACACTTTGACAATGCCAGAACATCTTTTATACTATTGTGGGTTTGGGACATATTGTGCTATTCATTTTACTTTTGCTACTGCCAGTGCACTTAAGAGAGAGCATATTTGGCATTCATCATCATGCCATCGTAAGACAAACAACTCTTAGTTGTGGCTTTGAATCACCAACTGAGCTCTCTAAACCTCTATTTTATGATAATGCTGGGGCTGGTTGCTCCTGTCATGCTCGTTTGTTTACTATGGTTTTAGTTTTAGTGGTTTTTATTGTGCTTATTGGCTTCACCTGGTAACCCCATGTTTAACTACTAAACGGTATGAAATGCGGTTAATTCCCTCAGGCGAAGTCGGCACAAATTTTAGAAAAAGCCAGAATTTCTTATCAAGGCAAATCCACAACGGTTCCATTACCTTAACTGTGTGTTTATCATTGAAACCAGATTGACAAAGGTCCCCGAATCAAAGTAATTGCATCCAGATCACATTGTTTCCCAAGGTGTTTTTGTTTGCTATAGAAACACAACGCTAAAGAAGATTAGTATACATTACCTACACTACTATATACACTAGGTGTCTTATGCTGTACAGAATAGGGATACAGGTCAAGCTTCAGCTCTTCCTCCAGTGCTCAGTGACACGAAGAGCCAATAGTTTAGGGAACCACTGGAGCGAGGAAAGGGTAGATAAAACCCCTTTTCTTCTCTCTCTCTCTATCTCTCTCTCTCTCTCTCTCTCTCTCTCTCTCTCTCTCTCTCT
This sequence comes from Dascyllus trimaculatus, assembly GCA_024666655.1. Taxonomy (NCBI): domain Eukaryota; kingdom Metazoa; phylum Chordata; class Actinopteri; family Pomacentridae; genus Dascyllus; species Dascyllus trimaculatus. The sequence continues at coordinate 8,694,323 of CM045463.1, read as the reverse complement.
CCCCCTCTGTGTCTCCCAACCATATTCACATAATTTCCTTGGGAATTTCAGTGACCTTTAAGTCTTCTGAAAGAGCCACCTCCTTTTAAAGAGAGTAAAGGTGGGAGGCTTGTCGGAGACATTTTAATGAGAGTTCCGGGTGTAATCTCTATTATGAGCAGTAGGTGCTGCTTTTATGTTGGAAGGCCAATGTCTTGCCATCAAGGTACTATTTTAAAACACTTTTTATTTTATATGTCACCTTTCAGCAGGATGTCCGCGACAGTCAGTCAGGTTTGAGTGTTACCGCAAAGCTACTCAGCGTTCCACAATTTCATAGAAGCATAAACACTAGCTCCTACAGTCTTTATAATTATGATTTAAATTCATTTGATGCAGCTCAAATATGAAATTAAATGCTATTTACAGATGGTGTGAGATGGCACAGCTGGCAAAACGCCAAGCTGACGAGTGCCGTGCTGCTTTGTTTTCATGCAGCTGGGATGTGAATGTGTATGCATGTTTATGTATTTGAATCCTGTTAAACTGACGTGTACATGCAATGTGCATATTGGATATTGTGCCGTCATACCCAGGAAATCAGCTGCAGTAGGACGCAAATTGCTTGTGGTCTTGCATGTTCTCAGGACAATATCACACTTTGTGTCTTTCTCGAGTCATCTCAAGTTAATTGCAGTGTAATAGGAAATTTGTTGATTCTCCTAAGTACTCAACTGTGCCCCGATATTTCCCCTGTTTCTTCTTCGACCACTGGACAGGATCATTTGGGCTCTGTGACTTTCACAGAAACTGGCAAAGAATTAGATTGAAGTCATGCTCAGCTGCTTCTATCTCTTACCGAATGTCATTGTTGTCATCTGTGGCTCTGAGGAGTCTCTAGTCAAAAGACCTGAATGCCAAGTAATTTCAAATTTCCTCAGGTCATTCCAGCTGGTTCCTTCCCTCACTGATGCTGTGGATTTAACAAGGTGTAACTCAACACAAACACAAATTAATACGATGTTTCAAGCCCAAACCTTTTCCACAATTTTGGACAAAGTGGGTCTTTTGGTCCACCACTGAAATAGTCACTCAGATGTCCAAATATTCTCTCAATAATTGCATCTAAGTTGGCAAGTAGAGTATTTCCCCACATGAACAATCAAAAACTAGTTCTTTCGAATACATTAAAAGTACAGGCCTCATCGTAGAAAATCAGTGCAACAAAAGTGAATACAACTAAGATTGCTGACACTCAAGTGAGAAAACCTGAAACAAAACTGAGTACACCTGTGATTTCCATTGAGCCTACTTATACGAACATTGTTGTAAATGAACTGTAAACGCATGGGGAAGAAAGAAGAATCGATAAATCTGATTGAGACTTTGCAAATGTGGACAAGGATGCAGGGAGAGGTGTTACCAACTAAATATCAGTCAATAGCATTAATCAGGAAGCGCAGAACGAGTCGGAGAACCCTTAATCAGAGCGGCACAGTTCAATCTCCTTTCATGACACTATGGGCAGTGCTATTAGCACAACCTAGCTCTGAAAAACACATGAGCCAGTGCTTTAGACTTGGCAAAGGTATTATCAGTGGAGTTGCTGTGACAGTTTCGACAGTGTGAAGGACAGTGCATAATGTCAATCTCCATAGACTGTATCCACGAAAAAACACCTGCTTGCTAAAGGGCAGGGAAAGAAGCCCATGCATTAATTGGCTCGGACTACCACAGTGAATGCATAGTCCTGACAGTGAAGCACAGGGGTGGAAAAGTGATGATATGAAGCTGCATGAGTGCAAACGTTGTTGGAGATATTGATGGCTCCATGAATACCTGCAGATATACCAAAATACTGACTAACAAGATGACTCCCATCCTGTAGAAGCTTAGCAGGAAGGAATATTCCAGCATGACAATGATCAAAAGCACACTATAAAAACATGCAAGAGTTTCTAACAAAGGACAAAAGTGACAACTATGACCTGGTCAAGTATGTCGTCTGACTCAAATGCAATAGAATCATCTTTAGGGTATTTAAAACTGAAAAGAAGAGCAACAGAACCCCAATAGCATGTTAGAATTTAGCACGGTGACATTAGCATTTAGCTCAAAACACTGTTTCTAGGCACAGATTTACAGTCAAGACTTGCAGAACCACTAGCACTGATAACTTACTGTTTATGTATTATTTATTTCACCCACTGATACCACAGCAACCGCGACAATATTAGACAGACAGGCCTGATCACACAGATTGTGTGTGATCAGGCCCTTTCATGCCTTTATTATATCCTCCATAGTAACAGTTGTAACAAGTGTGACAGCTTTTGTCTCTATCAGTGCTCCTCCTGCTGTCTTCTGTTTTTTCTTTTTCAGGTTATTTGTAAGTTATCTAACCTGGTGTTCTTCCACTGGACAGGCAGGGCCTAGATTATTTGTTTTTTCCTGGTCTGTCACATTACAATCTAACCCTGTGGTTGAGTTTTCCTCTTTATTTTGCTTCACAACGTCTCACATACGTCCACCATCCCTGACCTAGAGTCCTGTATTACAAAGTTGTGCCGTAGTTTCAAATGAAAAAATATTGTTCAGAATACTTTAAATCCTGTTTGGTTTCTGTCTAGCTTAGAGGGAGGGCACAATATTGGAAAAATACTGACATTGTTTTTCTGCAATATATATACATATATATTTCAATATGAAAAACAACTTAGTAAATATAGCATGGGTATAACTCACCCACTGTAAGATGCAGTCTGTCTCCAAAGCACTGTGGCCTGGTCCACCTGTTTGGAGTGTCAGGCTTCACCTAAGCAGCCAGTGTTATCACAGATACGATCTTCCAGGAAAAATACCATTTGCAAACCAAGACTTTTCAGATTTATCTAGGACTACATTGTCCAGCTAAACCAGACGCCTGTTGCAGCTGTATAATATTCCACTTGTGACGTCTCTACATTTTTCATACAGCTCTTTTTGGCAACTCTATTAATTGTTATTATGTTTTTCACGAAGTGAAAGCGTAGCACATCAGTGGTTTCTCGCTGCCATTTGGAACCATTTTTATATAGTGTAACACTAGTTTTTTGCTTAGGAAGGCATTTAGATCTGTCTTTGCACTCCTCATACAGAGATTTGTGGTGCTGATTTAGTTGATCAAACTGACTAATCATGTTGCCTCATGCAGTGGCAACAATAGCAACACACTGCTGACGGATGACCTGTTTAACGTCAATGTCATCCTTTCTGTGGGTACATTTTTTTTGCATGTCTTTTTCCGATCAAATGTCCTGCTTCTTGAATAAAGTTGAGTCCAAGAATCCTTAAATCAGAGTATATTATGTTCTTTCAGACAGACTTTTCTTGTATATAAGTGACAGAAAATGACTATGAGAACCACAAAAGAAGTCGCTGTATGATGTGTTTGGGTTCGTTTATAAAGGGGCACATTTAACCTATGGCGTAGCTATGGCAACCGCATGTGCAATCTCTGAACCTCTACCCTTATAGGATGAAACCAGGATTTATAATTCTCACATATCCAGCTTTAAACCTGCACTAATAGGTCAACAAAACAAACTGCGCATGAGCTACTACTTTGTCAAAAAGCAAGAGTCGGGGCTGTTAAATGCAAACTGTGCAGCACACCTGACTTAGCTTCATTAGCATTTACCAGACGTGAGAAAGCAGCATGACTCATGACAGATGTGGGCTTCCAGTGCAGCGTTATGATGGATGGAGCAGTTGACACATTGTTCCCAACAAAAGCTACTTCACTTTTTCATGGCTCTGTTGTGGAGGCAGGTGTGGCGTGATAATTCATTTAGTATTTAAATTTAGATTTTTTTTTTTTCCAAGGCAGGGGGGGTGAATTGATTGAAGCATGTTGGTTCTGCACTTAACACAAAAGCCGGGCTGCTCCTCACATCTGCTTTCTGCCACAGTTATTCAAATTGCTCCACCCGTTCGCTGCTTTTACTGAATGCTGCGTGATCAACAGGCTGTTTATGCCGTTCGGGATTCATTATAGGGGCATTAGCCAAACTGCTATTTCAAGCATAGCTGTTGGATGTTGTTTTTTTTTTTTTTTTGAAAAGGGTAGTTTTAATTTCAGCCATTTTTATGTTTTTTTATGACTGGATAAAGCAAGAATAAGTGTTTGACCCATTAAAGAAGTAAAAGTGTGATCCGGTGATTTAGGATCATTATTTTTTTTTACCATCTGTGTGACAGAAGTCAGCTGTGTGTGAATAATTAACAGGGTGGAGGAGCAGGTCACAAGCTTATAAGAGAAGTAAAATAGAGGTAACGCCCAACCTAAGCCCGACAACATGACAATATATTCAAAGGAGCAAAATTAATTCACAAAATTCATTGTCGGCACATCCCGCCTCCTATTCCTGCATTCCCCTTCCCTTTCCCTCCTCCAATCCCTCCTCTTCCTTTTTTCCCCCTTCTTCTTCTTCTTCTTTTATCAACGAAACTGAGAGCTGCTTCTCAGAGCAAGAAATAAGAAGTCGGTCTCACTCCACTGGCCAAAGTAATAGAGAAATGACTGGAGCAACAGGCAACGGTTATTTGCAGCTTTTATTTATTTATTTGTTTAGACGTTATCTGGCGGCTGAGGCTGAGGAAGGGGAGAAAAGCAATATTCATTTTTTTTAATGGGACTGCCCCTCCACAGATAATGTCCCCGGTGTTATTTCCTTTCTCCCGGAGTTCTCATGCAACAAAGTGTGCCGGCAAAGAGCTGCTTCTTGTTCTTTCAAGCAGACAAAAAAAAATGGAACTATTCTTCATTATTAGACCTGCATACTCCAGTTTAAACAGATTTTGGAATTATGTGCATCAATACTGATTGCTTACTGAATGAAGAGGCCGGTATGGAGGATTCTATAAGCTTTTATAGACCATTTGGGGCATTTGGACTAGTTCCTCTTTTTGCTATCCAGCTGGGGCTAAATGAATTGTATACGTACCTACAACTTCTAGCGACTCTTTTTACACTTTGAGCTTGAACCACTCATTACAGCAAATGGCTTTGAAAGTAATGACTTATTGTACACTAAATGATGTTCCCCTAGAAATGACAGGGTTTCCTTTTAATGAGCTGCTTTGGTGCTGCTCTTTCGAGTCCCCAGTGGAGACATGTTGTCAAAGCTAAATGGACTGACTAACGCCAGGTTGATTCAGCGGGCGAGCCATACCCATCCAGCCCCACTTTAGCGCCGGCTCTGCCTTTCATTCATTTTCGTATTTCTTTTTGATCTGCCTCTTTTTTTTTTCCATTTCACTTGTTTTCACATAGTTTCGGTGCGTCTCTGTTTTTATTCATGCTCTGTTTTGATCTCAGATTCCGTGTCCTCTCCCACTTCATCTCTCACAATCCACTCATGTCTGCAGGAAGGCAAAATTGGGAAAATAGAAGATAAGATGCTTTAGATGGAAAAATCCCAAACAGGAAGAATAACAATAAGTCGACTGAGCACCACCTTGCAGCCAAAGTGGCACTTACCTGGATAAAATGCAGCCAAAATGCATGGATGCATAATGTTAGATAAATAGCTTGATTAGGAAGAATAAGATGCTGGAGTTTATCTTTGAGTTTTACATTTTCCATGCACCTGTATAGTAAAAATGTTGACCATGTCTCATTCAATCTCTATGTAAATTAGAAAGAAACACAATTTATAATCCAGAAATATAAAACCTTGAATCTAACAAGATTTCTCCTCATTGATTTAATAGATGTTGTACAAATTCTCAATCCTTTCTGCCATTTTAATTTTTTTGCATTGTGATTCGATGCTTCACTGTAGTCCACATCATAATATACATCTGGGTTGGAAAGCTGAATGAATAACGCTTGTCCCCCGCTCATTAGCACCACAGAATGTGGCCAAAGGCGAGGTCCTTAACCCACAACCGGTGCCAGTGGAGCTGCACTGTGGCCAGCGGATCAGCCTGTGGTTGTACAGGGCAGCCTCCAGGTGTGAATGCATGCAACTGTGTGCCTGTGGGCTGGACATCTCTGCAAAACAGCATAGCATCTCAGTGAAGCTTCCCTAATAAATAAAGATGAAAAAATATTTTTAAAAAGCCAAAAAAAGACTCTCATAACACATACTGTACACTACAATTCTGGGTTGTTCAAACGTGATTATGATCAATGCATTTGATCCTCAGCGGTGTCATATTTGAACCAACTGATTAATTTGCAAAGACGCAAACATCTTAGAGTCAGAGTTATTTTAATTGACACGGTTTCCATAGTTCCTACCTAGAAAGGAAATGTACAGATGAAAAAGAGAGAGAGAGGGTGAGAGATGAAAGGGTGTGCACAATTATATTCCACCCATTAATCTACTGAAACTCAGGAGAAGGGGAGGTTTGTAAGAGTACACTGGCTGTACAGGCTTACTTTACCGCCTCATACAGAAGGCTAATGATTTGTTTGAAAGCCAGCTCACTGCTCCTGGGTGGGAGGTATGAATAGAAAACAGTGAGGCAAACAAGCCCAGCCAGGTGTGCAACGCATCTCGAGCCAGTGAGATGGGAACAGAGCCGGCGAGTCAGCCAGCATGGCATTCAGAAAGGTGTGAGAGGTGCCCTTCTCTGCCTCTAATGCATCTGGGGGGTGCGTGATTGATTTTTTGCGCAGGAGCTGGTGTCTTAATGTCCTAATGCATTGCTCTGTCACAGAGGGCTGCCTTGGCAAGCTGCCTTTTCCACAGACTGATCTGCCACTCGATTGGATGAGACCAGGGTAAATAAATAAAGAGGGAGGCCGGTAGGGGAGGGCTGGAGGAGGACAGGGATGGGCAACAAGCATGATTACACCACCAGATAAACATAAATATCTACACACACAAACACACATGTACACATCAGCCGCCTATAAAACATGCTCCCAAGCAATTGTCAAATACACACATAAAAAAGATTCCACAGCTCTGTTTATTGTTTCTTTACTGGATATTGATTTGACAAGGTGAGGCCCGGTTCATTTCAGGCCACAGGCTCCTGTTGTTGTTCTGTTCCTGAAGAATGATGCCTCCAAAATCAATATATTGTTTGACAGCATTTTCATGTTCTTTTACTTTGGTGAAAAGAGGCCCCGGTGGCTTATACTTTTGTTTTATTGCAACTCTGTGTCCTTGCCTATGTTCCTATGCATCTGTTTTCCCCGTCTCTTTCTGTGTAGCAGTTTAAGTTCGCCGGAATAAATCCTGAGCCGACGTGAACACCGGTGTGATGGTTATACAGTGGTTTATGCTCACGTAAGCTGACGGCCTCAAACAGAAACACTGAAAGCTTCACGTCTTCTCTCATGCTGTCGGTGCTGAAATTTGATTTTTGACAAACTAACTGTTTGGACATTCTAGCTGACAACTGTCGCCCTCTGTGGAAAACGGGAGTAATAGCATATCTCACAGAAGATTAAATCTGTTTCTACAGAATGCATTTAAAGAGTATGTCACATGCTCGTACAGTGAAATGCACATTTTAATTCAACTCATTTTCCACATTTACACATTCTAACAGAAACATGATGTCGACCAGATTAAATTTTGCAATAATGGTTAACGTATTTGGTATAGGGCTGCAATTAGTCGGCATAATCTACATCATCAACATCAATATCATAATACGAGTATTATTGAAATGGCTGCAAACTATTGCACAGGCGCCCTCTAGTGGCCGAAGTGTGCAGCTGCATTATTGAGCGCATGAAGCTAGCCAGGAAGCCATAAATAGGAATAGAACAGAGTGCCAAGCTGGCTTTCTGGCATCCAAGTGGTGTTAGTTGTGTGTGAAAAACTACTCCACATTGTTCAGTCCTCAAATGTGAACCTTCATGGTTGCAGTTCTCTGTTGTGTCATAAAAATCAGTGAAGAAGAGTAAACTGAATCTGAGCATCCAGTGTGTTCCGACTGAGGCCCCATCCACACGAAGACGAGCCCAGGCCTAAACGCACAAATAGTTCATGAAAACCGTGTATTATCCACACGAAGCCGACGTTTTTCGGTTGAAAACGCTGCTTACGCCTCACCATTTTTATGCCCTATCCACTTCTTTTTCTGCTTGCATCATAGCTCCACCTCTCGATAAATGCGCATGCACCAAACTCAGAACATGACAACAGCAATGGTGCCGTACAGTGTTTCGTGTGTACTGCTGAAGCTAGTCACCCTATTACCACTATTACAGCAAAATATACTTCTTCTACATTTCATGTTCATGTTACGGCGTCATAGCGCCACCAGCAAACCTGGCATGTGCTCCATCTTTATAAAGAACGTTTTTGAAACTATAAGCGTTTTGACTTTGTGTGGATGGAACCCGACACCCAAAGGCAGTCATCATAACTATACAGTCCTAAGGTCACCTATGAAATGACTTTGTAAATGTTGTGATTTGACGTCTCTTTTTTTTTTGGCTCCGGTCATTGGTTTGGTACACTTAACGCTACAGTTTCAATTCAGGTTCAGTGTAAAAGTTTCCAAAAAAAAGGCTCCCCAAGTATGGTCGTAATTCAAATGATCACTAAACTAAAAAGACAACAGCTCTAATGCAATGACACCTAACAAGAAAACACTCAGGTGCTGTCCTGGAAACATTAGAAAATGTAAAACCAGCGTAAATGATGTCTGTTCATTAGAGGCCAGTGTTTTTTTTCTAAAGGTATTTGTCCTCGTAGCTGCTAAATGCACTCAAAATTTGATGCTGTGAAGAAAATTAATTGTTTAGATGAAGCCGATAGTCAACAGATTAATCGATAGAAAGGTAGTCTTCAGTGGCAGTGTATTCTTGTAAGGCTGGTTGCTTTTTCAAGTGACTGCTGCATCATAAACTTTTTCTCATCCTAAACTCAGAAGAAGTCCACAGCGACTTTAGATTCAACCTAAATCGCGACCGTGACTCTCCTCACCTCTATGAAAGTGCTTTGTTGTCAAGACTTGAACACGAACTTTGCTGCGAGTCCTGCTTTTTTATGCATCACCATTCAACTCAAAGATCTCCCTGTAACTGTGGCGTAGTTCAAAGTGACGCTTCATTCATTAAAAAAAAAAAAAAAAACAACCTTTGACCATAACCTAGTCAGTAATTATATTTATCATCACAATGTAATTGGGAGGAGAAATGCTCGGTATTAAGTATGGTTTCTGCGTAACAAGGTTGAGGTGAGGAATCTGACATTGCCGTTGTTGCAGCAGAAGTAATGTGTTATTTTTTGAGCACAAATTCAATCCCATTTATCAGGGATCTCTATGACAGACAGCCTTGGCAAATAAAGGCGATAATATCTGTAAGGCTGAATCCAGTGAGACAATTTAATCTTTTCGACAAATTGGGCGTAATGACCCTTTTAAGACCTTCTAGGTACTTTATGTCAATGCCACCATCTCCAGTTAAACTCTGACTACCATCTTTCCATTTAACTATTATGGAGTAGTTTTACTTGCCAGACCTTTTATTAGGCATTCATTGTATCTGAACGGAAAAACATCAGCAGGGAACATATTGAAAACACATTCAGCATGAACGTGCGCTGTGATATGACGAATAAAAGCGTGATCCATGCGGCTTTATGTTTCATTAGAATCGATTTTTATGTCCATGTAACAGTTGCATATAGGGAAGATGGGGGTTGCATATTTCGAGGGTAACGCTATATAGCAGCAGACAAATGGATAAAGCTGCACAGCCTTCCCTGTCATTAGACCGTTCGGCTCTTGCATACTGCAATGTTACTGCACTATTAAAATAAATGAGCACCACTCAAGTCTTCCTGTTTATGGGCTTCCATTAACAGCTTTTACTCCCATGGCTTCTAATGAGAAATTACAGTAAGAAAAAAAGCATCAATCAAGTCATCTCAGAGACTTTTAAGTGGGTAAATTGTTCATTATTGCCCCCTTTGGTTTGATCGATGTCAACTGCGCTAGACGAAAAGATTGCAGTTTTCATAAACATGCCATGACTGCAGGCTTGTTGTTGTTTTCCAGATCCTTATATGAAAGGGAATCGGTAACAAAAAGCAAGACAATGTGCATGAAATGGTTACAATATATAGCACACCTGCAGATATTAAAATTTGGCATCCTAACACCGGCAGCGAAGACCTACAAGTGCCAATTTCTGTCTCGTGAGAAATAAGTCTTGGAGCAGAGCGTTTTTGTTGCCAAAAATTTGTAATTTGCAGCTTCAATGGAGTGTTAAAATGTAATGACCCGAGGTGAAGCAGAGTGAAATAAAAAAAAAACTCAGGAATTAGCCTGCATCAAAAGTCTTTGTGTATTCATTCACCCTTCCCCACCTCTCGAACACGCAGTAAATAAAAATAATAATTTTCTGAAAATTATGTGCACACAGGAGCATTACAAGGCAAGCAGTCTACACACACACACAATGCTAAATGCCTGGTGAAATATAACAGATACCGGCTCAGTTCGTTGATGTATCCCTCCCCTCTGCCCTGCCCCTGTGCCCTTTCACTGTATACTCTGGAAGCTATAGTCTGGAGCTTTTATTCTATAGCAAACAACATGCTCACTTGACTGCTCCCACTGGTGCTGGAGAAAAACCAATATAACATTTGAGTGCAAATGGCAAACTCTCACCACAAGAAATGTAAACTGCGGGGCGCTGGCTACTCTCTGTTGCGATGCCGAAGTGAGCACTGAACTTTCAACCCGCAATCATGGCACCCTCCTCGGCTCCTTCGCTCTGTCCGTCAATCTTTTCTTTTTCTTTTTTTTCCCCATTTGTGTCTCAGTGCAGGCCGCGGCAGCAGTAGGGTAAACTCAGCAGGTCAGGTAAAAAGGTTTTTCTTGTTTGTATTCCCCCTTCTGAGCTCCAGAGAGGAGCTACCGTGCCTTTACTTGCTCTGCACAGCGACTTGCTTTAGGGAAAGTACCTCTTTCGGCGCCGGCATAACTCTTACGGCTTCACAGCAAAAGTCTCCTTAAGTGCTGCATTTGTACTGCGGTGGATGGTAAGAATATGTTGACAAGAAGCACTGCTTGGGTGCAACCATGCATTTCGTGTCAATGAGTGAGGGCAAAGTGATTTACTCCTCCCTTATGCTTCAAACACATTACAGACCCTGTCCCTTTTCTGTCAGTAGCTGCCAAAGAAAAACTAGTTTCGCAATGACAAATGCCAGTGGTTACGCAGCATCCCCGAGATCTGGAGACTGACATTGATGCCTTTTATACGGGGCTTAGAGTGCACTCCATCACCCTCTCATCCTCACTATGCTGGGAGCTGGGTTGAACCGGTTACTTTAGACATGAAAACGCGAGTCAGTTCAGATTATCAGTCAGAGTACACAGAATTCAGTCGCAAGTCTGGTTTCTGTCAAGTGCTGCCGGATTCCTATTCAGCTGTATCATATACACTATACCACACTGCAATCTTTCTTTATGGTTTCTCATTTGAGCGTAGAAAAGTACTTTTAGAAATCTGAATGTCAGGTTCTTCCTGGACAAACGCTGATTTAAATGCATCTCCAATATGTCTTTACATAAAATCCACAAGGTTATAGTTACTGGTAAATGTGGAGGATTACATATAATCACATCACTATAATCCTATTTCTTATAATCCTTTTATATTTGACCCTAACATGAAGTAATAGGCTTCTAATTACAGGTCCTTTCTAATTAAGAGGTAGCCTAATTATGATGATGGCTTTTAATCCTTACCATACAATTTTACCTTTGTCAGATGGATAGAGTTTCACTCTTTATACTTGTGAAAGTTTATAGTGGTCATGTAAGATGAAAAAGATGAAATGAAGTACACTTCATTGCCAGAAATCATTAAAACATTCCATCCATCCTATTGACTCCCACCTCGTCTCTTTTCTTTCTTTTCCACTTCATATATTAGTGTTCATCCATATTCAGTGTACTGTATGTGTCTGATAACAACTTTTAGAGAGTCAAAAATTCAAATATCGGTATAGTCAGCGGCTTGCCACAAAGACACCACTTGACTCCACCATCTGCTTAGCTCTGCCACATGTGCTGCAGACACGTCTGAGAGTATTGTAAATGGAGTTGGAGCTGCTCTGCTGGACAAATAGTAATAACACGATTTCTACATTAGCCCAAGCATTTTTTCTGTATTATGTTGGGTAAAAAAAGGAAACAGTTTCATTATTGGTTTTCAGTGTGACAACATTACATGCTGATATGTGTGTAAAAGGCCGATAATGCAGATATTCTTTATATACATATAATTTTGTAGTACTGCTGAGAAGGAAAAAGAGATGGGACCACTGTTGTTTTTACTGTCCAGCAATATTTTTCACAAATTAGTTTGCAGCTTACCATGAAGACACCACTTGACTCTGCACCACTGTCCGCTCAGCTGCATGTGCTGCAGACCTTGCTGTGAGAAACATGCATACTCACTCAGTTGTGTTTCTAACTCTTGCATCCTAGAGACATACTCTAACACAGCTTCCCTAAGCTTTACCCTCAGCTGTTGAAATGGACAACAATGGAGTCAGAGCTGCCCTACTGCGAAAATATTGTAATAATGTCATTACCCCAGTACATTACCCCAAGGATCCTTTTTTGCATTATGTTCTGTACAAAAAAGAAAGTGGTTTTATCATTGGCTTTTAATAAGGCAATATACAATGATCGGGCATAACATCATGACCACCTGCCTAATTTTGTAATGGTTCTCCTTATGTGGTACAAAATGCTCTGAACCATTGGGCATGGGCAAGAGGACCTCTCAAGGTGTCCTATGGGGTCTGGAACCAGGACGTTGGCTCTGGACCCTTTGGGTGCTCTGGCTTGTGCAGTGCATCAAGATTCAAGATTCAAGATTCAAAGTTTTATTGTCAAGTGCACAGTAAAGAAACACGTTTCCCTGCACAATGAAATTCTTACTTTGCTGTCCACTCAGATAACCAGCAACAAGTATAAAAAATAGTATATACAAATAAAATAGAATAAAATAGAAATAAGAAAAAAACAATGTAAATATGAACAGTAAAGTGTATTTAGTGCAAAGTAGTGCAAGAAAATGTAAACAGAAGATAATTGCAGTTTCAAGTGTATGGATTTTTAAATCAAACCATCAAACCATCAGTCCATCAAACTTGTTCCACTGCATCCTGTTGATGCTTGATCACAATGGGGTGAAGGAAGTTTGAGGTCAAATCAACACGTTGGGTTGTCACGTTCCTCCACATGTTCCTGATAGTTTGATGTTTTTTCCATGTGGTGGGGTGCATTTTCCTGCAGGGGTAGGCCAGTGACATTCGGGATTTCCATTTGAATGAGGGAATGTGCTTGTTGTGGGACAATGTTCATTTGGGTGTCTAAGTCTCATCAACACGGATGTCAAAATCCAGGGTTTTCCAGCAGAAGACTTCACCTTTTCACTTCACCTGTCAGTGGTTTTAATGACTGATTGGTATATACATATGTTACAGTACTGATGAGAAGGAAAATTATGTGGTCATTGTTGTTTTTACTGTCCAGCAATGTATTTCACAAATTAATTAGTCGCTTACCATGAAGACAGCGCTTTACTCCGCACTGCTGTTCGCTCAGCTGCATGTGCTGCAGACCTTGCTGTGAGTATTATAGATAGTGGATTCAAAGCAGCTCTAATGGGCAAATTTTGTCGCATCATTTCTACATTACCCGAAGCATCTTTTCTGCATTATGTTCTGTACAAAAAAAGAAAAACTGCTTTATTATTGTTTTTTAATACGATAATATATACGCTAATACCGATACTAGCTGATAATATGAGCCCCCCGTTACATTATTTAGGGTCTAATATCATTTCGTCAAACATGCATACTCACTCTTGCATTCTGGAGACATACTCTAACACAACTTCCCTAAGCTTTACCCTCAGCTGTTGGAAATACAGTACTTTTGATCATTTATAAACTAACTATTTGACCCAGGGTTTTCTGCTGGGCTTCTGTTTGGTGTTTCAGGTAAATCCTAGCTGAGCCTTACAACCCTGAACCATGTTAGCTTTTGTAGTACTGTTGTTGATAAGATCTTGTTGATATTCAGTCATGAACCAGTGAAACTGCGGAGGGCTACAGGAAGTGATCTCCAGTCCTCTGGTGGTTAAAGCAACAGTGCTTCCACACTTCAGACTGACCTGTCATCTTTCAACTTGGCTCACGCGGCGGTTGCCTGGTTGCGGTGGTAATGGCCGAAAATGGAGGTCAGATCACACAGAGTCATTATCTGCAAAGGCACATTAGACGATTATCTCTGCAGCTGTTCTTTGTGGGTCACTGCAGTCTGCTGTTAAAGCTGTCAGTCGGAGAGGAATAAGTCGGCCCCTCCGTGCTGTTGGGCTCATCGACACTATGGCCGCCCACACGCCAGTAAATGTCATCGCATGGACTGAATGCATAAACAAATTACTGGCAAAGAACAAAAACCTATCAGCAAAAAATGATGTCAATGATGCTCACTACTTTAGTATGCATGCTAAACATTTTGACAAAAGTATGCGCTCTGGGGGGTTGAAGTTTCCTGAATGCCAGCTCACCATCCATTTGAATTGCACATAAGGCAGTTCAGGAAGAACCCAGCTAAGGTGAAATGACAAGAAAGAGGGGGGCACCTTTGAAGAAACTAGGGACTGTGAAATCACTCGCAGGGCAATGTATCTGTTTCTACAACTTCATCAGCCCAGCCACTAATTAAGACTAATTAGCAGGCACTGGGGAAACAGGCAGGCTCAAAAAACTTAATTAATGTGAGGACCCAGGATGTCTGGGCATAACAACTTCCTCAGCACCTGCTTAGCACGAGACAGCACATTAACCTACTGCTGCTTGCAGGTCTCTAGACAGTCTGCAGATATCCAGCAGAATCTTTAACTAGCTGTTGTAACCTTTGATTAGCAGTGAGCTCTGAGCTGGCCACGCCACATCCACATTGATCAGCTGATAAATGGCCTTACCCTATCCATAGCAATGACCTTGGCCATCATGTGTGAAAGCACCCCAGTGGTCCACAGTCATGCATTTAATGGATTTTTCAAAGTGACGTTTTTGCATTTTTGTAAATATCGTTGTAATTACAATGCATCAAAAATGTGCCTTTTTATTTTTCTGTCACTCTTTTTGTAATATGGTTATTGTCACTATTGTGATGGATAATTAGTTGACCCTGTGATTCTTATTGTGTGGAGGTGTCAGCAGAAAGAGCTTTAGTGTGCGCGCACGCATGTTACCGAGCACGGATTTATCCTTTTATGATTCAATGTGAGGCCAAGGACAGGTTTGGATGTTGAGGGCAGCCAAATGAGATGTCAAGCGAAAGTGGTAATCCTAAACAAACAAAATTCAGACAGACGTGCAGATGAAATTAAGACGGGAAACTCTAAAAAGGATGATTGGAGAAAGGGCACCTTTGTGCAAGGTGAGGGTGAGGAGGAGGCCAAGTTTCGGAAGCTGTGCAAGCTCGTATGCTAGAACTGTAAATGAAGAAACACAGAACACAACTGCCCTTGAAGAATTAGAAAAAACATTGTAAATTTTGTAGTACCTGCTGCATTTGTTTCATTCTTGAATCTCTCTTTTGTTTTGACAAAATGCTATTCAGACACTGTAAAAACCTATTATTAAAATATTATTACAAACAGGACCGACTTCTTGCAAACCAACACATTTTATGAAGCCTTCCAATATATTCTGTTCTCCAATTTCTTTCTGTCATTTCTGCTTATTTTATTTGGACTTTTTAGTACAAACTCATCATAAAACAACGATTTAGGCCTACATCTGACAATGTTTATTAGTTCATGTTGTAGAAGCAGAATATCGAAAGCTTTAGTAGGAGGCAACTGGACTTCTCTCTTTGGTTCTTGAAGATATCTCATACAAGAGGCATTTTCAGGAAAGAAATTAAAAATCTTCAAGAACCAAAAACACAAGTCTAGTTACATTCTATTGAATCTCTGAGGATTACTGTGACTTGAAAGAATCTACACAGACAGATTGTGTTGCACTTTAAGATAAATGGTATTCAGGTTTTGGGGGACATCAAGGAAACTTGTCAACTACAGGAACCACCTATGTTTTAACCTCAGATGCAGACAACATGGATTCATCCCCACCAATTTCTGCCTTGGCTCCACAACACAGTAGAGCATAATAGATACTCCTGAAGGCACAGGACCAATAAGACATGTCCATTTTAAGATGTACTTAAGGTCAAAAGTGGCAAGACCCTTAAGAACCTGACAGTATATTCTAGAACTGAAGAAGGATCATGAATGACAAGTGAAAGGTCTTCAAGGACACCAAAAAGAAGCCCATTTACCTTCTACTGAGGCTCTTAGGATCACTACCACAACATTGATAACTGAGAATCTAAACAGACAGACAGTATTGCATTGCACTTTGGGTGAACACCCTTTGAACGATGCAGGAGTATAAAAGGATGTCACAGAAACTTGCAGACTCCAGGAATCACCAATGTCAAAGGCCATAGAGCAGAACAGATACTGCTGAAGGCACAGAACCAATAAGACACGTCCATTTTACTATGTACGGTCAATAGTGGCAAGACCCTTAGGAAACTGACAGTACATCCTAGAACTGAAGAAGCCATATGGATGACAAGTAAAGTGTCTTCAAGAACACAAAACAGATGCCCAGTTTCCTTGTACTGAAGCTCTTAGATTACCATAACTTGGATGACTGAGAATCTACACAGACATATTGCATTGCACTTTGGGTGAACGCCCTTTGAACGGTGCTGTAGTATGAGAGGAAGTCAAAAACAACTTGCAGACTACAGGAATCGCCGATGTCAAAGGCCATAGAGCAGAACAGATATTGCTGAAGGCACAGAACTAGCAACTAATAACAAGACAGGTTTTTACTATTGATGCAATCAAGGACATGAGTGACGAGCTCCTCCAGAAACTGACAGTATTTACTAGAGTTGCACGCATGAGAGGTGAAACGTCTTCAAGAACCAAAAAGAGAAGTCCAAATGCCTTTTACTGAAGCTCTTAGGATTACCCTGACCTGTACGACTGAAAATATACACAGACATGCTGTAGTAGCTTGTAGCTCGGAATAAAAAGTAGACCGAAGCTCAGTTACCTACTTCATCCCTTGACTTGCAGGTCTTGGTGGACTGTAGAGTATATTTTTATGAAATACTTTAAAGATTAAAGTTCTGTCTATATAGTACCACAGTGTTTTTTTTACAAAAATACCAAAACCACTCAACCTTCTGTCAGTCATTAAAGTCTCGATCACCGTTTTTCTGCAATGTTTAAATGTGAGGTCTTGCTGGTGTCAAGTGAGGCCACAGACGAGCCTCTTGGTGAGTTGAGTGATGCAGCAGGAGCCAAGGTCAAGGAGAGGAGTAAGAATTGACAGCACTGATGTTCCTCCCACTGTGTTATCTGGGCCTGACAGACTGCCAAGTCACAGGGAGGCAGCCCTCCTTTCAGCTCATTTAGGAAGATATTACACCAAGCCATGTTGAGAGGGCACCTGCTGAGCCAACCTTCCTCTGACACTAACAGGAAGATGGAAAAAAGAATTCATAGACCTCTGGCCAAGGGAGAGCAGCATACTGTAAAGTAGTATCAGTGAAGGGATCTGATATATTGCTACATGATGGGACATACTACAACAACGTGACAACTGAAAATGGATAGCAATAGCAAATAGCAAATTCTTTCATGTCAAAGAGAAAACAGATTTATACAAAGTAACGGCAACTAGTTACGAATATAGAATGTAAAATAATTCATTGTTTTTGTCCCTTTTAAATCAGTATTTAGTAGATGCACCTTTGGGCACAATTACAGCATGTAGCCTGCGTGGATATGTCTCAATCAGTCTTGCACATCTGGACACTGAAATTTTTACCTCATTCTTCTTTGCAAAACTGATCCAGCAATGTTAGTTCACACAGGTATCACGAGTGAACAGCCACTCTGCGTCATGATGCTGCCACCACCATGCTTCACAGCGAGGATGGTGGTTGTGTTGGGTGTTTGCCAGTGATGCTGAATGAAAAAACAAATTTTGTCTAATTACACTTTAAAAAAAAACTTCTTCCACTTGACTTCAGAGTCTCCCACATCCCTTCTGATGAACTCAAGTCAAGATTTGATGAGCTTTTTTTAAACAGTAGCCTTCTTTTAGCTTCTCCCATAAAGCTTTGACTGGTGAAGAACAGGGAACAGTTTCTTCCATTTCAGCCACTGAAGGTTGCAACTCCTTCAGAGGAGTCATAAGTGTCTCTGTGGCCTCCGTCACTAATTTCTTTCTTGCACAGTCACTTACTTTTTTTTTCTTTTACTTTTGAAATACTTGTTTATAGGCACAGGAGCTTTAAGGGAGTTGGCTGATATAATGGGAAATACTTCTGTGCTCTTGCCTTGACTTAGCTGTGATAGATACCACTCATCTGTTAAACATGAATCTATGGCTGGGCCTCTATGGAGGTGTTTAGCTCAGATAAGCAGCAATACCAGCACGTAAAAAGCCCACTAATTAACATGTTAGCTCTCATTTGTTTAATCAGTACCGAATGTTATGTTTAAAAATTACAGGTTGCGAAATGGCTAACTGCTTCCCCTGCTTCCATTCTTTATGCTCGACTGAGTTAATCATCTCCTGGCTGTAGCTTCATACTCAATAAAAAAAAAGTGATATTAACATTCTTATCGCGCTCTCGGAATAAGCAAACAAGCTTATCTCCCAATATGTCAAACCATTGCTTTAACAAAACCACATTGGTTTTTGCCCCAAAAGTCAATAACTTTTGTTTGCACACAGTAAGTGGCAGAGGGCAATTAATGTCATCTGTTACTGTTGGGAACTGTGCGAGTTCTCTGCTGCTGCAGAGAGTGTTTAAAAAATGTACTTCAGCCTCTGCAGAAATATAAAATCTGTTTCTGCTTAGATGTTGTTACTCCAGCAGCACATTAGCCTTTTATCTTCACGAGGTTATCTTCATCTGGTCATATTTATTCTTACTGCTTCTGCTTTATGTGGATTAAAAAAAAAATGTGCTTGTAATAAAAGCTGCTTTGTTGTTGCATTCAAGAGGTTCCATTTTGCACTAAAGCCTATGGATCTTAAGCAGAAGAGGTGGGATGTGAAAACAACATTTTTTTGTGCAAATTTAACAGCTGAGAATGAATTAATGAGGAATTCTATGCAGTCATGGTTTGAATGAAACTCGTGAGCCCTTTGTTGTACCACTGAAGCATGAGCTGACTTCATTATAAGCCCTGTATCAGAGAGGAGTGCTGACAGCATGTGTATTTTTATTCATGTTTAATGTATGTGCTGGAGAAACAGACGTGAATCGTAGACATGATATGCTGCAGTTTAACAACAGTTTCACCAGTAAATGTATATATGCAATATATATAGACTGTGTGAGTGGAAGAAGTGTAGCTGTCAGGCTTGCAGCAGAGGATGATGGGACGTGATGACCTGCTACAGAGAGAGGGTGAAGCCGAGAGCTTGCATGGGTTTGACGCTGGGGATTGTGTCTGACCCTGAAGCGAAGAAACAGGCGTGGCGAGGTGGAGAGGTCGGTGTTATTAGATAGCATTAGATGCGATGTGGCACACTCCAGTTGCTTGTCGAACACCGCGGAGGGAAGCGGAGACCTCGCAGGAGAACAGACGCTGCCCTTTGATTGACAAGGCTGCAAGCTTTCACAAACATTCTGCTACGAAATGAGGGCAAAAAGAGAAACAAAAAACGGAGAGGTTGGCGAGGAAGGATGAGAGCCAGAGGTCAAATGCGCTCAGCGGAATGCTAAGGAAGAGCAGACTGCTTATCTCAGAGTTAATTAAGACCCATAGGATCATGGCGATTATACCAATATTGACGCCCGAGCAATGAGACGAGCCTCGCGAAGACTGGAACAAATCAGTGACACACAACTTCCCCTCTGTGTCAACTTGTTGCCCGTGTCTAAGCCTTGATATTTCATAAAACAAATCTATGCACTTTTTTCCCCCTTTTTTGCAAATTGCCCCGATATCCCGTTGGCCTATTTTCTTCCATTTCCTTCCTCCCCGGTGCGGGTGGCAGCAGGTGACAGGTTTAAATAGGATTTGCATCTGAAAATGGCAGGAATGTTTCACACAGGGGAAGATGGCATGGAGATTGTAATAGAAGAGAGGGAGGAGGGGAGGGGAAATGCAAGGCACTGCATTTGACCTTGAGAGCAGAGCTGACACCGGAAAGACGACAGGCGAGATTGAAAGAGAGATTTAAAAAGATAAGGGTGAGGAGATTAAGGGAGGGGCAAAATAAGGGCTTTCTTGTAAACAATTTGTAGCTATGGTACAGTAGTGGGATAAAAAAATAATAATACAGTGAGTCCATATCAGATATTTAATGTAGGCCAAGGCTTACAGTAAATATTTAAGAGACTTTAATTATGAGTAAGATGTACCTCATTGAGGGATATCTCTATAATTACGCTTCATCATTTATCACGTTACGCTTGACAATTTAATTAGTAAGTGTAATATAAGCATGCCATTACCAAATCAATCAAACAAAAGATTGAAAATTAAGCCTAAAGTATATTTTATCTTTCCAGCGAAAGCACCAGCCCGACTCGCTGGGAGATACTGTGCTGAATTATGTAACGCCTAAATGTTCTTGTTGAATATTTGAGCAATTTCAAAAGCTATTTCGGTCTCATCTGTGGAAGAAGTGTTTTTGCCTCATTCTGCCTGTTAGTATATAACACGTAACGATTTAACTGCAGATTCGGAGCAGTGGTGCTTCAAACAAGCTGCGTGATTAGGAAGAGTCGGGATAAATGGAGGTTTGGTGCAGCAAAAGCTTGCATCTCAGCTTAAAGAGCGGAGCACACCTCAGGATTCCTCAAAAGGGGTCTGAGGATTGTCAAATGAGCAACGGCAAAAGTAGGACAAAAAGAAGAGGACGAAACAAAACAAATGACTACAGTGTGTCAAACTGTACTTTTTGGTTGTTTAGACCAAAAAAAGTGCAATGAAAATGAAAAAGGGGCCTGCATTGGTAGGTACCAGTGACAAGTACTACTTTCCAATGTTAGAAACTTTAAAGGTTTATCAGAGGCCAAAACGCTGCACAGCATGCAGCGAAGTGTTCACATTATAAAGTAATCTGAAAGGGATGTGAGCGTGCACATATTTGATTAGCCAATGCAGCTCCTTGCCAGATGATTCTGCTTTTAGTGATGGGAATTCAGGCTCTTTTTAGTGAGCCAGATCATTTGGCTCCGCTCAGCAATAACAGCCGGCTCTTTGGGCTCCCAAACGGCTCTTCATTTCCTACTACTTCTGGCTTTTATAATTCAGCCAACTTCAGCAATGTTTTGACCTATGATTGGCATGTGTGCATGTAATCAATTAAATGATCCAGTGTAGTTATACAAAGCCTTATAATTGTCAGAATTTACATTATGTTTGGTTCAAAAAAAGAAATCCCAACACATCAAACACTCTTACACAGTATGCCCACATGCATACATAAGTGTTATAATGCTACCATGATGTCCATATCAAATAGAATGGAAGAATAAAATAAGTAATAAACTATCCAAAACACAAACACACCACACTCAAAGAGCCGACTCATCTACAACTGCCGCATCACTGTTTGCTTTACATTTTGGCAATAGCTGATCCACGTTCAGTGTTTTTCCAGATGGCACTGATTCTAAAGTTTGGAGGCTGCAGGACTAACGTCTGTTTTGCCAACTTACTCCTAACTTGTCACATATAGATGCTTTGTCCAGATCCCATATGGCATTTTAACACCGTGGGAACCCTTTGAGCCTCATTTTTCAACATGCAGGGTCGTGTGATTCAGTATCACCGCTAGATGTTCTCTGCTGTTGTCATCACTGTTGCATGTTTTCAGGCAACAAATCATATATAAGATCTGTCGGTAGTCACAACCATGGTGATAGTAAACATGGAAGTGAAGGTTGTTGCAAAGGGTAGAAGTTTGGCCTCTAATATGTGCTTAGCATTGTGAAACCAAGTAGTTGATTGGGCCTAAACTTAACCAAACAGCAACTAAAAATGAAAAAACTAATGTCAAAAACCTGAATAATGAGTGAACGACCCCTTCAAACATCTTATGAGGAGTTTGTCGGTGTGTATACTACCTTGTCTGCCATCACTGAAAAATGATGCTAAAAGGCCACCCAGTTGCATTTTAAATTGATGCCAGTAAGCAGTGACCAAGTGTTCAAATGTGACATTTTGGGAGTGAAAATGTGTTTGTCTGAACACTAGCAAATGCCAACATTGGTATCCTAATATACTCACTGTGACCATGTTAAAATGTGGATGTAAGGCAGGTTTCCTGCTTACATCGTATCTTAGTTTCAGTGTCAACATTTGCCGGTTAGTACTAAATACAAAGAAATGTTTTTAATACAGAGCCAATTAGTATCATTTGTCATGTTATTGCACTTCTCACAGTAAGGTGAAGCTCTTACAGACTTTAAACTTAGAAACCCAACAAATCCAAAGTTTCCTTTAGATTCCTTTTGAGCAAACACTTAGCGACAGTGTGAAGGAACAAAAACTACCGTTTTACAGAAACAGGCTCAAGGATGGTGACCATTTACCTCAACTGGAAATGCCACTGGGTTTGTTGGTATTTGCTCTTAACTAGAGCACGAGACAAACTAGAATTTTTACTTGATGGTGGTGTTAAATTGAAAGTTTTGAGATACTTCAGACGGAACCAAAATAGAGGGTTAACCACACAAACCAGCACCTCCATCCCAAGAGCCATCCTGTTAGCAGGCCTATAAAAACATACTCCTGCTACAATAAAGGAAATAAACTCTTGTTCCATAGACATAAAGAAAGTTGAAAGAAACCCCCATGAATAGGATTGCAAGCAGCCAAGTAGCTTCATTTTAACGTTTTCCAGGCCACAAGGTTTGGAAACCACTGTAGCAAACCTGGCTGTAGTGTTCTTATCATAAAACAACCAAACCTGTAACAAGGCTTTCCCCTGCTCTTTCTGCTGTATCCCTGCCTTTGTCCTTGTGCGGTTCTCTCCTCCATGACAGCACAGGGACGATGGTGCCGGTATTGTTGGTAGGGATCAGTGGTCAGCTTGTGTAATGGGGCCTGTCAGATGGCCCCATTAGAAAAAGACAGAATTCTCTTTTTTGGCTCTCTAACAGACAAAACTTATCAAGACCCAAGGAATGAAAGTGTCCCAGATTGTTTGACTGGGTTGTTTATATGTTCTAGTCATCCATTTCATTCATTCTGTCTCTGAGACTTAAAAAGGCCCTCATGGTAGTGGCAGAAATGGCAAAATAATATTGGCAGCCTCATCAGTCACACAGAGAAGAAAAACTTTTTTTTTGTCACTTGCCAAATACTGGGCCCACTTTAACAGTGTTTGTTTTCCCTCTGTATTCTCACTGTCGGTGTGGGAAGATTGATCGTACCTTCCACCAAGGTCTGGTTTGTTCCCTTTTAGCTAAATACTGTATCATATTTTCACCTATTGTCTGCCTGTAGCTGGCAGGTGGAATCACTATATCTTGTGGTGACTCCCTGTGACACCTTTATCACTAAAAACCCTCCTCTGTCCTTGAACATTGATTGTACCACAGGCCTGATCTAAACACTATATGGTTCCTGCCAGAAAGCCTTTTAGCCTATTAACGTTTTAGCCCCTTTTTTCCCCTCGCTTTCGAGATCCTTCCGTCTCTGACATTGTTCCTCCCCTTCGGCGCTCAAGCCTGGCACGTGAAACACTGGATATTAGTAGGATTAGGGCTACGACTGGATCTGGAAATTTTGTCAATCATGAGGCTTCCGAGGATTCACATATGGCCGAAGCATCCCAGGGGTTTCCGCGTTGCAGCATGTTTAACAAACACTGAAGATCCCCATTCATGCAAGATGGAGAATGCATCAGTGATTGCATCGGATGACGAGGCCTCTCCAGAGCGAAGGCATCAGTGAATCAATCACTTAAAAAACAAATAACATCACACAAGTGCCAATAGCCTTGTCAGCAAAAGGAGCCATCATGAAGTCATTTTACATGTTTTACATCTTTCACCTACTCGGTAAATTAGATACAGGGTCTGCATTAAATTTGAGAGAGAATGCACCTGAGTGATAAAAACAGATGAGTTATGAATCAAAATATATTCACACGAGGAGGGCAGGAAGAGAAACGAGCGAGCCGGAGCTGCAGGCGGCTTTAAAAAAGCACTGTCGCTATGTAATGATAAAGCATGGCTACCATGGCAGAGCACTGGTTCTCCCTCTCCCCACGCTCAGATCAAGTATTTGTCAGACCTTGTTTTGTCGCCGTTTTGACTTATTCTTACTCCCCATTATTTCCTGTTGCTCAACGGCCGACACAGAGTCCGGTTCTCCGATGGTGAAATTATGCTGAGCCCAGCAGGAAAGCAATAAAGGCGCCGCAAACCAATAAGAAACCCAGAATGTGGGTTCGCACGAAAGAACTATTTCGGGTTCGACGAGCACAGGCAGGATGTGTGATGAGTGTCTTCCTCTATTTTGTTTGAAAGACTTAACAAAATAGAGGAAGAGGTGGCAAGAAGGAAAATTTACTGCAAAGAAAGAAAGAAGACGGAGCAGGAGCAGAGCAATGGGTGGGCAACTTATTGGAAAGGAAAAAGATTTTTTTTTTCTTTGTTCAGATCATCTTAGTTCCTTCCCCAATGAGGATTGAGTGACCCAAAAACTGCCTAAAACAAGCTAATTAGTGAATCCAGGGTTAGGAGAATGGTGATTTCACCTGCTTCAGATCTTATTATACCATTTAATAACTACAAAATTAGCCAGTAGCCAAAAGATCCACTGCCAACGTCCTGGTTCCAGACCCCATAGGACACCCTGAGAGGTCCTCGTGTCCATGTTCAATGGTTCAGAGCATTTTTAACCACATAACGGGGACCAACGCAATATTAGGCAGGTGGTTCTAATGTTAAGTCTGATTGGTGTATAGCTAAACTGAACTCAAGTTTCCACTTTAAAAACTCTATGGATCTTTTAAAGTTTGGTATTTGAGCCAATGAGGTAAAGACGTGAGCATATTTTATTGAAAAGTTTTCAAATCTCCGTTGGGTTTGCTTTGCCAAACCCAACTGCAACAGCACCGTGTTGTGTCTTAGAGGACTTTAACTTTTTTTTTCTATCAGTGATTAGAATAGACTGTGAGCCACCTCTACTAGAAAGTAAACTAGTGGGCCTTGTGTACAGGATACTGTGCAAAATAACGTCTGCTGAATAGGCTGGTAATGTCTGATGGATTTTCTTTTCTTCATTTCTTGCCCATCTTTTCTATTCCTTCTCTTCAGCCTTTTTTTCTCTTTGCACAAGTCAGAAATATTGGAATGCCTGAGTGCATGAACTGAGTTGATGTCACTGCACCCGTAACCATACTTAACACGTCTGGTTAATATAGCCTCTTCTCTTCTGTTCCACTTCATTTCTCTCTCTCTCTCTCTCTGTTCCTCTACCTCTTTCTCTCTTCCCCTCTGTGGAGCAGAGGTCTAGTGAGATACAGGGAAAGGCAGATTAGTGTCTGTTTGGTTCATTTCAGTGCCTGCAAAGAATCGGAGACTAATCCTGGCCTCAGCTGCCTGGATGCTTCTGATCTGTTTGCACTCAAAGGCTGTGCCAGTGGGGCGCAATTGTGCCACCGAGACGCAACAGAAACAGCCAAATAAGAGGCTTTGTCCTCACACATAGCGCTATTTTCTTCTCAATCCAGGTGTCCATGCTGCCTTATTTTTCCGCGGTTTAAATCAGCTTGACATTAGAGGAGTTAAACCCCAGGAGCAGAGCTGTGAAATACACTCAGGAGATAAACTTGGTCTGAATGTTGTTCCAGCTTTTTAAGATGTTTTGGTAGTAAAGTGAACTCTTTTTTTTTTTTTTTTTTTGCAAAAGCTCAGAGAACATTTTCCAATCAGATCATGGTATTTTGTTGCAGCAGAAGACAAAGAAAAGATTTTAAGGGAGGAAAAGAAAGAATTCGAAATATTTTTGGACGACTCAAAGGACATCTGGCAGGTTTGGAGACCGAGTCAACGCCTTGAGCTCTTTGTCGCCTCCAAGGGAGAGTCAGTGGGTCGTGACCACCGCATAAATCTCGTTTGTTACTCCAGATCTTATTGACAAAGTTCATTTACTGAAACTTCGATGTTAAAGTTTTCGTAAATTCAACTACGGGGCCTGAGTGCAAGTGAAAGCAGCATTAGATGACAGTAGGGGTTGTAGCAGAAGCCAGTTGGCATCAAATATGGAAGTTTATGGATATATTTATCAAATTTTAGCTTGATACATCAGAAACTTTAGGAAATGACTTTTTTTTAATCATACTGACCCACTTTTATATTGTGCATTGATTTTTGAGGCTATGAATAACAATATCTCAGGAACTATCCAAGATAAAAATTCATCTACTTCTTGGAAGAGATGCTAGAAGGTAAACTCTTAAGCACTCGCTATAAATATACATGTATTCTGGCTTTTTTGTCACTACGTAATTCACATTAAAAGGTATTATCTATGCCTTGTTTTGCATTATTGTGACATATAACTACATGGAGATTAGAAATTATCACCAGATAGTTTCTGCATTGTTCATTTTTATCATTAATGTGTCCTCAAAATTGGGAGTTTTCTTAACGGCTTTGTTTTTTTTTCACATTTCAACTCACCCCTAATCAGAGAATATTTGGTCGACTTGTCCAATATTACAGATTCTTTATCAAAAGCATGCTGAGAAATAACAGTTAAAATTTCAGCCTTTTATATTTAATAGTTCCTGAGATAGTGTCATCCAAACACAGCCCCAAATTTCAACGTGCAGAATAGCTTGATGAAAGAGGAACTGTAACATGTACTTGATATACCAATGTAGAATTTAACAGAGAACAGTTTATGATTTAAAAGACTTTCAAGCAAATCGAAGATGGTCATCTATGTTTAGTTAACAGAGATCCACGCACAGACCCTAAAGTCCAGTTTGTTGCCTCCTGCTGTTTGTAGGAGTCTTCCCTCTGAGTTGATTAAAAACCTGCACCATCAGACAGCAGCAGGATCCATATTAATATCTCCAAAGCGACAGAGTTGTGCACGTTCCCGTACAACACAACACAGCAGTAAGTTCATTAATTACTTCTAGCCATGACTTATCCTCGGCTCGGAGACAGGATCGGTCAGGATCCAACAGTAAATGACTTTTACCCCTTTTTCACCGAGTTGGTTCCAGTGCTAGTTTGGAGCCAGAGCCTGACTTAGCACAAGTTCTTTGTGTTTCCACCATCTAAGACCAGCTCCAGGTTCTAAAAAACGGTTCTTAGCAGGCACCAACTCTTTGCTTGGGCAAGCTAAGAACTGAGTACGTCAAGGGCTCGGGGCAGGGTTATCATGACCAACAGTGAACGGTGGAAAGGTACACAAGCGGTAATTTGTGTTCTTTATCGCTAGGATGCCCCTGGTCCAACTGCAGATGTATTGGAACGACTCCTGAAATCTGGTACAATTGTGTCCCACCAGTAGTGCAATCACTGATGTGTCCAGGCAACAGGCGACCCCTACCTTGCAATCAGCCTGAAGACCATCTATCAGGATAAACATGGGTATTATCATCCACTTACTGCATTTGTTTAACTGCTATGTAATGGATGCAAGGGTAGTCGTGACGCAACGGCCTGGCTCCAACTTGGCTCCTTGCCAGTGGAAAAGCAAACAGGTTCTTAGGAGGAACAAGATTTGAACCAACTAAGCACCAGCACTAGCACCAGCACTGAACTAGCACCTGGTTCTTCTTGGTGGAACAGGGGTATCCGTGTGCTTTTCTTCACTTCAAATAGGTAAACTGTCAAACAGAGTCTCAGTTTATCAGCTGCAGTTAAAGCAGCCCTGAGTGCTTCATCACAGCTAGACATTGTTTGACTGTAAAAGTTTGATCCTACAGTCAAAATATCAAGTCGTATCAAGCTTTTTTTCTTCATCAAGGAGATTCGTAGTTGCATAGCAGGATACTGGTACCTCTTGTACCATAAATAGCTGTATTTAAGTCAGTCATCTTCACACATGGACATCATAAATAAACTATGGATATCTTGCCTGTAGATGAACTTTTACCACTCAAATACTCAGCACCATCTCTTCTCCAAGGCTGCTTTGACAGTCTGGTTGCCCAAATAATCAAAATGTTAACAGTCCCTGTATTATTCTATGCACGTCGGATAGTTAGTCATAGTTGACATTGGCTGAAATCAAAGTGTGGGATTCTTGTCATAGTTTTCCCTTAGCTTCTATACAAAAACAGCATAATAGAATTCCTAAAATTCAGTTATGGCTTTTGGGTTTTGTGTTCCACCCCAAGATTTTCAGCAACCCCACCTTGACACCGCACGAAAAAAAAAAATTCCGCCTTGATGAGGGAGGGCCGTTGCCATCTTGGCCCACTGTTGCCATGGCGCGGTATGTTGGGTTTGCAGCAGTATTTAGGTAGGTGATACGTATCAAAGCAATTTCCACATGAATGCCAGGAGCCAAGGTTCCCCCAGCAGTAATTTGCATTATAAGCAGATGATCAATGTCATTCACTTCACCTTTCAGTGGTTTTAATGTTGTGGCCAAAGAACGAAAATAGATTTTTCTGGTAATCCTATAAATAAAACTGGAACATGTGTTTCCTCCCTTAAATATACTCTTCTTTTAATCAAACAAAACTTTATTCTCTGCTCCGAGATGTTTGACGGCAGGCCTTTTTTAAAAACTTTATATTTCCGTCACCCTTTGGGATTGTGGTAATCATAATACTTTTTTTTAGTTTAAATTGAACATAAAGATTAAATGCTGACAAAGCGCTGAAACCTTAGAGCTTGCGTCGCCCCATTTGTAGTAAATGATCTTTCAAAACTCTATTCCACATTCAGCTAATTAGTGTCACATTTTTAGCTTCAAAGCGCAGTAATCTAATATCTGTCTCTGAGAGAATTGCAAATAGCAATAAAAAAACATGAAATAACGCCAGCCTTAGCCTTAAAGGTCATACATTTAGAGATTGCCTTATAATGTGTACGCAGTGGCCTTGTTTCACCCTGATCTAGTAATTTGTCAGCGCTGTACACCGTGGGTATGAGCGTGGGTGGGCATCCGTGGGTGTATATGTGTGCACATGTCAGGGAGCACGTGTTTGTTGTTCTGCAATCTCGGTTCGCTTGGTTCGGCCTGCTTGGGTTAAGTGGACGGCTGTGTGGAGAGATTGGGAGGGACGGCTTCTGCTCCGCGAACATGCTGCCCAGCTTTTTTTTATTTATTTATTTATTTTCTCTCCTTCTCTTATGTCAGAGTTTATTTCTTATAACAGACCCCCCCATCCACCACCACCACCACCACCACTCCCCACCACCACTACAACAGCACCAACTATGTACCGCAGATTTTCCTCCTGCGAGCCCGAGCAGCAGGCAGAGAGCCCTAAAGGCTGATGAACAGGCCATAATTCACCGGCTGCTCTGTGACTGGACTGGGACCTCGTTTAATGGAGGAACTGTTGGCAATTTCCAACCGTCTATGTGCTTGTTGCACTTTTTTTATTGGTCTGGAAGTCAATAAAGTTCAAAACTGGCTGATTTAGGTTTTTTTTCCCCCTCGGTTTTTGTCAAACTCTAAAAAGGCTTTGCAGTTGCTTTTAAAAGATAAAATGTTTTTTAATTGCTCACTTGATGAGAGACAAAGAAGAAATGAACGCAGAGTGTCTGAGAGCATGAAAATGTAGTATCTGTTAGTTTCAGATTTACATTAGTTAAACACTGGTGATGGAGTCTAATTGAAAATCTTCCAGTAATTATCAACAACAAGTCTCTTGCCTTGTGTCCATTAGCGTTACACTTAGTAAAGCTTAAAGACACTTGTCTGCCCAGCTGCTTCTCATTTAATAACCGCCATCAGTGTGTGCAGCTTTCAGTCATATGCTGCCAGATTGTCTGCGCTCCCTTTGTGAGGTAGCTGTTCAGCCATTTGCAGCCTGAATATGACTTGCATGTTTGGACCACCTATTCATCTGACCGCATCCTGCCAGCTGGCATCTATACCACAAAGCAAGGTCAAACAGCAAGGATTTGTTTTCATTATCTGGATTCACAAAGTCGAACAACTGTAGTGACACTCAACAGTCACGTGAAGTAAGGCTGTGTCCAAAATCATCCACTCATTCCCTGCTCCTTATGTAGGGACGACTATATAGTGAACTATGTAGGGCAAAAGTACCCAATGTGATTTTTTTTGGTGATAAATTCATATTATGCTATTCTATTAGTGTTCATTCCAAAATAAATACATGAAAATAACTTTTTTATTTGTTTTGTGTTGTGATGCATCACTCTACTTCCATTAAACATAATAATATGAATTATTATTGTTTATTTTAATGTTTCCGCCCTATAATTCATGCATTTGTCTCGTGCCTGCTGTGATTTTGACAAGTTACACGTATAAAAAAGAAACGTTCCATTGAAAATATGTCCTAAAGCTCCAAAATGTTCCCCATCTTCTATCCTGCTATCCCCACCTCCCTCATCGCCGCTCTAACCCCAACTGGTCGAGGCAGATGGCCACCTTCCCTGAGCCTGGTTGAGTTTTTTTTTCCTTCCCACCATCGCCAACTGTTTGCTCATCGGGAATCCAAAGACAACTTTGGATTGTTGGGTTTTCTGTTCTTTGTTTAAAATTCGTAAGGTCTTCACCATGTGAAGCACTATGAGGTGATATATGCTGTGAATTGGCGCCATGTAAATAAATACAAACCTGTAGTTGAACGTCTTAACACTATGTGAGAAATCTGTAGAAATGCCACCAATCCTCAATTGGCTGTCATCTATCTGCCACTCTCCTTCGACACAATGCATGTTGGTACATATTGCTTTGTTAGTGACCATCAGTTGTACACTGCTTATCACGGTGCATTGTGGGATACTTTCAGTGCGCTATATAGGCGCCAGTACAAACACAACAAAATGGCAAAAATACTATAAAGTGCGCTATATAATGTGTCGTGACTGATTTCAGACACAGCCAGGGTTTCTGAATCTAGCTATAATGGGCACCAGATGACCAGTCGTATATATAAAGAGGTGTATCCCTGCATATCTCTCACAAGAAGAACAAACTATATTCCTAAATCAAAAAGAGGAATTGAAAAACATGATATGATCTATTGCAACCAAAGCCTGAAAGGAAAGCTGGCAAAAAGTTGTTAACTACATGAATGCATAAGTTAACGAGGCCCATCAATATCACTGCCCCCTGCTCTATAAACTTGTTTTTTTTATTACATTAAACATGTGGTGCTCAAACAAAATTTGCCTAATTCTTTCAGCTGCAACCTTGGTTGTTTTGAGAGCAAGTAAAGAACAAATACAAATGTGAAAAACATAATTCAAATCGTTAAGTGGGCTTACAGCAAATCATGGAAAGGTCAACAAGCAGCAAGGCTTTAGTGCTTTAATCAGCCTGTGCTTTAGGATTATGTCAGCCTACAAAGTAATGTAGAAAAATACAGCTGGTTTGAAATTTCTGCCTCTTTACAGAAACCAAGAAGTAAAGCAAGAAAGATTGAAGTGATAACATATGTCTTCCTTTTTTACATATATCAGAGAGCAAAAATGGTTTAGATGGTCTGTAAAAACTCCTGCTGTGTTAGGTGTTGATCTGTTATCTTGAACACAACCTGTTCAGGAGCAGGTTAGATGGACAGTAGTCATAGTTAAACCTGCAGGTACCTCGCGAACCTTAAATCCTGCTTTGTAGCACAGGCCTCTAGTGGTTCTTTTGATTCGGTTACCATTGTCTTTATCAACTGCTTAATTATCTGGTCTTCTAAGTTTCCTTCTGTTCCATACCATGAGACTTAAAGTACTATTTAACTTATAGTATATATTTAATATATGTAGCAATATACTGGAATTGTTTCGGTTCACTTTTTAGAAAATTTAGTTGGACTTTTATTTTGGTAAGCACTCAATTTCTTTCTTTAGCCTATTTTCCTTTCTTTTTGGGCCACTTAAGGGGCAGCAGAACAAGCAGCAGCTAATCTGAACCTAGAAGCAAACAGTTGCCACTTACACATTTATTTGGGGTTACATTTCTGGCCACCAAAGTAATGTTAGTATTCACTTGTGACAGTATTCACTTTCCTTGCAGGACTGCTGTCTTCACCATTCCTTTGAAAAATGTGTGTCTGTTTACAGCTGAATGTTTGGCTCTTTTCCTCAGCTATCTTTACATCTGTAACTTTGCCTGTCTGCTGTTTGGTGCCGGTCATTTGTTAATGCTTTTTTGCTGAAATCAGCCATCTGCTGGAAATGAAAGATCAGCTGTTGGAGCTTGACATATCCATGTACTCAAAACTAAAGGTCACGACGTCTCAGCCTCTGCCTCTGCCTCTTTTTTAATCTGTATCGTGTGAGCACCCACCCCAGAATCATCTTCACGAAAGTGCAATGCTAAATTGCTGCAGTAGCACTTTAATATGTAAATACTGATTAACAGAGCTTCACATTAGTCTCAAAAAACCCCTTAACAAAAACCCCAAAACAAGGTTGTTCTGGCAAAAAATGAATTCTATCATACTTTGACATTTGGCACGCAAGAAACTACAAAAAAGATTATTTCATGTCAAGATGAAAAGAGCTTTCTACAAATAGTGTCAATTAATTAAGAATCACTTGCCTCAGCCAAAAAGTGACCCACATCATTCAACACAGAAGGAGACAATTGGTGCTGCCCAAATAGTGGAATGAAGATCATCTTAATGAAGTAAATGTTCTTCAAGTGATTGTAATATAAAGGCACCAGTATCTGGAAGGTTTAGTCACTGGTGAATCAGTGCTCTTGGCTTTAGCGACGCCATGAAGACAAAAGGACACTCCAAGCAACTCTGTGAAGAGGATTTTGAAAAGCATAGGTCACGGGATAAGTCAAGGAAAACCTTCAATTAATTGAATAGTTTTTGGAGTACAGTTGAATTCATCATTAAAAAAAACAGAAGGACGTGTGAGTCTTCCTGGAGCAGACCGTCCTCCAAAAATGAGTGGCTGTGCAGAAAAGAAACAATAACCCTGCAACTTTGCACATACACTGTAAATACTGCTATTTATGGATGTTTATGTTTATCTTTATATCGTTCTTATTTTTCTTATTCTTTTACCTTATTTTTAGTACTACTTATTACTTTGGGGTTTTTTGTTTTCTTTTTTGTCCAATAGAGGCTGCATCCTTCGAAGGCTGCATTTGAAGGCTGAATACGTCACAGCGGTGCGACGAAGGCTGTCCTATTTCATTAAAACGCAAAGACTCCTTCAAATGCGGCCGACGAACGCGTCCTTCTTCTCCATGGCTGCAAAGGATTTTACCCTTTATATTTAAAAAAAAAAAAAAACTGACTTCAAGTACAGTTAAATTCATCATTAAAAAATGGAAGGACATATGTAAATTTTCCTAGAGCAGACAGACAACTAGTCAAAGGTTTATGGGAGAGTGACAAAAACAAAGTTGCCATTGAAAGTAGTTCATATTAAATCCAGACTAGAGTTTGCTAAAAGACATTAGGGAGACTCTGAAGTCAACTGGAAAAAAGGTTCTTTAGTCTGAGGAGACCAAAATTCAACTTTTGGCCACCAGACTCAACACTATGTTCGCCCGACACCAAATGCACCATCCCCACTGTGAGGCATGGTGGTGGCAGCATCATGGTACTTCTCGGCAGTAGGCCCTGGAAGGCTTGTAAAGGTAGGGTGTAAGGTGAATGCAAGAAAGTGTTGAGGAAATCCTGGAAGACAACCTAATCCAGTCTGCAAGAGATTTGCAAATTGGGTGAAGATTTGTTTTTCAGCAACACAATAACCTGAAGCACGCAGCCAAAGCTAGACAGAAATGGTTTAAAGACAACATGGTGAATGTTCTGGAGTGGCTAAGAACAGATTGAGCCCAGACCTCATTACGACTGAGAATTTGTGGCTGGACTTGAAATGGCCTGCTTGCTCATGATCCCTGTGCAACCTGACAGAGCTTGAGTAGTTTTGTGTAGAAGAATGGGGTAAAAATGCTGATGTGTCCAGATGTGCGAGGCTGACTGAGATCTATCCACACATTTTCAATGCTGTAATTTGCTGTCAAAGGTGCATCTATGAAATAATGACTTCAAGGGGGTGAAAACATGTGCCTCGACTCATTTTACCTTCTATATTTTTTAGATATTTTTTAATTAATTGGCACTACTTTGAAGAATTCTGGTTTCACTCTGAAATCAAAACAACTTTTTTTGTAAATTGGCCATGATAATGTGTAAAGAGTGGAAATCCACAGAAAATAGTCACATGCTCATGTTCTATACTGACAAAAGTTCATATTTTTTCTTGTGTCCTTGTCTTTGATGCACCGACGAAAGTGCCATTCATGCAAATTGGAGAATTTCAGCCACGGATTGAGTTAAAAACCCACTTACCTACTGTGTGACAAAGTGTGGCTTGCTGGAGGAGTGTGGGTGGCGGGGCTTACTGTGGCCATACGCGCTTGCTGTTAAGACCGTCAAGCACTGCAAACCAGACACTCGGCTCGACTTGACTCAGTTGATGCTGACACCAGCATGCTGTACTTGCTGTCCTCAACGCTTCCTATACATGCCAAACTGCTGTCTGCATGCTGAAGAATACAGAACAGACAAGCCTGGGAGCTGCAGGACTTGCCAGAATCGCTTACGTACAGTCGACTCTGTGATTGTGAGCCTGTTTGTCTGTAAATGTTGATTTCTGCTGGAGAGAGCTAAATTGTCTGCTACTACTCCTTTCGCAGTTTAAAATACTTGAACTACCTCTATGCTATTTCTTATCTCTGCTACTGCCATGATAGGATGTGCAAGCAAGTTTGGTAATTTACTGTAAAAATAATACATAATGCATCAATAGTACAACACCATTGGTTTCTTTATGAAGCATGGAGCTTAATGTGTTGGTAGGATGATTAAGTAGATTGTTTTACTTCCACTGCATCTCATTAGTGTGAACTCGAAAGCCTCCAAATGCTCTATACGTTTATAGGTCCAGACCCAGATCCAGAAATAACCTCCTGGCGCTGAATCAAACAAGCACATCATCAACACTCTATCACCAAGAGTAAGGATCATGGCCTAACTTTGCTCTAACTGCCATATTTTTGGTTTTACTGCATTGCAGGAGGAAGGAAGGTAGGCTCATTATGATTCTGGAGATCAAGTGGCGGAGAGTCTGTGAGCTATTGAATACACGAAGCATTTGCAAGTAGCAACACATGGACTAATTCTGGTTTGTCCTTGATGACAGAATTTTACAGGAATGTACTGTAACCTGCTTGCTTTCTTTTTTATTCTCTTATTCACCCACTGTGGGTGGGAAGAAATGTCCCCAGTTCTCATATTATTGCCTACAACTTTTGCTTCCTTTTCTTCCATTTATTTATCTATGCAAAGTTGTTTTGTAGCCATTTTCATTTTGATATGTGTTGTCATTATTTATCTTTTGTAAATGTGTTTCGTGATCATTCATGTCACTCATTTTGCTTTTATTTAATAATCTATAAAGAATATTTAGAGAAAATATAGATCGACCAATCTAAAGAATGTAATAAAAATGAAATTTCAATGAATGTGTTCTGAATTCACTATTTAAAAATCAAAAATGTCCATAAAGAAGCATTTCTGCTCCGCTTTGTGCCATGTACGAGGTCATATTACAGACAATACACAACAATTCCTTGTGTGTTTCGAACTGAACCTATAATTACTCACTGTTATTTGCAGAGATTAATGTTTGACAACCACACATTTTCTCAAAAGCAACCAGTCACACAATGTCGTGATGGGAAAAACTGAAAAAAATGATCCCTGAATACACTTTGGAGCCTTCACAGATTATTCCACAATAGAAACTGGAGAGACGAGGCAAGGCTGAGTTGAGTTGAATTGAGTTGAGTTGAGTTGAGCTGAGCTGAGCCGAGCTTAGCTGAGCTGAGCTAAGCTAAGCTAAGCTAAGCTAAGCTAAGCTGAGCTAAGCTAAGTTGCATAAGAAAATAAATGTAACACATGATATGGAAACTGATATTGCACAAACTACAGTAATCCCTCGTCTATCACGGGGTTTATATTCCACCCCCCACCCCACCCCACCCACACACATTATGACCACCTTTAATATTGTGTTGGTCACCCTGAAGTGCTCAAAAATGCTCTGAACCATTGGACATGGACAAGAGGACCTGTCACAATGTCTATGGGGTCTGGAACCAGGACGCTGGAACTGGATCCTTTGGGTACTCTGTCAATCAAACTTGTTCCACTGCATCCTGTTGATGCTTGATCATATTGGGGTGTAGGAAGTTTGGAGGTCAAAGCAAAATGTTGGGCCATTGTCATGTTCCTCAACATGTTCCTGATTGTTTGATGTTTTTGCCATGTGGTGGGGTGCATTTTCCTGTGACATTTGGGATTCCCATTTGCATGAGGGAGTGTTCTTGTTGTGGGACAATGTTTATTTGGGTGTCTAAGTCTCATCAACACAGAACAGAACCAATGTTTTCCAGCAGAACACCACATAGTACCAACATGATCGATGTTATTAACATTATTATTATGTTCACCTGTCAGTGGTCACAATGTTGCGGCTCATCGGTGTATATTGCACATTAATTAAATGTTATACATGATATGAAAACGTATATTGCACAAACTATTGAGAACAGTAATTATGCAAATGTATATTCTCGCAGAGAAGGGAGGAGGTATACAGTTAGCTCTATTGCTAATATTTTAATAGCACCACATAAACAGCCTAGATTAGTGACTTCAGCTGAATCAGTTGTATGAACATTAACTTTTGTTTGATCATCACTGATGTCACATGAGGAAAGTGTGTCAAATCCTGTTCTTTTCAGTTCAGGGAATCACAGCGACGCCCTCACGACGGATTAGAAACACAATGTTTTCAGGCTGCACATGTGTTAGATAGAAGGTAAGCCATGCTTTTTTGTCGCTTACCATTTTTGGCATAAGAAAGTGCAAACTGAACTTGTCACTAAGCTGAAAAAAAAAACTTGCCAAAGTTTCTTTTTCTTCGTTTCTCACTTTCACATTTTTACATAAATGACTTGAATATGGCCGATTCAATATCTCTTTAATTAGCACCACAATGGGCTGCAGACACAACTAAATTTCTTTATGCCTCAACAGATCTTAACTCCAGTTCATTTTGCTCAGCTGTGGCTGATGCTGTTCCAAACCAATTAAGATGTCGTATACCTTCACAGGCAAGGTCATAGCTTCTGGAATCTGCATCGACAATACAAGTTTTCTAAATCAATTTGCGGCTTTAGAAGCTAAATTACAAAATGGAAATAGTCCATTCGCAGTGAGGGATTTAATAAGGCCAGCAAAAACTGCAGCGAGTAATTTAATTGTTGTTTCATTCAAATGAAGCACTTGCCATCCTCTGGGGTTGGCTGATTATCAAAGGGTCCTTTCACTCCTCTAGCTGTACAGCTCAATGTGTGTCAGACTAATGGGCTTCGGCCAGACAGTTATTGTATATTGGTAATGTATCTATCTCGAATAAAACCAGCTGCCTAACGCACACCCACAGCCTGTGTCTTCACTGGAATGAAATGGGCCATTTTGTAAATGTTTAGCCAAGTCTTACAAGCAAATGAGCTTCCATCATCTTATTTCTTGCATAAAAACACAAAAGATCATTTGACTCAGTCCTTAAAACAAGTGACCAAGGGAGCAGAAATGATAATGAGTAACTCCGGGGTGCAATAGTGTTTCTGTCCTCTGACTTTCTGTGGTCCTTTTTCCTCCC
Organism: Dascyllus trimaculatus; assembly: GCA_024666655.1. NCBI lineage: Eukaryota > Metazoa > Chordata > Actinopteri > Pomacentridae > Dascyllus > Dascyllus trimaculatus. The sequence continues at coordinate 8,656,406 of CM045463.1, read as the reverse complement.
CGGTATTGTCTCCCACTCTCCATCCCTCCCTTCTGACTCTCCAGCCCCTCTTCCATCCTTCTCTCTGCAGCCCTCTGATCATGTTTAATTCCCCACCTGCTCTCCCTAGATTAACGTCTCCTTGTGTAATCCCATTAAGTGCCCCGTGTTTCCGCCTGGTGCTCATTACTCCTGCACCACACCACAGCAGAGTCTGGAATTGACTCAGGCCTGACACCGAGGACCGCATGAGGCTTCTCCGTTTCATCCCCCCAGCGTTCAACATGGCATTCGACATCCTGCAAGTCCAGCTGTTCTCTAAACTTCACCTTGATCTGTCCTTGTGATATTCAATCTTTTGAGTCTGGCGTTACTTGACAAAAACGTTTTATTTAACATAAAATTAACATTTCAAAAGGTGAACTATGATGAAACTAAACAACGTTCAAGATGGACGAATAGAGACATAGTTCAATTACTGTTTTAATTAGAGAAATTAATGATTAGTTGCCAATCCATGAATGGCTAATAATAACTGAACTGATTAAAAATATTTTAACCAATAAGGAAGAAAATGCGGGACATGAATGGCAGAAAATGCATTGCAGATTTGCTGTAGTACCTGGTTGTGCCACTAGTTGGAGCTTCTTATTCTTAAATGGAATGGAGTTACATGTGTGTTTGCTGACCGTCTGTAAGGGTCACATACAATTAGCGCACCTCCCTGTTATCTAACTGCTAACCATGGCAGTTGTGTTGATAAATTCCACAGCATTAAGTTGCTGAAAGAATATTATGTGCCTGTCTGATTTAGCAAACAGTGTTTAAGCTGAAGTGATGCAGTGTATCAGTGATGTTGTGCTCTGAGTGTAGATGCATTTTAAAGGTGGCAGTAAGTGCTAACAGACTTCCCGGCCTGTTAAAGTTGATGCGACAGTGTATGTGGACATCTGTTCCAGCTGAGCAGCTGCTTTAAGCAGCTGGACTTCAACTAAAGTGAACAAGTCCCTCCATCATGTAGATTAGGTATCAGGATTATTAAGACATAAATCCTCAAGTCCACTGTGAAGAGAATAATGACATTACAGAATGTTTTTTTAATTAAGCCGTTATTGTTAGCTATTTATAATTTAAACAACCCAGTGTTTGCTTACTTACTGTTCTTCAAATTCCTGATATAACAGGCCAATCTGGCGATAAACATCTCGTGTCAGTTGGCTGGATGTTTCCAGGTTTGGCACCTACAAAGCAGACAACTTACTTTTTGGTTGGAGGTGTGAGACTTATGTCATACAACCACCATCTGTGACATTTCTGCTCATTTCTGTTTAGGATTCTTTAAGTAACAAGTCTCCCCCATAACCTCTGCTAAAACTTTATATAACTTGCTAGACTAAGATAAACAATGCGGTAAACGTACTCAGTAAAAATCTGTTTTTTGCAGACTTATTAGCTTGCAAATGGTTGCATTTACCTCCAAGGACAACCTCGCAAAGCCACGTGGCTGTAGACGCTGATTGTTGTTTGACGATGGGGCATGAGAAAGCATCTGGCATTATATTTTGACATCTTGCAAAGATGAAATCTGGGCCAAAGTGTTGCACTGGTAGCATGTTCCCAGGCCTTTTCTTTAGTCTTGTCAATCTACGCTGGCAACTAATGATTAGTTTCGATGTGCACGCTATGTTCTTGGGTAATTGTTATCTTTGAAATGTCAGATAATAGCGAAAAAGTCAGCTACCTGTTAAGAAAATCAGCCAATGTTCGCTTTCGAGGAGCTGAAACCTGCAAATTTTTGGTGTTTTGCCAGAGAAATGACAAATCAGAGATTTAACTAATTGTTTCCAGCTCTACATCGTGGCCACATGTTTTGTCACAACATAACAAGCTGACTGTCTCCTCAAGATTTTCTGTTAGTGCTTTTTTTTTCCTTTCTTTTCTTTTTAAATGGGAATGATTTCTGTTGTGCAGGGACAGAAAATTGCCCATGCTCAATCATTCGGCCTTGCTTATTGAATCACTGGATAATCAACAAAATTTGCTTTTGGAGGGGGGGTTGGGGTAAGGGGGGAGTGACGACGAAGGTGATAAATTGCTGTCATAAACTAGTTTAGTGGATTGTGCTCCTGCTGCCGGTGACCACACAGCCAGAGGAAGGGCAGCATTCAAACAGCTCTTTTTTTTTTTAAAGGAAGAACTGGGATGTGAAGCCACCTCCGCTACTTCAATAAACGCCCTATTGTGTAATACAATAAGCATTTATCAGCTTGTTTTCCCAACCACTCTCTCTAATGGCCGACTGTCAACGGCCATTATCTGTCACATACATCTGTCTATCTGTCGGTGGTGTTTTCTGCACAGTCTGAGTAAGAATTTAATGTGGACACACCGAGACGTGTGACTCGGACATATGGGAGTACAACTGAGATGCTATCACGTCTCTCTGTTTGCACTGTCTGCCGGGGTCACACTGCACTGTTCTGTTGGCTCAATATTCTCTGCATGGCAACAATGTTTACATCTGTGCACCATTAACGCGTTGCAACTTCAGTTTTATTTGATATTCTGCATGCGCCCTGGATGCTGCTGTGGCTTCCCATCTGATGGTGACAGATAAAAAGACTCTGGAATGAGTTACTGTGGACTGCAGTTCGGTGGCCTTCAGGCTGAGCAGCGTGATTTCTTTGCAGTCTACCTGCATCGTGCAAGCATTCCAGAGAGAAGCCTGCAGGGAAATTGGGTCTTCTCTTCACATAGGTGTGATTTATGTGCAGCAGGAGACCAGTGAGAAGTTCTTAAAACCTGACAAAACATCTCCGTCTATGATCCGTTCAAGGTTGGCAGACAGTGGAAGAAATAGGCCTTCGGGGTCATTCGCTCACTTTAAACACTTCTGCCGACATCAGTCTTGTACTGTTTATATCTGGGGTGACAAGAGTCTGTCTACTCTGCCTGGGATCTAACTGAGCTCTTTGAATGTTTTTTAATGCTAAGACGCCGGAAACACATCCCTGCTGGACCAGCAGCGAGTAACTAACTCCCGCTGTCTTTAAAGTCTGGACCAGCAGGAGCACTTGTTTTCCCAAGCATCATTAATCTTACTTTTCCTCGACCTGTCCTCCTACCACCTCCTCGTCTCCCAGGGTGGTCTCCCTCGGGCACTCGTTTACCTCACCAGTTCCTTTTACTTCAGTAAAGCACACACACACACACACACACATGCCGCTATGCCCTCTATAACTCTCCCTTTCTCCCCACTTCTCTCTTTCTATCAGACCAGGGTAGGGAGTCGTACATGAGCGGCCAGTGTCCTGAGATACAGTAGATCAGACAGGCCAAGGCAGAGCTCCCACAGACACAGGCTGTGATTAGATGGAAGCAGAGAGGGAGCACGCCTTGCTTTAATGACTCAGCACCTCAGCTCATGCACGTTACAAACCGATTTCCTGTAAAATATATTTATAAACAGCTAATTAACTGTGAAATAAAGGGTCTTTTCCTCCTGTCTGGCTGCATTTTAATTTTTTTCCCCAAGTAGGATGTTTGTCGTTCTTATACTGCACAGATCAGTTGTGGGGAGGGGGTGTTTACTGATTGCTTTACTGTGAGTTTATGAGTGGGTGTTGCGCAACTTTTAGACCACAAGAGTGCAGGGCATGCTAACAGCCATGTGTCATTATAAAGTACAAGTAAATGAATGGATACAGCTTTGGTAAGTCCTCATGTATCTGAGTAAGTTTGTAATACTGTTCAAAGGATTACTGGCAGTTAATCTGAGATCTTGATAGTGTGGCTATATCCTGGTGGCAGTGCAAATCGGTGCATACATGGCTGAAACTTACGATGTCAGGGAAGATTTATTTGGTTGTTTTTGCTTCAGCTCGATGTGTGACAACAGCTCAAGACTTTGACGTTATAGACTCACATCTCTATATGCCTTGGTTGCTAAAATTCTTCATTGTTGGTTGGTTGAAAGAGGCTGTTTTTGGGTACTTGATGACAAATCCAGAGCATCACACTGACACAAAACTAAAGAAGTGCACTAACAGGGCAGCTCATGTGGACAAATGGCAAAGTGGACGGATCACACCGAGATCCAGGTCTACGAATCCTGCATCTTAAGCAACCTCCTGTATGGCAATTAGTCTTGGACTCTTCATGCACGACAAAAGCAATACTTTAACTCATTCCACATGTGCAGCCTCTGATGCATCCAGAGCATCGCCTGACAGGATAAAGTGGCAAACATAAAGGTACAGAAGAGGGTGGGAATTCCCTTCTCCCCTCACGAGATGGTTTGGTTGCATAGTGCGAATGGGCGATGATTGGTTCCCCAGAGATCTTCTCTTTGGAGAATTAGTGCGGGGAAAACGTCCTTCAGGCTGACTCCAGCTGTGCTACAAAGACTTGCAAGAGAGACTTGAAAGCATTGAACACCTGGAAAGCTGTTGCCTCAGATCGGCCTGGCGCTTCAGAGAGGCTTTTCAAAGTTTGAGGAGAAACTTTCCCAACAATTTGAGGCGAAGGAACCAAGCCAGGAGGACAATCTAGTGTCGATTTCACCCTTTATTCAATTCAGGAGGTACTGTCACTCCTATCTTGGCCTGTCCAGCCACACCTGATGCTATACCACCACAGAAAGTGCAACTCCACTGTCTACCAAGACCGACAAGCACCTATGATAATGAAAGTCAAAGCATCACTGTGACGGAGCGCTAAAGACCGCGGCGTTCTCCGTCACGACGAGCCTCTCTCCCTGGCCCAGGGAGAGAGTCTGCAGCTGGAGCGCGTCATGCGCTCCCGTTGCTGCCAGTGCCGGACCGCACAAACTTGGCGGTCATACGCATAGACCGGTTCTCCCGTATCACCCCATAAAAACTCTGTTCCTGTAGCGCGTGCGGGGGTGCACACTCGGCGCCTACAGGGACTCTCGTTTGCCCCAAAGGACATGGACGCTCACCTTGGTGTTGCAGCTGCAGGACCCGCTGGTGCTTTGGCCAAACCGAGGCGATGCCGGGCTGCAGCTTAAATGGTGTATTGTGGCGCGCTGACGGCAACAGGTGATGTGGACTATACCATTTGGGGGGGGGAGAATTGTCAGTTTATGTGTTATTTATGATTTCTATTAATGAACGGAGAGCCATATGTTGGGCATTTTTGTTTCTTGATGTTTAGGGAACAAGGTACTGTTAATGTGTGTCATTTTTTTCAGAGTTCTTTAGCCAATATGGCCAGAAATGTGTGTAACTGGCCATATTGTGGAGAGGTGTGTTATGGGTCTGCCCAGGGGAGGGGCTGGAGGGGTATAAAGGCAGAGCATTTCCTGCTCTGCCAGTGTGGGAGTCATAGTTGCAGTTGGTTCTGGTGTGCTGGAGGTAAAGAGGCCCTGTTGAAAATTTCTTGTAAATATTTACTTATTATTTATTTATTTATTTTTGTGTTCACTTTCCATTTTTCCTCACTGTAAATATTTTTTCACGGTTTGTTTTTGGTGGTGAAAATAAAAACCCACTGAAGTGAATTTTTTCCGGCTGAGCCATCATTTTTCTCCCATTTTAAAAGCGAACCCGTGACATATGGTGTCAGAAGTGGGATGGCCAGTCGGAAGAAGAGACGTTCTCAACAGAGGAAGTTGGAAGAGGAGGAGCTGGTTGGCCACGGTGCAGCAGAGGGGCACGATGGAGCAGCACAACCGATGGATGAGCTCCTTGGCCTAATGAAACACTTTATGGAAGGCCAGCAGAGGAGAGAAGAGGGTTTCTTGGCGGAGCTCAGAGGACTCCGGGCTGCGCTACCAGTAGCCGAGCAGGGATCTGCAGCATCCAGCCCAGCTGCCGCAGAGGCCACGTCACCGTTTGAAGGGTCGACTAGGAGCCCTCGGATGGATCTGCCAACACCTGCTCCCCAACGGCGCCGTGATTCCCCCATAGACCCTCCCGCGTTTGATGTGAGCAGCGGGGAGGACCCCCCCAGGCCTGATGCCAGACCCTATGGTGACCCCAAAATTCCCCAGTATGTGGCCGGGGAGGACATTGAGAACTACCTCTTGCGCTTTGAGCGCATGGCCAAGACGTGGGGGTGGCCGCAGTCTGAGTGGGCGTGCCGTCTGGTGCCATTGCTCAGTGGGAAGGCGCTGGAGGCCTACACGGCTATGGATGAGGAGAGAGCCCACCTGTACCCCGACCTGAGGGCGGCGCTCCTGGCCAAGTTTGACATCTCCCCAGAGACTTATCGTCAGCAGTTCCGGTCTGGGATGGTTCCCCCTGGAGAGAACCCGACGGAGACGTACCACCGACTGAAGGGACTCTACCGTCGCTGGATTCGTCCGGAGCAGCACACGAAGGAGCAGATTGGTGAGCACATCATCCTGGAGCAGCTGCTGCGTGTCCTTCCAGCAGACATCCGCACCTGGGTGAAGGAGCACGAGCCTGCAGATGGTCTAGCTGCTTCCAAGCTAGCGCTGCAGTACATCAATGCCCGGAGAGGAGGCCCAGCTGCACACCCCGGCGGTCCCAGTCGTCAGCTCATGTCGCAGCCCCGACCAGCAGTCAGGAGCAACTACCAGCCATCGGGAGGCCCCAGCCCAGTACCCAGTCAACGAGGTACCGGTAAGGAGCTCATCTGCTTTTACTGCCAGCAGCCAGGGCATAAAGCGTCGCTATGCCCCATCAGAAAAACTAAACTTACAGGGGCCTGTTACACTCCGCGAGCTGAGGGGTTAAATGCTGCAGTGAGGCGGCAGCGTTTTAAAGACGTCTGTATTAATGGTCAGCCTGTGACTGCTCTGGTTGACTCGGGCAGCTTCTTAACCCTGGTCCGGAGGGATTTGGTTCTAACGGGGGTTGTTGATTTTAGCCGACAGGAGGACATTGTGTGTGTGCATGGAGACAGGCATTCCTACCCCACGGCTGAATTGACAGTGGTGGTGGATGAACAGCCCTATCTGTTGACTGTGGGGGTGGTGGAGAAATTGCCTGTGGCTGCCATCCTGGGGTGGGACCTACCTGTGCTGCTCGATATACTGCTGGAAGAGGGAGACAAGGACCGTGACTGCGAGAAGGCCGTGTCAGGTCCTGTGCTCACCCGGGCCCAGGTGAGAGCAGGAGTGACGTCCAAGCACCCCAGTGAGTCCTGCACAGAACCTTTTTCTACCTTGGACAGTAGCTTGTTTGAGGGAGGTACGAAGGGGCCACGAAAGTCTCGCCGCCAGCGACGCTTTGAAAAAAATCTGAACTCCAGGGGGCCGGACTGTAAGGGGGGACTTTTAAAGGACATGTGGGAGGTTCCAGGGGACATTGGAGCCGTGCAAAGGGAGGATGTGACTCTCAAGCCACTGTTTGACAAGGTTGTTGGGGGGCCGGACTCTGCAAAAGGGGACAAGGAATGTTTTATTGTGGAAAATGATGTCCTTTATGCAGTGGCTGATGGTGTTAAGCGCCTCGTGGTTCCTGTGTCCTGTCGACAAATGATTTTGCACTTGGCACACACTTTGCCTTGGGCAGGTCATCTGGGTCGCAACAAAACCTTTCTGCGCATAAGTGCCCGGTTCTATTGGCCCTCCATGTACACAGATGTGCAAATGTATTGTAAAACCTGTCCCATCTGCCAAAAAACTTCTTATGTGCGCCGATCTGACCGTGCCTACCTCCAACCAATGCCTGTGATTTCTACACCATTTCGGCGTATAGCAATGGACATTGTCGGACCATTGGTCAAGAGCAGTCGGGGGCACCAGTACATTTTAGTGGTTTCAGACTATGCTACGAGGTTCCTCAAGCCTCCACCGGGTTCTCCCCATTCGAGCTGCTGTATGGCTGGGACGTCCAGGGGCCATTGGACCTGCTGTGGAAGAGTTGGGAGGCTCCAGCGTCCGCAGCCAGTGATCGGAGTGTGGTCCAGTTTGTGCTCGAGATGAGGGATCGGTTGGCAGAGTACAGAGAAAAAGCGGAGGTCAATCTGCGCGAGGCCCAGCAGTCCCAGAAGGCTTGGTACGACCGCCAGGCTCGTCACCGAGAGTTCCAGCCCGGCCAGAAGGTCCTGCTCCTCCTGCCATCCTCCACCAGCAAGCTGCTCGCTAAGTGGCAGGGCCCATACACCGTCCTGCGCAAGATGGGTCCTGTTACTTATGAAATCCACCAACCTGATAAGAGAAAGGCGAAGCAGACGTACCACGTCAACCTGCTGAAGGAGTGGAAGGAGGCTCCTGTCCTGGTTCCTGTGGCGTCCCTGCTGGTGACGGAGGTGGACAGCGAGGGGGAGGAGGAGTCGTTCCAGGCCGACTACAACCAGCCAGCCAAACCAGCTCTCAGCCATCTCTCTGCTGTCCAGTCCAGCCAACTCGGTGAGGTGTTCCAGCGGGTTTCCAGGCTGTTCGCCGCCAACCCAGGAAAGACGGTCCTGGTCGAGCACATTATCCGCCTGAAGGAGAGGGGACCAATCCGGCAGCGGTCCTATAGAGTGCCACAACATCTGGTGGAGAAGCTCCTGAAGGAGGTCGAGGAGATGCAACGCCTGGGGGTGATCGAGCCATCACAGTCCGAGTGGTGCAGCCCGGTGGTCATCGTGGTAAAGAAGGATGGCTCGCTCCGCATCTGCATCGACTTCCGAAAGCTCAACGCCATGTCAGAGTTCGATGCCTATCCGATGCCCCGTATCGATGACCTCCTGGAGAAGATTGGCCGAGCCAGGTTCATCACCACCCTCGACCTCTGCAAGGGCTACTGGCAGGTGCCCCTGGAAGTGTCCAGTCGCCCTTACACCGCGTTCCGGACACCCGCTGGTCTCTTCCAGTTCACGATGATGCCCTTCGGTCTCCATGGAGCCCCTGCAACCTTCCAGAGGCTGATGGACCGAGTCCTGCAGGGGTGTGAGGACTGCAGCGCTGCCTACCTGGACGACGTGGTCATCTTTAGTGACACCTGGGAGGAGCACCTGCAGCACCTGGAACGAGTCCTGAGCCAGATCCAGCAGGCGGGCCTGACACTGAATCCTGCCAAGTGTCAGTGGGCCAAAACAGAAGCAAGGTACCTTGGCTATCAGCTGGGCCATGGCGAGGTCCGACCGCAAATGGATAAGGTGGAGGCGATCCGCAGCTGCCCACGCCCGCGCACGAAGAGGGAGGTGAGGTCCTTCCTGGGCCTGGCTGGCTGGTACAGGCGGTTCGTCCCACAGTTCGCTACCATCGCTGCCCCGCTGACTGCCCTCACAGCAAAGGACCAGAGAAATCCTGTCACCTGGGGTGAGGACTGTGAGACCGCCTTCCGGACCCTGAAGTCCTGCTTGTGTACATCACCGGTGCTGAGGAGCCCCGACTTCAGCCAGAGGTTCCTGGTCCAGACCGATGCGTCCGCCGTGGGACTGGGAGCTGTCCTGGCCCAAGGTGCTCCGGGGGAGGAACAACCTGTGCTGTACATGAGCCGCAAGCTGCTTCCACGCGAGACCAGGTACTCCACTGTGGAGAAGGAGGGCCTGGCTATCAAGTGGGCCCTGGAGAGCTTGCGGTACTACCTGCTGGGGAGGGAGTTCGACCTGGAGACAGACCACCGAGCTCTGACCTGGTTGAACTCAATGAAGGACCACAACAGCCGTCTCACACGCTGGTACCTCGCCCTCCAGCCATTCCAGTTCCAGATCCGCCATCGAGCTGGCAAGACCAACGTGGTGGCCGACTATCTCTCCAGGCTGCCGCACATCGTCAGCCTCGGGGAGGAGGAGGATAATGTGACGGAGCGCTAAAGACCGCGGCGTTCTCCGTCACGACGAGCCTCTCTCCCTGGCCCAGGGAGAGAGTCTGCAGCTGGAGCGCGTCATGCGCTCCCGTTGCTGCCAGTGCCGGACCGCACAAACTTGGCGGTCATACACATAGACCGGTTCTCCCGTATCACCCCATAAAAACTCTGTTCCTGTAGCGCGTGCGGGGGTGCACACTCGGCGCCTACAGGGACTCTCGTTTGCCCCAAAGGACATGGACGCTCACCTTGGTGTTGCAGCTGCAGGACCCGCTGGTGCTTTGGCCAAACCGAGGCGATGCCGGGCTGCAGCTTAAATGGTGTATTGTGGCGCGCTGACGGCAACAGGTGATGTGGACTATACCATTTGGGGGGGGGAGAATTGTCAGTTTATGTGTTATTTATGATTTCTATTAATGAACGGAGAGCCATATGTTGGGCATTTTTGTTTCTTGATGTTTAGGGAACAAGGTACTGTTAATGTGTGTCATTTTTTTCAGAGTTCTTTAGCCAATATGGCCAGAAATGTGTGTAACTGGCCATATTGTGGAGAGGTGTGTTATGGGTCTGCCCAGGGGAGGGGCTGGAGGGGTATAAAGGCAGAGCATTTCCTGCTCTGCCAGTGTGGGAGTCATAGTTGCAGTTGGTTCTGGTGTGCTGGAGGTAAAGAGGCCCTGTTGAAAATTTCTTGTAAATATTTACTTATTATTTATTTATTTATTTTTGTGTTCACTTTCCATTTTTCCTCACTGTAAATATTTTTTCACGGTTTGTTTTTGGTGGTGAAAATAAAAACCCACTGAAGTGAATTTTTTCCGGCTGAGCCATCATTTTTCTCCCATTTTAAAAGCGAACCCGTGACAATCACAGTTCCATTTTAAAGGGTTTAACCGAGATCAGGATCTTTTGCTCACCTGAACTGTGAATATTAGCTTACATGTGTGGCCGCAGAGATGAACAGTTAAATCTACATAAAGTTGCTCCTCCAGATATTCTGCTTTTATTTCAAAGATAAGTCTGTGTCAAAATAAGTTCACAGCATCTGTAAAAACATTTGCTTCCCCGCAGCGCTTTACTCCCTCTCTCTTCTCCTCCCCCATAGCAAATGAAGAAAAACAACCTGCACGTTCAAATCAAATGTCAAGAATTACATAACCGCGGGGCTGTTCAAACAAACTGTTTTCTGGAGTTTTATTCCAGCAGATGTATGGAGATTTAGCTCCTCTCTTGCACCGCGCCGCAAGACTTGCCCTTGCATTCGCTCACGGAGCCAAGCCGCAGCTTACGGCGGATTAAGTGTGGCTAATAGACGTGCTTTTAGGCAGGCAGCGGAGATTTGGTTTCACACCTCGGCTGGAAGATGCATAGAACGTATCCCCTCATGTCAGGAACATGGCAGAATGAAATGCTTGACTTTATTGTAGCGGTAGTGTGCACTGACAGAAGTGTAGTCTGAGGTGTTGAAGTTGTGCCGCATAGAAGAACATGATCACTAGAGAGAGAAAAAAAGGGCCTAGAAACTCCAAAGAGATGCCAATTAAGGATGTAGGATCAGAGTGTCTAAAGGCAAAATGAGGCCATGCTGTATGTTTGCATACTCTGTCACTTATATCGCAAAAGTTCGTGCGGCTTGTTTTGATAAGAAGGGGGTCTATTCAAGATTCTGAGAGCAGGGTCTATCTCTGTTCTGTGTTGTCAAACAGACAAAAAGTGAAGACCGAACAAACCATGCACCCAGGTACGGGCGGAAGTCTTCAAAGTCCCCGGCTGTTTGAATTCGTTTCTTTGACCGCCCTTGCATGAAACAACGGCAGATAAAAGACCAGCAGACAATGAGTTTGCTTTGATGTGAATAGGTGAAGCCCATGGCCACTCGATGCAGAGGACGAGAGGACAACTTTGCATATTAGTGGGCTTCATGAGTCTGAGTTTGAAGAGCCCTTCATAGGTGCGTCGTATTTGCATGACAAGGACTGATTCGGCGCTTCCCATGGATTACCTGTTGTTTTGGTTAAAGTTGCTATCGTCCCGGAATAATCATCATATCCCTGCGTCATAGCGGTGTGTTGACAAGAATATATGATCTGCTTCACAATTGTGTTGCGTTACTGTATTGGCTTTCAAGGCCTTCACTATGTGTGGCCAATGTGTTTTTGTAATCTACTTCAGCAACCAAGTGCAGTTGCATTTTAAAGTCTGGAAACATTTATTCATTTATTATTCATGAAGAAAAAACAGATCAAATAGGCTTAGTGTGTCTTAATATGTGTCTATATTAGTGCATCAATCTAATGTTTTATTTGTAATATTAATGGTAATTAATAGAAAATCTGCCTTTTGTCTTCATGTAGGCTTTCATTATTAGTCTGGTCCTGGGGCAGAGCCAAGAGATGGCCAGGGGGAGGCCACAGAAAGCAAAGACTAACATAGTGAAGGCTGTTAAGGCAAATTCATGGTTTTTGCTTGACTTCCGTGGACGGAAGGTGTGCATGCGGTTCTTTTCATACTGCAATAGGTATAGCAGCTAATTACAGATTGGACAACAGTAGGTGGACGTAGCACAAGCATTCTGGAGGGTTTAAAACTTTCCACTTTGTTTGGGCATCACCAATGAAAAGCCTGCACAAATCAAACCTCCAAAGTCCAGAAGTGACTACTTTAATTCCAACTCTTTTAATAATGATGAATTATAAAGGTGTACATGTCTGAGAGTCACCTTGTGCAGTCTCTCTTTATAACCAGCATTTGTTTGAAGCAGTATTTGTTTTCCTGGCACATGCACAGTCAGCACGCTTGTATGAAGATGACCTTGCGTACTTGGGTGGATGATGAAATTCATGCTTCTTGTGGACATGTGGACGCAGGAAGCATGAATCAGACTTTAGAGGAATACTCGCATTCTCAGAACTGGAATTACAGTCTGCTGGCTGATTCATGCTATCCGTGTCCGTGCAAGTGAAACTGCGAATGCACACGTGACTTTGTTCACATTATAATAGGCGCACATCAGTCTGCTATGTGTCCGGTTGCATTTCCCCTCACATCGAACACAGAAAACACACGAGGAAGCAGCAGCTGGTTACAGACTGGGTTGTAGCACCATGTCAGTGATTATTCCTGAGGTGTGCCGAGCACTGTGAGCAGACACAGGAGAGGATATCTGGAGAATTTAAAACTTCCCACTGTGAAAGCTCTTCAGTTAGAACTCCTCTAATGATGAATTATAAAGGTGTGGCTTCTGGAGAATCTCCTCGTAGAGTCTCTCTTCATCGCACGCATTTATTTCAAACACCATTTGTTTTCCTGTCACTTGGCATGCTTGCAGCATTTGAAGTTGCCCTCGCAGACTTGGGTGGGTGACAAAAATTTACATCCCTCATGGATACATGGATGCAGAAAGCATGACTTGGGCGTTAGAGGACTATAAATCAATTGAGGGGGTTACATAAATAAGCTTATTTATGAGCCTGTGTGGTGTACCTCCACATGGTAGTCATGGCTGCATAAGCTGGCTCCGTCACGGGGCTGGTCAACACTGTCAAGACGATGAATTTCAGTCCAGCTGTTAACAAAGAGACCGAAATAGACAACAGAGACAGTTAAGCCAGCTGAGTTTTGCATAACACATAGTTCTTATTAGTGCAAAATGAGAAATGTTTGTATTTCTGTAGACTGGTAAAGTAGAAAAAAACAAGACAAGACAAGGAAATACAGGAGGGGATAATGAGTTTATTAGTTGGAACATACATACAATAGAGTTTCAGTCATAGGCAAAGTTGTCAGAAAAAAAAACTAAGAAATAGCACAACAATAACTCATGCTATTTGGCATGGGCTTCTTATGCTGTTTTTATAAGGCATGTTCGCTATTAACACTGCAGAACAATGACTTATATTAATGATATTAGCAATCTAATAATGTGATATATAATGACATACCAGATTAAATTGTAAGGGGGTGTTTTACATCGTGTTAATGTCATTTTTAAGCATCTAATGTGTCACTTTGTTTGTTTCTTCCCACCAACATGTCATACAGTTGAAGGGGAATGGAGCAGCAGCACTGTGTAATTATTTTTTATCACTTTTCGAACATGAAAATTGTAACGAAACACTCCGATTTAATGACAAACGATTCTGCCCTTTCGTCACCGCGCTTTATCCCCAGTTACTGGGCGGCCATGGTGATTTGGCTTTATTTAGATTATAACTCCCATGCTAATTATCTCAATGACTTCTGTCGCCTGCAGTCATGCCAACAATAACACATACACGCATACCCTATGGTTTAAAACACTTGGGTTTTTTTTTTCTTTCATTTCACTGCCATTTGTAAGGCTAATTGATGCGGGCACCTATGCACTCTTTGGTTAGCACAAAGCCCGGAAATGTATTTTAATGGTCTCCTCAGGGCAGAAAAGGCAGTTACAGCTCCACAATCACTGTAATTACAAGGGAAAGTGAAGGTCACCGGGAGGGCGTCCGATTACAGAACATATTTTTGTATTTGTTTGATACAAAAGGTATTTTTAAGCAAATACTGGCATGATTAGATAGAACATACTAACATAAAATGGCTTATGATGTTCGGTTAAGTGAATAACATTGATCATATTGGTACTATGTGCTGTTCTGCTGGAAAACCTTGGATTCTGACATCTGTGTTAATGAGACTTAGACACCCAAATAAACATTGTCCCACAACAAACACACTCCCTCATGCAAAATGGAAACCCCAAATGTCACTGGCCTACCCCTGCAGGAAAATGCACCCCACCACATGGAAACAACATCAAACAATAAGGAACATGTTGAGGAACATGACAAAAGATGTTGATTTGACCTCCAAACTTCCTACACCCCATTCTGATCAAGCATCAACAGGATGCAGTGGAACAAGTTGGATTGACAGAGGCCCCACTGCACAAGCCAGAGCACCCAAAGGATCCACTGCCAACGCCCTGGTTCCAGACCCCATAGGACACCCTGAGAGGTCCTCTTGTCCATGCCCAATGGTTCAGAGCATTTTTGACGACATAAAGGGGACCAAAACAGTATTAGGCAGGTGGTCATCATGTTATGCCTGGTCGGTGTATAATCTAGGTCATGTTTTATCATATCAGTAATTCATTATATTCATGAAACTGGCTGTCAAATACATAAAACCAGTGTAATAATGCACGATTTGGCTTAGAGGTTTAGTTATTAACATATTTTGGAAATTTTGTGTCAATGAGTCAATGTCAGCAGTGGATAAAACAGAGGGGAGGCTCATTGCAGATAGTGCAAGTTTTTAGTCATGTTTTTAGACAGCCAGGACAGCTGAGTAATCTGTGAATCCACTGCGCTGCATATGTTCTCACACATTTGCTTTTACCTTGTCATTTTAATAGGCTTCACTCTGTTTTGGCCATTGCTCCGGTTATCCTCTGAATACGGAATGAGACAGGAAGCAACAGGACATGAAGGTATTTCTCGATGCCCCGGATTAGATTGCCGCTGTAATTACAATAGCTTAATTTAACCTGAGCAAACTAACAGCATTTAGCAACATCCACCCTCATTAATTGGTCTATTTTTTTTCCTTTTTAAGTGCGCTGATTGATTGTTGTTCTCATCAACAACTGCCTTGCCGATTATGGGGAATAGTTGAGAGGGGGGTGATCATTAAAAATCCATTGTTTGAGAGAGTAACCAACTTCAAAAGCCTGGCAAGACCGGCGGCCCCACTCCCAATGAGTGCAATTAATGCTCCCAAAGGCTCCTAATAATAACATGGTGGAGTGCAGCAAATGAGAGAGAGAGATTAGCAGAGAGTCGGATCTTCAGCATGGGACCAGAGAGAGATGGGGAAAGAAATAGCTCTTTATGGATTCTCTCAAAATGACTGCCTTATTATGAGTGATTCACAGCAGCCTTTGGGGAAACAACCTCCCGCAGAGCTCTATAAAGACCAGAGCTTGATTGCCCAAGAGGACAAGAACTATGGGTGACGTCAGCGGCTAAGCGCTGCATTGTCTACCACTTTCCCTCAAAGCCTGTACTTTCGTCCAGCTTAGCAGCGAGACAGAAAGAAAACACAGTTTCTTTCTCGCCACCAGATGGCTGGGATCCAAATATATCGCTCTGTGCTAAGCTAAAGCTGTCTGCTCCGAAAATTGTTTCAGCTGCGTTTTTCAGTCGTCCGTTTCACGCTGCTCTAACGGGAGAGATACGCCTCTATTTTAATTAGTCCAGCTGCCTCCACTCAAATTTCACTCGCAGTATGTGCCCGTAAACACCAGCCAAGCCTTATTTACACACTTGAAGTATGTTTTCACGCGTTTAACACACATAAGTGTGGTAATTGTGCGTCGGGCTCTGAGTGCTTCCAAAACACAGATGACCTACAGCTTGATACTGCGCCTGAATGCATCCTTCATGTGTGGACACAGAGCGAGGACCAGAGCTGCTGCTGCTGCTGTCACATTTCTAATCAAAATGTCTTCAGTGTTTATTGTTATTGTGTTTGTTGCTTATTTTGTTCATTTTCAACCAACTAGTCATATAATTTATCTGGGGAAGTACTTGGCAAAACAGAAAGAAAAGCTTTGAATATGTTGCAAAAGGGTCAGTTTGAGCCCAAACCATGATATTTTCTAGCACTAAACCGAGCCAAACAGCAGGTGATAGTAAATCTTAAGTTTAAATAAATACAGGACACAAATCTCAGTCTCCTGTGTAAAAATCCAGTGTCAGTCTTATGAATCTACCACTCCTCTAACCTCCTAGCATGGACTTTTTGGATCTTTAAATATGGAAGCATCTTCTACTGCGTTATAGGAAACACATTTTGCTGAAGGTGCAATTGAGAATGCAGTGAAAACTGACAGTAAAACCACCATGAGATAATTTGTTCTGAAGAGTAAATGCAGCTTTTCTTTGTCTCTCTGTGCACACACTCCTTAAAGACAGGAACTATCATCCATGTCACATTTAGTAGTTTCAACGCGGTAAATGTCAGCAGATGTAGGAACACAATTTCTCGAGAGCAGGGTTTCTGTTTTATGTTGTTTCCTCTTTAAAATGTCATGAAAATGCACGTGGAAAAGCCACAGCATTGAAACCACCTGCCTGATATTGTGTACCTCCAACTTCTGCCACCAAAACAGATGTGATCCCCTGGACAGGACACTTCCACACGTGTCCTGTGGTGTCTAGCACCCATAAAGTCACTGTAGGATCCTTTCAGTTCTGTGGGTTGTGGTTTGGGGCCTCTGCGGACCAGGATTGTTCTGCTACATGTTGCAGATGCTTGCTTCGATTGGAATATAGGAAGTCTGGAGGCTCCGGCTCAATGCTTTGGGCTCTTGGTTGTGTTCCTCAAGCCACTCCTGAGCAGGTTTGGTTGTCTTGCAGGGGATGTTGTCCTGATGGGGGAGGACTTTGCCAATCCGGTCTGCGACAGTGTTCAGGTTGGTGGAATATGTCAGTGAATGCAAGTTGAGGTTTCCCAGCAGAACATTGCATTGTAGCAAGATGATCATCAGTGGTGTTAGTGCTGTTGTTGATCGGCCTATAGGTAACATATGACACTGAAATGGTAATATACTTTACTGGTTGATCATGTAAAAAACTAAGATCGAACACAGAAAATATGAAACATTTAAAGTGGTAGTGCTGTTGTAGATCTAACACTGAGAAAGGCAAACAGCAGGTTTTCTCAGAACTCTCTTACATAATCGCTTTGTTCCGACATCACAGCTGAACTTCACACGTTTTTCGCTGAATATTTAAACACATTTCGAACTCTTGCACCTGTCCACTGCTTGCGAAAACATGCTAATTTACATTCAAATGTTTTCAGTAATTGTGAGGGGAGTTTCAGTGTTTTTGCTTTTAATTAGTTATTGTGGTTCGGTTTGACATTTACATTTAATTATGTTAATTGTGTATGTACATCCCACCGGGCACCATCGATATTCAAACTTCATTAAATGGCAATCCATTGAATAGCTGTAAGGACCACTTTTAAAACCCAACATGGCTGAAATCGAAAATTATAGGTATCAAAACTGCTGTTCCACAAGTCCTTCTGTTCTCTCTTGGTAGGACTCCATGTTCCTCTTGTTCTTTGAGACTCTGGGACTAATCAGACACCTTCCTAATGGTATTATAGGGAGGACAAGAATATAAACGTAAAGAGAAAGTGTCTAGCATTTGTTCACAGTACTGCAGCAGATTGCAATTAAATTGACAAAAAGTCATGTTTTCTTAGGTTTAGAAGAGAAATTTAGCAGTTTTTATACATGAATGTGCAAAATTACATCGAAATACAGTAGAATTTGAGTTTTAGTGGTAAAAATATTCATTTTCAAAGATGCATGGGTCAGTGAATGCATTTTATGTCACAACAATGAAAAGCGATCCACAATTTACTTTGCATTGACTTCCATTGTGCTGAAAATGTGAAGAGTTTCATAAAATCTAGAAAAAGAGGGATGTTGATATATATTTTTTCATCTCCCAGTCTTGTAATGTAGCATAACACATCCATCCATCCATCCATTATCTATACACCATTTAATCCTCTGGAGGGGAGGGGGGCTATCCCAGTTGACTTGGGATAGGCTCCACATAGAGACAGACAACCAAGCACACTCTCATTCACATGTACGGACAATTTAGAATAATCAATTAACTTCAGCATGTTTTTGGACTGCGGGAGGAAGGCGGTGAAAACCCACGCTACACAGGGAGAACACGCAAACTCCACACAGAAGGGTCCCAAGCGTCCTAACCGGGACGCGAACCGGGGATCTTCTAGTTGTGAGGCAACGCTACAAACCGCTGAGTCACCCTGCAGCCCGCATTAAACATAATTATTGCAAACATCAGATTTTATTATGAAGAATAAGTAGAAAGAATCTGAAGTACTAGATGTCGAGTGCTGGGTCTGGAGGGTTAAGATCGAGTTGCTTAGTTGAAAAAGAGCACACGTCTGCAGGTGTACTGAAGCTCGTGGGATCGCTCCGCGGAGCAGGGATCACAACTTAATAGACGGAATTAACAAGATGCTTTATAGGATTCACTGCAGGCGGCAGGGAAAAAAATCTTAAAAAAGAAAATAACACCCAAGGCTTAACCACAGGGACAAGGCAAGCGATGAGCACAAATGACTGGAATAATTGGTAGATAGTGACACATCCACTTAAGCAACAGCGTTAGCACTCCACTCCCTGACAGCTGGGAATTACAAAGGTGGATGACACGAAAGCAATTCAGACAGTTGTAAGAGTCCCCCGCTCTTTTGTGAAAACCCTTGTATCCGTGTCTTCCGTAACTGTTGTGGGGAATTTGGCTGACAGTGAAACATTTCACTGAGGGCTGCTCAAAAGAATGAGTAGACTTTGTCATGTTCCTCGCTGTCATTCATTATTAAACCCTCTTGTTTGCTCTTTGCCTCGAGGGCACAGCTTTCCCTGCCTTTAATAACCTTTGTGATGGTGCTCCAAGCCTCGCCGTTGTTTTGGTTCCTACGTTGGAGGAGTGATGGTGGGGATGAATAAATGAACAGGAGTCCTGCCCAATCCTCCATCTGTGGGTTTTCTCTCACCTCAGACAGGAAGTGTAATCCTAAACGACAGATAGACAAGTGAAGATATGGACATGAAAGACTTCTGACAGATGCCTCACTGGCTAACACACGAGAGCGAGGACCATACAGGTGGTGGAATAAAGAGATGGAGCCGGTAGGATGGCTGACACGAAGGAATCGAAGAAATTCTAGCATTCCCATCTGCATTTCTTTCTGTCTTCGTTCCTGTCTTGTTCACAGGAGCAGAAACGCCAAGATTTGTGCATCCGTCGCTAAATCTAACTTCTGTAAGGGGTCATTTGCAGCCATTAGCTCTGTTCCCTCTCAGCTGATGTTGGATTGCGTATCTTAGCATTGCTAATGTTAGGTCAGCTTTGAGTCCTGTCAGTTGATGTTAGATCACCTGCAGCTCAGTACTCTTTACATGACTTCTTATCTTTTGTGTGCTTTTAGCTTATCTTTGTTTCTCCACAGTTGGAGTCTGGTGGTGTTAGCACAATGTGAGCAAGACAAGGATGGACAAATGGCCCACTGCTGGTTTTAAACCTATGCTACAGCTCTGCATACAGAACAATTAATTATTATTTTGAATATTACTCCATTTCTAGAGACAGTTTCTTCCCCCAGACCGTTACCCTGATGAACTCTCACTAGTCACAGAGACTCAGGAACCACTGTGCAATAACCCACACTGATGCATATTTGCACTACATGTACTACACTACCTCCATAACCCTTCCACTTTGCACACAAACTGTAAATACTGCCATCGATGGATGTTTGTGTTTCTGTATATATTGCTTTTATTTTTACTATTTTTCACCTTATTGTTAGTACTTAGTTATTTTGATTTTGTTTTTTGTCCGTACTGTACAAAGAGAGAGCAAAGACACACCAGAGTCAAATGCCTTGTTGGTGTGTACAGACTAAATCAACAGATTGTTTTTTGTCCCAATTTTGGCTCAACCATTTCTGCTTTGCCGGAAATTTTTGTGGCATAAAATATAGATATTGATAAAGATGCTTGTAAAATTCTCACTCAAAATATCGAATACTTTCCAAGATAATTTGTTGCCCTCTTTCGGCAGATTTTTTTTTCAGGCATTGAAATTTGAGGCTATTTCTCAGGAGCTATTTAACATAAAAGCCTGGAATTTCCACTGCTATTTCTTGTCACATCATTGATTCAGCACATCAAGTAATATGAAATACGAAAAAATAAATAAATAAAAACGAAGCCATCATGAAAAGTCCCATCTTTGAGCCACGCAAGTAGTTTTCATGATAGCTTTGGGTTTTTTTTTCTCATATTCCAACTCACCCATAATCACAGATTAATTGAGCTGCTGGTCTAATATTGCAGATTCTGAATCGATGCAATGATGAGAAACAACAGCGTAAATTTCAGTATTTAGTCTTTGACAGTTCTTGGGATATTGCTGTTCAAACATAGCATTTCAATGTGCGAAAAAAACGTGCTGAAAGTGGGTAGGCGGGCATTTTTTGGTTGTTTATGTTGTTTTTCTTTATTTTATTTTAGAAATTACTTGATATATCAGTCTAAAATTTCACAGATGCTATTTTAAATATCCATAGTTCATGATAAACAAGGTCATCAGAGATGGTTCAGCAGAAAGTCTCTGATGAATTCTCGAGGAGTGATCCATGCAGTACAACCTTTCTTGATAAATTCAGGGCTCCAGACTAACTTTTCTCCAGAGTTTGCACTCTGTGATCTTTGGTAGGTGGTTTCTGTCTATTCTGGCAATAACAAATGATAAAGAAAAACCAGCTCCAGCTCCTCTCCCCCAGGAGAACAGTACAAAAGGGCAGAGAACGTGCATGAACAATGGGTGTGCAGCTGGCAGCAGGGACTACTGGTGGGTTTATTACTGACTGGTCAACGGTGCATTCATAATAACCGGTGGGTTGCCGGCCTGCACCTCTCGAACCTCCTCTCCAAACCAAAAGTGACCCGGTGCCCTACATGATTTCACTCAGACATGGTATCAGCATCAGGAGTGTTTACAACTGGAACATCAAATGAGATTAGGTGAGGCAGCAGGAAACAAGGAGGGCACTGCAAGTTAGCAAATGAAAGTAAACACCATTAGAATGTAATAACACCGATACAGCTTGTTGCTTATGCACCAATATGCAAAAAGGACAATAAATCATCTAAAAAGTCTTACTTTGTAAATCACTTTTGTCTCTAATAAGGCAAAGAGTAAAATAAAAAGATGAATCCAGTGAAAACGAATGTCACAATTATACGGCACAAACTGTAGAAATACCTGTGAGTCAAAGCACAGGGCACAGTAGCAGAGACAGAGGACAGATAGCATAAAATGCAGGTCTGTTCTCTGCAAACACAAATAGATCTGCTGAATATCAGGTGCACACCGACGCAACCAATGAAAATGGTGCAGCCATCTTGTTGCATCACAGCAAGACAGTTCTGGTTTTGAACATGCAGCTTGGAAGAGGGCCTTTCTGTGTAGAGTTTGCATGTTCTCCCTCTGCCTGTGTGGGCATTCGCTGATTGCTCCAGCTTCCTCCCACAGTCCAACGTCATGCATGATAGGTCTATATTCTCTAGTCTAAGAGCTTGAGGAGAAGGCAACTGGAATGGTGCTGATTGGCTCTTGAAGACATTTTCACCTCTCATTCTAGGGTTTCTTCAGTTCTGACTGACTGATCAGGAGTCGCAGATATATAATACTGCAACCCCCAACTCACATTTCTAATGGCCCATTAAAGATGCAGTGGTTTTAGAGGAGGGTGCTGGAAGCCATCTGTAGCCCTTTTCAGATATGGGATCCTTAACATAGCTGGTTTCATCAATCTGTTAAAGTGATGGTATTCTCCTATGAATACTGTGACTGTTAATACAAGTAGAACAGTGAAAGATTTAGAAAATAGAGAAGAACAGCAGGACACAATCTCAGTCGATCCCACATAAACAGAAAAAAAGGGGAAAACATCCCATTTTAATCACTCCTATCCCTAATTTACATAGTCAGTTGTAGTCGCCCCTATTAGTGAAGAAGCCTAGTAATGAATGAGAGGTTCTCTGCTGTTACATGCTGTTAAAACATTACATTTAATGTATATCGGTTCCAAATATCAGTTATCGGCCTTCTGAATCACCAATAATCGGCGTAGGTAACAGCGCTAGAAAACCCGTACTGGTTGATCCATAATGCTGATAAATTTTCTGTCCAATCAAGGAAATAACTGATGAACTTTTGGATTCTGTGTTCCAAATCACTGTCACGTATAAACATCCCATTTCCTGTCTGTGCCACCCTGTTTTACAGTACCATGCTGTCAGTGGGAACTCCAGCAGCTCACCTGTTCTCCGCTTACATTTCCACAATTGTCTCATCACACAGACTCGCTTCACTTCATCTGCTCTCCTGCTCCGGTGCAAAGCAAACACCGACCTCCTTCTCCGTCCCATATCTGGTTAAGAGAGCTCCATGCAGCACTCGGCCCTCCTGCTGCTGATATTTATGGAAGAACAGGCAAAGCATGTTGGAGGCCCATTCTGGCTGCATTGATACCCAATGAAGCCAACAACGTCACCTGAAACTACTATATTAGTTGTCCCTGAATGCAGCATTTTAGGACTTCGTTTCATGTTTCAAAATAAAGTTCTAAATTGGTAGGAGCGGACAACAAATGAGTTAATCTTCAGAGAGAAGTTGAGAATAAAAGGATGGGGGGGGAAAGGCGTTTTAAAAATGGAACAATAGCAAAGCGAATGAAAATGAATTATTTGAATGAAATGGTGACGGGATGAAAAGAAAAGGATGAAACGTGACGATCAAAGGCCCCGGGCTTTAAAGTAGAGTAAGTTCCAGTTATCTTCTCACGGTCAAGACAAACATCGGAAAAGTCGTGTGTGAAGACGGAGGAAGAGCCGAAGGAGGAGAAGCTGACAGAATATTTCCTTTTAATTTGCGGAGGTGGAAGAGGTCGGGTTGAATGGTTGGCACGAGCGAAAAATGCAGAGAGGAAGCAGCTTCTGGTCTCGTTATGTGAATATTTGCAACTTAGAAAAAAAAAAAACAGAAAAAAAGCCAAAATGGTAACGGTGAAGGTTAGATTCCAGAAATTCAAATTAATTTTCTTTTCATTCCACAAACCATATTTGCCCAAGGCTCGATGGTCTCTCCACTTCTTCCAACACCTATAGATCACATCCTATTAGCACAACACGCCTTTTCATTGCTCTTACTCAGTAAACTGGGTTTGACCCCGGATACCGAACAACATCACTGCATTTGTATTCTGAGCATATCAGCAACGTCTCTACAAGTGTGTGGTGGAGTGTGTCTTTATATTCAGTTTCTTTTTCCGATCTGTCGAGTGAATCTCCACGTCTGGAACTTGAATGAGAGACACAAGAGATCAGATCCACACATATAGTGCAGGTGGACGTGGTGAGTAGAGCCATGCTAGGAGGCTGTGAGATGGATCGGAGGCCAACTGTAGGGGGAGTTTTGTGTGTTCAGTGAAGGGCAAAAGATTGATGGGGGTCATTATGTGTAATGTATCGTTAACGAAAGCGTTTTGATATGCTTATGTAAAATAAAAATCTATGAAAGCAAAGCTTAAATATGACCAGGAGCTGAAAAAAGAGGAGCATTTACATTAGTGAGTTATTATTTATCACCCTCCTGCTTCACTATAGTAATCTGGGGTAAGCAGTGATTTTATTTTTTGATGTCTTTGGATATAAAGTCCATGATAACTTTTTAAAATATATATAATTAACTATAAAAATTATTTTTAAAAAGTTGCTATTTATTTTTTACAGGTTTTCTATATTTTTGAAATACACTTAAAAATCAATTTTAAAAAATTACATGTCTAACATTAAAATAACTTTGTAAACCCATAACTGTGAAATAACCTTAACATTTTCTACTTTAAAAAAAATCCTTTTTTTCCACAGATAAAATAGTTAAAATATTTTTTAATTTATTTCACAGACTTTTTTATATTTTTGAAATGCACAAAAAATGCAATAAAATTATATAAAAATTAAGTGAATTTGCATATGTAATGTAAAATAACGTTGAAAATCTCTAACTGTGAATAACCATAAAATTTCTATTTTAACTTCACAAATATTTCCATTTTATTTAATAGGTAAAAAAAGTTAATAAATGTTTAAAAAATGGGATTTTTATGGTATTTTTGTCATATATTTCACTTTTTATGTCTCTGAAATAAAGAAAAAAATATGAATAAATTGACAAAAATAGACTGTGAATGTATATGTGTAAAATAACATTCAAAATCTATAGCTGTCAATAACCATAAAATTTCAATTTTAATTTCCCAAATGCTTCAGTTTTATTTAAGAGATAAAAAAAAACATAAATGTGATTTTGTGGAATTTGTCTCATTTATTTCTCTTTTTTTTAAATATCGTTGACAGACCAATTTGTCAATATCAATTGACAAATATAGATTGTGAATTCACATGTGCCAAATAACATTGAAAATCCTAAACTGTGAATCAACATAAAATTTCCAGTGGAATTTCATTTTTTTTGATGGATGTTACAACTACATTTGAGTTCACCAATACACTGTTAAAAAGCTGTAATTTTGTGGAAATTTTCCCATTTATTTTGAAGTTTTATTTTCAAAATCTTTAAATACATCAAAATATCAATACATCTACAAAATTAGACTAAAACTTTATGTATTAATGGAAAACTGAATGACACTGAAAACATGTAATTGGGAATAACCATAAAATCTCCATTGTAATTTCACAAATATTTCATTTTTGTTTAACAGCTGAAATGGTTAAATTCTTGTAAACAAGTGCACTGTAAAAAAAAAAAAGGTTATTTTTTACTTTTTTTATTTAGTTCACATTTTTTTTCTATATATCTGAAATACTCGAAAAATGACATATCGTAAATTTATATTTGTAAAATAACACTGAAAAACTAACTCTGAATAGCCAGTATATTTCCATTTTAATTTCATAAACCATTGTTTTTATTTGATAAATGCAGTGTTAAATTAAATTTCACTACTGTATAAATATTTCCAAAATTAGTGACAATTAACCAAAAAAAAGAAGTATTGGTTGTATCTATCAGCACACATGTAAATATCCTTCACTGAACATTAAATACATGTTAAATGAAGGCTACAAACATTTATTCTAATTATGTAAAACGTCTGTATACTTATGAGAAGGTTATTTACATTTTTTGTTTGTTTGTTTGTTTGTTTTTTGCTTCTCTAGCTGCCAAAATATTACCAGTTGTAAATATATTTTCTCTTTTCACAGTGCAGGTCTACTCATACTTTATTGAGTACAGTTCAGTGAGGTTTACTGATGGTGTTACTGAAGTATTATATAAACTGAAGACATCTAAAAGTTTTTTTGGCAATTACATTTCAGTATGATGACAGTTGTAATTACTCAGCCATAGGTGATTTGTATTATCTGTTTCCAGTGGCTTTTACATCAACGCTTCTTCCTTCCATCACACCAAAGCATGCGGCGCAGTAGGTGAGCACTCGTAAAAGCTCCTTCACTTCACCGAAATTGCTCTTTATATGGGGTAATTATACAAAGTGTGAGTGATGAAACATGCGCTGCAACCGCGGAAATCACATATTAAAAGTGCAACCGCTCTCATGTTTCTCATTAAACACAGCAAGATGATGCTGCGTCCGTGGGTTGGGTGCTGCGCCGGGTGTGCTGTAGGGAGACAGCGGATCAGATTGGAGGATTTTCTTTTCTTTTTTTTTTTTCTTTATTCCTGAGAGTCAGGAGGAAGAAGAGGTGAGCCACTGTCACCGACCCTTCCTGTACCCGGCTGTCACAACACCAGCAGCAGTGATTAATGAAACCGGCTGGTGGGCAAACATGCATCAGAACGGAAGTGTGTGCACGCTGTGAGCATACGTGAGCATGAGCAGCATATTTAGCAATTATAAGGTGCATGTAAACAATCAATAAAGCGCTTGTTATTCACTATAGTGTGCATTTGAGCAGACGGGGTGTCGGTACAAAACACTACAGAGAAAGCATTGTTCACTGGGCTGCAATTAAACAGTGAAGAGGCTGGCAAAGAGAGATGTGATTGCAGCCCCCAATTATCACGGCAAAACAAACACGAAAACAACCCCAATGCATTTTACTGTAGCTATTGTTGACGTTGAAAAAATGTAAGTCATTTTTCATAATGGCCCCGTTTGGCCACCTGATTACCACACGCCGAGACGCTGATGCCGGGAGCATGCTGCGCACTGATTATCCATGTGTGTCTTTTAAAATCTTTATTTGTTGCATTGCTATATGGCTTTTCAATTACAGAGAGAATGGAAACAATAACATCTAGGATCTTGATTCTAAAGGGGGGGGGAACACATCCATAACTGGGCTTTTTTTTCTTGCCTTTAGACTTTATCTATGTGACATTTGGGCCAGTAGGGGTGGATTTCAAACCCACTGCCATACCTCCACTGCTACTTTTTCTTCCAGGCAGTATTTATCAAATGCCGCACTGCATGCAGCTGCAGCATCGAGTACACTTAGTTTAAAAGCTGAGGCGCCTTCTTTCATGGCAGCTGCTACACTTGATGCATTCTGCATTGTCGCATTTAGCTGTGACTAGCAATTACACATGCTAATGGACAGAACAGATTGAAAATGCACTGCGGGAAGAGTGCAGATCCATATGCTATGTTGCAATCGAAATTAAAAATACAGAACATTTTGCAGTTTCGCGCACGTTTTTCATGCTTTTTTTTATACTTGTGTGTGTCCATCGCACATGCTTTAGTTAGTGTTTCATTTGTTTACATGCAATATTTAAATTCTCAATGGATGTGTGTGTGTGAGTGCATGTGAGTGCGTGTGTGTGTGTGCAGTCACTGCCAGAGTCCCTGTTTACCTTTCAAATGGCCTGATTTACACATACACTGTGCTGTGCCGGGCTGCCAAATTACCTGTCAGGGGTAGTTTATTGGTGCTTAAACAATCATTTTCACAAGCCTGCTGCATTTTCCCGCTATTAATGTCGCATCACTCATGCCTCACATTCTTTTTTTTTGCCATCTTGCTGTTTTCTCGCCTCGACTGTGAAACCAAATACAAAGAACTGCGGCGGAAAGGGAAAGACAATCAGATGCACAAATGCAAATGGAGGCGTGTGTTATACGTGTTAAACAAGACCTGCTGACCTTTTATGCAGATATTATGCAGTTAAAATATTTTCGCCTATGCACTCTATCACTGCTGCGATTTATATTCAGGGAGCGCAAAAACAACCAAATGCAACCCACTACGCATCTTTAACAGAATAAACTACTCTCAGTCCGTAGCAATTACTTTGCATGTGTGTCTCACCATGAAAATAAACAGCTATGCTCATTAGGTCATTAATTTAGCTCGTCAAACTCACCATTTTGAAAAACATGATCCTCGCCTCCGAGCCGTTGAGCCAATTAGGGTAAATCTTTGCAAACTCCTGCACCCATCCCATTAAGTGCTGGCGGACAATATGTTCAGTAGAAACTATAATTGAACTCTTTCTTTCCGTCAGCATGAAGGGTGACTACATGTTCCTCTACCCAGAGATGCAGAGCTACTCTGTCAGTCTGACTGTCACTGTAGAAGGGAAGCCAGGCACAAGGCTGGATGGATGCCGACGCAGCCATATCCCCTGGTTCCTTATCAATATTTCTGTCTTTAGTAGTCGGCAGGCCTGTCAGAGAAAGAAGAATGCAGTTTCACCTCTCACCTCCAAAAATGTTCAAAACCCTTCCCTACACTTGGGTCCTTTTTTCAGACGTGGATATGTAGCATTGCTGGTTTTACCAGTCTGTTAAAGTTACAGACTTTCTGTTATTCAGACGTAGTTTATGCTTCTCATGGCTTTGTTCAAACATGGCCACCACGGTTATATTATTATGAGTCATTCGCACATGATTGGGCTGTTTAATAAACAGTAAGGCAGTAATAAACAAAACACTGAACCTAAACTAACAGTAAACATATAAACTGTCTAAATAACTAATAGTGTAGTTTATTTATGATTTCCATTATCACTGAAAATCCTGTCTATGTGTGATGATAATCTAACAACTACCTTGCCAACAGTAAACTTTAAATATGTCAACCTAAGGACGGACGCCATGTAACAAATGATTTAACTGCTGTTTATAAACTGGGACTCTGTTTGGCAGCTCACCTGTCCATCCTGTCTCCATGTCTGGGATCATTTATAATAATAATGATAATAATAACTTTTATTTGTATGGCGCCTTTCATACAAGGTTTGCAGCTTAAGGTGCTTCACAACAAAGAAACATCCACAATATTACAAGGTAGAACACTTAAAACATTAAAATATAGTTTAAAAATTATTATACGTAGTTAATTAAGTTACAATGGATGTTGTTTCGTTGTTCCACATGCATTAATGGGCAACTTTCTTGCTTCAGAGACCTTCATTTACACCGATCAGCCACAACTTTAAAACCACTGACAGGTGAAGTGAATAACATTGATCATATTGGTACTATGTGGTGTTCTGCTGAAAAACCTTGGATTTTAACATCCGTGTTGATCAGACTTAGACACCCAAATAAACATTGTCCCACAACAAACACTCCCTCATGCAAATGGAAATCCCAAATGTCACTGGCCTACCCCTGCAGGAAAATGCACCCCACCACATGGAAACAACGTCAAACAGTCGCCCAAGATGTTGATTTGACTTCCCAACTTCCTACACCCCATCCTGATCAAACATCAACAGGATGCAGTGGAACAAGTTTGATTGACAGAAGCCTCACTGCACAAGCCAGAGTATCCAAAGGATCCAGTGCCAACATCCTGGTTCCAGACCCCATAGAGGACCCTGAGAGGTCCTCTTGTCCATGCCCAATGGTTCAGAGCATTTTTGACCACATGAGGGGGATCAACACAAAATTAGGCAGGTGGTCATAATGTTATGCCTGATTGGTGTAAGTTCAGTTTCAGTCTCATTAACAGACAGCAGTGCATCTCTAAAAGAGGCTGAAAGCGGTTTGTGATTCTTTATAGCATCTACAGTTTCATTAATTCATCACACATTTCAACCGCAGTGATGTTTCAGTCATTATAATCTAACACAGAATGGTAATTAATGAAAAGGTTAGAACCCATATAGGGTCTTGAAAATGTGTATATAACTATAAAAGGTGAAATAAGAAGAACAGCAGTTGTTCTTGTTTCAGTCCCCCTCCATTCATCTGCATTCTTTTTACTCCATCCTCTCATTCCTCACTCTCTCCATCTCACCTGTCTTCCCCCACATCTTCTGTTCATTCCTCCCACTCTGTTTATCCCTCTCCATCATTAACTTTATCTCCCTTACACTGTGTCCATTCCATTTTATCACTCAAAGAGTACATTCATCTTACAGATAAATGTAATGGTCCGCCGACTAGGAGCCCTCTGCGGCCTTTTTTTCCCCTCCCTTTGTCTTTCCCCTCTCTTGCAGCTGGAGGATGCTAATTCACAGAGGAGCTGTCAGAGTGTGAGACTGTTCTAAGAGAAACTAAGGAGCGCTAGGACGACGGAACTACTTTTTTTTCCCCATTTTTGAGGAAAAAAACCATCAGTGTTTCAGACAGCTACAGAATGGCTTTAGTGAGTTTTCTGATGGGAAGATTGTGCGTGCAGAAAAAACTCGAGAATAATGCCAGCCAAGATGCAATTTCCTCTTCTTCCTCTGTGTTTTTTTTGTGATTAATTTGATCATTTGATTTCTAAAGACTTGGCAACCGCCAGCAGCAGCCCGTCACCTTTATGGACTTTTCATGGAGCGAGTAGGAGTAGTTCACATTGATCTTTAGCAACTGATCGCTAGTGGGTGTGCACTGATAGCTGGCACCATAGTTTGTCTTCGTCTGTGACCGCCATGGCAAAAGAGTGGGAGGCACTTTGGATCCACTCCATGTCCCCTTATTGACCTTTAGTCTGTCGATGAAAATGCTCTTCGTTGCTTAATGCACCCTGGCAGGGTTTAAATGTACCTTTTATAATGTCAGTTCCTTGGTTGAGCTGCAGCTTTTCTACGGCTCCTACTTCGTCTATAAGTATAGATATAGTGCCCTTTTACGTCAAACGTCTTAAATGATCTGCACAATGTACAGAAAGGGGGTTTAATGTAAAAGCAAAAGGGCTAATTCAGATGATCTTACGGAAACACTACTACGGCATCACAGCAATCTCTTCTGTCTTGCACAAGAAGTGTTAGGAGCACATCCTTGATCACCGCTTTGCATAAAAATAATTAGACTTCACCAAAATAAGAGCTGCAAATAGGCCAACTTTCACTTTTGCGGCACACATTTTGACTTCTCACAGGAGGAAAGACGCTGTTAATGATGAATCTGTTCCAATTAGGAGGCCCACTACGCCAGCGAGTCAGTATACACAAAACCTAGACCCAGGGAGTGGTGCTAAATGGAATGCAGCCATTATTAATGCTATTAATTCCACCTTTGGATCTGCAGCAGTAGTGTTGTTTTCACAGGAACATTTTTAAGATTATGATGCCGAAGAACAACAACAGCCTAAACGGATATTTAAAAAAACATAATACTTAACAGGACATGGAATAAAATCATAATTTTTAAAAAAATCACAAATATATTCCTAAAATACCAAGTGTGCTGTAGACAGGTGACAAATTAAAAGAAAAATCTGAATAAATGAATAGCGATGAATGCAGATGCTTCCACGCAGGTGCACTCCATAGTGCAATTATGCAGTTAGCATCTAATCACGCCGTGTTGCATGTGTAAAAATGCTGATCGGCCTGTTTGATTCAGATTTTTTTATCAAGATGAAAAGATGAAATTGACTTTGAAGGAGAATTGGGGCGCGGATGTCAGGAGCTTCAGTCACAAAGGCTGCTTGACTGGTTAGTGTTTCAAAGTGGCATCTGCATTTGCAGTCAACAACCAGCATTTGATGATGATGATGATGGTGATGCTCTCGCCTTAGTATTAAGAAAAGCATAAGAAGCAACCCTTCCCCAGGTGATTATGAATGTCAGTGAAAGATGTGATCACATTTATTATAAAGATAGAGGTACATTTGAGAGTTCGGTGGTGCAAGAGCGACAGAAATGTGGGAAAAAAAGTGACTTGGTCAATGAGTCACCCTTCACCATATGTTCTGCAAGTGGGCGATGCTTTGAATGCTTGACCCCTACAGAGAGGGCACCTGTTGGATCTGTCGTGCTGTGAGGAGCATTTGTGATAACATTATGTAGGCCCACAAAGGGTCGCTGCAAGTCAATACCAACTTCATTAAGTCAGTGATCACCTTTATTCTGTGATAAGACATTTCAGTCTTCATGGGAGTGGTCTTTTCTGGGATCACAATGTTCCCATCCACAGGTCGTGAGGGGTCACTGGATGGTTTGATGAGCATGAATTCTCTCCAGCACCATTATCAAGACAGCAAATGAGGGAATAACTTCGAGAAGAATGGTGTTCAGTCCCTCCAACAGAGTTTCAGAGGCCTATAGAATCAATACGATCTGAAGCTGTTCTGGCAGCATATGTTGGCCGAACACCTTCCTGTATGTTGGTTTTTCCTTTAATTTGTCACCCATCTGTGTTTATATCACTCAAATCATTAATTTCTGACCTTTACCTGCAAACCAACATTGGTATTTATATATTAATCATCAGAAGGATAACCATTGATATTAGGTTACAGCAACGAGACACTCACTCTGTGTTTTGCAGTCATGCATTTGCTGGCCTGTGGTTTTAATGCAGGCACATTGTTTATGCATCTGGCCTCTTGACACCTTCCCTCGACTGTTTTTGGTTTGGTGTTTACAGATTGTCTCCTGTCATTCAGGTGTTCATTCGGTCTTTTATCCAGAGTTCTTGCTGCTTCACTGCCTACAGCTGTAGCACATGATGCCATAAACCACTCCAGTCTTGTCTGCAGGTGTACCAGCAGAAATTCTCTTTTTTTTCCTATCCGTTAAAAGACCGACAATGAATAGACCTTACTGAAAAGTTTTTGCCTGTAAATATCAAGTGTGATATTGCCTACAGTAATCCTCTGTGCCTTAAACCTCCATTATGGTCCAAAAACTATTAAAAACCCATCAGTGAGCCACACTGCTCTATTAGGAGACCTGTTTCTTCATTATCCCAAACAGCAGCTTCACCATCCAGCTCCTGTAAATACTCCGACTGCAAAAATGTGTATAAACCCGCAGTGCAGATGCACTGTTTACTCATGAATAGCATTTGCTAGAGACACAAACTAACTGGTTTCAGTATTTTCATGAGTTTGTTCGCAATTAGGAGAAGAAATATGGAGCCAGCAGCGTTATCCTTGATAATGTTCATTACCTTGTGCCGAGTTGTTGGGCGAGTTGCTTCCTCTATCATGTTCTACATCTTTGAGCAGGCCTTTTCTGTTTTTGGAAACAATTTGGAAAATTTTGGGAACAGAAGTCATAGCATATGTAAGGAAAATTAAAATCTAATTCACGCCTTATGCTGCACTGACCCTGTGAGCCACCATTTGTCCTCCCCGCCTCACTTTATCATCACGCTCCCCAATCATAGTTATCACCTAGACATATTTATTTCTGTCACTCTGCCCGGTGAATACAACAACAAAAGCACAAATGGCTTTGTTCCAGTAAATGAAATGTCTCACTGATAGGAGGAAGAGAATCAATTGCTGTTAGTTTTACTGTGCGTGGGCAACGTGGAGACACTGTGACTGTGGCCATGGAAGAGCTATCAGGAAATGCTTCAGATCAATAGCTTCAGGACTCAGACAAGCACTCCATCAGCGACAAACCAAAGATAGAATGGAAGTGAGTCTCTCTCTGTGTGTGTGTGTGTGTCTATGTTGTTGCTTGTGTGAACAAGATTTCTCCTCACCTTCCTCCCAGGAGCACTGAGCTACCAGGCATGGCATTCTGACTACAACATAACAACCATATCATCCTTGCTGCTTTTTCCCCTGCACACCTTGAGTGCTGAGACTAACTCAGTTGCAATCTTGGCTTCAGTGTCACTTGATCCCATTTTGGTGAAGAAAATGAGCTTCAGGGGCCAAAACAAACTTGGAGATCTATCATTTAGCCAGTGACCTTGGGGGCCTCGAAGCCTGATCTATTTGCTATGAAAGTCTATCTGCTGTGTTTGTATTTGCATGTCAGTGTGCGACCTATCTAAGTGGAAGTGTGCCGCGTGTACATCTTGCTTCCGAGTAGGGTGTGCAACGCTGTCAGCGGTGCCGATGGAGACGTGACTAGAACCCCAGTTGGCCACTTTAGGCTCTCATTATGCAGGATTTGCTTGGACTCTCACACCCAATTGCCTATCGCTCTTTCAAACCTACTCAGGAACACACACGTGCATGTAAAGCACAAACACACACAAAAAAAGAAAAGGTACTAACAGCTTTAAACATGAAAACAAGACTTTTAAAAGCTCTTAAGGACAAATTCACATCCATATGCAAATGTGGCCACACACACACACACACACACACAAAACCATGTACTCATCCTCACTGGTAGTTTTATTTGCCTGAATATTTTAACAAACATGCCTGCCCTCACCCCCCGATTCCTCAAACGCTCTGCACCACGGCTCTCCAGCAGCTTCTCATTTCTCTTCCCCGCGCTGTCTACGCTGTGCATGCTTTAGTAGAATTAATAGTAGTCTCCGAGGCTCATCACAGTGAAATGGGTGCCATGTGCTGTGCTGTCTGCCAGCCTGTAATTCATGTATAATGGATCCCGTCTTTCCCCCTCGCTCTTATTCAGCGGAGGTGAAGAGAAGCTTACTGAGTGGATGCCAATTAATAATGGATCCAATGATCACTGGTATTGAAAAAGGTGTCGCTAGTTGCGATAAACCCAACAGAGGATTATCACCCAACTCTGCAGATCCCCCTCAGCTCTGCAGAGTCTCTTCCAGTTAAATGCTTTGGCTCGTTCTCTTGGTTTACTCTCATAGTAGTGGACCAGCCAAAGTTGATTTCTTCCACTTTCGGGGGCACTGCTTGTTAATAGAAGGCATCCATGCTAGATCAATTAATTATAGAGTGAAGGAAAAGGTGTGGGCGGATGCCACCCTGAATTTCGATTTTCGAAGTCATTTTTAAAGTCAAATGGAACAAAAATTGGCAGAACCAGGTAGTTTTTCTCCTTCGTTAAAACCAGGGCATGTTTTTTAATTCTTCACTTCAGAGTTATCTTTTCTTTCACATGCAATGCATACAAGCCGTGTAGTTATCATCCAGACACTTTGTTACACTTAAATGTATAAAGATATACAACTTAAAAGTGTGTTGTTGATGTTTTTTGCAGATAGGGCGATGTTTCTTTAATCTCAGTGAAGACATATGTGTGAACTATATAAGGTAAAATGAACCAGTTGCATCTTCTACGTCAAGTCTGTCATCCTGCTGGGTAGTGTGCTTGAGACCTTTCCTGAAGCAAAAGCATCGAGTCGTCCTGCATTTAGATTTGCATGCAGAAGTCACAAGTTGATGACAAGCATCTTGGATCGGAGGAAGTCTTGTCCACATCAAAACCAGACAAATTCTCTCTGACATCCCGGCTGAACAAAAAGGACAACCTGAATGTGCTCCTGTTCTGGTTGCAGACCAAATCTTTGCCTGGTGGTTGGCTGCCTTGTACGCAACTTGTTAAGTGATGCTTTCTAAGAGCATCATGGAACTGTACTGTTCAACAGTAAGCCATTGTTTACCAGTAGATATGAGATGCTGCTTCCACTGAGGAAATCAGTGACCACGTCAACTGATACAATGCCTTTGGTTGCAAGAGGTACAAGGAGGTTCAACCTGCTTTGCAAACTTCCTTGCATCATAAACATCACACTTCATGGATGATCCACGACTGTCAGGACAAAGTGGAGACAACTGTTGTCCCATGAGATGCATGATCACTCTGATACTTGGCATGGGAGATCAATGGTTAAAGGTGTCCAGTGAGGACCCTTAATGCTGCCCTGCCTACCGACCTAGATCTCAGATGTACGTCGCTTTGGTTAAAAGCATCAGCTAAATGAAATTCTAGAATTGATAGGGAACCTGCATCTTCCTTGGTCATTTCTTGTGATACCAATGATGTCATTCTGTATTTTGTATGTGTTGTTCACCAACTTTTGTGGCCTGATCTGCAGAAACTTAGTTAAAGCACTTTCTTGTTCCCCCATCTCTGATACCACCTTCTCAGGACTTGTCATTACTGACATAACAGGCATAATTGGATGGCAGTATGTACAAGTTGACTAACCCATGTTTGGTCACACCACCTTTATACAAGTCTAAACTACAACAACTACAACACATCATGCTAAACTACAAGCATTCTGAACCTGACAGATTTAATGGTAACACAAAGATCCATTTTACGCCTTTATTACAAAAAAAAAGCAAAATGTGGGTTAGCCCACTTGTACATAATGCCATCCAATTTGTGTGGTCATAGATGGTCAGCCAATGTAGCATTGCAACAAATGCCCCCAACGTTAAGTCCAATTGCCATCCCTTATAGCCCTGATGAAGTAAGGTAAAATTTGTATCATGTCATTGTATGCTCAAGTTTGGGTTCCTTTCCGCTGTGTGGCTGATCCACTGTGACATAAAGGACGATCACTACTGACAAGAGGTGGTTTGGTTACGACCCAGAGACCGAACGGCAGTCTTTGAGCCCACCAAGACCAAAGAAAGCGCGTCAGGTCAGAACCACACCAACAGCTTTGTCATTTTTTTCTCCAACATTCACAAGGTGTATTTTTTTCTACAGAGTCAGACTGTCAGTATCGAGTTCTTTAGTTGCATCCTGAGGCGTATGAGACGGAACATTCAGCACAAACGACTCAAACTGTGGTGAGATGGCAATTTGCAACTCCATCATGACAATGCACCCGCTCACTACACTGAAAATGTGCAAGTTTAATGAGCACACCTACACAATCATTGCTCCCCACTTTCCTTTCTCATCAAGTTTGGCTCCCTGTGATCACTGCACAAGGAACCTACTTCGAAGGGGATAGTCGTCAATTCCTTTTTTTTTACCCTGTAGATATTTTTCTAAGGGGCTTACGGGAACTAAGAAAGGGCTAAAAGAAGACTCATCAAGAATCCAAATATTCACTAAATGAAGGTTTTAGTAACAGCCGACTTCATTGTCATGTTAATGTGCGGAGACGAGGCTCTTTTAAGTGATTAGTGGAAACATTGGGGAATATGCGAGCAGGGATGCTGAAGCATCAGCACTGCTGGAGAAATACAAAGAGAGCAAGAAAGCTCATCTAAGAAGCTGAATTTCTCTAAAGGAGACCAGAAATCAGACCTTAAATTTGTCTCAGTGAAATTCCCTCTCTTTTTTTCAGTTACTGAACACTAAATGGGTCTTTGTGAGCCAACGCTTTGAAAGCAACTCCTGCTTCTACAAAATGTGTGGTACACTCTGCCATATAACTGATAATATAGATAGAAAGTTCTCCTTTCAGCAACAAAAAGCCTTCACTTTTTCAACATTTCCGTATACCAGGGGCACTGCATAATAGCTGAATATTTGAAATGATTTCATACTGTATATACGTGATGTATCTGTTTCCTTTTGCCTTATTATTAAACTTTTACCATGATAATGAATGGTTTGTGTTCTCTCAGATC
This sequence comes from Dascyllus trimaculatus, assembly GCA_024666655.1. Lineage (NCBI taxonomy): Eukaryota > Metazoa > Chordata > Actinopteri > Pomacentridae > Dascyllus > Dascyllus trimaculatus. Next base: position 8,619,380 of record CM045463.1, on the reverse strand, counting down.
ACCTTTGTTCATCGAAAGTACGCATAATTACAGTTTACCTGCTAATTTCTCAACACGCTGCACAGTATATTAGATCGTTGTTTGTTTTCTCACACATACCAGTGCGTTCTGTCCTTTTTCGAGGCCTCTAATAGTTTTCATTTGTTTTTTTCAAACAATTTATTTTTGGCCTTTATTGGAGAGGACAGGACAGTGGATAGAGTTAGAAATGGGAGAGAGTGGGGAAGGACATGCGGTCAACGGCCGCAGTCGGACTCGAACCCGGCACAGCCGCTACATCTAGTTCATGCGACATAACCACCAGGCTATTGGCACCCTATAGCTTTCATTGGTTTCTGTCACTCAGTGACGCTCAGTAACATATCTGATTCCTCTAGCCTTATTGTGGCAGTGCAGATGAAAGCACAGGCTGTTCATCATGAAGGTATTGAACTGCATTTAGGTAATAGCAAGCCTTTTAACACTACAAAGACCAGAAGAATTTAAAATTCTGAAAGAGGAATGAAAAGTATTATATGAAGATTGTTAAAAGACTAAATTACTTTTCACATTTTTGAAATTTGTGATTCATCCAGTGCTATGTTGAGGCACCGGCAGCATTTTGGTAAGAGAAAGATTATGTTCTCAGTTTAATACAGAAGTCCAGAGTAACTTGAAGCATGAGATGCAAATAGTTTTTGTCCCAAACCACCTTAACGCATGTGTTTTTGCTGCCTAGGCTTAACCTCAGATGAGACTTATTGTGCAAGCACTGATCCCTGGCATCAGAGTCTTGTGCTGTTTAGCGCCTTCATCTACCCCAACAGCCTCCTCAAGACTTTGTTTTAGCATATCACTGTAGTATTTTATTCACACACACAAAAAATACCTGTAAACATAATGCAGGCACCAAAACATCACACAATCATGCAATGGTGTTGCGCTGAATTTTACAAATCTCAGCTTACAAGCATCTCTAGATCTCATTCTCCAACTTATCAGTGGAGCCTGACCGATCTTATCAGCTGATTTGAGCCTATTTGAGATGTGTCACGATCGGTATATAATGTATATTGTCTGATATGTTGTTGTTTTTTGTACAGAACGTAATGCTGAAAAAGATGCTTGGGTAATGGGAAATTCTGTCATCAAACACTTTGACAAACAGCACAACACTCAGCACTGTATGCAGCACATGTAGCAGAGAAGACAGTGGTGTGGAGTCACATAAATTTCGAAAAGTTAATAAACACTGACCCCATCGCTCCCCTTTTCAATGTAACTCCAACCTATGGTGTATATGTGTATATAAAGAATATCAGCTGATATAATCAATATTGGAATTTTCAACATCAGCCCCAAAAATCCAGTTTCGGTTGGGTCTACTGTTCAACCACTGTGGCAGAAGCTTATAGGGCTCCACATGCATAAACAAATCAGCATTTGGCTAATCAACCCACCATGTTGACAATAGAGCCGCACTGTCTGCAGCACATGCAGCAGAGTATGTATCACAGCAGGGTAAATACTGGTGCGGAGTCAAGCGGTGTCTAGATAGTAAGCTGCTAATTAGTTTGTGAAATACATTGCTGGAAAGTAAAAAAACAACAAAAAAACATGACTCCATCATTTACCTTTTTCAATAAAACTCAAACATGTACAGTATGTGTATATATAAAGAATGTCAGCGATTATAAAAATCAATATCAGCCCCAAACACCCAGTATCAGTCCGGTCAACTTATCAACCACAGTAGCAGAAGCTTATAGGGTTCTATATAAATAAGCAAATTAGCATAATCAACCAACTATCTTGACTTAGCCAGCTGACTTGACTGGCTTGTTCATGCTATGACACCTGTAGATCAAGCTCCCTGAACCGTTCGATTGCTTTGCCATCCTTGGATCTGTGTGATAGTCTGGTGCTTATACTTGGTCCTTTATTTCCTGCCACAAATCATGGTCACTGTTGGCAGGACTTAACAAGATCCGGCGTAATCTTACTCTCGTGTGTGGCTCTGTGTGTTATCCCCTCTTGAAAATTGTTAACCCAAACTCCAGCCATCCCAACCCGGATGCTTAACCCCAATCTTGCTCTCATTTATTGCCGTGCCACTCGCGAGAATCTGACAGCTCCTCTCGCTTCTTGGTTTCATTGCTTGTGTCATTGAGGTGATTCTCTATTTCAAATTGCCCAAAGGCCTTTTCCTAATGCCTTCCTCATTACCGCTTTACCTGGATTGGGTTTTTTTTCCCCCGAGCCTAATATAAAGATGCAACTTTTTCCCTGTGTGCAACTGCTGCTGGAGTCGGTGTAAATTTATTTAAGCATTTTTATGTCTTGAAGCAACCGGCATGATCCTCCATCTATGATTCAAAGACAGCCTAACAGGCTTTAATTTGAATTTAACTGTACGGATTATATTTATAGGCAGGTCTCGGGTACAGATCAAAACCTAAATGAAAAATGTAATATTTCAATGTAATTATTTCATTAAAGGAAACAAGCTCTTCTCTTTTAAAATCCTTTATATTTCAGAGGTTTAAATCAATAACCCCAAGTGGGGATACTCTTCTATTCTCTTTCTTTTTCTCCGTGTTGTTTTGAAAGCTTTTCTTTTTTTCTTTTACATCTTTTCAAGTGAGAGAAATTGCAACAGCTTCACTCTTCAGAGGAGTGCATTTCTTGCGACTGCCAATCTGTAAGTCTGACTAGTTCTCTAATTTCAAATGATTACGTTGTGTTTTCTCTGTCTGATTACAGAGTCAGGAGGTGAGTCAGACAGAAGAACAGGTGTCTGGAGCTACAACGCAACAAGCCAATCTGCTGACAGTGATACATACAGAATGAGTCCACATACTGTTGCTTGTTCTCGGGTGTCTCCTATTTATGCATCTTTGTTTTCAGTCGCTCCAGTTCACGAGGTCAGTGTCACTTTTGGTCCTGAATTAATGCCAATTTTATGGCTTAATACCCCCCATTGGAATCATGTTGAAATCATTCCTGCTTATTATTTCCCTCCCTTTTTCATTTCACTCACAGATGAAGTGAGTAATGTTGATTCGTTACCTCATAGCAGTAGCACATGTCAAGATGTGGGATATATTTGGTTTATTCCATCTTAAATCATCAGCAGCCTTCTGCTTGACCATCTCCGATTTGCCTGAAACTTTTGTATCATAAACTACGGATATTTAAAATGGTATCTGTGACATTTTAGGTGGATATATCAAGGCGCTTTCCTGAGATTTTTATTTTGAAAATTGGCTGTTGATCCACTTTGAGCACAAGTTTTTGCACATTGACATTTGGGGCAGTGTTTGGATGACAATATCTCAGGAACTATTAAAGCTAAAAGCCTGAAATTTCCACTGCTATTCACCACCATGCTGTTGATTCAGAATCTGCAATGTTGGACAAGTAGATCAAATAGTTTCTGATAACAAGTGACTGGAAATATGAAAACAAAATGAAGTCGTCATGAAAAGTCCCAGCTTTGAGCACATATTAACAAAAAAACTGACAACGCAGAAGTCAGCTAGTGATACTTTCTGAGCCATATGTAGCTGCATGACATAATAATACAAAAAACATATAGAACTTACAGAATACTTTTCATATGAAATATTTGGTTGCAGAAATGAAAAGAAAGTTATTTTTGAGCAGGTAAGACAGGTTGTACCGCAGAAATAAAAGTATTGCTGGAAAGCCTAATCCAAGTACAGCAGAGTTCTGGAGTGTACACAGGCATATAACGTTGTTTTCAGTCACTTTGGACATCACTTATTGAGCCTAGTGCAGTGCGCGAACCAAAAGTGCCATAAGTGGGTTGACGGGCAAATTTTTTAAAAAGTTATCTCAGAAAATATCAAGCTAAAATTCCACAAATGTCTTCGTAAATGTCCATATTTTATGCTTTGAAATTTTTATTCCAAAAAATTTGATGATTTGAGACAGAAGGACCCATTTGACAGTAGGTGAAGTCGGTTCTTGGATGCAGGAGAAATGGGCCTTTGTAAAGACCTGAGGAACTCCGACAAGGGTTAGATATAAAAGGAAGACAACTGGGTTGGAGCATCTCAGAAACAGCAGTAAAAGGAGAGACATGTTGTGATTTAGCAACAGGAAGTATGATCTATGGCAGTTCCAACTCGCAGCTCAGTAAAATAGTCCTTCATTAAACTGTCGGATACTACAAGGCACCTATACGCTGGGGAGTTGGACGAGAACCAGCAGCAGGTTTTTCCTCCTCCTGTTCCAGACCTCTTCTAATGATGAAATTCCCTCCATGTGGAGTCCTTCCTGTTCTTCCCCCTGTTCAATGAGAAACTCTCCACCTTGAGGTATCTTTAGGTGAGCTTCTTCCCTCCAAGGTGTGAGTGTCTTCTCCCTTCTTTCACCCAAATAATGCACTGAGGTAACCTACAATTTGCCAAGCATGTGCTCCCCTTTGAGTCATAAAATTGGAAGGAGCTGCTTGAAGTGAGGAAGGAGCAGTAATTACACTACAGAAAGCTATGTTTCCTCCACAGCACCTCAAACACTGGTGTTTTGTTCTTTTGTACTTTGCACAATTGTTTCTAAATCTGACTGTTTCATACAAAGATAGATACATACGGGGGCGTAACCTGGCAGTGTCTAATATGATGAATTTTAATGGGAAATACGGGTATGAAAATGAACCGAGTGATCGCGGTGGACAAATTACTCTCACAGAATGCAATTTATTCCACCATGTTCAGCGATGGCTTTCGCCGCTTGAGCTAATCATAATAAATAATATGAGACCAAATCAACAAGCAGCTCAAGAGGTGTGACAAAATTATCACCCATCACCTCTCCTGAGCAGCGTGCCATTTTAAATGTAGTTTAGTTTTGTGGCCACAGGATGAATCACAAATTAATCTGTCCGAGATATGAGCAACCAAATGACGCTTTTCATGTAATGTCATTCAGATGGCACCGATAATTTTTTTTGTTGTTGTTGCTCCTTTTATAATTTTCTGGCTCTGAAGTTTCGTATTATGTTTCCACACAAGTGCTTGAATGAGATGCTGCAGTGTGAAGGTGTTTCTGTGCAGAGTTTTGTCTTCGCTCAAAATTTACCCATTAACCCTCCGAACTCCGAGCAGTTTCTAGGTGTTTTTTCTTTTATTTGCTCCTGTCATATTTTTACTCACTTTGGGCTCATTTTCACTGCAATATAAAGTTGTGCACCTCTATGGAAACAGAACAACCATGGCTGTTGACGTTGGCAGTGGATCCTTTGGGTACTCTGGCTTGTGCAGTGGGGCCTCTGTCAATCAAACTTGTTCCACTGCATCCTGTTGATGCTTGATCAGAATGGGGTGTAGGAAGTTTGGAGGTCAAATCAACATGTTGGGCGACTGTTTGATGTTTTTCCATGTGGTGGGGTGCATTTTCCTGTGGGGGTAGGACAGTGACATTTGGGATTTCCATTTGCATGAGGGAGTGTGTTTGTTCTGGAAAATGTTCATTTGGATGTCTAAGTCTCATCAACACGGATGTTAAAATCCAAGGTTTTCCATCAGAACACCACATAGAACCAATATGATCAATGGTATTCACTTCACCTGTCAGTGGTCGGAACGTTGTGGCTGATCATTGTATATATAGGAAGGTATTTTACTACCTACATTTTCAATTTGTTTCTCATATCTGCTCTGTGTAAACACAGCCTGCAGTTCAACCCAGTTCAGTCAAAAAGTCCCAGAATGTTTGTCATGTGACTGTTGCAATGCAGAATTTTTAGTTTTCTTTTCTTTTTCTTTTTACAGAATCTGATCAAAGCATGTGGTTTCTTTCAGGCAGTTTTTAAAATTAGACATGTAGAATAAAGTGATTTTGATGAAATATCGCAGTGTTAAGCTGAGATTTGATCAGTTTTCACGATGTGTTAATGTGCTACTTGCATAGTTCTCAGTTTGACCCATGCAGAAGTCTCAAACGCCTTCGCTCTTTCACTGCTATGATATTGTTTGTTTCCGCTTCATAGTGAAATAGGGCATAGCAGTCAGTGGTGGACTATTGATTCTTGCAGGAGTACAAAGTTTCAGGGGATAATTGCGAGGTCTTCCATAGAGAGATGCAGTGGTAATTCATCAAACAAAGGGGTCTGTGCATTTATCTTTAATAGCACAGAGTAACATTGCCTTGTCATTCACACTGGAACAAGTGTAAAGAAGCACATTTTCTTACTTTCATTGTATTGATCATCTTATTGATGTTCTGTATCTTCTATTGGCCTGATAATATTTGTTGAATGGGATAGAAAAGGCCCAGTTTTAAGAGAATGTCAACATGTAAGCTACAACTTGCAACCAACCTGATTGTCTTTTATGTTAACTTTTACAGTTTTAACGAACAAAAAGTAACACCACACATGCATGAACATGGGAGAAGACTGTAGAACTCAGAGTGTTAATTGCAGTGATATTCATTTGTGAAACCATTTGCATTCCACATGTGAAGAGTCTTTGTGAATCTCAGGTCTCGATCTCTCCAAATAGCTCCCACAGTTCCGACAGTAACAGTATGTACTGTAAATGCTCAGGGTCATGGAAACATATGGATTCTTCATCTGCTTTCCCCATCAACACCTCTCACAACACATCTGTGTGAGTCAACAACAAATTGCAGACAATTTGTACGTGGGAAAGATAGTTTTTGTTCTGGTAGCTCAAGACATTAGCTGGGCACAAGTTGCCTGGCGATGAATAAATTAGCATCCCGGGGAAAGTTTATGCTGACCTTCAGAAAACTAAAGTTCAGAACGCACGCCTACACACAGGTATGCTTGTAAAAAGCTAATGAATAATGCATGAGTAATTGTAAAAAATGATAATGAATAATCAGTGTTCATCAAGCCATGAAAAACCCAGGTTGCAAAATTCTTTTCAAAGTGTCATTAACACATTTCGATGTGGGTGAAACCAGATTAAACAAGATAAAACACTGTGCAGAGGCACAAACAAGATCATAAAAAACGCTCACAAAATTATGTAAATGGGAACGCCTAAATAGATAAATCACTGTGCAATCGTTTAAAGTGCTAAAAGTGAAACGAGTATGTTTTCAAACGCTTTTATTTTGAAGAGACAAAACCCCAGATCAAATCGATATTTGGGCTGCCAGTAATTAAAAGGTTAAAAGCTCAGAAATATGAACCAGATCTAGAGACGCCCTTGCAGAGAATTCTATAGAACACTTGTATTCAGTATAAAGTAGTATATGATGATTGTTTTCAGCTAATGCTGCCAACTTCTCCGAATTAATAAAGAGCAAACGAGCAAATGTCAGCAGTCACCTGGATGATTCAAATTCCTCTTTCCCTGGATTAAAAAAGTGAATTTGAAGGAGAGAGGGGAAAAAACACAGTTTGAGAAATGCCACCATTATCAAAAACAAAATCAGGTGGTATTTCCACAGGAAGCCACCATCCTTCCCCCTCCCCCAACGCTCCCACCCCCACACACACACCTGAGCATCTGACAAAAAACCTTTGCACAGCCACTCATTGGATGCAAATTAACACACAAGTACTGCTATGACTACAGAGCGCACCATGTGTTTATGCCACAAGGAGGTAATAATAAAGGGAAAAAAACCCACATCAAGCTAACTGTGATTCATTGTGCTTCAGGATTGGTAAATATATATATATATATATATATAGAGAGAGAGAGAGAGAGAGAGAGACATATATGCACACACAAATCAGGCATAACATTACGACCACCTGCATAATATTGTGTTGCTCCCCCTTATGTGCTCAAAGATGCTCTGAACCATTGGGCATGGACAAGAGGACCTCTCAGGGTGTCCTATGGTGGATAGGACACAGTGGATCCTTTGGGTACTCTGGCTTGTGCAGTGGGGCCTCTGTCAATCAAACTTGTTCCACTGCATCCTGTTGATGCTTGATCAGAATGAGGCGTACGGAGTTTGGAGGTCAAATCAACACGTTGGGTCATTGTCATGTTCCTCAACATGTTCCTGATTGTTTGTTTTTTCCATGTGGTGGGGTGCATTTTCCTGCGTGACATTTGGATTCCATTTGCATGAGGGAGTGTGCTTGTTCTGGGACAAAGTTTATTTGGGCATCTAAGTCTCATCAACACGGATGTCAAAATCCAAGGCTGTCCTAGGACCTAACCTGTCAGTCTTTGAATCTTTTGAACAAGTGGGCAGCCTGTCAGCAAGCTGAATGTGTCGGTTCCCTCAGACTGCAGAGGTAAAACATCTTTTACAAATGAGCTTTGTGCTGTCTCTGGCTTTGCACTGCAAAAATAATGCCATGTTTTGCTTTGTGCAATCGCTTTGTGGACAATCTCTGGACAGTTGGCAATAACACTTTTTTTGCAGCCACGTCTCCCAAGTTTTGTCACAATCACCACCTATTTTAATATGAAATGAGTCTGAAAATATAGAGACTTTATTGAAAAGGCACATAAAAGTGTTGAAAAGTCAGTTTGACAGTAGAACAGCCTTAAGCCCTCAGGCAGTTAGCAAGAACACGCCACAGAGTCTGTGAGTCTGGAGATTGTGAATGAGTCATTGTCTTTTCACACTTTGCTATTCGCTCTCAGTCTTGTTTGTTCTTGCCAGTTTTTGTTGGGTTTTTTGCTTTGTTTATTTTTTATTTTTTACTCTTATCTGCCAGCTTAGATCTTATGCTGTGCCTGATCCTTTTTGTTCTGTCTGCCAGAGCCTTAAAAGTGAACTTTTTCAAGTCAACTTGACTTTTACCTGTCTGCTTCATGCACCTCAGTCCATTCTCTGAGCCGAGACACCAAGTAAAATAACTCACTTTGGTTATCTGTTTGTTCTGGATTCCCACAATGGTTTGGAAGGAAAAGGGGCTTTTGTAGGCCTCGGGGCCAGTACATGTTGTCTTCATATTAAAATAGTGTTGGTTTGCGGAGATGGTTGCATTAACCCTTACACCGATCAGCCACAAAATTCTGACCACTGACAGGTGAAGTGATTAACATTGATCATATTGGTACTATGTGCTGTTGTGCATTTTGCCATCTGTATTGATGAGACTTAGACACCAAAATAAACATTGTCCCACAACAAGCACATTCCCTCAGGCAAATGGAAATCCCAAATGTCACTGGCTAGGAAAATGCACTAGAAACATCAAACAATCAGGAACATGTCGAGGAACATGACAATGGCCCAACATGTTGATTTGACCTCCAAACTTACGTCCTACACCCCATTGTGATCAAGCATCAACAGGATGCAGTGGAACAAGTTTGATTGACAGAGGCCCCAAAGAATCCACTGCCAACGTCCTGGTTCCAGACCCCATAGGTCACCCTGAGAGGTCCTCTTGTCCATGCCCAATGGTTCAGAGTATTTTTGAGCACATAAGGGGGACCAACACAATATTAGGCAGGTGGTCATAATGTTATGCCTGATTGGTGCATATCGAACACAGAAAAACAGACAGGGCAGTGTTTAAAGGATATAGCAGCTGTTTACTGATTGTGCTGTAGCACTGTGTCAGAGAATGTTGACTGATTGTTGGCTTTCCATTGGTGGTGGTCAGACGTAGTGGGAAGTATGCACAAACCAAACACCTCCAAAATCTTGCAGAGACTTTTTATTTTATTTCTTTATTTTAAGTGGCTCTTGTTTTCCTTGCACATGTGCAGTTTGCATGCTTGTCGTGTAGACAGCCTGACTGTCCTGCATGCAAACAGTCATTGCAGACCCTTTTGGATTCTGGTGGATGATGAAATTTCCGTCACACACGCCTTTTTGGACACGGATGCGGAAAGCATTCATTGAATTGTATACCTTCTTTGGTGTATATAATCAGGTTGACAAGTCATGCATTGCAGATGTGGAGTTAGGTCGAATGATTCCAAGTATAGTAAGATGTTCAGAGTTGTGATTTGACGATTCATGGTGCAGAGCTTTGACATAACCCTGGTCCATTTGGTTTGCTTTGGTTGGATTCCCCAAAATGATTTCCTAGCAGTAAGGAAAGGATAGTTTTGGTTCAGGCAGAACACTGATTGACATCAGGCTGCTTCATTCACGCTCCACCACCACTGCTTCATTCACAGCTGTGTGGTGATCAGCTGACTTGTAAAGTCGAAATATAATAATACGGGTGTACAAGGCAGCTGAAGCAGACAGACACTTTATATTATTGGTCTGCTGATACACTCATGGCAACACCAGAATTCATGTCTTGCGTCTGTTTCTTAATGGCAGATTAATTCTAACAGAAAAATCCACACTGCAGCTTGGATCCTTATTAGTGTCCCTCAAAGAGCATATAGCAGTTTCCCACAGTATAAAGGTCAAATCATGCAGCAGTATTCTCTTTATAAACAAACGTATAAAAACATCTTGGGAATAAAGACGTGAGAAATAAACTAAGAGAGTGAGAGGCTGAGGAATCCAGGCACTCTCTTAACTGCTGACCTTTGTGCAGCAAACAAAGCACATTTCTAAACCAAGTTCACACAGCTCTCCTAATCCCTAAAAGCACAGGCATTACTTCAGCCCTGTGTGGTTTTCTTTTCATGTTCTCCGTGTCTTCATCTCTCATTTACCTACCTGATCATGTTGATGTGAGGAACTGCACACTCGCGCCGTAATGAACGTCTGTTTCAAGTTGAAATAGAGACATTTCATCGACGCATGTCTCCAGAAGGTGCTTTTTCCTGTCAATATGAAAAAAAAAGCTGTTCAGCACTCCATCCTTAATTGAAAAGCTCTTTGCCTGAATGATGTCTGCAAAATTCATGAATTATTAAAATGAATGAAAAGATGGAGGTAAGTGGACCAACATGTTGGATATTTGATACTCGCCAAAAAACAGGAAAAAAAAAAAAAACACTTTGCAGCTGCTTCCGTCTGAATGCATTCTGACTGCCTCCCTGTTCTCACTGTCTAAATGTGGCAAAAATACATCCAGTTAATTAGACAATTTGTGCCGAACCACGTCCTGTTTTTCATTAAGCTGTGAGACAAATGGACACCATTTCCAGATGAAACCACTCCAACTCGACTGCCTCGAGATCAAAAAAGTCTCACTGTGGTAATAATACTGATAAAAGGTATCGATTCCGGGGGAGCATCAGAGATTCATATTTCACCTAATTGTTTCTGCATATTATTAATTCTGTTCTCTCTCTGGAAGGTACAGTCGGGTGACTTTAGATCTTAGCTGGATCCACTGACTGAGCTTTATTCCAGTACAAAATGAGACCTCTATGGAGTTGCAAAGTTATTTCAAGTATCCACTGTCCTGGAAATCTCAATCATTCTCTGCACAGATGGCGTCGCATTCCAGTTCTGTTGAGGTAAACAGAAGAAATGTACAAGAAGTTGCTCTTGGTTCAGTAAAGTTATTTATTTCCTAATAAATGAACAAAGGAGGCAAAACTACAAAGGGAAACGGCGACTGTGAGTGCTTTCAAATCAAAGAAAAAAATAGAATCAAAAGAAGACCAATGGATGTCCAACATTCTGAGCAAACTACAAAAGATGCTGCTGACAAAGTGTGTGCAGGAGTGTGACGTTGCTAAGCCTGGCCCAGTTTCCAGAGCTGGCTAGTGCAACACTGCAAGTCACTACTAGTAAGTGGCTACAAGAAAACACAAACACAACAAGTAACCACCAGCAAGTTAATTACAAAAGGACACAGAGAGACCACTAGTGAGTGATTACAGAAACAAGAAGCACAGGGGCGAGCTGCTTATATTAAATCCCGGCCGCCCTCAGTGACAGATTAGATACACTTTTAAACCAGGTTGCTGCAGCTTGATTGGAGCAGGGGACTGGGCAGCGGTCCAATCAGCCGTGGCAGTCGGCGGGGAGAGGAACAAGGACTGGAGCAGAGGGATGGAGCGCTGGTCCAATCAATCAGAATGACAGGCAGGATGTGGGACAAGCCTGTCCTGACCAATTCTGGGTTGGAGGCTGCACATAGCAATTTGCATATACGACATAAAAATGGGGTAGAATACAAAGGAGTGAGGTGTAAAACCAACAGATAGTGTCCGGTGATGAGCTGTTGGAGGACTTCCAAGGATGGGATGAGCATCAAACTCTCCCAAAGCATGAGTGAAATATATGATTCTTCTTGCATAAAAACTCTGAAGATACGTTTCAGTATTAAACATCCAAAGACAGAGCCTCTAATTCTTTAATGTCAAGCGGAAGATGAAGTTTATTTGCACAAATCTGCTCACGCATTCAGCATCTTGGTATCAGTTCACTTTGGGTCAATGAATCTGGCACATGTGGTGCGTCGCTTTGCTCCCATTTTCCACAACAAAGCATTTTTGAATTTGCCACAGCTCTGATTCACTCCAAGCCTCTTTTCCACGCCAACAGGGGTGCTGAGGCCCAGGGTATCATTTTATCAGTCATACCGAAATGAAAAAAAAATACAAAACTAAAGTTGAAATAATGGGATAAATGCACAGTATGAAATTATCCTGGAGACGCTTGCGCTTCTATTTTCAGAACAAGCAGGAATACCATTAAAAAAAACAACAAAAAAAGAAGCCAGCACCTTTACATCCTCTGCAGAATTTAATCTAAGGACAGACAGTGAGATGGGAGAACTTCACTGAAATGTTTCATCAAGCAAATAATAAGAAAGGCGCCGCGCGAGGGAGAGAGATTTTTGCAAAGTTAGTTGGCGCTGAGTGCTGGAACAGAGAAGCGGAGCTGATGTGTTGTCAGATGGACTCATAACCTGGTTAAGGCAGATCAGAAAGGGAGAGCCGGGAAGAGAGAGAGAAGGCAGGTCTGTCATGCACAGCACGGAGGCTTTTCTTCTCCTGTTGTCAATTAAAGCAGGCAGCTCTGCACCTGCATGTGGATGCCAGGCTCGGCGCTTCTAGCCAGCGTTCACCTCGGCACCAGGCCCGCTGTCCAACCAGCTCTTAATGAGGGGCTTTGTGTGGATAAAGGTGGCTGGTGCGTATACTCAGGCGCCCATACATGGCAATTAGGTTGAAGCAATCCTGAGGAGATCAAGGACTCATGCTTCCCTCCATCTCTCCCTTTCGTCTTCTCTCCCCTTACTCTTTTCCGCTTTCCTTAAGTAAGACTGACGGACAGACATGCAGATACGGGATTGCAAGATTTTCAAAAGCGTGGGTTTGGAAATGACTAACTGTAATCCTCACAGAATGAATCATAGCTTCCTTACTAGAATTGTTAAAGCAAAAAGATCCAGTGTAAAACTGAATTAACATAGTTCATCAAAAGGCAAATTGTAGACGGGTTTTTCTTTCAGGCTCACAATTACAGGATTCAAGTCTGGTTCATTGGTGTATGTTTCGCAGCTGTCTTTTGTGCACAACAGTGAGAGACAAATTGAATCTTAATGCTCAAACAAATGTTGTAGGAGTTGTTCAAGTGAATGGCTGGTAGCTTGAAAACTGAGTTGACTCCAAGATTTAAACTCGACTATTTGGTGTAAAGCTCTGAGAGAAGTGTTGCAAACGGGGATACGCATTTAGTGAGCTGTCACAGATTACGGCAGTGAAATGCAAATTCGGTTTAAGTGGAGCTTTTTCACTTCAAACAGTGTGCCACCCACCAAAAAAAAATCCTTTGTGTTTCTTCTTAAGAGTTGCTTTCATTTCAGACATGTTGTTGTTACTTATATATATGACTGTAATGCAAATACAGGTGGCTGGGGCTTTTATGTGGGATGTGTCAGAGCAATCAAATGCCAAGTCAAAGCTGACATTCTGGAGTGATAAGGTTGACAAACGCAAGATAATTTTTTTAAGCCCTCCTACAGTCATTTGACACTGTTCTTTTAACAAAACTTCTTATATATAAGTGTAAAACTGCTCTGAACCATTGGGCATGGACAAGAGGACCTCTCAGGGTGTCCTATAGGGTCTGGAACCAGGATGTTGGTAGTGGATCCTTTGGGTGCTCTGGCTTGTGCAGTGGAGCCTCTGTCAATCAAACTTGTTCCACTGCATCCTGTTGATGCTTGATCACAATGGAGTGTAGGAAGTTTGGAGGTCAAATCAACATGTTGGGCCATTGTCATGTTCCTCAACATGTTCCTGATGGTTTGATGTTTTTAGTGCATTTTCCTGGCCAGTGACATTTGGGATTTCCATTTGCATGAGGTGACATGAGTGTGCTTGTTGTGGGCAATGTTTATCTGGGTGTCTAAGTCTCATCAACATGGATGTCAAAATCCAAGGTTTTCCAGCAGAACAACACATAGTACCAATATGATCAATGTTACTCACTTCTCCCGTCTTTGGTCATAATGTTGCGGCTGATCAAGATTGGAGAGTTCTACTGCAGCAAGACCAATGAGACAAGAACTCAGCAAGACAAATGAAGCAAGAGCTGTACGATTTTGTCAGCCACATTAAAAAGTAACGAGAACAGAGGGAGCAGCCAGAAGAAAAAAACCCTATGTGAAGCAAAGATTTTGCTCTTCATCAGGTTTGAGGACAATGCTTAGTGAGCACAGTGTAACTGGGAAAAAAAGAAAAAAAAATGCTCACTTGAAGAGACAGCGAGTGCAGAGGGAAGAAAGCGTTGACATGAAGTTGAAGGTAAATTTGACAAAGGACTTTGAAAGAAATGATGGCTCATCAATCACAGCTGAGTTGGGGGAGAAGATGATGAAAATCTCTCTCGATTTGAAAGGTAGTCTCTTCTATCTCTGCATGTTTGCTTTCTTCAAATAGAGAAGCACCCCCCCTCCCCTCCAGTAAAGCAAAGGGGATTTTCTAAAGCCATTCCTGAGATGTAGAAAAAGTCAAAGTAGAGGTCTTGTCACTCACAGGCCTTACGTGAACGGCATGCCAAACCCCCGCTGAAAGCACACCTCTTTACAGGATCATTCCAGCATGACAGAAATTTCATCCTCATTCCATTTAGCATGCATGAAAGCAATCGGGTTTAATGTTATCCTGGGTTATTTTTACATGCAAGCAATTTGATGAACAATAATTTTTTTTTTTTTTGCCATACCAAGCACCAGGCTCCCAACATGTCTGATTCAGTCAGTGAAGGTGATCCATCACTGTGATTGAGAGGATACCAGGCGTGTTTTGCCAAGCTGCATTATAACTCCACATTGTATCATGGTGTGCTGATGCCCGGACTGTCGTTATCATATTTCTAACCAAGCATGTAATGGTGTGATTGCTGCCAAGCTACAATGACATTGTGTTTCCCTTTTGCTCTTTAATTTCCGTCTTCCGTGCACGCATGAAGAAACTCTCCACTTCTCTCAGTGCTCGTGCTGAATCGATCTCGAATGTTAGCTGTCTTTGTAAGAGGAGAAATTGCTTGATATTTGCTTGAATAAAAAGCCTCTACAGCAGTGTTGGGTTTTGTCATGCCCTTGTATGACAGGAATCTGAGCGTCACAAGGCGTTGTACAGACAGGTGACAAATAAAAGGAGAAGTCTACATAAAGAGTCTTTGAATAGCGTTGGTTTGCCGTGGCATTGATTCTACAAGTCTTTGGAACTGTATGGGACTATAGCTTCCAAAACATATTACCCACTTTGGTGTTTTTATGGTTTTGGTGGAGAGTTCTGTCTAAGGCCTTAAATGTACTCCCATGTGGACACCACAGACATGTAGTTGTTGTTAATATACTGGTTTGTCGTCTGCTCGAAAGACTCCATTCCATACATGTGCTGTGGATCTGTGTCTATGTATGAGGGTACAGAAAGTTCTTGGTCTCTTGGAGAAAGTTTGTTCTTGCAATGTTTACAGCGTAGTCTCCTTTAACTCCAATGCATCTGGTCCTCAGTTGTTCACGCCTCACTATCCCTTTGTAGAAGAAGGTCACATGTTCAGTCTCCAGATTCTCGTCAACATCAAGGATGACTTCTTGCTCACCGTCCCTCAATACAGAAGCTGAGAGATGCCACTTGCTTGAGCTTTTTGGATGAAACGGTGTGTTTCTATTGCCTGCTTTGATTCTTTGGGGATGAAAATGGTGAACCCATGTCTCCTCCTGGGTCACAGATA
Organism: Dascyllus trimaculatus; assembly: GCA_024666655.1. NCBI lineage: Eukaryota > Metazoa > Chordata > Actinopteri > Pomacentridae > Dascyllus > Dascyllus trimaculatus. Next base: position 8,603,369 of record CM045463.1, on the reverse strand, counting down.
ACCTGAGAGATTTTGCTGGATCAGCCTGAAAACGAGCCAAAAGTGTCCTTGAAATCTCCACTCTCTTCAGCTTCTAATCTGGTGTCAACATTCGAAATAAATGACGACAAACATTGCATTTTTTGTGGACAGTGATACAAGACTTCAATGTATGCAGTTATCACTCAAAATGGGAATTACACCCCCTGTTTTGGGGTGAGGCGAAAAACTTTTTGAAGTACCCTTGCATTCTATGTATGCACTAGCCTGCTTAGCATGCACAGTAATGCTTTGTAGCATTGTTGCAAACACAAATTTTGGACTGCACGTTGACGTCCACAGAGGACATCCATGCAGACTCTTGCATACTTGGGCAGATGATGAAACTTACATCCCATGAACTCTAGTGGACCCTTGCATAGTTGTAGAAGCAGAAAGTATAAAACCTATAGGAATTCCAATGGGAGATCTGGTGACTGCGAAAAACATAGCATATGGTTAGCTTATCAGTGACCCCTTGTGCCCTGTGGATAGGGGCAATGCCATCTACTCCCATCAGGTTAAAGGTGATCACCTAGAGCAGCTGTGTATTGATTACCAATGACCCTTCCCTCTAAGCACACAAGTGGACTGAAGCCATGCTGGCAAAATGCCTCCTACAGTCTAACAAAGCAACCGGAGCCTCTCAATGTAGGGGTCAAGGGTTCAAGTTTTTATTTTAATTTGTCAGCCGTCTGTATTTTGGCATACATTTACATGACCTATTTGCTAAAACTGGAAGTTATGTAGACAAAAATCCATCCTCCTTAGCATTTAGGCATCACATCACAGAAATCTGAGATGATTCGTTGAGTTCTTTTCAGTGTATATGTTGCGCACTGACACAAGCTCATTGGACGCTGTCAACATTCATACGTTGGCACTGACATTTGAACTTCTCACATGTTTGCTGTCTCTTATTACTCTATTTCTCTCTTGCTTTCCAAGGCGATTGATTGGCCGCTGGTATTCTACCTGTTTACTTCATTCAGTCCAATTTTACAGCAACCTCTGTAAACTGATTAGCTCACCGCTGTCAGATGTGTTACTGTGTCTTCATGGTCTTCCACCAGCTGTCATTTCAATCTGTCTCCGCCATCCACCTCCGTTTTTCACCAGCGCCAGCTCGAGTATTTCCCAGAGCTTTGACTCAGCTCATCAGGAATCCCACACACATTCTTCCGATTGTTCAGCTCATTCTTCTCCAGATATTCACCTTTGGCAGTGTATAGACTCCATCAGCGGATTTCAAATGTGGCACGTGATCTTGCTGCACTGATGTTGGTCTATTTTTTTCCTCTCTAAACACGTCTTTCTGTTAGCGTCTCCTGATCCTGATTAATCCACTGTGGGGTTTGATTGACTGTCTTCAGCCATTTGTCATTTTTTTATGGGGATGCAGTCGGTTGTAGAGTTGCCAGTTGGTGCAGTTTGAAGACATCGGCAGACAGAAGAAAATCCAGTTGCTTGCTAGCTTTGGGCTTTCCATTGGCTCCAAAGCTTTGAGGTGGTGAAAATGTTTCATGCTCAATTCTGTAAGGGCCGTTTAGCTGTGCCTCACCCTTTGTGCTGACGTAAAAGACACCAAGAGGCAGCAAACTCACTTGCAATGATCAAATAAAAAATGTTATAATGCAGACACATACATCAATCAGGCAGGTGGTCAGAATACCTGATCAGTGTATATTCACTGATATGCACATTATCCAAGGCCGAGTATCATGGTCCATCTGAGCTTTACAAGATATGTACATATATGTATATACATAGATATGACATTGGATATTCTGTATGTGCATCTACTATGTCAATACAATTCTGTTTTCAGACCTTCCTGAATGATAAGTATGTGTTGCTTGCGAGTGACAACTGCACAATAGGGCTTTACAAGAAAAGTCAAGGGCAGGTCTGGTCCGGCTCACTGTGGAGGGCCGCAGAGAATCCATGGATGCTGGCCAAAGGGGACCTTCGCTACTTTAAAGGTCCCCACGTCCCTGACATTCAAAACGTCAATACTGATGTCACGGTAATTCTTGGCTGCCGCCAGGAGAGTGACATCTGCACATTGGCATCGTGAGTCAGATCTACACTCCGGGAGTCTGGAAGGGCGGAAGTCGATTAATTCATCAAAAATTCAGAATACCTCCTGTGGTTCTCCATTTAGTCGCCCGGGGATGAACACAGGGTGCAGATGGCTAAATAAAGCTGCTTTATTAGTTTCTCCTTAACAACAATTTTCATCTGTCTTGGTGTGAGGTAATGCAGAGTATAGGGACAGAGGAAGGAAGATGGAGTGTGGAAGGACTATTCACCTAGTGCCTCAAAATGTTGGCTTCACACTGAGAAGAGGAAAATAATATCAGAATCTGCAAGATGGATTACGATTAATTAGCTCACTACTTGCTGAGAAAAGAACAGCAGATATTTATTATTGTCTGTAATAACTACAAGTTTAGAAATAAGACCTCCCAGCGATTCTTATTTTCTTACATAAAGTTCCACTGTGCTCGCACGAGATCTCATAATAGATTCGCTTTCTCTAATTTGTGCTCAGTTCTTCTTCAGGCTTCCTTAAAGGATTCCTCAAGCGTTAGTGAAAATTGGTCTCATTTCACAGACTACAATTTCTTCCTGCAACTGCTGTTGTTATTTTTTGTTTGTTTTAAAAAGAAACCATGCAGTGTATTAGATATCCTGCACTGCTGTTGATTTATATCATAACGTAGACTGACCTGTTATGAATAGCGTCTCTAAGTAGTGTGTAGACGGGCTTTTGGGGATGATACAAGTGATATCAATTATCATACAGGGCTTCTGTGGCTCAGGTGGTAGAGTGGGTTGTCCACTGGTTGCAAGGTTGGCGGTTCGATCCCCGGCCCCTCTGCATGCCGAAGTGTCCTTGGGCAAGACACTGAACCCGAAGTTGCTCCCAATGGTAGACTAGCGCCTTGCATGGCAGCTCTGTTGCCGTTGGTGTGTGAATGGGTGATTGTGAAACACACTGTAAAGCGCTTTGGATACCACTAAGGTAGAGAAAAGCGCTATGTAAGTGCAGACTATTTGCCATTTACCATACAACCACAAGTTTGCCCAAAAAGTCAATATGTTGAAACACTACAAGAGACATACAGGTATAACCGACCTTATATGTGAGTTGTGTGGAAAGACGTTCAGCAAGAGGACGACACTGGAGACGCACACACAGAGGGTAAGATGTGGAAGTGTGCAACATGCGACCGCCTGACCCATGAAAAGGTGGAGGTCCAGTCGTGTCACCTCTGGGGGACCAAGGTTTCCACCCACGCTTCCATGAGCCGACACCTGCGACGCAAACATCCTGAGGTCGTGTCTGTGAGGAAAGTTGAGTTTGATGGTCTTCAGGAAAATTCCACCATCAACGATTCGTCTAAGAAAATCAAACTGTACAGTATTAAAAATTAGGAGAAAAAAAACACTGGTTAAAAAACATGTAAACAAGTTTTAGGGTGAAATGTTGGGCTAAAACTTTTCATATATTTTTGGATGCTGTAAACATTTCATAGCAGACATTTTCCAATAGGGATCTGTAGTGTTCTGAAATAACACTGTAATGTTTGCCATGATCATTCTTCTTTACATATTGCCTTAAATGGTCAAATATCATTTCTTAACACATTTGGACAAACTGTTTCACTCTTATTCATTCGATTTGGTGATATTTATAATTCCTTTAGGGGATGCTATACAGACGAGTTAATTCAAATATATTTTACTGAATTATAACTTGAAGAAAACAACAAGAAACTCAAACAAGTTGTCCAAAAAAGAAAAACCCAACTAATTCATGATGTGTGCATTAATACTATACGAACTGAAGGACAAGGACAGACAGGATTCAAATAGGATACCAATCTGAATGACGTGGCTTGCATATGAATATACACAACTTCAGTACATTCATGGATTGGTTCAAGATTGTGACTGATAGAATGACACAAAAAAAACCCCACATAATTATCTGCCACACATGACTAGAATTACCGGGCACAAAAAACATCCAACGTTGAATCCATCATGCGTCCTTGCTCGTCCATGTCTTGACAGAGTGTCATTATCTCCTCTGAGGTGCGCAGAAGAAACAAAAATCTCTCCACGAGCTATTAAAAATGACAAGGGCAGGTCAGTGGATGGATCTGAAAAGGTAATAGCTGCTTATCTCCATGTGCTTGGTAGAACACATTGATTACTGTGTGCAGTTCTCTCTAACCCTATTGGGCTGTCCGTGTGGATGCTAAGGAATAATAACACAGAATAGTGCGTGTAACCTCCAATGAAAAATGTGAAATTCTTAAAAGAGAAAAGAGCGTGGTCAACTGGTCTCACTGGTTGTCTGCTTGAGATGTCATAATCCTCGTACCAGCTGAGAAACTTGTTAGAAAAATCGTCCTCAGAGAAAGCCTAATGGCTAAATTACCTTTTGTTGAACGCCTTACAGTCAGACAATGGGAGTTATTCAAGGAGAAGAAGAACCGAAATAAATCTCCAGCAGCTTAGCACCCACTGCTGCCTTCGATACTGTGGGGGCGTGCGGGTCAAGGCTCCATCATGGAGACCAGTGCAGCACAGTGCCATTGTAGCAGCAGCAGCGTTGGGCAGTGAATGCCTTTTCTGGCTCGGGGCTCAGTGACACATGCATTGACCTAAACGCGTATTAGTGGGTGGAAGAACATCAATGCTTCATCTGATGTAGGTGCCCAAGGTTTTATGTTTGCACCAATTACAGCTCCGTATTGACTGCTGTTTGATCCAATGTGCTCCGGAGGAATAAACCCAATGGGGACTGACTGCGGTCATGCGGTTATTTATGTTAGTTTTGCTGCTCTCATTTTCATTTGTGGATGCTTTGTTGTTTATGTGCTGTATCTATATGCATATATGTTAACTAGTCCACATTATGTACTAAAGACAGACCTCTAATGGCTGTCAAATAAGGGTGAGTGCTCAGATGGTGTCAATATTTGATGTTTTTTCATCACGGAGCAGGTTTTATGCAGAATGTCTGGGTGATACAGAGTGACAGTTGGGATACATCAGATGGGCTTATAGCCCAGAATTCAATCAGAACTGAAAGAACGATGCTCTATTTCAGCTTTGTCGTGGCGTTATATTCATTTTCCCCAGCCAGTAATAAAAGTGAAGGATACACAAGCTATATGGGTGCTGTGCTTCTGCAGCCAAGGTAATCCGTCAGTCGCAGTCACGCTTGTTTTTGCTTGTTTGTCTGTACATGCTTGTGTGATGTATGTGTGCACATCTGAGTATGTTCCTGTGAGTGTTGCACACATTTATTCATACCCTTCAACATGCTTGATGAAAACCTTGTGCGTTTCAGTAAGCACCAACATCCGAACCCACAGCCAGATAGAGAGTCTTCCGCTCGTTTTTTTTCCCTGGTATTTGAATTTATTCGAAGTATTCTGAACAAATATATAAAGGAAGCATGCAAAATTGTGCAGAAAAAGTTTTGGACTTGTTCAAGAGGTGATGAATTCTCAACCACTGAGTTAATCCACATCTTAGTCAGGCGAGGATTTAAAGGAGAAAGATCAGAGAGTGTGACCAGATGCTCCTTTGACCAGTAAATTATAAAAGGCCGCCTTAAAATATAGCTTTATGAAGCTTCAAATGACAAGCAAAAGATGATAAAGGGATGCTGGCATGTCAGTTAGAGCCGTAGCCAGGAACTAGAATATCTACAACACCAACAGTTTCATCTGGATGTAAATGTCTGACAACATGTTCCTGTCCCTCAAAATGTCGGTCAACTGCACTGAGCCCTACAGGAAGAACAGGACAACATTCCACAAGGAGCATCAACTACCTCATTAACTCTTTGCATTTGCAGACATGTGCCACTACGCAATGCAAATGGTGGAAACACTCATTACCAGCTTGTGGTTTGTGGTCTATGACCCCACTGTTGATCTCCCCATTATCACTGCCAGTACAGTGCATTTGGTGTTTTTAATGGCGTTCCTGTCCATGTGTTGAAACAACAAATACTTGTCCCTCTATGTTAAAAAGAATCAATACAGTTTAATAAAATATTATATTCTGTGTTTATAATACTGTTCAGTATACTTTTAAAACCAAACTTTCTCGCCTTTACTAACTGTCAAGGCAGGTAGACTTTCGAATATTGACTGTGATTGCACTGCATGATCTTTTGCACTTTTGCATATACATTACAGTCTCTTTCTCTTTCCCTGGCATATTAATGAGAAAGATTCATGATTAACTGTAAAGGATCAGAATGAAGCCAACACAGAACACCTGCTATAATTCAGAAATGAAGTGGAAATATGGAGCTGACCCTGAAACGCTAAATGAGCCATTCCCACTAAGATGTTCTGTACAATATACCCTTTAAATACACTCTGTGCATGCTTTGTTTAGCATATGCAGTACTCATTAAGCCTGCACAATATCAAACCCTGAACTGCAACATGAGCAAATGCAGCATGAGTTTGATTTGAAGGGGTGACTGTTGCACCCAACGAGGAACACAACCAAAGGTGGCAAACCCACCCCAACCAGCAGATGGCTGCCTTCCCTGAGCCCATTTCTGTCAGAGGTCCCCACCTCCTAGGGTTTCTTTTTTTTTCTTTTGGTTCCTTCCCACCGTCACTGACTGCTTACTTGTAGGCAGTCCAAAGGCAAGTTTGGTTTTCTGTTCTTCTGTTTATAATTCGTAAGATCTGTACCTTACCATATTAAATGCTGTGAGATGACGTGCTGTGAATTTGCGCTATATACACTGTTGCCCATAAAATTGGAATAAAATATTTTTTACTTCTGTGTCTTCTCCACAAACGACAAAGGCGGCTTGCTGGCATTTTCTGATTTTGATTAAACAGTTGCCGATCATCTCATCTGGTAGTTAGCCGTGGTCGTCCTGGAGATTTTTGTGGCCTCAGATGGAACCTCCTCTCGATGATGTTTGAGGATTTTACAGACTGCACTCTGCAATGTTCCAAGGAAATCAGCAATGATGGCTTGTTTGTGTCCATCCTGATGGAGTGCAAGCACTCTTTGGTGTATTGCCAGTTGTGTCGGACGAGGCATATAGCCTAGGGAACTTCTGTGGTTGAAAATTATGCAGGCAATTCTGACAACATGGACTTACTGCCTACAAATTTTAAGCAGGAAAAGGACAACACAGCCATGGACTCAGTATGTCACCATTGAACTTGGTCAAAAATGATACTCGTGTATAAATAAAGATAAAAGAGGAGTGTGTCTGAAAACTAAATTATTCCAACTTTATGGGAAACAGTGTAAATACAATTGAATTAGACTGAACTGAAACAAAACATAGTTGTCCCTAAACAACTAGTTTACAGGGCATGGGTGAAAGGGGCCAAAACTGCCAAAGCCATAGACTGTATTCAAAAATGGTTTATAGACTGTTGTTTGGAAGCGCTACGTTAGCCATTTCTCTATTCTGGTTTTTTGGAAACCAGATGTAACAAGTGAGCCGTGGATCTGACTGAGAATTTGAAAGCAAAACAATATTGTTGCAACTTGTCATTTAGCCCTGGTCTAAAACATACCCTACTTTATCACAATATTTACTCTAAATGAGACCATAATTTGGAATATGAACATCATTCTGTATTGAAGTAGAGTGTGAATCTAACGATTGAGACCATAAACTTATTGTGAAAACGTTTACTGAGGTAACAAATCAAGTGAGGAGTTGTGCCATTTTGTCATAGACTTCTATGCAATCAGACTTCATTCTGCAAACATTAGCCGTCCCCTGCTGGTCATTAGAAAGAATGCAGGTTTAAACCACTTCTGCATCACCCCAGAGGCCACGTCCATCTTTTTTATACAGTGCATTGTCAACAGCTGATCAGTAGGCAAAGATTGAAGTTATACATCATGACCCCTGACTGGCATTTTTACCAATTCTTCTGACTTTCATGGTGTTGAGCTCGAGGTGTCAGGAGAGTCTAGAAAACACTGAAAGCCCGAAAACCCTTTAAACATTCAACAGCAATATTTTTTTTCTCAAGAAACTGTGCCACATTTATTCAAGATGATCCACCGCCCTCAGTGTTAATATGTTTTTTTCTCCCAGAATGAATAATCTTGACACGAAAACCACTTATGTTGTGTTTTACAAGGTCGTTTTTTTATTGTTCTGTGTTGCAACCACTTCGCACAAAGGTGGCTGTGAAATCATTCTACTGGTGACAGCAGAATTGTCAAATACAACCACAAGCATCTGTGCTGATGTGTAATGAGAGATGATGTTGTACTCTGAGGTGCAACATCTTTTTTTTTTTGGTGGGAGAAATCTGGGAGCCCAGGTCTGTAAGCTAAATACTCATGTTGCTCAGAGCTCCGTGATTTGTTTTGCCGTCTCTTGGGAGAGGGAGTAAGAAGGTGCACATGTGAACCGGCGGCTGATGCAGTCAGCTGCAATCTCCTCTCAGGTGCTGCATGTTCACATCCGTAAACTCAACTAAAAACATTCGAGGCATTTTAGCGAATGTGGGTGATACAGAGTCGGGAAAATGGGATACTTGGAGAGGGGCTGGCGAAATGAATTTACAGGCGAGCAATTCAGAAACAGCAAACAGAGCGATGCGTCTCAAACCACTTAACTCGCTGAAGCAGTTTTACTTTCCATCTTTTATAACTTCTACACCTACCTTCTTTACCTTTCCTTTCGCGCCACAAACCCTTCGCCAAGGTTGGTACGGTTCCGCTTACCATATTTCTTTTCCATTTTGACCATCTGTCTCGCACAAACAGTTTCTTGCTTGTCTTTCCTCTTCCTCCGCCTGTTGAATGATCTCTCTCGCGCTAATGAATGCCTTTCAGATTTTTCTTTTTTGCTCGTCTCCCATCTGTGAAGTTGCCTGTAATTAAGATTTTTTACACGTATTAGACCGTCCATCAGGTTTTTGTAAAATGTCACGCTTGTATGCGAAGGTTTTTCTTACAAACACTTCACCCGTTTTGCCTCTTTGTCTGACAGTTATGTACCTTGGCCTCGGAGACGCCATACCAAAGGAAATATTACTCAAGGGCAACACTTGAGTTGCTGAGCATATTGAACTGAGGTTGTCATTTTCTATGACAACTGTAATTAGACTGGAGGGTTGTTTTACTGAAGGAGGTGAATGCAAATGTGATTATATCTCCAAAAAAACGTTAAAAATTGTCCACATAATGCCCTTAACTTGAATACACGATGCTCCATAAATAAACTAAGCTGCGTTCCCTGCACTGTGTTTGTTTTCGCTGGGGTTGTTTCAATGGTCAGCCGAGCCTGATGGGAGATCACGAGCCGTCCTCCATCAGAGAGAGACTGTGACAGATCTTTATTGTAATTGGCCTCGGAGGTAATAGGAACCGCTCATCACCCCGTCGGCCTCCCACCGAGCTTCCATTCCCATTATCCCCCGCTCGTTCTGATTCATTAAACCTCCGGCGAGATCGGCCAGAGCGGTGGGGGGATTCATTTCGGTTAAGAAGATCCCTGTTCCCTTTGATGCCTCTCCTTAAATGTGCGCTAATTGACGGAGAAATGTTAATGGCGTGAGAAAAGTTTGATAAATAGTAGCGAGACCTTTATCTAAAGACGAGAACTGCTCTACTTCTAGACTTTTTTTTTCCCAGGCAGGTCATTTTGCAGGCTACTCTGTCCTGTAGGAGAATATGATTGGAGGTTAGTACATGTTGTGATGCCCTCCAGGTATCTCTGGGGTCAGCTGTGCATCAGGACAGCAAAGTGATGGGTGTGTATGAAGAGGGTGGACTTCACAGATCTTTTCTGAAGCACTCAAGAGTCTTCCCTCAGGCCTATCTTCCTCTTGGAGTTCTGACCTCTGTAGTTCCATCTGGGGAGCCGACGGACAATTTCTCTGATATTATTTCATCTTTTCAGGCTATTGCTGTGTTTACGGGTCGATGTGCGCTCGTGATTTTTCATCTTACGCGAAGTGAAGTCCGCTCCAAACGCAGGTGAAAGTCCGAACTGCTGATCAGGGCTTTGGTCTGAGCACATCTCCGATGATTTCAAAACTCCGATGCCTTTTGTTGTTCAAAGATGCCTCTCCTCCTCTCTTCTCTTCCTATGTGCTGCTCTCCTCGAGGCCTCAGAAGACCGAGGGGGAGTTTCGGCTTTGAGCGTCTCTTTTGCTTTGTTCATAGCAATGAAATGAGAGGCGAATTTTGTTGTCAGTGCTGCGCTTTGTGCTTGAAGATGCAGTCAGTCGGAGGAGTCTGCTGTTTAGAAAAGTGTGGACGAGAGTTTTCACTGGAAATAGTGAGAGTGGCCTTTGCAGAGGTGATGGCAGAGTTGGTAAATATTTTACTTTTTTTACACGTCAGATAAGACCAGAGGTTTTTGCAGATTTTACCCAATTTAATCTTGTATGTAATCACTATGAATGGCGACAAAGTGGACTCTATACTGACTTCACTGCAGTGTGTTGTAGTTGTATTTGTCTGTTTGTGTTAGTTATTGTGACAGTGTCTGCTGCTCTGTTGGCCGGGTCATTCTTCAAAAGGAGATGTTCATCTCAGTTGGGCTTTTCCTGATAAATAAACAATTTAATAATCGTAAATGTAAAAATAAATGGCCAATCACTGCAAAGCTTCATTGAAATTTACATTTCTACCACTCATGGGAGGCCCTGATTTCTGCTACATTCTTGTATTAACCTTTATTAAAGACTCAAGCTTTGTATCGCATCACAGGGATTTTCATTTCATGCATAAATGAATGGAAATCAATGGCTACCAAGAACAGTGGTAAAAACACCTAATAAAAGTCATGCATCGGAGGCTACGTTCAAACTAACAAAACTTTTAAATAGACTCGATCTCCATCTAGTTCTTTAGTAACGTTTATACATTTATACCAACGTGCCAGGAACTGTATCTCATATGAGCATTCATACACTGTGCAGGTGCAAACATGAAGCAGGTGGTTGGTTGCTTAGTTGTAGAAAATACTAGAGGAAGAAGAGCAGAGCGAAAAGTGAGACCCAAAATTTCCTCAACTGCGCAACATCTGCTATCATATGCAGCAAGATCAACAACGTCTGTGACTCATTATCCGTGTTGAATTAACCACTGGAAGTCAAAGCTTTGTTTCTGTCTTTGTTTTTCAGAAAACACTTAGATACTCGGAGCATGACGAATGACGGAGCAACTAGTAGTGACAGACAGCAGCATTTCGAAAGTGAACATGAGTGTCTTCGCTTCCAGAAGTCACCATTCATGTCCCATCCAGTCTAGAATGTAATCGGGGAGTTTTCAAACTAAGATGGGTCAGCAGCATTTCCAACATTCTCCATTTCAGTGGTCATAAGACGCCATGAAAAAATGAAAATTGTCAGCAAAGTGCCAGAAAAAAAATACATTAACAAATGGCAGAATTCTGTGACATTCAAAAAAAGTAAAAACATTACCGCATATCTTTGTAAAATATATATATTTGTTGCTGATTTGACAGTAAAATAGTGTAATTTTACAGCCAAACACTGGAAAAGAATTAATTACTACATTTTTAATAGATTTTTTTTCAATTCTTCCCTGTTTTCTTTTTCTTTTACAGTCTGTATGTAAATTTTACATTACTATATTATTTCAAACAATTTATCAAAGCAGAGAAAATCTGTAAAATAACAGTTTTCAAATTTTTTTAACCATATTTTAGTTGTTAACGCATGTTTCTTAAAATAAAGATCACAGCAAATATATATAAAAAAATTATATTTTTACCAATTTAAATAAAGTTTAAAAAAATGATGATAATAATTCTATGATTAAATGTTGTAAAATAACAAATTACCATTTGTAAAAATACGTATTTTGATGTTGACACATTTTAGTGTCTTGTCCTGTTTCTTTTATGGTTAACATTCACATTTTGTTCTGTGATTTTACTAATTATTTGTAATTTAACAAAACAGGGAAAACATGTCAAATGACAGTAAACTTCTAAAAGAATACAGTTAAAGACTGTTCAGAAAAGCTCTTTTTTACAATGTAGCCTGAGTATTAACAGCAAGCTACTTCCAAACATACTGGTACAGTCTTAAAGAGGAAGACACACGTTTTCTCCAGTGACTTCACATTTAGATTTCCTCACCCTCTTTTCTCTCTCCTTCGCAGTGCCAAAAATGGCATCCGACGTGTGGTTTCATATGGTGTTAAATATGGATGCCCAGGGCAAAAGTCAGAATAACCTGAAATAATTGCAGTTGGATAACTCTGAATCATCATTACCAGTTGTGTGGTTAATTCTAGGGCGAGACGAAAAGAGCGTGTCTCACAGTGAAGCGAATACAGCTTGCAGTAAGCTGCTTTAGCACCTGTGATCACAGCTAGCCATTGCTCAACAACACCAGGAGCTAACACCTGGTGGAGTTGGCATCTGCAGGGAAAGGGGAGTTTAAAAAAAAAGAAGGAACACAAACAAATGGCTTTGCCACTTGTGTGCAGAAAGCTGTGGCTCACAATACTGTGTCCAGGGATTTTCTAAATTACCCTCTTGCTGAGTTCAGTCACAGTAAGTACTTTGAAAAATCATAATCGGGTCCCTGAGCAGCCCTGGGGGTGGCCAAGGAAGCACTCTGTCTTGCTTTTCCTGATGCTAACTCTCCTATTATTAACTTTTGTGCAAGGTATCACATTTTTTAGATAAGAGGGAGAAAGCCAAAAGGGGCCCGAAAAATCACGCTGAGAAACAACAGAGGCTATTACCATGGTGCGTTATTTCTTCGCTGCCCTGTGGTAGCTCAGATTGGGCCTCGGCCATTCAAAACACATACAAACATTAAGCACTCCTGCATTCTCCTTGCAAGGCACTGTCATTTCCAAGACGGGGACATTTGCTCAGTCATGCTCTCTCATTCTCTCCCTCGACTTCTACTTTACTGATACTGTCATCTTGGAAACAACATTTGCTCAGTCACTCTCCATCACCTCCTCCCCTCTCCTCCTTCTGTCCTCCACTCATTCTTTTCTCACCCTCTCCTGCTTCTCGTCCTCCCTTTTCTCCCAACACAGGCACAACACACTGTCAAGATAACGTGCAGCACTCTCAGTCCTGGCAGTGTAAAGACTTAGTGTCCTTTTTCTATTCATGTCAGGCACCTTCAAATAGCGTGGGGGAATTACATTCCATCGCCCCAGCTATGCAACCTGAAGAGAGCTGCAGAAACTCACAATATCATGACTCAAAGTGTTCAAAAATGAAATCATTTTAATGATAAAAGGAGGGGATAAGAAATACAAGGTCAGAAAACTCAGACACATTAGAAATCCATATTCTCCACATGTATCCAAAGCACTACTACACTCCAACACGTGTTCTTTAAATCATTTTAACAAAGTGCTATATTCATTCCACCTTTTTGTGATGTGGAAAGCTGTAAAAGAAAAAATCCTCTTCTGGAAATCCGGTGCTTGGCTGTAATGTCACAGGATCGTGCGTTTTTACGCATGACCGCATGGTGGCGACCTGCGCTGCGCTGCGTCCGACATCAGCTTCCCGGCGTTCCCTCATGAAGAACCCGGGACTCGTCCTCATCCGACGCACACCGGCAGCCGGACTCTCCTCCACGGCAGGCTCCGACCATGCTACCGTGACTGCGTGCGTGTTCCTCCCCCCCCTCTCGCCGCCCTCGTTCTCCGCTCTCCGAACTGCTCAACTTCTCCTCAGCGCTCCTGTCAAACTGAATCGCCGACCTTGACAGCGCGCCGCGGAGAGGAACTTTACAGGAGGAGGAGGGTTGGAGAGAGAGAGAGAGAGAGAGAGTGTGTGTGTTTGTGCTCCGTATCTGGCGCTCCTCTCCAGAAAGGAAACGGATTCGAGGAAAAAAGAAAAAAAGTCGGATTTGGAGAAGCTGGAAGCCACTCGGACGCGGACAACGGCAGTGAGGCTGAAGTTTGAAGTGGAAGAAGAAGGAAAAGCAGCATCTCAAGGACGAGGGCGAGAGAAAAAAGTATGAGGAGCCGCTTCGCCTTGTTACAGGTGCAGCGAGAGACTGGCTGTGTTTGGACTTAACCTGGATTCGTCTTGACTGAGTTGCATCCGTTTTTCAGAGCAGAACGCACGCTGCTTTGGCGCCGAGAGGAACATATTTTTTTTGTGGGATTCGTGGAACTAGAGCGGACTGTAAAACAAACACAGACTGTTTGACCGAATTTCTCCGGTCGCCACCGGCTACAGCAGCGTTTTATTTTTTCATTTTTTGCGCTCCCGGTGCTCGGTGCGCTCTGCCCGATTCGAGTCACACAGACGCGGACCAGCAGCAGAACCGGGACACTATCAGCCACGACCTCAGCCGGGCACTTGTTGTCCAGTCTGCGTCCCCCCCCTCCCACCCCAGCCCCCCCGGTTTGGGACCATGTTTGAGGAGTCCTGGAGCAGATCGATGTGGCGCGCCACATGGATTTTATTTTTTTCCTTACTCATCCACTCCACGCAAGCTCAAGGTAAGAGGGACACCGGCTCGGCACGGTGCCGATTAGTCATCACGCAGGCCCACTGTGGCGTCTGTGGCTCCCCTGCTGTGCTGGGTGTTTATGTGGAAGCGTGTGGTGGCATCGAATCTGTGATGTCTCCATTATTCATCGCCTTTTGCACGTAGGGCAGCCTATAATTTTCTCATTAGGCTCCACATCCTCCCGACACGCAGCTCCCCTTTGCGTAAATGTGGCACACACTCACGCACCGGTGCTGTTATTTCCCATTTGATAAACATCTCACATTTTCCCACATCTTTCACAGCCTTAACTTCCCATGTAACTCCATTAAGTTCAGATCATATTCGGTGTGCGCCTTTATTTGGCACAGCTGCTATCCACTGGATTTTCTACTTGGAACATATGTAATGAGCGCTTTTAATGACATGTGTCATTAGAAGCCAAGCTGTTGAAATGTTAAGCTGAGTAATAAGTACTAATTAATTAATCAGCCCCCTCCCCCGGAATCTGTGCCTTGCAAACAAATAGATCTGCATTGATACCCATGCTCTTAAGAGTGTGAATGTTGGAAATTAATTGGTTTTCTGTGAATTACGCTGCCTGAGCAGAGAGGAGCCAAGTGTGGCACTTTTGCAGGGGAATTGGTGACAGCGTTCTTCTTTGTCATTATTTCTTAGTTGGCGGAGTCAGATTCTCAATAATCCCACCAGATCCCTGTGCGAAATTCCTGTGGAGACTTGGAAAACCAA
Organism: Dascyllus trimaculatus; assembly: GCA_024666655.1. NCBI lineage: Eukaryota > Metazoa > Chordata > Actinopteri > Pomacentridae > Dascyllus > Dascyllus trimaculatus. The sequence goes on along the minus strand of CM045463.1, from coordinate 8,588,103 downwards.
GAAAGAGAGTCTACTGTAACCTCAGGCGCTCCAACTCTTTATTTTTTACCCCATCACATCCCTGCAAGGTGTTTAGTTTCTCTTGCTGTATTCATGCAGAGAACGATCACTAATTGCAGTTTGTTTTCACAAGACAACAGCTGGGCTGCTCTGGGAGATGATAGTCAGATTATTAGAGACTATGTGTGTTACTTTGATCCAGCCATTGTTTCCATACATTCAGAACAGAGTGGGGACTGGGGTTCGCTCCATGGCTCCTTGAGGTTGCTCCAGGGGGTCTTTTAGCGAAGAACATCTTAATTGCGAGGCAGTGGCAACTTGAAGGATGATGATCTTGACTGAAGGTTTCCCCCTCCCTTTTCAAGCCTTTCGCTGCAGAAAGCGGAACTCTTCTTTTTTTTTTTTACACTTGTTTCAAAGGTAAACAGCACCTATTCCGGGGGTGACACCCCCCATGACGCCTGTGCTTCCGTCTGCTGCACCCCCTCCCCACTCAGGTAGTTGGGATTCAGGTGTTGCTCCCGCTGTGAGGAAGGGAGTGTTACCTCTCGAGATAGACTCTAAGCCCCTCGCTTGGGCTCACTCAATAATACAATGTAGAAAAGATGGAGGAATAAAAAGAAGAGAAAACAAACAGGCGGAGATATCCATCATTCATGAGGGCAAATCCTAGCAGCTGACATTTACAGCAGATTGATAACTCGTGTGTCCCGGGGATTAAGACTCCTGACATTGTTGTTTCCGCTCTCTCTATAACAGCATCTCTCTGGCTCTTTCCCTCTGAATGCCTGTTTAACCAAGGAAGTTAAATAAGTTGACATTATTTACAGCAGCAGCAGCCCGAGGAGATGGCTTCTTTTCTTTATTATTATTTTTTTTGATGTGCATGGATGCGTGCAACAACACGCACGCCCAAGTACAACGTTGGGAAGATGAAGACCGCCAGTCACTTTCTATCTGCTCAGTCCATCCAGGAGCGGCCCTCAGATTCCATTACGCTCCGCTCCCGGGTCAGAAATTGTAGGATTTAATTGGACTCTCTTCAGACCGTTCGGAGCTGCAGCTCGTTGAAAGTGACCCCAGTGTGGGCCGCTCTCTTTCCACCCGATGATTAAAGAACATGATGAGGCGAGTAGCATGCCTCTGGATGGACATGTCAGCCACTGCTTGGCACATTTTAATGACCAGTCCACTGAAACAGCTTTTTAACGACGGGAGAACAGCCTTCATCAGACTTAAGTGCTATCAAGTCTTTGCTTTAGGGCCTGGTGAGCAGAGGGAGATAATCTGCCGCTCTTTTATTTTGGTGTATTGTCATTCATCATCATTGTGCGCAGCGGGAAGGAAGAGGGAAGCCTCGGACCGATGGCTTGAAAATATACATTCGGTCTGCGAGTAGTTTTTGAAGCAGTCGAACCCTTAAACACTTTCACAGCCTGCTTTCGGTTGCCGACATGCCAGTACACACTTTGTTTTTTACTTGAATCGTGTAAAAAAAAAACCCAAAAAACACCATCCTCCAAACTCGCCCGGCGTATTTTGTTTAAAGTGACAGCTATGAGAGCTGTCTGTTCGGCCCCACTGTTCATTCCAATTCATTTACTGAGGTCATGCCGAGACAATGCTGGGCTCGCCTGCTGGTTTTGTCATTTCTAACACGTCTATTTTGGAGCTCGCAGCAGCGGGGGAGGACTCTACTGGAATGTCATGTTTGGCATACATACTTCTGCATCACTCAACGTCTGCAGATTAGGCCGAGCGGCTACAGCTCGACTTTGGGAGCTTTGGAGGGACTTGAGGACTTCATTCTGTCAGAGGCGTGGCGCTCAGATTAACATCCATAACTGTGGTTATGACAGGATGTCGGGAGGGCTGCCGGGACGCTGCTGGCATGAGAATCAAGCCGTTTCAATGTTTGTTGTCTCTCCGCGGAGGATGCACAACATGTTTGGAGCGGCGGTCTGTTTTTAGCTCAGACCTTGACACAGTAATAGAAGTCAAGGATGTCATCTCCATTTTAAATCTGCTCGGAGATTGGATTGAAATTGTCGGACGGGAATGAAATGCAATGCGGTTTGGGAAGAACCTCTCGACTGCTTCAGAAGGAAGTAAAATTGGATGCACTCTTATCACGAGCGGCAAAATAGGGCGCGTAATCATAGATGCGCAGTGGAAACATTCAGTCGGCCAGTCAATGGCTTTAACATGAGGAGGTCGACGCCGCGAGTGGCAATATTAGATTGGTGGGTTGTCGAGGTTTTCGATCATCGGGTGTTTTGTTTGTGGACACTTGAGAAGTCCAGTGAAGATATAAGACAGACAGCAGATGATTGTAGAACTGTATTTACATTAAGAGGCACACTGATTAGTCTTCGGGCTCCCTTCAAAGCCACTTTTTGGTCTTAAGCTGCGTGTTCTCTTTAGGATTGCTCGAAAGTGGCCTGATGCATTTGCTTGAAGCTTGAAGTGAGCAAAAGGCGCTGATTGAGATTGGAGTGTGAATGATTTGTGGAGACAGAGGGGTTGAGAGAATGTCTCCAGACTACAAATGTCCTGATTTGTCACTCATCTTAATTGACAGACTGGGGATCTCTGTTTCCTTGTAGCAGCTGTGCCCTGTGAAATAATTTTCAAAAAGATGGAGGGGAAAAAAAAAAGATGGAGGCTGTCCTAGATCCCTGCAGCCAGCACTTTGGCAAAAGGTCACAACATATTGCTTTTAGTATTCAGGGCTGGCAAGAAAACTCACGGTCAAAGTCCAGTGATAGATTTCTCAGAGGGACGTCTAGAGTTTCACTGTGCTACGTTCAATAAAACAAAACTTCCCACCCAAGGTCTCTAGTAGTCCGAGAGTGAGGCGTAACTGAAAGACCTTTTGTTTTTCTCTCTGGAAAGCACTTCCAGAGCTTTTTGGAGTGGGACTGTTTTTTATCGATCTGGGTTCCGGTTTCCCAATACCAGTCAGTCAAAGAGGTTAAAAGTGTTTCTAAGTGGGACTTTTTCAGTCTTCATAAATTTCCACTCTGATAATTAAATTTAGACCAACAGCATGCTAATGGCTTACACAACAAAACACTCAACAGAAATACACACTGTTGACTGCTTAAAAAGTCAGGAGTCAAAGTAGACTTGGTTGATTTTCTTCAGTTTGCTTCAGGTTATTTACAGATTCAGTAAAAGAGTGTTACTTAAATGAGTGTGAACACTTGTGTTAAATGATTATTTAGAAGAAATAAGCATCAGAATAAGAACTGTCACTTGGAAGAGGAGGAGAGTGGCGACAGAATGACAGATCTCCATAGACATTCTTGAGATACATAAATCCACATGTGCATGACCAGACACATTCCATATGTACGCTTTAATCACGCTGCGTGTGTCTGTTCCATATTTAGTTTGGCTCTCGCCAGATGCGAAGCCTCAGGATGATTGCAAGGAATCTGAGGACCCCATTAGTGAACTTCTCACCTATTGACAGCCATAAACACAGCTCAGCACTTTTCACACCCCCTCCCACGGTTATATAGACCTGCTGCATCTTACATTACAGTAGTAGAAATGTACGCTCGTAATCGACACATGCTTGTTAGTACAAGGGCAGCGTGATCATGGCCAAAAAGAAAATCAAGATTATTTGAAGCAAAATTGAGACTGAGATTGTAAATCACAGTTATTTCTTTATTGCAGTTTCACATTGAAATAAACTACATGCTGCTTTTATTTCCATGTTTCTGCTACAGTACAAATCTTTGCACCGTTTCTCTACAATGCACTAAACTCAAGATTAAACCTGAGTTCAGTGCATCTTCCAGAGGCAAAATATAAATGAAACAGCACAAAAATCCTCACTTGCTCAACATCTGCTTATTGATAAACGCTTAAAATTACCAGTGTTCCCGAAACACCTCATATGCAGGATACAGGAGATGCTACCGAGGCCACAGAGAAGCCTCTAGTCTCCACTCGGTGGTTCTCAACTGGTGGGTCGGGAACCAAAAGTGGGTCGCGAAGCCATTTTTAGAGGGTTGCAGAAGCATGCCCCCCCAACAAAGTAGTGGTATAAAGTCTTTTATTCTAAAGGACGTGTTTCTTATGACACAGTTTGCTTTCAGTAGCAGGATATTTAATGGTGGTGACACCAGTAGTTGCCCACTATTAACCTCTAGATTTGGCTCTGCCAGCTTATAGGAGAAATTGATGCTAAAACGTGCCAAAAATGAACCAAAATGTGCTCCGAATCTGTCAAAATGGGCCAAAATATGCCCAAAAACTTGTCCAAATCTACCAATATGAGCAAAAAAAGCCAAAATTTTCCTAAATTGTAGCAAGATGCGTTGAGACTACACTCAAATAAACCCTAATTTGTTAACAAGAACAGCAAACTTCAAAAATCTGGGTCGCAACTGTCATTAATAGAGACATAGTGGGTCCTGAGGCTGGACCAGTTGAGAAGCACTGGTCTTAGACATGTGCGTGATCAAAAATTACTTCGGAAAAAACTGAAGCAAAGTGCTCTAATGTCAGTTTGTTTGTTTAAGCCCAGTTCTTATATCTACATGGGCTTCATGAGTTTTCTACAAAGGGAGCAGGCATTTCGACATCGCAGTCGATCGTGTTCATCATCCTGGGAGGCCAAAATCGTGATTCTGATTCACGTTCCGCTAATTCTGACTGCAGCATTGAAACTCCAGTATAGTTAACTTTACCTGAGCATAAGACAGGCTCTCCTTCTCTGTTAATACGATTTTATGTGACAAAACAGTGTCACCATTGCACCTTTGCCTTGCCTTGCTTTGCCTGCTGCGCTCACATGTTCACTGTGTGTCGATGCTCCCTTTTGTGCCGACATGTACACGTGTGAAGAGCGACGCGAGAAAAGGTGGAGGTGTGTGCGGATGTGTCGAGCTTCATCAAGGTTTAATCTACACCACGACATCCTGCCAAACTCTTGTTGGATTTTATTGCATTTATTATGCTGCCTGACATTATCCAATTTGTGCGATTACGCCGGGTAATGTGCCACATTCAAGGGACCGAACAGGCATTGTGTGAGAAGGCCTGTTAAAATTCAGAGCTACATGCAAACAGACAAAACTTCTCCCCGTCAATGAGTTGCGGAGGCAGAAGGACTCGTGGCTCTGAAACCGGTGCCACAGTTTGAGAGTGAGGCAGGCTGCATGAAAAGCCACAGCCCCCTCTCATTGTCATTCAGCGAGACGCGGCGCCGGCCAATCAAATACGTGCAAGCGCACATTCCTGGTGGATTACTTTGTGACATAAACATGGTTGTTTGTGCTGTTTACGTGTCCCTCGGCTGCTGTTTTTGATGCTCGTGACAAAAGATAAAACGATTGCAGCGGGTTGGAAAATCCTGCCTTTGAGTATTATAAACCACTATCTGAAAACACTTCAGATTCAGTTTGTGAACTCTATGGATTGTGTTTCATGTCTCACTTTGACCTGACACACTTGTGTCCATGTTATCTGCCAGAAAACACCAACCAAATGCCTGTAACCCTGCTGGTATTAGTACTATAAGGCTCATTGACAGTCTGATTACGCACTTGTTGCTACATACACTAAATGAATGCCTTTATACACTGAACACCTCCATACATTGACATAGATGAGCATAAAAGGCTTAAAAACACCTGCTTTGACTCACCCAAAAGCATGTGTTTCAAAATATCCAGGCTTTCAGGAAAGGACTTTGAATTTTTATGGCTGTAAAACTCAAAAAAAAAAAGAAATCCCACCCTGCCTTTAATACTTTAATGCAGCAGGCGAAGATAAGGTCAGTCTAACTTGGAGAGGGATGACATAAAAATGGTGCCACCAGCAACGGCTGGCTCCTCGGAGGGAGTTGCTTGGTAACAATGGTGTGGCATAATCAATACCGTTTCACAGCTTTTCTGTTCAGTGACCGCATTTGCTTCCAAACTCCCTCATCGGCATGCCAGCCACTTTCCATTTTTCTTTTCGCGACTCATTGTAAGAACCCTCAAAATTTCAGCCGCGTCCGGCTCTCCCTTTGAAATGCCAGTTATGTAACCTAAAAAAAAAAAAAAATCACTATTTGATTGAAAAAGAAGAAAGATAAAGGATTTTACTATTTCCTTTTTTCCCTCTGAGCAGTTCAGACGGATTGACCAGAACGAGAGCTGCTGGGCCGAGGACGAAGACGTAGCGGGGCCTTATTCACAAATAGTCTCTTTTAAGCCTCTGTCATCTTGCCAGCTGCCTGGAACATAGCACAAAGGAGTCTGGTTAGTGTTTGCCAGGGCTGCCCTATTTGTCTTTGCATGGTTATTAATTTGGTTTCTGGGACTGGGAAAAGAGGCCACTGGGGCCAGCTGGGAATTGTCACCATAGACTGAGACCCGACAGAGGTCAGTGCTGAATGACCTGTGGGACTGAAAACAATTTGGAGTGCTTGTCAATCGAAAAAAAAAAAACAACCCAAAAAAACAGAGGGTCCACTTGTGTCCCTGTTGGCTTTAGTTGTGACAAGCTCATTTCATTGTTCATGTCCTAATTGGGGCTCTGACTGTACTGGATTTAGCCGGAATTGCTGATTCTCTGACACAGTCTTTAAACGCCTCCTTTGATCATTCTGCTGTGCGCCAGGGTAAGCTGGATTACCTGCTCGGAAAATTATTGCTTCATTTGTGGCTTGTGTTTTTGAGTTTTCATGTCCAATATGCGTTACATTTGTAAAGCCTGTGCATCTTTATTTACAGGTGTTCCCCTTTGATGTACAGTAAGGAGACCACTGATAGCTTGCATGCGGCTTGTTCTTTTCAGTAAGAACGCTGCAGCATTTTTCTTTTGAAGCTCCTTCCGATCTACTTCGTGTGCACAATAAAGCTTTCTGTGTCGAGAACGGAGTGAAGGATTTACAGTAGGGCATTCCACCTTGTTTTAATATCACTGTGGCGAGAGCGTATCCTGTGTTTCCATGTTTGCTGAGGCAAGCCAACCCGCAGTTCTGCACTCTTGCAGCCTCCTAAATTAGCATCTGGGGACCTTCTGTACTTACATGCCACACATCAGATGCTGCTGCCTTGTAGTGAGCCTGATCTCCTGCTGCACAAATCGGGCTCCAAAATGACCTCAACGCAATAATAAGCGAGAGGTACGAATGTGATTATGGACTTGAACTTTTCTCTCACCTTAAGAAGGCCATTATGCATGAGGCGACGGGCGAAGGAGGGGAGCCACAGTCAAGGCCTGTTTACCACCATCATCCCTCATCTGGATGGATGGAAATGAGCGCGGACCTCAGAGTGACACTAGCTTCAGGAGGCCAAAAAACCCAGCTCACTCATGTGGATCCTTGTGTGTTTACAATTGAAAAGCACTCAGATTGGCCGGGGGCTTGGGAAGCCACCTCTGAACCCTGTAATTGCTGCTTCCTGGGGGAGGTGTTTTTCTGTGAGTGTTTGCAGGTGAAGTCAGAATTTGCATGCATATATCAGTGGAAGGCGCTTGTGGGTGTTTGTCTCTGTGCAAGCGGTGGCCAGTTAAAGCCCACAGGCCAATGAGCAGGCCTAACTATCACATCTCCGATTGGCTGCCACACACTGGGCTCCCCTGGAGCTATAATAATTTCCCTGCAGTGCTGTATGAACAAAATGATAGGGGGGAAAAACCCTGCATCTCTAGTTCATGGAGTTCAGGGGCATTAGATTGAAAATGCCCGGAGCCTTATATTTTGTGAATAAAAAGAGATTTGGCCTAAACTGCTGCTCTTTTCTGCATACTTTGGTACCACTGGCATGATTCGATCTTGAAGAAGCTGGATGACAAGCAGATCAATTTAATGGCTCAGATAGGGATGGTGGAGGGCCTGATCGATTCTGACAATCACGCCGTCTTTAACAGACATCTCATCAAAGGCCCATTCCCTTTTTCGCCATCCCATTACCCATCCATCCCGCACTTGGATCCGCTGCCTACTTACCCATCCCATGCAGGAATAATGGGGCCTTCACCCCCAGTTGGATTAATCAGCCATAACCATATGCTACCGTGTGCAATTATGCTGCAATTTTGACCAAGGGAAACAGCTGTTGCCATTTGAAAGGGTGGAATAAGATTGTAATTGCCTTAACTTTGATTTGTAGGGTGCTTTGATTTGATGAGAGAGCACATTTTTATGCTTTACATAATAATAACGCGGAATGAAGAGAACTATTAGAACATGAGACTTTTTCCGCTTCCAGCTTCCAGATGCATTCGGAGGATAACCTTGCTGTTTTGAGTCATTACTCACAAATTATAGCACGAATGATTATGTTTATTCATTTGGGTGTGAATGAACTTTCTATTTTTAGGGGCCGTGTTTTAGATCCAATCATCTAATGACATTTGAATATATTTACGTGTGGGGGCGCCTTACGATTTTGATGCGGGAGGTTCTCTAAACACCTCGGTAAGGCAGTCGCTTCAAATGTGTTCTTCTGAAATCCTTTACACCACAGCGTTCCCATACCTTTTATGTGCTAGCTTTCTTGCTTATGTCTTATTGATTGGCTGCATTTGATGAGAAAACCAAGCGACTGTCCATAGCATACGGTCTTTGACGCGTTTGAAGTCCTGGAGAAGATCATACGGGAGTTTCTGATTGGTGCACTCATTGTTACGAAGGATTATTCCAGTTGGAGGAATATGTGAAAAACATTGCAAAGATTCGGTAATAATATGTAAATGATTCACAAGAAAGTCAATGAGTTCTTCTTCTTCAGATGCTTTTTCACTACAGTGATATCAAACAGGTGAAGACACGTCTCAAACCTTTTGAACCAAAATGGGCATGAATGCAGATTCTGTGCCTGGAAGGTTTTGCGTGTCAGAGTTCAAAAATAATTGCGTTTGTTGGTTCCTGAAGACACTAAATATGGATTTTCTTTCCCAATCAGTTTGCAGTGTTCACAAGATCAACACGATATGTATTAAAGATGCAGAGAAGCGAGGGCTGGAGGAGGAAAATATGCAGAATAGTATTGCACTGAATATTGATACTAGAAAAGTCATTAAAAATGATACTATTCCCTGTTATAAGAACCAATACGATGTCAGTGTTTCCTGCATTTCCTCTTCAAGTATAGTCGGCATCTCAATTTTTTTCTTCTTCTCTCATTGTGATAAATCATAAACTGCAAATATAAGTGCTTTTGCAGACCGTCCGCTGATTGTTCACAAAGACGATTTTCTGTATAACCCAGTGTCAGGGCAAACTCTCGGACACCACAAGGGCTGTCTGGAAAAGATGTTTTAAACCGACAATCTGGCCCATACTAATGCTGTAATAGTGCACTTTATCTCACCTAGTTGGTTGGCATTAAGTGCCACATGAGACTTTCTCATGGTGGCACCTCACTAGCTACATTCCCACAATAGTTTATGGCTTCTTTGCACAGCCTCCACTCCCTTTGGGATTGTCAAAATACAGCTCCATTACTTCTTATGATGTTTTAGGTTTTTGCTGTGGTATTGTTACAGTATCGGCATCAAGATATGTCGACAGGCATTGTGTCAAGGTCATAATTTGGGTAATGGGACAACACTAATTCATGAGAAAAATGAGATATACACCGATCAGCCACAACATCCTGACCACTGACAGATGAAGTGAATAACAGTGATCATGTTGGTTCTATGTGCTGTTCTTGCTGGAAAAACCTTGGATTTTGCCATCTGTGTTGATGAGATACACCCAAATAAACATTGTCCCACAACAAGCACACTTCCTCATGCAAATGGAAATCCCAAATGTCACTGGCCTACCCCCACAGGGAAATGCACCCCACCACATGGAAACAACATCAAACAATCAGGAACATGTTGAGGAACATGACAATGGCCCAACATGTTGATTTGACCTCCAAACTTCCTACACCCCATTCTGATCAAGCATCAACAAGATGCAGTGGAACAAGTTTGATTGACAGAGGCCCCACTGCACAAGCCAGAATACCCAAAGGATCCAGTGCCAACATCCTGGTTCCAGACCCCATAGGACACCCTGAGAGGTCCTCTTGTCCATGTCCAGTGGTTCAGAGCATTTTTGATGACAAAAGGGGGACCAACAGAATATTAGGCAGGTGATCATAATGTTATGCCTGATCAGTGTATATTCAAAATGAGGAACTTAAGGCAGGAGGATGAAGGTTAAATGGTATAAATATGCAAAAAAAAACCCAAAGGAAATGCAGTATAACCATAAAGATTCAGCAGGAATGTTTGCCACATCAAAAGTGATCTGGCATCATTGTTTGATACGTCGAATACTTTGAGAAGAATTCTGTACGCCTCTTAATTTTCCAGCCTCATTTCTTGAACTTGTCAGCAGGGTAGACGGCACATCAGGCACCATGTGAATTTTTCATCTGACTGACAATTACTGGATTTCTGTTCCGAAAGCCTTTTAGAAGAAGGATGTACTAACTGATGGCACTCTTTCTCTGCAAGTCCTTAGATAATTTGTGTCTTTGTGCAGTAAGCTAAAAGAGTGAACTCTGACCTGATTGAGAGGTACAAACAGCAGAAATGTAATGATGAAATGCCTCCTTAATGCATCAGCTGCGCGGGGTCAATATTCGCTCCTCTTTAAACGGCACCATGAATGACGGAGCCTTGGCAGCGCTTTGAAAACTGCGCTTAAACTCAAGAAACATTGTTCTCATTTTCCCTTTTTTTGTCATTGTCTGACACTCAAGGGCCAGTCTCAAGAGATGTATGGCACGAATCCTTCAATAGAGAACATCTTACATGTTGCGGAGAAAAAAAAAAAGAATGTTCTCTGCTGGTATTGGTGCATTGATCATGGACGCCTATGATATTGCTTTTGAAGAGTTCCTTTTGACTCCTGCCAAGCCTCATGTAAACACTGTGCAAGTGATTTTTTTTTCTTTTTTTTGTTAGCAGATGTACTTCACAAATGTCTTCTTGTGCGAGGAAAGCGAGACACACACACACACACACGCTGAGAGAGCGAAAGGCAAGGAATAAAGAAGAAAAAAAGGTGATAGCGGCATCACCAATTAACTAGAGGCTAATTAAAGGCTTTGAAACTTTGGCGCGGCTGCAATTTTTATCCGGCGAAAACCTGACGAGCCTCCCGATCGCTTCTCTAACCAGCTGCCTCATCTGTCGCCACATCCAGCCTCCCCCACTGTTTGGATTGTTGCGTTTTGATATCACCTGCTAATTGAGATGCCTACTTTATCTATGACTCAGAAAGATTGGAAGATCATTCGAGAGCAAAAGCACCCTTTCATAGCCCTTCTTTACACGTTTACGCCCGAGCGGTTCCCCCCAAATGTAGATTAGTTAGATTAACATCTTGATTATCATTTGCCTGGATACACTTCACACTTGACCAAATCACTTAACACCCTCGGCAGTCAGCTTAATGGGAATAACCCGACGATAATGGAAGGTGACGGAGTGAGATGGATGCTTGGACGCCGGGCTTTGACCCGCGGCGTTGCTTGCACTTGACCTCAGCTCAAGGACACTAATAGGTAGCCCCGCTAGCACATTTGCCGATGCAATGCTCGCACAAACATGCACGTGTTCCGCCTGTGTTTGCCCGTTGCACAAAGTGAATCACTCCCTCCCGAGCGAGCAGAAGAGGCAAGAAGTGCTCCATCCATCTTGATTTGTCAATAGCTACAATTTTAATTACACCTGAGTGCTGTCAGCCTGCCAAGCTGGGCGGGGAGTATTGATTCGCTCCGACTAATTGATTAATTGCTGTGTTCAAGTGGGCAGTCCCCCCCCCCACCTCCGAACCCCATCTCTTATTTTGCCGTTCCCCTTCATCTTCGTTTTCGTCATGTTGTGTTTACAGCGTCGGGCCTTCACCTGCGCGTTGCGAGGAATAAGTGGGGTGCTTGTAAAGAAGACCCACCTTATTTTTACTGGAGCGCGAGCGGCGTGTTAAGGGGGAAGGAAGGCCCATTGTTACTGTACGAGCGATAGATAACAACCAAGGCGTCGCAGTACATCACCGCAGCCATTATGTGACAGTTAAAGGAGGCGAGAGATTTGGAGGCGCAGCTGCCGGAGACCTTTTACTCAAAACTGTAGCTTAAATTTGTGTGGCTGTTTGTCACGGCACTCCGGAATGAGCGCCCGCTTTTATATTGCGGTTTTAGACGACGACACACAACAGCGATCAAAAATACAAAAGGTGCGGACCGCCAGGCCAGTGCGTTGGCCTGCACCGCTACCTTCTCTAAATCTTCCTCTCCCTCCTGGCAGAAGTCTTTAAACCTCTCCATAAAACGTCAGAACCCTGGAACTGCCGTGCATCACAGTCAACCGACCTCCCCGACTGGAGTTTACACGAAATGGGCCCACTTACCATCATCCGTCACTGAATCCTCGGAGAGCTGGTCGGGTTTTTATAAAAATCTCAAACCCCAGACCATAATTGTAGTTGTGCAATGTCATAAAAGAGAAGAATTTTGTTTTGATAAACTCTTTGTAAAGGATTTGGTGAAACAAAGGTTAAAAAAAAAACAACCCACTGCTGGTTATGAAACTTGTAAAACCTTCCAGTGTCTTCAGTGACTACTGTGGTATTTGTATGGTCGCATTTTGAATTCCAGCTCGGTCTTTTAAATATTTATGCTTAGTGTGTGGGCTATATTTAAACAAAGAAGTTAATGAGTGTTTTGACAGTGTTGGTTTCTTGCGGTCGGTTGAGGGGAGGCGGGGGGAGTTTCAACAGGCGTGATGACTAATGGAAAAAAGCGAAGCTGGGCAAGAGGCACCGGACATGCATCATCTTGAATTTAAATAGTGTGACACATCACAAAGTCATAAACAAGTGTTACAATGGAGCTAATTTCAGCTGTGTGGCTTCGCTCTGGTCTAAAAGTGGAGTTCTTCGTTAACCCTTGGAACTCCAAGATGTTTCTGGGAGCATTTATGTGTCACATTTTTACTCACTGTGGGCTCATTTTGCACTTCAAAATAAAGTCCTGCCTTTCTATGGAAACAGCACAACCATGCATAGAAGTAGAGAGAACTCAAAAATGTCTTATGTGTGGTGTGACACAGCTACATGCCATAAATCTTAAAAAAAATGAAAGATTAAAAGTTGAATTTCTTCGATTACTTATTTTACAAAAAAATGAAAGTAAAGTTTCTACAGGTGTTACCAATACTGGAAAAGAATGGTGGCTCTAAATACTAAAGATATTACATTTTTACTTTGTTTCCATGCTTTTCCCCTATTGGCTCTGTGTAATACACAGCCTACAGTTCAACCCAGTTCAACTGAAAATTCTCCGAATTTTTCCCATGTGACTGTTGGTTACAGCTGTGCCACACATGATTCGTCCGTTATGACGAGGAGTGCAGAATTTTTGTTTTCGAAAGAATCTAGTTTGAGCAAATGCTTTATTTCTGGCAAACTTTTAATCAAGACATAAATGGACTTTCTTGAAATATCACAATTTGAAGCTTAGATTCGGTAATTTTCCCGACTGAGAGGTTGACCATCTGCAGTTTTAATTTCTGTCTCTCAGATAAATGGTGCAATTTTGGTGATTTCTTAAAAGATAATATCTCTTTCAAACCTCAGTGCTGGGGTTCAGAGGGTTAGAACACTCTAATCCTGCCTAAACATAGTCGCTGAAAATTCTGAACTTAATTGGATTGTAATTACTCTGAGCACACATGATTAGCTGACCCCCCTCCTGGTAGCTTTTTAGCTTGGGTTGCAGGTTTTTACTCTCAGCATGCACCACTGAAAGAGAATCTCTGAGAGGAGCGAGTTGAATCGCTGGAAGAAGTGTGCTAACTCTCTGCATGACGCGGTGCCGAAAGTTTTTTAATGTTGTATGCATTTTGCTGCTGACATGAGTACACGGATCTGACAAGAGGCGTCTCGATTTTACACTGAACGGTTTCCTTTTTAATTTTTCAAACAATCTGGCATGCAAGTGAATGCATCCATACGCAGCTCTTACATTCCCTTGTATAGGTAACAAAAGAGCACTTGTGATCTTCAACTATTTATAGCAGAAGAGCATGTGTTGACTGTGGGGAGTGAATAACTAAAGGCAGGGGGGCCTCGGTAGATGTGGGAATGGTTAACGTCCATAGTCCTGTCACTTAGGAGATCAGGAAGGAAATTTCTGAGCAGTGAAAGAATATAATACCAGTTGTGAAACAACGGCAGAGAAAAATGTGCTTTGTCCTTGTTTGCTGCAGTCAAGAGAAGCGGTGAAAAGGTGCCTTTTCACAGTGATGGCAACAAGAAGAAGAAAAGGTTCCCTGTGATGGCCAATTACTTCGTCTTTCATTCCTTCCTGAAAGTACCTGAACAGAACACAACCTACGCACAGGTTCGCTGTCCCTCAGCCCCAGGTAGCTGCACATGGGGATTCATAAGCACACAAGCGCACACTGCTGCATGAAAATGATATTGTACGCTGTGAGGCTTATTTGTGTAAACACTATCTAAAGAAACAAACATGTGGAGGCACGGCGCTGCATACTAAAGACCCCCCGAGTCATCCACACCCTTCACACATAGAGTACATGGCCTCTCCGTGGAATTGAGCAAGACAAGCAGGAAATAGTTATATGTAGGTCCATGGAAAAAAAACAGAACACACACACACACACACACTTAACAGCAGCATAAAAAAATGAGAAACACACAAAAGCCCTTTTTTCAGTTGTCTACAAAGCTGAAAGTGTGTAATTCAAGAGCTGCCAGCTGCAGAGGCCATTAGAAAAAAAAGACAACAAAAACATTGATTTAGTAAACTTCAAATCAACACTCCAACATTTGGGAAACTGTTATTTATTGATTCAACTTATTTTTATTTATTTATTTTATTATATTGTATTTATTCTATTTATTTTTTATTACTTTTATTTATTTATTTCTATTTTATTATTTATTTATTTGTGAGTAATTTATTCATTTAGCAGTCATTTCGCCAGCAAGCTGTTTTTGTTTATATTTTGCGTACAAATAAAAAAAAGAACTCATTAATTCAGAATGTCTTCATTAGCAAAGCAAACCGTGAGGTAACACTTTTTTCAGCTGAATGCAGCGGAACCCTGGAATAGACGAGCGCTGCGAATGACATTACTATGACTTTATGCGAGGCTGTGCAACTTCTGCGAGGACGGAAAACACCACGTTATTCAAATGAAACCTTGTAATTAAAAAAAAAACAAACAAAACCCCCCCCCACATCTTTACTCGTTCCCGTGCAACGGTGCAGTAGCTTGTGGTGCCTGATCAGCTTTAAGCAGATAACGCCGAGCAGTTGGGTTTCGCTGACTTTATCACTCTTTCCATTTGCGCTCTGCTACATTTTATCATTCACCATTATCTTGTAAATACGTGCGACCACGGGGACCACAGTTTGCATCGAAACATGAGCTAATAATAATAAAAAAAATACAAATTGAGATAGGTTCCAGACAATAATTATTGCAAATAATCTGTGTACTTTCCTGGGTATTGTATGTTTGTAATCGAGGAAAATAACTGGGTTAAAGCACGTCTAATTAGTTCAGCAATTTGGGGAACTGCACTTATTTACTTTCTTGCTGAGTGAGATGAGAAGATTGTTATCACTCTCATACATGTATGGTAAATGCGGAACTGGAGCCAGGAGACCAGCTGAGTTGCTTTTTTCACGCTTTTTAAACTCCACAAATCACCTGCTGGCTCGTTCCTAAGCAGCAAACAAAAATCTGTTGGTACAAATGACATATATTGTGGAGGGCTGCCACTAAAGACCACTCAGTCAATTCGAAAAAATCAAAAGTTTCGAGCTTTATGGGTGTATTTAGCCGCTGCAAGGACAAAATATATTGACAAGTTCTCCCTGCTGATCAATAGACGGCGTTTATGGCGGTTTTACCTTTACTGGCGGTGCATCTCGTAGAACAGTGAAATCTCTCTTTGTGCTTTGCGGTAGTGCTGCTGTGGTCGGCCTTTTGAAACTCAGCACAGAGGACAAACCACCTTTTTGTGGGGTTTTTTTGTAATAATTTGAAGTTTTGAAGCTTTAGGTCTTTGGAAACTTTGGAAACTTTGCTGCAGCCGGCATTTTTAAAACTGTAGCCCTGACTTGAGCCAGAAATGATGCCGAACAGAAACAATCTTTACATCAAATTGACAAAAAAAAATGATGTATTAACGGACACATTTTCAGCATCGATGTCATCGATTACGTTGATCAATCACAGCAACTCTAATATCCTTGGAAGTTTAACTTCCGCTTACTCAAATCTTTGCTTTAAATCCAACTTATCAGTGATTTTGAGAACATTTTAAGCACCACTAAAGCAGAACAACAGAGCTCAGGTGGATTTTTTTGCCCTCGTAAAACAAAAGAATAATTAAATATGCATAGAATGGATTATGTAATCTTCTGAAAAAAGGCTGAACACACCACTACTGTAACAGTAGAGCTGCAGGAACTGGTGCCATCACCTGGCATTTTCTATTGATGTGCTTTCCATTGCATTATAGAGGGTCTAGAGAGACAACAGTTGGATAAAATGCACCGACTTGACAACTCACTTTCTTTATGTTCAAGCTATTATTGGTTGTGTTGTGTCTTCGTGCTTGCTTCCCCCTTAAGTCTTGTCATATGACAATAAAACCACCTTGACTTAGCATTTCATTTCTCTTTTGACAGACTAACTGTTGTCCTTACTCGCAGCCTTTGTGCCACACTACTACCTTTAAACACATCCAGCCAAGGATCTACCAAGGTGAAATCAGCTTGGACCTTCTCGTTCTGCAAAACAGAATATCCTCACAAATGTTTTATCACGCTGTTGTAGTGAGGAAACTGTCTGCATTTCTAAAGCACAAATGTTCTTTATCTGCTCTTTTTCCTGCCGGTAACCTTTGCTCACGCAGCCAAATAAGACTGGATGCAGTTTTTATCGCAAAACTTGTAAAACCAAAAACAGAACATTTTCTGCTGAGCAATGATTCAGGTTCCCTCATTGTGCATTCAGCGGGCGGCGTACAGATTTAGATTCAGTGTCCTGGTTCCTCACAACTGTCATTCCTTGGCCTCTGCAGCTGCTGCCTCGCCCCTCAGGTGCAGACACACATAGACCTTAATCTTTTGACCCACCAGGCCTTGTCAGGTGCCCTAAAATAGATTCAAACCCCCCATAATCCATCAAGACCGGCGACGTGCTCGCTACCCCGGAAGACAGCGCCACGTCAAAGGAGACCTCTGAAATGATGTACCAGCTGACAAACACAAACACACTGTTTGATCGTGTAGTAACAGAGCTCTTACGGGACTCCTCCGATTCTCCCTTTGACTGACTGACATTTTTTCCCTGTGTTATCGCTCCGAGACGAGGCTTTGAAATTTGATTGACAGCTGTGATCAGAAAGTACCTCTCGCAGTCGGTTATAGGAGGAGGCAGATGTGAAGGGAGGCGTAGGGTTAATGCTGGCAGCTATCAGCTGGAATGACAGACATGCTGTATTTGTCTGCAGTGAGAATCTGTCGGACTTCAGCAGCGTCTCCGGCCAAATCCAGCCCTGTTGTTCAGTCAGGGCTTGAGGGGCAGCGGTAGGCTGTCAACTGTCCGTTGCCTCCTCTGCAGGTACATCCAGGCGAGAAGAAGCGGTTTGATTTTTTATTTATTTTTTTTCTGCCTCGAGGCTCCGCTCAATCCTAACCCTCTTTTTCTTGTTTTTTAATGGAGGCTGGCAATTCATCTTGCTCTCTCTTTCTCTCTCCGTCTCGCTTGTTCTCTTTCTGCTCTGCTCAGCTTCTTTCTTTTGCAACCAGCTTTGAGGGAAAGAGGGAAGATCAAAGGCAACCCGCACACTCTGCCCTCCAATATCATTAGGCTATCTCTGATGGCATTATTAGAGTTTCAGTGTGTGTCTTTTTTTAAAATCCCTGCTCGAGTGATTGTGTGTTTTTGCGTGTACATGCAGCCAGTTATGTGCGATGCCTTCCCCTCTGGCGTCGGGCCCCGGTGCCGCCATTGGGCTCGCCCTGCCGTCAGCCCTTCCATATTGAGCAAGACGTCCAAGCTTCCCCCTCTAGCGAGGTGCATGAGGGAGCTGCCCCCTGTTTGATGTCTCTTCTGTTTCGCTCTGATCTTCCTCCACCAAAGCCTCACAGTGCAGAAGTACACAGCAGGCCGAGATAATGGAGAAAACGCTGTGACGAAAAACACATCTGGCATGCCGGAGCAAAGGTCTCAAACCTCAAACCACCTACGGAATCAAAGCTCACTTTTGCTGCTTTTTTTCTTATTTCGAAAATAAGTCTGTGACGCTGTTTGTCCCTTTTGCATAATGCATCGCGGCGAGCCATATGAAATATGTCATGTTTTCCCTTTTTGCTGTCATCAAATCTCGGTTTTTGTTTTCTGCTCGATCAAATGTATGCATTCGAAATTGGCTGCTGCCAGTGATGTCAATTTGATATGACTACGGATGAAAGGTATGAATTAAAATCACTGGTCCAGGAGAACATCATGTACTGGGTGTGAAATGTAGCAATCAGCCACAACATTATGACCACTGACAGGTGAAGTGAATAACATTGATCATATTGGTACTATGCGGTGTTCTGCTGGGAAACGTTGGATCTTGCCATCCCTGTTGATGAGACTTAGACACCCAAATAAACATTGTCCCAGAGCAAGCACACTCCCTCATGGAAATGGAAATCCCAAATGTGGCCTACCCCCGCAGGAAGATGTACCCCACCACATGGCAAGAACATCAAACAATCAGGAACATGTTGAGGAACATGACAGCGGTTGAAGATGTTGATTTGACCTCCAAACTTCTTAGACCCCATTTTGATCAAGCATCAACAGGATGCAGTAGAACAAGTTTGATTGACAGAGGCCCCACTGCACAAGCCAGAGTACCCAAAAGATTCAGTGCCAACGTCCTGGTTCCAGACCCCATAGGACACCCTGAGAGGTCTTCTTGTCGACACCCAATGGTTCAGAGCGTTTTTGAGCACATAAGGAGGACCGACACAATATTAGGCAGGTGGTCATAATGTTATGCCTGATTGGTGTATGTGCTTGCGGAACCTGTCATGACATGAACCTCCTCTCCATGGCTGATCCCAACTTCCGGGACACCTACCCCAACTCCCCACCTTGGATTCTTTTTGGCGGTTGCAGAGGAAGAAGGCAAGTCGGGAGATGGAGTAGAAGCCATATAAGCATAAACAACAGGTATCGGTGGAGCCATTAGCTCACACCTGAGTGTTTGAATTGCTTTTGGAGGTCCATTTTCCCGCAAACTGAAGGTCCCTGCAGTGTGTTTGTTTCCTTGCCTTTCAATTCTTCATACGTCGTCCGCTCCATTGGTTATTCGGCCTGCAGTGGGCTTCGTCAGAGCGTTTTTGCAATCTCTCCTGTTTGTGTGTCGGCAATACACAGTTGCTGCAACCCCTGCGAGTACCACAGACTGTACGAGAAGGGGGCGAGCAAGCATGCAAGATGGAGGGATTGAAGGATTGAGAGAGACAGGAGGAAAAGGGAGAGGAGAGGCTGAGGGGGGGTGGGGGAGGCAGGGAGACTGCACAGTTACTGAATCCATAAAGGATGAAAAGGGCCTTGGCAGGAGTCTTAAGGGGCTAATAAAATAAAGTTCTTTCAGATTAGTTAGCTAATAGAGCCGTAACAAAGTGTTGCGTCTTAACGCTGAGGGGAGCACGGCCTCCCATGTGCCTCGCTGTGATGTGGGTGGAGTGATGAGGCAGGGACGGGCGGGTGGGTGGGCGTAAGGGGGTGAGGCACTAACGGAACACCTGCTGCAAAGGAGCCCTCTGGGTTTGGTTATTCAGTCAGGGGTGAGCAAGGAGACAAGGAGAGGAGAGGGAGCCTACCTGCCATGAAATTACTCTCCTAGCAGCTTTAGTACTTACCAGATGAAATCAATGCACCGACTATGGTTGCTACATGTATTTTCTTTTTCCCTGCAAGCTTAACGAAATTAATGTTTACTGTGAGGTATCAGACATGGGATTTTTGCTCTGCACTGCTGTTCCTTACATGTTCTGGCTGGCAAAGACATGAGTAAAAATTGCCAAGGTTGTCATGTGGTACATCAAACCATGTGTAGGGTTTGACTGACTGAATAGTAAAGACATGACCTGGTGTTGACATTGTTGCAGCGTCAGATCTCAAAAATGTTGAGAGTGCACGACATTTTCATTTAAATAAATGCCTGGCTATCCTTGCTCAGCAACCAGAAACCATAGGAACAACCCTGAGTCTTCTCTGAACATCGGCATTAACCGCTGGATATGATAAGCACTCAAAAGATCACATTGACACTTGTGATGCTAAAGGCATGTGTCAATTATTGGGGTGACAGGAGTGGCGCAGACGTGTCAGTGTTCTTTTTCATTCCTCGTGCGAAATGTACAGTTAGGTCCTTAATACAGCAAATACAGGAAAAAAGCTTTTAAGCAGGCTTTAAATTACATTTCACTTGGTACCTGTGAATAGTTGCCATCCCCGTTTTGTTCCGTGACAGCTGCGATTTATTCTCGGCGTGGCTGCAGAAGCACAGCTTTCTGCTGCGTTTCAATCAGCGAACCTCTTTCCAGATGACAGAATGTGCACTGCCTCTCTCTTTTGATGTCTCCTCTGCATGCCGGGGATGACCGGGCCTCGGCCTCTATCTTCCTCTGCCTCGGTGCTTATCATAGTGGGGTGATGTGATGAGCGCTGGCTGTATACAGAGTGGACAAACGGAGGGTCGCGCATGCACATGGAAGGCCATAAATTAACAGTATATACAGCATCCTTTAAATGAGGGCTGATTGTGTGGATAGGATTACATTGTGTCACTCTCAAGGTATATTTCTGCTGAAATACTGCAGCTCTCTGTGTGTGATATCCTCAGTAACTATGGGAGACAAAATACCAGTTTAAGGTGGCCTTGCTTTTGAGATATGAGAGAGAGAGAGAAAATAAAAAAAGAGAAAATGGGGAGTGAAAAACGGAGAGGACTATGAAGTTCTCTCCAGAGACTGAAGTAGGGAGAAAGAAAGTGTAGAGATGAGCGGAAAGTACCTCGTCTCTAATAACAGAGAGCGAGGAGCTTCCTCAGTGCTGTCATTATCACGGGAATAGTTAATGAGAGGCCTCTCAGAGTGGAGACTGATTGAGTGCGTCATCTTCATTCTCTTCTCACCCCCATGCCCTCAGCCTGGTCCTACTCGGTTCTTTTTCACATCTCTTCCCCTCTAGATCTCCACTTTGGCTGTTATTTGCAAAAATCCTCATTGCTCTGATGTCAAGCTAATGATTGTTCTTTTTTCCCCTCATCTCGTTTAAAATGGAAATAGTTATCTCTGGAGGGAAAAAAAGTACAAGGAGGTTCATGTGCTTGATGGTCTCGAACCGCTCTTTGCATGCTTTTTGCATAGAGGCATGTGTCTGCACTGTACTGTACATTCATTGTAATTTAAGCAGTTTTTATAATATAAGCTTTTTTGTCTTGCGTACAGAGTTTTGGGCAAGATAAGCCTTTTTTCTATAGTAGAGGTGTTAACTTTGGCTCAACAGGCGACCAAATTTAACCAAATGGGTAATGTAATTAAGTCTATATACACTGATCAGCCACAACATTAAAACCACTGACAGGTGAAGTGAATAACATTGTCACATTGGTACTATGTGGTGTTCTGCTGGAAAACCTTGGCATCCCTGTTGATGAGACTTCGACACCCAAATAGACGTCCAAGAACAGGCACACTCCCTCATGCAAATCCCAAATTTCACTGGCCTACCCCCGCAGGAAAATGCACCCCACCACATGGAAAAAAACATCAAACAATCAGGAACATGTTGAGGAACATGACAATGGCCCAACATGTTGATTTGAGCTCCAGACTTCCTACACCTCATTGTGATCAAGCATCAACAGGATGCAGTGGAACAAGTTTGATTGACAGAGGCCCCACTGCACAAGGCAGAGCACCCAAAGGATCCAGTGCCAACATCCTGGTGCAGGACCCCATAGGACACCCTGAGAGGTCTTCTTGTCCCCAAGATCTTCTTGTTCCCAGTGGTTCAGAGCATTTTTGAGCACATAAAGTGGACCAACAGAATATTAGGCAGGTGGTCAGAATGTTACCAGTGATCGATTTATATTACAGTAGCTGTAGATCTGAGCTAATATAAAAACTATGGACCTGAAATTAACATCAGCCAAATAGTTTGATAAATCTGGCAGTTTTATTCCCAAAATTCTTAATACACAGGCCTGCATTTGCTTTGCACCTGTGCATAATTGTTGATTGCTACCAAAAGGACCAAGAAGAAGCTTAGAAAAATGACTGTAAACTCTCAGCTGAAAAACAGTAGCAGTTGTTTTATGTGCTGCATTCAAACACACACACACACACACACACACACACACACACACACACACACACACACGTGAGCAGAGTGGAACGCCAGTAATTTCAGCTCCTCGCTCAAATCATTCTGTAATCACTCTGCTCTGGGCCACTCCAGGTTTTCTATTTTCCACTTCCCAATCGTTCTCCGTTCGCAGCGAGAGGAAGCCCGCTCTGCTTCACTCCATGGCGAATGTGATAAATGCTGCCTTTTTAGCTGAATTACACAACACCAAGGCAAATTTAGAAGCGGGGTCTTCAGCGTGCAAAGTTGACGGAAAAAGGCGCGAGTCGAGGGGGAGGCGGGTATGGGAGGGCGAGGGCATGCCGAGCCCAGGGTTGAAACCGTTTTAACTACGGCAAAGAAATGTGCAATTTCTAAATATGCGGTGAGAGAGAGGAAAATAAACACCTCCACCTGTGTGTTACTATAAAAAGATATCTTTCAGGGCTGGCAAAATCAACCGCCAGAATGATAAAGAAATCAGCGAGTTCCTTCATTTAAATATCATTAATTCTCTGCTGCAGTATGTAAACTATAAGATGTAAAAAACAAATGAAGAAAAACATTTATCACTTTCGTAGATAATAGGACGCAAAGCACAAGAGCAGCCCATGGGATCAGTTTATATCTTCCCAAGTGATAAAAAATAAGAAGGAAAACAGCTCCAAATTGGGCGTCAGTCTCTCAAAAAAGCTGAAATGTGCGCACTGCACGGTTTCACTGTACACAATGACAAATAAAATCTCCTGAAATCTGTGTCAATGGGAACTTTCTGCATAATGACTTCACTCAGCAAATGCATTCCCAAGACCTCCTTTGTCTGCCTATATTTAGCTAATTCTTTATCTGAGAGAAAGGGGAGAGATAGAGTCTCACTGTGGCGGGATTACTTGACGCCCGATTTCGGAGCTCTTAAGCTGTTTTGGGCTTTTTAAAATTAGATTAATTGAGAGCGTTTGTGTTCGGTAACAGTTGCTGTATCAGTCCCGTGGTATTAATTTGCCCCTCTCTCGTTAGTTTCCAGGGACCACTTGTTTGCTTGCTCGTGGCGCCTCGCTGGATTTCGATCTTTGACATTTTCGCAGTGCCGTTGCTTGACCAGAAACAGAGGGAGTTTAAGTGGGGTACCATTAATAAAGACTAAAGCCATAGGCCACTGCTGTAGCTGATGCTGTAATGATTAATGAGGACCATCCTTTAGCCTCAGTGGTGGTATCTCTGTTGAATTAGGCTCTGATTATGCCTGGCTGGGTCACACATGACTAATAGCTATCGGGGCTAATTCATCCTTCCTTGAGCCATGCCATGTGGAATAAACTACAGGATATAGCGATCTGACATCCGTTATAAGCCTTCTGAGCTTACGCATGTGCATTTACATTCATTTCCACAACAAATAAGGCCTCCTTGTAATTTTATTGCCCCGATGATGGCCCCTTTGCCCCATGGCGCCTTTTTCTGCATAATTAAGATTTCACCATTAAAACGTGGGATTGTTGTGGCGCCTGCTTAACTACAATATATTTCCTCTTCCCTAAGGGCTTTTTTTCCCATTAGGACTTCATGAAATGGCTTTTTGTTTGCTCATTATTATTTGGTTTTCGTAGCTCGATTGTAATTTGTTAACCCTGGTAGGAGGAAAGAGGCAGAAGCACTTCGTATAACACTGCGTAGGAGATTGTTGTCATGCCCCCCTGCCCTCAAAGACATGCTCAGGAAATTGATTTATGAAGGGAAATGTAATGCGCAGGATGGTAAATCTGCAGAGTGACATAAACTATGCCATGTCTCTGCAGATTAACAGATAACGGGGCATTCATCGGTCGACTGCTTCGCGGGATTGACAGGTTATCTGATAGGGGCTCACCCAAACATCATTTTTTTTGGGCTCCAGGGCTTCGAGTTAAAATTTGGCCAATTACTGACATTTGCTGCTAGTGAGAAGGATGTCAGTCGCCCATGCTAAGATCTGTCTATCTTAAAAAGCACACATATGGTACAACATGTATTTTTCAGGTCCCTTTAATGGACGTTAGAATATTTGAATATTTTCATTATAGTCCATAAATATTGGACTCTTAGTTTCAATCATTTCCATGTATGTCAACCATTGTATGCCTGTGAAAGTCACTATACAGGAAAAACCTATTGGTAGAGTTTAGTTGGGGTTACATAACTACAATACTTGGTCAATGTTAGTGTAGGTTATTGTTGTTAATAGAAAAATTAAGTTTGTTAAAGGTTTATGATTGAATCCAAACTGTGGTTTCCTGCGTTGACCTTAACACCCTTACTTCCTACTTACTTGATACTTAAAGGACAATCTGCTTCCTACATTTGTACCAATTGGACTGTTGTTAAATGCAGAATAATCCAATATGGATAAAATTCAAAGGACACTGAGCTGAGGATGGTTGATGATCTAAGGCTGCATGTAAAAGATTAAGACTGCTGCCAGGTCTGAAAAATTAAACCAATGCAAATGAGACCTGCATTCTTCACAATGGCCAGCAGGGGGGCGACTCCTCTGGTTGCAAAAAGAAGTCCGCTTGCATAGAAGTCAGTGAGAAAAATGACCCAACTTCTCACTTGATTTGCTACCTCAGGAAACATTTTCCATCCAAGTTCAAGAACTTACCTGCTAGTTTTAAGTCTTAAATATTAAGCCATGATGTTCATTTTAAAACTTGTGGTCTCATTTAAAGTAAGGTAGATGATAAAAAGGGAGTGCTTTTGGGCAGGGCCACTTTTTCTTTGAAAAGTTGCTACAATATGCCACAAATGATTTGGTTTCAATGGACAAAAAAGGCAAAAACCACATGCCAAAATTGAAGCTACAAAATGGTAGTTCCCACAGCAGTGGATAACATCATACCCACTACATCCAGCTTTTATATTCAGTCTACAATGATAACATATTGTTGGTATTAAGTGACTTTTAGTGGAGTCATGCTGTGTCTATATGATTATGTCTTTATTCTTTTGCAAAATTGGAAATCAAAGTAAAAAAATCCACACTTATTGACTTTTAAAGCATGAAAAGTCCTATCAGAAGTTATTCTGTCACAATGGAAAACAATTTTTCTTTGAACAAGATCGTCTTTTATGCAATTCTGACAATCAATATCACACCACAGTGCTTATGTATGCTAATATATTGAGATTGTTGAGAAGGGGAATGTTGGTTACTGGGTCAATTCTTCATAATCCTTAATAATAAGCCTTCCTTTGTTACACTTCAACCTTTTTTTTCTTTATTGAAGGGGGATTATGGGAAAAGCCAATGCTGGGTCACTTATCTTAAGCTAAATGAGACTTTCTTTTGAAATGTCTATTGAAAAGAATCGCTGCTTTTTCTGAGGTAGATCTGTGCCGCCACAACGAAGTCTCCCTCAAAACAGCATCTAATTTCGCCGATATCTTCTGTTTTGTTCGAGCATGTTCAAGCTTTCTGCGGGGCTCCTGCTTCCTGCTTAACTCTCGAACTGGCAGAAAATATTACTGTTACATTACCCAGCGATCGCCCACTCTCAGGCCTGTTGACTTGTCATTTTGGCTTCGCTAGTCACCATTCTGCTCCATTTCCTGAGCGGCAATCACACTGTCAGTATCTGAGATGGTGTTAAGCTGTGGCTCATTGCACCATGGCTGTGCTTGCTGGGCACGAGCCATGTGGAAGCAGCGGGCATGCTTCTCTGGCCAGAGGGAGGCAAGAGCAGGGTGGAAAGAAGCAGTACAGAGCAGCAGTGGTGGTGAAGGGACCCTTTGCAGCTTCCTAACCCTGTATTTTTCCACTCAGGCGAGCTTCTTGTTTACTGCTCAGCAGTGGCAGCATGGTTCTCTACTGGGCTAATTTGTCACCCCATAAAAACAGGACAGCACTGGTGCACACAGAGTGGGAGTCGGCGAGCTTGTTATATTCTAGCAAAGATCGGTGGGGGAGATGAGAGAGGAAAGGGAAAACGATAGGCAGATATGTGGGAACATCTGTGAATCACAGGTTTGTGTACCAAAAGATGTAGGTCAAAACAGATGCAGAATAAGGAAGACAGGAGGGAAGGAAATGTAATGGATGCCAGCTTCACCAGGCTGAGAGGAAGAGATGTAAAATCGGAGCATTTATTTGTGTGTGTGTGTGTGTGTGTGTGGATGAAGGGGTGGCTCGTCTTCTTTCATCCCCATCTCTGTTCTACTATTCAAGAGTAAGCTTGTTTGCTATTCTCAGGGTCTGCTGCTCATTAGAGGACCCTGCAGACTCCTCTAACAGGGCTCGCTCAGCTGACCCACGGACTGCCTGTGCGGCTCCAAAATATGCCGCTGTCACACCGTGATGGAATCGCCGTAACAACGATACGCCGCCGTAAAAAGCACACCGGACTCCGAAATATTTTTTCCTCTCTTCACCTGTCATCCTCCCTCGTTCTTCTCCTCCTTTGTCCTGAAGTATGTTTTCGACTTTTATCTCCCCCTATCTCTTTCTCTCTGTGTGCTCGGGTCAGTAATGAGCTGGTTTGGTTTCTCTGTCCTGCCACAGGCGGGTTTTTCCTCCCATCTCCATCATCCTCCCTCCCCTCCCTCATATGCTATCTTGTTTTCTTCTCTCAATGCCTCCTCTCCCCCAAGGGCTCTCCAGGTTGCTTTTTTTTTTCCAGTTTAAAGAACTTTAATTCTATTCCCATGGCACGGGGGAGAATCGCAACTCGTTGCACTACTGCGTGCTGTCGAGAGAAGTTGCTTGTGTTCGGCCCATGTGGTCCTCATCTGTCTTACAGGTGTGAAAAATGTATGAGCGCTTGTATCATTGCCCTCAGGCTAGACATAGACAGCATCACCCACGGCTCTGTGGTAGAATGTTTAAATGAGAGGCATTCTCTCGCGCTTTTGAATGTAACAAGATAGAAACATCTGGACATGACGGCGTTTGGGGTTGAGGTTGTATCTGAATAAATGCTAATAATTTATAGCCTTTTTAAGAAAAATATGCAATAAATACACGCATAAATTGGGTAAAAGTGATGCAAAGCGAGCTGTTCTTACACAAATAGAGAAGATGTGTTCAAATGGGTCCCGATTCCAAACTGAAGCTGCACTTTATTCACTGTCTTCTCGCTGTTCGAAGGGTTTTAGAGCTTAGTGAATCAGGCGAAGCGCATGGCTGCCAATAAAAACCACAACACGTCTCGTCTCTAGAGGCAGAAGAAGGAGTTTATGTGTATACTGCGCTGCGTCCGGAGCATGGCTTCGCCTGTTGTCATCTGGCCTTGAGACTGACATCGTAACCTTGGACAAGCCTCCTTTTCTACAGCTAGTGGGAAAAAAACACGATAGCTGTAAAAAAAAAAAAAAAATAGAAACGAATGGAGGAGAGAATAAGAGCAAATGGCATGAGTAAGATAAAATTGGAAGAACAATTTTCCCATTAATCACTTTTTGCTCTTTTAACAATCGAGGTGAGGAGTTGCGGATTTACAGATATCTGTCGGTTAGACCTCCTCCTGCTAATTGAAACAAGAGATGGGTAAAAGCCACAGAAAGGATAAGGAGCCGCTGTTATAATTCATGCCTCTTCAACCCAATCAAAGTTAAGCTCTGCTCTCGCTGTCATGCCCCAAAGAGAATCTCCATAAATCCTTTTGTTTCCCAGTCCGATTCTCGAGGTTTGAAGTGACCCTGAGAAGCGCTTCCCGCTCCGCACGTACCCTCGTCCTGTAGTATTTTGGAGATAAAGTCGGGCACATTTATTTGAGAGAGTGCCCACAGTCAAAGAATTAGGGTCGGCGTTGTATCGCATTGATAGAAGGGGGTCAGGTGAGCAAAGCCGCTCTTGTTCGGCATGCACGGTGCAGGGGATGGAAGAGGATAAAAGCCCTCGCTGATTAACATTGTTATTCATTCATGAGGAGGAGCCCAGTGAAGCAGAGCCATTTGTCTTAGATACATTTAGCAAATGCAAAACTGGTGGGCAGAAGAAAAAAAAAAAAAAAAGGAACACAAATCTTATGAGAAACAGTTGAATAATTATGGCCCCCTCTGCTCCAACCAGACTGATGGAGTGCTACTGTCAGCACCTTTTGTTCAAATCTAGCATTTTATTATGGTGGTGTCAAATTTTCGGGATTTTAATTAGCGTAGATACTGTCTACCTGTCACCTATTCAACAGGTCTCAAGGCATTTGTCAGTGCGTGCATTATTAAAAAGATCTTTGTTCCTCACCAATACAGCCAAAGTTCTCGTGGGGAAAAAAAAGACAAACTAGGAAAAAACTGTATATGCTGTCAGATAAATTGTGAAATTAAAACTTTCTTTTATGTAGCATGATACAGAAAAAGGTGCTTGGGGTGATTTGGAAACGGTGTCATCATATAGTTTGTCCAGCAGAGCAAGGACTAGATGCAATGTAAATGCCAATCGATTAGTTATATCTTTGAGATAAACAGTTGATAAGCCCTAGCAGGGGTGGGGAAATGTATTGATTCATAATGCAAAGCAGTTTTCATGAAATTATTTGGATATCAGTTTATTAAATAGAACATATTATACACTATTACAAGGTTTAAAGAGTATCTTCTGTCTTTTATGGCGTTTTATCTCAAGCAGAATCCAGGTTTCAGTGTCATAAATCATTGCTTGTTCATTTAAATATGTCAAATCTCAGTCAAGACATCTTTATTTGTTAATTTTGTCGCCATGGTTCTACAAATTATGCCTCTATACCCCCATTTTTTCACACCTACTTCGGCTCATTTGCTGCAACACTTGTTCTGGGCCTCTCAGATTAGTATTCATGTTGTTCACCTTGGCTGTATTAATCTGCCAATGAGAAAATGTCATTGGGATCTCACTCATTGATCTCCAGTCTTTTTTTTTAAGGTGACTTAACTGTCTCCCTTTTCTCACTGTTTGACATCCAAACAGTCTATTCCAAATAACTCGGTAGACGCTCTGTTTTGTCTGCTCCCCTGGAGTTAAATAAACACTTGATAATAGATGGACGCCGTGCCCTTGGCCAGAGAGCGTAGTGTTTGTGGCTGAGGAATGTGCACGCCGACTCCTCAGGATGGGAAGTGGGGAGTCGCACCAACGCTTTTTGCTCTGTTTTGTTTGGACGATGCCTGCAACGTCCATTTGTGTTATTTCAACTGCCTTCAAGGCTCATTTCACCGCAGAGCTCTGCGTTCTTTGTGTAAAGCCTTTAATGCTTTGGCATACATTTGCAGTGCAGTACAGTAAAATCCGTACTGTTTCTGTGCTGCACCGATAGATAAAAACATAAGGATCCCACTTTGTTTTCTCTGTTTTCCGTGTTTTCTATACTTTTTGCATCAGTTACATATTGAGTATGACATATTGAAACTCTGGAAATACTCAGAGTCTCAATATGTCATGCTCAATATGTCCCTCAGAATCTAAATCAGTAGGGATGCTGAACCATCAAGCTCATAATGATGGCTGCTGTAACCTGAGGCGCATTTGGAGTTGGATTTTCCCCTACTGGGTCAATGAGATGCATCGCCATGTATGGCATATTTGCAGGGCTTGGCACCTGTCCTGTCTGGGTGTGTTTTGCGGTGCTGCTGCCCCATCCAGCCCTCCTTAATGAGAGCAGAGGAACAACAGAAGCAGATGGAATTGCCTGTGGGATTGTGGGAAGACTCAGGAAGGGCTAGGACGGTGGTTCGGGAGGAAGCTAGTGCCATGTGGTGGTGTGCCCGCACTGCCCTCTGGTCATCTCTGCAAGTCCTGCTTGGTGGTCATCCAGGCGCGTACTGGCCTGCCAATTAAAGATGGGCCCACAGTCAACCCTGAAGGTTCATCCAAGCCCACAGGCCTCACTCTTCCTTCCCATCTTTTTTTTCCTCTCCCCTCTTTATTTTTTTTTCATATCGCTCTCCAGCCAACACCCTGCTGCGAATTCTGCTTTGTTCTCGCTTTCTAACTCAAGGGGACGCAGTGCGCAGAATTCATTAGGATGTCTCCCTGCCTTTCCTCCTGAGCCAGATAACTCACCTCCATTGAGATTTGTGTGTGCCGGTGCCACGATCTGTTCAACCGTGTCTCGCAACAATGAAGAAATTGGCTCTGCACACTTGGTGCATTTAAAGCAGAATTAAGATGCAGACGAGGATGAAAGAAAGATGCCTCTCACCATTATAATTCTACATGTGCTTTCAAGAATCCAGAGTCCTGCAACCTGGGGTTTAAGTAGTCAATGCTGGAGGTCAGAGGTCATTGGTGTGGCGAGTTTGGTGCAATGAGGTAACTCCTAAGAAAGACTTAAACACTTAAAGAGAGGAGAAAGAAATCAGGACAGTACACTAGTAGGCTGTCAGCAGAGCAGTAAAAACAGCTGACTAAGAAAGAAAAGGTGGGATCACAGGGATAAGAGAAGGTTGTTAGCTTGTTAGTGCATATATATGCAGAATATATATGCACCCCTGCCGAATCTCTCCTCCTTTCTGTAGCTGAAACAGGGTTTTTATTCTACTTCTCATTATGTCCACCGAGACCTCAGATGGCAGGGAAACTCTTTGACTTCCATATGGAGTGGACAGATGTGAGGAACACATCAAGCGCTCCCAGATTTGATTTCAAGGGGCGTTCCCTCCCAGATCCTTCAGGACACCGCGCAGGTTTCGGTGTGTGACGGAAACATCCACACTCCAGATTTCTGCAGTGCTTATTCATTCTGATGCCGCCCTGCCTCTGCTGCCTTCTTTTTCATTTCCCATAATGGAGCCGTTGCCATGGACCACAGCCACCTAAATGTCTGTTTCTGGCATCCCAAGTATCGAAAAGTCCTAATGTCTCACCAAGTGAACAAATTGGTATGTTCTGTGAGAGGATGCTGTATTTTTTTTTTGCAGGCAATCGATGCAGCACTAAATACAAATGCCCACAGTGTCTCAGCTCCATTTCAGGGTCAGTCGTATTGATGCTGTCTTCCACGTCTTCCCCGTTTTTAAATTAGGGTTTTTGCAGTGTTAGTCTTGAACAGGGAAAACTCAAGACTTTTACAGCGTTCACAAATTCATGAGGGGATCTTTTTTAAAATTTCAGAGTTTCAAAAGACTTCACAAAGCCTCTTGGCTAAACAAATGGTGTTTGTTGTTTTCCTCACTGATC
This sequence comes from Dascyllus trimaculatus, assembly GCA_024666655.1. Taxonomy (NCBI): domain Eukaryota; kingdom Metazoa; phylum Chordata; class Actinopteri; family Pomacentridae; genus Dascyllus; species Dascyllus trimaculatus. Next base: position 8,556,557 of record CM045463.1, on the reverse strand, counting down.
ATATTCCAGAACATTTTCTTACATTCTCTCACTGGAGTGATTATTAATTTCAATCAGCATCAAACTACTGACATTTTACTGCAGCAAAATACAGTTGGAATCACAGAGGATCTTTTATATCTAACGGCAATGATCTAAAGCTGTTTTTTTTTTTGGAAACGCTTGTTTATCATTTTGTTGTTACCTGCTTTTTGTCAGAGATTGTTTTACTAACTGTGAGAAAAATCCTTAATGGCACAGTAGACTAAGAACACAAACAGCAGTATTTCCACACAGCCAGCTTCAGTTGCTCCACAGTATTTTCTTTCCATTTCCTCTCCAGGAGGTTATCTCAGGCAGAAACAATATACAGCAGACAGCATATTCATATGTATTTCCCAATTTATTGTTGCATTTTTGCTGTCTAATACAGAAGCTGAGACGGTGGGAGCAGGCTCTCAGTGTGAGATTGTGCCATTTATGCCCATCTGTTTTCTACTAAATCAGCTGCAGTTCACAGCAGGTAACAAATTACTTCAGTCGGTGTTCTGGAGAAGTTTACAAAACCTGGAGGTAGGGGTTGGACGATCTGGCTAGAAGATAATATGGCAGCTTTTGGGCCTTAGAATCATGACTCTGAATCTGGATTAGGGATCAATCAATATGGGTTCTTCAAGGCCGATACCGATGATGATTATTGGTCATCAAGAAAAGCCGGCAACCAGTATGTCGAACTGATATACATGAAATGTTATACTTCAACAGCATTTAATAGCAGGGAACCTTAGATGTCAGAACATCAACGGATGCTTTGACGTTCTCTGATTACCGTTCAATTGATTGATTGAGACTGAACAGTTTGTCTCCTGCAGTTCTTCTCTGTTTTCTTAGGCTTTCGCTGCTCTAGCAGTTTTATTACGCACTAAGGTTCATATCTTGAAGCATTATTAATTATTGTTTTCCAGACTCGGTTTCAGTTTAATGGCCAAGGGCTGCTTTCTCACTTACCCAGGACATAACCATACCCACTGGGAAAGCAGTAAATTTCCTGGTTTGTGGCGACTGCTTGTGTTTCTTGTTCAGTTTTCTCATTCTCTGCTTGAGAGACATTTCTGCGACCACAGAGTGACTACAGACAGAGAGAGACCCAAAGTAGTGTGTTTAACTTAGTGATAATCGGTTAATAGGAATAATGATACCAAGAATATGAAAATTGGCCAGGCCGTTAATAGATCAATCCCTAATCGGAATCACAATTCTTCCCACGGATTTAGCTGAACTCATATTGATGTCATGTTGTTTGTTCTGTGTAAGGTTGGCGAGATACAAAGCTGCTTCAACGTAACACACGAATCTTGAGATTTGAAAATACGTTATGCCCCCAAAACGCACATTGTCAAGTGTCACAATGACGCTTTTGCTTAGTTTATGTGGAAAATTTGGACAGCGTTGTTATTTTTTTTCAATCTCCACGAAATCTATATGCCAAATTTAGATTGTCAACAATGTAAGATAATCAGCTCAACCACCTCTATAGACCAAATAAGATCTCAATACACCGTGTCATATCTATCGACATTAATTGCGTCAAACTGACTATCAATCCACCGTTGAATCTGTATGTCAGTCATCGCTCGACAAGCAAAGGATTTTTTTAGGAGTTTCATTCTGCTCATGAACCCAAATTAGCTTTATTATTGATTGACAGCGGTTGTGGAAATTACATGGATTGATTAAGCTTGACAAAGTGAATATCCGCCATCAGGCTTTACGGTATGCCACGCTGTCATCGGCTTTCAGCTTGAATAACACGTAACAATGCCTTCATTCTATTATTATTCTGCTGCAGTTGCATCCTCCAGCCCGAGCTAATGGGATAAAATGCACTTACACTTGTATACGTCACGCACGTGCACGGGTTTATGTTTGGGTGTGTGCATGCTGCAACCCTTCCAACCCCAAAATCAGGTCTCAACCCTTTAACACCCTTCGTCACAATGATGGAGGCACAGGAGATCTGTGTTTTTCTGGGACTTTTTGATGTCATTCACACTGGTAAGTATGTCTCAGTGGAATCTAAAGACATTTCATTGTTTGCTGGTGGTGGGATGAATGGTTGTCAATAATGAACTTGAGTGTCAAGCATTTTAGTCAAGAAAAAAATCAAAGACCAGTGTAAAGCTGTCATACCAAAAAAAAAAAGATGCTTTCTTTGAGTAGTGCTTTCCTCTATTTGCAAACCTGATGAAAACGCCGTCTTCATCCAACACCAAATTCTGGGATGCACATCTGTCAGACGGGCTTTTTTCGCACCACAAATATGCACAAGTTGGTTTCTCAAAGAACCTGAAATGGTTTGGCATCTGATTAGAAATCTCGCTCTCAAACGCTCCTTTCAGAATGCGATGGAAAATCAATTTATCACCTGAAAGAAAAAGTCAACGCAGGATGGTACAGTATGTACTTAAGGCTCTTTTTTAACTTCAGTGGGATGCGGCACGTGGGAGCAGCTACTAGTTTTGAAAGTGAGCGAAGGAGCGACATTGCTCTCAGGAGATCATCTGAGGATCGGGCCTTTGATGTGATCTGCTCCCATTGTGCTTTTGCACTTGTGAAGTTTTCCACTCATAAGGCAAAGATGCATCTTAAACTGGAGCACGTATTTGTTTATGGATGAGGGGCCCCGACATCATAGCGGCAGCCTCTCACCCAATCAGAAAACTGCACGGCGTTCCTGCTCCCGTCAAAAGTCCCTGTCATCTTAACATGGTGCTGCCTTTTCTCCTGCAGCACTGTTGCTATGGTTAGAACTGCTGTTTTGGTTCCAGTGTCACAGAGAATGACTGATAGATCTTACAATGTCTTAAACACAGCGAGATGTCGGCACAAAGCGTTCGGGTTGAGTTGACGCAAACGCAGCCGCGGCTGAGAACAAATATGACAAAACATTTTGAGAGCTGATCCATGTGTCTTGAGGATAAATTAAAATTAATGAACAACGTGCTTACGATAACAGGCCACATGCAAGGTCGCTAACTTGTTTGTTTGAAGAGCACAAAGGCAGATTACAGCCCCTGGAACAGGACATGAATAGACTGAAAGCAACTCTTGAGCTTTATCCCACCTCAGTTACGTGTCAAAGGAGACCAGGATTACCTGTGTGAGCGCTAATGTGTAAATGTGCATTACATGGGTACGCATGCATTGACATGAATTATGCAGAGAGGCTGGGACAGAGCGTCATGTGGCGGCGACTGGATATCTGACACATTAAATGTAAATGAATCGATAGAGCGGAGCTGTCAGTGTCTCTGCAGATATACAGTGGGGCTCCTGCAGCGTTGTCCCAATAGCTGGCAGGATTTGTAGACACAGTGATGCATTTAAGAAAGACTGGTGAAGTGGGGGCGGAGAAGGTTTCAGGGTTGGCAGGGCTGGATTGCTCCGGGCAGACTGCACAAGCAGCAGGGGAGGTGTTCAGGCTTAGGAAAAGGCCTCCAGCTCGATACTGCTTAACTGAAATATAAACAAGATTCTTGCAAATTAAGACTCGTCAAAACTGGATTTAATTTGTATAAATTAGAATTCTTAACCCTCAAAAGAGTCTCCCAAAGATCCCCATTAGTGGATTCTGGGCCACTGGGGCAGTTGTATTATATATAGCTTCATCAAATGATATTGCTAGGGGTGAGATCTCTGGGCCTTGGCAGACAGAAGTGTAAGAATTTGATTCTCAAGTAGGGTTTTTTGCCTTTCTGCAGTGTGCACGCTCTTGTAGATGAAACTTCAAGAGTCAAAGTGTTACTCATCTCCAAATTATTTCTCCTGGAGATAAGAAAAGACAGAAAACAATGTAACCGCTCTATTGTAATTGTTTTAAAATGCACTTGTAAGGTTATGGAGTAAGCTTTTGAAAGTGGCTCTCAAACTGTGTTGTTGTGAAATTTGTATAAACTCTTAGGAGGTGTGCAATCCTTAACCTTCTGAAACCTATAAAAAAAAAAGAAGATACCCACCGGCGGCTTTGAAGAAGAAGCTGTAAAATCTGATAAACTCGTTGGATATTCAACTTTTCAACAGTCCTCCAGCTGCTCATCTGTGAAGTGCCACTCCACTTTACGAAAAGCAAAGCTTAAAATGTGATATCTCATCAAAATCACTTCATTATGCATGTCTCATTTAAAAAAATCACCAAAAAATAAAGCTTTTTATTGAATCAGATTCTGTAAAAAAACTAAAAATCCAATGCTCCTTTGGACAACTGGGAATCTATGACTTACTCAGCTGTGACAAACAATCCTGTGACAACAATCCAGGGACTGGGCTGAACTGCAGGCAGTGTTAACCCAGAACAGATAAAGGACAAGTATGGACACAAATTTTTTTTTTTATATTTTCTTTTTATTTGGGAGTCACAAAAAAGGACATCAGTTCCACAACATCACTAATAGCCACAGTGAAAGTCCTCTGTCCCTGCTGTTTTGAGTCCAATATAAAAGAACAGAAAAAGAGACCAAGATTATAAAAAACATAACATCGGCCATCCTGTTATTATGGGTCAATAAAAAAAGCGTCAGAAAAATTAAAATACATAAATAAGTAAAACATTGTAAATACACACATACATCCGCGTACAGAATGACCTCCTGTATATGGACCCAACAATTTGCCTTCCACAATTCAGCCAGTTAAACTTTCCCATTTTTTTTAAAGAGTTATGGACACAAATTTAAGACATAAACAGTGAAGTATCTTAAGTATCTAGAGTCACATTTTTTTCCAATAGTGGTAACGCCTGAATATTGTACATACTGATCTAATTTTTTTTATTTTGTGATTTACATAAACATTTTCTGTTTTGTTATTAATGGTATTATAATCGTGCCATACTGCACAGAAGACATTTTTGAATTCTCTCTACCTGTACTCATCATTGTGTTGTTTCCACAGAGGTGCAATGCTTTATATTTCAATTAAAAATTAGCCCATAGTGAGTGAAAATGTGATAGGAGCAAAGAAAAATCCAGTAACTGCTTAGGGTTCAGAGGGTTAGACCATCAGAGGGTTAAAAACTGAATTATTATTCAGCAACAGCCCTCATGCAGACAGTCAACCAAAGTTATAGTTATATGATATCACATATAATTCACTCATTTTTAGATTCAAAAACCGATAAATGTGAAGTTTTTCCTCGGTGTGGTTTGTCACAGTTTTGAATCCTCATATGTCTGCAGGTTTTGTATTTACATTGGCATTATACGTTGCAGTGCTGATCCATTACAAAGGGTTAATCGCTGGACCCCCTGCAGCATTCTTGTCTTGACATGAGGGTGGAGTGCATGCAGGAGATATTTCCAGCCCTTGAGTGCCTAACCTTGCAGCATTAAGCAATACCTTTCAATTAGTAACTGTGCTCCAGACCCGGAGTAGATGGGACAGCTTTACACTCCAACGGCTGCAGCGATGAGCGATTGAGCACCGAGCTGGAATGAAGAGCTGCTGGACCTTGTAACATGGGAACAGCCACAGTGTTTACTGCAACAGTGTTAAACAGAGGTGTGGAATGTGTATGATATATATATATATAGATTCTTTTTTTTCTCTTGCAAGTGTGTGGGCAGTGCTGTTACTGTGTGCAAGACGCGATCAGCAGAAGTGTTTCAAAAAAGAGATTGAGGGAGAGACAGAGTGAGACCGAGTGTACCTGAGTTAATCACATGCTAAGTGGCTCTATTGATCATAGATCTTCATCAAGATGGTTTCATTAAATCGGAGGGGTGGTTTTCTCTGGATCCCTAAACAGGCTCTTGAGGAAATAGCATTGTTCCACCTGAGTTGCATTTCCCTTCTATGGGCAAACAGTTGAACACCATTGGAGACCCTTATTGAAGATACTTGAAAGAGGAACATTTTTACTATGCCTTTTTGACGGCAGAACTTGAGCAGCACAGACCAATTGTGCAATTCTGAGCAAAACCCGATGACTCATGTTAACCCAGTGTGATCTGACAATATTCCAAAAGGGCTTCTTGTGATGTCAGGAAGTTTTGGCTCTCCCGGTCTTCAAGAGGTCCCATAAATATTCAGCGGGGTGGAGGGCAGGTGGCTGTGGAGGGAAGCCCACGACAGTCAGCACTCCTTGGTCCTCTTCAAGTCGAAGCTTTGGGGCATGTTTGGGCTCATTACCCCACTGCGGCATGAGTCCTTCTCAAACCAGAATGTGTATAAGATCTCTAAAGAATTAAGTGCGCCTTTTCTTGCTCAAGGTGTGGATGTCCAACTCCAGAGAAGGCAAAATACCCTCTGAATTGTATATTCCCATCACCATGTTTCACTCACACTGTGGCATCATTCTCTCTCCTGCTGGTCTTCTTCCATACATCCCTCTGTTACTGCCAGAAAATTCAAACTGGGATCCATCAGTAAATAGGACTTTCTTCGCCAGTTATTCACTCTGAAATGCTGCTATGTCTTTGCCCACTTTTCGGTGAAGTGTTTGGCCTCGTTTCCTCTGATTAGAAGTGGTTTCGAGACGCCACTCATTCTCTGAGACCGCTACTAGACAGCATTATTTGGCAGGATTTTTTCCTAATTGGAGTCTCTTTTTTTTTTTTTTATTCAGCTGCTCTAGCGTTTCAGTGGCCGAAGCTTGACGTATCGATCTTCTGATGGTGCGGTGCACTTTTGGTCTGCTCAGTCCTGCTTTGGATACAGCTGATGTGGATTCTGCAAAGGGTTTTTAGAATGCCACGCACTGCCCCCCTTAGAAACCTTCAGTCGAGTCATGATTCGGCCCTGAGGAAGTCCCTCCTCGCTTAGAATAACAATCTGACATCTGACGCTTTCATTTAGTTCGGATGTCATGTTTCCTGCTATCACGTTGCCACTAGTAATGTTGGACTGGAAGCTTGAGTCGAGACGCATCCATATTTATAACAAGTGAACAATGGGTGCGAGTTGATTATACAGTTAAATTAAGTAAATCCAACTGAATTTCAGCTGCATAATGGAAGGGATTCAGGGAAGTCTGACCTTTTGCATTGCATTTTGATTGCTGACCTAGAAATAGTGCAGAATCTTGATTACTTCTCCCTTTTTTTACGCGTCGAAATTGTTCTAAATGTTTCTGAAACCTCAGGCTTTCTGACTGTTTCTAGTTTTACGAGAAAATCTGACACATTTCCATTGCGGCCTCAGACTTTTTGGAACACGTCTGCCCCGAAAAATAAATAGGCCCTAACTGCGCCGCGTCTTTTCATTACCCAAATATGATTCCAGAGAGTCAAAGTCAGTGCGAGACTCCAAACATTAAAATGATAACACGCAGGCACAGATGCACGTGGGGCGCCAATTGGATTTTCTCATTTCCAAGAAAGGGTCCAGCAGTTTATGAGCAGGTTTGACTCATTTGTTTCCCGTCGCATATTAAACCGAATGTGCCTTTTGGTTTTTTCGGGTTGCTGACAACAGATCCTCCATCTCACTGTGCTACTGTGCTATTCTGGAACAGTGTGAGAGCCCATTACTCAAATTGGAGGCACAGACAAAGACCCGCTGCCACCGGTCCAGATGTCAAAGGCTTTTATGAAAATCCCTAATGTGATTCAACCTGATCCGACCAACAAAAAGACCTCTTGTGTTTCACACAAACACAATAAGAGACTCTGTGATTGCAGCTGCTGAGCCCCTCATTATTGATAGACAAACAGCAGAGAGGGAGAAACAGCTGACCGTGGCATGATTAGAACAAAATGCCGTGTGATAAGTATCAGAGAATCTTGTTGCGTGACCTGCAGAGGTGCCAACGTGGTTTAATCAAGTGTAGGTGCTGTCTTCGCATGCTCTTTGTTAGTTGCATCCCAATCACTGGTGGAGCGTCTTTGAGGGCTGAAATCGAAGTTTGTTAAGGAACAGTTTTCCTGGTGCAAGCTCTGTTCTCTTGTGCAAACTTCAGGCCACACATATTTCCATTGCCCTGCCTGCAGTTGCCAAACCACCACTGGCCTACGAGGTACAGGTGGGCTTCCAGCACAGCCTTTCCAGACCCTTTAGCCTTTACCTTTTGTCTCCCCCTTCAGCCCCCGGCTATATCAAACATCTGCCTGATAGAGAACAACTTTCCGACTGCAGAGACGGAGGCTAACACAAACACGGGGACAACACTCGGCACCAGACCAGCTGTGGGGCTAAATGAGGGCCATTCATCATTGTAAACTGATTTAAGGAACTGAATGCATATGCTGATGCGGCTGATCTGCCGATTAGCTGAATAATACCCAATAACACCGAAGCCTCTTTTATTACTAGAGATGTGATTTTGAGAGATGTTTTTTCTCGAATGGGTGTTTGTGTCTCTATTATAAAATTAAAGGGGAGAATAAAAAGTTGCTGAGGAGAGGAAAAGCTTCAAATGTGTCAGCTGCTAAGTATAGCAAGAAAAGCTGCCTTTCAGTCCTGCTTTTTCATTCATTTTGCACTGTCGCATTGTTCTGCGCTATAATAATCCCGGGCTCCTGAAGGAAGTGGCTTTTTACAAGCTGTTTTAAGGTTTCGGTTGGTTTTTGAGGCCTCTGCCCCGAAGGCCTTACATGGGGGTGAAGGCTCAACCCTGCTATTTTATCTCCATATATAGTCAGGCAGCTCGACCACAAAGTCAGGGCAGACTGCCTGTCTGGCGCTGGACTGGGTGTGTCCCCCGCTCGGCGAGCATGCAGTGGGCAGAGAGAAAAGGATGGAGAGACGCTGCACTTTCTCTTGTGTAAACTCTCACCGCCGCTTATTTTACATGTCGTCCATGCGTGAGCTTAGCATGGTGATACATTTTAAATCCTCCTACTCTTACTAGACACAAAGATCTCCTAACCCAGATGTTGTAGTATTAAAATTCACCATGTTGAACATCAAATCCCTTGCTGCTTCTATTTTACAGCCAGGCCTACACGCTGCATGTCATTGGCCCCGTTTTTTTTTTTTTGTGTGTGTGTGATTGCCTGGTCAAAGATATTTAAAAGAAGGGAGTTTAAGTACGACACTGTATCAAAGAAAAGTGAGCTGCTCTTTACTGGAAGTAGATCGGGAGCGACAGCTGCATTTGCTCGGCTCCGTTGAAGAGAGCAAGGGCAGAGCGCATCCCCAGAGACACGAGGCTCTTTGGGGGCAGATGAGATGTTTCAACATATTTACTATATGCACACGCATGCACACAAACCTTTCCCTCTAAATCTGAAAGAAATACACACAGAAAGCGCACTCGCACACAGAGTTGTACCAGCTGCTCATCCATGCGAGAGCGTCAGGGGGAAGGAAAGGGAAAAAAAAAAAAGAAAGCGAGAGAAAGATGGAGGACACACATGAAAGTGACAGGGAGAAGGAAAAAAAAAACCATCACACGTAAGGAAAAAGAAGTCAGGGAGATTGATGATGCAAAAAGAGAATTAAGTAGGCTTTCTCCCAGCATGCTTATCCGAGAAATTGGTTGACGTGTGAACTTCAGGTTCCATCTTTTTCGCCCCACCCCTCTCAAGGGGGCCCGTCGTCACCGAGACAGGCAACAGCGCCCGACAGCAACGACAACTTTCATAAACTAGTCAGAATTAGCGTGTCAACTTCCTCTATTGCCTCTGCTGATAAAAGTGCCTGTTAACTTGACTGGTGAATGCCATCTCGCTCCAGAAAGGGGATTAAAGAATGTGCAGACTTTTAAGCGTTTTTTTTTTTCCGTGAAGGGAGGACTAAGAATTGGCAGCGGTAGTGTCAGGTGTGTGTGAAGGACTGATAGGCCCAAGATAGGGACGGTGTCTGCAGGAGGGTAGTGTTGGCTGAAATTGGCTCAGTTATTTTCCCCCCCTCACACTCTTCACATCTCGAGGTGTGCGTGAGAGCCATTATGAATTCATAGGCTCCGGGGACCCAAATGAGCTCCCTGTCACTTGGAATTTACACGAGACAGAAATCACTTATTCTCAATGTATTATTTTTATTTTTTTTCCCGCCGTGGCACTCCCGCGATAGGTCACCGTCTTTTTTTCCGATGTCTCCTCTTTCTCTCCCACTTCCTCGCCGCCATGTAATCTTCTCCACCGGGCCACAATTTCCGTGGCAACTTGGTCACACATTTGATTCGGTATTCTATAGCCTCAATTTATTCCAAATCCAGTTTTCTTGCGCCGTCCTTCCCCCTCCTAAGTAGGTCGCCTGTCTAACAGTACGACAAGCAAGCCGGAGCCCTCTCCATCTAAATACCAGCGCCTGTACTGTAATAGAGGGCACTTGGATGAGGATGTGTCCGTCGTGGGTGGATGTGAAGCGGTTTGTGCACCTCGGGGACCTCTCTGGCCCACTTCACGGAAAGTCAACATCAGGCCTCATGTGGCATCTAGTGCCAACTGGGTATTGAGACAGACTGGGTGGACTGTTGGGGGGGTGGTCCTGAGAGAGGCTTTACCTCCGTGGCATGTTTTCATTGCCGTCTTGGAGCCCAGAGCAGCTTGTCATCCACAGCCTATTCCTGTCGCAACAGCTGGGGCATTATTCCGACTCCTATGTGTCTGATCTGCTGGCCCCCTCGTGTGATCCCATAATCGTAGCCACAAAAGGCTTTCTCATTTTACTTATAGTCTTCCGTGACTTCTCTCGCAAGCTGAGAATTCCAGCCATCATCAGAGGCATGTATGTCATTCCATTGTACCCACAACCCCATATTCCACTCTAACCCAACGTTCCTTTGTTCATTCACTCCATTCCCCTTCGCGCCTTCAATCCGTTGCTTCATTCCCGTCACCTGATACCCTTGAAGGAGGTGTTCCCTGGAGGCCCCGAGGCCAAGCTGCTCTCCCCAGAGGGCCCGAATCCTCACTGGCACCACATGACCCCAAAAAAAGGTTGACTTGCACGGCTGGGGCTTGTTCTGGAGGTCGCACTCCCTGACACAGATGTTTCCCTTTTGGTACATTGAGTTGTTTTCTCTTCAAACACAACAAATCCCCTCCAACCGCTCCTCCTTTGGCAGCGTCCGCTGTTACCGAATTTACTCAGGTGCTGTTTCGGTTTGATCCTCGAGCGTCTGGAATGCGGTTGAAATCCTACCTAACAGGCAGACGCTGTATTTTCACCAGGAAACGGCAAAGTTGGATTCCAGCTTTTTTCTTTTTCTTCTTCTCTTTATTTTTTCCCCCCCAGGAATCAGAGTTAGAACATGGGGCTTGAAGAGACGTGCTTTTTTGAAATGCAAATCGTCCCGTTACTCCAGCCAGTTCTGTCGCGGCGATCGAGAAACCCTCCGCCGTCTTGGCTGGAGATATAAATCAGCCGACTCTCAGCTGACTGTCATAATCGCTTCGTTAAACCCACAAATTACATCGCCAATGGACAATGAAAAGATTTTCAGCGATGGCGAGGATAAAATATAATTTACAAGATTAAATAATTTAAGATTTCTTTGGTTTGATTGGACCCTCTTGTGGTTTTGTTTGGGGTAATTACACCAGTTTGACAGCAATAAAATACTGAACTGTCAATAGCAGTCAGTGTAGCAGTTGTTCAAACACAACATGTCTGGCTGATAAAATATGAATTCCCCACTGTATGAATAATCAGAACACTCGAAAGCAGCTACTAATTACTTCTAAGTACTTATGAAACTTTATGTCCATACATAAGCATATTTATTTATACACAATTTCATTTCTTTATTCGCTGTTTATAGCTGATTGTTAATGTGTTTGTTTTGCCTCAGCTGTACTGGCAGTAATTACATTTCTCATCAACATTTCAATGGGGGCTCTCTTTTTATTTTTTATTTTTTTATTTTTCTCAGGTTATGAGGCCTCTCATAATTGACGTGCTTAAGCCTGGATGATGAATCTATTAATATCCTCATGTAAATTACTCTTGTGTCGAGCAAGCCACATATATTTATCACCCTGACGCTTTTCTAATGAGGGAAGTTAAATTAAAACATATTATCAGACACCAAAAAAAAAAGAAAAAATTGGGACAAAATAGTTTTTTTATGCAAAGCTGTCGCCTCGCTGTCATCTCCCAGCTTCGGCGGTGTAAACACGCGAAAGTTTAAAAAAAGCGAGACACCAAAAGAAACGCGGAGAGAAGAAATATTGTTTAATCATTCAAAGACTCGGGGAAAAAGGAATGAAATGAAATATCTGGGACAAATGAAAAATCAATCAAAAAAGCTGTCAGGGGGGCCGTTTGAGTGTTTCCACAGCCGTTTAAAGGCTTCGTTATCCACTTCAAAGTGAAGACTCTCATCCACAGAGAGGGGTTGGAAACAGATTTTGATCCATTTGGCTAATTTCTAGTTGATGTAAATCATGTAGGAATGTTTTTTTTTTCTTTTTTTTCCTCCGGGTTCCGGATAGAAAAACGACGCTGCAGCACTGTGATGGGTGAGAACAAGGTTTATTGTTTTTAGACAGAACATCATGTGTGAAAAATTACAAACAAGTGCTTAACAAATTGGCAGAATTGTTGCAGCTCGTGCCACCTTAACTGATGTGTCACAAGAATTTGTTTCATTAAGGATGCTCTTGAGTAAAAAAAAAATGAATAAAAAATGAAAAGCAATACTCGAGCTGCTTTGCATTTCGCATGTGGCTCCTCTTCCTTATCCTCGTATTGATTCTTGCCGGTATGTGCTCACTGTATGTGTTTCATGTGGTCGGATCTCAGTGGCGTAACCCAGACCTTTTGTTACTGATTTTCTACTCGCCTCAGCAGCATGTGGCCGGTCAGGAATCTTGCTCATGCGGCCGCAGCCCAATCAATTTGTCGACTGAGCCCGGCTGACCTGTGTTGCCCTTTAACCTCCACCTAGGAGTCCTGCACAGTTCATGTTGTCACTGAGCGATTACATGAAGACCTCTCACTTGGTCGGGCATTCTTAGTTTCCAGTTGCTTGTAAGAAAAAGTAAACCCAACTCTAAAAAGTGTCCACTCCAAGAATTCCATCAATAATTTAGCATCTAGAATACAACGATCAGGCATAACATTATGACCACCTGCCTAATACTGTGTTGGTTCCCCTTATGTGCTCAAAAATGCTCTGAACCATTGGGCATGAACAAGAGGACCTCCCAGGGTGTCCTATGGGGTCTGGAACCAGGATGCTGGCAGTGGATCCTTTGGGTACTCTGCCTTGTGCAGTGGGGCCTCTGTCAATCAAACTTGTTCCACTGCATCCTGTTGATGCTTGATCATAATGGGGTGTAGGAAGTTTGGAGGTCAGATCAACATGTTGGTCCATTGTCATGTTCCTCAACATGTTCCTGATTGTTTGATGTTTTTAGTGCATTTTCCTAACCAGTGACATTTGGGATTTCCATTTGCATGAGGGAGTGTGCTTGTTGTGGGACAATGTTTATTTGGGTGTCTCAGTCTCATCAACACAGATGATAAAATCCAAGGTTTTCCATCAGAACACCACATAGTACCAATATGATCAATGTTATTCACTTCACCTGTCAGTGGTCATAATGTTGTGGCTGATCAGTGTATTACAAATGACAACATGTCAAGCGTTCTGACCTTTCTTATTAATTTTTTTGCATTAAAGACACCAAACTCTGTGTGTTTCTTTGCATACTGTATTAGATATGTGACATATCCGTAACAAGTGTGTGTATAAGAAAGACAAACAGAAAAAACAGAATATTGGAACTTGATGCTGTAATAATGTCGTTCGGTGGGGAGAGAAAAAAAAGATTTAGCTACAGCTGCCTGTCAGTGTAGTGGAGAACTTTTTATTAGCTACATATATTAACTTCAACCATCCTCCTGCACTGAGTGGTGCTTTGCATTGCTGCATGTGAGAAATTCTAACCCCACATCAATTTGCTCTTGACCTGTTTGAGAGGAGAGAGAAAGCACCTTCTTCATGTTATCTGAATTTCTTTCTTTACTTTTGATGACACATTCAGCATTGACTATGAAAAGGAACAGCAAAGTAAGGAAAGAGACAGGACCCACTGTAACTTCGGTTACCTGGTTGTCAGGGTCACTGTGAAAGAGAATGCAGGTTTAATCGCCGAGTGTGTGATTAGAGACATTACAGTAATTACTCACCCAGGATACATGAGCAGAACTCTGGCATGCTAATCAGCCTCGACAGCTTTGAACTTGAGGGAGACTCAGTTCAGCTGTTTAGCATGGTGTCCCTATGAATATTAATTTATGCACAATGTGATAAATACATTTTCAATACTACACAGAAAGGGAGCAGCGAAAACTGATAACTCCGTGAAGCAAAATTCTGCCTGTGCCCTGTTTTTTATGGTTGTTGTTGTAGCTCAATCGCTGTTAAGGATGGCACACAAATGCATGTTTTTTTTTCTGGTGTGACGTTAGATTGAGTCCAGGGGAAGCTTTTGGCATCCTTGGTCAGTCTGTTTGGCAAAACATGAAAGACCAGAGAAAAAGGAACGCTTCAATTGAGCACAGACCACTATGCCAAGGCCTAATCATCTCCCAAGGTGCAGCCGCTGTTACAGTCAACATAACATGAGATGATGGGATAGATATGTAAGGCAGGTGTGGTGTGATGGTGGCCGTGCAAAGCGAAATGGGTTTCTCCTTGGAAGCATAAATTTCACGCAGATACAGCCATTAGTCATCCAAATATGTCGGTCACCAGCAAATAGTCAAGGAGAAAGAGGGAAGGGCTGGTGAGTGTGGCGTCGCCAGCACAAATACGAGCAGGACGTGATGGAGTGAAGGGTGTTCGGGGGAGCAGTAAAAGAAGGCAGCGTGGTGGGAACAGGAGCAACAGATGTGTTTTAAATTAGCCTGACCCGAGGAATGCAGCCCCATGAAGGAGGCCAGAGATGGCGACCCCTCGGCCTCGCAACCTGATCCCCCGTGGCACAAGCATCTCTTTTGTGGTCTCTGGCTCTCCTATTCCTCCTCCTCTCCCCCTCCCGAACCTCATCACAATGAGCTCGCTGGGTGCTTCAGACCACTCCAATCAGACCGGAGTAGCGAGTGGCTGGAACGCGTTGCTCCTTGCTTCCAGAAACGCTCAGTAAAAAGCTAGCTCAGCTCCCCGGTGCTCTGTGCTCTGTAGTTCACCCTTCATTAGCCTTGGCCCAGGCATTCAGCTAATGATCGCCATTTTCCTTTTCTTTCCTTCCACTTGAGTACAGCGGTCCTGCTCCTTTTGTCTCTTTTTTTTCTGCCACTGAAGGACCATGACATTCAAATTTTATAGCATGCATACATCATCTTTTTCTTTCATGTCTGGAAACCTTTTGACCTTTTCTTTTTTAAACAGACTAAGAATACTTTTTTCCATCTTTTATCTCACCTATTCTGCATGAGCCAATCATTCTAGCCCACATTTTATTTCCTTTCTTCTTCACTGTCTCGCACAGTCCACATTCTTCATTAGTTCCACTCCTGCAGCTGTCCCTTGTCCTTGCATTTTGCACCTGTTCTGTCCCTGGGGTCTCCTGTGTTCCCCCCGTCATGATCTCATCTCCCTAATGCACTGTGGTTGAAGCTAAGCTGTTGTTATTCTGCGTGTCTGCATTCTGTCTCGCTGTCTAGAGAGGTTGTGAAGCCATGTCTAACACCCGGCTTGTGACTGATAGTAACAGTGATGAAATTTTAATTTCAGATTTTATCATTTCAATGTTTGTTGTTGTGCTGTTTTTTTTTTTTTTTTTTGTGATGGAACGTTCAAAGAGTACAGGAAGGTTGAGATTCCCTGACACACACACACACACACACACTTATATTTCAATGACTCACCTGGATGCCACGATGTGTGTGATGTTGCACACTATTAACATAACAGTCATTTACATAGGGCAGAGCTGTTCCAGGTAATTCAATCTATATGTAAAACGCTGTGGCTATGAGGCAGGGGGCCAGTGACAGCTCAGCTAACCCATGCTGCCCACAGCACCTGTCTTACCATAATTATAGCCCGCGATCAGACCCAGTCCTGAGCCATATTTAGAAACCTAAAGTCAAATCTGCGTAGGGTGACAATGCATTGAGGCATTGTTCTGTTCTGCAATATTCGCCTCCTTCCAAAAACTTGGGTTACCTTAGGACACAAGCAAACCAGAGCCAAGCTGATATTGGCTTTTCAAAGATATATCAATATTGTCATGTTGAGGTGGAGGGGATAATTTAGAAAAAAAGATTTGGGATGATTTAGAAATGGTTTCATCACATTGATTTTTTTTTTTAGTCGAGGTGCTCTAAGTCAGTTGCTTGCAATGCTTTACGCATTGTCTGCAGCACATGTAGTAGAGCACGTATCACAGCTGAGCAGACGGGGGTGTGGAGTTGAGCAATGTCAGAATGGTAAGCCGCTAACTAGTTGTATTACAAGTATTGTAGATTAGCGCTAGTACCTGGTTGTTTGTTCTGTTTGATGGTGTGGCAATCAGTGGAGTCAAGTAGTTCCATGTTGCAAGCAGAAAGCCTTATAGGGGTTGAACTAGTAAAGGGGCACTATGACAAAGTCTTCTAGGATGCTTAATGACCTTCGGCTTCACATATACGTTAAATAAATCAGATATCAATTCGTGTTCATATATCCTGGTAGCATACGTAACTGCAGCTTTTGTCGTCGTACCATTTGTTTGTATATATAAAAAACCTTTCAATACGACAACTTTTACTCCCTAAGAATATTCGACAAAAAATCCTGTGTAGGTCGGGCTCTAGAGCAGACATGCAAAGCGTTGGCAGTTATTGGCTGACTGGTCACTCACGCTTCTTGGTCTGCTAGTTTGATGCATATTCTGTGCAGATCTATTTAATGAATTCTGTCCAAAAGAAAAAAAAAAAAAAACTGTAATTGCAGCTTTGAGCTTCGGATTGCTCCCTGACCCGCGTAATATGTTATATAAAGGCGAGACATTGCGAAATGATGTAGTGGCAACTGCCTGCTGCCCTACAAATATCCCTCAATGTCCTGCACAAATGCGGATGCACGCTGTTATGCACGAACACCATTTCTCCCCCTTTTACTTATTGTTTGCCAATCACACCATCATCTAGTAACGCCGCAGTGGCTGCCGATCCGTCATGCATGCGAGCCGTCACCGTAATGCTATCATCATAATAAGCCGCTATTCATCCGTGAATGACAGCCGACTCAATTTGAATTGACGGATTCATTCTGATTTGCCAAGTTCACGAGCTTCCCACCAAACAGAAGCGACTCAGTCCTTTTTTTTTTTTTTTTTTAAAGAGCATTTCTTTTTCAAACTCCATTTGCAGTCCATTGTTTTATTTTCAACTCTTTTTACACCCCCCCCCCTCTTCTCATTTGCCGCCTTCCTCTTCCACTTCCTCTTAATGAATAATTCAGTGAGTCATCCATAATTTAGGGGAAGCAGCCAGAGATTTACACTGCTCTTTGTGTCACTGAGTTTTGTTTGGTGGCATATTCAATAATTGTTTAATATATCAAATTGACTGGGAGTTGGGAGCCTGGGCCCATGTGTGCAGCAGTGCCTGATATGTCTGATTATGGCAGGGGTTGAGCGCCACATACTTTCCTGCAGCAGCAGAGTCCACATGACTGCCGGGGGAACTTCCTACTTGCCCTCAACCGCCATAACTCTTCACTTTCTTATTGGCAAAAATGCCTCTTTGAATACTTTGCAGCACCAAGTCCTCACTAATGAAGTATCAGTTTATTGTCAGTCCTTGCGTGTGGGATTCTGCAGCAGCTTACAGTACGTCTGCTTCAGATTAGCCCTGCTGTGGGGTGTTTAACTGCTATAAATGTGCCTGAGAATGCCCTCTTTGGTTTACTTTTTTCTCATTCCTTACATTCACGGCAGTAAAAGCGGAATTCCAATCTCGCTAATGTTAATAATTTTACATTTCACACAGGACCCCAGCTTGACATTTGCTGATATTTTTACTGTTCAGTTAAATGTTGGCTTTTAGTCGGCTTTATTCGTCCTGACGGAATAGCTGAGAACTGTGATCTTTCACTGTGCGTTTCACTAGCTCTTTTTAAAAAAAAAAATTCTAACGGATCTCACTTTCAAAGCCTGCATTAGCTTCGGGGACACACCTTTTGTTATGTTTCGGTGGATTACGACCAGTTTGGGTAATCAAGTGTTTAGCTTTCTGGCTCCATATACAGTACTCTCAGAAGAAATAAATAAAAAAAGGCAGTGCGATCAGATGCTGGAGCTTCTTGTAACATCTAAGCGTCTATTGTTGTAACCCTTGGGTGTGTGTTTATGACTGAAGGGAATGTCTGTGCCAAGTCCTGTTTAATGAACTGCTTCTTTCAACCGGTTCCCTCGCTTCATAAAGTGACTGATCTATTGTTCCTATGTTCTCTTCATCAAGGAAGTCAACTATTTGTGCATGGGTCTAATTTTATTTTGATTGTTTGCTCGGGAATTGCAAAGTTAATCCCTCCTAGTCAAAGTGATATTGACAATGTGGACTTTTTTTTTTAATTAAAGAAGAAAATGAATTCAGATGGGTCAATGTCACAGCTCTGAGCCAGTCCGAGATCACAACTAAGTACTAGTACAGTAATATAGTCGATTCTGCGCCTGCAGAACTTATCTTGTATCAAGATCCCTCTTCTGAGCTCTGAGCCCGGAGCTGTACTCTCAGTCTTGGAAGTCAGTGAGGACATGAACACACTTAAAGAAGCATTTCATGCCCTTTGTAGGCAGCCGGTGCTCCTTTCAGCTTCTCTTTTTGTCCTTGTAGGCTGATTGAAAACCAACCAGGATTTACACTTTAATGCCCCTGTATATATGCAGAGTTAAATATTTCATTTGGAACCACTGAAGAGAGAACTGCAAAAAACCAAAATTTCTGTGTTGAAGTGCATCTCAGCCCGTCCTCAGAACAGGGAGCATTCAGCCTTCCAGGCGGCGTGTTGTGTCTTCACAAGGCCCCACAAAAGCTATAACAAAGAGGGCAAGTCAGGGGCTGCAAAACAGAGCTACTTGTTTTCATTGTTCTAAAGCAGCAGTGGCAACACTAGCTGGCTGGTTGCAGTGTTTAAGTTCAACACGGCATCCTTAGAAAAAAATATGTTCCATTTGCTAAAGCGATGTTTGATCATTTGCCTTATATGCAGAAACTGACGACTGAATGAGACACCATGAGTGGCTCCTTTGTTAATCAAACAGCTGGATAGCAGTGAGTAACACCCCTGGCTTTGGCATTGGACATCAGTGGTTCAAATCCCAGTCAGGGCACAGCTGTCCAGTGAGGACCTTTAGGCAAGGTCCTTAACGCTGCCCTGTCTACCTACCTCAGATCCTTGCTTGTATTGTATCTACTCTCAGATGTACATCACTTTGGATAAAAGCGATGAAATTGTAAACTGATAACCTCTAAGCTGAAGTAGTCGTAAGACATAGTTTTAATTAAATTCATTATTCATACATAACCCACTAACCCCTATATTTTTTTTGATTTGGCCACATTTTCTCTCCGTTCGGGCTCATTGTTTGCTCTAAGAAACAGTTCTAAAATCATATATCATTTATAAAAAAACAATGAAATTTGAATTTGCTTTCATAAAAATTGAAGAAAATGGAATCAACACGTACAATATTTCTCCAAGTGCCCACAGGTGTTACTAATACTTTAAAAAAAACACATAGGTACTCCACAAGTATTTAACTTTTTACATTTTTAATTTGTTTCCATACTTGTTTCCAGTCTGTCCTGTGTAAACACAGCCTGCAGTTCAGCCGAAAAGTCGCTGAATTTTTGTCAAGTGAACACTGGTGCCATCTGAGTCACTAAAGGCTTTCTGGTTGCGCCGAACACTACGGAATATTTTGTTTTTTACAGAATCTGGCAAAAGCAAACCATTTATTTGTGGCAATTATTTAAACGAGGCATGAAGAATAACGCAATTTTGATGAAATATCACATTTTTAAGCTTTCCCGACAGAAGGGCACATCAAAGATGAGTAGTTTAAGGAACCCTTTGAAAAGTTGAAAATCTGACGATTCTTTCTGTTATTACAGTTTCTGGCTCTGAAAATTGGTGTGATTTTGGCAAATTTTATATTAGGGGATGGCATGCCTTTTAAACCCACTGGCAGGTTTTGGATTTTAAAGGGTTAATTACAGATTTGTCATGCAGTGTTTTGTAACGGCGTGATGAAAGCCTCTGACATTCTTCGCCCCGTTCTTCCTCGCTGCGCTGCAACCGTGTCGTGCGTTTAGAGTTAAATAACCCTCCTGCATCAGGAGAAATCCAGTGACAAAAAAACCCACACACCAGATTTGACATAAACTTCTCCTCTGAAGAAAACATCACATGGTGTGTCACTGTCATCCGCCTCTGATGTGCCACGCTACAGAGAGCTTTTTTTTTTTTCCTCTGGCTTTCTTTCCAAAAGGTGTCACTCAATATCTGCCATTGAGAATCAAAGTGAGAACACCTTGCTACAGGAAAATGCCATCCGTTGCTTGTTGCAAACTGCTTCCTTGAGATTTTAGGCGATGTTCGGCAAGATGAGGCAGACGACACCTGGCTCCAGGTGCCACCAGATGAATTGGAACCCTGGGAGGACTGTGGAATAAAGCGCCGGGGAAAACAGCTGGACGTTTGGAGACGTCTGCCGCATCTTTGCTGTGTGGAAAACTTCTGAAGGAGAGGGACAGGTGGAAGGATGGAGGTCTTTTAAGCACAGCAAGAAATGGTGTACAAACAGAAGCATCATTTTTAGCTACAATATCAGAGATACAGACAAAAATATAGTTTCATTTGTCCAGGAGGGAAAAAAAAGAAGCTTTAAATCCCATAGGTGTTTCACATAAGTTCTTGCCTCTAGCACAAGAAAAATGAAAGCACATCTTTACCTGGATGTGGCAAAAAGGAAAGGAGTGAAACGCAGAGTGGAGTGTGTCAGAATAAATGAGAGAGCAGTGGTGAAACAGAAGAAGGGAGGCAGGGAGGAAGGTCTGAGGAGAGAGATCAAAGCAGTGTGAGGGATGTGTCTGCATGCAGCCGTGGAAAAGAGCATTGGAGAGTGAGGAGTGATAAGTCTGTGACAGCTGCAGCATCATTAGTGTATTAGGATCAATCCTCCAGACTCTTGTTTGCAGTCTTTGCCCATACAGAGGACTGAGGTCATTTATATGGGCATGGTCATGCAGCTGCTGCAGCAACTTAAAGATAGCCTGCCTCACTTTTCCCACATGTGTGATCTCTGTTTTCCCTCTCTCCCCCCTCTGCTTCCTCATCTCACCATCAGCGCCGTCCTCTCACGCTTTGCTCTGCATGTCTCGAGTTTACTGATCCAGTCATAAGTGGCGGCGCCTTGTTGAGGGTTTGCTGTTTTTTTGGCTTTTTACATGTCGAAATGAGAAAAACACCGAATTCTAGGTCAGGTTTTCGACAACTACAACCCCCTTCTTTTCTTTGCGCCGCAGCTCCACCCAGGTGGTTCTGCTGCACTGATGGCTGTGGCTCCCCCATTGTTGTGGCTATTGGTTTATCAATTCCAGTCAGCAGGCAGTAATTTGCCAGGGACTGTGGGTGTGTGATTAAAGATCCCTTACCACCCTGAGCAGGCAGCTGGTGCACGGTGACAGCAAGCGCGGTGGCAAAACGTAGGCACACAGACAGATTTACACAAGCGCCGAG
This sequence comes from Dascyllus trimaculatus, assembly GCA_024666655.1. NCBI lineage: Eukaryota > Metazoa > Chordata > Actinopteri > Pomacentridae > Dascyllus > Dascyllus trimaculatus. The sequence goes on along the minus strand of CM045463.1, from coordinate 8,534,953 downwards.
ACTCACAAAAGGAACTTGTAGCAGGCTTACCGCTTGTTCGTGCATTATTGAAGACGCTGCATGTTCCAGTCGCTGCGAGTGTTTGTGTGCCGTCTGCATGCACACATGTATGTGCTCGCTGTGCAAACGCGTCCTTGAATAAGGCCGATTCCCCCGGGAGCTCATTTGAAGGCAATCATATGGGCTTTGTTGAGGCAGTTGTATGTGGATAATAATAAAAACTCATCCTTGATTGACTGCTTGTGCTGTTATGGCTGCATGTATATTTCTTTGCAGATCATTGTGCATGTGCACCCATCTCTGGTTTGCAGACCTTTTCTCACTCCATTGAGCACTCTGTTTGATATGCTGGGTTTAAAACAATAATTAGAACAGCGCTCCATGTCAAAAGAGACATCTAATGCACGCACACCAGCTTGTGATTTTTATATTTGGGCCCCTCAATTAATTTGTGATTCCCCCTTTTTTGGTTTGTGTTTCCAGTCTTCAGAGTTATCTTAATTTTTCGCTGGTGGCAAGATTTCACAGGGCTGCAAAAAGCGGTGTCACATTAACAAGAGAAGAGAGTCTTTGCATGTAATTATTTCATACTCGCTGTCTTTCAGTGAAGGGAAAAAAGAGGGGCAAGAGGCAGAGACGAGGGTGACAATAGCCGAGTCTGCCGTCTCATTTACCAAATGAGGCCTTTGGCCGCCGTGTTTAACGGAGAGAGCGGCGCATTGTGGCATACAGGATCTCATTGGTTCCCTTGTTTCAGGAGTTGATTGTTTAACCTGCTGAACCTAATTATGATACATTAGGCTCATATTATTGCACATGACAGCACATTCTCTCCCTGTTTTATACGACTTCTTGTGTGGGTGTCTTCTTGTACACATTTATACGGTCAATGTATCATCCGTGACACTAATGATGCCCCAGAAAAACCTCTATCTTCTTCCGTTGTGCCCGGGAAAAATGAGTAAAATGGAGTTACTCTGTCGTATGGATTGCCACATTAACTTTTGTTTTTCTCCTGTTATGCACCACAATACTTTGCACACATGAAAAAAAAAATCAGCTGTGTCAATGCATTTATTAGATGTGGTAAAGCAAGAGAGTTGACTGGTTGGACAAAAGGAAACTCCACTTGTAGGTGACTCATGCAATTTCCCACGGGCACATCTGAATCATTGTAATGGCTTCAACAGCAGCTGTGTCTGGCGTGTGTGTCTGTGCATTACTATGTGCTGGCAACAGTGTGTGTGTGTTGGGGGGGGGGAAAACTCTCTGCTTTTCCCCTCATCTCTCTAGCAGACATGTACAGCCCGCCATCCGTCTCTAATTGTCTCTACCTCACTCATCATTTGTGTTTCTGCCGTAAAAAGAAACACTGAAACTTCACCACTGGGGATCCATAACCATTTTCCAGCCTATATGCTTTTTATTGCTGTATTTAGAGCCTTCATAAATATAGAGCAAAGCATTATGGGGAAGGAGAAGTACTGAAGAATCGCAGCCAAGACACCTGCTGCTATTTCTGTAGATAATCAGACAGACAGACCGTTAGAACGGCATGCAGACAGTCCGATGGGCGGACAGACCAGCAGAAAACAGGAGACCGAAGTGATGGCGGGAGCAGCATCCTGAAATGTTAGCAACACCACTCACTCTGAGTACAAATCACGGATTGGATTGCACTTTAAAAGTCATAGAAAACTCTATACCTCAACAAAACGAATCAGTCAAGGTGTGTACACATTAGAAATGCATCGTCTGGGCCACCGGTTCTCAGCTTTCATTCAACTAAGGCCCTCTTACAAGAACAGAAAATACACCTCTCGTATATATCTCTTGGAATTTTTGCACTTTTTTCATCTTAGTTTTGTGAAAGAACAACACAAGAGCAATGTATTTGAAAGATATTTGACATCTATTGGACATATTTGCATCATCTCAACACAGCACAACCATAAAGCAACACAGATGCTATTAAATTGGCCGCACATGTTACTGTAACTTTAAAAATTTAAAGGCAAATGAAGAGAAAAGGGCTGATATCAAACATATCTAGAGAAAGCCTCTTACTCTTAGTGTATACACAGTCGAAAAGTAAATCCAGATTTTTATTAATACAGAATAAAACATAAAAAGAGCAATAATCGGTCCAGCCTGAGATTTTAATATCTCCGACCTATAAAATTGTTTGCTGAAGGGAAGCAGTTTGTGCAGTAAAAAACATGATTTTAAACTCTAATCAAAAAATAAATGCAGGCTGTAACCAACTGAACACATGCCTGCAGAACAGCATCAAGTGGAGTGCAAAACATCTGCTCCTATCCCGCACCGCTACTACATTTTTAGCAGCCACATCTGGACACGGTTGGCGTTGGGCGAGGATGTCCGTGAAGCTGATCGCGGCTCGCTGCAATCCGAGACACGCGTAACAGAGTAAAGCAATAAATGCAACATATCTAGCATATGTCACTCACACTCGTACAGTAGCCAGAGAGAGAGAGAGGAAGCACCCTGCTGTTAATGTGAGGAGTGGGGATGTCTCGAGCTTCACAGCTTCTCCGTTCTTGGAGAAACAGATGCGAGGCGAACACGTGGGATATTTTCCACTCCCACCCCGAGACCTGCTCTCGTTCCTCATGGTGGTCCGTGCTGAGAACGGTGACTCATAGAGATAGGTGGTTGGAAAGTGAAGCAACACCTGCATGCCAATGAGACCAGACAACCAAAAGTCCACATGCGTCCCTGAACTGGATTCCTAATGTTCCGTCAGATGCTAAGTCCAGGATCCCCTTCTTTGCTTTTTCACTGGGACCCTGTGCTGATGTAAGGGGTTAGCTCACCCAGTCTTAGGCACTGGTGTCAATGTTCAGTAAAACGGTCACCAAAATAGTCACCTAGAAAGGCAAGTCGATGCAAATTGATTCATTTCAAGTTGTGGGAACATGCCCCTTTTTTCACTTAATCTGGATGCTTGGTCTTCAGGTACCTTTTCAGTTTGGCAAACTTCATGGCCTCATTGACTACATACCTTCACCTACGTTCATGAGCTCTGGGTAGTGACAGAAAGAATGAAGTCTTAGATACATGCATCCAAAATGGGCTTTCTTCATAGACTGGCTGGGCTAGGCCTTAGAGATAGGGTGAGGACCTTGGACATCTGGAGGGAGCTCAGAGTAGAGTCGCTACTCCTTTGTGTCAAAACAAGCAAGCTGAGGTGGTTTGGGCATCTGATTAGGATGCCTCCTGGGAATGCAGTTCTGTGTGGACACCCAGAATTCACCTGCAGGAATTATATATCTTACATATTCCTTTGGCACACAGCCTACAGGTATTTAAGACATTTTATACCTCCTGTCCATTGCAATGAAGCCATACTGGAGATAATCCTCAACGTACTGCTTTGCTTTTGAATTTTGGTTTTCATTCAGGCCAAATTCATCTGCCATAGTGGCCCGTCATTTTAAAAATCTGTTTTTCTTCGTGACTCATTTCTGAGTGATCTCATTTTTGTTTCTATGTGGATGATGTGCTTGATTGTTAGACACAATCAATTAGCGATTTTAGGTGTAAACTAAAGCAGCTTATTGTGTGTTTAATTAGCCTAAAAAGTGTTTAGTTAAAAAATAAATAATAAAAAATATTAAAAATCCTCTTTGAGAATTGCTAGTCTTGGTTTCCCAGTAGCCATGTGGTTATACCATTTGAGGTTCTAATGCTCCGAGCAGCAAGGCCATAGTTTCATTCCTGGCCGACTGAACAGTTTCCTTCATGTCATTCTCCTATTCTCTTTCCTGTCTTTCTCCACTGTCCAATAAAGGTATAAAACGCACCCAAAAAATATTCTTAACAGAAAAAGAAATGTGTCGTCATCTGCTGTTGAAGCACATGTAAACATTCTCATACACGCACAATCTGCCTTTCCTTGTCTTCCTTGCATTGTCCAGCTCAGCTGAGCTCCAAGCCTGGCTGATTATGTGCAGCCAGGTTTATATACGAACACACACACACTCACAAACACACACTGACAGGCATACGCCTCCAGATTGTTTAGCATACAGCAGGCATTCACTCATTGTTCTCTGAGAGTCGCAAGGTCAACAAGTTCCATCCCTGATAGACTCAACACGGAGAGAATGGAGGATGAACAAAGCCAGCGATGTTTACGCGGACATCACCCTCACACATATACAAAGACACAACCACATTTAACATGCTCACACATGCAGAGGTGCACTCACATCTTTGGCTTTTTTCCCCTCCCAAACAAAGAGAACATAAATTTATCACAGCAAAGTATGCATTTACCGCTGATGTTGTCTGACCCCAGTAACAAGGTATCTAATAAAACATTTATGTCCTCTCCTGCCTCATGTGCTGTGCACAAGCCAAACTGCTGAATATTGTCAAACTCCATCATGGTAATGCTCGAATCTAGTTTACTACCCATGTTAGTCAAAGGATTTTGCATTATTTATTTGAATGAGTTATTTGTTTTTATTTTGCAGAAATGTACTCACCTTTTAACACTGGAATAAAAACACATGGCCTGAATTCATACCATACAACAGAATAAACAATAGATTTCAGAAATGTATTGTGTTAACAACAGTGCACACATGAATGTGTTAGCAAAAAATTTATGTTTGGTGGTTCCTTAATGAAAAAGCAAAGTCCTTGTTTGTCCACACCTTCTATTTCTGTGTATAATTATTGCCTTGTGGTCAAACACATTTCCGGTGGGTGTTGGACTCCACCAAGGTTGCCTCATCTTTCTGATTCTGTTTGTAAGGAGGGCGTCTGGTTTGGGAACCTTGGAGTTGCATCTTTGCTGGTTGTAGATGATGTGGTACCGTTGGTTTCCCAAGGCGGTGACCTTCAGAACACACTGGGGCAATATGTAGCCAAGTAAGAATCAGCTGAGATGCAATTGAGTATCTAGAAGTCTGACACCATGGATATCGGTGGTTGGGTGTTAGTTACTGCCTCAAGTGAAGGAGTTTAAGTACCTCAGGATCTTGTACATGAGTGACGAGAAAATGGAGAGGGAGATGGACAATTAGATTGGTGCAGCATCAGCAGTGAAGTGGGCAATGAACCAGACTATTGGGAAGAAGAGTGAGTTGAGCCAGACGGCAAAGCACTCAATGCACCATTGGATCTACATTTCAACCCTCATCTATGGTCATGACCTCTGGGCAGTGACCGAAAGAACGAGATTGCGGATACAAGAAGCCAAAATGAGCTGTCTTAGTAGGGTGGTTGGGCTCAGCCTTGCAGATAAGGGGTGAGGAGCACATCCAGAAACTGGAAGGAGCTTGGAGTAGACTTTCTGTTCCAGCTGAGGTTGTTTGGGCATTTGATTACGATGTCTCCTGGGTGCCTTCGTTTGGCAGTTTTCTGGTCATGTCAAACTTGGAGGAGACCTCAGGGTAAAGTCAAAACTCGCTGGAGGGGCTGCATGTCTCATCTGGCCTGTGAATGCCTGAGGAGGAGCTGGATAGTTTTGCAGGAAAGAGGGACATCTGGAAGGCCTTCCGCTTTCCGACCCAAACCTGGAAACAGGAAGAAAATGACTGAATGGATAACAAAATTAACATGCACCATCCCTCGAACTTTATATTCCACATCCCAACTACCAATCAAATGTTTTTTAAAAAATCCTGTCTGATCTATAATGAGTTGTGAGCTGTAATAAGCTCATCAAATTCAAAACTGACAGCATGTGGGATTAAAAATCTCACCTCAAAGATCCACTTGCTGCTTCCCCGACCTTTTTACTGCATCTCATCTCAAGAATGAATTCCACAGAGGGGTAGCTGTGCAAAATGTGTTGTCACTTTAACCCGCTGAACGAGCAGGCCCGTGTCAGTTCTGGAGTGATCTGAAATGATTTCCGTGTTGCTTCTCACTTTTAGACAAAGCGAGAGGCCTGGTGTGGAGTGTAATAGGGGTTGTAAGGCAAGGCTCGCCTGGTTGCTGCTTTAAAACCATGAATTCATATCAGGCAATCTGGCAGCATTTATTTACGTCCAGAACCAACACAAGAAATAGCGTGACCTGTATATACTATGGAAAAATAAGATGTTCATGATGTTTGTGCCACAGTCTGGAGTACATGGGCTCTCTGAAACCAAGTAGCAAACCTTACTTTACTGTGCAAAGTAGGATCTTCCGGGTGTTCTAAGAAGACTTCGAGATTGAACCTTGTGGTTGTGCAGAGTTGCCCCTTTCGACAGCAACAATTTGTATGGAAAGATGGGTAAAAAGAAAAGGTGCATACTGATTTCTTGGCTTCTAGTTTCCACTTGTACGTTTTCTCCACAAAAAAGATTAGATCAAATGAAGCAGTTAAGAGCTCCGGGTCTCTTCACTTACTGTAAGTGTGGTGATCTCTTCACTTGTTTCCATTTTGCCAGGCGGCCAACTGAACATTTTAAGGGAAAATAGAGGGTGAAATCAAAGGAGAGGATGAGGACGACCAGCAGATGGCTTTTTTTAATCATGACTCAATTAAAAGTTTCCTTTCTTCTACCAGCAACGATGTCAGAACATTCGATTCTTTGCATGTTGGAGTATTAACAGGAAGGGGAACTACTGAAGTCTCTTCTCACTGTCAAAGGCAGTCAACCGCCATTACGCTGCTAACGAATTCCCACACGTCCGCATGTTCTTCCTTTTCCCATCACGAGAATCATTTTCCACAAACTTTTTTGTTAGATATTAGAATGCGCCATGAGTCGCTTAAAGGGAAGTCCGTCGAAACAGAATTGCAGCTCGATTGATGGACAGATTAGTTGTTTGGTCTGAGAAATAACGAGCGTAAGACACTAACTTCAAAGCTTCAAAGGGTCGTGACGTACTGGCACCTGTTGCGCTTCTCTCTGCTTGGACGATTCATTTTTTTGTGTTGTCTCTCACCTCCTTTTTAAAGCTACTTCCTGTAATTGCCCTGCAAGCCTCCTGTGCCCTCTTTCTGCATTTTCCCTCTTTGTCTCTCTCTCTCTCTCTCTCTCTCCATCCCTCTCCCTTTCACCTAATTCCCTTTTTACTAATTCTAATTAAAGACAAGAAACGCCATCTTTTATTAATGATGCCGTTAATGAAACAAGGGGCCGCTTTTGTCGGTAACAAAAGTTTCCGCCAATTAATTCCCTGCAATTAAAATGGAAGAAAAAAAATATCCTTCCAGAACAGTGTTTTGCTCCCCCAGTGTGCTGTTATTATTATTATTTTTTATCTATATGCAAAAAGGCTGACATCCTTGTGGGGGTTTATGCCTGAGGGTGATAATCTGCGAAAGGTAATTCAGGGCAGAATGAAATTCAGATTGTATTGGTATTAGTATTCCCCCAGGCTAAATCATTTAGAGTAACTAAGCAGTTTTTTTTGTGGTAAGGTTGACATGTATAGTTAATTTATCCTTCATACATAAATTCAGGGTTTTACATGTGTCGCGGAGTGATTTCCCTGCAAGGAGCCGAGAGATGTTTTGACTTCTTGTGTACAAAGTGACGAAACCACAACATCAGTCAGTTTAGTGTTTGAAGATCAGGATGATTTAAACTTGTGGAAACACTTTTCTCTGTTTTTTAGTCGCCCGCAAATCTACGACTGACTCAACTGAAGTATTTTCAACTAGTAGTCATGTATGATAATAAGATAATTATCCAAATATATGTCTTTTGGAAGCACCAGAAAATGATTTAAATTTCAGGGCAGAGATGGGATGTAGACGATCATTTCATTGATAAGTCTAATCATATAATGTGCCTATCACAGGAACTGTAAGACCCTATTTTAGCGCAGCAATCAATCTATTGCTGATCCCAGATCAAAGAAGACTTCTGGCCCCTGCAGTGGTCGTCTAGCGGTCCATCAAATTATCCATAAAGTTTTTACCAGACATGTCTGCGTCTTTACTGGCCTTCTCTGAGTGCCATTAAGGGTGAGGTCATGGTGTGTTCATGTCCCAAGACCTGCTGAGTTCCACTTTGCCTGCCACCTTCTTGGGGTCGTCTTTTAGCCTCTGTAATGATCCCATACTTTGGTTTGCTGACTGACATATATAATTACTGTCTAGTAAATGCAGAGGCCAGCCGGGTAAAAGATTAATGTCCATCTGGGTTTTCACTTTCAGTTTTTTTTTTCTCTGATCAATCAACAAACCAATTGGAACTTTCTTGACTAAGATTTCCTTCATCCACTAAAGCTTGGTCGACTATTAGGTGGCATCCGTGCTCAAACCCCCTCCTCAAATGAGTCAGAAATAGTTTTCTTATTTGCAGAAGCAATTTATTTTGTGAGGCTGCAGAGTGGCTCGGTGGTTAGCAGCGTCGCCTCACAGCTAGAAGATCCCCGGTTCGCGTCCCGGTTAGGACGCCTGTGATATTTCTGTGTGGAGTTTGCATGTTCTCCCTGTGCAGCGTGGGTTTTCACCGGGTACTCCGGCTTCCTCCCACAGTCCAAAAACATGCTGAGGTCAATTGATTATTCTAAGTTGTCTGTAGGTGTGAATGAGAGTGTGCTTGGTTGCTCTGTCACTATATGTAGCCCTGTGATAGGCTGGTGACCTGTCCAGGGTGTCTCCTGCCTTCGCCCGAGTCGGCTCCAGTCCCCCCGCGACCCTACAGAGGATCAAGTGGCGTATAGATAATGGATAATGTTAAAAAAGTTGTGTTTGTTATGTGGAGCGTGGACTTATATGGAGTGTTTATGTACAACTACATGATCTTCATGAGCTGTTAGCTCCTTAAATTCTGTTCCTGCATGATATGAGGAAAATCTGCAATGTGCCATACCATAGTTCAACTTGCAATGATGATTTGACTTTCAATAAAAATCTAATGTTTGAGTGTATTAGTTTTAAAGTTTCTTTCAACTTTAATAGATGCCATAGAATGTCAGAGTCGCCACTGAATAGCAAAAAAGAAATTTAAAAAATGGTCTTGAACATGCTTCTGTTGAGCAAATTCCAAATGATTACTCAACTAATTAACACTGAATAAAAAAAAACATTCTATCTCTAAGAAATTCAAAGTTTTCCTTTGGTGTTTTTACAATGTTGCCTTCTGAAGTCCACAAGAATGTCTTTTTAAACATATTTTTCTCACATTGCTCGCCTTCCTTCTACCAGTGGCCACCACTTAATCTGAGGGGAGCTGGAGGCTCATTTATTTGCTGCTTCTGGTATTCTGGTTTTTTGGTCAACAATGTAGGACAGATATTATCCAATGAAAGAATTAACAGCAATTTTTTGATAGTTTTGATACTTCATGCTACAGTACCATTACTAAAGAAGTCTTGAAATATGCAGCTCTGACAATGAACCACTTTGGCAAACTGGATCTTTATTGTTTTCCAAAACCAGACCCCACGAACTCAGCCGTCATCGGTGAACAGCTAGCGCGTCCTATCCAGACACCTTTCTTTGTTTTCATCGCAGCTGCAAAGACGAATGATGGGGAATGATCCGCTGCACTTACAAACTCGCAGGTATTTACAATCGTCATAGGAACGGGGAGATACACCAGCGATGCCCCAATTAGCTGGAGAGGCGCTGAGCGTTAAAGCCATCTGTGACTCCCTTGAGTGGTGTGTTATTGACAAAGCTGCTTTGTGGCAATTTGTGAATAACTGTGCTCTTTTTATGTGCAGGCTTGAGTGTTTGTGCATCCTCATGTGCCAGCGTATCAGGAAACAAGCCATTAAATTGAGCACACACCTCGACAAAAAAAAAAAACTTGCACACACATGAAAACACAGTAGCACTTTTGGTTCACCCTCCTTCCTCGGCTCAGCATGTCAGGGTTTTTTCATTCGTCCCAGCAGCGTGCCGTTTTCTTTTGAGTGGCTGCTTAATCACCTCACGTGGAGAGGGAAGAATGGACAGACCCACTGAGAGTCTAATTAACCCTAATTAAAGACTAAAAATCGTAATAGAAAAGTGAGTCGCTGTGCCAAGTTGGCTGGAGCTGCTGCCTCTTTTCTTTCATTTCCTTTATTCCTTCTTGACGGTGGGTTTCCGCAAAGGTGAAGTTGGAGTGCTCGGTTCCCCCGAACGCAACACTGAGACAGGCGTGAAGGAAAAGACAGAAAAAATGCATGTATGCAAGTGACTGTGTGTGTTTTACGCCTTCATTTTCACAATTAAACTCAGAATTCTTCAAAATATTTTTTATTAAGTCTTGAAAAAGTCACAATACAGTAACATGTGCCAGCTGCAATCTCTAGAGATCAAGATGAACTCCTGACTTTGCTTGTTCTGTCCACCTAACAGTCGACAAGTCAAAGATCTTCAGTTTACAATGTACATGGAGAAATAGGAACACATTTAATAAGCTAGAAACTGTGAGTGTTTCACATTTTGCTTTATAAAAAGGCCTAAATTATTAATCACTAGACTACTTAGTCTTTGAAAGTCTAAATACAGTCAATGATGGCTGAAATAGCTTGTTTTGTCCAACCAAAGATCCTAAGTTTACAATGTAAATCGAGAAAAAGCAACACATTTGATGAGCTAGAAACTGAGAAAAATTCGCATTTTGCTTCATAAAAGACTTAAATTATTAATCACTAGGCAACTTAGTCTTTCAAAAGTCTGAATACAGTGAAATATTCCCACTGAATTCCCTAGAACTCAAGATGAAACCCTAAAAGTGCTTATTTTACCAAACCAGCAGTCCAAAATTCAAAGATCCTCAACATACAATGCTGTAAAGTCAAGAAAAAAAAGAACATTTCTGATACGCTAGAAACTTTGAGTCTTTCACATTTTGCTTTATAAGTTGCTTTAATTATTAATCGGTCTCTCAGCTTCTTTGTAAAATATAATGCGAATTTTTAAGAGACTTATTTTATGACTCTTCTGTAGATCTGCAAGTTTATTTCTTGAATTTTCAGTTCATTTCCGGTGTTTCAGTGCATAGTTTCACTGTTTCTACTCGTGTAAAGCCATCCTGTGTGAGTGTATTCCTCTCTGCTGTACATACTAAACGCTGTATTTCAGCGACGGAGCCGACAGCCGCTCTGTGGAGGATCTGGCAGGCTCATTATTTAGCAGCCTCATAGGCCCCGATAAGGCTCCTTGTTTGGGGGCCAGTAAGAGAGGAGGACCAGGTATGATAGTGTCCATGCCCGTGATTCATGGCGCCTGTTCTCTGCCTTGCTCTTCATCCCGTACTCCATGTAGGTGGCGGATTATAGTGCAGACTAATGAATGTCACTCTAAATGAATGACCGGAGCTGACAATTGTACCGCTGCCACCACCGCGGGCCTATCTCCTCTCGCTAATGATTAAATACACTTAGTCCTTCTCGTTTCCCCTCGTGGCTGCACTTCTTCCTCCTCCTCTTCTTCCTCACCTTCTTTCAAACTAGCTCGTTACCGTCCCAGATGAGAGGGGGGGAAAACAATTGGAAATGCTATACTCCCTCTTTTTTTCTAGTTGCATGGGCGCTTTTTTTTTTTTTTTTTTTGGATTGTTTTTCTTGAGCGGGCGCAGCGCGACGCTGAGGCAGAAGTGTAATGGTGTTCTCAGAGGTTTTGACAAGGTGGATTCTGGCTTGCCGCATTGTGCTTATTGCGGATTGGGGTGGCGGAGGTAATGCGATTTGTGGCTGAAGCGTGGTGAGGGTAGGTTTGGAAAATTTGATGTCTACAGACCATTGGGCATTTCTCAGTGCGTGTGTGTGTGTGTGTGGGGGCTGACTTTCCCTGTCATGGTGCAAAATGGCAAGAGGGAAAAGAAAAGAGACGGCGTTGCTCATGTGTCAGTTTTTCACAATGGCGGCGTATGAAATAAAAACAAGTGTGTGTGTAGGGGTGGGGGGGCGCTTGGATAAGTGCGCTTTTTGTTTTTGCCAAAGACTCCGTGTCGTTTCCTCGCCTGCGCCACCCCCCCGAGGCTAGTTTTGATGTGCTGGTATCTGATTTGGCATCCTTTCCACTCCACCTCATAACCCCACCCCTTCGCCCTGCAGGAAACAGACTTTTTTTTTTTTTTTACAGCCTCTCTTTTCTGTCTGTACATTGCTTTTTTTTCCCCTTTGGGGTCTTGATCCGGCGGGTGTCCGTCCATCACGACGCCTTGAACGAATGTCCACAGATGCTTTGTTTCACCCCCGCAAGGCACCGAGATCTGTCTGATGAGATGGGAGACGGCTGTGGTGCATACATACCCTGTTCTTCTTTTTTTTTGAAGTTCTTTCAGAATATTGCCGCCGACTCGGTATCCATCTCCTCTGTTGGCGCGTGAAAGAAAGCGGTGCTATTTTGATCCATGATTGGTTGATATCATTAGCTGTGATCTGATATGATACAGCATGTCACTCCTGCTATCTTAAATCTGTGTTTCCCATATTGTTGTCAGCGGTATAATAGACAGTTTTCATTCCCTATCTCTGCACAGGGAAAACCTCTGCTCTGGTGTAATCCTGTTAATGCTGAAATCTGATTACGGCCTGTAGCCTATACCACAAAGGCAATATGTGTGTGACTGCTCGGCTGTGTGAGGGAGTCTGTGTGGTGTAATATAAAATGATGAAAGAACGGCACTGTGATAGAGACACATGGAAAGGAACAAGCTTTAATATACAGTGCATCTGGATTTCTACACGTTCAAGTACAATATGTGTGTGTGTGTGTTCCGGATCCTCTTGTGTTTTCTTCGATCTTGAAGTTTTTAGTTGGAGTGTCAAAGGACATTGGGTGTTGCACGTTGTAAAACTCAAATACACTTGACTTGATCCAACGTGACTTAGCATGCACTTTGGATTTCACTGTTTTCATAGTTTAAATCTGTCAAACGTTCACAATCACACAGGATTCCTTCAGAGAAATCTGAACGTCTTGCAGTTGTGTCATCCAATCTCACCGATTGCAACGATAAAAGTCCATTTTATGATGAAAAATGCACTTTTCTCCCCCCAAAAAACTAATAAAAATGCACCTACACGGAATTAAACTGACCACAAAGCGACAAATATCAACTTTAAGGGTTAATGTGGTCAAAACAACTTACTTTGTGACTTCAGATTTCACTGTTTTCCTGCTGTAGAGGTCTGTGAAAAATACATTAATACACAGACTTCCTTCCGAGAAATGTGGCTTCTGAATATCTTGTAATTATGTCATCCAATCTCACCAAGTTGCAACAGTAAAGGGACATTTTTTAATGACAGAAAACAAATTTTCCTTCAAAAAATATGGTGAAAATGTGACTGCAAAGAGACAAATCATGATTGTACGTGTTAATGTGGTCAATACAACTCGCTGGGGCATTTGTGACTTTAGATTTCACTGTTTTTCTGCTATGAAAGTGTTTGAAAAAATACATACATACATAGGATTCCTCTAGAGAAATGCGGCCTCTAAACATCTTGTAGTTATGTCTTCCCATTTCACTGAGTTGCAACAATAAAGGCACATTTTTGTGATGAAAAATGCACTTTTCTCCCCAAAAATATGCAGAAAAGGGCACCTACACTGAATTAAAGTGACCACGCAGTGAAAAATCACAACTTAAAAGGTGAATGTGGTGCACAGGATTCCTCATGAGAAATGCGGCCTCCAAACACATTGTCATCCAGTCTCACCTGGTTGCAAGAGTAAATGCACATTAAATAAAAGTGTGACTCTTGCTCCTGCAAAATGACATCTGTTCAGCAGTTAAGTGCGTTTTCTACAGTAACTGGCACCCTGGGCATCCCATTTAAAACACAGAAAGGCTGACTGAAGGAATATTGATTGATAAATAGGAATTATTTTGAGTGTATTTCAGCACTTGACCTTTCCTCTGAAACATGTCAGCAGTGGAGAACGCATCCAATCTCCTAGAAGCAAACATCCCCAGAATGTCAGTGTCAGTTTTCACGACAAAATTGTGGTCATCGGTCTGCAGTTCATCTTATTCTGATCTTTTAAAGTGTGCCAGTGAGGCCCAAATGCTGGGCTAAATTACTGTTATCAGCCTCTACTTAGATACAATCTGTCAAGCTGTCACACGTCTGCACGCCAACGATAAAACATCAAATGGGCAGTTTTTGATTAATGAGATGCATATGAACACAGCTTTCCGCAACCTGTAATGGCTTGCCCTCATCTAGTTTGTAGTTATAGAGGACTGTGGGTGTGAAGACAGAATCAGAACATTTCTGCAATTTACCAGTCAATCAATGTTCTGGTCGTCAACCCTTATTGTGACCTCTGGGCGATATTTAGGTCATAAAGATTTTTTTTTTTATGGCTTCTGTGGTCAGTGGAGTGCAATCAGTGGGAACAATCAAATAAAGAGTATTTTTCAGAGGGAATGTTTGCATTAATTGAATTAAGAGTTAAACAGATTATCCATAAAACTATTGAAAGATGTAGAGATTAACATTGATTATCTCACTGCAGTAGCACCTGTTCAGGGATGAGACATATTAAGCAGCGAGTGAAAAGTCAATTCTTGAAGTTGATGTGTTGGAAGCAAGAAAAATGAGCAACTGTAAGGATCTGAGTGACTTTAGCAAGAGTCAAGTTGTGATTACGATCCAAAAACAGCAGGTCTTGTGAGGTGCTCCTGGTATGCAGTGGATAGCACTAAGGATGTTAAGATGAAGTTTAATTTCCCGCGATTTAATATTTAGTGTCCTAATTCGATACCATCCTCCTAGAAAATGCAAACCCCCAAGTACATTGAAGTATTCAAAATCGATCCAGTGTATATCCTTGACAACTAAATAGGTTTGCAATGCACTAAGAAAAAATATGCATTCTTACATCTGCTCCAAAGGCTCCAAAAGATACCAAAACCCTGTGTTCTCTACATGCGTGTCAGAACATGTGTATTACCTTGTTGCACCACCAGGTGGAACCTCTTACCGTTTAGCAAGGTAGCGACTGGAGGAGGCGGTCACTCGGACTAGTAGCAGTTCCGTATTGGCAAGCAGAGAGCATTGTGGGAGTTTACCTAGTACAGGACCACCATGAGAATGTCTCATGTGACGCTTAATGCCTACCGAGTTCAACTAGTGCCTCATAATCTATGCCACTGGAATGGCCACATCACGTGACATCTGGGATGGCTTATTTCACATGACGCAAGGAAAGTGGCCCTATCAGGACATAGAATGATATCCACTGAGTTAATTTCGAGTTACTGATTAATTTATTATTGATTGATAAGGCTGCTGATTGCTGGTCAATTGCTGCAGATATGGATACCCCTACAAGGCAACACAAATCCCCGATAGCTGAGGCATCTTTCAACAGAATAATACGCTTCACCACACTCAGAAAATGTTCAGGAATGGTTTGAGGAACATTTAGGTGTTGACCAGGCCTTCAAATGTCCAGGAACATCCTCTAAGACGGCCCCACCTTGGACTTAAACGTCTGATAGTGTCTTGATCCCTGATACCACAAACACCTAGAGAGGTTTTTGTGGTACGAAAGGGAACCTACACAATATTAGACAGGTGGTTTTGATGTTGTGCATAATTGGTGTTCAGTTGACATGCTTTAGATTAAGTGTGGAGTTCGTCCATAGACAGAGCTGAAAATAATAGTAGCTCATTTGTAGAAGTCAACTGACTGATGAATGCTGGTTTGATGGGGGTGTGTGTGGATGACATTTTTCCTGTTGATGATAGAAACTGTAGTATGCTCATTAATAATAATTTAATTATCAGATGGATGATTAAATGAATGATAAAGCATAGATGGAGGACAGTTTAACATGACTGTCCTTACTTTCACAACACTTACAGGTCAGTGCAGTCAACGCTTGTGACTCTTAAACCTTTAGTTGAGTCAAACTTTAAAACTATTATTCAGAGCAGTTCTTTAATGTTCAGTGTTCACACTTTTTTAAAAGTATGTATTTTTTTTGCGTTTGTCACAGTATAACAAAGGGCAGATTCATACTGTGCACTGGAATTGAATCCACCTGCCTTTCAACTAAAGTGCATTCCAACGAGTCCGTCCGTCCTTGTTTCTGTTCTTCACAGAGGAAAACAAATACAGAGGAAATGATGAAACGACTGTGAGACACTGTAAGCATTGTATGGACTTTGTTCTCTTAAAAGAAGACACATGAAAGGGCTGCAGTGACCTGAGTACCCCCCCCGTGTACAAGTGTGCGCAAAGGTGTTGGTAGATGATTGGTTTCTGGTTCCTCTGAGAGCTTTTGGTCCAAGTTGGAGGCAGTTTGAGAGGGAAGGAATGGATGCGAAAGAACAAATGATCGGATTAAGCAAAACATCTGCGGTAGTATTCACAAAGTAAAGAGTTTCCGCCTAAGATCTGTTCACAAAGCCTCCTCAAAGACGCGAGAGAAGAGAGGAATGGACCCGGCCGACCCTGTCGCCATTGATGACAGCATGAACACAATGACGAGTTACAGGGGAAAAGTTTGTGCCGTCGAATTCATCATAACGGCGAAACAGCGGGAGGCACAAATAATGTTGCCGCATTCACAATGGCAGCATATTCAGAGCCGACGTGTTGCAAGTCTAAATAATAAATAGTCTGCAGGGACAGACCGTGTCCCCGCACAAAGTGACGCCCAGCTGAGTACTGAGTGAAATGGATATTTATTCCAGTTGAAAAACACATCTTCATCTTTTTGATGCTGTTGTTATTTGGAAATGCAGTGTGTCTGTAGCACAGACTACACCAGGTTGTTCGGCAATTATCACGAAGCCGGCTGTTTTGTAAAGTTTTGAGCGAAAAAAAACCTTAAGTTTTGCAGAACAACAGAAGCGTGGACGATAAATCCATCAAATGCACATGCTTACAAGAAAACTACTGACTTCTTAAGGATGGGCTGTGATTAGAGATTCTCATTGACTTCTCAATCCTCTGGAAGACGATTCATTTTTCACAGACTTGGAAGCTAGTTTAAGCGCTAAAGGCTTTGTCAATAATGCTTGTTAAAGAATAATAAACTGCATACTAACTGAGTCGACCTTTCCTCAACCCCAGTGCATGAAAAACTTCCATTTTTGTCTGGTGTCTCACAGATACAAGGTGCCCTTTAGTGCCAATATTTGACGCTGATAGACTTCTAGGAGGTTTTCCAGTTGAAAAGAGCAGCATAAGGGCATTGGAGAGGTGTTGGCATAAGTCGCAGGGCTTTGAGGAGGCTGACTTTTATTTTTTTCACCTGGTTTAGGTTTCATTTTGTGGCTTAAGTTGCATTTTTGCTCTTTGTTTTGTTCAGTTCAGGCACCAAACTTACTTGGTTTAGGAGAAGGTCATGTTTTGGGTTGATGAACACCCTTTTCCTAATGTTAACTTTGTTAACCCCAAGCAATTTCAAGGCATTTTTACTCACCCTAGGCTCATTTTTCCTTCAGTACAAAGTCCTGCACCTCTGTGGAAACATCACACCTATAGCTTGAGGGAGAGAGGCTCAAAAAAGTTGTAACAAAACAAAATGAAAAACCCAGGAAGCGCCATGTACAAGATTTCCCAAGTGCCTATGGGTGTTGCCAATACTGGAAAAAGAAATTGTGTCTCTACATACTATAGATATTGTACTGCTTACATTTTCAAATTGTTTCTGTACTTGTCTCCCCTCTAGTCTGTGCAAAAACAACTTATGATACAGCCCAGCTAGAGCAAAAGTTCCTGAATGTCAATGTTAGTCATGGCTGAGTGAGTCATGACTTCCCAGTTGAGCAGAAGTGTGCAGAATTTTTAGATTTTTAGAGAATCTGGTTGGATCAAATGGTTTAATTTTGGCACTTTTACGCTTAGTTTTGGATCATTTTTCAAACGGAACAGCTTGTGAAAAGTGACTAGTTTCTTTCCTACTGTTTTTTAAAGCTTTGTGCTCTGCTAAACGGCGTAGTTTTGGCAAAGTTTCAAAACTAACATGCCAGTCAGACCTGCTGGCGGGTTTTTGAGGTGCGAAAGGTTAAGCACGTGCTACCTTGTTGCTACCTGAAAATGAGCTGCAGTGATGACACCAGCTGTGAATAGCTTATACATCTGACGTCTATCAGACTGTCCCGCACATTGAAAAGTGATGCTAAAGGTTTTCCTTCAAATGCAATGTCAGGAGATGAAAGTGAGACGAGGCTCAAATGAAAATAGTCCATTAGCTCCTAAATTACTGTTTCATTTCAATGAAGCTCACAGAAGACAAAAGTAGTCATCACGAATTGGCTCTTGTCAAAGCACGATGTGATATTTAAGGTTAAAATCAATGCTGCGAACGAGTCTATTGTGAAAATGTTGAGTCCTACACTTGTCATAATACAGCTTGATTGCTTCTTCTAGTCTTGTAATCATCATACGACAGCGTTAACACCTCCTTATCCACCCTGATTTGACAACACCGTGGTTCTTGTTTTGCTAAAATTACGAGAACTCCTCCAGAGCCAAAGACAACACGGAATTCCCTTTAAAGAATCCATGCACCTCCTGACTGAAAACTGTCGGAGTTCTCCTTTAATTTATAACCGACAAGAAGCCTGAAATGTTTTTTTGAATTCGGCCCCTCAAGTACAAGGCTTAAAACACAGCGAGCGAACACGGCTGCAGGAGGAGAGGGAGGGAGAGCGGCATCAATTAAACATGAATGCCAAGCAGGGCGAGGGTTTCTCTCTGTTTGTAATTGTGAATATTTGATAAGGCAAAAGACAACTCACTTAGCACACAGCCATATGCTAACAATGGCATTATGAGCTACCAGACTTGTGAAAGGTATGACAGGGCCTCCCCCCCAGGCTCCAGCTACTGGGCACGAACACACACACACACTCACCTGACAAACACACACAGCCGCGTACTGCTGCTACGTCGGTGAAGTTCAATTTGAGCCCCCGACGCCAAAACAACATCAAGCTGCCATAATCCCCGCCGCTGAGACGCGACCCCTGACCGCCCTCGCTGCTCTCAGGAGGATCCACACATCAGGCCTTTGCATCACTCGCGCTTCACCTCACCGCCACCTGCGAACTAAAGGGTCCGGTGCCTTTAATGTCCCCGCCTCACTCTTATTTCTTCTCCGTCTGTTGCTTGTGTTTGGCTTTCGTGCTTAAAGGGAAAGTCAGGATTGCAGTTTTAATGGATAAATAGCAATTAAATTTTCTGCAGCTATCCGTAGTAGCCAGGATGATGACTGTGGTGACCCCCAGATATATTTTTTAAATCTAGCACCACTTCCAGGTTGACATACATGGTTTTGTTCGGAGCGTTGGTGTGGTTTTGGCCGTCGTTCCTATGAGAGCTGGCACTGTGGCACTGCTAAAGAGAGATCTAAGAGGACCTGGAACATGGATAGGCTTTGGAGAAGATTTTATTACAGAGAGAAGGCAAACTGTGACATATTAAATAAAGATGTTCATTTTTTTTTTGCAAATTTCCTACACTGTAAAAAAAATTGTGGTGCCTAAAAACATATCAAAAAATGCTTGAATCAATCTTTTGAATTTAAAAACTGTAAAAACTGAAAATTACAGTAGTTATCTTTAAAATGATTATATTTTTTATTTAATTTAAATACTGTAAAACAGTGTAATTTGACGGTCCCTCTTTATAAAAAAATAAATGAATAAAAAACTTGTGTTTGTAAATATTTTTGATGTAGGCATTATAAACAGTTTTGACCTGCTTTTTAAAAAAAATTTACAGTCAACACGTAAATTAAACTGCATCAGTATTTTATTTTTCAGTGCCTACTGTACATACATATATAAATGTAGCAGCAAATATATGAAAAATAATTACACTTTTTGCCGATTTAAATACATTAAAAAAAGGTCATCTTAAAGTCAAGGTCAATTTTATCTACATAGCACATTTAAAAACAACCAAGGTTGAGCAAAGTGCTTTACAGACTTCTAAATCAACACTGCAAAAGAATATACATGAACGTACAATGAAAACAATATGTATGCAGCCAGGATTTCAGCGCCCAATCAAACTGAAAGCCACTGAGTAGAGGCAGGTCTTCGCCCGGGACTTTGAGGACTAAGGTCCAACTTAAGAATGAAATTGCTATTTTTTAAAAAATACAGAGTTTTGATGTGGACATTGTATCACAGATAACATGGAAGTTAATACTGCTTTTCTGTGATTTTTCTAGTCATATGTACTTTAACAAAACTGGGTAAATGTGTAAAATAACAGTAAATTCTTCTAAGACATTACAATTAAAACTTAAAATATTCTTTTTTATAATGTAGGCCACCTTCACATACTATTCTCCTTGTGTGTGCAGTTTTTCTATGCAATAACAAGCAATTACTGACTTTTCAGGTGTCCTCAACTTGACCTCAAAATGAAGTTGTGTAGCTAAACTTGTTCCAAGGCCTTCTTTTTTACAGTGTTGGCCACCTTAACCTACTACTTTTTGTGTGTGCAGTTTTTCTATAAAAGAAGGGGCCATTTTTAACAGGTGCACTCAGTTTGACCTCACAGTTAAGTTGTGTTGCTAAACCTGTTCCAAGACCTCAGCAATTACTTTGATAAGAGTGATTTCACTGCAGCTAACAGCCAAAACTATCCAAATCATATCCAAGTTGTAACGAACCAGAATTGTTTTGGACTCCTACTTATCATCTGTGAACCAAGAAAAATCTGTAGAATAAAAAATTTACTGTTGAAACATATTTTTTCTATAGTCTAGGCCGCCTTGACCTACTATTCATTGTGTGTGTACAGTTTTGCTGTGCAATAAGGGGTAAATTCAGGTCATGTCCGGTAAACTCAGTTTGACCTCAGAGTTAAGTTGTGAAGCTAAACTTGTTCCCAGACACCAGCAATTACTTTGCTGAGTGTGACTTTGCCGCAACTAATAGCTAAAACTTTCAAAATAAGATCCGAGTTGTAACAAACCAGAGTTTTCTTTGAACTCCTTCCACTACTTTATTCCTCTTATGTCACTTTCCCACCTCTTTTTCCCGCACCCTTTTCACTCGTCGTGTCTCCCTTTCTCCCGCTGGTGCTTTTTTCCCCTTCCTTCTTCTTCTCCCTCGCCGCCTTTTCTCCCCATTTCTTAAACCGCTTCTCGCTAATTACTTCTTTCTCATGTCTCCTCCCTGTGACTAAACGACAGTAGACGTCTTTTGATTCCCCTCCCCTTTGCACAACCCCTCCCAGCACCGCGGCGACATTGTCTGACGTTAAGCTGCTCGCGCTCGCGGGGCCCCCGAGTTGCAAAGTGTCACTTCATTTAAGGGGGAAGTCGACTAAGGAGCTTCTTCCGCTGACATCCCCGACTCCTGCTTATGACTTTTTGCGTGACAGACAAAAACCAGAAAATCAAGGGGAGTCGCGAGCATGAGGGTTGGGAGGGAAGTGGTCATTTAGCAAACAGCAATATGACGAATGCGAGGCAGATTTTTATTTTTTTTTCCTGTGGATTATTGTTTTGTATTCAGAATTGCTTATTTCATGCTTGTCGAAGCGAGGTCTGTTTTACCCCGACGTGTGCGTGCGTGTGTGTGTGTGTGTGCGTGTGTGTGTGTTTCTTTAATGGCCTTCCATGAATATTACATGTGTGGCAGAAGACGAAAGGGATCACAACAGAGAGGGAGGGAGGAGAGGAGCAGATATTACGGTGGAAATAAAAGAGGGGAGATAGCGGGGAGAGTTGAAAAGACTGGAATAGAGGAGAGTTAAAGAGAGGAGAGGAGAACAGAAGGAGATGAGGATGAAAGACGACAATAGGACCAAACAACAGGAGGAGGAGGAGGAGGAGGAGGAATGAAACAATTCGGTTGGACTGGAATGACTTGAATTAAGCCGAATTAAACTGGAGAAAGGGAAAAAAAGGGAAAAGGGCGGCAAAAGAAAAGGACTGGCCAGTGTGCGTGTGCGGTATGAATGTTGATCAGGCGATTTCGCTGGCTTACCTTTGCATGCTCAAACAGGGGCTGCCCTGCTCGCACTGAGGGAGCCTTGTTTATGGAGACGAGACCAAAATCCTCCAATCAAACATGTATGAGGCGACTCGCTCGTACACACACACACACACACACACACACACACTTCCCCCCCCCCCGGCCTCCGACAAATACACAAATGCACGTCGCCGCGCAAACACGGGCCACTCTGGAGACGCGGCGGCGGCACAGGAGGCACACATGAAGGAATGCACAAACACACCGACAACTATCCGAGGGGATCCAGATGATTTACTTACAGTACAATACCTGCATTGTGGGGCCTTCGGGTGGTCTCCGGTGTGCGTAGCTGCGTGCGTAATGATGCCGCACTCCCCACCTCAACCACACACAACAAAAAAAAAAAAACCCACACAAACCAACTGAGACATGATGCACATCTCAGCTTCCCGCCACATATTCCCACCACTGGTCTGCTTGGTATTAACTGTAGCTCTTCCTCTCTCTCTCTCTCTCTCTCTCTCGGTGCAGCTGCCTGTCTAAAGAGACTTAATTTAAAGGAGAAAAATGGCCCGTGCCGGGAAGAAAAACCCGTCAAGCTCGCTCTCATGCACTTCTTTTTAAAATCTCCTTCATTACGCCGACGATAATGTATGCACAGGAGCTGTTTCCTTTCGGTTTTTATTTAGCTGATGAGTCAGCCCATGTGGTGACCCCAGACTGCAGACAAAATGGATTCTAATATATTCCTGACAGCTAACACTCATCATCCGTTTTAGTAGTTAGAATGGGGAAGAAGATGAGACTCATTCATGTGTGATGCCGAGGTGAGAAAAAAAAAAAAAAACGAGACGCTCACTGTGTGTGTGTGTGTGTGTGTGAGCTAAAACGAGGCTATGTTTGTGTGTTTTTGTGTAGGATTGTAGGTGCGTTAGAGCGAAGGTCTCAGCTTGTTAAGACTGGACAGAGAAGTCAGCGATAAATCCACTGCCAGGGAAAAATTTTTACGTTTTTTTTTTTTCTTCTTCTTCTTTGGCTCATTTAAATTACCTTGATCTACGGTAATTTAAAATGTTGCCGGGAGGGAGAGACACTCAAATGAAAGAAGGCTACACAGGGACGAAAATTATGCTGAAGTTGATTTTTAATTTTTAAAACTTTGAAGCTAAAAACAGCCTGTCCAAATCCAATATCCAGATTCCTCATGGTGTGCTGTTGGTTTAAGGTTCAATGAGTGTCTTGCTAGACTTTTTCCAAAGGAATCCATCCTGCATATGTACGACATGCACATATTGTAATTTCAGAGGGGAGATGTAAAGTGTTGAATTAGAAGTATTTGAGGAAGATGTAGAATGATTAAGCTCCTATTTCCAAACGTAACCAGATTTAAAGGGGAGCGACTATTCAGTGAAGCTCCTTTGAAAACCAATTTAACCTCTATATACTTCGATGTGCCACAACATTAAAACCACCTGGACTCCACAAGACCTCTGAAGGTGTCCTGTGGTGTCAGGCAG
The DNA here is from genome assembly GCA_024666655.1 of Dascyllus trimaculatus. Taxonomy (NCBI): domain Eukaryota; kingdom Metazoa; phylum Chordata; class Actinopteri; family Pomacentridae; genus Dascyllus; species Dascyllus trimaculatus. Next base: position 8,511,599 of record CM045463.1, on the reverse strand, counting down.
CAAGATGTAAGCGACAGATCCTTTAATGTCTGTGAACTGGCCTTGTTTTTTCCAGAACATCTCACAGATGCTCGATCAGATTGAGATCTGGGGAACTACAGAGGCCAAATCAACACCTTGAACTCTTGGTCATGTTCCTCAAGCCACTCTTGAGGAGTTTTTGCCGTGTATCAATGCACGTTATTTTCCTGGAAAACGCTGCTCTCATGAAGGGGTGTATGTGATCTGCAGCAGTGTACAGGTTGGTGTCAAGGCAAACACACATGAATGAAGGATCCAGGGTTTACCAACAGATCATCACACTGATGCCTTCGCAGACTTGCATTCTTTCCATTAGTGCATCTTACTGCCATCTGTTCTCCAGGTAGAGTTTGGACATTTACTAGGCCATCCACATGTTATTCATCACATCCAGACACTTTTTTCCATTGTTTCATGGGCCAGTTCTGACATTCGCGTGTCCATTGTGGGTGTTTTCTGTAGTTGACATGGGTCAGCATGGACACTATAGCCACTTGTCAGACATGGGACATGGAACATTGCTGGATTCACCTGTCTGCTGAAGTGACGGCATTGTGTCATTCAAGCCCCTTTCACACATAGGTTACTTATCCATTAATGGTCCCACATTGCTGGAGAGCACCATTGCGAAATACATGTGATTCACATGAGACTAGTCAGTACACCAAATGATGCTTGGCACATAATAATGCAATAACAAACTAAAGCTAAACTAATAGCAGCTGATCAAAGTGTCCAACAGCCCAGGTTATTTCTGATGTCTTAAATAGTGCATGTCTGAAACGGGTATCTGACTCCACATTGTGCTCTTACGTGACTCATCGAGGGGTTTTTAGCAATTTGTGCTCTTGACTCCTGCGGAATCAGACCACTTGGACTAGCTTTCACTCCCCATGCATATCAGTGAACCTTCTGCACTCATGACCCTCCCGCTTTGGAGATTTTCTGACCCGCTCGTCAAATGATCACAATTTGAGCCCTGGTCAGAGTCTGTCAGATTCTTACACTTGCCAGTTTTTTGTTCTGCTTCTAACATTTGAGCCTCAAGAACTAACGGGTCACTTGCTGCCTAATATATCCCACCCGTTGAGATGAGCCGTTGTAATCAGATAATCAATGCACTTCATCTGTCGGTGGTCTTAATGTTGTGGCTGATCTGTGTATATTTAAATAACAAAAAGACACTGTTCGATGTAGTTTACAGCATTTTACACCTTAGTATCATCGAACAGTTTTCAGTCTGGAATTTTTTAGATAATAGAAAGTTAAAATACTGATTTTTAACCAAATATATTAACACGCTCTATAAGACGGTCACTTTTCCTATATTCCTATCCGGAGGGACTAGCCATGACCGGAAATGCCTTGTCAGATCCTGGAGCACTGCAGTGTGACAGAGCGATATCACAGCCTGTCACACATGCTGCAGCCACAACCAACGCTCACTCTTTGGTTGTTTCTGTCTGTGGAAATTCGGCCCTTTTGCGTGCATGTGTGTGTGTGTGTGTGTGTGTGTGCGTGTGTTTCAGACGGACTCTGGTGGTTTTGGATGGATTCATGCGAGCACCCTTGTGTGTTCAGTAGCACCAAGGTGTCAGAAACAGTGACCGCTCTCTGCTCTTTCATTCTCTCTCCACATCCCATCCATCAGCTCAACTCTCCTCTAACCATCGCTCAGTCTCGTGCCAAGACGCTGCAGAAAAGCGACCATATGCGCCGCAGTGCACTTTGCTCGGCGAGTTTGTTGAGCATTTAAACGTGCTCAAGGACTCACATGGATAAGTTGTACTAGAGGCCCTGCTTGTATGCCTGCGTTACTCCAGACTGGCAATTAAAAACAAGCCATTCACTTATTAGGAGTGTCTGCTCCCACCCACTCAAATCACTTCTCATCTGCTTCCCACTACCAGTGTGTTCGTGTGTGTGTGTGCCGATGTGAAAGAAGGGGTATGGAGGGGGGAGCACTTCTCAATCTGACACTTCACAGTGTGTGAAATTTAATTAAACACGCTTCACAACCATCCACACAAACACACTGATACAGTATACACACTCAGGCTGTGCACATTTTTCATTATATGCATATTTTCTCACGCTTAAACCCTTTTTCCTTTTTTGTCGCTACCTTTTATAATGTAATATTTCCTTTTTAAAATTATACCACTGCCGTGCCGTAAAGAGTAAAATGGATCTATGCACCGGTTCTGTAACAGACTTAAGCAGCCTGGTGACTCTGGGCCCTCATGGCCACCCTGAGGTGCCCTTAAGCAAGGCACTTAACCTCCCCCAGCTGCATCAGTGGAGCTGCTCAGTAGCCAAAACATCAGACAGCCAACAGATGGTCGAGTTGGGCAGCTTCCAGGTGTGTGGTTGCTTATTTCAGTCACCTTACCTCTGTTAAATAAGCCAAACAAAGCTGTGTTTTGGACCGTTTGGTGCAGACTCAACAGTCGTTAGGACTAACACTGAAGTAAGAGTGTGTTTCTGGGTAACTTGAGTTGTCAAAGCTTAATTAAACAAAACCAACCTTGAAGGTATTCAGTTTCTCACCCTTTTCCATTTAGAGTCCTATATGGGCCTTTTAAAGTTGGAGGACATTAACTATAAACTGTTAATGTTTGATGAGTCACTGTTGGCTGCACCGGCTACTTTTTTAATGCAACTGTTAGCCAGTGAAGCACTGCTTTAACTGATTGGAAGACCCTCTTATACTATTCTCTTTAATAGCTATTGCATACACCAGTTAGTGATATATTTTAGGTTTGCTGCAGTGGTTTCACATCTGCAACCCTTTGAGGGCTTCCTGGGCTTTTATCTAAAGCCTTTTTCTTAATAACCTTCTAAATGTACACTAAAGCAATTTAGAATTCAGCTTTAATTTTGACCAAATGTCTCAAATTTATATGCTAAATTGCTTGAGTGTGCATTTAAAACACTGGATTCTACATTTTCCAATAATGCAGCACTATAATGTCTTTCAACAGGTTTATCTTGGATTCAAACTGAGATAACTCTGATGCTCCCTTTAGAGCCACAGTAGACAATGCAGCTGAATAAACGGTTTCATGTGTAATATCAGTGGGACTCCCTTTCACACATTCTATCAGATATATATCAGCTGTTAGATGTGTGTTTCATGTGTATTATTTTGAATCTGGTGTTGAAATCTTTGGGTTTTGTTTTTGTGCCAGGGTTGCTGTAAACACACATGTTACTCAGCTGACCTTGAAATGCTCTTTGGCCTTTATTCCTGCATTTTTGTGCCCCATATAGGTGGCACACGAGGTGTTAAAAAGTGCCTGCAAGGAGAGGTGTCGGCATGTATTGTGAAAAATGGGTAGTGCTATAAATACATGTACACATCGGGTCATTGAAAGCCTTTTAGCAGTTATGATTCCATAATCTGATGATTCTCCTCGTGGAAAAGAGCAGGATCCTTATGAAATAAGTAGCAGAGATGTAAATACATGGACACAATGATGAACCACAACATTAAAACCCCCTGCATAACATCGTGTAGGTCGCCTACTGCTGCCCAAACAGCTCTGATCTGCTGGGCCATGGACATGGGACCTCTGGGGGTGTTCTGTAACGCCTGGCACTGGGATGTTGGCAATGGATCCCTTGGGTCCACTGGGTTCCTGGATGGACTGTGCTGGTACAAAACTGTCATCTAATCCAGATTTAACCCATCTGTGCATAGAGGCTTTTGATTTGGACCTGGTCTAATGTGGTTGAGATGCGAAAAAGCACACTAAAATGTCATTTTACAAAGAAAGTCATGGTTTTACAAATCAAAAGTTGTGCTTTAAAGAGTCTTTAGCCTTAGTATGAAAATCTGATTTGGCCCACCTAAACTCACTTGCTTTTAATCTGGACCTGGTCTAAAGTGGTCCAGATGCAAAAAAAGCAGTAAAACCTCTATTTTTTTTTTTACATCTTTATGCAGAGAATAATGGTTTTCCATATCAAAAGTTATGTTTTAAAGAGAATTTAATCTTTGTATGACAAACCTTTCAAGATTTGACCCACCTAAGCTTGATAGTTTTTGATCTGGACCTGGTCTAAAGTGGTCCAGATACAAAAAAAGCACTAAAATCCCCATGTTTTTACATTTTAACACAGAAAATAACCGTTTTCCATATCAAATGTTATGCTTTAAAGAGTCTATAGCCTTTGTACGAGAGTCTATTCCAAATTTGACCTACCTATGCTTTCTGGCTTTTGATCTGGACCTGGTCGAAAGTGGTCCAAATGCCACAAATATAAGTCTGAAGTTACCATTTTTTTGCATTTTCACCAATAGAATATCCGTTTTACAAATCAGTAACTCGAGATTAAATAATACTCAGTCTCTGTACGACAATCTAGTTCATTCACTTTACCTGTCAGTGGTTTTAATGTTGTGGCTGATGCTGTACAGTGTATATCGATGAAAGAAACTGTCTTTTACCATCTATTCTTGTTGGGTCTATTCTTGTAACCACTTCCCTGCTATGATTGAGATAATCAACAGTGAAATTGAGCATGAAAAGAACGGTACACAATGGTCTGTATTTTTCAAAGATTAGCACTTTCACACAAAATCTTTCTAGGGTTTGGCCACATTTATTATAATGGAACTGTATGAGGTAAGTTTTAGTCTTCTGACAGCTGGGGGTCACGCTGCCTGCATTACTTTTGATCCTGACGTGACCCAGTACATACAGGGGACGCTGATTTCATGGCACCAATGTGAAATGACAGGAATGAAACACATTACATCCTGCATATTTGCGTTGAATGACAAGGCCTTAATTATTTGAGTGCTGGCACGTTGATGAGTGTGATGCTGGTGACCTACTTTAATGCGAGAGTTCTCATTAGGCGCCGAGAAATACAGTAATCTGCTAGTAGTAGTAGTACTGATGTATGCTACGTGGGTGTTTATACGGCTAAATTAAGCCGCTGCATTTTCTCTTTCATGTGCAAGCAAACAAGCGCTTTCACTGTTGTTCTACACACATTACTTTCTGTCGCCTGCTTAGTCTTGACTCTTTTCTTGGGATGTTTACATCAGTGCTTGATGTCTTGAACTTCTGGATGACAGTTTCAGATGTGAGGGTTGTTCCACCCACTGGGATTCTGCGTCGTGGTATTAAGGAGGAGATATTAGGAGAAAGGACAAGGAGAGAGAGTTCAACTCGGGTTCTTTCGCTTTTGCAAGTTCTGCAAAGCCAGCAGGAGAGGCTGAGTGCTTCTTGGGTGATAGTGGGCTTAACCCGCCGCAACTTAAACGCATTGCCCACTTCTTTGAAGACTTTGGTTGACCGGCGTCTGAACCAACCTTTCATAATCAGCGCACCCGGAAACCTTTATAAGTCCTCTGTTCTCTGCAGAGATCATTACAATCCTCATATGTTTACAGTGTTTTCTCTCCAGTTTTTCAATTCCTACATCCTTTTTTTTAAAAATATTATCTCTCTGCTGTCATTGCTGATGTCGCCACAGTTCAGCAAAGTGAATTCAGCCGAGTGAAACAAAAGTGCGATTTTCCCACATGCTTTACTTCACCCCTGCCACTGCCACTGCTGCTGTCCTCTCTCTCTCTCTTTAGCTTTTACCAGCTACTCACTCGTCACCCACTTGTCCAAAGTTTCACGGCAGGGAAGCCGGTTGGATTTGACCCACTCTCTGACAGGCCACCGACAAGATTCCAGATTAGGACCCTTTTAAGGGCTTGTAATTTCCTCAGGCATTTTCCCCCTTAAAATTCCTCCCTCTCACCGTCACTCCTCAGTGTCACGAATGGCAGGACGGGCTTTAAGGTGGCTTATGTAACAGTCCATTAAGTTTGCCATAGAAATGGCCTGCATTGCCCGAGAGGCTGCGGCAGACACCTCGAGATAAGTAATGTCAGAAACAGACAGCGATACGGATGGGGCCTCTTACATCTTTTATGGAACATTAGACTGAGTGAAGAGATGACCTAATTTGAATTGATTTGGCGTATATTTGTGCTCAGGAGACACACGGGCGCAAAGAGGCACACATTCACGGAGCCACCTTTAGCGCGCCCACGACGACGCACACACTGAACCACGGCTAATCTAGGTCTCTCTGAACCCAGCTGTAGCTGCATATCTTTGGCAAAATCTTCGATGTTTTCAGCTGAATAAGCTCCAACTTGATTACACAGCTCTCCCCCCCCCAGTTTGTATTAATGAGGCTGTTCCGTCTTGCTGAAATTCCCCTCCATATTGTTGTTGTGCAGTTCACGGTCCAGTGGGCTACTGGCCCGCAGATGTAATTGTTTTAATTTGCTAACTGTACGCTCACTCAATTAGGACGAGAGCAGAATTCCGTGTTATTTCCTCTGCCCAGTGCAGAATAGTAAAGCAGACGTCTTCTTGAAGCAGCTGTAGTCTACACAACACACACACACACACACACACACGTATATGTATAAATATATGTATGTATATTTAAAGGGACTTGAGGAATGTGCTTTTCTTGTTCTTTGTTTGTGGCGTTCAAGATGACATGCTGTTTTCATCTCTAATCCCATCGTCGTTCTTTTCATGAGTATTTTATGCTCTCCTGCTTTGTCAAGGTTTCTCTGTATGCGTTCAGTTTAATTAGAGAGCCTCGGTAGTGGCCTTTGGCAGTAGACTGCTTATTACTGCATCGTGTGTGTGTGTTTGTGTGTGTGTGTGTTCATCTTGTTTTTAGGGCTCGCACTTCTCGCTCACCATCTTTGCTCTGCGTATTTTAAAGCATTGCCAACTCACACAGGCTTTTATCTTATGAAGCGTGCAGGTTAGGCTACTTTTAAACAGCGTTTTTTTGTTGTTGTTGTTTTTTTTTTTTTTAACGTTTGCTGTCTTCTGTGATGTGCGTCCGTCACTGTTGAGTACAGCTATTCAGAGTCAGTAGTGTCAGCTGCCATGTGTCTTCATCCTGTCTCACAAACTCAGAGCCAAATTTAATATTAGCACGAGCTTTTGTGATCCCTGGAGAAACGTCCTTTTGCATATTGTAACACTTTGGAGTGTATTATCCCTCACATAACACACACACACACACTTTTAACAAGGTTACACCAAATGTAGTTTGTGTGTTATGTGCATCACTTTTACACTGTTATGCCTCAACATTAATTGCCTGTTCAAGCAGAAAACTGTTCTCCTGATTAAAAAGCCTCCTAGCCCCTGAATTGACAGTCTATTGTTCCGTTTGTTCAGGTTGAAGCCCCAGTTCTAAGATGCTTAATTAATTGCTAGACTAAGACAATGGAGAGAATAAATAAGCTATTTTAAAAAAAAAAAAAAAACAACAAAAGTGATAAATGTATTACAAATATCTGCGGCCTGCACTTGGAAAGAACAGAAGTGATAATGCAAGGTCATAATTACCCACGCAGCAGAGAATCACTTAAGGAATTGATAAATAAAGGCGATATTTTAGCATGTCTTGCTTTTTATGGTGGTGGACAGAAGATGGGAAACTTGGAAGACAGACATGTAAGATTTTCTTCAAGCACAGACATGTACACAGTATTTCACAGGAAGTAACATAGCAAGGAAACTAAAGCTAAAACACTTGAAATTGAATCCAGCATCTCCATTACCAGCAAAATGGGTGTTTTTGCAGACCTGCCATCTACATCAGATTATATCCTGAACATTGTTGTGACAGACTAACTTGAGAGCTGTGATTCACCCGCACAGCAGTAAAAACGGATATTATCAGATTTTCCATTTTATTGCCAAGCAAGTTTGAAGCAGCCTTCTGTAATGTTGCTGAAATGGAAACAAAGGGCTTGTTTCCATTTAATTACTTTGGGGTGAATAATGTAGCTGCTTAGCGTCTTTAGAAGTAGGCATATAGGCCATGTTAGCTATAAAACCAGAGTAGAATAAGTCAGGAACAGGCTGAAAAACATGAAAGTTTTAGAAGTCTTAAGGAATTACAGTGGAACTTATTTTGAGAAGGCTGTTTCTATCTCCCGTTATGTGCATAAACACCGATTCCAGAAAGTCAAGAGCACCGTCTAGCGAGTGTAAAAACATTATTAGCAAATTTTTGGGGGGTAATTTTGCCCTTTCCATTAACGTTCTCTAGTGTGAAACTTGTAAATATGCATAAATATATTTATTACAGGAACACAGCTATTGTGTTTATTTGAAACAAATGACTCATAAAATAAACAAATTAATGAAACTGGGTCCAGATCAGTCATATTTGCAGACAAGGATGAAATGCTTGTCTGCAAATATCAGATGTTGTTGTAGTTCTGCAAGAATTAAAGTTAAAACTAAATTCCATTCTATTACAGCCGCTTAGTCAAGCAGTCCTAATGTAATTTGAAGTCCTAAACTTGCAGTGCAACTTCTTGGAGACCATATCTGTTCATATAAGCAATGATGCAGCCACAGCATTCTGACCACTGACAGGTGAAGTGAATAACATTGATCATATTGGTACTATGTGGTGTTCTGATGGAAAACCTTGGATTTTAACATCCATGTTGATCAGACTTAGACACCCAAATAAACATTGTCCCACAACAAGCACACTCCCTCATGCAAATGGAAATCCCAAATGTCACTGGCCTACCCCTGCAGGAAAATGCACCCCACCAGATGGAACAAACATCAAACAATCAGGAACATGTTGAGGAACATGACAATGGTCCAACATGTTGATTTGACCTCCAAACTTCCTACACCCCATTGTGATCAAGCATCAACAGGATGCAGTGGAACAAGTTTGATTAACAGAGGCTCCACTGCACAAGCCAGAGTAGCCAAAGGATCCACTGGATCCAGTGCCAACGTCCTGGTTCCAGACCCCATAGGACACCCTGAGAGGTCCTCTTGTCCATGCCCAATGGTTCAGAGCATTTTTGTTCACATAAGTGGGGACCAACACAATATTAGGAAGGTGGTCATAATGTTATGCCTGATCAGTGTCTTACAAGAACACAGCTATTGTGTTTATTTGAAACAAGTGGCACATAAAATAAAGAAATTAATGAAACTGGGTCCCGATCAGATGCTTGAAATATCCCATAAGTCATGTTTTTTTAGACAAAGATGAAAAACAAGCAGTATTTAACAGAATTAAAGTGATCAGCTGAGATAGATGTTGTACTGAGTTCTGCAAGAATTAAACTAAAAACAAAAATTGTAATATGAAGCTCTAAACTTACAATGCAACTTCTTGGAGACCACATGTGTTCATATAAGCAATGATAATGGCAGTATATGCAGTAAGTCTTAGATGAAGTTGGTATGTTAAATTTTTTTAGAATGTTTTTAATTATTAATAATGTTATCTCAACTGAAGGGACCGACTCTTTCGGGAGATCTAGCACTAGTCGGGGACAGTAGCATTTTTCAAAATTAAAACTGAAAGGACATGTGAGGTGACAGAATCACATACTGCTGTTTTTTCATGAGCTGTTCCTGCCAATGGGACAGAACGAGGAGCTTCATTTAAATCGCAGTCGCACTGAGAGTTTCGGCGGAAACCGAATCAAAAGACTCAAGAGAGACGCGGGCTTTCATCTCGCCCTGTTACATCTTGGAGTTGGATGGGTGATCTGCCGGCGAATGTTTGACACTTTGTTAACAAAATCTGAGGAAGTCTTGCTTGGCAAAGTCTTGCTAAAAGCCTGAGCGAGTGCGTGTGAGTGTGAGTGTGTAGCAGCAAGGATTATGAGGATGTTTCTTAACGAGGTCAGTAAAAAAAATTTTTTGTAGTAACTCATCGAATCTTCCGGAGTTTGTGTTCAGCAGTTTGTCTCGAAATGAGTCTATCAAGGCGAGGAAGGCTTTGTGATATCGCCAGTTAAACTGCAGAACAGGTGCTATTGTGGACGCACCATCAGTATTAAGCAAAAGGCCTCATTTCCATCACTTATGTCAGCCTCATTTGTCCCATGTGAGGAGTAAACGCTTCACCAAAATGGAGAATTTGCCTCGCCGCTGCGTACTTAAAAGTCACATTAATTCCTTGGCTTTGTTCCCTCCCAATTACCTCCTCTTCTACTTCGCCCCCACCACCTCCGTACTTGCTCCCGTTCCCCTTCTCCTACTGTATCATCCGCCTTTTCTCTTTATAGCAAGATTAATTGCCCTTGAATGATTTTATAATTGAGAGATGTTGCTGTCCCGGGTGACGGTGAGGTAGATGCAATAATAGCCCCTGGAAGTCTTGAGATGAAAATAAAGCAAGGTGTCAATTGGCGTTAATAGCGGAAGGGTGTGTGTGTGTGTGTGTGTTTCCAAGGTGTGTGTTTGCCAACTGATGAATGCGCCGTAATTGTAAATGAACTGATGAATGCGCATGAAAATTCCTCACAAGGCCTCGGCAGCTTTTGAGTCAAATTCGCGGTGATCCGTTCCCCTCCCTACCCTCCTCGTGCGAACGCTCCACCATCCGCTACACATGAGCAGATGTTGACGTGGAAGTGCATCATTTTCTCATAAGCAGCGTTTGTGGATCCTCAACAGTAGGTGTTCGGACATGAATAATTGATGATGCATTTATGGATATGAAGTCAGAGACGTTGCTAGGATTCATGCAGATGTTGGCCTGTTTTGCTTATCATTGTGGTCACGCGTCATTTCCTTTTAACCCAGGTCACTCAGACACGTCTCAGCTTTGATTTCCAAGACAGGCTGGAGTCTTGGATCGCAACTGGGTGTTACTCAACTTAATGCCGATTATCTGGCGGTGTGAGCAGGCACAAGGCTGAGCTGAGCCAGTTGCTGGGCCCAACATGGACCTTTAAGCCTATTTGATTTCATCAGTCTTGTTGTGGAGTGGAGACCTGCCAGAAGTACAATCTGAGGAAAACAACGTAAAATCGATTTACAGTTAGATAACCAAGTGAGCAAAGGTAACAAGCTTAATCAACCAGCAAGTAAAGGGCAGTCTTATGATTAGTCTACAATAATATGGAATTACTTTATTGTCATTTCACAGAGTACAACAGAGTTAAGCAGCAATCCTGTCGGCGTCCAACATGTACAATAAGAAATGTGCAAATATTACATATAAAAATATAGTAGAAAAATAGTGTGCACTAACAGTAGGTTGTGATATAGCCTATTGTGTGAGGATAGCGTCTGTGGTGTTTTAGGATCCCGATCAAAACAGTAGCGTAATTGATGTTGCACATTGCTGAACCTATACGAAAATGCAGTGGCTGAAAGGATTGTAAGAAGTACATGCAAGGTACAGTTGCATGTGAACATACAGTATGTACAGGTTTGGTATATAGGTATAATGTGCTCATGAGAACATGGTGCACGACATAGAAGGTGTGAAAATTGTAGCTATTTCCAGATTCTGTAAATGTAGCAGTGAGGAGATTGCTGGTAGACGCCCACTCATTTTATAGCACCTGTAAGACATGGAGTCCTTTATGTTAGTCCGACAGCATACGCATCCTGGTCATATTTTTCTGTAAAAGTCATGAAAGCAATCTTACAACGTTGGACCTAATCACATTCATGCATCACTTTATAAAATCTGAACTACATACACTTTTATTAATGAAGAGTAAGACTTCGTCCGCATTTCAGCACTGGTGTTGGTCCAAAAACGCCACAGAGCGAAAAAGACACAGTTTGCTTCCAAGTTTATTTATGATTTTAGGTCTATTATGAACTGAAATGTCCATAAAAATAATATTACCATGATGAGGAAGGAGTCCTTAGTTAACAAGTGAGGTTAATGAGACTTACCATTACTAAATGTAATCCACCTTTTGACCAAACCTTAACAGGAGGTGAAGTTTAGTTTATTGCCTCCAGCTGTTTGTAGGAGTTTTCACTGCAAAGGCTTTAATCAGACCTAAGGAAAGCAGTGTGAGGTACGCATCTGGACTTTGGAGGCACTGTTTATATGGGCTATAATATGCTACTTTATTGATGTTTGTGTTTGTTTTAATGTTTAATTTCTGTATGTGGACCTCAGAGTCTGAAATAAAGATTGACTGACTGACATTAAATAACACCTGGAACTTCTTAAATTACTTATAACTCTAAATTATCCCCAACATGGAGATAGGATTGATCAGGATTGAATACTAAATTCCTTTTTTTCTCCACAGTTTATCAGCTGCAGTTAAATTATTTGGTTACATTCAGTCCTGAGCTCCACCACAGCTGTTTTTACTGTTATTTTAATGATGGTAAAATAGTAGTTAGGTGATCATCATGCATGGACAGAATTTTAATTGATTAGGAAATCATAAATGAGCTAGGCTGCTGGTTATCTGGACAGTTTGATGAGCGTGCTAGTAGTTTAGATTTAGTACTTTGTTTATTTCTGCAAAAGTAAGTATATTATGCCAATGTAAAAGTTACATATGTCTGAAAGACAGAGAATGACATGTCTGAAAAGGTCTAAAATGCACCTTTAATCACCAAATGGAGGAAGGGCGACTTAGTAAATACATCTGAAGTTGTTTTATTTTGAAAAGTTCTGCATAATGGGAGCATGTCTTTGTGGCGATGACCCTGTTTGTTCCACTGAACTGTGCATCACCCTGGCTGGATAGCACAAAGACCAACTGTTTGTCTGAGCTGCCTGCATGAGCCGAGTCTGTAGCAAACAAAGCAAAAGCCTTATTAAAGAAAGCCGTGCACGCTCCCTCCATCCTGTTGGTACTTTGAAGATTGCCCCGTCATTGTTTGCTTTCTCCCGTCCCTTTTTGTCCATGCAAATAAAAAAAAGTTTTGAAATATTTCATGTGAAGAACCCAACACTGAGCGCTGGACCATGCTTAGGCGGTGACACTGTTTTTTTATTACCCAGCTTGGCGTTTGGGCCCTGGAGACCGTTTTTAGCTTGACACCAGCCTGCTGTTATGCACTAAACACCCCCGCCAAAAAAAAGGCAGCGGGCCACACTTCATCCTAAAAATTCCCCCCCTTAATGTGAAACCAAGATTTCGCTGCGACTTCTCGTGGCTTCAGAAACGATGGGACTGGGTTGAGTGAAAGCGGCGGCACATCCAAGGCTCCTTTTTGTGCCTTTTCTTGTTTCCAAATAGCCAAGTGGCTTTTATATCAGCCCAAAAAAAAAGAGCAATCACAAAGCATTTTTTCCCTTTCTGCGTGTGTTGTAGGGGAGCAAAGGCTTCTCTTTTTCTTGTGCGCAGAGCTAGTTTGGACATGGTAGACATGAGCTGCCTTAATAAAAAATAGGAATGATGGGATCAATAAAGCCGGATTGCCACCATGAGGGGAGTTGGCAGAGTGCTTCATTGGCCGGGGCTTTAACAGAGAAACTGAGCTAAGTGGAGGCCTTCTTTACAGCCCAAGCTGTTCCAATTACTCTCTGATAGACTGGCGCTCCAGACCCGACCACAGATGACACCATTAAGACAAAAACTTGAAATTGCGCTTTGTCCAGTGTGGCGAAGAAGGTGAATCATTCGCGGGGAGATACGCACAAATTCATAGTGGTTAACTTAATGTTGCAGGGGCGGCTTCTCTTAGCGGGATTGTTTCCTTATTATCTGCATGGCCGGCACTAATGCAATGTAATCACTCCGGCTGACAGTGAAAATTAAAAACTTGCGGTGCATGCATTATGCATCAGGGTGTTTTTATTTCACCTGGAATGCTTTTTCTTGTTGTTGTTCGATTGTGTTTGCAGCAGGAAGTCCGATTTAGACTCTTTTCTAACGTGTTTTTCTTGAAACAGACACAAAATGCACGCGATGAGTTGACATTTCATGAAACGCAAGCTACAAATGGACGCTAATGTGTCAACCCGACAGAAGTTTTTTCGGGGAGCGGCGGAATACCTGATAGCGTTCGTCAGCGCAGCCGAGCAGAGATAACATATCTGGAGCGCAGTTCACCTCTCACTTCTTTCCCCCCCCCTCCTCAATAGCTGAAAATTGAACAAGCCATATTTAGAGCTGTCAGTGCTTTTCTTGATAATTTCTTCTTCTGTTCTCCTTGCCTCACTCCCCGAGTCCTCGTTTCCCCCTCTTTTTTTTCCCCCTCCCTTTTCTCACTTCTTCAGATTTCACTTGCTCATGCTTTTAGTCCGTCGGTGATGATATAATCGCGAAGCACAGGGCCGGGCTTTATTCGTTACTCCTTCAGGTTTACAGAGTCTTCCTTGAAAGCTGACAAGATGAAAGAAGGGGCTTTTTTTTTTCCCTCCCCTCTTCGCGTGCTCTCAAGTTCATCTTCTTCTCGCTTTCTCCACCCTCTCAACCTCTCCTGCTTCTTTCTCATCTTCAGCTATCGCCCCTCTAATTTTTATTCTCCCTCCCCCCTCCCTCCTCCCTCCTCCTGCCCGTCCCTCTCCCTTCGTCTCTCGGCTAATGGAACTATAATGGAACCATAAGTCTAGAGAGTTGTTTAGCAAATGGCAGTGCATGCTCCAGTCAGTCAAAATGAATTCAGCAGCCTCCCGTTGCCTGCTAAACACTTAACATAGCCATATAATATGCATGGCACCCTTTCCTTTTTGTGTCTAGCAGATGCCACAGAGATACTTCAGAATTTTGCATTAATTCTTACAGGGACTGAGAGTTATCTGCAGGAGTTACACAGGAAAAAGCACATAATACTGCATGCACATGATATAAATTATGGATCGAGTTCACAGGAACACCTACATGTGATCTAGTCAGGTATATGTATTCCACATGTAACTCTTCCCCAACTGATATATAATAAATCAAACCATTTAGGCGGTCATATACTTGCCCTGTCTCCTGCCCCTCAGTGCAGCTGCTATACCGCTCAGCCACATCTGCTCCATCAATTGCTGCTAATCATTGCCGCTGCTCCTTATAACACCACTACAATCACCGCTGCTCCTCACTGCAGCTGCCGTAACCGCCGCTCAAGTTGGAATCGCTGCTGCTACGCTACTGTCAGTTAAGGCTGTCACTCAGAAGGGTCCTGACAATAATTGTTGCTCGTTTTGTTGCTGCTTTTCCTCACTCTTAATTGCGACGGCCATCGCCTCCCATCGCAGTGATGCTGCAGTGTTTCCAGCGGAATTAGAATCTATATAATCTATTCACAGATATGCTAATTACCTATTAGAAAACACCAAATACAAGTTGCCCGGCTGCAAGTAATGTAGTTGCCAAGCACATGAAAAAAAATAACATGCACTACCACATTGCTTTGCATTGCGTCACACAAATAAAATATATTACTTTGTGAAAAATTCAAACCTCTGGTCTAGACTGTCTTTGGCCTCCTCAGGTCGAGCCTTTTTGAGTCTCCGAAAATATTTTGCAATATTAAAGGATAAGACATTCAAAATTCAAGAATTACCGTTGAGCCTGTGAACCCTAAAACCACCGGCGGGTTTGAAAAGGCATGTTATCTGTTAAAAAATAACCCAAATTACACAATTTGTTAAAGCTACAGGCGGTAAAATCCAGAAAATGTATGTCCTCATTGGATTCTGTTACAACTGTTAAGTGTCATATAATATTGGGCTGCCATTTAGCTCACTGGGTTAAGGCGATACCACATGGGCTCAGTCCCTTAGCAGCAGTCATGAGTTCGAGTCCGGCTCAAGACCCTTTGCTGCATGACGCTCTCCTGTCTCCCCACTTTCACTCTGTCTCTCTCTCTAGCCAGTAAGATGGAAATAACTCTCCCCCCAAAAATAAAATAAAACAAGTGTCATGAAAAATTAAGTAAAACCAAGGACTTTTGAGCTTTTGGCTAAAGTGGGTTGAACTGCAGGCAGTGTTTCCACAGAGCAGACAGGAGACGAGTATCTCTACAGACTGTAAAGAACAGGATTTGTTTGTTCAAATGAGATTCTGTACAAAAACAGAAAATTCTCTGGTCACTGGTACAACTGTGAAGCCTCGTAAGAAGTAACATGTGAAAAAAAAATCAAGGTCTATTCAGTTTTTAGTTAAAGTGGGTTGAACTGCAGGCAGTGTTTACGCAGAGCAGACATTGGCTAAGCATAGCTACAGACTGTGAAAAACAGAAATACTTTGTTGTCATGAGGTTCTGGAAACAAAACTAAAAAAAATATCTGCTCCTCGGTACTCAGATGATAAGAATTCAAGGTCTTCTCAGCTTTCGGCTGAAGTGGGTTGAACTGCAGGCAGTGTTTACGCAGAGCACACAGGAGATAAGTCGAGCTACAGACTGTGAAAAACAGAAATTATTATCTTGAGATTCTGTAAGAAACAAAAACTTCTCTGCTCCTCAGTACAGCTGTGAAGCCTCATATCATGGAAACAATTCAAGGTCTTTCCAACTTTCGGCTTAAGTGGGTTGAACTGCAGGCAGTGTTTACACAGAGTAGACAGGGGACAAGTATAGCTACAGACTGGAAAACAAAACTGAAGTAGTTTCCATGAGATTCTGCAGGAAACTAAAAATTCTCATTTAAATTTTCATTTAAAAAAAACATTCAAGATCTTTTCAGCTTTCAGTTGAAGCGTGTTGAACTGCAGGCAGTGTTTACAAAGAGCAGACAGTAGACGAGCATAGAAAAACAAATCAAAATGGAAGTAGTAAAAGTAAAGAACGTCTCTTTCCCCCACCTGGAGGCACTTTTAAAAATGCTGAACATGTTTTTTGAGTATTTTTCAATTTTTCTAAAATACATTATCAAACACATTCAACTTTTGCTTTTTTGTTTGTTTATGATTTATGAAATTGCAACTTTCGTATACTGCTCAAAGTCACTTCTGAGCTGTCTTTACTTCTAGTTGTAGTTGTTCAGGACTGAAGCTGAAGACGCCTATAAACTTCTCGGGGTTCGTGGGGTTAACATCATTCACTTGGCCCAACAGTCGATATTGAGTAGCAGCTCTGTACAGCGCACTAACCTCGACAACCCAGCTGTGTTCTATCAATAACTTACAGTCAGCCGTACATGCTCGCATATAACTTGTTTGAAGAGTTGAGATTGACAGCACTGTGTTTAGAGCATAGATGGGCTAACTTAGCAGAGTGGACTTGATTGCATCTGTTTTGGATACACTTGTGCTGAGGTGTAAACCCAGATTGGATCTATTTAAGAATTCGGTCAGCCATCTTCTCTGTGGGGAAAAAGCCAACAACAGTCTGTCCTCCATGTTTGGATTCAGTGTGCATGCATAGGACGGGCTGTTCACTGGTCTGCTGTCAATGTGTTTGTGAGGGAGGGAGCGAGAGATTTCACCCGTTTTAAACAGTAAAACAAAAAATAGAAAATCAATGCGCGCTGGTCAGTGTTGGTATTGTGGCGGGCCACCACCAATAAATCAATGTATGGTAAACACTTTACTGCTACAACCATCGCTGCTTCTCACTATGTGAAACTGCTTCTGGACAGCAAGTGATGTCTGCTGCACAGCGACTTCGATGTTCTCTGTTTTGAATTTTTAGCAGCAAGGCAAAGCTTACAACCTCTGATTCTACTAGAGACTCATTCGCTAAAGACTGCTGCTATCCACCTTCTGCACTGTAAAAAGATTTTTTGTAGTTTTATACTTTTTTTCCATTTTATTTCACAGATTCTTTCCTGGATTTTTAAAACGGACGTCCAACTTTCAACAAAATTACAAAGCTTACTAATAAAATTTACATTTTTAAAGGAGCATTGTTCTTTTTTTAACATAAAAAGACGGTTGCACTTATAAATTTAGTGTAAATTCACAGATAAATTTCTTTTTATTCAAAAATGAAACCATTAACTTTAAGTTTAATACTGGAATTATATTACTAAAATTACATGCAATTAATGACCCAAAGGAATTTTTTAAGTTTCTTTTGTTGTTTTTCTCTGCTGCTATACCTTCACCATATAGTGATGCCCTGCTATCATTGTGGTGTGGTCATGTGACCTGATCTACTCTTCATTAGGCACACCTGTGCCCTGTATTTTTTGTCATTATGTTCCGATGAAGGCCCTGAGGTGGCCGAAACGCGTTAACTGCGGTCCATGATTTATTAAAGGACTTTTAAGTAACTTATCTGGAGTGCCTCGGACCTCTCTCTTTTGCTATTCAGTAGATTTGTTTGTTAAATGTGAGGCATCTTGTATAATATGCTGTGTTTATGCATCAAAAATGTTGAATGACTGATGAATTAATAGATTTTAATTAGAGTAAAATATCTATAAGCACTGTAATTTGTCAAAGTAAGGTTAATTTCCATCCATCCATCCATCCATCCATCCATCCATCCATCCATCCATCCCATTTTATTTGCTAGGAAAGGTGTTTTACGTATGGACAATGACTGTATTCTGGTTATTTTTACTGTATTTTTTTCAAACCCCAGCTATTTTTCTGTATACTGTTCAGTGTACATACTCTATACCCAAACAGTCTAGTTTTCCTGACCTGTACCATAAATAATAAACAGACACAAACTTTGAAAGTAACATTTCTCCAGGGACTTCTTTTCTTTCTTTCCCAGTCGTAAAATCTTTTTAAACCTTTAGCAATTCCCTCAGTGTAATTTCAGTGGCTGCCTTGGTCTCACAGTGAACTGCAAATTAAACAGTGGAACTGTCATGAACCCAGATTGCAGCTGCAAAATGTGCATTTCCCAGAGTTGTCTTAAAGTACTTTAAATGCTGCGGTCTCTGCTGTTGTTGTCCATCCAGTATTTCATCAGCTTCCACTTGAAGCTTCTTCCATAAAGAATGGAGCAAATATAAAAAGACGGTAACCTTGAACCTCCGTCTTTCACAATTCAAAATCTGTGCAACATACAAAATCACAATATTCACAATATTCACAATATACACAATAACGTTGCCTCAACCTTATGCTCTTCATTGAACACTCCTAATCAAGCATTTTCAGTTGTTGGTTTGGTTAATCAATGTGTTTTAAGTGCATTTTGCAGAAAATGGGGAGTTCAGTTAAATGCGCCTGTATTGGTTTCACTCAGAACTGTGGACAAAAACATTAGATTTGAGCTTGTTAATTTCCCGCAGTGGCTGTTCTAATCATTATCCTCTCTTTCTTTTTCTCCCTCGGTGCTGCTCACTATGAATGGTTGCGTATAAAGGTAAGAACCCCCATTTTTTCATTATTATTATTATTGTTGTTATGCATGCATTTTGTGTATTGTGATCCCACCAGCAAGAAATTTACAAGTGGCTTCGGGGACTTCCTCAGACCTCTTTGGGTAATTACTTTAAGAAAGCAATTAGCAAAACTCTCAAATTGGAAAGTAAGTAAACAAACAGTGGCATACATGAAAGTAATTGGAGAAAAAATGTTGAGGAAATCTGCGGACAGCCGTTATTGTACTTTCCTGCCTTTATTTTGCAGCCCGGAGGACTTGAAAATGCTGCTCTTCATATTCATTCCTTCTTATAGTTGCAAACCCAGCATGAGATGTGGCCTCATTTTTGAACCTCATCCCCTTTGCTTATTCCTTTTGGTTGTGGAGGTCAAGTTGTGGCTTGTAGGAAGACCGTGAGGTTGCTGTGAGCAAAAGGGGCCCCTGACTGCTTCTCTTTTGTCGGTTGACTTCTCCCTGGCTATCAACTCTTACGTGGCATATGGTACAGTGTAAAGGTTTAAAGCTAGTAAAGCAAAGTAAGGGTGCTTTCAAAAAGGTATTTTATTCATCAGTTAAGTTCATACAAAGTGCCGTGAACAGCCGTTACGAGCCAAATGTCATGCCGATGCCATGGCGGTTTGCATCTGATGAATTTAAGTGAAACTATTCTGTTTATAGTATGCACCGATCAGGCACAACATTAAAACAACTGACAGGTGAAGTGAATGACATTGATCATATTGGTACTATGTGCTGTTCTGCTGGAAAACCTTGGATTCTACCATCCGTGTTGATGAGACTTAGACACCCAAATGAACATTGTCCACAACAAGCACACTCCCTCATGCAAATGGAAATCCCAAATGTCACTGGCCTACACCCCGCAGGAAAATGCACCCCACCACATGGCAAGAACATCAAACAATCAGGAACATGACAATGGCCCAACATGTTGATCTGACCTCCAAACTTCCTACACCCCATTGTGATCAAGCATCAAAAGGATGCAGTGGAACAAGTTTGATTGACAGAGGCCCCACTGCACAAGTCGGAGTACCCAAGAATCCAGTGCCAACGTCCTGGTTCCAGACCCCATAGGACACCCTGAGAGGTCCTCTTGTCCATGCCCAATGGTTCAGAGCATTTTTGTTCACATAAGGGGGACCAATACAACATTAGGTGGTCATAATGTTATGCCTGGTCGGTGTATGTTGCTCTTATTTCTTGCCTGCTGACTTCCTTCTAGCTATCAGTCCAGAAGTTTAGATGGTAAAAAACAAAGATCAAGACTGGATCAAAAGAAGCTGGTGCACAAAATTCAAGATGCATGATTTATTTATTTGTTTTTTTGGGGGGGTTGCAGTGTGCATTATTTCAGACAACAGTTACCAAAAATCCAACTTTTTCCCCAGTCTGGATGCCGCAGTTTCCTATAGATTGTTTCTCACTGTGTCATGTAGATGAAAGACGATCCGAAAATGAGTTGCTGCTTTGCCACAGCAATTACGGAACAGAAGCAAAACATTTCCAAAGTCTAATAAGAACACTGTTTTTGTCTCCGTTCTCTGAGTGCAGGAGCTATCTCTTGCACTCACTGCAGCAAACTTTTTTCACTTGACAAAAGGCTCAGACGTCATCTTAGCCCCTGCCAGCTCTAATAGGCTGTGCTATGATGCCGAGATCAGGCGCTGAGTCCATAACCCGCCTCTCCTGCCTCCTCTCCCTTATGCCGTTGTGAGTAGAAATGAAAGTTACCGGCTTGGGGTTGATGGCAGTACGTGGAGATTTGAATATAGCCGTTGAGTCAGTGCGGGCCGGGGCTTTAATAAAAGCCTTGCAAACAAGGCGAGTGGGCAGCGGGGCTTTGAGGATAAGCCCACCATACAGGCAGAGGGCGATCCGTCGCCGCACTGCCAGAGACAATAAGTCACTCTGGCACAATAAGAGACGGGACCCCAGCTCTTGATGAGACGTTCCATATGGGGATGAATGGCGTCTCTAATGACCACCCCTCCGCTTATTACCGCTGTGATTATGAGCCATTTGTTTGCTTTATCATGGCCCTAAACTCTCAGGGGATTTAATGAGAGTTGGGATGTAAAAACCGTCTCCCTCAAGGATGGGAAGGTCACAGGAAGTGTTTGATGCGGCACAGAGGATGCCATTGCCTTTTATTTATTTATTTTTTACACAGTCCTCTTTTGCGAGTTTGTACTCTTCACACCCTCGGAATACTGTAAGAATTATTCATGGCCTCTGCCGGGATGACAATGCGATGGGTTTTTTTCTTTTTTTTTTCTGTAAAAAGCCAGTGAGAGTAAGAAGACATGGCTGCAGATGTGGAAGCTTTAGTGGTGATGATGAAGGGTTTTTTGGGTAAAGAAGTGGTTTAGCTGACGAAAAAAAAAAAAAAAACCCCGTCTGGGATGAAGAGGAGGATGATCAGACAGAAATAGACTCCCAAAAACGGCAGAATGAGTCGTATTGTTGTGGCTGTCGAGGGCATAGTCGCTTAATTGTTCTCGTTACAGCACCATAATGACTTGTATTGTTATTATGTCTGACTGCATCGGTTTGCCATTTCCCCTTCATCTTTTCGCTGCGGTCTCCGTTGGCTTCATTATCAATAATTAAGAAATGGCAGGCACACCCGTGTCTGTTTCAGCCACCTGATGGGATGAACACACACAAACACACACAAACACGAACGCTAGACAAAACCCGAGGAGTGGCAGGAGGTTTGGGCGGCCCTCATATCTCCCCGTTCTTCATTAACCTTTCGGTAAGACTCGCAGGCAGCTGGCGATACGCTGCAAATAATGAGCGGGAGCCGAGTCGAGAATCAGCGTATGAGTAATTATTGTTTGTTCGGTCACACCTATCTCCCAAGAATCAGCGGATAATTCGCACTCTTGGTGTTTACCACCCGCAGTTCAAACAGTATGGCTCACTGTTGGGTTGATGCGTTCGTCAAGCAATCTCCTGGAGGGATTACGGCGAGTTCCATTATGGCTTCCTGTTGCATATTAAAACCGGCATGCTCGTCACCATGAAATTACACTATAGTGAGATGTTGCTAGATTTTCAGTTAGATCAAGAATTCAGAACTCCTGAAGGATTTTTCCTTAAGTTTGTTTCGGGTCAAAATTAAGACACGACTACAATTAAGGACTGTGGGTTCTCTAAAGTTCACGACGAACCCTCTCGTCTGGCTCCTTGGCCCACTCATTAAAATTACTAATTGATTATGGGCTGAGACCGCGGCCAAAGAGGCAGTGTATCAATTATTAAGCTGCATTAATAGATTAAGCTGGATAAATGTGCAGAGCATTTAACTCCTATAACCCCCTGAAAGTGGAAGCAATTATGGAGTACCTCTTTGACCACTCCAGCAGAAAAAAATATCTCTGTGGAGAAACCAGTGTTCAAGCTATTCCCCCTAAAGGCAGCCGCGCTGACCCCAGTAATGGCATTCGACATAATTAACAACACAAGTCTAGATTTTCTCCCTTTCGTGGTTCACTATTGACAACCTGTTTTTCAGTCCAGGGATGACAAGCAAATCGTAACAATAACAGCAATCCATTTCACTTGTATAGCACCTTTCAAAGCAGTTACAAGTGCAAGATCCAACAAAACGACAATAACATAAAAGCATTATAAAAAGAAGAGGAGAGCGAGCAAACAATAGAGCTGATTATTAAACATATACAGCCAGGAATTAATTAAAGTAATAGCACATTTAAAACATGACGAAGGCTGCAGAGAATATGCAGGACACACCCAGCGACGTCTCTTAACTGGCACACATTGTGCAGAGGGTTTAAGCTATTAAAGTAAAGCAAGGGTGCTTTCTAAAACATATTTTATTTGTCAATTAAGTGCATACAAAGTGCAGTAAACAGCTGTTATGAGGCAGGGAAGGCACTTACTTAAGATTTGTTCATGCAGATGTCATGGCGGTTTGCATCTGATGCATTTAAATGAAACTACTGCATGTTCTATGAAACTAATCATTACTGATAAAATGTCTTTTGCCAGTATTAGTTTCATTATATTGCTCACACCTACTTTTGTTTCTCTGTGTTATTAAGATGGTGAGATCTAAGGATCAACTGATATGGGTTTTTAAGGGCCGATACCGATGCCAATTATTGGTATTGAAGAAAGGCAGATGACCGATATTTGAAACCGATATACATTGAATGAAATGTTTTAACAGCACAAGATAGCAGAGAACCTGTCATTCATAACTAGGCTTCTTCATTAATATAGGTGACTGTAACTGAATATGTAAAATAGAAATAGGAGTGATTAAATTAGGAACGCTCTCCTCTGTCTATGTGGGATCAGCTGAGCTTGATTAGTTTGTTTCCTGCTGTTTTTCTCTGTTTTCTTAATCTTTCACTTTTTTATCACCTTTATTCTCCACTAAGGTCCAGATCTTGAAACATTAATAATTATTGTTTTCCAGACTCTGTTTCAGGTCAATCTGTGGCTGCCTTCCAACTTAGCCACTAGCTGTTAGCCACTGTTGAGAGTAGCGGGTTTCCTGGTTTGTGGCAACAGCTTGTTTTTCTTATTCAGTTTTTGCTGCTTGTGAGACATTTCTAAGATCACAGAGTGACGAAAATGCAAAATATTGGCCATGATAATCGACCAGACTGAGAATCAGTCTATCCCTGGTGAGATGAGGGCTCTGGTGAAGCCTTGTTGCTGGTGGAAGCAGACCTTCGTGATTCTTTCTGTATGTTTGAGATTGCTATTGTGCTACAGAATGAATTGGAAACCAATCAGATACCTCATTGATGAAGACTCTAAGCATCTAAAGTGCCTAAAAGATTTATACAGTACTGCATCTTTCTCTACTCCCTCTCCTAAAAGAAGCACCAGATCATCACCCACATAATATATTAGGCTATGAGTTATGTCAGCCTAAATGGTGGCTGTTTCTGTGGCCATTCAAGCAAAGTTTTATTTCAGTCCAGGCGTAAGCTCCCAAAACATGCAGAAATTCCACCCTGTCTCCCAAAAAACTGACTGTTCCACAAGCCTGTGCCATAACAGTAAGATTATTCCTTAAAACATAAGAAGTCATAAATAATAAGGAGGTAAAGGAGATTGTGAAAGATTTATTTATTTTTACAACAAAACTGCATTCTCAATTGCTACTAATACTACAAGTATTTTTAGTTTGAAACATGCCTGTTGTCTCGATGAAGGATGAGTCTACGATGTTGTAGGGAAGCCGCAAAGTCCACTTGAGAAGGTAGAACGTGAGGATTGAGCCATAGGTCAGAAACAGGACCTTCACCCAGGAGACTCATTACTCTGTGACTCAAGTTTCATTTTCATGTGATTTCTTTCAGCTTTGGTTCGGTTTAGGCACCCCAACTATAATTTGTGGAAAATATCATGCTTTGGTTGACGCTTTGACAACCATAACCACCTGTTAGAAGCTTGGTTCAGTTTAGGATCCAAAACAATGTGGTTAGGTCTGGGGAAATATGAAGCTTTGATGTAAAATATGTCTTTCTGACAACATTTTTGAAGCTTTTCCTCCATTTTTTCTGGGTTACCAGGATGAAGAATCCCAATCCATCTAATATGTGAATGGTTGACTGAAAAGGAGCAATGGTTAAACAGTACAGTAAATGGCAAAGATACACAGATCAGTCACAACATTATGACCACTGACATAACATTGATCATATTGGTGTTATGTGGTGTTCTGCTGGAAAACCTTGGATTTTGCCATCCGTGTTGTTGAAACTTAGACATTCAAGGAAAATGCACCCCATCACATGGCAAAAACATCAAATGATCAGGAACATGTTGAGGAACATGACAATGGCCCAACATGTTGATTTAACCTCCAAACTTCCTACACCCCATTGTGATCAAGCATCAACAGGATGCAGTGGAACAAGTTTGATTGACAGAGGCCCCACTGCACAAGCCATAGTACCCAAAGGATCCAGTGCCAACATCCTGGTTCCAGACCCCATAGGACACCCTGAGAGGTCCTCTTGTCCATGCCCAGTGGTTCAGAGCATTTTTGACAACACAAGGGGACCAACACAATATTAAGCAGATGGTCATAATGTTATGCCTGATCGATATACGTTGGATTCTCAAAACTGAAGTGAGAATGCAGTTTAGTCGTATAGGAAAGTATTTTTAGGAGACGAGGCCAAATGAAAATACACAAATTGACCAAATTCAAAAGGATCTACCATTGTTGAATGCCACTCCTGAATTACTAAAAGTAACTGTTGAAAGTAAACTGGCTTTTATCATGAGCACAAGTCAAAACAAGTCAACATATTAGATCTCAGGAAGGGAATATATCCCTGAAATGTTTTAACCTTTGAGGTTTGGACACGTTTCTTGGTAGAGGAGGAATCTACACTTAGAGGAAAACGCCGGAAATAGCCCACACCTTTAGCAGGTAGAGCAAAGCAAAGTACGCACTCTTATGACAAATGACGTGTCAGTCAGCTGGGCAGCGTATTGATTGGGCGGCCTCTGGCTACGATTTATGCCTGCCATTCCTCTCCCATTTGAAGGGGGAGGTGTCAGGAAGTGACAGAGTTATGTACAAGTCCTCCACATGATTAGTGACCCCAAGGTGGGCTCTTTACCAGCCCTCCAGTCCGTCCCCTTCTGCTAAAAGCTGCACAGGGACGAAGTGGGCTTTGATGTGAAATGATGGAGAGGAGGGGATACACTGGGTTGAATTGTAGAGCAGAAGTAGAAAAAAAAAGAAACAGCACGGACGTAATAACTCTCTCAGCTCTGATTACGATGAAACTTCTACTCGCCGCGCTATTCCTTGATTAAATCTCACATCTCAAAGCGGCCCCCGTGGCATTCGGAGGCACGGGATGAAATGAGAAGTTTGCCATTTTTCACCAGTGATTGCTATATTGAACCTGGCAATAATGACCATCAACGGGCGTGTGTTTGCTTGTCACAAATGAGAGATAGGAAAAAAAAAACAGAGATAAAAGAACGTAATACAAAGAAGAAAAAAAAAAGAGTTCCACCACCTGCCACTTCCAATCCGACTCCTCTCCATCAGTTGCTCATCTGGCATTAATAAATCAGGAGATTGAATAAATGTTTTGTCCTATTGCAGTAATCAGCACTCTTTCCCGCACAAACTATAAATGGATGCCGACTGCCCCCTCCTCTCCGTTCCTCTCTATCCACTTTGTTTCGGGCTGTGTGTAGCAGTCAAAGCTGGGAGGTTTGGCAAAGTGAGAGTGATCAGGATTTAGATGCATTTGGCAGACATTTCCTGTAATTCAGTGGCTGATGGAGAGCGCCGATAAGTGAATTGGGGTTCCCGTTCAGACGGTGGAAGCTACCGAGCTCTGTTGTGTGTGTTTTTTTTTTTTTTTTTGGGGTACCTTTGGCACCAAGGGCAGCTATGTTTCTTTTTGTTGCTGAAAACTGGGAGTCGAGAAGAAATGTTTCAGCGATGAACCTGATAGTTCCCAAAAAAAAAGTTTGGATTTGGAAGTTTTGGCATCGCAGACTTCTTGGATGGATGAGCGGGCGATCGAACTTTCTTCTAACATATGGGAGCCAAACCAAAGGATAACATGACCCATTTCTTCTTTTTTGTCGTGGCCCTAGCCCAAGTTTGAGATCTGATATTTTTACTAGACCTACGGTTTGCATAGAAGACTTTATGTCCCCTCTTAGAGCAGAGTCATTTGACATGTGTTACAACAACACTTGAGAAAATCCTGTTATTGCATCGCTAATGTGCGTTTCTTACATTTCAGCTCACATGCAGACTCTGTTGAGGTGTTGAGGTGCTGCAGAGTGGGAAGAAAAAGGCAGTTTGAAGAGCAAAGTATTAGATCCCTACATCCAGTATTTATTGAACATCCTCCACACAGACAGGGAGGAACATATGGTCCACACATGATAGCGAACAAAGCTCTCGTTTTCTGTCTTTTTTCAAGGAATGATGTTGCCTTTTTGATGCTTAACGCTTAGACTTGGGGATTTCTTTTTTTCAATCCCTTTTAAATATGCTCTCCATGACTAAGCCGCCGTGTCATGCAGTGTACACCTTTAGCCGCCCAATCAGGCGTGTCCACTTCAGATGTTAAGCCAATTAGCAGCATGTGGGCCGCAGTATTTCACTCTCCCCACTGTCATTAGTCCCGGTCTAAGTCCCTACATAGACACTTGATCTTGTGAGCGTTTTGGTCGCGTGGCACAAGTGCTCTCTCTCACGGCCAATGACAAAAGCCCGTCGCCCCCGTGAGACTGTGTCGACGAGTGGTTTGTTCATAGTGGTGAAACCTCCTGAAGGTTGCGAACGCTCACCTTCATTAGCTCGACTTTTGTGATCTCGGGTCTTAATGAGAGGCGAGCGAAACGGCAACACGAATCCAATAAGACTTTGCGCACAGAACAAACTAGGTTGCCTCTGCCCCTTTCTCCCATTCCTCCGCTCCTCTTTTCCCCATTTTGACTAATGTAATTTATGCAAAAAAGAAATTATAAATAGCATATCAATACCGCCACAGTTTTTTTTCCGGGGCCTGGGCATGCAATACCACTCCCGGCTGTCAGGATAAAGTAGGTCGGAGTGTGTGTCTGCAAATGCACTGACTAGTCAAACCCCCCTAGTTCTCTGTGTGTCTGAAGAGAAGATTTAACAACAGTGTACACTGCAGGTCACAGCCAACGAGAGACAAAAGACAGAAAGGGAAGGCACGGCATGTGGTTTTAATCATGCAGTTCCTTTCCATGAGCTCAGAAAGTTCAGAGGAGCGACTATGAGTTAGTTCGGGTTCAGATCTGTTGCAGTTTCCTGCATTTAGTCCATAGCTACTGTAAATCAGAGGCAAAGCAGCTATGCCGCTTTTTTCCCCTTTACAAATGCAGACTTGTTGTCATGCAGTTGGTTTTTGCACTACATTAGTGACAACGCTGCAGCAGGCAGATAACTAAAGAACCGTCGCCTCTTTGATGACCTTAAAATAATCATATGTGGGTGCACACGGGGCTGCAGCTACCTCCCCACAAGTGCTTTTGTACTTGACCTGTTGCTAATGAGCATGTGTCCTCTCGCTGTGGAGCCCGAGTGAAGTTTCAAATTTGCTTCCCTTAATTAACATCGTGTCGCACCAGTCGAAAATGTTTATGCAGCCGTCTTCACCTCGGGCAGACGTCCTTTCCCCTAACCGGTGTCCTGGACTCAATAGCCCCTTATTTTACCTGCGATGCACTCCTTATATTAATACCTAGATGAATATTAATGTCCTTACAGCTGTTGTGTTGTTTACCGGGCCGCGCCACCACCTCTAATCTCTCAGTGTAATTAGTCAGGTAGAGCACAGAGAGACACCAGATAAGATGCAGTGGGGAGAAAAAAAAATGGAGAAGAGTTGGTGTTGTTAACAAAAAAAAAAAAGGATGGCGGGAGGTGTGGTGGCAGTGGAGATGGGGGGGAGGACATGTGAGCCTCACAGGCTTTTCTAATTAAGTGGTTTTCTAAAGGGGATCAGTGAGGGAACACAGTGGTGTGTAAATAAGCTTGTATATATGTGAGAAAGGCAGCGAATGAGGAGGGGGAAAAGGGAGCAAGTGAGTGAGGAGAAACAGATGTAAACAAGCTGCTGTATAAGAGAGAAATGTAAATAAATCTGTGCAAGAAAAAGAAGAAGAGATGAGGGAAGGAGGGGAGAGTGTGTGTGAAAGAGGAAAAGAAGTGGAGAGTAAACAGTTGGTTTTCCTCGTGGCTCTCGCAGTGCTGCTGATTGGAGATGCGAGGCGATTCCTTCGGGGAGTTCGGGGAAATGTAAGGGGAAAAAAGTTTTGACACTGTTTTCTTCCATCCACCATCAATTCTCATTCTGCCCTGTGTCTACTGAGATCAGGGGGTGATCTCCCTCTTTAATTAGTCACTCGATTTTGAGAAGCAATTCCGGGATAGTGTATTTCACAATATTATTTAGCGTTAACCCACTGAACTCCAAAACCCATGGGTGGGTTTGAAAGGCATGTTATCTTTTGAAAAAATCGACAAAATGAGACAGAAACTGTAAGAACAAAACGTTTTTAGAAGTGAAGTTTCCCACTAAATACTCCTCTGTGCTGGTAATTGTGATATTATTACATATCTCTTTTAAATTTTCACAATAAATACACCTTTTCCTCTACTCAGATTTTAAAAATACAGATAAAATTAAAATTAGTGACTCGGTTGAACTGCAGGCAGTGTTTTCACAGTGCTGATAGGACACCGGTATGGAAGCACGCTCTTCATATTTTCAAGTATTGATCATCCGTGTGTAAAAATGTTGATTTCAGGGGTTTTCAAGTTGTGTAAAATTAGTGAAAATAAATTCAAACTTCCCTTTTATTTCATGTTTCAGAAATTAATGACTTGTCTGTGGTGTTTCTTTGGAATAATGATCTGTTAATTGTGATATTTTTACATATCTCTTTCAAAATTTGCAAAAAAGATGTATTTGCACACTACTCAGATTAATGATGTGACAAAAATTCTGAGACTTTTGGTTGAACTGCAGGCATTGTTTGATAGGAGACGAGTACGGAAACATGCTTACCATCTTTTTGTCCAGCATTGGTCACCGTTGGGTAAAAATGCTGTTTTGATTGGTTTTTCGAGTTTTGTTAAAAAGTTATCTAAGCATTTTGCCTCTCATTGTTTTGTTTTTTCTGATTTAACACTGAAGATATTGTTGAGTCCTCTCTATGTATAGCAATGGTTGTGCTGTTCCCATAGAGGTGTAAGACTTTATATTGCAGTGAAAAATAAGCCTACACTGTGTGAAAATGTGAGAGGAGCACAACATGTCCAGAAGCCTGTTTGCAGTTTAGAGAGTTAAAAGAACGATCAAATTTATCTAAAAGCATCCCCAAATCGTTTTCTGTTGTTACATGGATGAATCCTAATCACACTATTAGCGCGGTGGTTAGCACTGTTGTCTCACAGCATGAAAGTTCTGGGTACAAGCTTAATTTCTGTGTGGCGATTGCATGTTTTTCCTGTGCCTGCATGGGTTTTCTCCCTTGGTGCACACATGGTAGGTTAATTGGTGATTCTAAATTGGCTGTAGGTGTGAGCGCGAGCATCCATGGTTGTCTGTCTCTTTGTGTTAGCCCTGTGATGGACTGTGATGGAAGTCTACTCATGTAGTAAGGTATAAATAGAGAGAAACCCAACAAATTAAATGACTCCATCTGAGCGACCTCGTTAGTGAAAGTGAAAAGAAAAAAATCCCCTTTAACGGAAAGAAACCTCTGGCAGAACTAGACTCGGGGAGGACTGCCATCTGCCTCGCCTGGTTGGGGTTAGATTAAGGGAAGAGAGAGAAATAGATACCAGATAGAAATCAGACAACACATAAGAGAACAGTAAACCCTTTGGATGTTGGTGAGGCTATCGGAAACATGTAGCTCTGGAACCAGATAACTGCAGAAAGAAGACACAAAGTTGGTCAGCTGGGATACACTCGTAGCCTGTATATAAAAGATGGACATAGCAGCTTTGATGTGGCCTGTTTGCCCTGCATGAACACCATCCTATGTTCGAAAAGTAGCAACTGAGACCAGACACCTATCAAGAAAATGTCTCCTGAGATCACAAATCAAGTGAAAAATGGGGTCATTTTCTCATGGACTTCTGTACAGTCAGACTTTATTTTGCAATCAGAGGTGTCGCCCCCTACTGGCTGTTGGAAAGAATGCGGGTTTAAGGCCTTGACCTTTTTCAGACCATCTGTCCATCTTTTTATACAATCTGTGGGTGGATAAATGCAGCTCAAACTTAACGTAAAACTTACTATAATAGACGCAAATTGCTCGTATTGTAGCATTAGCAGAAATTCCACAATAGTACATGTGGATCTGGCTCAAACCTCTGTGGCCACCAGTAGCATAAATATTGGCTCTTTAAATGCTGATCTTCATTGGAAAGAACACTAACCATGCACACACAGTCATTAAGCATCAATTACTGTCAAGCTGAGCTATTTCATAGGCGTCCAGTTTGTTTTGGTCACCTGAGCATGACTGCAGTTAGCTACGCAATGGCCTGGTCAATGATAATGCTGACAGTCGGTGGGTCTGTTTGTGTATATATACTGTATTTGTGTGTGTGTGTGTGTGTGCTGTATTCAGTGCCAGACAGGATGGATGAAAGCAGGGGAACACTGCTTGTCATTGCTGGATGACTGAGCCCTTTCAGGCCCCTTCTGAATGCAAAGATCAAACCACAGATGGTAGTCAGCGCTGCGTGATGGAGGTCGAGGATGTTACAGTGGGCCGGGCCAGTGGGCCGTGGGTGTGTTTTTTATTTGTTTTCACCCCGGGTCTGGAATCTGTCAAGTCAGGACAAATGGTGGCATTTCGTAGGGGTAAAAACTTGGCTGCGTGCCAGGCAGTATTGTTATCAACAACAGGGCTGGTTGAGCTTTAGAGGACACGAGCAGGACTCTGTCTGTGCCCCAACAATATGGAGTAAGTACACAGCTTCTAACGCCCTTATTGCAGCAGCTTTGCCCTCTTCACACTCCTGTCTCCTGCCTACATTTTTCAAGCCGCAGTGGAAAGTTGTTAACTCCTCGGCGATTGTTTTCTAGGCAATTTAAGTAATGCACAGCGTTATCCTTTGAGCTTACTTTCCATCATTCGTCGTTTATTTTAGGATTTGCTTGATGCAGCGCTGTATTCCGATAAATGCCACGGTTAAATTCTTCCCCTCTTTAGCACTCTTCAGTGGTCTGGAACACGGCCCCGCAGTGTTCAATTCCAGCCTCTTGAAGTACAGAAAATTACCCGTTGCCAGAAATATCGCTGGACTCAACTGTCCCCACTCTCTTTGTTCATTTTGAACGAGGGACAGGGGCCTGAGGTTAAGAGACGCTGGTTTGCCAGGCGTCTCAAGCTGTGGGCGGACAACTGTGCAAAATCGGCCACATGCAAACGGAACCTGAAAGAAAGAGGGAGTAAAAAACAAAAGGCAAGAGCAGATTAAGGGGGCAACGGGAGTCAGGGGAGATATAGATGATGGGAGGATCTGCGCTGAGTGATGGCCAACAGGGATCACTGTCAAAATAGGGGATATCAATGCTGCCCCGCTCCTCTCCACGCCCATATCCATCAGCTAAAGCGGTAGGGAACACAGGGATCGCTGTGGTGAGGCAGCAGCGAAGGGAGCACTGGTGGTAGTGGGGTCAGACTGTGGGGCCTAACCTTGTCACAAGGCCTAAACCCTGCAGTCAGTCATAGTTGACCCGGGCCCACCCCTGCAGCCATTGTTATCCTAGACTCTCATCTCTCCGGCCGACCTCGGGGAGGTGAAAGAGGCGGCGGTTAACCGACTGCTGTGTGATTTTGATAGATGAGCCAGTGCCGAGGATTGACATGGGAGAGACGGTGAATAGCAGGTTCCATCAGAGGAGAGCGGGAGTCGGCGAGTCTGGACTGTCAGATGGCTTTTTTGTTTTATGGAGTTGTCGCATTTGGGTCAGGAGCTCCAAAGAGGGAAAAAATATGGGCGTGTTTTGTCTGCCCGTTCTCCAGTCAGCGACAATTTAAACTCCTTAATGTCATGTTTGAAGGGAACCAAAAGGCAGGTTTGGATGTTTTATTCCCCTTCTGGCATGAGGGGTTTTGTACCATACACTCTTTGGCTTGTTTTAATTCCTCTTGCCCACTGGCTAGACAGCAGTATTAACTGGAGATAGATCCACTTTATCACTTACCCAGCCTACAGTTAAAACACCAGATAATATTTCCTCCCATATACTTTAGTTGGGTCCTGACTATTCATTATTTATGATCTATTCCAAATTACATTATCTTTCACCAGGCTTCAATTACACCCTTCCCTGAAGGCTGGGAAAATGACTCACGGTCTGTGCAAAGGACTGTACAAGAGAGAGAGAGAGAGGGGAGCGAGGGAGGCAGATCATTTGTGTGCGCTCATATTCACCACAGTGAAGTGGAACCTCATTTTTCCCAATTTCGAGATGTCTGATCTGACAAGTTAATTGATTGGGCATAGTGAGTGAAATATCTACGCAGTGATGCAAAAAACTGCAAATTGTGATCGCTGTTGATGGTACAGTTTTGAGGAGATAACACGCCGTAATCAACCAGTTGAATGCGAGTCGAAAATGAGGAGCCAGAGAGGGGCAGTGAACTCGCACTGAGGGATGCAAAATATGGAAATGTTGCCTTAAAAAGTGGAGGGGCAGCGTGGAAAAATAGTTAGGTCGTTACGTGGGTGCTAAAGGTAGAAGTTCATCAGAAAGATTTTTGAATTTATTAACCCTCTGAGCCCCAAAGCCCACCGGCAGGTTTGATGTTTTTGTTTTTAACAATAGCCAAAATTACACCATTTATGAGAGGTAGAAAAAAGTGAATCCTCAGATTTTTTTTTTAACTTTCTATGAGTCTTTGAACTACTCATCTGTGATGTCATGTTTAGTCGGGAAAGTTAGCCAAATGTGAGTAAAAATCCAGATTTTTTTTGTTTGTCAGTCACTTTATTCTACATGTTTTATTTAAAATTTGCCTAAAATAAATAAATAAATGTGCTCCTTTATGCGATTTTGAAGCCATTTGTGACTCGGCTGTGACTTCTCGGGACTTCTCGGCTGAACTGCAGGCTGTGTATACACTGAGCAGATGGGAGACGAGCATGGACACAAATTAAAAATCTAAGTAGTAAAATATATTTACCATTTAGATTCACCATTTTTTCCCATCACACATGTGGGGCAGTTGAAAAACTGTTGTATGTACTTAGATATTTTCATTAAATAAACTTTATTTTTTACTGCACAGAGGGCATGTTTTAGTTCGCTCTCCTTCTGCCCATAGCCGTTTCCATGGAGCTGCAGGAATATATATTGTAGTGAAAAATGAGCCGACGTGACAGGTTCTTGGGGTTCACGGGGTTAATCATCACTTCCCTGCTTTGCATTTCAGTCTAGTGGGTGGAAGCAATGCTCACATGAAGTGGCTTTTTTATGAGTTGCAAGCCAAAGTAAAACAGAAAAAGAAAACCTAAATCCAAACTACGCTGACATTTGTAATAATGGAAGACACTAAAAGTCCATGCACTTTATCTTGTTCTGCAGCATCAGTGCTGAAAACAAGACGAGAAGAAAACTGTGTTTAAAAACTACTATTTAGAGGTGCTTCTCATTAACAACAGACCAAGACAGCTTGAGGACAGTCAGCTAGCGTTAACATACACACAGCTAAGGTTAAAATGTCCTGACAGCTGTAGGTTTTCAAATGTTAGCAAATTAGTCATTTCAAGAGTTTTAATTCAAGCATAAGGTCTGCACAATTAATCAAATGTTAACCTTGATCACAAATTTGGCTTCACACAATTAAATGAACATGATGGGCTGCGATGTTAACGCTTAAAATGCGTGCTCCGCTAATTGAAAAAATGCACTGCATGTTAAATCGACTAACAGCCAGCCGTTAGGGACCGATTGAGGTGTTTTGGCTTCACATTTGGGGAGTCTTCACGCCACTTTCCTTAATGTTGCAGCTGCAGACTAGAGTGGAAGAGTGATATACGACAGAGAGTCTGCTGTCTGTTGTATGTCTTCGAAATCAAATGTCTGGAGCAGTAAGTGAAGAGTTAGTCTCTGCAAAGTGATTGCCATCAGTTGTTTGGAAGTATTTGGGATTTAGGGCAGGTGCTGTTAAGAAAGAACAAATCAGATGCAAAGAGCGCATGAGATATGAGTTTGTGGTGCAAAATAACACCATTTACTCGTTGAAGCACCTGAAAAAACACCAGAAGCTGCAATTGCGACAAATGCATGAAGGCCAAGAAGAAAAACTTTGCTCAACATTACCTCACTGAATCCTCATCCTCGTCCTGTGTCAACCCAGATATCTGTAGCAGCGACGTTATAAGGCGTGTCACCGTATTACACAACATGGAAGTAGAAGCAGGGATCTGTTGGTTTATTTTGGGGTACAAGTTTTTAAATTTTCATTTTGCTCCCAGGAGATGCACTGTGAAGAACCAGGTCTTGTTTCGATGCAGTGAGCTGTGCATTATCAGGGACCAACAGAAAACAGAGGCTTCAAACATCGGCAGTGGAGAAACCAGGACCCAGGGGGTGTCGGCCTCAGAGATTTATCGGAACAACGGGACTTTATGCCACTGGGTCCGTGTACGTTGCGGCCATTTGTTTTCTTATTTTGAGATTTCAAAATAAAAACGAAAAGTAAACCGTTTCCCGTTTTTTTCAGTGATAATACAAAATGAAAAATGGAAAACGGGCCCTAATTCATTATCCATTATCCGATTTAATTACATGTGTTTGTAAATGGAAATGAAAAGTAAAATACACCCATGGAAAACTTATTTCTCTATTTCCTGTTGGTTTTGGCTCCGTGACCCATCTGACTTCTGAAGAGGAGCTAGCGATCTAGTGCTAGCGATTTAGCGCTAGTGCCACCGCTAGTGCCACCGCTAGCGCTAAATCGCTACTTTGCTTTCTGGCAAAGCTAAAGTAACAGAAAACCTCCAAATGTCCCGAAAAGCAGCCAAACGCTAGCGATTTAGCACTAGC
This sequence comes from Dascyllus trimaculatus, assembly GCA_024666655.1. Lineage (NCBI taxonomy): Eukaryota > Metazoa > Chordata > Actinopteri > Pomacentridae > Dascyllus > Dascyllus trimaculatus. The sequence continues at coordinate 8,475,952 of CM045463.1, read as the reverse complement.
GGCGGAGCTAGGACACCACAAGGCCCCTCCAAAGGGATAAATAAACCCCACACTGGTGAAAAGTCCACTGTGAAATTGTGAACAATGTGTGCCAAGCAACATTTGGACCCCACAGTGGGTCTTCATCAGGCCACGGCACACAGCAAGGTCTGCTAACAGTGAGCTAACACTGGAGCTTTAGATACGAGATCCTTCTTCATCAGAAGTCAGACAGGTCATGGAGCCGAAACGAACAGGGAATAGAAAAATAAGTTTTTCACGCGTGTATTTTAATTTTCATTTCCATTTACAAACACATGTAATTAAATCGGATAATGGATAATGGATAATGAATTAGGGCCCGTTTTCCGTTTTTCATTTTGTGTTATCACTGAAAAAAACGGTAAACGGTTTATTTTTCGTTTTTATTTTGAATTCTCAAAATAAGAAAACGAATGGCCGCAACGTACACGGACCCCACTGGAAACCAATAGCAACCGTTGGTTTTGGTTGAAATGAAACAGTGTTCTTGTTAAATACGAAAGTGACAAAAAGATAGTTAATCATGACCTCAATATTGATCAAACTAATTGTGGTTATTTTGGCTACAATCAAGCAGCCATGGACTGTATGAAGGTTTTTATCTGTCTTATAATATGCATAGTAGAGATGACAAGAAGCTAGTGGGAAAGTATCGAGTCCAGCAGTGGTTTCAAGACTCTGGCTCCTTAATAGAACATTGTAGTCTGGGATGTTACCCATTTTTCAGAGCATTGGCTAGAGTTTGTCAGCCCCCAATAATGTCAAGGAACCGGGATCTGCTGGCTCGCCTCACCTGTTTTTGAAAGCATTTAAGGTGATTACTGCAGAAATGGATTCGCCGGAGTCATCTGCCAGTTCGGTGCCATCTCGGATGATGGCGAGCCCCGAAAAGACAGCCTGAAAAATGCTAACAGTCGGAGGAAAATCTTCCCGCGGTCCCAGCAGCGACCGCTTCTGAGAGATTGATGGTAGCGAGTGCGTGAGGACGTGACTGAAAAACCCAATGAAGGACTGCCCATTAGGAGCTGCACTCACATCAGATTTGCTTGCAATTCAGTCTGACATGTTTGACTAGAATGTGATCCAGAGTAGAATTTATAATGACATTCTCGGGGTTTTTACAACACTTGTCAACGCAATTAGATGGGAGTTTTCGGGCCTGCAGGGGTTGAAGAGGTTAAAGCCGCGTTTCCATTCTGAATCCGAGATGATTCTAATACATTTAGTTGTTCTAACATCTTATTACCGACAATTATTCCCCCTGAACGCATCGCATTTGTAAAAGCTCCACTTCCACACTGCTTTTTTATTAACACCAGTGGCCAAATGTGCGCGATTAGCCATCTGAGCGGGCTGACAGAGGGAATGAGAAGGAGGGGAAGAGGAGCTGGAGAAAGGAGAGGGAGGATGTTGAACATGACATCTAAGTATCTAATTACCTCTGTGGGCTATGTCAGCCTCCCTGACCAGGCTGCAGTTTTCACACATACACCACCCCTGGGTGCCCGAGCCTGCCCCGGTGTCCTCTCGTCCCCCCCTTTGTGTAGCCCTCAGCACATTCAACGTGGCGCGGCAGAAGCGACTGCGTGTAAATAGCAGCTTGAAAAATGGGAAGCTGCGTCATGGAAAACCCAGCGGAAGGAGCCAGAGACAAGAAGGTGTGCTAGAGGTCACGGAGCAAAGATGTCACAAATGCAGAGTAAATATTAATAACCTCGTCTGATGGTGCGTTCTCCCGGTATTTGAAGTTCACTCACATGCGGCGCTGCTCTTTAGTATCGCAAGAAGCAGTATAAATATTTGACTTTATGCAATTGGTATCACTGGTGAAGTACTTCCCCATTCCTGTCTCCATCATATATTTCCCCTCTTCTTTTTATGGAGCTTATTTGGAGAATGATAAATGAAGGAGAAGGATAACCTCCCCGCACGAGCGTGTTTGAAGACGCGCCACAGAATGTGCACAGATGATTGCAGCCGAGGGTTGGCGTCTGCTGGGACGGAGTTCAACAAAGGGAATCGTTAATACACAGCTGACAATTTTATGGATGTGCAGGCTGATGTCTTCCCATATAGTCATGTATAATTCACTCCCCTCTTTAACTTTTTATTAAGTCGAAAGAGTGGCATATTGTCCATTGTCATCAACTTTTTATTTTTTTTCCGCGTCTCCTGGCTTTTTTTTTTTTTTTTTTTTTTGCTTCACTGTCCTTTTCTTTTTAATGCAAAAAGAAGACAGATGTGGAAAAAACTGCAAAGTGCCACCCAGACAATGCCGCTCTATTTTGCCCTGAGTGCTCGCCGTGGTTAGCGCTGGTAACTATGAGATTCTGTGATTTCACGCTGTGTCCACTTCTCTGAGCCATCTCGCTGTTTTCTTGCGAGCCTCTCCGTGCTGTTTGTCAGGGTCAAATTAGCAGAGGGAAAGAAAGAAAGAAAGAAAGAAAGCAGCCATGGCGTCAAATCTTTGGTTATTCTCTCGGCCTGATCCTTTACTCTGTGTGGGTTTCACCTTATTTTGCTGCTGCCTGTGGTTTTATCTATACACACCCGTTTATTTGCTACAAGTGCGGACGACCAGGAATGCCCTGCATCCGCGCAGTGCAACATCGCAGCATCACAGCATCGCCCCGGCTACAGAGCTTCCCATAGTGCCACCCCTACTTTGCAGACTCTCTCTCCGGCTTTGTTTGTCCCAGTGGTGACATTTCATGCCTGTCACAGTAACTGTCTCAGTGGCGGGGCAGCTCAGAGGTGTAACTGTTAGCATAGTCACCGGCGGAGTCTATTAAAGGCAAAGTGCTGTAATTCTTCCTTTCTTGCCAAGGGCCTGCCTTCACTTTCAATGACACGCACCGTGATATGTGGAGAAAAACCCGGCAGCATGTGGCAGCATCCGATTTACCACTTTGGGGTTGAGGTGCCCAATATAGTGCACTCTAATTTTCCAGCCGGCTGCGTAGGATGCACTGTTTTAAGTCAAATGTGTCGTGCCTTTTTACACGTTTATAATTATTCAACCCCGCTCTGCATCTGAAGGTGCAGCGGCAACTTCAAAGTCTCCGCACAATTAATCAGCGCTCCCTCCTCCGTGGTGTTCCATCCCATGATTGATTCACGCACAGATGAATTGCTGCATCACACCTTTATCCAAGCCCCTCGTTCCGTTTCCTCCTCTCATCACTGCGGCAGGAGAGCCGAGTGTACACAAAACGCCCGGCGCCGTGTGCACACAGCAGCATCCTCCGGCATTCTGTCAGAAAGTCCAAAGGCCCCAACTGCAAACAAAGAAGCTCCTGTGGATGTTTATTATGTATAGGTTTTTTCCCATATACCAGCGATTATATCCTTCGGGGGAGCAGAGTGAGCGAGATGGATTGTGGAGTGTGCATATTTGCAGAACGACGGAGGAGGAGGAGGCTTTTTTCTGACGTTTCAGCTGGATGTGCTGCCTTCATGGGATTGCATTACAATCCCTTTGCCCCCGTGTTGTTTTTCTCCTCACATTATTGCGTCAGCGAGGTAACACAGAGTTTGGGTTAAGAAGAAGCCGGACTGAAGCATTTCACCCGGGGACATAATACATCTCTTTGGCCTTTGCACACCTCTCCCAATCCTCAAAGAAAGACAATAACTTGTTTGTGTTTGTAGACTTTCTATTGCGTGCTGCCAAGGCTGCCATTGTTGTGGGTGGCATAATTGCGTCTGGGGCTGCTGTTGCGAGAGAAAAAGCGCAGTGTGGCTGGAAACCATCAAAATTTCGGGAAACCTTTGACACCAGAGTGCTTAATCTTTCCCACTGCTGTACAGCATGACTGCGTGTAGTTTTCCAGGAGCACTTAACACGCAGTTTTCTTTTTGCTATCGTCTCGTGTGTGTGTGATACCAGCACAAAAGCGCTGCGTTTTTTTTCTCGCCCAACATGAGAAGCTTTCGATTTCATTGGTGTGCTCACATCGACAAGCTTTTTTTTTTGTTCAATTATGCTTTTAACTCAGCCTCATACCAGTGTGGCTTATCATGAAAGTGAGCCAGTTGCTCTCTCTCGTGTGCGAAATGCATAATCTGTGCTTTTCTACCCTTCTTACAAGCACTTTCATGTTAATTATATAGCTATTTACTCTGTAGCTGCCAGGGAGCATTTTTCAAATTTTCTATTTCACTCCTAATGCCGTGCACACTCCGATTTTCACATGAGGTATGAAAAGGGTTGGGGAGTGTCGCGTGAAAAAAAAAAAAAATGGAATGGATTTCTTGTAGTAGAGGCAGCAAGTAGGAAAGTAAAAGCAGGATGCGTGTAAGTGTGGGGAGAGAAAAAAATACGGCACCAGGTTGATGTTCCTCGGGGATTTTCGTCGCATGTCTGGCTCAAGGAAAGGGTCATATGTTGTTTGTGTGCTTTGATCCTCCTGCAAAATATGACTTAAAGCACCCGGTGTGGATTTTTTTTTTTCATTCACAGTACATGTATTTGTGGGTATTAACTCACTCCTGAAGCTCAAGAGCCCGAAAAGCCCATAAATCCTCGCACCTGTGTACATGATGGTTCATTCTGTCCACGCAAACGCGCAGAAACATGCATCATATTTACACCTGGATCCCAGCAGAATTGCAAATCTTCCCGAGAATTCCCACAGCCGGTTTTACTGTATCGCATTCCGTCTGCTAGTTTAACCACTGAGCCGTCAACAGGTGCCGGTGTAAGATCTTCTTCAGCGCGAGAATTATTAGCTTATGTGATTGAGTGGTGCTGGAGAAGGCAGACAATCAATATAACCCATTTTGTTTTCCTTCCACTGCCTGTTCGTTTTCCTCCCTCTGTGTTACACACCTTCAGATGGAAGAGGAGGAAATTTAAAGAATGGCTTGAAAGTGTTTCTGTAATTGACTCCTAATTAAACTGTGTGTGCATTTTGTGTGTCCGTTTATTTGCGTACGGCAGCGGAATATGCGCTGAATCAAAGATTAGAGGAGCACGGAGAATGAGAATTTTTATAAAAAATCATTAGAGGATGGGGCTACCTAAAAGAAGAGATGGGGGGCCTATTAATAATTAATTAGCCGTCCCTTATCTTTTAATCAAGTCGATAAATGTGAGGCAGAAAATGAATTAAGCAAAAAAAAGGGGGGGGCATGGGTGTAATGAGCAGGGTTTCTCGTGGATAGCTTACCAAAGTATTGCGCTGCTCCGGCTGAGGGGAGATTATTCCTCGACGGTTTCTATGATAGATGTCATCCACTGAATGCTGTCGTGCCGCAACACAATGGTCAACGCAGGACAGCCGGAGATAAAGAAGATTAATTTAAAAACTAATTTTCCAGTTGTAATTATTATGTATCTTCGCACACATTCCCAGCAGATACACCTAGGGGTCTTGCTCACGCTGGATGTATTGCAGCATCCCTGGGGCAATTTGACATTCATCATCTTGCTAAAAAACCTCCTGCAATAGCGAGTATTTGTGCTGCACTTTTGGTTCCAGCCACAGCCGGACAAAACACCCCTTTCAAGCACAGGCAGAAGCAGAACTTAAAGGTTTTTGCCACTTCTGCAAGCCATCTTTGGAGTACTCAGGTAAGAGGAAAATGGAGAAAAAATACTTAAGCTCCATCTCTATCCTGGCTCTGTTTGTCTCGCAAAATGCAAATATCGGCAATTTTGCCCTTTTTCTTTCTACTTTAACTGACAGCTGGCATTTCTGGGCATGTTTTTTGGGACCCGCATGCACCGAAAAGCTTTCCTCGCGAAAGGTTGACAATAAATTGGAGCGTCAACGAGCTTGTCGAAAGATTTTTTTGACACATTTTGTGCAGCGCAGTCAGGACATTTTTTTTTTTTTGACACGATCTAACAATCAATACAAATTCTCCTTTGATTGCCCAGAATATCTGATCATGCATCAGTGTGTTGGAGGCTCTTGCTCACCAGGCTCCCGGCTTTCCGTTTATAATTCATTGCTTTAAAGATGCTTTCAGATGTTTCAGCCGATATTTGTGTTTTTCTCATCCGAGGTTGTATGATCAAGTTTCTAAACTTTACATGGGTTTAAAAAAAGAATGTGCATTGACAGGTAATTATACTCACTCTTTGTACGGTTCCCACTGTGTTTTGGCGTTTTCGTCTTTGACATGACAGTAGAGAAGTTTGAGAACAGAACACTTTTTTTTCCTTTCTTCACCTCATCTCCTCTGCTTCCGTTTTTCCACTTTGGTTCCAGTTATCTCTTCGTGGCGCTTCCCAGCCTCGTACCATGTCAGCCATTTAATCTGAGTGATTATCTTACCAACAGATACTGAAATATTTATGCCTCCCAACCGCAACCTGGCATTTAACAAGCACGAAAATGAAGCCGACCTCAGATGCACACAAAAGCGTGCGCTTCCGCCTGCAACACCAGCGCTCAAGAGCTTAATGCATGCAGACAAGCACATGCTGGGAACATTTACAGCCGGCACCCTCACTGGAAATTGAAGCACTTGACCATGTGACCACATCTTAACCATGGTGGGCTTTTTCTGCATGCAAGTGCGTGTGTCTGATTTGACTCTGGGGTGTAGAATCTGAATTCTAATCAGCTCAGTCAGCAGGGTTTCAGATGACACAGTGATTGGACAGTGTTTGGAGTGGAGCCCTCAAGGTGACAGGTTGAGGTTCTTAGCAGGAGCTTCATTAATCATGTGCTTGGATCATCTTTAGATCTTAAACATGATGGACTGAGCCACATAGAGCGGATACAGAAGTAAGCTTTGCTTGTGCTTGTCGATGTCTTGCACCTTACAGCATCCATGATCATTCCAAATTCACCTAACAAGTTTAAATATTAAGGTTGAACCCCTACGGTGTGATTAAATATGAAGATTTGCCTGTAGAATTTTAAAGTTAGAGCCTACTAAACTATACATGGAAAACCCCAACAGATCCAAAGATTCCCTGTGAGCAAGCACGAAGAGACCTCCAGCAGAACCAGGCTCAGGGCAGGCGGCCATCTGCCTCGACCAGTTGGGGTGAGGGTGAAGCGGTAAAAGACTAAAAATAATGTAACCCAGGGGCATCATGCATAAAGAAATAAGAGGGGCCCTAAGATAGAGCCCTGGGGGATGCCGTATTTTGGGGAAGTGGAAGAAGATAAAAAGTAAATGAATCTGGGTGAAATGTTGAATTTTTTTCTTTTCTTTTGACAATATTCTGACTCCATGATAGCTGCTAGAGATGATCTGCTGCCAACTAAACCAGGATATGTCTGACGATTCCTTGCACCCCGACTTTACATGACAGGTCAAATTTTGCTGGACTGGCTTAATTCGCGTGTATCAAAGTGTTTGTATTCTGTGACAGCTGATTTATACCGACTTTGTTTTGACTCATATACACCCAAACTACTTTTTTTTTCTTGTTTTTAATTAATGACAGAGCCAGAGAAACAAAAAAAAATGACAGAAGGAGGAAGTCGTTTTTAAAGGCGCCCTCTGGTGATAATCAAATTTTCCACCTCATTAACATGTCCATATGGTGTTTTTTTTATATGCTGTAAAACACATCATGAGCCAAATAAGCACTCAGCATCATGGATGACGGTCTTAACAACGTGGCTTTAGATTTCCGGGCTTTCATATGCAATAAACTTAAGGAACCAGTAGTGTCAACCTCCAGGGTGGGGCTTTCTATATCATTACACCACTGGCTGATTTCAGTAAATGACTGAATTGCTGCAATAATACAACTTATCTGCTTAGCTACTCATCTTCCACGTGACTTTTATTTAAGTTTACAATCATGATATTTAATCAAAATCGCTTTCTTCTACATGTCTTATTCAAAAATTCACCCAAAAAATAAATCCTCTATTCTGCCCAGATTCTGTGAAAAAAACCCAAAGACCTTTAGTAACTCAGCTGCGAACAACAGTCATGTCAAAAATAGTGAATTTTTAGTTGAACTGGGTTGAACTGCAGGCTGTGCTTACACAGGGCAGATAAGTGATGAGTATGGAAACATTTAAAATATCTATGGTAAATAGAGTCAGTATTGTTTTAAGTACTGGTAATATCTTTGGGCAACTGGAAAAATGTTTTATGTGTTGAATTCAGTTTATTTTTCAGGAAAATAAATTAACGTAATTCTACTTTTTGTTGTTATTTATGACATTTTCACTTTATTGTGCTACTTGAGTTGTCTATACTTCTAGTCATGGTTGCGCTTTTTTCATAGAGGTGCATGACTTTATATTGCAGTGAGTAAAAATGTGATGGGAATATGAGACATCCAGAAACTGTTAAGGGTTCAGAGGGTTAGTCAGTGCAGTCATATTCACAATATAGTCACTCTCATTTGTCTGTTTTTCCATTTCTGTTGTTAGCTGTCGGATCTAGTGTGGAATAAGATAATGGCTCATAAAACGGCTCGGTTATGAACCAGCAGACATTACTAAGGTGGTCTGGTGCGCATAAAATGATTACTTTTATTGTATCATCTGACAAAATGAACAAAAACACGGCTTAATGACAGCAGCTGTTCTATGAGATCAGCTTGAAATCCGCCCAGCCAGCCAAAGCAGATGGCTGCAGAGGGAGTCTGGTTCAGTCACAGGTTTCTTCCTGGTATAAGGACGTTTGCTCATGGGGGGGAGGTTGTTGGGTTTCTCTCCACTGTAAGGTCTTAACCTCACTATGTAAAGAGGAAATTTACATTGGTAAGAAGCACTTGTGAAGTTGGCAGGTCATGATAGCTGCTCTCCAGAATCAGTTATTAAAATGTTCCCAAAAAGAACACCGGTTAAATCAAAGAGCACTTGAGCAGACAGTCAGGTGGAGATCTGGTTGGAAGTACAGCTGGTGCCAATGTGAACCAATAACAGGGATCTAATGTTACCGGTGAGTGGAAACCAATTTCGTGGAGCTATTTAAAGAGATGGACAGAATCAAGGGAAACCTCCATGACACAACAATCTCCAGCCAGTATTCAGGGGATACTTCCTGGCCGTCCAATTTCCTGTGAGCCTCACCAGGACCAGTTAAACCAATGTGTGTGTTCTTGTGTTCTTGTGTGTGTGTGTGTTTCAGAGCGTGGTTTGTCAGATATTTCTCTAATTTCCTCTCTACCTGTGCCAGGCTGAATTGCTTCCTGTACGTGATTGATTTACGCTTAATGGCGACACCTCTTTTTCTTTCGGTCTCGCTTTCTGTCCCCCATCTCGTCCGTCCTTGTGTACAATATTTGTGGTAGAAACAAAACAGAATAATATGATATTATAAGAGGGCCGAGGCCTGGAACCTCAACTTATCAAAAAAGCGTGTTATTAGCGAAATAAATTACCCAGCGGTTAATGGCTGTTTTCAGTTAAATGAGTCATCACTGGGTCAGAATGAAACTCGGGTATTGTTGTCTTTGATCTGCGTGTTCAGTCTGACACGAATTACCCGCTTGACTCAACTGTATTTGCTTAATCCTTTTATTTTTACCAAGACTGGGCAAAATATTCTTTTGGACATTCTGTATGTTAGTCGGAATAGGAATCAGAAAAACAAATCAGACGCCGACATGATAGAATCTAAATACAGTCTATCTGCAGTAAACTCAATTTCAGTTGTTCCCTTAAAATATCTTTTTCTTATTCATGCTTCCTTGTGTAACGTCTATGGCATGAAAACTGGGCTGACTTACAATGGCATGTGGGGAGCAGTAAGACATCCATTTGACATGGGTCTCTCAAAGAAAATCCTTTTCCTTTTCCCATTCATCTGCTTTCTCTTTTAAGGTTAAATGAGTTTGTGCGCAAAGGCTTACTCAGGACATGCTCCAACGTTTATTAAGTGCATTTTTTACTTCTTCCTTGGTACATTTCCTCTTGTCGGCGGGCCGCACGGCTGTACAGAGCGTTCCAACCGCTGCAGGATTTAGTCACTGAAAGATCTGGGCCCACACTCAGAGGAACTTAAGTTGAAAGGCTGCAGCTTTTCAAAGACATTAGACTTTTGCCCCGAAACCTGGGGACTGGGGGGAGCTGCTAAAATAGAGTTCCAGGCTGGTTTGCCCCTCCAAAAGAAACTCTTCAGAAATTCATTAGTGCTTCCCGTTTCGTTCTGATTATTCCATTTTCTCCCCATTCCTCCCCCCCCCGTCTGCATGGCAAGACGTCCATCTTTTCCATCCTCTTGCTTCCTCTCTGTAGTTGCCGGGCAGTGAGAAGCGCAAGTCTCCCTCTCTGCCTCTCTCTCTACTTGTAGCCAGCAGAGCCAGTCTCAAAGGACTTCTAAAAGCAGCCTGCAAACAGTATGACGAATGTGTTGCTTGCCGTCGCAGTCACTGTCACGGACATGCAGTTTGAAAGGTTTGTGAAAAAAGACGCGGCAAAAAAAAAAAATCCCAGCAAAGAGTCCGGACTCTGCGGGGAGTCGGTGACATCAGAGGAAGCTGGTCACCCCTCCCTGCCCCGCTGTTTGTCGTCTCATCTCTCTCCTCTCTCTGTGTCACTCCCTTCTTCCCAGCGGCCTTTGAGTTCACCCTTTTTAACTGGCTGGGGCGTTTCGGCTGCTGACCTATAAAATATGGAGCCTGTCAACATCTGTTGAAAGACACGGCGAGCGATGGTGATGATGGGATTTACATACTATTAATGATTCGGAAAAAGGGGAGAGTGTGCTGGGAGGGGATGAGGGAGGCAGAAGGGGAGAAAAGGGGATTGGTTAATGGATGGTGTGTGGATGCGTTCCAAATGTTAATGTGCCATTTTAGGACCAAAGAAAAGGTCTACGATTCGGAAGGGAGGAAGAAATAGCCTCGCTGGTCAGACTCAGGGAAGTGAATGTGTGGACTGACATGGTTTTTGGCCCATTATTCGGGCATGGAGCAGAGAGCATTAGCTTACTTCATTGTGGGTTGGAAATACCCATGTCCTGTACTTTTTCTTACTCTGCTCTACCTCACTATCATGCGGCTAATTCTTTTTTTGCCAGTATCATTATCATTAATTTTGGTTAGAGTTGTGTTTTAGGGCCAGCTGGTAATTTTAAATGCAAATTCTGATACAGCGACCATGGATTGGCAATAAAATTCGGCGACGTGTAGCAAGGACGGGCAAAACCACAATTGGCAGCTCAGCATGGGCATCAAGTTAAACTAATCTCAACATTGAGGCGACTACCAACGGTTTATTGGAATGTGATGCTAAACATTTACCACAAAGAAACAACATCCACGTCTTTGGTTCCCACCACTTCAATGAAATCACTTGGTGGCACAGTGTATTGAATTTTTTAATACTTAATACTTTGATCTATAAATTATATTGTGTGTAAACTAAAATGAATTAGACTTGTGTAAGTGTTGGCTGTTTAGTTTTAAGTTTAAATATTTGGGATGATAGACTTGTTTTGGGTTACCTAGACAACCAGAGCCTGGAAAGTCCACTAGAGACCAACCGTTTGCTGAAGTGACACTTATTTCAGATGTTCAGTTATTAAATGACTGTTATCATCACAGATCATTCCCATACTTATGAGACAGTAGGGACTTTCACCACCTTCTAGTAGACTCATTATTACTGGAGCTTTGGGAGTAATAATGGACTTTCCATGTTGCACTTAAAAGGAGGAACAAAAGTCAGTATTTTGAGGTTGGTGGAGTCCCCAAACTTTCACCAAAAGACTAGAGTTTGAGTCCCATCTTGGACCATAACTGTAGTTTTATTTTTGCTCTGAAGTGTAATCTAGACTTTTGCTTTCACTTACAGGTTTGGTTTCGTGTTTACTTGCATTTTTTAGATTTGTTAAGGCACAAAACTACTTTGTTAGGTTTAGAAAGGATCATCCCTACCCTCACCCCAACTTGGTCAAGGCAGATGGCTGCCTTCCCTGAGCCTGGTTCTGCCGGAGGTTATTGTCTTTCTTATTAAAGGGAAGTTTTAAAAAAAAAAAGTATTATTATTTTGCTCTTACCCGTTGTTACCAAGTGCTTGTTTAAAGGGAATCCTAAGAAAAGATTGGATTTGTTGGATTTATCGGTTTAAAATTTGTAAGGTCTTACTGTTTGAAGTGCTTTGAAATGACGTATGTTGTGAATTGGCGCTATATAAATACCCATATGACTCCACTACAGCTTTTACATGCATGTATTCAAGAGGTTGCCAGCATAATCTGGGTTACTTTCTGTTTATTGATGATCAGAACGCGTAATACTGATAATTTAACCTGAGCCTATTCAAAGGTGTAGGCTCCTTCTTGCCCTGAATGCATGGCAGTGATCTGCGGTGATAGCAGCCATTTAATGGGCTGATAATGTCCAAATTGGGTGGCCATGAGCGACAAGTGGACCGTTTATTATCAGCGCAGCTTTAGGGGAGCTCTTTAGCTTAATGCTCCACTTTGTTCACTAGCTAGTGTCACTAAGGCTTTCCTATAGCATTACCTAAGCATTTTGCCACAAAGTAGTACCTACAATAATTACAATCAATTACCTGCATGATTTACATTTGCTATTTTCCATACTTGCGCTGATAATTCTTCCACTTTGAAGAGGCTGAATAGCACAGGATTACAATAACAATGCGGCATTTTACAGCTAAGCCAAGATGTGCAGGCAAAACACAAAAGCTCTGACTTTAGCTTGTGCCGTGTTTTACGTTTTCATCCCTTTTCCCCCCGTCTTTTGTGCAGTCTCGGCAGTGACATTAACAGCCAGCCGGGCCGAAATAGACAAAAGAGAGTCGTAGAACGCCGGCGTATCCATTTCTTCCACCCTTCTTGTCTCTCCTGCTCTTCATCTTGTTCTGTTTCTCATTCTCCATAAAACTGTGATCGAAGGGCTGAATTGGATGTGACTTCAAGGGTGTCGTAGAGTAGTCTAGACAATGCAGACATGCTGAGTGAAAGGTGCGAATAAACACGCTGTGACGAATGCATTGTTTTACCGAAGGGTGCCCCATTTACTTTGTGGAATACATGACATCTTTACATCACAGCTGCCTGGAAATCTGTATGTGTGCAGATTCTAGCAAGCGTGAACATGCAGTGTGTAGCTGAGAAGGTGTGGAAGTGTTTGTGTTTCACTATGTGTGAAGGTTCTCTGCTATCACATGCTGTTAAAACATTACATTTAATGTGTATCGGTTTAAAATATCGGTTATCGGCTTTTCTTGACTACCAATAATCGGTATCGGCCTTGGAAAACTCATATCAGTCCATCCCTAATCAGCTCTGTCTGCTGTTCTTCTCTGTTGTTTTAATGTTTCACTGTTTCAGCTCTGTTTCAGGTTAATCTGTGACTGCCCTCTAAATTAGCTGCTAGCTGTTAGCATAACATTATCAATAATCAGCCAATAAACTACCAATAATTGGAAAAAAATGCCAAATATCAACCATTATAATCGGCCAGGCTGATAATCAGTCTATCCCTGGCATAGGGTTTTCCTGTAAAGTGTAAGGTTAATGATGTTTGCGCTTGACACGCTTCCTCTGTGCGCCTGTTCTCCATGTTTTCTAATCACATGTATGTATCTGTGTCTGTACATGACTGTGTGTTGACATGCATGTGTGTTGCTCTGGAGGAACTATCAGCTCCCCTTCACCTCCTGCTCAGCGGTGTGAGGCGGAGAATCTGTCCCGGCGGAGCAACATGGCCATTTTTCACCTGACTCCAACATATTACCTCATTTCCCCCGGTGCTGACGCCCCCTCTGCCCAGTGGCCTCACCGCTCTGACCTCCAGACCTCACCCGCAAAACTCTCTACCATCCACCTCCCATCTTTCCCTCTAGCTCCTTATCCGCCCTCTTTTTTTTTTTTCTCGCCTCCCTCAATCCATCTGGGGCCCGGCAGCTGATGGATGGCCCCTCAGGAGGAGGGTCGCAGCAAAGGTTAGGTCTGCTTTTCTGGAACTTTTCAGAGCCACGGCGAAGATGGAGAGAGGCGAATTGAAGCGAGATTGGCACAGATTTGAGGGGGGAGGAGGGGGGGGGGAACATGGAGGCAGAAAATACTTAAAATTGTCAGTCTGTACTAGCAATTTCTTCCCTTGCAGCTGCATCCTCCACCTTCTCTCTCCCCTGCCGACCACCGCATCCTTATTTTTCATCACCTGTGTCTTCCCCTCGCCCCGCTCTGCCTGTGTTGTCTGCTGTCAGTAAAATTGACTGGGGACTGCTGTGTATTCTGGTTGGCGTTGGTAGCGTTGCTAGAGTGCGCTCACTAAGTATTTGTTTGGGCTGTCAAGGTGTCTCTTGAGTGCCTGCTTGCCTTCTGTTGAATATTTATCACTTATTTAATGCCGTTGCACCCCCTCCCCCCAGAGAGTTGGACTCTGCTTCTAATACCTCCCACCTTCTTTCGTCTTCTTTCTCCTTTTCCTTTTTCTACTCACGCGTCTGTTGCTACTCTTGCCTTCTTCATGTTTTTTCATTTTCTCAGCGGTGCTCGACCTGCAGTCTATTCTGTACCATCCCTCGTCTTCTTCCCACTCCTATACTTAAACCCCACTCACACATGTACTTCCACATTTATTGCCAACCCCGAGTGTCTGCGCTAAGACTGTTGCATCATAACCACTCACCGTTATTCCCTAATCTATCATGTTTTAAAAGCTATATATTCCTTCCTTTAACGTCACCCGGGGACCGCCGAGAGAGCCGGTAAAGAACAAAAGCTCGAATGAGACGCCGAGGGAGAAGGTGTACCTGGAAGGAGAGAAAGGGAAAAGAGCTGAAAACAGTGAAAGTCGGTTGATAAAATGGTCTCCCGTGTGCGTTTCTCCTCTCCCTTCAGTCTTGCTATTTATTCTCATCACTCACACGAGCCTGGGAGAGACAGAAGAAAGGCGGGAGAGAGAGCGCCGCACAGGAAAAACATGTCTTCCTTTTTAAAGTGCTATTCCAATCCAAAAAAAGAGAAAAAGAAGAGTTCGATTTCACACAGGAAACTGCGCTTCAGTCGCACCTGCCTTTCTCACTGGAAGTGTCACCTGACAGAACGTGCTTTGGACAATAAGGAGGTGCAGAAAAAGAGGGAGGGGAGGTAAAGTTGGAAGGAGATTATAGGCAAGAGTGTAAAGATGGGAGATGTGGAGAATTTGGTTCAATGAGAAGAGATAAAGGCGGTAGGAGATGGCAGCGGTTTCTCTGTCATCACGATTCCAACACAACACGCAAGACATTGCTCTTTCCCTTTCTTCTCACCCACCCTTTGAGCGGTCATTCATGCCATCTCGGCTGCTTTGTTTTCCACCATCAAAGTCCATCAGAAAGTCACATGTTGCTGCTGTTGCATCATTCCGTTCGCATTCCATTCGCTGCGTTGAGAAACACCCGGTTGTAGCCTTAAATAAGACGCTGTGTCTTTCAGCTGCTGATATCTGGCAGCACACAAAGCCCCGGCAATAACACACAATGCAGACCTACAGCCGTAAAAGCCTCGAATCCACATGTATTAGCCGAGCGGGGACCGAAGAACTCATCATTTTTACATCAAAAATTGCCAGTATCTGTACTTTTATTCAGCAGAAAATGGTTTTGTCCAGAAAGAAGCGCTGCCCTGTGTCATTTTAATGTTTTAAACATTGTCTGGGTTATCTCTGTTATAAAAAAAGACCAGCAGATAGGTTCCTTTCTCAACACAAAGAGCAAATCTCATCACATCGTTTCCAGACAGACGGCGTGTTCTAAAGCGAGTGTGGATGGCAAATAGTCGGAACCTCCGAGTTAAACAATATAAAACATTTCTAATTGTTTTAAGCAGCTCCTATGAGGCAACTTAATTATCCTGTCAGTTTGTGGAGCTCTCACAAGCATCGTGTGCTTCCAGGAGCAAGAAATCTAAACTTTAAATTGACTCTTAGATGCCATTTTCAAGCAGTTTGTCATTATCATCACAGTGGTTTTGCATCTCTAAGCTGATAGATTACACCTCCATAAACAGCACTTGGAATTGCATTACTGGCAACTTATTGGTTGATATTTACACTGTAAATCATTTTAGTTTCATTCAGCTTAGAAACAGTCATCCATTATCAACCTATCCAACCGACTTGGGCAGAGGCAAGGGAAACCTGGACAGGCCACCAGTCCATTGCAGGGCCACACATAGAGACAGACAACCAAGCACACTCACATTCACACCTATGGACAATTTAGAATAATCAGTGAACCTCAGCATGTTTTTTGGACTGTGGGAGGAAGCCGGAGTACCTGGTGAAAACCCACACTGCACAGGGAGAACATGCAAACTCCACACAGAAAGATCCCAGGCATCCTAACCGGGACGCGAACCGGGGATCTTCTAGCTGTGAGGCGACGGTGATAACATCCGAGCGACGATGCTGCCCAGCTTGGAAACAAGTGCCTCAAAAACATGAGTTATCCGCACTTTGGTTTGTTAAAGTCATCTAATTAGTTTTGAAAGTGTAAAACTAGTTAAATTAACTTGAGAAAAAAAATTCAATTAACTCAAGATCATCTGTAGGATCAACTAGTCACAAACAGTAGCTACAGGCTTCCCTTCCATTTCCATTTTCTAAGTTTAGAGTTATTTTTTTCTTTATTTAGCATTGAAAACTTACAGCCTCAGTGGTTAAAGCCATTTTTTTTACCAGAGTCGGTGCAAAGACAATATATGAGGGACTGAATTCACTACTAAACTGTCATAATTAGATTTGTTTAGATTATTATGAAAAAGGAACAACCAGGATTTAATTTAAGAAAGACACACCGCAAGTTTCGAAGTCTTAAATTACACAAAAAACAAGAGTCTCTCTGGAGTTTTAACTCTCTATAGGAATTCTGCTCATTTGCTTCCTATAAACTTGATGTAGTGGATTGAGTCAACTCTCTTCTTAGAATTTAGGTCAAAGTGGCTCAAGTTAGAAGAACTCTTGTATTTAAGTTCTAAAGTTGTCTGAAAATCAAAATCAGACATTTAATGAGGTTGAATTAGCTACAGTGTAGCATGGAAGTCGACACAAATGTGAGTTTTTCAGTGTATCTGGTTTTAAAAAAAGATGTGGGATTGTGTCTCGTCTAATAGCTTGGTCTGGTCTCGAGTTTTTTTGAGAGAGAATAATTGAAACTGCAATGTGGGTCACACATTTCTCTCAAATCGCTCAGTTTTCCCCTTCAGCACTGTAACTGTACTATGTACTTACACTCACACACTGCCAGGAGTGTACTGGGAGAGAAATTCCTTAAAGCCTCAGACTCATCCGCCGGGACCGGCCGACTGGGGGGTGTTGATTACATATGAACATGCTCTCATGTGCGCACCGAATGACAGGCCGACGGCCGGTAAAATGGCCTACCGGGATTTGTCCCGTTCTGCCTGATGCCCGGTTCGCCGTTGCACACTGCCCCCTACTGTGTGCAACCCCCCCCCCCTGCAATCTGAAGTTCTTTGATTACCCCCGCTCCCTCGCCGGCTCTATTAGGAGTCCGGACGGTAGCGCTGTCCCCCCATCTTGAAGCCATTTTTGTCAGGAAATGGTATAATTCCCTCATCTGGATCCCATTACAGCCAGGCGGACTGTTATTCCTGTGATGTCTGTACAGTGTAATTAAGGGCTTTGTGTCTCACAGCCAACCACAAGTCAGCTTTCTTTCTCTCACTACATCCCTGTTCGCCTTTTTTTCTTTTCCCCCTCCGCTTAACCCCACTGCCACTTCTCTGGAGACTCACTCACATGCCCACCGGCAGACACTATATCCATATACCACCCCACACACTTTCATTAACGTTCATTTGCATCGACTATGGAGGCAGAGCAGCGCAGCCCTTCACCCTGCAGTGTTCTGCTTGGCCTGGCACTTTTATTTTATTCAGTTCTGACCCAGAAAGGGCTGCAGCGCGGTACAGCTGTAAAAATTCTTGTATTCACAACCACACTGGCTCTGTCTGTTCTGGATATGTTCCTGTGACCACTAACCTACATCATAAGTGGAGAACCATTTAGCAAACCTGAATGTTGAATGTTCTGTTTCCTGCAGATTGCAAAATGTTGTCATAGGTATCCACAGCAACACAAGTCACTGATCTGTACCTACCAGAAACACTGACAGAGCTGTGGTGTCTGGATAACCACAAACAGTCTTGGGCTTTTTTTTTTGCACCTGTAACATTTTGACTCACTGTTTTTCACTGTAGCTTCAATAAAAGCATGTCCATGGAAACAGCACAACCATGGATAGAAGCAGAGAGAATTCAATAATATCACCTGTGTAGTATGATGCTCTTATAATGTCATAAAACATTGAAAAAACAAGAAAGAGTTATTATTATTAAAGGGCGGCTGTGGGTCAGGGGGTAGAGCAGGATGTTCTCTGATTGTAAGGTTGGTGGTTCGAGCCCGTCCACATGCCGAAGTGTCCTTGGGAAAGACACTGAACCCCAAATTGCTCCCAATGGCGGGTAGGCGCCTTGCATGGAAGTTCTGTCACCATTGGTGTGTGAATGTGTGTGTGAATGGGAAACATTGTAAAGCTCTTTGAGTACGACTAAGGTAGAAAGGTGCTATATAAGTGCAGGCCATTTACCATTATTTGGTTTTCAAAAATCAACATGTACAACATTTCTCCAAGTGCCCACCGGGAAAAAAATGGTACCTCAATCACCACTTCTTACGCTTTAAATTTGCTTCCATACTTGTCTCTTATCTGCTTATTGTATACACAGCCTGCAGTTCAGGCGACAAGTCCCTGAACTTTTGTCGCATGACTGCTGGTCATCGCTGAATCACTAATGGCCTTCCAGTTGTGCCAATGAGCTCACAGTGTTCTGTTTTTAATAGAAACTTGCTGGAGCAAATGGCTGTTTTATTGCATGACGAGACTCGAAATATGACGATGTAAAGATTATATTTGGTTGTTTACAGCAAGGACGTTAAAGTAACAGCACATCACAGTTGAGTAGTTCAAGGATTGTTAGAAAGTTTAGGTTTTTTTTTTACACCCTTTAGCTACGATAATTAATGTCATTTTAGGGATTCTTTAAAGATAATATGCCTCACAAACCTGCTGGCGAGCTCTTGGGTTTCGAAGGTTAAGTTATGATTTAGGAAACCAAATCTACATAGTTACAGTCAGGAAAGGTTGGCTAATTTGTGTAAAAGAAATCAACATTGCAACCGTTAGTGGACTCTCCTTGTGAGGCAAGTAAATTTGCACTTTCAGAGTTAAATTATGCAACTCCTAAAGAAGGGGGAAGTTCTTGTATCGGCTGCAAACAAAGTAGTGGTCTGTATCGGCAGACTTACTCAAGTTAGATTTGCTCCATCACATCTAATCCTTTTTAAGTGTTTGAATTTGAAAGTTTTTTTCTCTGGTGAGACCAGTTTCAGTCATAACTCAGGATTTTCTCCACATCACACACAAGAAAGACAAACTGTTTTTCTTGGGCTGCCACGATTAGTCAACAGAATAAATGACGCCGAAAATGCAACAATATCAATATCTTGAACTGACGTGTGGTTTCTAATTTTCCTGCCATGCTCCAGTTCACTGCAACAAATGTTTTTCCTTCAGTATCACTGCATAATTCCTGCATCGTGACATCAGTCATATTTGGCTGCAGTCGCTGGTCAGCTGCAGTCTGCCTTACAGCTTTGTTAAATAGTGGCTGGCTGCAGCACAGTTCAACTCAGCTCTTTGCAGAAGTTTGCAAAGACTCAAGGCTTTGAAACTATGGGAGTGCAGAAAAGGTGGTTTGTGCTCTGCAATGTTTTAATGACGGACCACAGCAATGCTCGGGCACCTGAAGAGGAAACACACCGGCACTATTCTGCAAGATGCACACCCAGAGAAGCTCAAACCGCTGCAAATGTTTTCTATCCATTAGCAGGGAGAGCTTTTTAATACAGCATGTCCTTGCTGAAACCTAAATATAAAATAAACTCAAATTCACTGGTCAGTTTGACTTTTTGGAAGAAAGTAATCGCTAAAATAGTTGATAGATGAGTCAACAGAAAAGTAGTTTTTCATGGCAGCCCTGGAGTTTTCTTAAATCTGACTTTAGCCTTAAACTATGACCAGATCCCGTGTGGTTGTTTCAGGATGTGTGACACATGACTTTGATTTCCAGGGTGCATTTTTTTTTAACTTCATCCCACATCACTCGGTTGCCAAAGTACGATAAGAAGGAGCCAGCTTTAAAACAAACGTCATGGAATCTCATTAAAATACCTCACTAGCTAGAACCCCCACTCCAGCTCTCCGAGTGGAGGGATCTGCTTTTGCGGAACAGCGAGGCCGGATGGCATCGCTCCTGCAACTCACATGTGCCTGTAGAGGAGGAAGGGGGGAGGAGGGGGGGAGTGTAGGGTGTCATTTTATGGAAATGACGCACCCACTGCACCAAAGAGAACTGCTTTCCAAGAGCCTAAACATGGACATGAAAGGTGCCTGTCCCAGATAACACACACACACATACATAGGTGCACACACAAGCTGAGTATATATACATCCCCTCACGGTCCCGCCTGCATTGTGATCTTGAAACCCAGAGTCCGTGTCATTGGAAAATCAATATGCCTTGCTTTTTCATCCAATTAATTAGCGACTGGTGGACGGAGCTATGTGTGTGTCTCTTTGGGGGGTATATATGTGTGCATTGTATCTGTCTATCCTTACTGTCTCTAGATGGATGATTTGCATTTTGTATTTACCTTTGCCTTGTTTCCTTGTTTTCACAACAGCACAACAATATTTGCTTTTAATCGAGATGGACGTAGCCGCACAGCAAATCTGCCAGCGCCGGGCAGCTTGCGATGATGTCACTAATGCCTCCTCAAGCTCGCGGCACTTAAACGACTCGGCGACAAACAATAGTTGTATAACCAGATTAGTCCAAAGCCCTATGTCCTGGAGGCCCACTTCTGGCGCTTCCTCCGAGGATGAGTGTAATCCTTCAGGCCTTTATGCACCTGCCTGGCGACAACACAATGCAATAATATGCAATGGAACACCGCTGCGTGAAAAACGCCGCCTTTCAAGGAATTAAGCGGCACAAGAAAGCGGGCGACACGCAACGCACTGTAACATATTACAGCACAATGCGGGAGCAGCGTTGTGTAGAACAACATAGTATAAATCGATGCAACGCCGTGAAACAAAACACAATAATGAATGCCCAGAAGCTGCTCTGCAAAACATGCGACTTTTGTGACATGCATCCCTTTTAATTATGTCCACACTCGCATATCCAGATTTAGACTCTCACAATTAGCGTCTAATGATAGCATTTAGTGCCAGTGCATAAACTACAATGCCATTTACAGAAAGTATGACCGTGAAGGTCGGCATGGCGATGTGCATGGAAAGCATCAGATTTTTATACCCGTCTCAAGCCCTGTAATTAATGCCTACCGTTTACCTTAATCACACAATATAGCTGCCAAATCTTAACTATACCATAATTGCAGTTTATTTGCCCCAACCAGGACTTTCTCCTATGTTCACCCATCCCTTCCATACATTACCATGCATTCATTTGTTTTTTATAAGAATAGTAAAAGTGTTGCTGTTAAACAGAATGTGTGGTTTTTCAGAATCCCTCCAGTGCTGGCATTCTTTTCTAGTGATTTCACAACTGGCATCCAAATCCAGGACAGTTTAAAGAAAACCCCAAGAACATAACACGAAACCAAGCCTCAAATTCTGAACATGCTCGTCACGCTGAGATCGTTTTCCATCAAATTGCGGTCGTTGGTTTGCAATTATGATACAATATGTCGTCTCACAGGAAGAATGTTCAGACTCGCATGTCATGATAGCGTCATCGGTGCGTTTCCCACAAAGATATCAGGAAGTTGTGAGGTGATGTTACATGCGAATGCGACGTTCCTGGGAGAATTCCACTCATTACACTTAGTTAATTTCCTAATGAAGGGAACAATTATACAAGTGTGAAAGCAACACATGTTCTGGCTCTAAGTTAGAGCGTAAACAGCCTCGAAGAATCCTGCTATTTTTCCCATCAACACCCACTATATCCTACACCAGAGAGCAACTTACTGCAAACACTCGCTTTGTACAGATTCACAGTTCATGAAATTTCCCAGCTCACTCAGCATGACCTCGTCTCCACAGGGTCACTGTTTACCTGCAACTTGTGTTCAAATACTAAGTGGAAGTAAATTTAAAACCTCAGGTAATGAGGGGTTTATTAGTTAGGGGCGCCCTGAGGTCAGGATATGTTGGTTTGTGGCTTGTCTGATTGAAGTCAACAGTGAAAGAGTTCATGGACAAAGGGCAAGAAAAGGTCATATTGCTGAGTAATAAATATGAATGACTGACTGGAACACAGCAGAGGTGGGTTTCACTGAGCAGTGATTAGTGTCAGTGCATTCCTCTCCAGGTTATGTTGCATTCCTCCCCCAAAAAGCAGAGTTTTTGCAGGTTTGTTTCATTTCTTTTATAGTTTATGTCCACATTCATAGGTTTTCAATACTGGAAAAACGGTTAAAGCACTTATTATGCTCATCTTTGTACTTACCTGTTGTATGCTTTGACAAAAGATTTTTTCAAGATGGATAATCCACCGTTTATTTTTAGTTTACCAAATCTTTCTGTAGAAGGAAAGCATGCATTTATCTCGAAACAAGTCTTGAAATTCTGAGATAACTCTGATATTTGCAGATTCTACATACGACAACGATTCGGCATAACATTACGACCGCCTGCCTAATATTGTGTTGGTCCTCCTTATGTGCTCTGAACCATTGGGCATGGACAAGAGAACCTCTCAGAGGGTCTGGCACCAGGACGTTGGCAGTGGATCCTTTGGGTACTCTGGCTTGTGCAGTGGGGCCTCTGTCAATCCAACTTGTTCCACTGCATCCTGTTGATGCTTGATCAGAATGGGGTGTAGGAAGTTTGGAGATCAAATCAACATGTTGGGTCATTGTCATGTTCCTTGACATGTTCCTGATTGGTTGATGTTTTTTTCCATGTGGTGGGGAGCACTTTCCTGTGGGGGTAGACCAGTGACATTTGGGATTTCCATTTGCATGAGGGAGTGTGTTTGTTCTTGGACAGTGTTTATGTTGGTGTCTAAGTCTCATCAACATGGATGGCAAAATCCAAGGTTTTCCATCAGAACACCACATAGTACCAATATGGTCAATGTTATTCACTTCACCTGTCAGTCATAATGTCATAATGTTGTGGCTGATTGATGTATATTTGTACTGCCCATATATTACCATGAGGAAATCTGCATCACATCAGCATCTACTTTAGTCTAGTTTACATAGTTTTTGTCTCTCTCTACCTGTTCTCACCTCCCGCCTTATAGTCATTCTCATTTTATTTTCCCATCACCAGTAATATCCTCATTAAAGCCTCCGCTGTCTCGCCTGCCAATCCATCCTGGCCAGTGATGAAGATAATGTAAAAAAAAAATTCAAATCGGTTCCACTGCTGTCCACAGTGGTCAGCCTCCGCAGCTTCCAAAGTATGTGAAATTAATCCGTAATAACTTCAAACATTAAGATTCTGCACATGCAGAAACGGGGCACGCATGCCAGGGGAATTAAGAGGTCCAAATATTATTTTTTTTTCAATTTTTTTCCCTTCATGTGGAAAGACAGCCGTTAACAGGGGATTTCATCACTTGTAAAATATAATTAAGTTCACAATGAGCGAATCGCTGGAAATTTCAAGCCCATTTGAGCAGAGAATTAATTGTGCCTCCATGTTCGGGATGTAATTGTTTGGGGCATATGTGTGGCTCTTTTTGTCGTTTACCTCTTGGGGAATCTTTTACACATAAGTTAGAAGCCGGGCTGTAAAAAAAAAAAAGTTTAAATTGACTCACTTATACATTTTGTTTTACTTCCCACTCAGCCGACAGTACAGTCACAACTTCAGCCTTGGCTCCATCTGTATGAATATATGACAGACCTCGAGTATCTATCTGTATCCTGTGATATGAGCATCTCTGAACCATACTGGTATCCCCTTACGCCTGTCTCCTCTATCAGATTACTATTGACCTATTGTTGGAAAAACAGTCCACTTCTGAAACGGTTTCATCGGGTCTTCAGAGCAGAGGTTCTCAAACTTAATTTGCAGGGTTCCATGTTGTCAGAACTGTCACTCGAACTACTGTGACACTGACACAGTTAGTAGCTTCGTCCATCAATACTTGATTCTATTTTTATTGCCCCGTTCACCCCGGGCCAGTATTTGAAAACTGCAACATGGCAGTCATTACTGGCTGTGGATGGAGGCCTGAGTGGAGTGTGTCCCGGGCTCATGTTACTGTAGCCTGTGCAACCAAATGGCATATTAGAGTTAGAAAAATCAATGGAAGTCTGGGAATATAGAGCACGCTGTGTTTAGTGCCATTCGCTGTCCTGGTTAAGTTTGTCGCTCTGCTGCAAGCACTTCATTACTTGTTTACATCTACTGTAAATCTAAAGGTTGTAGTGTAAAGTGGGATTGATCGGTTCTCTTTTAACCTGCTGAATCACCATGGTAACTTATGCTGCACAGCTAACCAGCTCTGGAGGAGGTTATGGTCAGGGTTTTGGATCGGCTATAAGAGGCGCCACCCTTTCACCAATTCTTTTCCTGACCATATTCTTCATGCACAAGAGTCTTCGCTGAGGAAATATATGCAAACCTGTTGAGCTGTGAGTTAGTAATGCAACTCAGTGAAGCAGCGCAGTTACATTAGCACAAACCATATGCATCACTTTGCCATATGAACCGACAAGCATTCACTAGGTGATGCAGAATTTGCTTAAATATGTTTTAATGCTTGGTCCTGATTTGCAGCCAAGCCTGTGTCACACTGCAGCTAATAGGACACATAAAATGTTCAATTAATAACATTCATTCCAAATGGATTTGGCCCAAATTTAAAGTGATTTCTAAATATCCTTCATCCGACGCGAGAGATCAAAATGCTCTTCTTTGAGTATCATGTTTAAATAAATGAAATTTAAAGTTCAGGAGCTCTAATGTGCAGCTGTCACATTGGAAATAAGCAGCTGCATTGAGAGTGCACTGAGTGCTGAAATACATATTAACTTACACCATTAACATAGCATCACTTTATACCATAGTCAGTTTTTATATTGTGTATAACTTTCCATTATAACAACCTGTTCCTCTTGAGTGAAGTAGGCGGCATGCAACTGGTCAATTTTCTGCGAAAAAAAGTCACATGATGCATCAAATGTCCAATTTTACTGGAGCGTGCATAGAAACTTGTGCAACAAACCTTGCGACCAGAGACAGTTGATAACCACCGTCATGTTGCTTTTTATCTCTGATTGGGGTTTTAGGTTTTGTCAATCCGGCTAACACAAAGAAAGCCAGGCTTTGTCAAACTTGCTTCATGGTGCACTCCACTTCAGGGTTATTTTCCTGCATTTTTTTGCAAGACTGTTCTTAAATCTCAACATGGTTTCCCCCTCTTTCAAGTCACTGATGACATTTTCAGATTTTGACAGCTGCTATATTTTATAATCTGTCCTTCCAGTGTTGATATGGCAGTCAGTAATAATGTTGTATAACAGTAACTCTCTGTCAATAACTACAGTGAACCCTTTTAACACCAAAAAACAAGTGGAACTTCTTGTACTTACCAGTGCTAACATACTTCATTTTTGCAGGTTATAATTGCAAGCAATAAAACCAACATGCTGACATTTATGTGGAGACAGAAACGCTTACAAACTAATAAAACCATTACAGTTTGGTTTGTTTTTTTTGTGATTTGTGATCACACAGTCATCTAAATTCTTTTATTCTGTTCAAATAACCAAAGTCAAGTATTCAATATATCTGATTTTTTAAGCGTACTGTAATAGGTTTCTTCCGAGGCTGCCAGTTTGAAATGACCACACAGATTTACCTCCACTATTAGGTATTTAAAAGTCAATAGTCATTACGTTGAAGGTTATTACTGGGTAAGTATAACAGCTGGATTATGTGTTACAGCGCAACATGGCGTACATTAGTCTCTGCTTTGAAGCAAACAATCTCGGCTCGTACACATATACACACAAATACGGGCAGATGTTCAGCGGCTCCCTCGAGAATGACAGAATGGAAATTGATATTTCCGCCTTACGGGAATGTCAATTTCCCTCACCATGTTTAATTGGCAGCCGTGCCATTACCAGGCCCACACAGTAAAGCATAACGTCTGATTTTGTGTCTTTTAACTGTGATTCAAAAACATTTCACACAAAATGAAAGATTTCTCCCGTCTCTGTGTTGAATACTTATGCCTGCTCCCCTTCAGCTTTTCTGTTACACGTCTTCCACTAGCTTGACTAGAATTTCCACAAGCTATGGCTTATAAAAAAACCTTTAGTCAGGCTGTCAGTGTTCTGAGCTATGCCTGCCAGACAGCAGCCTTTGATTCAGACTTTAACACTTGGGAATACCTACAATATGTGGATTTGTGTCTCTCATGGGACTACCATTTCATTACTTCCTTCAGCCGTCATATAGACTCAAGTTTATTTCCTTCCCCCAGGCAGAGTAAATCTGGTCCAGTGCCAGGCAGACACACCATGCAACAGTGCTATAAAATGAAGCCTAATCGTCCCGGCCTTTGTAAGTGGTTTTACCTTCAAGGAGCCATTTTGCTCCGGACAGACATGATCAGGCGCTACAGCCATGACCAATAGCAGCTCTGCAGTGTCATCCAAGTCAGAGGTGCCAGTGACCCCCTCGCCTTTCAAGCCACATTTCCCACTCCACCAAACCCTGGCCTATAAAAGGGGAAACTGTAAATACATAACTCTTTATGGGGACAAGTCACTTAGTGCATGAAATGTAGTTTCTACTTGGAAGGTAACCTTTGGCTCCTTTATAGCCGACCAAAGGGAGAATCTTTACCAGTACCATTACTTGTTGAAGCTCCGTTGTACACTGCTGCTGAAACGATATACTGAGCTTTAATAGGAAACAGAGATTTAGAGGGGTTGACCTCTATCTACCATGATACTTTCTAGAAAATGTAATTATCACATCCATTCTAGTGACTGATGGACAGTATAGCACGAGGAAGGGATTCATACTCTTAGTCTACGAAACTACTCACACTTTCAAAATGCATCCAGTTTTATTTTTGTGTGAAAGTTTAGCCGAAGTTTTATATATCGCCCTCTTGCGCAACATGCTGTATGTACTCTGCTTCCACTAAATCATCTGCTATACAACATTAAAACCCCCGACAGGTGAGGTAAATAACATTGATTATCTCGTTACAGTGGCACCTGCAAACGGTAAATATTCAGTTCTCGAAGTTGATGACTGGAAAGCAGGAAAAATCAGCAAGTTTAACGACTTTGACAGGGAACAAATTGTGATGGGTAGATGACTGGGTCATGGCATCTGTAAAACGGCAGCTCTCCCAGTATCTACCAAAAGTGGTCCAAGGAAGGACAACTGTTGAACTGGCAACAGGAGCTTGGGCGCCAAAGTCTCATTGATGGGGATGCCCATGTGGTTTGATCCCAAAGAAGGGCTACTGCAGAAGGAATAGCTCACTACGTATGAGATTTCATAGTTGCAGACCAGTTTTAGTGTCCATGCTGACCCCTATTCATGTGAGCATCAGAACTAAACGTTGGAGCCAATGAAAGAAGGCGGCCTTGTCTGAAAAAATCCCGTTTTCCTCTGTGCCATGTGGACGGTTGAGCGTGTCCTTTACTGAACAACGTAGAAAACAAGCACTGTGATGTTCTGGTCAAACGTTGGGTTTTGACATTCATGTGGGTGTTACTTTGACATGTGACACTAATTGAAACATTATTGGGGACCATTGCAATGATATTCCCTGACAGCTGTGGCTTGTTACTGGAAGAATTGTTCAGGAATGGTTAAATGAAAACAACAAAGTAGTCAAGGTGTTGTCTTGGCCTCCCAGTTCCTCAAATCTTAATCTGATTAAATATCTGTGACGTGATGGAAAGTCAAGTCAAATCCATAGGCGAATCCATGTCTTGACGGTTCAGAGTCACAATACTAGGCAGGTGGGTTTAATTATCTAGTAGATCAGTGCAAACTATAGGCTGTTTATTCTCCACATGTAGCCCCTTATGTCAGCTCTCCATTGTAAGCATTCGGCTTAATGAAGTCTATTAGAAGGCAGCCTATGTGCTGCACCTGAATGCCAGTATTAATTACACCTTTAATGGACTCTGTGTTCCTGTGGTTTCGTCTCTCCCAGCAACCTTCACAACATTAATTGAAACTCCACCACCTTCACAAGAGGGAACGCCTCAATTAACCTCTCCCAGTGGCTAGAACTGGTCAGTTACACTCGCCCCCCCTCCGTGCCGCATGTCAGCAAACACAGTCACAGTTCACACGGTGGTGTGTCATCCGAAAGCCGCGGCGCTGACGTCGCGGCTTTAATGTACGGTTCGTCACCTCGCCGTGCGCGTTTGTGTGTGTGTGTGTGTGTTTTTCTTCTCTCGTCCGTTTTCAGTGTTTATTCCTGGAGCGGTGGGGCTTCAGTCTGAGCAAATGTGAGTCTATTCATCTGGATAGTCGCACGGAGTTGTGCCCTTATTAAAGCAGCTTTCATTTCCTATACACTATGACACTGATCCCGATTGGCATTCTGACATTGAGTGCTAGTCGATTTCAATTCCCTTTGCATCTCACCCTCCCCTCCCCTCCCCTTCCCCCACACTCTGTACTCACTTATGCAGCAAAGTTTGATTTGCCTCCAGTTCCTCATATTGAATGAGACCAATTGTCCTTCAGAAGGGAGAGGAAGAAAGAGACGCTCAAAGTAAAATTTGACGGAGAAACTTGGCGAAACAGTGGAAGGAAGGAATCAGACAGGCGGAATAGACACGGGTCAGTCTTCTGTTCTATCAAACGGTTGGGTTTTCAGAAAGCAGGGAGGGAAAGGAGAAGTCGGAAGCCTTGCGAGTGACGTCAAATGTTCCCTTACAGTTATCTCTTTCTTTTCCTTCTTGCCTTGTCGGTCTCCTTCCTTGTCCTCTGTTTCGTTGTTCTCCCGTCTGTCCTCGTTGTTTTTCCTTCTGTCTTGCTAGATTGGCTTCCTATCAGTGCTACATTCGTCCCTCATGGCCGCACAGACAAACATGCTACACAAGAAACAAACACATGAGCTGGATGGTGGCCAGAAAGAGTGCCCTGCCCAAGTCAGGCGAGTAGAGAGAGGAGAAGGAAACAAAAAAAAAAACATGCCACCTCATCTAAAGCTGCACCACAGATAACTCACAACACCTGCGAGTAGTTGGTCCGGGAAGATAATGATGACTGGAAGAAGTGTGTGTCTGTGAGGCCAGAATACAAAAAAGGGGGGAAACAGAAGTGGCAAGGGCAGATAAGAAAGACAAGACAGAACATCGAGGCCTCCACCTACAAACAAGCGCTTTTTTTAAAAACTCCTTTTTGCTACAACTCAAAAGGCAAGAGGGGGGCCTTCTTGTCGAAAAACAGCTTAGTTTTTTGTAATTCCATCTTTGAAGTAGCAAGAAACAGGTGAAAAAAACACTCATCACAATTCATCCTCCATGGTGACACCTTCCGACGTCCTTGATTTGACAATGTCAAGATGTTAAACTTATATACAATGAAGAGAGAAAAAAAGCAGCGAACCTACATGTTAGAGAAGCTGCAGATATTGATTTATTTGCCGCTGAGTGTCTGTTAATCAGCATGAAAGCTTACATATTCACATGCCCAGGATATATTCCTTTGTCCTCGGATAATCCATGTCAGTGCGGGGTGTTGCCAACAAAGAATTCGATCTGATATTAACTCGGCTGCTTTCCTGATAGCGTGAGGAGAGAAAGAGAGCTATCAGGGAGAGTTATTTGAGCGTGCTGCCTTGGCAGTGGATGTGGGCCGGCTATCTGGAGGACATCTTGGTGATCTATGAAGGGAACAGTTCGACCTGGGAAAGCCAATTTTCAGCCATTTTCCACAATGCAGAGGTCCAAGACAGATGCGGCGCGGAGTGACACCCCCGCGTTGTATAGAGGGAGCAGGATGAACTTTTCGGATCTGAGGAGATCGGCGATTATCTGGATAATCTGTGACACCTTCTAACTCACCGAATCGGATAAAAGAGGGGGGCGAGACAAAGAAGGACAGCGAGGAGCAGAATCAGACAGGGATGGATGGAGAGACAGAATAGGCTGCTGATGTCTTAGATCCTCTGGAAATCAAGCAAGGCAGCGTCCAGAAAGTTCATCTGAAATTTCTGTATTCATCTGCAAGGATTGTTATACACAGGCTCCTTAAACATGTCTTTGCATGAAGGGTTGTTTTACACCTTGTTGGCCGAGAACACAGTGGGCGGCTATTGGAATATCAATGCTTTCCATTTCAAGGTCTTCTAAGCTGTGAGTGCTGAGGACAAAGCGTCGCTCTTCTGTCTTTAATGGCACCAAAGCCCTGAACATACATGGTGCTACGACAGTCACAGCGACAGTCATAACATACAGTTTGTCATGTAAAACCACTGTGCATGTGTCTGCTCCATGTCATAAATAATTCATTGTAACATCTTTTTAGCCCGAGGCAGTGGGGACAATATTATATAGCCTGTCTCATCATACTTATTTTCATCCCTGGTGCAGTTATGTAGTGAAATCCCCACGATTATGAAGCCAGTTTAGCGCATCCCCATAGCCTCAAATTGCTGCCCATGAATCACAACTTTAGATACTTTGCAGGCCATAATTTATCTAAATTTAAAATAAGAAAAAAAAATCCACAAGCCGAGCTGAATATTTGGTCCCCCCCTGCTTTGTTACTGCAATGTTTCAAACTAATGTGGGTCCTTGCCAGTCTTTATGACAGGCCGCGAACCGGCGCTGGACACACACTGAGATGAAACACTGCACAAGTGGAGCTCACGGGGAGCAAAGATCCAGCGCGTGGGTATTGCTTTTTCTTCCTCTGTGCAGAATTACTGCACCAGTGTTGGGATACTTGGTCTTATTGAGCGATTGCTGCAAAGAAAGTAAAAGATTTCTGGGGAATATTGTTGTTAAATTCACGTGCTTTTGCTGTGAGAGTCTAATATGATGAATGAATCTGTTCTAATTATTCTCGTTTTCTTTCTTTTTCTCCCCTCCTGCCGCCGTCCCTTTCCACTGACGTCCACCAAAACAGGTAATAAACTCAATTTATTATCTCCCCTCTGATACGCTCTCTGATTTCTGTTGCTATCTTTGAATTCCGCTCCTTTACGGCGTCGGCGCTTGTTGCAATATCTGTTTATTTAGAGGCAATAGCAGATGCCGGGTTATTTATGCCTGCATTGTTGCTACTCTGAGCCGCCCACACCTGCAGAAAAATGCACACGGAGCAACACACGGGATGACTAATGACTGGAATGATAATGAATATTTGCTGTTTAGCAATTAGAGCCAGCAGTCGAACGGCAAAAGGCACACAAATAGCGGGTGGTTATCCGAGCTTTTGACCTCTGCCTCTTGTTTCCTGTCTCAGTTTCATCTCCCACGCTCGCCTCTCTCCGCCCACCGAGGTGTTGGCTCACCCCTCTATCAAGCTCTCCTCAACCCTATCATTTGCTCTCTAGCCACAACAGTATTGGCCCAGACCCCTGACTGTTGGGCAGAACACTCAGCACATAAAGACTTTCTACTGGAAGCAAATTCTTAGTCGAAGACCTTTCTTGTTTCCCCACCTTGTATTTAAAAAAAAAAGAAGTCCTCAATCAAACCTGGGTCACGTACTACATTTGCCTCTGCTGAGTCAGCTGTCTTGACTTGTTCACGCACACAAAAAGAGAAAAAAAAAATTCAATAATTCACATAAAAGCAGTCCGCGCATGATGCTGATAAAATGTCGGCTCAGCAATCTGCGAACTTCAGCGCGAATGCAAAGACTGCGAGGCGACAGGCCTTTTACCATACAGCACATTTATCTGAAGCCTTTATCCAAAGTGCAGCCCCGTAACCCAACACCTGAGAGGAGAAGTGCACTGTAAGATATAACACAGCACACAATTTGTGACAACAACTATTGTTCTTTATGCATACAGAGATTAAATGTCAAAATGACCTCTTGTTGGAGGTAGCTTTGTTTTTCAGTGCCTTAAGTTCTTCTAGTGACTTTCTTTAAGTTCCTCTCCTCCCTAACATATCGCCTCTGTTCATCAAAATTACATCAGGTTTTTTCCTATTAAGGCCTTAATGTGACTCAGATATAACTGTGAGCCTGAATCAACTGGAAAATGTTTCTAATACAGCAAGCAAATATGGCAGAAGCTGACAAGATTGGTTCCTCAGGTTTGTTACATATGAAACCCCACAAGTCCCCATGAGGAGCAAATGCTTAGCCATGGCGCTGATGCCTTATTTCACTCATAATATGTCATCTAGCATATGAAAAGCACCATATTTACATGTTAGAAGCTCAATTTTCATTGGAAGAGGTCTTACAAATGGCTTTTGACACCCTTTAGACCAATGGTTCCTCCTTTTTTTTTGGTGTGGAAACATATCCACACCAAAATCCCTTATCCCTCGTCATGAGAGCAATTTCTCAACACAACTATGTTTGCAACCAGCAGACATACCTATTTATGCCTCCAGAAGACAAGCAGCAACAACATCCTTCATTCAGAGTCGCATTTCTGCTCACATATTAGTTCTTGTTTTAGCTCCATTTTGGTCTCCTCACAAGGGGAAAACATTCAGGCACATGAGCCGCTAAATGTTCCACTATGTTTGCAGGATTGTCACTAACTGTATCTGTCTGCTCTGTGGTACGGTAGCATATGAGTTTCCACTTTTGTTGCTGAAAACAGCTGCCGGCAGCTGCAGGGAATTTAGTGGAAAGGGCTCTTGAAATCGAACCAAAACCAGAAATGTTGCAGATCTTAAAACCAACACAGTGTGCTGAAAGACACACTTTGAATGGGTCCTTTTTTCTATTAGACACAGAAATATGATCCATTGTTAAAATAAAAGGATCTGCCAGTGACGGTTTAAATATTGCTTAGTCGGTATCTTACAGTTTGTTCAATAACTTCTACATTAAGGTCATTATATAAAAGCATTATAGATTTGCAAATGAGACCATTCCTGCTGGTTTTTGTTTCATGGTTTTTTTGAACAAATACCTGCTTTGGTTCGTGCACAAAGCAGAGTATTGACATTTCAGTGTACTTTTTTCAAAAATGACAAATCAAATATCAAACCGTTCAAGTGGATGCTCAAATGCTGTCTAAAGGCTGTTTATGTCAGAACAACATGTGGAGTGTGTTACCAACACAGCCAGCACCATGGGTTCAGTTGTCAGTGGCCACCCATGATAAAGACTGAGGTTCAGACCTCTTATTGGTGGTACTTTTACTGCCATCCTGTTCTCATAACCGCCTGAAAATTCGGGCCTGAAGCAGATCAAAGCACTTTTTTGAGTTTGTTTTACTGAGGTTCTTGTGGACAGAATGTGAACAGACCAAGCTGCTCCCACAGTGAGCTCACTCAGTGGTTACGAAAGTGTCATTTGTCTCTGGCAAGTTAATGAACAGTGATGTTTGTTCCGCTCTTGTAATGCCACTGTAAACTTTGCTATATGACGAATAACTGTTAGAAAAGTGAAGCAGGCGCACTGTCTATGACCACTGGAAGGTATTTCAGTGTCTCAGTAGTTGTAATGTCAATGCCGACCAAGGGCTAGCGAAAGAAAAGAGCTAACTGAACTTATCTTCACCTAAGTTGATTTGACACAGATTTGAAGAAGAACAGTGAGCAGGTAAAGGAAGAAAGCTGTTGTTGCGTCCATGTACCTGGTACGGTATAAATGGAAAACAATGGCAACATTTGATGATAATATGGCTATTAAGAGCCAGAATATACACCCTTCAGCCACAACATTATGACCACTGACAGGTGAAGTGAATAACATTGATCATATTGGTACTATGTGCACACTCCCTCATGCAAATGGATATCCCAAATGTCACTGGCCTACCCCTGCAGGAAAATGAACCCCACTACATGGCAAAAACATCAAACAATCAGAAACATCTTGAGGAGCATGATGTTGATTTGACCTCCAAACTTCCTACACCCCATTCTGATCAAGCATCAACAGGATGCAGTGGAACAAGTTTGATTGACAGAGGCCCCACTGCACAAGCCAGAGTACCCAAAGGATCCAGTGTCAACGTCCTGGTTCCAGACCCCATAGGACACCCTGAGAGGTCCTCTAGTCCATGCCCAATGGTTTAGAGCATTTTTGAGCACATAAGGGGGACCAACACAATATTAGACAGGTGGTCAGAATGTTATGACTGATCGGTTTAAGTAAAAGTGATATTGACTCTACTAAAAACATTTAAAATGATTTTAAACTGTTCTTTCATCAGGATGCTTCTTGGACCTACAAAAAAGATTTTACAGTCATACCAAGATGAGCAGTTTGTTTCTTTCAATCATCATTATCAATTAGCCTATGAAATGGTAGAAAAAAATGAATAAATGAAATAATGAATCGATCAGTGACTGTATTTACATGAGCACTAATATCCCAATTATGAGGTTTTTCCCAGTTTCTGTTCAGTATTCTGTATATTACATGGAACACAAAGAAATCTGGTTATTTATATCCCCATGTTCATGATAAATACTGGTACCCCAGTCGCTGATTACTGTGTGCTGTCTGTGCAAGCGCGTATGGAGTTTACAACACAAAGCAGCAATTTAATCTGACATTTCTGTAACTGTTAGCCTAACCTTTAATTAATGTGACTGCTGCCACTGTATAGGACAAGGGAGCAGTGGATGAAGGTATGCAGCTGTGACTGGGGGGTTCACTGACCCCGGCTAGCGAGGGAAACACATCTGCAAGCTGCACTTGTGTTTCCCTTGAGCAAAAGTGTCAATAGAATTTGAAAAGAACTTTGGAAATGTTGCAAGAAAAAGGGTGAATTAGACTTATGTTCATTAACTATGTAGTGTTATCAGAAGGTGGGAGATCTATGCAAGCAGCATGCTTTTCTGACTATTCTAATCCACAGACATTTGCACAGTTGCAGTATAAATAGGCTTGACAGAGCAAGAGAGCACAAGCAGATGACAGCTCATTTTGTATTACAGACCTCAACTGTGAAAACCTTAAGATGCAATATTATGACAAAGTATGTCTCAATAGTATACGTACTGCATGAGACAGGTCATACTTTGTGAGGGCGGATGTACATAAAGCAACAAGAAAAAATATGTAATTTGTAACCTAAACAGAAGCCCTTGAAGAACAAGAACATCACCTAGCATGCATATTTACTCTTTTTCAGAAAAGGCAAGGCTTTTTTCCAAAATCTGATCATGTTTTCTGTTAATTCTTCCATTAACTTTTTCTAAAGCACATAGAAACACACTATGGAAACACAGCTTTTGTGACATACTTGTTAATTCATGGGACCAGAGTAAACAGCGCTGGTCCAAAACTGGAATAAGATGTGCACGAATGCAGCAGTATCCTGGTATCTTTTGGAGTATTCCAGCTAGAAAAATTGGGAAGAAGGTTTATCCAGGTTTCTGATTTGGGCTATGATGAGCAAGCACAACAAAACAGTGCTTCAGAAATGCAATCAATGCAACACCACACTCAGGTCCATATGAATACAACCACTAACTTACTGACATCCAGCAACCTTAGAGTGATGACAAGAAATACCAACTCCCTCTTCTTACTCGGGTTTTGAATAGCATCCCTGTAACAGGTTGATGTTCCTTCCACATGGAACATTTTGCAGTGTTTAGAAAGACGAGGTAAGAGTTGAGCTGAGAAATGTTCTTTTCTAACTAAGCCCCTTTCTCTCCAGTAGTTACAGAAGATGGGAAGCTGTGTACTCGAGGTACCGAGTACAACTTTGCCTCGCTTGTTTTGTGGAAGTCGATAGTATTGCCCAGGAGAGAAAACAGAAGTAGATTACTCGAGGTTCTCTCCTCTCTCCAAGACCTGCGAAGAGAGTTACACCCTGTTCCAAGTTGTAAGCATAGCTGTAGTGCAGTGCTGCCTCAAATCTCATTACCACAGTGTGTCTTGGAAGCCTTTCTGACCGTGGCTCTGAGCCCCTGTCATGTGCTCGGTGTCGGTCTTGTAATGGTGGCAGATGAACTTTGCTTTGTATCCTCTGGTGGCGGCTTCCTGTTTGCATCCAACGCACCGGAGTTTGCTCGACAGTGTTTTAAGACAGGAGAGGTACTATATCTTGACGCTTTGCTCTTTCCTTCCCCCTTTATGTCTCCCCTTCTTGTCCTTCTCCGTCTGTCCAAGTGGTGTCGGCGAGGATTGTGTTGTGCGAGCTAAATGGAAATGGAGGAGAGGGTAATGCAGTCTGACTACTCGCATTGTTTCATCTCGGGGGCCCTTTACCTTAAACGTCTGCCGTGACAATGTAAGGTGACTGCAAGGGGAGGCGGCTCGGCATTCAGGGTGACAGCCAGCAGACGGGGAGGGAGAGTAGAAGAAGAAGAAGAAGAAGAAGAAGGAGGAAGCTCAAATCTGGGACAAAGAGAGAGAGAGAGGGGCAGAAAAATGGTCACTTTGCATTCAGTGTGTCTGCGGAGAGATGCAGATTGAACCCCTCATAAGTTGTGGGAGCTCAGCCATAGATAAGAGAGGAAATTACAAGCAGCCTAAATGGAGAGAAGCTGGGAGTGAAATAGAATAACAGCCATTATTCAAATAGGGGATTATTAGTTGGCTGAGTGGCCTTTTGCTCACTGTGGGGCCAGACAAATGTAAGGCTTACCACCGACCTGGCGCCACTCCATGCGTGTTATTGTTGTTCGGCCTTGTTGTCGAGATTGAGACCTCAGAAGAGGAGGGAGGGCTGTTTTTGAGGATCTTCAACCCCCCTCTCTTGCATCGCGTCTCCTCCCACGACGTTTCAATCAGATTACAATAAGAGCTGATGATGGGACATATGGCTACGACGGACCTCCTTCTGTGGAGACTTAATAAGGAGAGAGTGGCGTAATCCCCCATTTTTCATCCCACTCCTCTCTGTCAACCCCACGGGGATCCGAAGCAGCATCAGATTTCTGTCCCCTCTTTTATCTGATGTAATGGATTTGCAACAGCCACAACCTGGAGCAACGACTCAGACGGATCAGCTTTCTAGGGGAAGACGAGTCTGAGAAAAGTGTGGGAGGGGAGTAAGGAGGACAGTGTTAAAGGGCCGAGACAGGCGACAGGGAGACAGATGCAGGGCTATATATTGTGCAGGTTGTAAATATGAGCAGCAGCAGCAGAAAAACCAGGCCAGCCTTGTAGCTGTAATTATAAAGAAATTTGGGAATCTTCTTGCTGTCTCTCAGTTGGCAAAATAACCACACAAGTGTCCATAAATTGGTGCCAAAATAGCAAGCTCCGTCCTCTGAAAATTACATTGTTTTACAAGTACATTTTAAAGGAGATGTATTTTCTGCCAGATTGGGTTCGTGACGCATCACAAATGTTGCTTTTTCCATGTATATTATTGCTTTACTATTGCTCCTTTACAGCCAACCAATCATACACCGATCAGCCACAACATTCTGACCACTGACAGGTGAAGTGAATAACATTGATCATATTGGTACTATGTGCTGTTCTGCTGGAAAACCTTGGATTTTAACATCCATGTTGATGAGACTTAGACACCCAAATAAACATTGTCCCAGAACAAACACACTCCCTCATGCAAATGGAAATCCCAAATGTCACTAGACTACCCCTACAGGAAAATGCACCCCACCACATGGAAAAAACATCCAACAATCAGGAACATGTTGAGGAACATGACAATGGCCCAATAGTTGATTTGACCTCCAAACTTCCTGGACCCCATTGTGATCAAGCATCAAAAGAATTCAGTGGAACAAGATTTATTGACAGAGGCCCCACTGCACAAGCCAGAGTACCCAAAAGATCCACTGCCAATGTCCTGGTGCCAGACCCTATAGGATAGGTTGTCTTGTCCATGCCCAATGGTAATTCAGGACATTTCTGACCACATTAAGGGGACCAACACAATGTCAGACAGGTGGTCATAATGTTATGCCTGATCGATGTATATTAGATGTTAACTTGATAACCCAGAAAGTAGAAGATTAGTTTCAAACATCATCCATAAGCTCCTCAATAGAAGGCAGTTGGATTTATTTGTCTGGTTGTTGAAGACGTTTCAACACTTTATTGCTAAAGAACTGAAGATGCCTCTTGGATTAGAGGTTAAACATCTTCAAGAACCAAAAAAAAAAGTCGTCTCGTTGCCTTCTCATCATTTTCGTGACCTGAACAACCAAGGATCTACAGACAACCTTCAAAAATGTTGTGAAATGGTTGTATTTTAACCCAAACTGTGCTATTTTCCTATATCTAACTAATTTTGTTGTCTAAACTGAACCAGACAGCAATCATCAACTTAAAGTGAGCAATGAGTGGGAATAGAATGTCTACAAGTCTTGCAATAATGCTTTCAAACTTACTTATGCCGGCATCCTGCTTTCAAATGCGGATTTTGAACTTTTAGGGACTAAAAGGTAAATGGGAATGCAGTTTAGTTTATTGGAATTCAATTTTTGCAGAGAGAAATGGCAAAAGGTAGTGTTGCTAGAACTAACCCTTTCAAAGCAGCAATTCAGAAAAGCCAAAGTAGCAATCCCTGGTTTATTTATTTATTATTTTAAAAAACTAATTTATCTGGTGTCTGTACATTTCGACTTTGCCAAAATTGAATGAACCTTAGGTGTTTCAGAACTCAAATGAAAGCCAAAAAGTTTTGACTTTTAAAGAGGGTGGGAAATAGTACTCATTTGTACAATGCAGAACTGAGAAAATGGTAATTGGTGAGATCAGGAAATCATGACGTGAGGGGAGATTACAGCAGATTTACCGTTTATCCGTCCTCAACTTGTGGAAGTGCAAAACAGAAAGAATCAGCAAAGAAGAACACCGGCGAGATTAGAGCGCGACTGAAAATGCAGAGGAGTGTGCTCATTGTTTTTGTTTGCGAGCATTAAGGCCCCCCCGATATAGTCACATTTTCTGTACCGTCATCCAAAATGGCTCCACGGTGGGTTGACCTTGCAGCATATGCAGGGGGCTCATTGTGCTGTGTGGCCTGGCGAGATCTGTTTGAGCAGCAGTTCGCCCAGATGTGTATCAGTCTCGTCCGTTGGCGACGGGCCATAAGTCTTAAAAACACACACTTTGCTAATCTCCCCGTGGCAACTTTCAATATCCCACTTTCTCTCTGTTTTTCTCTGTGTAATTATTCTTTGGTGGCTTTGTGTCACTATTTATCATCGCGCTCCTCTTTCATCTGTGGTCTTATCTACAGAGCCAGCTCCCTCTGCCAGCCTCACCAGGACTATGGCCAGCTACATAAACATTTTACTGACAAGGACGGTCAACTGTTTACTGACGAAGCAAAAGTCTTACTGGCAGCAGCCACGGCGCCAGTGTGGATGTGTGTGCGCTCTCGTGCACAAGCGAGAGAGTGAGCGTCAGTGTGAAAGAGAGAGGATGACAAAGAGACCCCCTAATGTACAGCCACTTTTGGTTTGGACACCTACAGGTCTCTCTGCAAGGACCCATTTGTCGAATGCACTTAATGCTGACTACAACCTTGGACTCCGCTGTATGTCTGAGCACTGCAAAGTAGATAGTAGAAGAAATGAGGAGGGCTGTCTCGTTCTTCTCATCCTCTCAGCCTTTTCATTTTCCTGAACTCTACGTCTTCCTCTCCTGCTTCATGTGGTGTTCATTTTTCATCCCCCTGAGTCCTTTTCTATACCATATTATTTTTGGCCACTGTAAGTGTTATCAACACCGTCGTAAGAGATCAGCAGTCTGGGCATCTACCAAGCACATATGGAATTCAAAAAAAATATTTAAAAGTCAGTTAATCTCCTTGGTTTCCACTGTAAACCTCTGAATTCCATAACCTTGAACTACTTACCTGTGATGCTCCCTTAAGTCGGGAGATTGTAATTTTGCAGAAAACAAATTTTTGAGTACAGTAGTCCCTCGCCATATTGCAGTTCACTCTTCATTGTCTAACTGTATCATGGATTTTTAAATTGTATATAAAATACGTAGCATACAGCAGATGAGTAGACACATGTATGGAGAACGCAGCTACGGCCTTTTCCACTTGAGCTAGTCGGTCGCTGATTGATTGGCGGCGATCGAAGCCAGCCAGAACCTGCAGTCCCACACGGCGAGTGTTTACTTGAAGTAACCGTCAGAGAACCGGTGACAGTCCGTAAGATTACCCGTAACATCGTCATCAGTTTCCAGCCAGACTTCCTCGGCGTCGGTGTGTTTAAAATACAGCAAAGTTTTTCCAGAGTGGACGTTTCAAGTGGATCGCTGCGTCTATAGTTCCATCATCGGACATGGTTGGAGAAGCTTCTCTTGATGGATAGGTTTAGGAGTGTAGGAAGGGTTTTAGAGCATAGGAAGTGCTTATAACAGTGTGGGAAAGGTTAGTAACAGTGTGGGGAGGGTTTATAAAGCCTTCAAATATATATAAATAATACAATAAATATAGGTTGGTACTTCACGGGGTGTTCTGGAACCTAACCCCCGCGATCAACGAGGGATTACTGTATTGTTTACGTCTAGCACTGCTTTACGCTGATGATAGCATTCTCTCAATGTTAACATGCTGGTGTTATTCAATTCAGTTCAAAGAGATAAGAATAAAGTAAAAAAACAAATGCATATGTTAGCATAAGTAAGCTAAGTTAGCATCTTAGCATGACATGGCATGTTAGCATTTCTTAATTAGCATTGGGAGCAAAGTACATTTGCTAGAATTGTAATTGATTTTGCAGTTATTTAGTTGTAAATTAAAATACTGCACGTATTCAGTCTTTAATCTGTTGGCCGGACATTAAAAGCCAAAGTGTCACCCAGGACAGAATTCAAAACTAGGAAAGTCTGCATATATGTTGAAAATTTCTTGGCAATCCATCTAATAATTGCTGAGATCCATCAAGAAACCCAAAAGCAGGTGACGTTATTCAGCAAAGGTAACAAAAATCTGATTTTCAGTAAAACATTTTTTTCAAAAAGTGTAGCTCAAATGCAATATCCTTATGTAGTCTAAGCTGGCTTTAAACTTCAAACACAAGCAGGGGCTGTTCCTGGCATTAAGATGGTGGAGGCCAGTAAAGAAGCTTCTCAGTAACCCCACACTCCTGTTTAACCCACTCATCCGATTGCAGCCAACCAGTGCAGTCCTTATTTCAATTTAACTCAGAAGTCAATAGCAGAGGACGAGCTGAATTAATCGTTCCACGCTACGAGCATCGTCTGATTCACTGGCAGAAGAAGAAGAAGTGGAGGTGGGACACACGGCAGAGATATTACTTTGAAAAATCGCTGACTTGTGAGGCTGAGCGCTGTAACCCTCTGGGCAGCTGGATATGCCCCGGTTGAATGTTGAAAGGACTGCTGTTTTATTGTTCTTTTATTGTCTGCGATGTCTTTGATTAAGTTTAGCTCGGTGGTTGTTTGAAGACTCTTTTGAAGACAAATGTTTCTCAGCCGGCAGTGGTTTGCTGACTAGGGCAAAGACTGGGGGAAGAAAAAAAAAAAGAAGTATTAATGCGCCAGATGCCAACTCCAACCTGGACTTCATTTTTCTGTACAGGTGTGTCTGGGAAAAAGAGAGGAAATTGGTGTAAAGACAACAGCTGCTAGCATTTGCAAGCACATAGCCGTGCCCACACACTGACACTGAATTCACAAGGCTGTCCGATGCCAGTGGCTCTGCGGGGACCAGCTGCCTGTGTCATCGGGCATCCAGGCCGGTCATCAAGCTGCTCAGTCCAGGCCACAAGCTCTGAACTCTGAACATGCCAAGATCAAGCAAAAGCCTCGACACCCTTACCGCCATACTGTATGCACACACTCGGAAACATTTGGAGCATGCACGCACAGTGGGGCCTGGATTTTAATTGGAAACTTTAGTATTTTTTTGTGTGGATATGCATGGTTCAAGTTAATCTGTATATAGTGTGAAAGGGCTTTATAGATGTCCAACAACTGCCCCCGATCCCAGCCAGGCTTTCAAAGCAGGATTTCATGCCTGTGAATCCGATTTGTGTCAATACAATCAAACAAACTTCTTAAATATTGAACATGATTAAGGAATTTGAGCGAGAATAAAACTCGCCAAAGCAAAAACTAAACAGTCACCTCGAAAGTTTCAAAGAAGTTATATGTGAATTTGTGTAAACTATTGCTCTTTTTACCTTTTAGTTAATATGTCCTTTTGTTGCAGCTCTCTCTGCTTCCTCCTCACTGATCAGACTTTTGCCCTCGCTGTCGACTTTGTGGTTAAGCTGCCAGCTCTCTTCGTTTGCGCTCGATTTCTTGTTTGCAGTTCAGTTTGCATCCCCATTGGCTATTGAGCTTTTGAGAGACAGCCTCGGTCGTTGTGCGGTGTCAGATGGAGGTTGTGTGCCGTGTGAGAGGAAAGAAGTAAGGAAGGAATTCTAACTCTCTCTCAGAAAGATCATTACACATGCAAATATAGCTGGAATCTTTGTCTGATGTGTGTAGTGATGTTGTGGGTATAGAAACAGGATTTTAGGCGAGGGAGAGCAGTGGCTTGGAAGTGACTGCTGGTTAATATGCAACATTCACTGGCTCTCTTTCTTCACAATTTCATATGTATTTTATAATGTTTCCCATTCACACACACTAAAACACCGGGGTTTTAGGTGCTCACCTGCTTTGGGTTCAATGTTTTGCCCAAGGACATTTCGGAATGTGAAAAGTCTGCAACTGGGAATTCACCTCTATTAAAATGTAGTTTGTGTGAGCATAGAGAGTAGGAGAGAAGCAAAGAGTGAAGTGCTGACACCAGAATGCAGAATGCAAAAGTCATTAAATGGATGTATGGGTGGATGATAGATAAATAGATGGATCAATAGATGGATGGATGGATGGATGGATGGATGGATGGATGGATGGATGGATGGATGGATGGATGGATGGATGGATGGATGGATGGATGGATGGATGGATGGATAGATAGATAGATAGATAGATAGATAGATAGATAGATAGATAGATAGATAGATAGATAGATAGATAGATAGATAGATGATAGAGATGGCTGGATAGATAGACGGACGGAAGGATGGATATTTTATTAATCCCTTTGGGGAAATTCAAGATATCCAAGATGCAACTGTGAAGACAAACAAACTAACGAACAAAAACATGCCAACACAAGAGGTCGGTGTCTGATCTGCAAACAAAAAGTGAGGCAAAAGAGTAAAAGAGCAATAGTTTACACAAATTCACAAATAATTTGTTTGCTATTTGTAAGTCTTACGCTTAAGGGGACTTTTTTTTAAAGCTTGAGAACAGTTTATTGTCTCTCAAATTCCTTACTTTGTTTGACATGTAGGAAGTCTTGTTTGATTTTACTGACACTAAATCTGATTCCATATCATGTTCTCCCTGTTTTGCATGGTTCAGACACAACAAAGAGAGCCTCCGTTCACTTTCAAGTGCACTGGAAAGGTTACTTTGTGTTAGCATGTAAAATGGGCCACCCTGCAGGACATGTGACAGCAGATTGGTGACATTTTCAGTTCAAAACCTCAATAGCAATTACATTTACACCAGCCACGCGCTGCTCACGGCAACTGTCAAAGTAGCAAGACCCTACACAATTATCTAAGATCATTTAG
This sequence comes from Dascyllus trimaculatus, assembly GCA_024666655.1. Classification (NCBI taxonomy): domain Eukaryota; kingdom Metazoa; phylum Chordata; class Actinopteri; family Pomacentridae; genus Dascyllus; species Dascyllus trimaculatus. The sequence goes on along the minus strand of CM045463.1, from coordinate 8,432,262 downwards.
TTAACATGGGAAAGTGTCACATATGCACATCAGACATTGACATTAAGTTTAAGGCTATGTACACGCAGCACACGGATCCTGGTATAGCTGGAAGTGGACATAAAAGTGTAAATTGGTATTTTAGAGCTACTAGTGATAATAACATTAAGATGCATGAAACACTTTAATAGCTTTACCAGCCATAGAAATAAGACCTGGAGCGCTTAAACATTTTACACAGCAGGTTACATGTAACATGTGTGTCCTTCATATAGAAGTGTGATGAGGCCTCAAGCCCAAGAGAGAACCATGTCTCAGCTCACATTAACACAGCACAACGACTGAAATTACTCATTTATAGAATCATTTGGCTTTTCTTCAGTTTCGAAGTTCCATTTGGCCTCTGATCTAAGCAGACCACGAGGTCAAGTGGTGCTCAAACCAACCATACGTCAATATGTTAACTCTTGTTTTCCCAGTTTTTCCTCCATGGTAGGAAATAAGTAATAACGGTCGGTCCCTGCTTGCCTTGTTTTCTTTTATTTGGACATGGGCATCGAAGATATAGTTGCGTGTGCAGACAGCTTGAACTGTAATGACAAGATGCTGAAGGGAGAAAGTGAGATAACTGGGCTTTCAAATGAAATAAGACATCCTTAAAATTCGATATCCAACACTGCAACAAGCCAAGAAATGCGTACGATCCAGGAATCAGGTTCACTCAGAATCACTTCATTCATTCTATTCATAACATCCATAATGTTGGTTGAGATCTGATTCCATTTGAAAGCTGTGTGTGTATACAACTATAGTGAATCTGGTGCTACATAAACTGGGATGGATGCTTGCAATGGAAAGTTAGGATGCAAATTTTACACTTAGCTTCCTCGGTTCAAGACCTGTTTCTCTACACGCTCATGCTTCTCAACCATCTGAATACAGCTGATCATTTTCAAATAAAAGATGTAGGAAACTGGAAAGAATTCAAATAACTCCAAGCAATGTCTAAGCATTTTTTTTAAACACAGCTCTTCTGCAGAAAAGAAATCCCATTAGTAGAATTACAAGAAAGCACTGATACTGGTTGTTGTTGTTGTTGGTCACTGATAAAAACCCCTCTCACTCATCTCTGTTTATCAAAGTTGAATATTTAAAAGTTGTTTTTTTTCCATGAAAATAATCCTTTTCTGGTTTAAAACTGACTTAGATGTAACTCTACACAATTTGCTACCTTTAGCACTTTAGGACTGATGATGGGGAAAGGACTGATTCCTTAGACGTGTTACATTCAAAACCCTGAAAGTCAGTGTTTTAGAGACCACCATAGATATGCTGTAGTTCCAAGGCATAAATGCTCAGCCATGGTGGTGACTGCCTTTATTTTTTTGCTCATATAACATATACGGACATGTTATCAAAGTAAAGAACTCGATTTTCATTGGAGGGCGTCTTGAAGCGGTATCCATTTTCCACACATCAGCCAAGTTTCACTCAACTCGGTAAGAAATAAGTGGACTTCTAGTGGCTATTTGCTCTTGTTTCTTGCAGCCTGAATGTTACACACAAGCACTGTAGGCCCCAACACGTTTTCTTACACTAACACACATTCACTTCTCAGCCACCTACACACAAACACACGTGAACACACACACACACACAACAGCACAACCCGCTCGCTTGTGTGACTCATACACTGCTGCCCCCTCATTCATCAATAGTGCCAGAACAACTGGGCCAGGGGTCAGCGTGCCACTGCAGCAGGCAGGCAGGCAGTAGAGGTAGAGAGGGATTTAACAGCAGGCACCGTGCCCTAAAGAAACAGCTCCTGCCTTTCTGCCTGCCTTCCTGCAGGATTAGCGCGCCATTCCATCACTCGGCTGGAGTTGCAGCAACCAATGTGTGTCAGGCTTTGACACGGCTGTCAGGTGACACCGAACCACATGGCATCGCACGAGCGCTGTGATGCTATGTGTTGGGTAAACTACAGGGAGGGGACTAGTTTTTACTACTGATCCAATCTGTCCATGAGCACCGGATGCCCACAGTGTGTGCACGAGTGTGTGTGTGTTTGTATCTTTTTGTAGAGCTGGATGCCTTTCAGGTATGGTACTAGTACTTCCAGTGTGCCAACCCAACCATGCTGGCGGATGTTTATGTGTGTGGTCTGTGCATGTGTGAATCCATCTGGTAATGACTCGGAGATGACTGGGCCAGTTGGCATTGTGCAGCAGTGCCATTTCCAAGTGCCTGTGTCGACTTTTTTGCTCCAACACTCTCCCTCTGTCGCACACAAACACACCAACACAGACACAGCTGTGCGGTGGTCGAGCAAACCCTTCAGCCCGTTACTGGTGCATCCCCCTCTATCTCGAAGGATAACTGCAAACTAACTCTCAAAAGCGCACTACAGCCATCCAGAATAAACGCCACCCACATCCAAAGGTACAACAGATGAATGGGAGCTCTTTGTTCTGCCTTTGATGGTTTCTATTTTATTTTTTTTTTCTGCAAGCTAGTGCAGGAGTGATTTTTTTTTTCTTTTAGCATCTGCCGACTGCGTCCAAGGATGCTTTAGCAGCATGAATGGAAGATTGTCCCCATTTTTAGCTCAATTTTCTCTCTGTGAACTGAGCCCACAACCAGTGATTGTTTCACTTGTTCTTAGATTAATTGTTTGATCTAGAAATATGAAAATACTGGGGAAAAAGTGAACATGGCGATTCTCAGTCCATGGGTGATGCTTTCAAATGTCTGATTTTGTCAGACCAGTCCAATTTACAGCAAAATACATCTTTATATGTATTTATAATAAATGCTAGTGTTTTTCCCTTCTTTTAATCTTTGGGCTGCACTGCTGCAGATATTGATTGTTTTTATAATTAAGTATTTTACTGATCATTCAATTCAATAATTGGATTTTTTTTTAATCTTTATTGGGGGCTCATATAAATGTACAATTAATTGGTTTGTTTTTCAGAAAAATCAAGATTTTGAAATTGCATGAAATAATTTTATCTTTATTATGTTGTTAAAACTAAACTCATTCAGTGCCCCATTCAAGTGCTCTGCAATATAGAGGTCAGCCGATTAATGGTTTGGGCAATTATTGGATCCAATATCCTGCATTTTACCCATTTTCAATGTCTTTTTTAAAAATCAATTTCTATTAATATAATTTTAAATTGTGCTATGTTGGCTCTGATGCAGTCTGCTCCCTCTGTCTGCAGTCACCACCTTGTGGTTTTGAGTAAAACCTAAATATAAAAAAGCATTTCAATACAGTTTTGTATTTGAGATTGTGTTGTTTGAAATTTTGACAGCAAGATTTCCATTTGTACGGCAAGTAAATCAATTCCAAATATCAGTTTGGCTTCCTTGATTGCTAAAAATCTGTATCAATATTGGCCCAACAAAAATCTTAGTGGTCGAGCCCTGATGCAATATCTTATTAAGTAATACATTTAAATTCTGGACTGCTGCACAGACAAAAGAAGACATTTAAGAAACAACTTTGGGCTTTTGGGAAAATGTGATGGACACCATGTTCTTAGATGTCATTGTCAATCAATCAATCAAGACGGAAATGAAAAGAGCTGACATGACACCTTCGACAAAATGCCTGATGTTAGCGTTTAGCTTGTTGGACAGCAAGTTCACATCATTCGACTGACGTAAATGAGATTAGAGGCAAACTGTATTTGACTCTGCACTCTTCCTTACCTTCATAACAACAAGCAGCCATAGTGATTTACATTAAATGCAATAACTAATGTTACCTTGCGTCTGATGTGCTCTTTGGACTGGATGCTTCCTGCTGAGATGCTGAAGCGTTGACGTTGTGCTGTTGTGTTTGGTGTCTTTGATTTTAGAATAGACTGTACAGGGGTTTGGTTTTTTTTAGCTTGAAATTATCCTAAACTTGGGACTTTTGGTTGTTTTCTCTGGCCCATCTCTTCTCTTTGCTTGCTAGTTTTTCTGTTTCCGTCCATTTTTTCAAACCGCACCATCAAATCGCATCTGCGGCATAAGCATATTTTACAGTAACAATCATCCATGTCAAACACTTTAAGTTATATATAGTTATATGGATCCACCGAAGTTTGATGCACAGAATTTGCATGATTTTTGAATTACCTGAGTTCCTTGAAAAACAGTTTCGACCCTTTTTACTCGCTTTTTGAGCTTTGGAAATCCCAACAGACCAGATCTAAACACACATTCCACAGCTGAGATGGGATGACAGCATGATGGACACAGGTTTGTCTGTGGTCCTCCTCTTTTCATTTCCTGAGGCTGAGTAGATTTAACAACCTACGTCTGGAACTTTATCACTCCACAGTGGAGAAACACCAGAAGGATGGATGGATGAATGGCTGCGTAAGAAGATGAAACCTGAGGAAGACTTCTTTTTTTTTTTTTTCTGGATCGATATGGGCCAACATATATCCAGTGTATTGTTATCTGAGAGCTGCAAAGTCTCAGGGAACCGAGCCTGGGTGTCTATTTTTAGTTGAAGTATGGGCCTCGGAGGTGGTGGAGAGTAGAATGTGTGTGTGTTGCCTTCCTCTAGATAACTGACACACCGAGGGAAGTGGGTCAGCACAGATTTTCTTCGAGGGGTGCATCTCATTCAGCCAGTGGCGGCAAACCTCCTGCTTTAATAGAGGTGCTCAAGAAAAGGGATAAGACAAAGTACATTAAAAAGTTCCTCCCCTTTTTTTATTCTAATTAAGCAGCTCCTATACACTGGAAACTCTGTGTGCATTTGAACATTGGTTCCATCCAAAAGCCCTTTCTGCTGGGTTGCTTTCTTCCTGCCTTCCCCTATTCCCTTTTCTTTGCTCCTCACTCCGGCTCGGGTCTTCCTTCTGCTTCGAGCTAACAGCGGTGACACTGTGTCTAAGCTATCTCTCCCTGGCAGACCTCAGTACTGTGGAATCACTTTGTCTGGCCGAGCCCCGTGTCATCTGCATGTCCTGAGAATGAGGGAGAAGGAGGCAGATAGAAAGGGGAAGATATAAAAAGAAGGGAAACAAGGAAAGCCAAGGAGGCAGGAACATACATAGACAGAAATGGGGAAAAAAGGATGTGTATAGAATAAGGGGAAAATAGGAAGATGAAAGAAGACAAGATAGTGGATTTTATCTCTTGGAAAATCTTCATTTTGCACCACACCTGCTCCATTGTACTGGGGTGCAAGTATAATCTAATAAAACACAATCAAAACCATATCTGCATGGTAACATACTGCAAGTAAAGATAGTGTTTTCTTTTTATTAAGGTGAACTGACACATACCTTGCTGATAAGAGCTCATCGTAAATTCTCATTGAAAAGACTTCCTATTCTATGTAAAGTTTTCTGAAAATCAATACAAGAGTCAGAGTTTCGCACAATTTTCTGAAAAAAAATTCTCAAAAACTCTCTCGAATCTCAAACGGTCTCTTGCGTTGGTGCAAGCAGCCAGCCTCTTATCCTGCTAGTTAGGCATGTTACTGTTTTACATTACCACTCTTCAAACCGCACAGTTGTATCATAAAATATACAATGCAAGGCGAGTAAAGGCAAGGTGCCACTAATGATGCAAGTTCCCCATAAGTTCAGATTAATGAAGCCATTATTTACTGGGACATGCAATCGTGCAGCATTGTGGAGAAAATACCACATTCAGCAGGATGGCACTGACCCAGGAACTAATTCACAGAATACAATGGAAGAGAGTACAACCTTGTGCAGTATCACTTAAATGCCAAATGATTTCAAAATGTTTTCATCTCTCAATAATTTTCCTATTATTACATGGACAAGTGGAGTATTCCCTCTTATGAATGATCAAAAACACATACTTTAGAAAGTCTGTGCTGAAAATTCAGGCCCCAAAGTAGAAACTCATTGAGATAAAAGTGAATAGACTGAAACAAAATTGAGTTCCAATGTGATTTTGAGCTAGCCTAATTGCATGAACATGGTAAAAAAATGAATTTTGAATACGAGAACTTACTCAGTTATGGTCCTATGGGCTGTATTTATATGCATATCTGCATCATGACTCCACATAAACTACCAAATGAAATTTTGGTAAAGAAACCTGATGAATGATGGGGGCACGTTCTTTAATCAGATGAGACCAAGATACATTTGTTTAGCTCAGACAGGGTGCAGCATGGTTGGCAAGAATATAGTCGGGACTACCAAGTGAATGCATAGTCCCGACAATGAAGCACAGAGGCAGAATTATGATGATATGATGATGTGCTGGACTACCGCAGTGTATGCATAGTCCCGACAATGAATGCATAGTCCCGACAGTGAACCATGGAGGTGGACGTATGATGATATGATGATGTGCGGGACTACTATACTGTAAGCATAGTCCTGACAGTGAATGCATAGTCCCAACAGTGAAACGTGGAAGTGGACGTATGATGATATGATGATGTGCGGGACTACCATAGTGTATGCATAGTCCCGACAGTGAATGCATAGCCCCGACAGTGAAGCATAGAGGTGGAACTATGATAATATGATGATGTGCGGGACTACGACAGTAAATGCACAGTCCCGACAATGAATGCATAGTCCCAACAGTAAAGCATGGAGGTGGACGTATGATGATATGATGATGTGTGGGACTACCACAGTGTATGCATAGTCCTGACAGTGAATGCGTAGTCCCGACAGTGAAGCACGGAGGTGAACGTATGATGATATGATGATGTGCGGGACTACCACAGTAAATGCATAGTCCTGACAGTGAATGCATAGTCCCGACAGTCAAGCACGGAGGTGGACGTATGATGATATGATGATGTGCGGGACTACCACAGTAAATGCATAGTCCTGACAGTGAATGCATAGTCCCGACAGTCAAGCACGGAGGTGGACGTATGATGATATGATGATGTGCGGGACTACTATACTGTAAGCATAGTCCTGACAGTGAATGCATAGTCCCAACAGTGAAACATGGAGGTGAACGTATGATGATATGATGATGTGCGGGACTACCACAGTAAATGCATAGTCCTGACAGTGAATGCATAGTCCTGACAGTGAATGCATAGTCCCGACAGTGAAGCATGGAGGTGGAACTATGATAATATGATGATGTGCAGGACTACCACAGTGAATGCATAGTCCCGGCAGTGAATGCATAGTGCCAACGGGGAAGCATGGAGGTGGACGTATGATGATATGATGATGTGCGGGACTACCACAGTAAATGCATAGTCTCGACAGTGAAACACGGAGGTGGACTTATGATGATATGGGGCTGCACAAATGCAAAAAGAGTTACAGACATGATATTTATAGATGACAACATGGATATGTACTAAAATACTGGCAGACTAGATGACTTCAAATCTGCAGAGGTTTGGCAGAAAATGAATATTCCAGCATGATAATAATCTAAAGCACACTGCCAAAATCACACACAAGAGTTTCCAACATGGAAAAAATGGTGACCTAGCCAAGTTTGTTGCCTGACTTGAATCCAATTGAAAAAAATATAAGACTTGAATCTCAGTTTTGACTTTTGTTGTACTAAGTAGCTACGAAAAGATCTTTATTTGAGCTAAACCAATTGTTTTTTTTAATCATGCACTACAGAAAACACCCCACTGTTCAACTTAGAAGTGATGCAGTTTCTGTAAGGAGATGCATTTTGAATCAATTAACATTTAATAGATATTATACAGAGGTGTAATCACCTGTGTTGTTACTGTATATTATAGTCTATACATTATAGTAGTATAGTGTGTGTCTAGATGCTTATCAAAGGAGTCACAGTCTTGGAAATGATACTTTTATCAACTTTTTCCCATCCTCAACATACCAGGTAGTACATTTAGAACAAAATCACATCAACAAGAAAAACCAGCAGAGAAATCAAATTTGCCGTCGGTGGCCTGGGACCAAACAAATTTCCGATTCAGCCAATTTCCCCGGGCACAGATGTAAACACGAGTAAACATCTTTTTGACATTTTAGCTTTTGGTTCAAGTGCCATATGCTGCTCTGGGTGCTGGAGTCAAATTTTTAGAAGCAACACGGAATTGCTCTCTTTCTTTTGTATGTCATCAGGCTGCCATCTCGAGGCTGACTGTTCAGACGAAACGGGCAAACTTCTGGCTCTCTGAACAGAACACAGCGGTCTTTTAACCCTCGCTGGCCTCGTGTGGTTTCATTGTGGGCCCCGAGTCATGGTGGTGCCTTTCTGGTTCCCACTCTGGACTCAAATCAGAGCTCTCAAAGCAAGACTTTAGCTCTGTTGTGAGAAGAGAGGGAGAAAAAAGAGAGTGGTGGGTTACAAGAGGATACTTACATGTCCTTTTTGATTAATTTTTGTTTTAATTCTCGTACAGATCCGTTCTGTCTGGCTTTGCAGCTGCAGGCTCCGTGTCTCCGGAGGCTTGCCTTTAGAAGCACGCATGATTCACTCTCTTCTTTCTCCCACTGTGTTATTGTTTTTATCATGTTTCTGATGTGGATTCTGTGTTTGATTCTGTTATCCTTGAATGTGCACGCTTTTAGTCATAACGCTGATAGAAGGGGTAATACCAAAGGCGAAGAGGAAATTGAGGAGGAGCTGGACTGAAGATCAGTAGCAGTGGACCAAAAAAAGAAAACAACTTTTTTTGTTTTCCCTGAGGATGTGTATCTGAGAACGTTTCAGCTGGAAAACAAGATTCTCAATCTTCCACTTCCCTCATTTTCTATTTTCTCTTTTCTTTGTTGTCGGAGGAGTTACTCGTTCAGGCTCAAAATGGCTGGTGCTAAACTTTGGAGAGGAGCTGAACAAAATTGCAACATGTAATTTTTCTGTGCAGCTGACCCATCCGAGCAAATCAGTGCGGTTGCCTGTGGTACTCAAACACCCACTGAACCAATGGTCCTGACCTGCAGACCTGAATATTAGCCATGCTTCTAATGTGTTAGAAATACAAGTAGAGTTTTAATATTTTTCAGCATTGATTGTTAATTAATGATTTGGGAGCGCAGCAAATTGCACCATGTGTTGATTTGTTTCTTTATTCTGAGAAAATACAGTGCAGAGTTAAACCTAAAATGATTTATTTGGAAACAACTCCATACTGGGCTTTATGTCACTGCCAAGCTTGTGCAGATGTGCCCTCCCACTCCTTCGCCGCAACGATATTTTCTATTGAAAATCTATACGCTCTGTCCTACAGGAAAAATAAGATGGATTCTTTCTACTCTTGAAAAAAAAATTCAAACTCAGCAGATGAAAATCGTGCCTTTGGAAGGCACCAATTCAAAAATAACCCCCAATTAAATGCTTTTAAAAGCAGTGATCATGCCGATTGCCTGCATTAGAGTAAATACATCCCTTGCTGTCAGCATCTGCATCAGGACCCGCGGGACTTTGCAGAAGCCCTCGAATTTGCATTCCACTGATAATTGTGCAAAGAGACTTGTCTGATGAGGTGAATTCTGCAAAGAAATCTGTCAAAATTCCAAAATCAAAGAAAGTTTTATACTTTGCAAGATGTGCAAAATATGGATAGACTAATTAATTGCCTGCCTGATTATCGTGGCCGATATTTGGCATTTTTCAGGTTATCGGTATCAATATTTCAAATGATTGATTATTGATTAATTAAATGTGCTACTTCAGGTCTGTTGCAGCATCCTCTCTCTGTCTGTAGTTACTCTGTCGTCTCAGAAGTGTTTCTGAAGCAGCCAAAACTGAACAAGAAACACAAGCTGTGGCCACAAACAAGGATATTAGCTTCTCTCACAGTGGCTAATGCTATGCTAACGGCTAAGTTAGAAGGCAGCCACAGATTAACCTTAAACACAGTCTGGAAAACAATAATTAATAATGCTTTAAGACATGGACCTTAGTGGGCAATAACCAATAATCACCCAATAATCGGTGTTGGTATGGGCCCTGGAAAACCCATATCGGCCGATCCCTGGTGGAAAAGCTACTTTTTTGATTTTTGATTACGTTTTACTAAGCTGTTGTTTTGTTGCTGAGATGAACAGCAATATACACTGATCAGCCACAACATTGTGACCACTGACAGGTGAAGTGAATAGCATTGATCATATTGGTACTATGTGGTGTTCTGATGGAAAACCTTGGATTTTGACGTCCATGTTGATGAAACTTAGAACAAGCACACTCCCTCATGCGAATAGAAATCCCAAATGTGACTGGCCCTGACCCTGCTGGAAAATGCACCCAACCACATGGAAAAAACATCATCAGTGGCCCAACATGTTGATTTGACCTCCAAACTTCCTACACCCCATTGTGATCAAGCATCAAAAGGATGCAGTGGAACAAGTTTGATTGACAGAGGCCCCACTGCACAAGCCAGAGCACCCAAAGGATCCACTGCCAACGTCCTGGTTCCAGACCCCATAGGACACCCTGAGAAGGTCCTCTTGTCCATGCCCAATGGTTCAGAGCATTTTTTAGCACATAAGGGGGACCAATACAATATTAGGCAGGCGGTCATAATGTTATGCCTGATCGGTGTAGCTGTTGGGATGCCATTTAAAAGGGCCAAAGTAGCACAAGAAGCATTATGTTTTCTGCCTGCAGTGATGACCAAAAAATAAGAAGAAAAATGCAGCCAGGAAGAGTAGATTACCTCTGGATCATGGCAGGTTACGTGCTGTATTCACCACAGAAGAAATGAGGTCTTTCAAGTCAACTCGCCACTAGGGACGCGCACTGAACACGGCGTTCTGTGAAGTCAAATCAACAGGTGTCACCAGTAACAATGTCATTAGTCAGCGTGAGATACTGTCATATCAGGCCGCGACCCGATGCGATCAATCCCTCATTCATCTCCACCTTCTGCTCAGTCTTCATCTCCTATCGAGCCGAAGCGTTTATACATTTTTAAACGGCATCAAAAATCTGCCGGTGGGAAAAGATTTCTCGACCGACTTCTCTGTTGAAAGAAATCATAGCAGCGGAGTAGTAAGATATTGGCACTTATTTCTGAGTGAAATCAAGATAAACAGGCTCTGAATGGATTAGGAGGCTGTCGAGATGGAGGTGTTTCGCCGTGGACAGCAGGATCACAGCTGGGACCTGAACACGAGTTATTTTTGAACTATTAATGTCCTCACTCAGACTACACTCAGTGAAAAAGCCCCCGTGCTTTCCATTTTCCTTACATTCATGTCCTGCTTTGCCTCTGGCTCTCCCGTCATGCTCGGTCCCAGTGGTGCTTAGATTGATCCAAACTTCTGTGGCTTTTTTTCCCCCCCCTGCAGCGGCACATCGATCAATCAGGTGGGAAGGAGGGAGGAGAGACGTTGGAAGGACTCGAGGAGGTGTCCTGTGTTCTCACCCGACTCCTCCGTTTTTTTGGGTTTTTTAAGCCTCAGAAGAACAGTGGAAGAGACAGATGGAGGAACTGCGATGTCAGCCCCTCTGACAGGGCTTTTCAGCGAGACACAGGCACAGAAACAGACAGGAACAGTGCAGCAGTGAAGCATGCCGGCGTACTTTCTTTATTATGACAAGTGTAAAGAGGAAAGAGTACAGCACAAAGCGCGGACTCACATTCTGTCCCTCAAAGCTATGCATATTGACTGTTTCCTGGCTTGATCACACTGAAATTCTAGCCTCGTACAACCAGGGTCTTATTTCTTTTTTCTAATATTTAATTTTCTGGTTGCGCTGACACAACATTAACATTCAGTTTTCTGTTTCGTTTTGTCTGTTTCATGAGATGGGAAGACGTTGTTTTTAATTTAAACCATCTTTGTCCGTCCAAAAATAGATTCTGCCCACATGTCCGTCGTCCGTACGCACGAAAACACAAAACCCACAGATGCTAAAACAAGCATGATGGCAAGTCTGCATGAACAATACATTAGATAAGACTGAACCCCAAGCTATCTATCATATGTTTCGTCACTGTTGGCTCATTTCTCACTCTACTTTAAAGGCCTGCACCTCTACAGAAGCAGCACAACCCTGGCTAGAAGTACAGAGAGGGGAAAAAAAAAACCTTCTGTGCACTATGACACAGTTATAATGCCATAAATCATTAAAAAAAGAAATCGAAAGTTGAATTTCTTTATTTATTATTGTCAAAAAATTGGAAGAACATAGACTGTAAATGTATAACATTTTTCCAAAAGCCCACTGGTGGATATGCTCCACTAAATATTTTACTACTTGAATTTTTTATGTGCCTCCACACTTGTCTCCTGCCTGCTCCGTGTAAACACAGCCCAGTTCAGCTGAAAAAGTCCCAGAATTTTTGTCACGTGGCTGTTGGTCGCAGCTGAGTCAGTCATGGCTTCACGGTTCCGCTGAAGAGCCAAGAATTTTATGTTTTTTACAAAATTTATTTAGAGCACATAGTTTATTTTTGACATTTTTTTCAATGAGACATGGAGAATAAAGTGACTTTGATGTGCATGATTAGTTCAAGGGCCATCGGAAAGTTGATAATCCAACGATTCTTTCTGTTTTTACATTTTATTTCCATGACAAATGTTGTCATTTTGGGCTGAAAACATCCTATTAAAACCAGATGGCAGGTTTTGGGCTTCAGACAGTTAAATTGCGGATGTTGTGGGCCAAGTAAACCACAAGTAAACAGTAAAACAGCAGATTTGGAGGCTTTAGCCTGCTGTTGAAATGGTGCAGTTTCCCAAACTCTCCACTCTTTTATGTGTCTCACTTGGACGCATTAAATGAAATTGTGAAAATCTTTACTTTAGATGGCGTAAAAGAAAATCTCTGAGTGACTTAAAACTGAGGAGAATGTTAATTTTGAAACTGTTTTAGCCTATATTGACTCTTGCAGTCCTTTGCTGTAATCAATAGAATATTTAATAAAAATGAACGTCTGCAGTCTGAGAATGGGGTCATTTAGTGTCAATTAGACAGTGCTAAAGACTTTTAACCTGACTTGGTACCAAATAATCTGTTTTTGCTTACATCCTTAGTGACGTTAGGGTTGCCTCTCTGTATATTTTACCTCAAAAGCGTCTGATTATTCATGCTCGATGCCATATTGGACCACCAAAGCAGATTAGCATCTTCGATTTCATTGGGAGTTCGCAGCCCGAGACTCAATCTAGAGACTCGCTGGCTTTATGCATGAACTGTTCATTGATGGTTACCAAAACCACCGGCATGATTCTTTTCTTTTTTTTTGTTCACATTCTTCTCAACGCATTAACAGGAAAACGCTGACTCCCTACTTCCCGGGACCCGCATAAGCAGGCCCGGCTGTGACCTATTTTAGGTCCCCACCTGCGATTCAAAGCAGCGCCGCATTCTGCAAACGGCTGCACAAGTCGGCGGCGTTTTCTAGCGCCGGTGATGAAGGGAAAAGAAGAGCATTTATCTGAAAGCATTTTTATGTCAGAACAGAGGCGGCTGGGAGGCATGCAGACGCCTCTCAAAAGTCAGATTTTTTTTTTTTTTTTGGTTGTATCACTAAGGAAATTAGCAGCCAGACGAATGCGCCGTCTTCATGGTTGCCGCGGCACCTTTGACAGAAGACTCCGCCATATTTATTCAGTATCGAACCTTCATCCTCCTCCTCTCTTTTTTTAGGAGCTGCAGTGCCGATTTTTTTTTTTTTCATTTTTTAAATATTAAAAGCACTCCTCCGTCAGAATAAATCAATAAAAGTTTCCTCACACTCACACACACACACTCTTGCACACACATGTTTTGACAAGTCTTGTCTTTTGATAATAAATACAGAAAGATGGAGTTTATATTCAGCGTCGAGGCGTTTGGCCCTTCTTATTCTCCCTTTTCTATCTCTTGATAGGAGCTCACATTTCTAACAGCGGGGTGATAAATAACACATGATGCAGAGGAATCCTGGGTCTTTGAGCCCTTACCCCAGTTGTTAGGCACAGGTGGGAGACAAAATATGATATCAGCAAAGGTTCCGTGACCTTCTCCGAGTAAAGTTGTTTGGCCCTTACTGAGGCTGTTCGCTGCGTGCATGCGGGCTCCTCCTGGAGAGCCGATGCTGGTCCATCGCCTGAGGCCAGCTAGTCATTTGGACCTCACTGCACCTCTCCTTTTCCTTTCATTGTCTCGCTCCACGTTGCTGCCTCTCTTCTTCTGTAGCTCTGCCAGCCGAGCGAGGAGTCTGGCACCTTCAGAGGAGTGCAAAGGAAAGCGAGGGAAAAGGAGAGAGGGAGGTAGACTGACAGTTGTGAAAGAAAGCCTTTGGCCTAATCTTTTTTGTTGTTTTTTCCCCTCCTCTTCTCATTTTTCATTAGTTATTGTATCCTGGCCTTGAGTCGCTTCTGCAAAGGGGGGCGTGGGGGGGTTTAATTGTGAAGTTAGAGGCCATTCAGTGCAACAGCTCCTAAGCGAAAGTGGCAGGTTTGAAACACAGGAAAAGCAGAATAAAGAGCATCAGGAGCTAAATTTAAGGGGCGTCCGCGCGATCGCGGTTTTCAGCACCCAACTCGAGTCATCAGCTCGTAATTGAGGACGAACTTTCACTGAAGTAGGACAAATTTTCCGTTCAGCAATTAAACTTTTGGCATGCAAGAAAAAAAAAGAAGCTTCGGCACCAAATTCCTGCTACTGCGAATATCTAAGCAAGTAAAAGATGACCTGATTTCCCAAAAAACTCGGAAGATGATGCATTTCTTTAATATTTTAAGCAGGATTACTTTTTTATTTCCGTGTTTTTTTTGGTATATAACAGTTTCAAAATCATTTAAAAAGAAAAAAGGGGGCCAAAGCAAAAGTCTGTGCACCCTGCCTGCGTGTTTGGTGCTTATAGTTACATCCCCTTTGGCGAGTATTTCAGTTCCTATTTGTGGGCTTTTTGCTCATTCTTCCTCGCGAAAGGTGGTCTGTGAGATTCCTGCTGTTTTAAAGTTCATCCACAGACTCTCTGTGATGTTTAGGTCGGAGGACTGTGAAGGCCGCGGTAAAACCTTCAGCTCGCGCCTCTTGGGGTTGACGCTTGTGGGTTTTGAGGTGTGTTTAGGATTATTATCCTGGTGTAGAAGTCATCCTTCAGTTTTTTAACAGACACTGAGATGTTTGCTGTCAGAGTTTGCTGCTATTACCCAACAGCACCCAGAGCAGGATCAGCTCAGAATCAGAATGTAGAACCAGAATCAAGTTTATTGGCCAAGTTTGTGCAGACAAGCAAGGAATTTGACTCCGGTGAATCTTTGCTCTCTATTTACAGACAAAAAGACTAAGAGCTAAAAAATAATGTAAAAGAACAATAAAAATAAAAGCAATGTAAGGTCAGAATTTAACAAAATAAGAGTTCAACAAAACAGTTCAGTTTTGTTAAATTCCAGATAACTAGAAAAAAAATATTAATTTGCATGTTAACTGTAAAAACCAAGTCAAAACTGTAAATAATGTCCACATCAAAAGTCTGTACGCTAATAACTGGTAATTCATTCAGCGCTTCTTTAGAAAATTACGCTATTTTTATTGTATTTAAATCAGCAAAAATATTATTTGTCAGGCACTTGATCTATATTTATGATTAAAAGTGGCATTTTTAATAATATATATGTTTTGTTTCCTGTTTTGGTAAATGACAGATATGTAGTAAAACCACAGGAAAAAATAATAATTTACATGTTGACTGTGCAAACAAACAAACAAACAAATAAATTAGATAATGTCATCAAAAATCTGTATTTTTTAAAATGGTCATTTGTTGTTTTACGAGGCGTCACCTTAAAATTACACATTTTCACTGTATTTAAATCAGTCAAAAATATTATTTTACAGATATTTTACATTATTTTCATCATTTGTACATCTTTTTTGGATGTTGGAGTATTCCACCATTTTCTATTTTTATTTTTTATTTATTTGCTCTCCAGTATCCTTGAATTTCACTTTTATTATTTTACAGATTTTTATTTTATTTTATTTTATTTTATTTTATACAGTTTACGGCAGTTTTTCTCACTCTTACAGACCTCAACTTGACCTCCACTGTTCCTGTGAGCTACCATTTTTAATTATATTGCAAACTGAGGACAGAACAGCTTCCTGAAAACACTTTGCCGTCTTCTCGTAGCTTTCTCCTGCTTTGTGGGCATCTGTTTAGCGGAGCCCTTGGTGACTGTTGAAACAGGGTTTGAGTCTTTATAAAGCCTTGAAATTTGCATCACTTGGCCTTTGATACAGATGACTGTGAACAAAAAAAAACAGCCCTGACAAGCTTCAGCGCTGAGACCTCAGTTAAAGTTGTCTGAGAGCTCAAATCTCCGGGTGTAGCCAAACACTTGTATAGTCGTTCCTTCTTCTTCTTCTCTCTCTCAAATTAGACAAAAAATATATTACAATAGTCTTTTTCAAATGTTGACAATGATGCTTCACAATTAACTTTATGATTTTTAAGGGTCAGTTCAGAAATTTTAACAAGACTTTTGCGTGTCACTGTGTTCATTCTGGATTCATCAGTGATGGAAGAGGTCATCAGGTTACTGCAGATTCAGACACAGATGGGCCTCATCAAAAAAAAATGAATCAAGAAGCATCATCAGGGTAATAAGTAAAGGTTTGGTGTAGATTTTCTGCAAAAATGAGCAGAACCAGCATATTACACTACATGAAAACCTATATGTATCTGTGAGAGTTTAAAATAAACTATGTCATAGTTTTATATATATATACAAAGTGAATTCCATTAAAATGCATTATGATTCATGTTACAAGATTCACCTAACAAGTTTAAGTATTAATGTTAGAGTCATGTATGGTGCGATTTTACGTGACTAATTTATATAGTAGGGATGATCACCGTACAAAACATATGTAAAATCCTACTTTAGCTGATTATAATACATAATAAAGCTGAGACCCTGCAGTGTTATTAATTATGGAGAATGACCTAACCAGTGTCATAATATAGCTGAGACCCTATTATAAATTATGGAACTTAACCTTACTCATATTCATATTAAGGGTAAGATCCTGCAGCATTATTAATTATAGAGATTAACCTGACGAAGCTTTGACCTTACAAAAATAGACATGAATTTAAACGCTTTTGCTGCTTCACACTGCAAGCTCTGCATTTCATATGTTTTCTTCTTCTTCACTCGTACCTTAAACTGTGATGCATTGACAGCTACAGTCTCTTCCATTATGCAAATATCAAAAGCTGCATTCAGGCAACACGCGCCCTTTTTAGCATTTTGCTGTTTTCATCTATCTGTTACTGTAATCGTTTTTTGGCTTTCGAACATCGGCCTCCGTCATACTGACTGAGTTCAAACATGACAGCATCATTATAGACAGAGATGCATGATAAGGAGGATCTGCAGATTTTATTTTTCCACCCTAAACCAGCTGCCAGGAGAGAAGCGAGAAGCTTGAAAAATATCATCAAGGAAGCGGAGTGTTTACACCCTGCATTGGTGATGAAATCCAAATTTTATTTTGCAGCTGACCGTGCGCAGCTTTGGGAGGCGTCTTCAGTAACCCTAAACCTCCTTAATACATTTTTTCATGACTTTCCATAATTTATCAGAATTCAGCTCAGCCTGGGAGCACATACGGCTCAGGCTTGAAAATTGACAAGATGTCAAAATAAAGTTTCGCCTTCTCTTTTATTCCCATTTAAGTACAACTTTTGTGGGGTGATTATGATTCTGCGGTTCGCGCGCTTACGTCTGGGGTGAAGCCTCGGTTTGTAGCTGCAGAAATCCTAATGAAACACACCTTTTTCTAAAATAAAATACCTGGGATGTACAGTTAAGGAGGACATCTGAAAGACTGCATTACCCAGCAGCCCCACTCACACAGGTGTTTTCACATTTGGTACACAGTTAGACCTCCTCTCAGGGCTGTGTGTGAGCGTGTGCTATGTGTGCAGCTTGCTATAGGGCAAGAGGGCAGAGTTGTGGGTCGGAGTTCAGCAAATCCACTTGTGGTGGTGAATTTAAACTGCATGCACGGTTTTATTTTTAAAGCCATTAGCACAACGAGGGCGGTGACCTCACGCAATTCCCAGCTTAGCCCCAACCAAAGTCCATTTTAACTGAAACCCCTGTGTGGTTGCACAAGGCTCACTTAACATCAGGAGCAAAATGTGCTACTTGACTATAGAGTCATTCCACGCCAACTCACCTCGGGCCTCACCATGGAACCTTGCAAAAAAACCCACAGCTAACTCCAAATACTTTTTGAGTTACGATTTTATATCCTGAACTAATGACAAAATCGCTCAGCAGGGACCATGCAGACATGTAAAACCTTGACATCAACATAATGCAAATGTTCACCTGATAATTAAGCCGCCAAGTGTGATGTTAAAGCCACGGAACACTGTGAGAAATGTGTCATTTTCATAAAATGTTTAAATATTGAAAGGGGTAATCTAACATCTTCAATTCTTTCATATGTCTTCAATGGATATGAAGACATTCCTTTCAAAATGTTTCAAAGAAATCAAAGCAATCCTTCCTGAAAAAAAATGCTGTTAAAAAGTGGATTTTCCAGCTTCGAGGCTAATTTCATGAAGACGTGTGGCAGCAAGTTTTGGATGTAGCACCAAATGACATTTAGATGTGACAAATGGAAGTTGTTTCTACCCACAACACAACTTAATAGCTTGTGTTGAGAATAAGCTATTAACATGATTAAAAGCTCCAACTTTTTCTTGAGGTTTCTGGGTATTCAGTTTAAAAAAAATCAGCCAAATCCTGTGAAAAAGAAGCAACTGGTGAGGTTTTAAAGGTGCTTTAAAAGAATCACTGAAGCTGCTGAATTTAACACCAAGGGCAGGTTTTCAAAAATTCATACCTGAAAAACCATTTGGAGTAGAGCTGTGAGACTTTGCAAGGTTCTTTGGTTTAGGTAGAAGTCTTTGCGTGTTTTGTTTTTTTTTTCAAGAAAATCCATGACCTCAACTGGAAGGCCCAAGATGAGTTGGCATGGAATGACTCTAAATGAAACTGAAATTGGGAAGACATAGTTTCCATTGGCTCTGAAAAATGTGATTTGAAACATCAAAAATGGGAAACATTCATTTGCAGAGGAAGAAAAAAAATCAAAAGCTCCATATAAGCTGCTAATTGGACTTTATCAAGCAGTTCTATTATTTCATTATTAAGCCCTCTTGTGAGCCTCGTTATACTCCCGACTTTAAAGTTTTACATGCAAGTCAAATTGCATTATTACTTTTAGAAGCCAGCCAATGAAGCCGGGACATGATGACATTTTCAGTGCACGTTCTGCTGCCTGTCAGCTCGCCATATGTTAAATACAGACGGGTAACAAATTGAGGATTAAAGCAACATAAAGTGTCTTGGTGTTGGGTCACCGTGTGCTGCCAGAAGAGCTTCAGAGCGTCTTGACATTGATTCTTCAAAGTGTCTGGGACTCTACTGGAGAGATGAGCGATCAGTTTGGAGTCAGTCCTGTTTTTTGCTGTACTCCAGTCTAGTGCAGTGTGTGTTTTTGCTGGGTGTATCGAGCTAAACCCTTCTAGAAATAGGTTTGCATCATCTGGAGTACAGTAAACAGAACTCTGCACCAGTCCTCAAACAGTGATAGCCTAGAGTCATGATGCTGGGAAGTGGGCAGCTTTTGATGTGCATGAAGAGTGAGAAGCATGCCAGGGCGTTGACAAAGGAATCAAAGTAGATGTGTAGGATTTGATCGTGATTATCCGTCCTGGTCTTATGTTCCTGTATATCTCTCTGGCTCATTTGCATTTGTAGGAAAACACATTTTCTCCCAGTAAGTATGACTGTGGT
Source organism: Dascyllus trimaculatus (assembly GCA_024666655.1). Lineage (NCBI taxonomy): Eukaryota > Metazoa > Chordata > Actinopteri > Pomacentridae > Dascyllus > Dascyllus trimaculatus. Next base: position 8,412,550 of record CM045463.1, on the reverse strand, counting down.
GTCAGAGGAGATGCTTCCAGTTCGAAAGAGCCAGAAAGTCCGAGTCATGAGGTGAAGGTAAAAATCTGGACTGGGATCTTCGCCTAAGATACTAGAGTTTGCGTCCCATGTGAGACCTTTAAACCTATGCTTTGTTTTAATTTTCCGGTTGGTTAGATTTCAGAAAATATCACCATTTGGGTTTCAGAACATCCTTAAAGCTTCAGTCTACCTCTTTGCCATTGTCTGGGTTACGAGGGTGATGAGTCTTGCCCTATCTAATATACTGGCAATTGACAAGTTACCAACATAAAGTAAGGTGTTGGGTCACCACGCACTGCTAGAACAGATCTAGTGCATCTTGACATTGATTTTCCAAGTAGATTGAACACTAATGGGGGGTTGGAACACCTTTCTTTGAAAAGACTTTCGCTCACATTGGTCTAGAATTTACCAGTTGTTCAGTTGAGTTGAATAATTCACATTATTTTTATACTCGTCAAAACTTTAAGCACTGTTCATGGACTACAGATGGTATCATCTCCTACCAGGATTGAAAGGTTTGATGTCAGGATAAAGAGGATCCCTTAGAACAACTTTGTATTGATTTAGAGTGACCCTTTCCTCCAAATACCCCCCACAACATAACCTAGGTCTTTTCACCCAGAGTAGGTGAGATAGTTGCTATAAGCAGCGGCAAAATCCACAGTGGAAGCAAGAATGTGGTGGTAACCCCGAGTGTAATCCTTTAGCTTGACTTATCTTTGCGTGTTGTCGTTTTGCCTTTTCCAGATCTCCGCCTACTGCAGCTTTAATTTGTCACGTCTGTATGTGTCAGTAACAACACAGGATGATCATTTTATGTTGGGAAGTGCTATAATGTTAATCATGTGGAATTCACTTCATTCACTAATACAAAAAAACGGCACAATCATTCCCAAAAAAAAGCCAGTTCTTGCTCCCCTAATGGTGACATTCATAGACACAAGAACACCAGTAGAAAGCAAATGGAAATAGACAAATCCCCACAGACATACCCTTGGCTGAACTAAATGGTGTGCCAATGGAGGAGTGAGTCTGCAGGGAGACCTCATTGGGGGTTGTCAGGTCCACTTATCCAGATAAACCCCTTGTAGCTTAGTCCAGGGGCCGGGTAGTTAGATCTGAGCTGGAAACCCGAGGCTTTTAGAGGCCCCAGGAAAATGGCGTCTTGCTCCCCAGGGGTCACAATCTATAGGCATTAGCCCTTCATCTACTGCTCTACCTCCATCTCTAGATGTCACCATCAAGCCATTACCTTGTCCCCACACCTTCAGAGAGAAGCAGAGGGATCATCGTCAGGCTCTCAATAGCTCTGCCTTGTCACTATTAATATCTGCACTCTTTCCGTCTCCCTCCCTTTCTAACTCCAAGTCCCCTTTTTCCTCTCTTCCTGCTCATTTTCAGCTCATTTTGAGAATATAGTTGACAGAATGGAGAGAGTGAGAGGGAGAGTCAAGGAAGAGCATTTTCAAGGGCTATCTCACCTGGGAGTGCGCCCAGACGGAAAGAAAAAAAAAGAAAAAAATGGGGAAAAAAAAACACAAGCAGGGGTCATGTCAATGTTTTAGAGGGGTGACATCCATCTTAGACTCATTGGGACGGCATTATTTGTCAAAAAAAGACAGACAGATGGGCTTTTATAGAGAAACGTGACCCTTGTGGAGAACGTCTCACTCACAAATTGTGCAAACGCTGACGAAACTCTGTGAACTGTGAGTCACATCGCCATAGAAATGAATCTGAGTGTTGTATATTTGTGTAGACAATGACCTACGTATCAACACACTCAAAGAAGACTAAAAAGTGCTGGGAAAAAAAAACAGCACTGGATACATTTCCATCATGCACTTCTTTCTTTTTAATGCGCATTTTCGACTGTTTCTAAAAAGACCCGAGCCGAAATGCCACACATTAGAGAAACGGAGGAGATACTGGAAAAATGTGTTCATGCTTGGCTGAAGTGGAAGTGGTTGATTGAAAAACATGAAAATGTGATAGGCCGGTGAAAAACCATCAAATATTACCTCTCCTTTGGAAAAAAAGATATATATCAATGTCGTGCTGCTGCTCACCATCACAGGCCTCCACTCCGCCAGAAAATAAAGATTAAAAAGGACATCAGGTATGTAACTGGAAGTCCCCACTTGGAGTCCAGACACCCACTGGTACATCCCTGTTAAGGTTATAGGGCGATATGTTAAGGTTCTCCAACCAGACTGCTGATATATTTGAATGAAGTGTCCAATACTATTTGAAAAAGAGTCCATTTCTCGCTTGCAAACGCACTGACAGCAGACACATCCACGAGCAGCTCCTCCTCTCCATGCATACTCGAAACATGCAGGGGGAACAATTGTCGGGTTTTCCCTGCAGAGTAGAATCAATCCGGAGTTCACAAAGGTTAGCATCATTAACACCTCTGCACAAATTTGTCCAAAACTGATGCCGTCAAGTTAACTCTGATAAATTAGTCGATCTGCTCTTAACACGAATCCGTCAATCTCAGAGACCCAACTTTTCCGAGGAGTCATTATAGTCGCACTTTCAGACGCTATACGGTGGGTGCTTCGGTTGCCATTGGGTTCGCCGCACTGCTTGGGAGAGCAAAAGGTGGATGGGAGACTACATTACTGAGTCAATAAATGCTTTGCATGTAAATGACACTTCTTTACCTCATTACTTCAATTAAGAAACTTCATTAAAACTGTAGAATTAAGGGGGAGCACATAAACTGAAGCTCTGTTTACACATATTTCCCATCTACAACAAGCTACCTGACTGTTAAAACCATCAACTGCATATACAGAGTTTAAGATGCACCTGATACTTGGATCTTGGAACTTGGATCTGCCAAAGTCTCATTACAAATGCATACTTGCGTCATCTGATTCAAGGTCTTCAGACAAATCCGCTTTTGTCTTCCGTGCCTGGCTGGACTCCTCATGTCTATTGGCAGCACAAGTCTTCATCCTAGTGCACAGTGGTCAGGGTTCTCCTAATCTGAACTTTGCCACCCTCCTTGTGCCAGACAGTTACTGCATGGCACAGGATATTGGAAATAATGGGTTTTGGAGAATACCAGCACTGCTGTTGCATTCCATCTAAAATTACCAAAACCATGTAAGGTGCCGTGTTAACCTTTTCAAATCCTAACCAAGGCAGAGAGCTCTCAGGTTTTAAGCTGAGTGTATTTACTGGAGCCTTGATCACAGCTGCTCACTGGCCTTTATCATCGCCCAAACTCAATAGCGATGAAGAGAGGCAGATAGACACCATTGTACCATTGCATGAACCAGGAATGTATTCAGACAGACTGAAATTCTGGATTACTTACACCCTTTATGGCCAGTTAATGGTTGGCATGCACTTCAGTAACTTTAGCTAAGTGCCGCTAACTTGCTTCTCATGCAACTAAAATGCCCCTTCCTATTGGCACCAGCATTGTATTGCACTTCACAGGTTAATTATTTACCAAGTTGAATTCTCAAGGAGGCAGACCATTTAATATGCAAAATAAATAGACAAAAATACCCCTAAAATATCAGCCAGTGATCAGCCAAGTGCTGGAAATTGATATATTCGTCCAGTCGCCCAACACTAATCACTACAGAGTTCTAAAAAAGACCTTAGAACTTGGACGAAAATACACAACTTCACTTATTTTCATTCAGTTGAACACCTTCACATTTGAATCTGCTTGATTAAATATGAACTCATGTTACGCACTAATACATTTATTTTCTTTTAGCATCCGTGTAGTGGAATCGTGGAGATGTTTCTTGCCAAGTTACATCAAATTTCCGTCATTCCAGAGAAGCATCTTTGCTTTAATCATTGAGAGCAAACACACTGTTTGCTGTTTTCTTCCCCCCCCCCCACCACAGACCCTTTTGTGCGCGCAACAATATTTTAATGCGAAGCCTCAAAGCAGCTTTATCAACAACGCCGCTGGTGTCTCGAATCTGTCCGCTCCGATTTTCTCATTTCTCTTTCACTCACATTCATGGATCCTCGCTGGTCGTTCATCAATCCAAGAAAAGGGAATTGTATTTATTCACGCAGAATCTGCCAGCAATGACTTCTGAAAAATCTGAGTGATTAATCACCAAAATAAGCCCTGAATGACACAAACACACCACAACAAAAAACAGTATTCCTCAAGGGAAACAAAAAAGCAGCTTGCAATGATGTGTCCAAATCAGAGGAGATGAGATGTAGCAGGACAGATTTAATATTTGTGTGTGAAATAAGGGAGAAAACACTGGAAGAAACTGTGGAATACTGGCAGACGTGTATTTTACGAGGTTTCGCAGTATATTCAGCTGTATTTCCTGACCTTATATGTGGATGGATCCCATTTCAGATGTAGTATTTATGAGATCCATTCATCCTGTGTGCTGGGACGAGTCATTGTCTGAGTCGAGGTGTACAATGGGACCGACGCAATCCCGTATCGAGTCTCTTTACACAGCGGCGTGAGATAAGAGGAGAGATTAAAAGTGGATCTATGGAGGGAGAGTCGAGGAGATGAGGGGAAGGACGCTGACCTTCAGTGATTTTCCATCCCTCTTGTTCTCTCGCTTAGACTTCACACTTTTTCTTCTATGGCCCGGCGCGTGCATGGGATTGCTTCAGTGAAAATTTTATAACCCCGGGCAAGCCCCCAGTGTGGCCCGAGGGGGGTTATGGGTAGCGTATATACCGCTGAAGCCAAGAGCAGCCGACCACTTCCACTATTCAATTAAACCCCTGGCCTAAGTGGTGGGATGGAATCACAGGGGAGAACACATAAATATACAAAAACAAAAAAAACATCCACGAAAGCTGCAAACTCACAGCCTGATGCACACACCTGTCTGCATTTATAGCTAGAACACAGTCCCACAAGTGCAACACACACACACACACACACACACACATGCATTTGCCCTTTGTTTTAGAAACAACAAAGGCTATCTTCGGGAATGCAATACGCAGCGGATTGCCAGGAGAGAGGAGGAGAGAGAGAGAGGAGGGCAAGGAAATTGAAGCCATTAGAAGCCTTATTACTTTTTTATCAGAAACTGGAGGATAAGCTTGTAGAATATAGAGAGACGGAAAGAGAAGCACTAAGAGAAAAGAAGATATAGAGATGGGAGGGAGAGGGGGAGGGAGGGGGGTCGGTGGTGGTGGTGGTGATATATATATAAAAAAAAAGAAGAATTAAGACGGGCCGATATAACGGGGAGAGAGAGGGGATAATGGCGCGGGAGAAACAAATAGCGAGTCGCTGATGAAAAGGGAAAATTAAATGAGCGAGCGAGAGGGAGACTAGGAGGTAATAATCAAATTCTCGCACATCTCAGCTCAGTTCCATCAAGAGAAAAAAAAGAGAAAGAGAGAAAGAAAGAAAAAGCCCGAGCCACGGGTGCCAGTCAACCGCTTGGCAAGAAGCAGCGGAGTCGCTCTGCGTCCTGTTCCTCTAACATCCTCCTTCAGCCCATTTACTTGGCTCACGTAGAGGAAGCTGCAGAGTAATTGTGAGGATAGTAAGAGCGCGTGTGTGTGTGTGTGTGTGTGTGTGCATTTCTCTGATATCCCTTTTAGGTTTGAGAAAGCTTGTGTGTGTGCCGAGTGCTAATATTGATGAATGAGATAGCGGATGACTCATGGGAGAAAGTGTGGATGCAAGTGTGTGTGCGTTTTCTGTGTCTTGGGTTCGTGCTAAAGTGTGTATAATTTGCATTTGGAGCACATTTGCATTTTTTACTTCTTTCCCCATACCTGTGCTGTGCATGTGTTGTATTATACAGCGAAAAAAAAAAAAGAAACCTGCTACTATGTGTTGTAGATTGAAAAGCAAAAGCCACATCTTTTTTTTTTTATGGTGGGGTCAGGGGTAGAGGTTAACGTTGCACTTCAAAGCCGGGGCCTGAATAGACGAATACTGCATATTCAGCTCGCCTGCCTCGACCTTCCAACGTAAACTGCTTCTCGATACTCTCTCTCTCTCCCTCCCTCTCTCTCTCTCTCTCTCTGTCTTCCGCTGACACTCACACAAGCTTGAGGGAATGTATCATCTTCAAATGAGGAGACATCTCATAGAAGACCAGGGGAACGGACTGGAATGCTAATTGTCCTGTGCAACCGCTGGAAAAAAGCAATAAGGAGCGAAATCAGCCTGCAGACATGAACACAAACACACACACACACACATACACATGCTTGCAACTCATAGCCTCTTTGGGTATTGTGCAATGCTCATATTTTTGCATAGTTACCGTGCATGCTCGATGCTATAGGAGCTTTCTGTTGAGGCACACTCACTCCTGTGTGCAGAAACCCTTTGATCCGCACTGTAATCTCCTCACTGCGTCAAACATTGGGGTAGTTTACACTGCTGACTGAGAACAGATGATGATACCATAATGATACCATAACCCCAGTGTGTGTGTGAGCGTGTGCTTCCGAGTGTGTTGGCCCATTATCTGTGACTTAGAGCCCATCGCCAACACTGATGGGCCCTATGGTTAAGTGCCTGTAATAAAGGTCTTAAGTGTTTTGGGCAACCCTGAAGCTCAGAGGCCATTTGCTGCGAAAACTCAGGATACCCCCTCTGCCTCAGCATCATCCTCTGTATGTAAATGATTCAGTCAGAGATAAGTTTTCGCCCTCGCAGAATCGGCAGGACGGATTAGAGACGCGTGGATTGGTGAAATGTAAATAGCCGCCTGGAGGAGACTTATTTACCTCTTCGCAGATGATGGGATGTGATTAAACGTGAGGAAAATGGGAGACGGTGGGAGCTGACATAGCTCAGAGGTAAATCCTTCTCATCCTATTTAGTTAGCACTTTGCGTGATCCCCAGCGCGCTTATCAATTATCCCGGAGTGCGACGCGCGCGACGTCGAGCGAGTGTGAAACATGTGAATTTGTCTCATGTCGCGGGGCGCCCCTTTTGCATTAAATGGCATTCGCGGCGACGCAAATCCGGAGCGAAACCTGCCGCTCAAAACCAATTAGCATCGCCGGTTTGATCAAGACGATGAAAGCTCTGCCTTTGTGGAATCAGAGCATTGATTAGACGCAACACAAGGCTGGGTGAATCCCCCCCCCAATCCCGAGGCGTTTTCCCTGTGTTTTCATTTAGCCTCTTGTCCCAGGGTGTTAATTTGACTGTTATACCTCGGGGCAACCCCTTGGTGTTTGGATAAGGTGGAGAGGCCCCAGCATATTAGAGTAAAGATTATTTTTGGCATGCATATTCAGCAAGCCAAACGGGAAGTGGAGTGCCGGTTGTTGTTTCTTCGTGTTGTGGCTGCCGTGCCAGCAACCCTTTTTTGGGCTTGCCAAGGCCTCGGCAGCGTGGGATGGAGGAGCTGTGAGGTTGTTGGCCCTCGCTAACAAGGACTCAGGGAAGAGGTCAATGCTTCTTCTTCTGACTCATTTCACATTCCCTCTCTCTCTCTCTCCCCCTCTATTTCCCTCCCATAGTGTCTGTATCCATTTCACACATTCCCAAGTGGCGAAGGATTTAAACTTGTATTACAGCCTGTACTCAAATCCTTCCTTTGTATTAATCTTTAAAAGGAACAGGGGTTATATTTTGCATGTAAATGCCTTTGAAGCCTTGAAATCAGACATTCACAAGAGGAGATGAACTTTATGTACTGACCACGGGGATTATTCTGTGGTTTTTATGAATAAAACCACCTCAAGGTTCGCCGCCTCTTTACATTACTCAGTGACATCTACGGCGTATCTCGCATGCCATGTTCATATTACGGAGATACGTTTGTCCGGGGATGTTTTATTGCTTCCCACTGCACAATAAGCACATTCGAGCTTGGAGGCTTGAGTTTCTCTGATTCCAAATACTCCCCTTAATAGCCAACAGGGTGTCCATAACTGCCTTTTTCATTGTTTTGCCCCAATCGTTCCCGCCACCTGCAGCTCAGCAAACCAAAGAATCGTCGCCTCGAGCCAAAGATGGCAGCTATATGAACCCCTTTGTCGCACGCTGATGTATGTACATAGATATCTCTCCGAGGGTTTAGCGAAAGGAGTCGCCGTGCCAGCTGGATGAGGCAGCAGACTGATAGAAGTCCACGCTGGCACTTCCCAGGCAAAGATGGCGGCAGATCTGTTCGCGCATTGGCCATATTGCATTTTCACTAAGCTTCAGGAGTCCTCTTGGTTTAGCGTTATCTCCAAAAGCAGAATCTGCCTCAGTCTGCGTCCGGGAAAGGGGAAGGTGAGGAATGGAAAATTTTTATAACAAAATTGGCTTTATTATCGCAAAAACAGTTTACAAATGGAAGCCATCTCCGCCGTATATTGGCCTATTGGACGGAGTAAATAGCCAAACGGAGCGGCTGGAAGTTAATTCACTTGCATGTTCTGAGTTTTTTTTTTTTTTTGAAGTGAAGGAACAGCAAAGCCAAAAGAAGAAGCGGATTAAAAAGAATGTGCGTTTCTGACGGCTTCTTAGTCAGTGCCGGGGCTTTAAGCTAGGCCTGTGGACGGTGTGGAGTGAAGGAGGAGGAGGAGGAGGGAGGAGGGGTGGATTTTCAGGACATCTACTTTGTTAAAGTGAAACAGAGCGAAATGGGCTCTAAGCTTAACAAAGCTCCCCAAGAACAGAGAGTGAGCTTGCCGTCCACTGACGACGAGAGCAGCCTTCTGTTTCCTCTTTCTTTCTCAAGAAAAAAAAAATTTCTTCATTAGCTGCATCGCCTTTGTTTAATTATTAACACGCTACGTTTGTCAGATGCCAAATTATTCATAATTTTGGTTCATCATCATCGCCCCTTTTTTTTTCTGCTTTTGCATACTGGGAGGAGGTTGTGAAATCTGCTTATCCCAGTCAACTGTGTGCAGCGGTTTGTCCTCTCCGTGTTTCTTCTCGTCGGGGCCGTCCTTGGCTTGGCTCTGAGATTCCAGAAAAAAAAAAAAAAAACAACAAAAAAACAGCAGCATCCTTACAATCTGCCAACCACAATGAGGCCTTGTGGGAGAGAAGGGGATGAGGAGGGCGGTTAGGGAGAGAATGGGAGGAGAAAATGAGAAGACATGATGAGAAAAAAAAAAAAAGAAACCAGAGAGAAGCAAAGTGAGGGTGGATAATGTGAAAAGTACATCTGTAAGTAGAGAGGTTCGCCGGAGTTCTCCTGTGGCGTCTGGCTATGCAGATAGATTTACTGTGTCTCTTTTTGCCTGCATCAGTGGAAGTGAATGAAAGTTTGTTTGAAAAAAAAGTGATTTGAAAAGCTGAAGTGTCTCTCCACGATGTGCTTATTACTATGCAGACCTCACTGTAGACAGTTTTTCTACTGAGGACACGGTTCCTAGGAAACCTGTTAAAAGTCTGGGGATGTCATTGTTTCTAACACTCTGCTGATAAGATTGTCACATATAATTTTTCAGTAGTTTTGCCACAGAGCTTTCAGAGGTGGCAATCTCAAACATTCAGCACATAAAACTGAAACTGTCTCCTAGGAGTAAAGGAATATATCAGCATTTTGCAAAGTGCTGTTAAGTTATTCGTGCTTGACAAGATGACAAGACTGATGGGAATCTTATGTCTGGTTGTTTCTTCCTGATTTCAGTTTCACTTTTTATGCTAAGCTAAGCTAATTGCTTAGTAGCTCTAGCTTGGTATTTAGCATGCACAGCAGTACAGACATAAGGATCAAGTATCTTGCTGATCATTTGTTGGCTAGCTCTTCCTCTAACCTTCGGAATTCAGTTTCTGGCCCTTTTTTGCAGTATAATACAGTTATAATGCTATAAATCATAAAAAAGACATAAAACAAAAACAAAATTTGAATTTCTGTTTTTATTTATTTTATAATAAGAATAAAATGTTACTAATATTAGAATAATGGTTGTTCTAGATTATATATATATATATATATATATATATATATATATATATATATATATATATATATATCTCCCTACATAGATATTTAGTTTGTCTCCATAATTGTTTTCTATCTGCTTTGTGTAAACACTGCCTGCAGTTCAACCTAGTCCACCTAAAAAAAATCATTGAATATTTATGACATGACTGTTGGTCGCAACTGAGTCACTGATGGCTTTTTGGTTGCGCCAGGGAGCACAGAATTTTTTGTTTTTTGCAGAATCGAGTTAAAGCACATGCTTAGTTTTTGGCAAATATTTAAATGAGACATGTAGAAAAAGTGATTTTGATGAAACAGCCTCATTTTAGGCTTAGGTTTGGTTAAGTTTCCCGAACGAACGGCACATCACATGAGCGGTGATCAGTTCGAGGACCGTCGGAATTTTCAAAATCTGATGATTCTCTCTCTTTTTACAGTTTCTGTCTCTGATAATTGGTGTGATGTTGGTGTCTTGTGGCTTTTAAACCCAGCAGGAAGTTTTGATGTTCAGAAGATTTCACAATTCTTGCTCCCTCTGGTCCTTTCCCCTCCATGTACTGTATCTCTCTTTCCCCATGTCCTGTGCTTGAGCATGAACGTGCATGGGCATCCACAGGACATGCAGTAGTGGAGTTTTTTACAGAGCCAGTGCACAAACACCTTATGTTTTTCAGTACACTCAGAATAGACCGCTGGAGGGCTGTGAGGAGATATTCACTGAATTTAACAAAAAAAAAAAGTTAAATTAGAATCAAATTTGGGCAGCATACTTCACCTTTAAATCTCCATTACAGGCGATGTTGGAAGCCTGCTAAATGTTTACAGAACCGCTTTATCGCCAGTTGCATCGATGCCTGTCAGGCTCTGATGAGTTCTGAATAATAAGACCTTGGAGAGACCTTGAACAAAAACACTCATTTCTTAGCATACTTCCTCCCTCACTTCATTCCTCTCCAAACCGCTTTCCCTCCAACTTCATACCCACAGTCTATAAAAGGGCGCAGAAAGAGTGAATCACAGTGCTGCTGGTTTTCGGAGCCTGGGGTTCAGATAAACAGTGAAACAAAGGCCTGGCCTAGAAAGTTGTCACTGGAGATAAACATAGCAGGAGACTGAGATACGGTAAGCCCCGGCAGGACGGGCTTCCATTCTCCATTCTGTGTGCCGATGCATTTGTGCGTATGTGTGTGTGTGTGTGTTTGGCGGTTGAAGGGATGGGCCACGGCGGTTTACTGAGCGACTCCATCTGGAAACGCTCTGTTTTGGTCTGGAGATGTGTAGGTTGTCTAAATAGTCACATAGCACAAAGAGGCAGACGGCCGTGCACGTACGCACATCCGTGCACACACAAAGACCCGAACAGAGACGTACTGTACACACAGACGGATTCTGTTTCCCTTTGTCGTCTGGAGGACCTACAGACGGACAGTGTGATCGAACGGAGCAAGTCGCCTCTTAAAATAGACGCTCGGAGGAGAGTCGGGAGACGAGACATCTGCAGATAAGAGGCTTGAATAGAGGGAGTGAGATGGAACAACGGGGAAACAGTCGAGTCCGTTTTACCTGGAAGCTCAGGGGGAGACCTGTTATGTTGGAGTGAAAAGAGACTGGGGAGGGATAATTTGTGTCTGGGCTGTGGCTGTAATTTTTGTCTACGGTAATGTTGGATGGAAACAACAGTCGGGGTCAGGAGTTAAAGCACAGCAGTAAAATCCCTACATCGTCTTCCAGTTATCTCCCATGCTATGTCTGCTGTTAGCTCATGCACACCCATAAGTTACTTCAAATAGTGTGTACACGCAGCAGTGCAGAGCTGCAAACAGTAAATACATATTTTATACTGTGTGCATTTAGTCCTCTGAACTGCAAAAACCTGCCAGCAGCTTTGAAACTGCATCTTATTTTTTTTAAAGCCAAAAATTGCTCCATCTATCAGAGCCAGAAACTGTAAAAACAAACAAACAAGAAATGCTGGATTATTAGCTTCCTGGTTATTTAACTTGCCAATTGTGACATGCACTTCTGTCGAGAAAATTCAACCGAATCTAATCGTATCTCATCAAAATCACTTTCTTCTACATTTCTGGAAAAAAAAAAGGTCAAAAATCAAACCAGATTCTGTAAAAAACATAAAAATTCAGAATTCATACAAGTTATTTGCTAATGTGAAGACATTAACAACTGAGCTTCGACTTAAAGTCATATGACAAGCGTTCTGGGACTTCTCGACTGAACTGCAGGCAGTGTTTCCACGGAACAGATATTTTTATGCCAATGTGAAGACATTAGCAACTCAGCTACAGCCAAAATTCATGTGACAAAAATTCTTCTCGGCTGAACTGCAGGCAGTGTTTACACAGAGCACATAGGAGAGAAGCATTGAAACAAATTAAAAATGTAAGATGTAGAGTATTTATAGTATACAGTCACCTTTTTTGCAGAATTGCTAACACCTGTGGGCACTTGGAAAAATGTTGCACATGCCACTTCCAGTTTTTTCGAGTAGTTTTTTTTTATATATATATATGATTTATGGTGTTTAAATTTTGTCATGCTGCACAAAAAGACATATTTGAGTTCTCTCTACTTCTGGCCATTGTTCCGCTGTTTCCATCGAGGCGCAGGACTTTCTACTGCAGTGAAAAATGAGCCAACAGTGGTGAAAAATGTGACAGGAGCAAACAACGCCCATAAACTGCTTGGGGTTCAGAGTGTTAATTTATACAGTAATCCAAACCACCATTACCACCAGTGGCACATCACTTATGGAGCTATGCTGTACATAATTTATGCTTGTATTTCATGTGATATGTCAGTTAAAATAATGACTGAAGGATGAATGGATGAATTTGTTGTCTGACAGTGATAGTGGCTAATTCATATTAGTGCTGCACACTACAGCCTGCAGAGGTCGGTCAAAGGCAGTTCATTTAAAGTTTGTGTCACAACTAATTCCAGAAAACATGCGGTGTCACCTTGACTGCATTCATCGATCAGAATGTGCGATTGCCAACCCCGATCAAGCCAATCATCCGTGCTTTTGTCGTCAGCGAAATTACACTCGGTCCAAAAAAAAAATGCCAACGCAGTCATGGCAGCAGCACTACAGGGGAACGGCACATGCATGAGGCGATGCATTAGTTAAGACAGGTAAGCAGACATGCTCGTAACCCAACGCGTGTTTTGCAGCCCCCGACATGCTGTAATGCATGTACGAGCGCATTAGACGCTGGCAGCGGCATACAACCAACATATAATTTACTGTCACATCTGCTCTGGCGTGTCAACCCGCTGATATTCCTTTGCACATGCTCCCTCGGGCGCACACGAGCAGAGAAGTAATCCTACAACTGTTGTGTAGCTGTAATAACTTTGCTGACAGAAAGAGCTGATCATGCTCCCCCCGTGCAGCTGGGTTAAATCTGAAGCTTAAACTAACATACAAAGGCTCTCCATAGAACCGCTAAACCTTGAGCCTTCGACGTCTCGCACAAAAACACGCTCGCATGCACGGATCCCTCATATCCTTGCACGGTTAGTCAGCCAGCGCTCTGCCACAGTCCATTAAATGGGTATTAATGCTACTTTCCCTTACAAGCCTCACCTAAACCATTTTTTTCCTCCTCTTCACTCCTTCTCATGGACTTTATTCTGCTCAGTCTCTTCACCTTGACTTGCACCTATACCCAAGTTGTTTATACAATAATTCATCTCAGTCTTGCTTCAAATCTGTACACTACAGATCCCTTTCGGAGCCAGGGCCTTTAAACACCCACGAATAACAAATATCCCCCCACCTCTGATTGAACAGCACGTAGCTTATTGAAATTCTTATGGATATTATTTGTGTGACCAGGCCATTACAATTACTTTTGTCGCTATTATTTTGATTAGGCCTACGAACCGAGCTCCAGCAGGGTAACTATTGATCTACGCACTGTGTCAGCGACCATGTTTCATGGTGGGAAGACATCTTCCGTGACACAGGGTCTTATTACATTACTTTTGTCCTTGGCAGACATAATTGCGCCGGCTTTTCTTCTGCTCATTTCTGCTCCTGCATTGTGTTCCTGCACCTTACAGCTTGACGGGACCCATTGTTTTTGCATTGAGCGCTTCGGAATTTTTCCTTTTATTTCATTTCAGCACCTTAGTGTCCAGGTTTAGCACAAGTTAGACCGTGAGTTGTGGTTTAATTGAGGACTTTTAATAATTGGGGATTAGCTGTGCTGTGTGGTCCTGGTGATTCATTTAGTAGGACTGATGAGGAATTTTTCTCACACTGACAGAAGCTTAGCAAAATTAGTTGTTTCCCCCACCTTCCAGTCATTATGCTAAGCTAGGCTAATTGCTTGCTTGCTGTAGCATCATACTTAGCATGTAGACATTAAATTTATAGCAGTATAAGTCTTACTGTAGGTTTTACAGGCTGTTTTTGCCCACTTTTCAGTCATTATCCTAAGCTAGGCTATTTGCCTGCTTGCTTTAGCATCATATTTAGCATGTAGACATTAGACTTATGGTGATATATATTTATGTAGATTGACGCAAGAAGATAAGTTTTACTATAGGTCCTTTACAGGCTGTTTTTCCCACCTTTCAGCCATTATACTCGGCTAGGCTAATTTTCTGCTTTTTTTAGCATCATATTTAGCATGTAGATATTAGGGATGCATCTATATCTTCATCTAGCTTGATGCAACAAGATAAGCCTTAGTTCAGGTTCTTTACAGACTGTTTTTGCCCACCTTCCAGTCATTATGCTAAGCTAGGCTAATTGCCTGCTTGCTGTAGCATCGTACTTAGCATGTAGACATTAAATGTATAGCAATATATTCATGTAGCTTGATACAAGAAGATAAGTGTTACTGCCATTTTTTTACAGGCCGTTTTTGCCCACCTTCCACTCATTATGCTAAGCTAAGCTAATTGGTTGCTTGCAGTAGCATCATATTTAGCATGTAGACATTAGACTTATGGTGATATATATTTATGTAGATTGATGCAAGAAGATAAGTTTTATTATAGGTCCTTTACAGGCTGTTTTTCCCACCTTCTAGCCATTATACTCGGCTAGGCTAATTTTCTGCTTGTTTTAGCATCATATTTAGCATGTAGACATTAGGGATGCATCTATATCTTCATCTAGCTTGATGCAACAAGATAAGCCTTAGTTCAGGTTCTTTACAGACTGTTTTTGCCCACCTTCCAGTCATTATGCTAAGCTAGGCTAATTGCCTGATGGCTGTAGCATAATACTTAGCATGTAGACATTAGAGTTATATTGATATATTCGTGTAGCTTAATGCAAGAAGATCAGTATTATTACAGGTCATTAACAGGCTGCTATTGCCCAACTATCAGTCATTATGCTAAGCTAGGCTACTTGCCTACTTGCTTTAGCATTAGTATGTAGACATCACAACTATACCAATATATTCTTGTAGCTTGATGCAAGTAGATACTGTTACTGTGAGTTTCTTACAGGCTGTAATACACTGCAGGAACTTGCAGGATATTTTAGGACGGCCTAAAACTTTTCAGACTGCAAGAGCTGTCCCTGTAGAACCTCTCATTGGGCTGTTTTCAAGGGCAAAGATACTTCTGAGCAACCCTGACAAAACTCAGAGCTGATTGGCTGAACTCTAGGAAGACAAATGCCAATTGGTTAAACTACTATTTACATGCTGATAGAACTGTAACTACGGTTTGATGTCGATTTGGCACTTTTGCAGTTAACGTCATGGTTGAATCCTACGCCACAAAACATAAAATAGTTCCTGCAGTGGAAAATTGCCTCAACTTGTGCCTCAGTGCCCCTTCAGTGCCACTTCACCTGTCAATCAATAAAAATCATAAACAATCAAGTACCATTAAAGCATTAACTACAGCCCAAAAGCTTATGTCTTTAAAAGTGTTGCTAATAGATTTGGCAGTGACAAAAGCAGAAAAATGACCTCCGATTTTAAACTTTAAGGCTCTGTTAAGATATTAGTCATGCACTATTATCTGGAAATGTTAAACGTTGAAGTTCAAGTAATAAAACGGCTGAGCATTCTTCAGCTTTGACCTTTTTACGTCTCGAAATAACGACTAAAAGTTTGTACAGAGGAGCTCCTGCGCCGAAAACACATTTAAACATCATCAGGTTTTACATAATAGTCGATGCTCTTTTTTTTTTTCTTTCTCCGCTCGTTGCCAGAGGAGAGAGCAGCTCTCAGAAGCCTCACCTCCAAAACCTCGGTGACCTTTTCTCTCCATCTGACACTCGCGCAACCTCGCTCCTCGTCTTTACATCTCTCCTCAGGATGAAACGCCGCCTTCTTTGACGTGCAAAAACACAAAGTGCAGTTAAAAGAGCACGCAAGGAGGCGTTTGAGGAAGGGATGGGTTGAAGGGAACATTTGCTCCACGCGGAGAGCCTCCCGGCCGTGGGTGTTTCACTTTTTCCAATCCTGGTGAGCGTCAGAACAGTTTGACCTTTCCCTTGCTTCAGTTACATGTATCCAATCTGAATACGCTACCTCCAATTGAGCGCTGACCAACTGAGGAGCGATCAATTATTTCTCGCCGCCTTCACTCAGCTGGAGGTTAGTTAATGTTGCTGTGAAAACTGTGATGTTTTTCTGAGATTGAAAAGAAAGCGTTTGACAGTGGAGGGAGATGGAAGAGGCAGTGGATGCAGGGTTCATTTTTTTTAACAGTGATCCTTTTGATCTGGCAAAAACATAAATATTGATTTTCTTCCCAGTCCCAGTCCAGAGGAGATCATGGAGGCCAATAACATGCTTGAGCTTGTGAACAGTGCTGGCTGGGGCCTCTAGGGGGCCCCAGGCGAGCTCTTATTCTAAACTTGCATTCCCCGCAATCACATCTTTTACATTTTAGCGAAATACAATATGTCTGGGACAATTATATAACAATATTAATGATGAGCGGGGGAGAGTCCTCTCCATTTATGACGCATCTCCAATTTTTTTCCCCCCCACAAACATGCACTTTTATTTCCAAATTGAAATGGGATGAAGAAAGATTTCTTTTTTTTTTTCATTGTTGCATTGTTCTCAATTTTCAAGCCTCTTATCAACAGCGGAGAGGCAGTATTATCATCAGCCATCTGCCAGAGATTCATACTCTGCGGACGACAAACTCCATTACCCAAGATGAGTGATTAGTGTGGAATCGGCTTCCTCTTCTTTCTTTTTTTGCGGCGCACCAGTCTAGTGCAGTGTGGTGGGTTTTTCTTTGCTGGCTTTATTGAGCTAAACCCTTCTAGAAATAGGTTTGCATCATCCCGTGTACAGTAAACAGCACTCTGCACCCGTCCACAGGCAGCGATAGCCTAGAGTCATGATGCCGGGAAGTGGGCAGCGTTTGATGTGCATGGAGAGTGAGAGGTAAGCCAGGGTATCGACAAAGGAATCAAAGTAGATGTGTAGGATTTGAAGTGGAGTATCCATCCTGATCTTCAAGCCTATCTCACAGAAATTGCGTTCCTGTGCAGACTAAACTAAAAAAAACACATATTTTCTCCCAAAAAGCTAAGAGTGTGACGTCTTAGGGGGCACTTCAAGTCTGTAAGAACCGCAAAGTAAGTGGGCGTTTACCCAGGAGACTAGTGTTTGCATCCAGTGTGGAACCATTAGACATACAATTCTTTCATTTTTAACTTACCGTTAAATGATCTGGCTAGACTACCTTCAAATTGTCATTTTCACAACATGTTTCAAGCTTCTTCTCCATTTTCTGGGTTACCTGGGTGAACAAAATCAATATGAAAGTCTTGGTCTGAAAGTCTTGGTCTAGTCTAGGTGACAAAATAAAGTAAAAACCCTACATGTGGTGCCAATTTCCCAGACACAAATTAACTTTTGTATGAAGATTTTCCACTTAAAATTCAGTTCAGTCCAGATCTGTGCTTGATCTATTTTCGCGAAACCATCTGAAAGTGTCTCAGTAAGGAGTTGGGCCACCATGTTTACCGAGAAGAACTTCAATGCACCTTGGCATTGACTTTCCAAGCCTGTGCTGCAAAGATAAACACTGTTCTTCCGAAAGATGTTGTCTCATTTGCTGTTTTGATGGTGGAGAACTGACACATCCGTCCAACATCTGGGTTGAGATCTATTGACTCAGACCGTTCAGTATCTCCTGGTGCTCTATGGATGAATCCTAGAAAAGACCTCTACAATCAGGATAGGAATGTTTGTATCGAGAACTTTGTATCGATTCGCAGTAACAAATGTGGTCCTGGAGACAATACATCTACGTTAAAATGTAACTGAAGTGCAGCCTTGCTGTATAGGAACATCATTTTTAGGAGAATAGTTGTGGTCTTGCAAAAACATCTTTGTAACGGTCAGTTTTGTCGGTGTATGAATACAGAATTTTTGCATTGAAACATATACTCTGCTTGGATGTACAACACAAACCAGACCACGTCATAAAGGGTCAAAACTCAGGCTGTTTAATGCAACAGAATGAGCTCTCTTGCTCCATCAGACAGCATGAACTCGAGGTTGTGCCCTCCTCGTCTGTTAGACCAAACCTATGTTTTAATCAACCCACAGAACCGTTGCGCTGCTGCTTTCACGGCTCCTGCTCTTCCACCCCCTCGGCTGTCACATCTTATGCCTCGCAAGGAAAAAAAAAAGGAGCAAACAGCACCGGCTTCAACTTTTCATATGACCCCGGGCTACACTTCAGATATGCCAGTAAATACCCAAACACCGCGGAGGCTGTGGGTCTCTGATTCCCCTCTGGTCCTTATTTTGTAAAACAAAGGCGTGTGCTGTGTTTTTTCCCCAACAATTGATTTGGGGGCTTTTTTTCTGTTTGGTGCAGTGCACAGTCGGACCTCTGTCGGAGTCTACTCAGACATACAGCAGCCGGGAAACCAACAAAACAACCCCTGACCTCGTCCACGGGAATCCCTTGTTTCGGAATTAACTTTCTTAAAAAGCACGATTTTCTACGCTGAACTGGTTTTCAAGCTCAGATTGCATAGTTTTCACCCATTAACCTCCAGTTCATACCTCCTACCACCCTGCCTTTCTCTTTACCTAACAACAACCGAACTAGAAAACACAATATCCTCTGTGATACCATTCAGTAGGCCTCGTGGATTATAGTACATCACTGGATTAGGGCCATCTCCCTCCACAACATCTGTTTTACTATAAAGGCTCATGGAGATTATAGGAGAAACCTCATGCTCTGTTACAAACACATGGGCACAAGATGTAATCTCATCAAGTGATTAGAATCTGTGTTCTCTCTCGATGCAAACTGGGAGAGGAGAACAAAGAGGCGGGAAGAAAGGAAGGGGAATCATTGAAGAGAAAACGCTGAGGAGGCACAGTCGGATAGATTGTGTGTTTCTTTGGATTTGGGGGGGACCAGACTGTGGTTTTTTGTTGCCTTTTAATTAAAATGCCAGTAAATAAAAACAAGCTTCGCGGCACAAGTGTGCAATCTGTTTGCGGGTCCTGCTGCAGCGCATTAGTCTTCCGCAGGGGGCAGGTTCAATGACAGAGGAAGGAATGCCTTGCAGATCAGAAACTATTCTTTCACTTACCCCTAGTGGCACTGAGGTAGACTGGAAGTTTTAGATCTATATGGTCAGGGTTTGAAGTATCGTTGAAAAAAAATGGGACCGCCAACCTGCGACGGGGCTGAAAGGAATTTAATTTGCGGTGCTAAAATTTGCAGTCGAAAAATATTTAATCAAAATAGTTTTAGGTACATAATAGTGCAGATTAGCTGACAGGAATGAATAAATAAGTCCCTGAAGGGAGGACTGCTTGCACCAGGAGCAAAATGTTACAGAGGTCAAGTACAAATTCTTTATGTTTTTGCAATTCCAAACTGAAATATTAACATTTATTTATTTGACTCTGTCTCCCTATCTTTGCAGCTGCACGAACGATTTCTGCTGTCCGTTCTCCTTATGTACGTGAGATTTTGACTCTAATTAAAAAGCTTTTTAGGACATATGAGACACACAGGTTGGTAGATTGTGTTGGAGATTGATGCTTTGGAGCTGCAGTGAGAAAAATGTTCTCCTAAGTCGCCTCCCTGACCCCCTATTTTCAATCTTGGTCAGAGTAAAGTGCTGAAAAACTGCCGCTTCATGCTTTGTACATGTCCCAGCCTCCCTCTGTGTGTCTCTCCGTCTCCACAGCGCATCTGTAATTGCTCAAATCAACCTGCCTCTCTTAATAACCGTCATATATTTACTGAAAACAAACGCGCGCACACGCCGCCGCCTCTTAAACGCACGCAAACACACTTGTGCGCACGCAGACAGAGCATATACTCCCCGCCATCCACTACTAATTAGGAGCTAATTATCTAGGCAAGTGTAAACAATCTCAGCAGATGGCAAAAACCATGGCATTAGCGCTAATGACCTTGAGCAGTGTGAGACCAGAGGCTTCCATTCAGGAGCAGCCTCTCTTGTTATGATATGCTGCATTATCATTAAATGCCAGGCACCACACCGCCGACCAAGGTTACTTTTAAACCCGTTTTTCATTAATTAGAATGTGGTTTTGTTGCGTTTTACACGGAAACTTTCACTTTCAGCTTAGTGGTTATGTTATGGTCGTTGCTTTGGTTTAAGTTTAATCCTGAAATTGCTGTAATTTTTCAGTGAAAGCCCCCAAGAAATGCAGTTAAATGTGTTTTTTTTGTTTTTTTTAACTTGCGTTTCATGCATCCATTTATGGCTCTTTTGTCCTAGCTGCCCACTGCTTTCCACCTCATTGTGCAACATTTGATGTGCTAATGCTTGGCTCACTTATGACCAAGGCGGTCTGGTCGGATGCTGCTAATAAGAGAGGACGACCCACAGAAGGATGGAAATGTGCAATTTTAGGAGTCTCCATTAAGATTTTAATTACATATCAGTTATAAGGGGTGCCTGGAAAACACACCTGCTATACTGTAGATGGCATATTTTTGTAATTAGTGATTGGGTGAAAGAGTCGTCCGTCTTCACATTTCCTGGTGTCCATCAGTGGTCTGAGATAATATGATGGCATGCTATTAGTGTAGTGCAGTTTGGTGCTCTTCCTACTAAATTAGCAAAGTGTCATTGCTACAGTATCAGCTGATATTAGCTTATTGCAGATATACCAGTGGAAAAGAAGTAAGAAGAATTTGCAGTACAGAAAACGCAGAATAAGATTTTAGATCATTCAGAAAACATTGTCCGCCCATCAGCGCACTGAGAAATTTATTTTCCAAAAGTAAAATATCCCATGTTGTCCTAGGATTAAAAAAAAATAAATATCTGTATTGAGAGTTTCTTTTGGGATCATTAGAGTTTTATCGTAGCTTAGCTTAGCTTAGCTCATCTTATTTAATCTTAGCTTAGCTTATTAGCTTCAGGAGTGCAGTGCTACTTTATTTTGTTATTTTATGTGTCTTATTAAGGGAGTTTGTCAGTTGTTGCAAATATTTTTTTCATCCTTTGTTCTCATTTTTTCTTATTTTTGAAATGTTCTTAATTTTTTTTTTCATTTTTCATGTATTTTTTTATTTTATTTTTTTTAATTTATTTTTTTTATTTTTCAATTTCTTTTCAAGACACTTTTCAATTTTTTTTCCCTTTTTTCAATTCCTTTTATTTTTAAATTATCTAATTTTTGAAAAGGTCAATTGAAACGATACTCTGTCCTGGTGTATTACTTTTTTCCCCCTTTGGCTTCATGCTTAAGCAAAACAACTACAGGATTCTTCTATTGGTTCATTCAAATTATTTAAAGGTACGTATAACCTCATCATAAGGTATTATATTGAATATAGTATCCCAAATCTGCTCGTAGAAGTAGGATCGCATGTGCACACAACTATACTTGCGCAAGATTTTTATAAAAAGCCTGCGTTCCTTATTCAGTTGTTTTCAGCAGCCCTCAACATTGTGAACCCTCCACACGAATGCCCAGGAGTGCACAGGCTGAGGATGCTGTGGACAGAATAAGATATGACGTAAAGGTTAAGAGTACAATGCAATTAAACAAACATGTCATACTGTAGCAGTGCGGGTCTAAAAATATCCATCTTGAGGGTACGTTGTTCATACAAATGATCTTCCCATCTGTGCTGCTGCAGACTGTTGTATCCACAGAGCATCAACAATAACCAACATACCGTCGTGGAGTGTTCCGTGATATAGTTCATATAAGTGCAGTTCTTGCAAAACGGCTTTCAATACATGCAATAGGAAGACAACATGATAAAAAAAAAAGCAGAGAATACATACAGAGATGGAAAAACGTTGCAGCACCGTCTTACAATTGAGTGCATGAGGATACGGCTGCTCTTCCAGGTATAAGTCCCCTTGTGGACCTGAGATGACTAATGAACACTTCCACTCCATTTGTATTTGTATCTCAGAGCAGCTCCAGACACTCATTCAAATTGGCTCCAGAAGTGTCTGTCTTCTGCCTCCTCTCATCTTCATCAATGTTAAGTATAGGTTGACATTCCTCACCACGGCTGCTGAAATAGTGCTGACAGAACGCACACCGCCGCTCGTTCCCGCACATCTGTAGCTCCCAATCAAAGCTGCATCGTGGCATTGTTTACCTTAGAGGAATAAATTCATCGAGAGGGAGGAGAGCCCTCGCTGATTTATACCACACACCCACGAGATGAATGTTTTATGCTGCCGTTTTTCTATCCGTAACTGTCCGAAAAGGTGTTTAATTCTCCATCTTTGGCAATGATGCGACATCTATAAAGCAGAAAGTCTCGCTGCTTCTCCTGCCTAAGTGGGTATAAAAAGAAGAAAGAAAAGTGAAGACGACTGTGGAAGTTGGTCACAAACAAGAACAAAGTGATGGAGTGAAAAGGGGGCTGGTGAAGGGAGCGCACAAAGAAAGGAGAAGCAAAGAGGCTTTGCATTGTGTGACCTCCGTCTGGGACGTAAATGGCAAAGCCAAGTGGCTTCTGGTATCTTGCTTTTGAAGAATCTTAGCCCTTCATCTCATCCCACCTGCCCAGCTTGGCAAAGGCCATTCTGCCCTTTTTCTTACAATGACAACGCTCTCCTTTCCAGGACAATGCATCACAGGCCCGTGTTTGACTCTGATGTGCATTATAAAAGAGGCCTGATGCAGCTGGTAAGAATAGGACAGGCTGGGGGTAATTGTATCAAGGATGCTGGCTTGCTTTTCTTCCTGCACCATGGCAATAGTGTAAATAAGCTGCCAATAAAGCCCAGGCACCCACAAGTGAAGACGTTGGGAGCAAATCATTTGAAAAAAATGCAATTTAGTGAACAGTTAATGAGTAGTTTCTGAATAACTTGGTAAAATACACCTGTGATGTGAACATTTTAACCCTCTGAACCCCAAAACCCGCCAGATGGTTTTAAAAGGCGTGTTATCTTTTTTCAAAAATTGGCAAAAATACACTATTTATCAGAGCCAGAAACCATGAAAAACAACAAGAACGACGAGGTGTTCAGCTTTCCGACTGAACTGCTCACCTGACACGTGCGGTGTTGCTGGAAAAAAAAAACCCAAACCTGAGCCTGAAAAAAATTGTGATATTTCATCAGATTGGCTTTGATCAGATTCGCCAAACTCATTTGCACTACACAGATTCTGCAGAAACAACAAATTCCGTGCAACCACAAAGCCGTTTGTGACTCAGCCTCGGGCGACATTCAGGTGACCAAAATTCAGGGGCTTTTCAGCTGAACTGCAGGCTGTGTATGGAAACATATCAAGCAGAAACCCATTTTTCCAACGTTGGCAACATCTCTGGCCACTTAAAAAGAAGTTGTATATGATTCTCGTTTATTTTTTTTCAAATTTTGTTTAACACATAATCCAAGAAATTCAGTTTTAGTTCTTTCCTGTAATGGTTTATACTGCACAAAAGACGTCTTTGAGTTCTCTTGCTGTTTCCTTCGAGGTGTTGGACTTTATATTGCCGTGAAAAATGAGCCCACAGTGAGTGAAGATGTGACAGTGGCATAAAAACACCAGGAATTGCGTGAGGTTCTGAGGGTTGAAGCATTAAATCCAGTTTATTCTAACACTGGTCCTGTGTTTGTAGCTGTCCTCCCCTCTTGAAAACATTACACTCGCCAAATTATTATTATCACTACTGTTTTGCTTTGTTTTCTTCGAGTTCAAGGTTTATTTGTTGGAGTGCGTTCTTTTAGTTTCACCTCGGTAAATTGACTTAAATTATCTAAATTGCTGTTTTTTCTCTCATTTGTCTGATCATCTCAACACTCGCCTGTCTAGTATCATTGGATTTGTTCCCCTTGGACCGTGTTCCCTCGATCACAGGTAACTAACAGGGAGAAAATATGACTCAAATTGTACTACACCTGAATTTTCATAAAGCAGAGTGACTCAAGACTCCGGCATGAGCGTAGCATCTCTTTGTCAGTACAAATATATGAGTCACAGTATTGTAAATGCAGTACAATATATCCTCGCAGTGTTTCACGGAAAAATAGTGCAACGACAATACTTCAGCTGCTGTTAGATTCAAGGACTCCGAGATTCTTCCGACGCTTCGCTGCTGCTCCCTCAAGCGCCCACTTTGTATTCCATTTCCCTTTTTGCTGCACAACTAAAACCTTCTTGTCGTGGCACTGATGCTTCATTTGTGCATTTGAATGAATACAAATAGGGTAATACAAAGCAGCTGTGGGTGGACTAGACAAGGAACACTTATATGCCGTTATAAGGAGTCATTATTCTTTGTGGCAGCCAGACAAGGGTGCTCTATTGTGATGTGATGGTGAATACATGTTCGCCAGCACCTGATCGTGAGTCGGCATGAGGCGGAAGAGAAACGGAGTGTGTCTCGTCAGGGCCGTGTGGGGAGGCGGCGACAATGAATCCAGACCCATCTGATATATAGGTCTGGATAGAAGGCGAGGCTGTATAGGTGCAATGTGTGTGTGTGTGTGGGAGAAAAGACAGGGAGTGTGAGCAAGAGTAGTGAGTGTTGTAAAGCTCGTGTGTATGCATTCACGTATGCTTTTTGTGTAACGTCGGCATGTTAGTGCACGTGCACCTGTGGGTTCTGGCGTGGAAAAAGACAACTGATAGGATGTCAATCACAGGTGCTTCACCTTTCTTGGCGGCGCTGCCGGTGACAGAGTGAGGGATGGTTCTGACCTTCAGCGGTGACAAGGCAGCGAGGCGACACAATTAGACTACACTTCTGCATCTCGCCGACTCTCCCTCTGTATACCTTCCTGTTGCCGTCCAGAGGCGGCGGG
The DNA here is from genome assembly GCA_024666655.1 of Dascyllus trimaculatus. Taxonomy (NCBI): domain Eukaryota; kingdom Metazoa; phylum Chordata; class Actinopteri; family Pomacentridae; genus Dascyllus; species Dascyllus trimaculatus. The sequence continues at coordinate 8,387,385 of CM045463.1, read as the reverse complement.
CCACGCCCACCTGCTTTCAGCACCCAGAGGTCAATGTCGCCTGATGAGTGTAACATTTCATGCCAAAGCCGGAGACAGGGTGGAAGCAGACAGGGACAAGACACAGAATCCCATCTGTAAGCACAGAATGGATTGGAAAAAGGAGATTTACTGGTGGTAAGATTCACAGTAAGGGTTAAAGGAAATTGAGATATAATTAAAAAATCATCAAAGAGGCTATAAAAAGTATGCACCCCCTGTGTAAGTTTTCCCCTTTCATTGCTTTTCAACATTCAATCATGGTCAATATAATTTTTTGACAAGATCTTACAAAAAAGGCTCTTTCATGTCTAACTAAAGCAGATTTCTACAAAGTAATGTCAGTTATTTAAAAATATAAAATGTTAAATAAGCGATTGTGGACAAATTTACCACCTTCGAGTCAGTATTTTGTAGATGCACGCTGTAGATTAGCCTGAGTGAACAGGTCTGAATAGGTTCTAACCACTTCAGTGTGGGTGTGGCTATATGCTACAGGGTCATTGTCTTGCTGGAAAACACATCTTTTCCCACGTTGCAGTTCTTTTCCTTACACTTATGCTGCATGTATCTTACCCTCTACCTTCGCAAACCTTTCGGGTGCCTGCTGCTGAAAAACATCCCCACTTCATGATGCTGCCGCCACCGTGCTTCCCAGTGGGCGTGGTGTGTTTGTGATGACGTGCAGTATTTGGTGTCCACCAAACATTGCATCTAGTTTGATGGCCAAAAAGACCAAAGAATCTTCTTCCGGTTTGCCATATGCCTTCCGACAAACTGTAGTTGAGATTTAAAAAGAGCTTTTTGAAAACTTTCCCATTTCCATCCCTTGACTTGTGCTTTTCAACAACCTTTTCACAGAGTGTTCTTTTTTATTGTGTAGTTATAGCCAAGGAGTACTGATTCACCAGTGACTTTACTTTCCAGATACAGGTGTCTTTATTACTACTGTTACTTGAGACACATTCACTGCACTGAGGTCGTCTACATTTCACTAATAGTGTGGTTTCTAGCACCACAATCACTTATTATACATTTTAGATTTTCCTAAATTTATACTTTGTAGAACTTTGTTTCACTTTGACACGAAAGAGTCTGTTTTTGTAAATTCTTGTCAATAAAAACCAAACAAAACAAATTAAATTAACCATTGTTCAATTCTGAAAATCAATTAAAGGGCAACATTTCCACAAAGGGTGATCATTTGTTATAGGCCCTCTACACACACTACCCTATTATACTGTGTAATGTCAATCTGTTGTTGAGAAATGGGTGCTGCTCACTTTGCATCTGGTAAAGTAGTACTTAATCTGATGGTTTGTTTACAACATGTATAAAAAACCGCTCACTTGACCCAGTTTTTAGCAATGCTGTTTATGAGACGAGCATTGTAAGTAAGAGTGTTATCATAACCAACAAAAGCAGTGATCAGAGCGACAAATATGAAACCCAAGTACAACCGGCAGCAGCAGGTGTTTATTTTTTTAAAAAGTATAACAGCAGAGAGAGGGATATGTGAAATTTGAGTTCAATGCAGGAAAAAAAAAGACTGTTGTAGAGTGAAGGGTCAGTAACAGTAAAGCAAGCAAATAGCAGGACAGCTTAAGAGCAATGGCAACAGGTCAGTGATAAAAGGAAATGGAGGGTGAGTTCAGGATGGGTAAAGGACGGGTGAAGCCCTCGGTTGCATGATAGAGGTGTGATCCTCCCATAGACAGTGATGAGCTCAGGACCTCTGATGGATGGTCCGGCCGCCGCTCGCTTCGCGGTGTCATTAGGCCGAGAGGTTTGAGGGGCTTGTCTGAATGCAGCATGCGGTCCCACTGCCTATTCATCACCCGGCTGCTGTGTCTGCTGAAACCACAAAGAATGAATGGTTCCGGAGGTGTGCAATCTGGAGCTATAGGAAGTGAGGACTCTGACACGCACAATTTATAAGTCATAACCTCCCGCAGCGGCCGTTAATTCTACTGTGGCATAGGTGCTAAGAAGATTTTTTGATTAAATGAAATCACAGTACAGTTGTGACTTACATTCTTATGTGCCTTTATGCTGCTGCACATTTAAAGACAGGTGACAAATTAAAGGAAAACCTGAACCCTTGGCCCCTGTAGCAGGGGTCGACCAGTTTTTGGCTGGCCAGTTGTTTTTCATTTTACCAATTATCATTATTTTATTTAACCAATTCCCAACAAAATAAACACATTTAAAAATGTATTCATTTCTCTCTCCATGTGTAGGACCAGCTCTGTTGTCTCTAGAGCTGCAACGATTAATTAATTATAGTCAAATATTAAAGCAATTGTGCACTATTCTTGGTTTATTTTTTTAATTAAAAAGTTAAAATTCTCTGTTTCTAGCTTCTTTATTCCAACTTTGAGAATATTTTCTGGTTATTTTGCTCCTCAACGACAATAAACTGAAAAATCGTTGCACAAAACAAGACATTTGAAGGCATCATCTTTGGGTTTGGGCCACACTGATTGGCATTTTGCACCATTTTCTGACATTTTATAGACCAAATAACCAACTGGTTAACCAAGAAAATAACTGACAAATTACTGGACAATGGCAATACTCATTAGTTGCAGCCCAGTTGGTCTTTAGGCAGTGACCCGCTCTATCTATCTCTGCTCTGTCTACTGATCTACACATCACAAGCAACAACTTACTGGCATTTTAATTTTTACTCCAAATGTACTTGAGGTTCCAAGTTTCGGTTGCCTTGATTACTATTGGCCCAGACAAAAACATATTGCGTGACCCCTCCTCTACAGTGAGGGTGTCTGGTGGTTCTGTTGTGCTTTTTGGTGGCATTTTGTTGGCATAGTTACGGTCCACTTGCCTCCTGAGACGGATGAGTCACTGCAAATAAACAGAGTTGTTCTGAATGATCACTTTTGTCCTGTGATGAACCATTTTTATCAGGAAGTGGTCAGGATGACAATGCGCCCATCCACGGGGCACGAGGGGGTCACCGAATGGTTTGACAGGTAAAAAAAAATAATGTGAACCACATGCTGTGGCCTTCGAAGTCAGATTTGAACTTGGTTGAACAGATGTGGTAGCTTTTGGACCGACATGCTCGGCGTAACTCTCCACTATCATCATCAAAACACCAAATGTGGCCATATTATTTGGAAGAATGGTGTTCCATCCCTCCGGTAGAAGTTCCAGGAATTCGTAGCGTCAATACAAAGGTGCACTGAAGCAGTTATGGTAGCATGTAGTGGCCAAGCACCTCACTAAGATGGTTTTGGATGGTTATGTGAACATAGATTAAGCCGAGACCTTGGATTAAACTGAATTTAAATGGAAAAGCTTCATATAAAAGTTAATTTGTGCCTGGAAAACTGGCACCACATGTAGGATTTTTCTTTAATTTGTCAGCAATTCATAATTCTAACTCAAACTCTAGACTTTCACATGGATTTAGTGGGTTTTAACAGGTATCTGCACATTAGGATTCAGCCCTTCACACACTCAAATGCTCTGTTCGTTCACTCAGCGACACCCGAACTGGCCCTCACAATTGGCTTTATCTCGGCTCTGTACGAACTGGACACCATAACATGGCACAGATGCAGAGCAAATGGGGGCAAACTAATTTTCTGCAGCTAAACTGATCCGACAGAAGCTCCGTAAATGCACACATGTGGCTCAGATGACATGAAATCTTTTTTTTTTTTTCATTTGTGCCACTGATGGGCATTAACCCTCAAAGGATGATGGGAGGAATTCTGCGGTTTTATAGGCTTATGGCAGATTAGGATCCTGACAAACAGTGCATTGTTTTTTTAGTTTGTTTTCCTCAGGGACAAAAAAAAAATCACTTTTCATAAATAAAAAACTGCAAATTTCTAGTGTGAAGAGAAAGAACTGCTGCTAAAAAAAAGTGTAAATTGATTGATTATGTGATTTATATGAGGAAATTTGCAACATTCTATCCAAGTGCAATGACCGTCACTTAAAAATTCAGATATGTCCACCCAGCAAAAATGAATTTGGCACAGGTCAGCGTATCACCAGATTGGCAGGCCTGGTTTGTATGAGGTTTTTCTCCATGACTGCTGGGACATTATGCAGTGTGATTGAAAATGGGCACCGCGAGCTGGAGTGCATCTTACATAAATCGAATGGAAAAACTATTTTTTTTTTCTTATTATATAAAGTGGGGGAGGAGAGTAGCTCGCTAAGAGCGGTGGAGAGGCTGAGCGTGCGTTTGGAGTGTCCACTTTTAGACAGATACTCATCAAACAGTGGGAGACATGCTTACGGGGGTGGGAGGCAAGTCTGTCAGTCACGGCGCAGCCAATACACTTTCATTTGAGGAAGCTGTCAGTCACCTGAGAGGTGCAGTAATGGCACCAGAGAGAGCGACCAGGTAGAAGGTTCGACGAAGAGGAGGGGGAGAAAATGATTTGGTAAACCAGAGGAAGAAAAGCTGCCATTTCTCCGAGACTACTCCTGCTACATACAGCTGTTAGAAAAACACAGTGTGGCCACAGGGAATGGGCTCTTAAGTGCAGCTCTTTCTGCAATAGTTTTAAAAGAATACAGACATTTGTAACTTTTTTAGGGGAAATGCATTCACTTTCTTGCTAAGACATTAAAAGACTGACACCGCTTCCACGTCAATATACAACGGTACAAGCAGCAGACTGGAAGCACAGGAAAAAAAAACAGCTGGCCTGCTCTATTCATGTTGTAGCTTTTCCATTCAAAAGTATCAGTTCTTAAAGCAAGTTTGTGTGATTTTGCATAAGGAGGATTTTACCATAATGTGTATAATAGAGTTGCAATACACTCGATCTGAAAAATAACGGATACAACATTGACCTTTCGAACCACAAAAACCCACCTGCAGGTTTTAAAGGCATGTTATACCATTTATTCATGCATTTCAGAGCCAGAAACTGTCAAAACAAAGAATCAAAGCTGTAGGCGTTCCAAGAGTCCTTGAAAGTGTCACGCGTGACGTGAAAAATTAGATTACACATCAAATCTGAGTCAAAATCATGAAAAAGGCCTTTATTGAACATTTCTCGTGTTAAAAAACAGCTACAATTGATGCATTCACGCTGGATAGATGGTATAAAAACCTAAAGATTCTGTGACAACAACTGAGAGACTTTTTGGCTGAACTGGGCTGAACTGCAGGCTGTGTATTCACAATAGCTAGGAGACAAAATGTGAAAGCGAATACTGAGAGCAAATTGGAACATTCTGGATCAATAAAGCAAGTACAGCGTGGCTCGAAAATGGTGCACAGAGGAGAAAGCTGTCAGCAAGCTGTTGGAAGATACATTCAGAATGGCGAAACATCTTTGTAGAGTTCTGGAGAGTGGAAAACTCTAAAAATGTAAATGGTTGAATATATATAGCACATGGAGCTGCCGTTTGTTTTGCTGCATGTTGATAAAAATTTTTGTTTTTGCGTTTTAGTTATTTATTACTTTTTAACTTTGTTATACGTCATGGAGGACATTTTTGTTGAGTTCTTGTGACTTTTAGTTATGCTTGGGTTGCTTCCATAGAGGCGCAGGACTTTATATTGCACTAATAAATGAGCCTACAGTGGGTAAAAATGTGACGGGGGCAAAAAAAACAGAGACTAATTGTGTTGTTTCAGCCGTCATTCAGGCACAAGTCTTGTGGATGCGCAGAATTTGTTCTTTATATTCTTTATAGACATAGATCTTTTACCCGAAAAACATCTAACATTTGTTAAAACTACACCGACCAGAATTCTGTTTGTGCAAAGTTCTTTTTCAATCGTTTTCCGTCTCCCATGATGGCAGAGAGTATAAGGGAAGAAAAAAAAAAGATTAGACTTTTCATCTAGCCTTTAGACCCATGTCTTTTTTTAGGGGTTTTAAAGAAGTTTATTTACCGCAAACAGATCTTACCGCTCCTGTGTGGAGAAGAATGTTCTACTTCAACCTCAACTGAATTTTAGAAAAAGAAAGACAAACAGAATCCCAATAATAAACAGCTTCATATTGACTTCACAACTCGTTCTGGCTCAACTTTACTGTGTGAGAAAATTGCTGCAGATGAACTTGTGACTTTCATGAATGAAGAGATTTAGAAAGTTGGGGTCGGGTGTGAAGACACTCAAAAGCAAAGAATCCTTTGGATGCAGCATCCTGTCCATTTTAACCATTCATCTTGTTGTTTTGTCATGTGATGACTTAACAAATGCACACATCTGTCCGCTCTGGAGGGATCCCAAATGTTTGCAGAACATCCAAAAGTGGATTTTTAACAAACCGACTGCAGCTAAAACCAAACAGAGAGAGCCTCATACAGACACACAGGATGTTAATTATCTCAATCTGTTTCTGAGCATTGTAGAAATCTCTGTGTTGGTTTTGATAGCAGCCTCAGTCTAGATTAGCACTTCAAAACGGTTATTCTCAGGAAAGTTGAAAAGATTAAAGTGTTTTTCTTCATCAAAACCTGTAAACTGCCACGTAGACACCTTCATAATATTCCGTCAGCCTCATTCTGTACTCTTGCATTTGCATAAAAAGCATCTCTCCCACCTAGACCTTGTCCAAAACTGTTTAATCACCTAATTTTAGGATCTTACCGTTTACTTTCAGGACGCAAATAGGTCAGACGTCCAGCTAATCTTTATTTTTTTCTACATTTTTTAAATACACCAATCAGTCATCACATTATGACCACCTGCCTAATATTGTGGTGGTCCCCCTTATGTGCTCAAAAATGCTCTGAACCATTGGACATGGACAAGAGGACCTCTCAGGGTGTCCTATGGGGTCTGGAACCAGGACGTTGGAAGTGGATTCTTTTGGGTGCTCTGGTTTGTGCAGTGGGGCCTCTGTCAATCAAACTTGTTCCACTGCATCCTGTTGATGCTTGATCACAATGGGGTGTAGGAAGTTTGGAGGTCAAATCAACATGTTGGGCCACTGTCATGTTCCTCAACATGTTCCTGATTGTTTGATGTTTTTTCCATGTGGTGGGGTGCATTTTCCTGCAGGGGTAGGCCAGTGACATTTGGGATTTTCATTTGCACGAGGGAGTCTTCTTGTTGTGAGACAATGTTTATTTGGGTGTTTAAGGCTCCATCCACACGAAGCCAAAACGCTTGTAGTTTCAAAAACGTTCTTCATAAGGGGCGGCTGTGGCTCAGGTGGTAGAGCGGGTTGTCCACTGATCACAAGGTTGGCGGTTCGATCCCCGGCCCCTCCGCATGCCGAAGTGTCCTTGGGCAAGACACTGAACCCCAAGTTGCTCCCAATGGTAGATTAGCGCCTTGCATGGCAGCTCTGTCGCCATTGGTGTGTGAATGGGTGAATGTGAAACACATTGTAAAGCGCTTTGGATACTACTAAGGTCGAGAAAAGCGCTATATAAGTGCAGACCATTTACCATTTATAAAAACAGAGCCATTTCAGCAAATGTGTCCGTCCACACAAATTCACTTGATACGCCTGAAAACGATGTCAAACACATGCCAGGCCTGTTGGTGGCACTATGACGCCGTAACAGAAAGAAGCGGAAACTGGCGGCGGCAAATACGACTGGATGAGCTGGTACGACTGTAGTCTGGACGGACGATTAGGTGTAACTATTAGCAGTACACACACAACACCATACAGTGCCATTGCTGTCGTCGTTTCCTGAGTTTGGCGCATGTGCATTTATTGAGAGGCGGAGCTATGATGCAAGAGTGTCAGAAAAAGAAGCAGATAGGGCGTAACAACGATGCCGTGTAAACGGAGATCTTTGCACTATGGGACCTAAGTTCAGGAATGATCATTTTCAGACCCCCAAAATGCCGGCTTCATGTGGACAATACACGGGTTTGATGAACTATTTGTGCATTTAGGCCTGGGCTCGTCTTCGTGTGGATGGGACCTCAGTCCCATCAACACTGATGGCAAAATCCAAGATATATCATAATGTAGTGGCTGATTGGTGTATATTCTTGTCATTGGACAAAACCGGAACACAACCGTTTCACCTCAATGTCAAAATTTGGCTCTTCTGTTTATTTTTTTCCACTTTTATTCTTCCACTGTGAGGGGGCTAGTTGCACCGAGTGCACGCTGTGAACAGTCGCGATCGGCTCGAGTTGTCCTTTGCCGTGAGTGTTGTTTTCCACTGCACTGCACAAGAAAGGTTGAAAGGTTCAGAGGTAGCAGAGTGGAACGCAGCTAAATCAGATTACAATTTGAGATATTTGAGAAGTTTCTTGTTAAGAAGCATAAAATCCAGTGCATATTTGCCATGAAGGCACACTTTTGTTCACAAAAATAATATAAAACATTTAATTGTACATTATTACTGTCTACCAGGCCTTAATACTTTGCATTGTCTGTATTTTACAGTCATTCTTTTTGCTATCTGTTTGCTACAAGACACAACAGATTGTCTTGCAGAGTTTAGCTCATAATTTGACAGTGAACTGACATGGCAGCAGTAAATAGAACTCTTGTTTACTGTCCGCTGCCTGCAGGCCCCTTTGCAATAACATAACCAGTCCTAACACCCGGCCAATGCTTCTGGCTTAAAGAGTTTCTGTGTGCACTGATGTAAATAAAACCCTTGTTTTCATCCATAACCTAATCCTTGGATGGTTTTATACAGTTTAGAGACGTTTTTTTCTACCTCCAGCCTTATAATCACTCCGCTCCTCCAGCCCACTTTCATCTTTTCATCCCTCCTCCTTTGTGCTTCATCCTCTTCATCCTCTTCCTCTCCTTCTTTTCGCCGCGACCTGGCTGTACTGGCACAATGCGCCGCGGCCCGATCGCAAAATAATACTCAAATTGAAAGCTCATTAATGAAAGATTATGGCCTCCCTGAAAAGCCACGGCGAGCTTTTCATTATGGGCACATATACGGTGCAAAGAATCGGAACACAAAGGGAACAAACATCGACCCCGCAGGAGTATGAAAGACCAGAGCTGGGCTTTTGTTTCGGGGATTTGCAGACATGCCCTTAATCAGAAGGTATGACCTCCCTGCTAGTAAGTGAAGGAAAAAAAAACACAATAATGGAAGAAAATATAGAAAAACCTGATTTGTCACAGCATTTTGCTTAACTACTGCACTCCTCCCTGCTGTTTGGATCTCCAAACTCTTAAACATAGGCACGAAGTAGGCGTAATCAGAAGGGAGGAAAGGGACAGGGAAAGGAAGGGCTAAACCAACTCTGATTACTGCAAGGAAACACGGCAGGAGGTCAAAGAGAAATGTATAGTGCAAGGTAAGAAGGAGCTAATTGGCTTGCTGAGCAGTGAAACCAGCGCCATCCATTCCCTTGGCTTTATTTAGACATGCCCTTCATTAGGTGAGTACAAAGGGGACGGAGGAATGATCACATTTATTGAAGGGGAGGTAGAGTAGGGGCTTACACTGTCTGTCTGTGTGTGTGTGTGTGTGTGTGTGTGGATGGAGGGGGGTCTCCTTGTTTATATGTATGTGCCTTTGTCTCAGTGTGAGCGTCGGAGGATGAGCGCAAAGCCGCCAACAGAGACAGCGACGAGATGGATGAGGTGGGCGACGTGTGTGCGCATGCAGCTCGGCTTGTGTGGAGACTTTGTCAAGAACCCAGCGGCACGCCCCGTGTGTTTATGCAAGGAAAAACAGTTTGCATTTTAAAAAAAAAAAAAAAAGCATACATGGCAATACACAGATACATCCTTGTGCAAACAAACACTTTAATACATGACATTCACGATCTAAATCGAATTTTTTGACACTCTGGGTGAAGAAGATACCAAAAAAAAAAATATTATCAGGGAGGTACCCATGTTAAAATGACATTTATTGAAGCATTGAAGCATCAAGTCTCCCTTTTTATCCAACAAACAGCTTCTATGTGGCAATAGCAAAGGCGGACTAAAAAGCCCATTCTAATACATTAAAAGCCTTCTAACAAGGCCATGAAGTGGAATTGTTTCCTGCCGTACTCCACAGCGAACAAGTGTTGAATCGGGCGAGATGCTGGATAATGGCCTCTCCTTCAAACTACCTCAGCTATCAAATGCTCCGGGTATTGACCTGCAGTAATCATCTTCACTAAGTGGCAATTTAGACAATTATCCCCCAAATTTCTCTTTTTTGAAGTAAGTAGTCTCTCGAATGAATTCATATTATCCTGCACAATGCGCCCACACTCATCTTAGGAACATTTTTTTAAAAAAAGGTTTAAAGGTCCAATATGTAACTTTTTTGACCATATTAATTACAGGTCTGACTTTTAGTTAACATCAAGCAATTAAAGGCGACTGAAAATTTAGGCTAATTTCATTCCCTTTGTGTACAAACAATGCTGATAGGCTGACATTGGCACTTGGAGACAGTGAAATCCAAAGATAGGGTCTTTTTAAGAAACTAATTCTGCATCTTGTCACCACATCTTATGTCCATCTGGTATCAAATTTTCATACTTTCATACAAGAACTGACAACTGAGCAAACTCCTGGTCCAGTGAACCACTAAGACAATAGTTGTTCACTTGCATCACAGGATATGTAATGTTGACCTTCATACCTGCAAGGTAAGAAGAAGTGGAACTGTCTCCCAATTCAATTCACATTTTGAAGAGGGGAGGATGGACACACAGGTCAGCAACAGGACTTTTATCCAGGACACCAAGGTTTGTATCCTGTGTGGGACCATTATTCACAGAGTTAAGTTTCATTTTCGCTCTACGTTAGGTAGATACCAAAACTATCTGGTTGGGTTTAGGAAAATATCAGGATTTGGCAGACATTTTCACAATGATAGCTACATGGTAGAAGCTTGGTTAGGTGTCACTTCAAATCAATATCGCTTTACCGTTGCTCCTTTCCAGTCAACCAATGACATATTAGCTGTGGTGGGACACAGAAAATTGATTTAAAAAGCTTTAAACATGATGTGAAAGGGTATATTTTAACCCAAAATGTGTTATTTTCCAAAAGTTAACCAAGTAATTTTGATGCCCGCTGTTAACCAAGCTTCTAGCATGTAGTTATCATTATGAAAGTGTCAACCAAAGTGTAATATCCTCTTAAGCCTATCCTAATTTTGGCTCCTCTACCTGGCCAAACATCCTGTAAAAACAAAACTTAAATGAAACAATAATGGTCCAACATTAGGGGCAAACCGTGGTCCCTTGGATGAAAGTCCTGTTGCTGACTTATCCTTCCATCCTCCCCTTTTACCTACCCTACCTCTTGATATAGGAATTACTTGGTTATGTTTTGAGGGACTTTTCTATATGGTGTCACAAATACACATCAAATCAAAGTAGCTTTGCTGCTGTTACTTTCAAGTCAACCAATCAATACGTATTAGATGAGGTGGGACTTTGATAACCAAGAAAATGAAGGAAAAAAACTTAAAATATGTGTATTTTAACCCAAAATGTGCTATTTTCCAAAACTTACCCAAGGAATTTTGGTGTCCATAGTGAACCAAGCTTCTAACATGAAGTTATTGTTGCAAAAATGTCAACTAAAGCATGATAGTTTCTTAAAACTAACATAGTTCTGGTACCTACCTCTGGCTATCCACATCCCGTGAAACCAAAGCTTACATCTAAGAATAATGGTCCAACAAGGGATCCAAACCTTGATCTCTTAGATGAAAGACTTATGCCTCCATCCTGCCCTTTTATTTTCTGTTTCTGGGTAAGGAAATGCAGTTTAGTTGGATAGAAACATTATTTGGGGAGTCAAGGTTGGAAGAAGACAGCTGAACCTAGTTTTGTTCTTTCAGTGCTGCCGCTACACCTTAACAACATCCATCCGTAGCTTCCAGTTCAGTCCCACTGCTGTTTGGTACCTCCATGCTTTTTTAGCACGTGCGTTTAGTTGTGTTTTACTTGCACAACCTACTCGCTGGTGATGCCCTGTGTAAAATAAATCCATACCACGTGAGGTTTTTTTTGGCCGACTGAGGTGCAATCATGACGGCTGCCAAGACAAGTGTGAAGCGTGTCATTGTGGGGCTGACGTGTCATCGTCACACGGGCAACACTCTGCCCGGTTCATTCGCACACTGAACCGAATCAACTTGGCTCGTTGTTGCATGCAAGTTCTGCTTGGCAAACACCTGCTTTACAACACCTGTGTGTGTGTGTGTGTGTGTGTGTTGTGTATTGAAATGTGCGGGCCTTCACTTTCCACCGGCTGTAGTCTATGCTGAAAGTTAGCGAAAGCAGTAGCGCTCCTCTTCTCTCCTCCTTTGTGTATGATTCTCCTACTGCAACCTGCGCATGCATTATTGAGCAGCGAAGAACATTGTTCCAGAGTGTTTAATTTTTTAGCAGGCCAGGGGTTGGACCGCAGACACACCCCATCCTCAAGCCACGGGTTAGCCGGGTCACTGATGCGTACTGTCTCATACAGAGTTGTGCATGTTCGATTATTTCCTCTGACTGCACTCCTTTTTTCCTCATGCAAGTCTTTCATTGCATTATCTAGTAAGCCCTTAAATCCATCACATGCTTTCGCTACTTTGAAATGACCCAATTCTTTGCTTTACCTGACATAAATTCAAGCAGTACATTGAATTCTGAATGAGAGACGTGTGCTTAAATCCTGCCTCTTTCACTGTGACCTCAGCAGAGTATAGTAAAGGTTATCGGAGACGTTTCATGCGGGATTTTTAGCCATACAATCCTGACACATGAGATGCTTCCCGGCTTTATTGTGTCCCATAATACAGGAATTGATTTGCCTCCATAAACATAATAGCATAATATGCTCAGTGTACTGTGCGCCACACTCCACCACTAAGGAGATTTTTCTTTCTGGATCTTGTGGGAAATTAAACCAGCTTGCTCCTGAGTAAGCACACACACACACACACACACACACACACACACACACACACACGTACAAAGACACACTAATGCACACATTTGCATGTGGGGGAAACAGGCGATTGTACAAACAGGGATGGAGCGGCTTGTATCGCCATACAATAAATCATATTTCCTTTCATTTTTATAGTACATAATCTCTCCCATACCTGTGTGTTAAAACTTTTTTTTTTCTTTTTCGTGCAGCTCCGTTTCATGGCAATACCTGCTTAGTCGAGCTTTGCAAGTCATTATTGGAGGCGCGGAAGGATTGCTGTGGGTTAAGTGATAAAGGCGAGCATGCACGCTGAGAGCTTAGTCTGTCGTGGCTAAAGGTTAGCTCATAGATTTACGACTGCCATCCCTCTTTGCCCAGGCTGTTTAAAGAGGTAGACACTTTTAATATTTGAGCTGCACTGATTGATTGCGGCCAGACTTTGCTGTCTTATGCCGACACTGGATGAGATGCGAGGAGAGGGGAAGGACGGCAACTGATACCACTTCTCAAACTTTTTTTTTTCATTGACTTGGTGCGGTGTAGAGCTGAGACATTGTTTGATATTCCAGACCTGTGGTTCCCAGGGTTTCAGCTTGTTAACCAATTTTTAAACAAAGACAAGGCTACTTGAAGCACCTTGTCACATTGTAAATTGTGCCTTTTTAAAGCTCTGGGTAGGTGAAACAATCTCATATGTATCAGATTACAGAGAAAAAAAATGAATTTATTTAACCCTCTGAACCCTAGAACCCATGAGTGGGTTTGAAAGGCATGTTATTTTTTCAAAAATTGCCAAAATGACACCATTTATCAGCGTCCAAAACTGTAAAAACAGAATGAATCATCAGATTTTTACCTTTTTAAAGGTTCTTCAGTAAATTAAATCCTGTGGGATGAGCTGTTCTGTTGCAAAATGTAGCCAAATCTAAGCGTGAAATCAGGATATTTCATCAAAATCAGACGATTATTAAAGGACCTTTTTCAAAATTCAACAAAAATAAACCATTTGCACAAACAAGATTCTGTAAAAGCAAAATAAAAACCTCTACGCTCCTTGGTGCAAATTTGAAGCTATCAGTGACTCGACTGTCCAAGAAACATAACAAAAATGGAAGGACTCGAATTGGGATGAACTGCAGGCAGTGTTTACACAAAGCAGATAAGTACTGAAACAAAGTAAAAATGCAAGTCACATATCTATAATATCTGAATCTACGTTTCTGCTTCGCTTCAGTTTTTCGTGAAGTAAATAACTAAAGAATTCCAACATTCATTTCTTCTGTTTTCTTGATTTATGGCACTATAACTTTGTTGCGCTGCACGGACGACAACTGTGAGTTCTTGGTACTTTTTTTTATGATTTATGGCGGTTTAACTTTGCTGCGCTGCACAAAAGACATTTTTGAATTCCCTCTGCTTCTAGCCATGGTTGTGCTGCTTCCATACAGGTGCGGGACTTTATGTTCCGGTTGAAAAACGAGCCCACAGTGAGTGAAAATGTGACAGGAGCAAAAAAAACAAATGATCCAGGAAGTGCTCGGAGTTCAGCGGGTTAATCATCTTGTGATGCCTCCGATTTATCTCGTGACCACCTGCTAACTGAAATTGCTACAGTTCTGTCTTCCCAAAAGCTGCATTCCTAAACAGCTGAACTGCATTTTCAGCCAACCAGTCATATATTAGATGGAGCGTTCCCCTGATGGCTCAGAAAATGTAAGGGAAGCTTCGAATATGTTGTAATAGGTACACAAATCATGCTGTTTACCGAAACCTAACCGAAGTAGCTCTTGGGTCTAAATCTAACCACACAATGAGTAAAAACTTACTTACTAATTTTCCCACACGTGACACAATCCTCGATTTTCTGTTTGAAAGTCCTGTTGCCTCCATCCTTACATGGACTTTTTAAACTAGAAGCCTTTTATTACTACTTCACAGTCTTAACTTTCAGTTTAAAAAAAGTCCATTTCATAAAACATAAAGTGACAATGTCTGAACATATCAGTATGCTGGATGTGACTTCCTGATGTCTGGGCAGATCCGCATTTACACCACAAAACGAATCAACAAAAATGACAAAATAAACTTAAAAAACAAAGTCACCAGTGAACTCTTGACCTTGGCTGGGACAGCTTCCCTCACCCACGAGAGCTCGTCTCCTGGACAGTGCAGGGGTCTTTGGACCTGCAGCGCTGGAAGACAGCCAGCTGAACTGAAGTCGTGAGAGGAGAGCAGACCAGCTAGAGCAGAGAGATTAGTGGCCGGCAGCGCGGTCTCCTGGGAAATGCAGTGCTACAGGCGAGGAGGAGGAGGAGGAGGAGGAGGAGGAGGAGGAGGCGTCACTGAACCATGAATGGAACAAAAAGGGCCAACAGTAATACACTGGAGAAGTGCCAAAAGCTGCGAGCTCTGTGTGTGTGTGTGTGTGTGTGTGTTTGTGGACGTATATGACCAGAATTGTGAGCACCTGATTGGTTTTGAGTAATCTCCATGCTATATACAGCGTGTGGACACAGGCAAGTGGAAATCTGCAGCTGGCCTGGGTTTGAGTGTCTCTCAGGGATGAGTAAAATATCAGCAAGCGCACATGCACACACACACACACACACACACACAGAAATATCTGGCAAACCCTTTTTTTCACACACACCCACACACATACACATAACAGAATCACGCACACAAAATGTACAGTTGTGTGCTGACATACATACACTTTTGGAGCTTTTCCCATCCAGCGCACACATTCTACTGCACACACACACACACACACACACACTGCAAGAGAGCCAGACCAGTGTGCTAAATAAAGACAGACAGTAGAACAGATTTTCACACCCAGCGGGACCATTAGCGGCTCAGTTAGACCACCAGCAAACTTCCATCCTCATCAGCATCACAGGCACATTTTTGACACCTGCCATCAAAGACTGAAGCACACACATGCTGTAGGAATAAACACAACACATGTATACCCACATGCATAAACACTAATTCACCTCCAAACACACATTAGCAGTCAATGCATAGTTGGCTGAATCGACCAGAAGTAACTTTGTGTCACGTTAAAAGTATAAGCAACCACCTGAGTGTGTGCGTGTGTGTGTGTGTATATGTGTGTGTGTGTGTGTGTGAGGCCCCCAGGCTGCAGCTGAAATATGTATGCTCTGTCCGGGGCCTCCTGAGGAACGAGCTAGGAGGGAGGTTGCTGCCACCGCCGCAGCACCGCAGCCTTCTGGTAACCGGAAAGTAAGATGACTTATCTGTAAAAATTCAGCTGCGCACTCTGCACCAGGCGCACTGAAGTCTGGGCGAAAACATGTCATCTGCGAGGCGGGCCGAGCTCTCAGACATATCGAGGAGTCGCATCTATTGAAAGGGACGCGCATAAGAGGATGTTTTCGCCTTGAGAATGGACACAAGTGATTACCGGGGAGGTTAATTCAGCAGAGCGAGCCGCTATTCAGCCCCGCGTTACCTTCGGTCCAGTGTGTTTTCAGATAAATAGATAAATAAATGAATGAAGTCCAGACGCGATGCTGAGTATCGGGGGAAAAACAGCCCTTGTCTGGGGTCAAGGGTACATTATCATGCAAGAGTGGCATGCATAAGTTATCAGCAGCAATTCAGCTGAAGTCAGAAAGCTGCAGCGAGAAAATAATTAAATAATAAACAAGTAATAATAAAAAAAGTTAAGCTAATTAACATAATTGGTTTAACTATTTTTAAATTATTCCAAAACTTCTTGTGTGTTTTTTTTTTTAATGTATTCTTGTCTTTATATTTCACAGGTGTGGCATTACGCCTTAAAGACCGACGCTTTGTTTTGACCTTTTTAAGCTAAAAGTGTTTGCGGGGGAAACAGGAGAACATTTCCCCAAACTATATGTCTTGTTATTTTAGAAAATGAATTCTCCCAGTTCTCCTCAATTATGAATTCTCACCCCGGGGCAGGCATTTGTACCTGGCACTGTTCTCATTAATGAGAGAGCTGATTTAATTGACTGTGTGCTGCAGACTTGGTTTGCCAGCGTCCGTCTGACACACTAACCTCCACGTATGCGTGCGCGCACACACGCACGAGCGCGTCCCAGCTTTGAGCCGACCCGGGCCACGGCTCCGGGGAGCGTCGGCTGGCATCGGCTGCGCTGTATGCAAATGAAGGGGGGCCTCTAACGCACAATAATTCCTTTGTGTTGTACAGGAAGCACAGCGGATAGTGGAGTCGGGTTTGTGCGAGTGCACATGTAGGGCTGTTCGCATTCACTGGGAGTGTATTAGCACTAATTGGTCAATGTGGATGTGTGTTTGCATTTCTTGTCGTAGCTGTAGCCCAAGACGGCGGCTGATGCAGGATGTTACTTAAGCTTTTTAATCAGCAGTAATGGTTGTATACAGCAGGCACTGTTATTCCACCATATAGCAATCATCACCTTCTCATACCCTCAAGCTTCTGCATGTCGCACATTTACACTCCCTCTGGTTGTGTGACAGATTAATTCCCTCGGAGATAAAAGTAAAAGGAAAAAAAAAAAAGATAATTTCAGTCTTGCCACAGTGATGCTATTACAATTTTCCATTTTCAGGACTTTAATTGTTGTTACAGTTGTGTTGCTGAAGTGCTGAATATGTAGCCAGCCATGCGGATAGGTGATGCAGATTCCTGTGTGGGTTAATTGTGCATCAGTCTGTTTGTAATGCCTCGAGGCGGGGAGGACGCTGCTTTTTTTTCCCTCCTCTCTCAGTAAGGGTGAGTAAAGATGAGAGCTGTGCGCTGCTGGTCACTACACTCGCCTTGCAATTCCCAATGTTAATTATTATGCAGAAAACACTGGAAACACAAGTCGTTCTTAATTCATTGGTGTATTTCATGTGAGTAAGATGTTTCATTTTGTTTAAGGCACCAACAACTGAAATAAATTAGCACATTACAGAACACAACATAGCATAACATTCATTAACATAGCATGATATAACATAGCATAACATGACATGACATACAATAACATCACATCACATCACATGGCATAACGAAGCATAGCATAGCATAACATAATATACACATAACAACACAG
This sequence comes from Dascyllus trimaculatus, assembly GCA_024666655.1. Taxonomy (NCBI): domain Eukaryota; kingdom Metazoa; phylum Chordata; class Actinopteri; family Pomacentridae; genus Dascyllus; species Dascyllus trimaculatus. The sequence goes on along the minus strand of CM045463.1, from coordinate 8,369,462 downwards.
CATATAGTATACATAGCATAACATAACATACCATAACATAGCATAGCATAGCATAGCGTAACATAGCATTGCATAGCATAGGATAGCAAAACATAACATGTGCTTAATGTAGCATGGCATAGTATAGGATACATTAACAAAACATTAAATATGTACAGCGTAACATAATATAGCACAGCTTAGTATACCATGACATGGCACAACATCACATAAAATGACATAGCATAACATAGCATAGCATAGCATAACATGTGTTTAACGTAACATGGCATAGTATAATACACATTAACATAACGTTACATATGAACAACGTAACATAATATAGCACAGCTTAACATACCATGACATTGCACAACATCACATAAAATGATATAGCATAACATAGCATAACATGGCAAAGTGTAACATAGCATAGCATGACATACATTTACATAACATAGCATGTGCATAACATAACATAGCATAGTATACATTAACATAACATATGTATAGCATAACATGACATGACACAACACAGCATAAAATTACATAGCATAACACAGCATAGCATAGCATAGCATGAAATAGCATAGGATAGCATGGCAGTAAAATATTTGATTTCATTGCCAAGTACATTTTTTTTATCTGCCTTTTGTCATTTGCTCTCCATATTATATTGATTGTATTTACCCAGAGGAAAGGAAATTTCAAAGTAAATTCTTTTCTTTGGCCAGATTAATTCTGCTAAAGATAACTGAACTCAGTTTAACATCACTATGAAATTTCCACCATTTTCTCATTCCACTTAAAATGTGCCCCGAGAAACAGCTTTTCTTTCATCTCAGCCTGACACCAAAGTAAGATGTTAAAGTGTTCTTTTTTCTCTCTTGCTGTCACTTCTGTGATCTGAAATAATCAGTGATCAAATTCAGGTCTCAGAGAAAAGCTGTATGTTTTCTGTCCTCCGAGTTGTCTGACTTCTACGATCTACACGAAAACTTAAGTTTCTCATTGATTGGTCACAAATCTCACCAGTAAATTAAGGAATTTGTGTGTGTGTGTGTGTGTGCCTGTTTGTTTTCCGTATGTCTTGATAACCATTCTTCTGATCTACTTCAAACTTGGTGAGTGTGTTGCTGGAGACCTCAGGAAGTGCCATATTGAGTTTGAACTCATTTGGGTGAGCATGGCCACTTGTGGAGTTCAGAGTTTAAACATTGACTAGCTTTGCTGATGCATGTGACAGTGCTAGTTTTGGTAATTTATTATGTAATTTGGTGGTGTCTATGTAGCTGTGGTGGTGATGTTCTTAATGTGTGTGTCACAGCTGAGTAAATCTAGAGTACGGAATATTTAGCGTGTTCTTTTTATTTCTCCTTTTCAGTGCACATCTGTTTGGATGGAAGTTTTATTTGTATGTCTTTTAAATTTTGTGTGTTTAGATGACTTCACAAGCCAGCACAGCGGTGCAGCAAGAAGGTCCTGGGTTTGAACCTGCTGGTGCTTTTGTTCCCCCAATGAAAACATAAAAGAAGAAGAAGACTTTTATCCTGAAAAAAACAACATTACTAATAGTTTCGACAATGCCTTCGACAGTGGCCTTTTTTTTCTCATTTCTGGTTCTTCTCTTTTACTGCAATACAGATAGAAATAGCTTTTGAGCTCATACAACCACTTTATATGTTATGGAAGATGTAATTAGAGTAACATACACTGAATAGCCACAACATTATGACCACTGACAGGTGAAGTGAATAACATTGATCTTAGTGGTACTATGTGCTGTTCTGCTGGAAAACCTTGGATTCTGGCATCTGTGTTGATGAGACTTAGACACCCAAATAAACATTGTCCCAGAACAAGCACACTCCCTCATGCAAATGGAAATCCCAAATGTCACTGGCCCATCCTCGCAGGAAAATACACCCCACCACATGGAAAAAACATCAAACAATCAGGAACATGTTGAAGAACATGACAATGGCCCAACATGTTGATCTGACCTCCAAACTTCCTACACCCCATTGTGATCAAGCATCAACAGGATGCAGTGGAACAAGTTTGATTGACAGAGGCCCCACTGCACAAGGCAGAGTACCCAAAGGATCCACTGCCAACGTCCTGGTTCCAGACCCCATAGGTCACCCTGAGAGGTCCTCTTGTCCATGCCCAATGGTTCAGAGCATTTCTGACCACTTAAGGCATAACCAACACAATATTAGGCAGGTGGTCATAATGTTATGCCTGATCAGTGTATATTCTATTATATATTTCAAATTGCAACCTGGCCCCTGAATTGTATGTTTCCCTTGTCATAAATAGCAATTTCCACCATGAATTGATGTAGAAAAGGCAAAAATTGGTGCATGAAAATTCAACTCGCAAAGACCCCCCACTTAAATGTTCTCCCCCAGTATTCAGATAAAACCTTCATCCATGCAAGAGTGTGCGCCACCTCTCACCCAGTGTCAGCTTAGACTTTCCTCCTACTTGTGTATTTATTTCTCGGTAAGAAACTCTGAAAAGCCCATGAGCACAGAAAACAAAAAAAAAACTCTACTGCTTTTGTTGTGCTTCTCCTGTTACCCCCAAACTGGACATGATAATTTGTCTTAGATCGATTTATTATTCCGCTCCTTATTTGTCCTTTGGGGGGGGGAGCTCCAAATTAGAAGATGATTTATTTCTGATGAGAATAAGAAAAGACTATTGTGAGCAGGAAATCTTTCCTGTGGGTAGTCTCTTCTGTTGAGCGTTTTGTAACTTTATGTTGCTAATTGCCTGTTGTCCATTAGAGTTTTTTGTCCACTTAGGAGGAACAACATGAGATGTAAACACATTTTGCTTGCCATTTCATGGTGAGCAGTTACAGTGCAGTGTAGTAAGAGCAGCAAGAGTGAAAGTTGCAACAGTAATGTTGTGCAGAGTTCGGTGATATTACTCTGTAGGTTTATTACTGCAATCAATTAAAGCCAGACTGAAAAGGTGGGGCTTGATAAAATTTAAGAAAACCTTCTCTGCTGCCCTCAGGTCTAAATGAAGTCTGCTCCATAGACTGTAATGATGAGGGATGCTTACTGTGGGTTTCTGTTCAGACTTTGGGCATCATTACCAGACGACCTGAGGTTTTAGGAACTTTCACAGGATAAAAGCAAATCCCATAAATAGGAAGGGTCGAGACCATTAAGTGCTTCATAAACCAATAAAAGAATCTTAAAATCAATTCCAAAGCAGACAGGTAGACAGTACAGAGACTTAAAATTGGGGTAATATGAGCTCTGCTTCACACACCTGCAGCTGAGTTTTGAAGAAGTTATAGTTTAGATATCTTTCTCTTGGGGAGACCAGACAGCAGGGCACTGCATTAGTAGACCCCACCGGTGATACAAGCGTACAATAATGTCTCCATATTGGCTTTAGAGAGAAGTGGTTGGACTCCAGCGATGTTTTTCAAGTGATAAAATGCTTTCTTAGTCATGTTTATAATGTGAAAATAAAGGTCTGAGTCAGCGATGGCTCAGCTTTCTTTACTATTTGACGTAGATTTATTGGTAGTACTTCACTTTCTCTAAGTTTCACTACAATTAAGCAAGATTTCAGTTTTTTGCCTATTTAAGTTGTAGAAAATCCTTTGCCATCCATAAGAACTTGGTGTATAAAAACAGCTAAAAATGGTATTGATTGGCAAAATTCATCAAGATACATGGCAATGTATAGGTTTTTGTCATCTGTATAGCAGTAAAAATTGATGCCGTGCCTCCTAAAAGCGTCTCCATGTAGCAGCATGTAAAGGTTAAGAAGTTTAGGCTCCAAAATTGAACCTAGAGGAAGACTGTAAGTCATTTTATAGCTTTTAGATGAACATTCATTCTTCCTTACATAAAATTGTCCATTAGTAAGATAAGATTTAAACCAGTTGAACCAGTACCAGATAGGCTGTTTGCCATTTGCTGAAATTGATGCCGCGCCTCCTGATTATGTTTCCAAGTAGCAGTATGTAAAGGTTAAGAAAAGTGCAGGACCTAAAATCGAACCTTGAGGAACACCGTGAGTCATTTTAGTAGCTTTTAGATGAATATTCATCCATGCTTACATGACACTCTTTGTCAGTAAGATAAGATTTGAACCAATTAAATCATTACCAAATAGGCCTTTTGCCATTTGTGGATATTGATGTCGTGCCTCATCCAAGTAGCAGCATGTAAAGGTTATAAAGTGCAGGACCTAAAATCAAACCTTGAGGAACACGATGAGTAATATTATAGTTTCACGTGAACGTTCACCCATGCTTCCATAAAAATTTCTATTGATAAGATAAGATTTAAACCAATTAAACCAGTGCCAGATAGGCCATGTACCTCTCCAAGTGGAATCATGTAATGTTAAAAAGTTCAGGCCCCAAAACTGAACCTGAGGAACACAGTCAATAATTTTATAGCTTTTAGATGAACTTTCATCCATGCTTACACATAATCAGTTAGATAAGATTTAAACTAATTAAATCAGTACGTGATGTTCCATTCAAAATGGAGAGTGCATCTGTATGAATCAAGTCGTCTACCATTTCAAAGGCTGCACTTAAGTCAAGTAGCACCAACATAGAGGAGTTCTAGTCACAGTGGTGGTGGGAGGCAGTTTTTCAGTCTTTTCTAACTTTCATGGAATATGCAGTAATTTTATTACCAGGAAAATATCTGACATGTTAATCGTTAATGAAAATAATCATCGCTCGCAGCCCTCAGCCGCTGTGTCCCCGGAGTGTATTCTCTGCCACTGTGTGTGCTGATTCCACAGTTAGATAACAGTGATGAGCTCTCATGGACTTCCTAATGAGAGGGACTACTGGAGATATTCATCAGTGATCAATGTGTTCTTTGGCCTCACGCCTCCCCGTGGGTGAGCGGGTATCTGTTTGTGGGTGATACAGTATTTGCGCTTGTTTGCATATGCCTCTCTCCGCTGCCTCTCCCCTCCCTCCCTCCCTGCCTGCCTGCCTCTCACCTCCTGCTCTTTTTATCTCCCCGTCAAAGATAAAAGCGAGGCGCTCGTCGCCGGGGAACAATTAGTCTCGGCCATCTCCGATCACTATTGCATGTCTCAATTTCCCTCATTTTCAGACTATCTTCTTCTGTGCCATTAACCCACACTGCTTTGGGAGATGCCCAGGCACTCCAACTCTAAAGGCAGATCGGAGTCTATTTTACATTTTATCTCTATTTTGCATCTGTTAAGCCCTCTGCCTGCCATGCTTGCTCTCTCATAAATCATTTTCACTCATATTTTCTTACATCACTTAACCTAAGAGTTCTTTTTTTTCCCCTCTGGTTCATCGTGTATACTTTCTTCGGCTCCGACTGAGTCTTTGCATCACAGTGTGACTTTCCGATTAGCTGTTTCTATGTTTTGGCTTGTTTTTTTTTTTTCGCCTTTCTATGCTTCCGCTGTGTGAAGGCTTTTCTTCATGTTTGACTAGCTTAAGGGATCAGATTTTAACAGAACACAGCACAGCCAGAGTGGCAAGGGGCCCAATTTTGAACTTGAAAACAGTAGGTAGTGATGTGAGTGGAATCTAATGGATCAATACTGTGTGGTATTTTATTGAGTCTCCTCTGTCTTCTCTTGTTTGCTATAAATATTTATTTATGCGGCCTACAGGCTGGCGCCGCGCTCAGGTTATCAAAAGTCAGAAGTCAAACCAAAGAGCTGTTTATAAATATGCATCAAGAAGGCGCTGGAATTTATGAATATTCATCTTATTGAGATTTGTTATGCGCATTTGAACTGCAGACGGCCACTGTTTATCTGCTTCTAATTTTCTCTTGATTTTCTTCATTATGTGTCTTTGTGTGCGTCGTGATTAATCACCTTGGATCTCTGTTTAGTGAAGGCGAAAGCATTTCCACTTATGGATTTGAGAAATTGTTCCGAAGTACTTCAACCCAACTTAATGGAATGGTTGAACCTGTTATGTGGCTCTCTGAAATAACATCATTAGTCATCTGTTTCATAACTTCTCTGGAGATTCACGTTATTACAAGTTCATTAGGTATGTCTGCTGTTGCTTAAACGCAGTCTGGTACAAAAGTCCCACTGTAAGCCTTTTACATATTTATATGAATTTTGTGCTCAAGCCAAATGAGTTCATATAATACTTTTCGAGCCGAGCAGCGCCAGGCAAATCCCTCAGTATTTCACAGTAAGCAGGAGTAAACTACAAAAACTCTGAGGTGTCCGAGAAAAGCCTCTACCGTCGAAAAAGAAGAAGAAATTGTGACGTGTCAAAGTGTTTGTGTGACTGCTCTCACTGCCAGAAGGGGGAGACAAAAGTTCTGTTCGTCGTGGTTTTAGACGCGTGTTGTTTCTTATCTTTTTTTAGGCTCTAGTTAGCAGTACTGTATCTTCATTGCCTTGTACTAACTAGGGTGCTTTTGTAATTTTTTGTCCGCCTCCTTTATACAAGTGAGGATAGCATGAGTGAAATTACTAGTATTTCTAAACATCTAAAACATCTGTAACTGGGAACTGTGACTGTATTACAACCTTGTTATTAGGACTCAACGATATGACAAAAGTACCTAAATGCATTTTTTCTAACAGACATTGTGATTTCATCTGAGATATAATATCGTAAATCGAGCTTCAGTTCTATATTCACTATATAAGAGATGTGATAGAGGCTTGACTGTTACACAAGGAGGATGGCATGAATTTATGAAACCACTGACTAAATGTTTTGAACCCTTTGTCATACACGTTCAGAGGTGGGTAGCAATGTGTTACATTTACTCCATTACATTTACTTGAGTGATTTTTTGAAAAAAAAAAAACATCTAAGAGTATTTTTACTCTACCATACTTTTTACTTTTAGTTGTGTAGATTTGTGAAAAATAAACGCTACTCTTACAGCGCTACATTGGGCCACACTCGACTCGTTAGTTTTTTATTTGCCATTTGTTAAACACATATTATTTTTGCCACCAGTGGATCTACCACATGACTCGGCTTCACCAATCAGGCGTAGCCGTGCGGTCACATGACCACACGCAAACTGTGGCGGCGTAGCGACGCAAACTCTTCACACGTCGCAGACGGGGAATGAAAAAAACACGCGAAAAATGACAGTGGCAGCTGTCTCCAATGCTAAGACTGAAGAGGGGGAAGCTCAACCGTCACTTCACTGAGCGAAGAACAAGCATGTTTTAACCAAACATGCGCAGACACACGCCCACACAGTTTATGGTAAAGTGAGACTTCTTGTATGTGCACAAGCTGCCTTGTTGTAATGTTATTTTCTATCTGCTGAGCCTGTGCCATCTGGAGGGAAGTGAAATGCACTATACAGTATTTCTCATCACTGGAAGTAGTTTGCACTGTTTAAACATACATACGTTACCTACTGTAGGTATTGGTTTCAAAAGGTTTACGTTGTGAAAATATGAGATGTGGAAATGTGTGTTTCTTGTGCTTTAATTTGTTATTTTGTAAAGACGTTAGTTATTTTTACTAATTTTTAATTTTATTATTTGGAAACACTAGAATATACACATTATTTTGTCGTATTACGATCAAACAGTTGCTCAGTACTTCAGTAGTCTTTTCACCAAATACTTTCTTACTCTGACTTGAGTGATTTTTTGGATGACTACTTTTTACTTCTACTTGAGTAATGTTATTTTGAAGTAACATTACTCTTACTTGAGTACAATTTTTGGCTACTCTACCCAGTTCTGTACACGTTGCTGACTTATATCTGCAATTGAAGTTTTTGCAAATACCTGATTGTTTCTAATCGCTATTTTGATTTGAAATCGATTAGTTGTTCAACCCCATACTACATACAAGTAGTACTTAACCGGAAAACTTATGTCCCAAAAGTTATGTTCCACTAAACAGTTATTTTTTGACAGAAAGGTATTTGCTGTCGGTTTACGTGAGGTTTCAAATCAACTTACTGTATGTTGGCATTTCAGCCAGCCAGTCCTATATTAGATGAGGTGGGACTCATCTTCCTGGTGACCCAGAAAACTACGGAGAAGCTTTCAAAAATGTCTAGAAAAGGTTGCATTTTAACTCAAAACATGCGATTTACCTAGATGTAACCGTCTGGTTTTGGTGCCTAAACATAACCAAATGAAAAAAAGAAGTACACAAGGAGTAAAAATGAAACTTATGTCTAAAGATCTCACCCATGGTAAAAGTCCTGTTGTTGACTCCATCCTCTAATCCCGCCTCCTTACGTGGCTCCTTTAAACTGGAAGCCTTTTCTAGCACATCACAGTCTTAACTTTCAGAGAACAAAATTACGCACCTTTCAAAATGTAAATGCAGTTTGATTGTATAGGTGTGTAATTTTTGGGGGGGAGACTGGGTTGTACAAAAAAGTGTTCTCAGGAAATTAAGCGTGTACCTCCAGAGGCCTCGGTAGTAAATCCGAATCCTTGATTGAAAGCTTGTAAATCATCTCAGGTTTCTCACTCTGTTTCACTTTCATCCCCCATTTTCCTCCCCATCCCTTCACTCTTATCAGTCTACCTCCAGTGGATTTGTCGACCCGAAATAGAGGAACCAAATATCAGCACTATAGATCATTTTGACAGTTTAATTTCAATGCCTGATTATCAGTCAATTTGATAATTATATTATCCAACCATCCAATTAATGTGTTCTATATTTACAATGATCATCAAGTAAGCGCCCCCGTTTTTGCATCATCTATTAAGGGTGAGATATTGCGGCCGCGGAGGGTCCCTGACAGTTTGTCTGTGAAGCTTGTTTTGATTGAGATATAAAAATCAGTGTGTGTCTGTTGCCACATTCAATACGTGCGTTGCCCTGCGGAGAGGTTCTCGCTGGTCTTTCTCAATCCATTCCTTCACACTCAACAGAGCGTGTTCGGGAAACACAGAGAGAGCGAAAGACAGAGCGAAACGGAGTGGAGGCGAACGAATGATGAAAGGATTTCATGCCTCCTCCTTGGCTTTACTCCTCTCCTGTCTGCTCTGTCTTGCCCAGAGGAAAGTGCTGCGCTGTGCCAGTGAGTTAGTGACACAAATACACAGAGCAGGAAGATGCAGGGCCAATCCTTCATGACTTGATGCCTCTGCTTCCTCTTCCCTGTTAGCCCGATATCTCTGACACTCCCAGCGCAAGTCAAAATCACCCCGCACAGGCAGCAGTGCATCACATGAGATTAGGTGGCTCCAAATGGGACGTGTTCAGAAAGAGTTTCCGTCTGGAGCCTGGCGTCTTGGTGTTTGCTTGCCAGTGGTAGCAGAATTTGCTTTGTCTTAGATAAGATCTTAGCATCTGACTATATACAGTCTGTTCGATAGATGTAAGCATCAACTGCAGTTAGCTCTCTGTTCAAGTCTTCCCATTCAAATGATTTGCACAGTTTTGGAGAGCTCTTTCAGAACGAGAGTTCATGACAAATAAATGTGATTCCCTCTCATGCATCACTAAAACTCCCACATTTTCACACTTGTGCCTCCAGGATCACAAATGTGGGATTTGAGAGTGACTGTTCTTTATTCAAATGCTGCTGAGGGCTTTCCCGTTGGCTCGGTTTAGAATGCAGGATGTGTCATTTCAAAAGATTAATGCCGATCTGTTTTCTTTGCAGATGACGTGCCTCCCTACTTCAAGACAGAGCCAGTTCGTAGCCAGCTCCACCTGGAGCGCAACCGGCTGGTGCTGACCTGCATGGCAGAGGGAAGCTGGCCGCTGGAGTTTAAATGGATCCACAACAACACAGAGTTAACACGCTTTTCACTGGAGTACAGGTGAGTGCAAACTGATCAGCTTTGATCCACAGAGAAGAGAGAAAGACTGACAGTGATTAACATAGTACAGTAAGTAGGACAGGAGTCTGAATTTGCTCTGAAATCCAAAAGGCAATATACATATTTGTTCAAAACTGAGTCTGTATTTACCTTTATGCCGTTTGCTATATTATACTAGAAAATCTTTATCCCAAATGTGCAATTTCAGAGATTTGCACAGAGCTGTCTGAAATAAATGGATTGAAAACCTGGACAAACATGCAGTGTGACAATTACTGCATTCTTACTTTGTTATGGCCGTAAATGTACACAAGAAAAATAACAATTGGTAGGTCTTTCTACACATGCGGCATTATAATTTGAATTCAACTTAACCCTCTGACCCCCAAGCAGCTTCTGGGCGTTCTTTGCATATTTTTTACTCACTGTGGGCTCATTTTTAGCTGCAATGTAAAGTCCTGCATCTCTGTGGAAACAGAACAGCCCTGGCTAGAAGTGGAAAAAACTCAAAAAAGTTTTCGGTGCAGTGTGAGACAGTTAAAAGGCAATAAATCATAATAAAAAGTATTGACATGCTCACCATTTTTTGCCTACAAGTGTTGAAAATGCTTGAAAAGAAAAATGGTGGCTCTAGATATTTAACTATTTGCATTTTTTGATTCGTTTTCATGCTTGTCTTCTAAATCCCAGTGCAATTAAGCCCTTTTTAGCTGAATAGTCTGTGAATTTTTGCCATGGGGCTGTTGGTTGCAGTTTAGTGAGCAATGGCTTCTTGGTTGCGCCAAGGAGAGCAGAATTTTTCACTTTTTACAGAAACTAATTTGTTCAAACGGTTTATTTCTGGCGAATTTTTAAATGCAACATGTAGAATAGAGTGATTTTGATGAAATATGATGATTTTTTTAGCTTCAGATCCGATTAATTGTCCAGATGGCTCGGTAGTCACAGATGAGTTGTTCAAAGACTGTTGGAAATCCAATGATTCTCTCTGTTCTACAGTGTACAGTGTCTGGGTCTGATAAACAGTGTAATTTTGGTGCTTTTTTTAAGTTAATATGCCTTTTAAACCCATCGGCGGGGTTTGCTGTTCCAGAGGTTAAGAGAAAAAATCCAAATCTAACCCATCACATTGTCCTTTTAATTGTTATTCCAATACCACAGAAATGAGGCTGTAGGAAAATTTTGAAAACCGAGAACAGTAAATCAAATTAGTCTTACTGAAGTTAACCTAGGTCAGTAGTGTAGCAGTAGTTGCCATCTCAGCATCTGTTTTTTTTTAAAATTCAGGTTATTTGGTGTCAAATTTGCAGAAAGAGCACTAAAGCTCTTAACATCTTACCCTTTTTTTCTCTTTTAATATTAGCGTAGTTATTGTTTTCTGTCTCTGTAGGGCCGTATAATTTTTCCGCATGCACATTTTTAAACAAAGTTAGTTGTACAGTATATTCATCATGCAGTAGCCCAATAATGAAGAAATGGCGCTTGCTGCTTTCTCTTTTATTGCCTGTGCCTCTTTCTTTTCCCCTCGTGGCTCCGTGACCTCCATCACTCTCTCTGGAGAGGCCGCGAACAAGCGAAAGGCGTGAATGAGGGATGGGTTCAGGAGATAAACCGTCTTTAATGGTAACTGGAAGATCCTAATCATGTGGCAAACACTGCTCTTATCTCGGGGAGCAGTGTGTCTGCACCGGGCGTTTTCTGTGTGTGCATGCGCGAGCTCAGACGGCGGTGTAAATGAAGCACCGGAGGATTGGAAGAAAGCCTGCTGACACACACTTAGCTGATCTTAGCCGAACTGTTGTGTTCGCATGCGAGAAAGTGGAAACAACAGAGGCCGAACATACAGGCAACATCAGCCTTGTTGATGGAGGACCTTTCTCTTTATAACCTCTGGAGACAGATAAGACCAGAGCGGGAACAGCGGGGTAGGAAGGGCAGAAGTGACACACGGATGCTGGAACAATTGATCAGAATGGACTGTACTTGAGATTAACACTGTCTGTTGCAGCCCCGGGGCCGCTTTGACTGTGCTATTGGTTGAGTGATTGAGTGATGGTGATTAAACAACTACTCAGGCGCAAAGCTGTGCAAGGTTCTGCATGTGTGAGTGTGTGGAAACCGAAAGGTAATCACAGAAAGTAAAGTTAACGCTGCAGAGGCCAAGGGCAACACGTACGAGGTGTGACAAAGAAGAAACACAGGTTGCTTATCACACGATTCAGCAGCCTCACAGCAATGACGTACATCATAGGGCTGCCCAACAACTCAACACCGCATGGGAAAAGCAACACTTCAATTGATCTTTCTTTTCACAGGTCGGTTTCTCGCTGCAGTCAAGTGCTTTCTGTCACAGAATAAACCTTGAGCAAAGGGGTAACATAAGGTTCTTTACAAATTTGTGAAAAATTTCATGAGAAATCCCCGTCAATGCTGAAGGTTGTGTGCAGAGAGCAAACAATGTCCTGTTAACGTGTCTATGATTGAAACAAGATGTGAAGGATGGCCCAAAATCAGGACAAGAACAAGAACTGATGCAAACATCTAGAAGGTCAAGGAACTGGTGTGGAGTGATTGCATACTGATGATCAGAATGATGGCTGAGGAACTAGGGAGTCGGTCAGGATCATCTTCTGGAAAGATTTGGGCATCTGGAAGATTTGCACAAAGTTGGTGCCCAAACTGCTCTCCAAGGACCCAATAGAACACTGTTCAGATGTTTCACAGGATGTTTTGAAACAGCTAGAGGGTAACCCAGAATTTTACCAGCAAAACTCCAGCAGAAACCTTTGCCAGTGCTAAGGGAGCGGGCAAACAATGTCCCATACACTTGTCTATGAGTGGCACAAGGTCTTAAGAATGGGGTGGGATGACGTGGAGGAACAAGAACTGATACCAACATCTAAAAGGTCAAGGAACTGGTGTGGAGTGATTGCAGACTGATGATTAGAACGATGGCTAAGCAACTGGGATTGACTAGGAAGTTGGTCAGGACCATCTTATTGGGCGGTTACGGCATGTGGACTATATTTAGTCTGGATGATGCCGGTGTCTTCCACTGGAGGTCTTGGGGTTCTACTGGAAAACCCAGGTCTCATTCCAAGTGACGACACTGTCCAGAAAGTCTGGGTTGTCCTCTAAGTGCTGTAAAATATCCGGGGGCACATCCGAATTGCGGGTCTTTGGGTCCTTGGAGAGCAGTTTTGGCACCAACTTTGCACAAATCTTCCAGATGTCGAAATCAGCCAACAAGATGGTCTTGGATGTTTAGAATGAACCAAAACCAGGACATCTCTCAAAAACATGAACTGATGCCAGCATCGAGAACGTTAAGCAACTGGTGCAGAGTGATCACAGACTAACGATCAGAATGATGGCTCAGCAACTGGGATAGGATGGGATATTGAACAGGGAATCGGTCAAGACCATCTTATTGGATGATTTTGAATGAAGTTGGTTCCCAAACTGCTCTCTAGGATGTAGCGGAGCAGCTAGATGTCAACCCAGAGTTTCTGGACAATGTCATCACTAGGGATGAGCCCTAGATCTTCCAGTACAACCTCGAGACTAAACTCTAGAGCCTCCAGTGGAAGATGCGGGTGCCACCTAGACCAAACAAAGCCTGCATGTCCAAATTGTTCGAAAAGATGATCTTGACCAACTCCCTTTTCAATCCTAGTTGTTCAGCCATTAGTCTGATTGTTAGTCTGCAATTACTCCGTGCCAGTTCCTTGACCTTTTGGATGTTGGCATCAGTTCTTGTTGTTGAGGGACGTCCTGGTTTCAGGTCGTCCTCCACGTCATCCCGCCTCTTGTACTCATAGACGAGTGTACGGAACATTTTGTTGCATAGCATTCAGCATGGAAAGAGGTTCTGCTGGATTTTTTCCCAAGTTAGCAAAAAAAATCTGATGTTACTCCTTTGCTGGAGATTCATTCAGTGACAGAGAGCAATTGACTGGAGCTGTGAAAAGAAAGATAACAGGTCAATTGGAGTGTTGTTTTTCTCATACATTGTTGGGCAACACTACAATGTACTTCATCACTGTGCAGCTGCTGAATCACATGACAAGCAACCAATGTCATTTTGTCACTCTGTGTGCCTTTTTGTAACTTTGCGTCGTTGAGATCCGTTCATTTCCCCTTATATTTCTGCGTGCAAAAATGGTATTATACGTGTGGGTATGCAGTCCTCCTCCCTCCTCAAGTCGGCCTTTCTTTTGTGCCAGGAGAGTATTTGAGCAGCGCAGACCCCATATTAATGAGGTTATGGTAGAGGTCCCCAGTGCTGAGTGCTGCTTTAAATATTGACACCATGTGACTTGACCCTGTGTCCTCTGGCAACCGATCAATACTGCAAGGCATGTGTGGGCATTATTATTCAACATGTAGGTGTGCGCCTGAAAAGAAAGAGTGCTGCTGGAGGAGGTAAGCAAGTGGCACAGCTTTAGTGATCTGCTGTTGCGAGTGCCACTCTTGGGAGGCTTGACATTGACTGCTGTCACGTAACAGCAACATCACCTGCACAGCATCCAATTGCCGACTCGCCACGCATATATTCACACCATCCTGCTTTCTTCCCAAGAAATCAGATAGATTTATCATCAAATTAGAATTCAACTTAGTTAAGACTGAAGATCCCATCCAATACGATTAAGGTTTTTTTTTAGCCTAATAAGTATCCAGATCACTCTGATAGCCTACAAATGCACAGCAGAGTCGCACAGCTTCCTATCACACAACCGAATCCTCAAGGGCTGACTACCTGGCACCGCACCAGCCTTTATGCTGCCAATTAACCTAGAAACTTAATTAAGAGAGTTAATTATTAATCAAACCTCAAGAGTCATTTTTGTTTGTCAATTGGTTTCTTGGCTGGGTTGGTGAAGTGTGGCCTCTTCTTCTGGGAATAGCAAACTTTTCCCGCAGTTTTCATACTGTAATGAGATGGACGGGCAGGATTTGAAAAAAGAAAAAAAAACTCTTAAAGGACTTTACAAAGGCAGAAAAAGGATGTCATCTAATCAGCAGTCACTCACAGAGGAAAATGAAATGGCGTGATGGAAAAGACATGACCGTCACAGCATCACCGGTTCGCGCTGATCGACTTTGCATCTCTTGTTGTCAGTTTTTTGAGGAGTGAAAATTAGTTTTTCCCTGCAATGCAGTTTACAACAAAAGTTTTTTTTTTCTTTTTTGGTCAGCTGTAGCTTTTTAGAACAAGGCTAAATGGGAAAAAAAAGAGAATTGAGATTAACATTTTGACAGCTAACGTAATGAGATTGCCATTTCGGTCGCTCCAATGATGACTCATCTCTGTAAAATGTGCGAATGTGTTCAAATAAGTCCAGTACTACATTTATATTGTTTCCAAATCAAGCGATAAGCAGAGACTACAGGTGGATTTTTACAATTAAGCACACGCGTGTTTCCTGAAAAGTCTCTCTTCACACTTTTGATCGATCTCTCATCCCTCCTCTTTGTTCCTCTTGTCTTCCTCCGCTCGTATGTGAACTACCATCAGGCATCCGTATCTCTTTTTTTTTCCTGAACGCAGATATAATTTCATGGTAGCTCCGAACAAATTAACACAAGTTCAGTGCAATATTATTCCATGTCTTGGGGGAAGAGGCGACATGCTCAGCGTGCTAACTGGATGGAGATGAAGGAAAAGCAGGGGGCAAAATGCTGCTAGATGACAGGATGTGTGGGAGCCAAATAATATCTGCCTTTGCACTTCATACTCCGACAAACATGACTGAGTTTCAAACAGTTTAATTTATCAAATAGATACTATTCTCAAACTGAACACTTTGATCCCCAAAATTCATTGGTGGGTTCGAAAGTCATGTTGTATGTTAAAAATAAAACAAATTACAACATTTATTGGAGCCAGAAAAGGTAGAAAGAAACAAAGCGAATAGTTGGATGTTAAAGTCCTTGAACTACTCAACAGTGGCGTGTCATTCCATCAGAAAACTTAAAGCCACTTTATTCTACATCTCTCCTTTAAAATTTTGCCAAAATAAAAGCATTTAATTGAATGGGATGCTGTAAAAAACAAAAAATTCTCTGCTCCTTTGCGCAGCTGGGAATCCATTAGCGACTCATCTGCAGCCAACAGTCACTTGACAAAAATTAGTGACTTTTCGACTGAATTGCAGGCAGTGTTTACACAAAGCAGATAGGAGACAAATAAAAAAAACAAATTTAAAATGTAAATAGGACAATATTTGTGTTATGTCGAGCCATTATTTCTTTTTCCAACACTTCCCAGTACCTTTGGAGACTTGAAAATATGTTGTACATGCTAATTTTAGCTTTTTTCTGTCCATTTTTGTGGGTTTTTTTATGATTCGTGGTATTATGAGTGTTTCATCTTGCACAGAAGCTATTTTTGAGTTCTCTCTGCTCCTTGCCTTGGTGGTGCTTTTTCCATAGAGGTGCAGGACTTTATATTGCTGTGAAAAATAAGCCCACGCTGGCAGTAAAAATGTGACAGGAGCTTCCATTTCAGAAGGTTAAGCCAGGACAGCGTATTGGATAATGTATTGCCGTTTACTGCTCTGTTTCTTGACTCTGAATGTGCCCTGGTTCTAACTATAGCCGCATAGTCTAAGCAGGAATAGAAAACCAAGTTATGGTTGAAGCGGAACCCACCTTTTGACTGTCATTAAACAGTAATTTCCCATAAACAATCCCGCAATCCCCAAACGGCAGATTCCTCCAGACCCAGACAAATTGAAGACTGTTAAAAAAATCTTCCTTTCATATTATTCTGTTTGCTGTCTCCATAAATAACCTAAATGGGTTTGTGTGTAGATCAGGAGGAGGGTTAAAGTGCACGTGTGCGGAAAGGGAAATGGGATGAGGGATAAACACGGCAGCAAGTAAGACCTTGAGATTCCCATTAGCCCATTCATTCACTTTCATTTTCCATCTCGCCCTTTCTCTCTGTATGTTGTTTTTTTTTCCCTTCAACACATCCTACAAATCCTTACGTTGCTCTTGCTGCTGCTGCTGAACTGTTCCTCATTTCCACACTCAATTGTTTCACTGTCCAATTCCAGCAAATTATTTTTGTTGTTGTTGTTGTTGAGGCCGGTTTGCGCTCCATCCGCTATCTGCTCCAATTTCCATCCTCCAATGCCCCGCAATGAGGCTGTGAAGAGCCTTTCGATGGCGAATAAAAACTGTAAAGGGAAAGGGAATATAATAATAATAAAACATGTGAAACCACTTCAGCAGGTAAAACAATGGAATCCTTGAATAAAATTAAACACTAATAGAAAGTAGTATACCTCGTTCCATCCATAATGAATGGTTACGTTGACTTCAACAGAAGGGGAGATAATAGAATTTAGCAAAAAAAAGAAGAAATCAATGCATTGTTTAACTGAGTGGTTGATTCAGATTAGGGACAGTCAGATTCTAGGACTGGTCAATTATTATGGCCGATATTTGGCATTTTTCATGTTATTGGTATCTGTATTTTTGCGAAAAAATAAATCTGCTGTCGCTACAAACCAGGAAACTAGCTCCTCTCACAGTGGCTAATGCTATGCTAACGGCTAGCGGCTAAGTTAGAAGATTAACCTGAAACAGAGTCTGGAAAAACAATAATTAATAATGCTTTCAGATCTGGACCTTAGTGGGCACTGTAAGTGACAAAATACTGAAAGATTAGGGCTGGACAGTGGTGGGCTGGTGGTTTGTGAAGCGAACTAGTAACCGACGGTTTGCCAGTTCAAGTCTCTGGACTGGCAAGAGGTTGAGGTGGGAAAGTAAGAGCGACTACTTGTCCCAGTCACCACCACTGTGGGCCTTTGAGCAAGGCCCTTAACCCCCAGGCGCTGCACTGCATCAATCTGCTGCCCCTGGTATTTATAGCTAAGGTTAACTCTAATAGGATAGGTCAAATGCATAGAAGGAATTTCGCCAAGAGGATCAATAAAGGTTAGATTATTCGATTATCATTATTATTATTTAGATTAAGAAAACAGAGAAGCACAGACAAACTCAGTCGATTCAACATAAACAGAGCAGAGCGTCCTAATTTAATCACTGCTATTTCTATTTTAAATATTCAGTTATAGTTACCCTTTTTAATGGAGACGCCTAGTTATGAATGACAGGTTCTCTACTATCACATACAGTTAAAACATTACATTTAGCGATGGACCGATATGGGTTTTAAAGGACCGTTATCGATGCCGATATTGGTAAACAAGAAAGTCAGATCACTGATATTTGGATTCAATATACATTAAATTTAATGTTTTAACAACATGTGATAGCAGGAAGCTGTCATTCAAGGCCCTTAACCTGACATTGATGAGTTTGTCGTCTGCTATTCTTCTCTGTTTTCTTAATCTATTTTTGTTTTCTATCACTTTTATTCTTTACTAAGGTCCAGATCTTGAAGCATTATTAATTATTGTTTTCCAGACTCTGTTTCAGGTCAATCTGTGGCTGCCTTCTAACTTAGCCGCTAGCCGTTAGCATAGCCTAACTGTGAGAGGAGCTAATTTCCTGGTTTGTGGCAACAAACAGTTCAGTTTTTGCTACTTGAAAGAAATTTCTGAGACCACAGAGTTTCTACAGACAGAGAGAAGAGGCTGCATCAGCCCTGAAAGTAGCGCATTTAATTGATCAATAACTGGCCAATAAAAATACAGATAATCAGGAAAAAATGCCAGTGATCGGCCAGACTGATAATCAGTCTATTCCTAATTACATTTGGTGCGAATTGGTTCCAGATATTGGTTCTTGGTCTCCCTTGATTACCAG
Source organism: Dascyllus trimaculatus (assembly GCA_024666655.1). Taxonomy (NCBI): domain Eukaryota; kingdom Metazoa; phylum Chordata; class Actinopteri; family Pomacentridae; genus Dascyllus; species Dascyllus trimaculatus. The sequence goes on along the minus strand of CM045463.1, from coordinate 8,350,913 downwards.
TAAAAATCCATATTGGTGGATCGCTATTTCATATTATTTCTTTTGACTAATTTTTGTTCCTTTCGTCTTGGATTGCTACTTGAATCACTTCTTGTAAGAGACTGGCAGGCTTCAAACTCGACCATCCAGACAGACTTGCAGGCAGCATCTCTCTCTGGATGACCTTAATGGATTCCTGGTTGTAACTAAAAATGTCCATTTTCCATCTCCCCGGCATTCTCCTCCACAGCCCCCAGATACAATAGATTTTTTTTCTTTACCTTTCTCTCTCTCTCTCTCTCTCTCTCTCTCTCTCTCTCTCTCTCTCTCTCCTCATTCACTCCTTGTTTTCTGTGGCCGAACGGAGGCAGAGAGTGAGTCAGAAGTGCAAGTGAGACACCGAGAACGAAAGAAGAAAAAAAAAGAGCGAGCAGACTGCATTTGTTCTGTTATGCGCGTGTACCGTGTTTGCTTGTGAGTGCGTGTCACTGTTGCGCTGTCGGCAAATATGGCCGCCTCTCTAATGGGTGATCCGCAGCCGGCATTCTAAAACATTTCTGTGTAAGCGCAAGGACACCTGATTATGTTAACAAATAGACCGAATGTTCACATCTACTCCGATGCCATTTGTACTTGAGAATGCACCATTCAGCAGCTCTGCATTGTGTGTAGCTATGTTTCCCTCGCTGATGTTTTTCTTTTATGCACTCACAATGTTGGCCCATAAAGAGAGTTGTACTTCCACAGCTGAGCCAGCCTTTATTAAAGCAAATGCAAGAGGTTTTATGTATCATATATGTGTGATGTGTGATATGTTGTGTCCACTTGAACCACTGTTGATCATCAGAGTAGGTAAAATAGCTTCAAGAGTCGGTTGAAAATGAAGATAAAATAGTATTAATTTGTGAAAATGGTCTCTGTTGCTCTGTTTTATCCTTAAAAAACACTACAAACCTGTGGAGGCTTTCCCCCTGAGCTTCGAGACAAATTACCTCCTATTGATTTCCAGTAGCTTAAGCCAGAAGTCCCCATTACTTGTCATGTATTGTATGTGGTAGGTATTAGGACGAGAGCGAGAGAACAAGATCAGAATGAGGACTCTCATCCCGTATGATTTAGACGAGATTTAAAATCTGATTCGACACACTTCCAAGGGACACCTCTTCAAAAATATATAGTGCCTTATTGATTTGTTTTCAGAGACGCCGCCTATAGCTCAGCGAGGAGCTGTAAATGTGCGCGTTCGATTTTGTGCCAATGTGCAGCTTCTTCTTTTTTTATGACGCCGTGATGGATATTTCGAGCTCATGATGAGCACAGCGCACGCATGTAATCACCATATGATAATAGAGACACCCTGGGATAAATAAGAGATGAGACTGTCAAAACCAGTGTTTTTCTACTGGAACTGCCTTTGTTTACACGACAGAAATCAATGTCATAAAAATACATTTGAAAAACTCCAGCTGCTGAAGCATGTAACAATACTGTAAAATTACAGAAAATAACCATTTATTTTTTTTAAAAAAATGCAATTTTCACAATCACAATGGATTTTCTAACCTTAATTTTGTAAGATCATCAATCATGTATTTTTAGACTTTTTAATGTTGAATGAAGGATATTTAGAATTTAATTACCTACATTATATAATAATATGATAGAAAGAATGATATATATGAATATATGTGATATATTAGTGACAATTACCAGAAAGAGAACAATAAAGAAACAACCCCACAACAAGTAATGTGTTTTTATTAGTGTATAATAGCTATAAGTGTACTAATATACATATTGAAGATTGTGTGTGTGTGTGTGTGTGTGTGTGTGTGTGTGTGTGTGTGTGTGTGTGTGTGTGTATGTGTGGACTGATTACCTCTGCTTATATTTATTATTATTATGATATTATAATAACTAAGCACAATAATTCAATATTTTAGTTGTGGAAAAATCTGTAATTACGAAACTAGTTGTTCTTTTTCTGGTAACTGGCACTGATGGTGTCTATTTCCAGAAACCTGACTTTAGAAAGTCAGTAAGTAAGTCTTTATTTATATAGCGCTTTTTAAAACACATGGTTACCAAGTGCTTCACAAGAGAAATAAATATTAAAAAAAATAGGTGTAAACAACAAGAACAAGGAAACTCACAACCAACACACAACCAACACTTCATACACAATATAGACATAAACAGACAACCACACACACACACACTACATATTCCTTTAACAGTTTTATCTACTGAATAAAAAGGAATAAAAAGGAAAAATTTGTAAAATTTGAAATATATGAGTAGTTTTTCTTTTTGTGTTTTTTCTTTTTTTTAAAAAAAAAATTAACATTTATTGTTAAAAGTTACAGGCTTTAAATTCTATTTCACATTAGACATGTAAATGTATTTTTTTCCTATTTTTTGTAATTTTTAAAATATTTTTGTGTGTTTCCCAAGTATGGGAAAAATCAGTAAAATACAAAAGAAATATTCCTTTTTTTTTACAGTGTATATGATAAAAAAATGTACAGTCTGTCAGAATCTGCCGTGTGACGCAAAGCGATCTCATTAATGAAAGCAAAGCGGCGGCACACTGTTATGTGAGGGCGATGACCTTTCCGTTGGCTCCAAACAGTAAGATGAGAATAAAAAAACATGATTACAAGTGAGCTGTGCCACACTGTGCTGTGCGTCTGATTTCATCATTGCCGCATGGTGGGATGTACACTTTTAGATCATGAAACCATTAAAAGAAAATCTACAAAGCAAACGCACGACACTGACAGTAGGGATACCAGATGTGGGCGTCATTACTCATCCCACATTTATGATGCTTTGTAATTTATCATGATTTACTTTTATGATAAGCCGGTGTATAATTACAATGTCCTTGCGATGGCGCCATGAGGCTTTATAATGTTACTGTTTAGCTAAATTAGCGTTATTGGAGCTAACCTTGGGAACAGGTATGATGCTATTACGGGAACGCTCTCAATAAAGCAGCCACCTTCAATCAAGGATTATAGTTTTACCAGTTATCCCTCCACCATCTCTTTATCTTTCCCCCTCCCTCTTTCCATATTTCCATCGTCCTTTTTTTTTTCCCACTCCAGTCCTCCCCTCTCCATCCCTGCCACTCCTCCATCTAATCATTTCTCCTGAGTGGGGCTAATTAAAGGGGATCTGACGGAGTGCGCTGACCACAGGAACATCAATCAATCTCTGTCCAACACAGCGAGCCCCCGCTGACTCCCCCAACCTGCTGCCAACGCGCACAACTCTCGCAAAAGGTTAATTGTATTCATTATATAAGGGACGGAGCGAAAGAGGGAGGGAACGCTGTCTAAAGTCACCCTGAAGGTTCCTGGCTCTCGGGTGAATTCTCCGAAGGCCTCGGTGAGGTTAAACTTGGAGCAGCGACACCACCTGTCAGCTATTTCTCTCTTAATATCTGCCTCTCAAACCCTCGTGCAACCAGTATTTTTTTTTCTCCTTTCTCTCTCCAGCTCATCTCCCTTTCCATCTATGCATAACACATACACTTAATTGTATTAATTTAGTCGATGGAACATATGAAAGCGGTCACACATCATTAATAGAGCCTCCTGATTAGTTGATTAAGCCTCAACAGACTTCGGGCCGAAACTCATTTAGTCCGACTTGACGCTGCTGGTAATGAGGTTTGATATCGCCTCATTTTTTCTATTTTCTTTTTTTTTTTTTGTTATAGATATTAACAGCCCTCCAACACCCCCAACCATTTATTATCACATTTCCATTTCGTAGCAGCTATTTTCCAAAGCACAGATGCATGCAGAGCTTTCCAGACATTCTCAAGCTACCGGTAGAAGCTTGTAACGACGTTAATAATCCGGCTCATTGAATAAATCAGGCTTAATTAGCATTTAGTTTCAGTTAAATCTTAGTTAGTGTTCGCCAAGGGTTCATTTTGGTTTGGTTTGCATTTGAGTTTTGCAGGAATCTTCCCCGCTATGTAGCATGATGGCATTTATATTCCGGAGCTCCACATAGGCAGCTTTGATTGATCTCTCGGTTCTCCGTCAGGGAGAAACGGGTCTCAGTGAGCTCAGCAACACACCTGTTTGGTTCTGTGTTTCAGAGGTCTGGAACCAGATGACAAGCAACTTACGCCCCGACGTCCCCTTTACATGGAAATGGCGGAGCGAGCCCAACAGGTGGCTGCCGTAAATGTAGTCATTCATCTTGCGCGTTGAAAGGTGGCCAGAAAATTGAGTTTCCCAGCACAGACGTGACACGTGCAGACGGATAGACAGGGAAAAACCTGAACTGAGGGCATCAACAAAGCATCAGTGGTCCATTGAAATGGTTGAAGGCCCACCCTGGTGGAAATCCATTATTGTTTTCTACCTTATTAACATGTCCAGATGGTGGTTTTTATACACTCTAGAAAATTAATATCTATTGTATGCGACAGTTTGTATCAGTCTTTATGGGTTGTGACAACTTCTAATGGAATTATGATCAACCAACAAACTAGCTTCCCTCTGCAATCAGTTTTTTTATTACTACTTACTTCATGTAAGCATCTGGTAGCATAGTTGATTACCTATAAAATCAAGTTGTTCCAAGTAGTATTTTCAGGGTTTTTTATAGGAATGTTAAGGTGTATTATTATATTATATTATAAGTATTTAATAACCATAATTCTGAAATTCAAAAGCTAAGTTTCTTCAGTAGCATAAGCAGCGGATGGGACTTGAAATCCTGACCTCAAAATGAAGAAAAATGAAAATTTCAAGCCAATTCTTATTAAGTTGCCTCAACTTTAATTTACTTTTAAACCAACTAATGCAGAAATTGGAGTTTAAATTGCACACAATATTAAGTTGTCGGAATTACCGTCATTATTATGTCAACCCAACCAATCAAAATAATGTTTACATCTAAGAAGATGTAGTTTAATCAATAAATTAGTATGTTTAGTTAGCAGCGATTGAAGTACTTTTAGAGTGTCCACTACGACACTAACCTTCCAAAAATTACATTCTTATACAGCTAAACTGCGTTCTCATTTACATTTAGAAATAAACACATTTTCTCTTCAAAGTAAAGTCTCTGCTGTCAAAAAAATAGTAAAAGTAGACCTAGTAGTTAGGGTTAGAACTTTTACCTAGGACACTAGGGTTAGGGCTCTATATGGCTAGAGACTAGACCTAAGTTTTGTTTTCAATCATTTACTTTTGGTTTTCACTCGCTGATTAAGTTTAGAAAGTACATGGTTAGGTTTAGGAATATATCATCATGCTTTGGGTTAAATTATGCCCTTTTCACGGCTTGTTCGACGTTTCTCTTCGATTCTCTTGGTAACCAGTTTCATGAGTCCTGACCCATTTAATATACGGTTGGTTGGCTGAAAACAAGCAGCAGTAAATCACTAAAATGAATGACAAAAATGTGTTGCTTTTATGTTTGTATTTGAAACCTATTAGTGATACGTCGCAAGCAAACATACACCGATCAGCCACAACATTCTGACCACTGACAGGTGAAGTGAATAACATTGATCATGTTGGTACTATGTGGTGTTCTGCTGGAAAACCTTGGATTTTGAAATCTGTGTTGATGAGACTTAGACACCCAGATAAACATTGTCCCACAACAAACACACTCCCTCATGCAAATGTCACTGGGTTACCCCCACAGGAAAATGCACCCCACCACATGGAAAAAACATCAAACAATCAGGAACATGCTGAGGAACATGACAATGGCCCAACATGTTGATCTGACCTCCAAACTTCCTACACCCCATTGTGATCAAGCATCAACATGATGCAGTGGAACAAGTTTGACTGACAGAGGCCCCACTGCACAAGCCAGAGCACCCAAAGGATCCAGTGCCAACTTCCTGGTTCCAGACCCCATAGGACACCCTGAGAGGTCCTCTGTTGCTTATGCCCAGTGGTTCAGAGCACTTAGGGAATAACCAACACAATATTATGCAGGTGGTCATAATGTTATGGCTGATTGGTATATATGACTGAGTTACTCCAATATCACAACTTGCCATTGTGTTGCTGAGAGTAGTTTTACAGCATTTGAGCAGGTGAGCTGGTGTGCTTGAGCTGCAGTGAGTGGGGAGCTGTGCTAAAAGAAAGAGTTTGGGACTTTAAAGATCAACACTTTCTAATGGAATCAATAGTGTAGAGTTATATGTAAACCATTTCAAGGCAGGAAGGGATCATTTTCATGGAGAAAATCCTGATGATGAATTTTTTTGCACACTGAATAGTGGTCATCCAATTCAGAGACTTTGTATTTCCTTCACAAAACATATAAGATCATCTAGCGGCTCTTTGCTGCGTGTTGGTTTTCCTTTTAATTTGTCGCACATTTGGATATGTATATTTGATCAGTGTAACATTACTCTGAACAACCCTGAAGGCAAAAAGATGCTTGGTTCTGCGCTGAAGTAGGACTTTTGTTCGCCTGATCAAAGTTGCAAAGAATAAAATAAAGACATTCTAGCTTTCAGATTTGTTAAAGTATTTAGATTTTATACCATGTTTCATTCAGTGAAGTATGTGTTTGATTTTCTAATTTTGCACAGTCTCTTAGGAAGTTGTCAAGAAGAAAGAAGTCGTTTCATTTTCCCTTCTTCTAAGCCTTTGGCAGTCAGGCAAAAAAAAAAAACAAAAAAAAAAACTTGTTCCTGCATTGTTTTTGAAACTATTTATGATATTGAGTCCGCTGCAGAGCAGACCAGACATGAAGTGCTTTTTAAGTAAGGTTTAGGTAGCATCATACACAAATACCAGTGTATATAATTGGAGGTACATCTCTTATGATGGCTCCTATTATGTGACTGGCTGGTCTGTAATTATAGTTTTAGTTCTGTAAGTATCCAACTTGGCTGCTAACAGCTTGTTGAAAGCACTTCTGAACTCCTAAATTGCTCTCTTTTACGTCTCTTTTAACTGACTTATGCTCTCCGCAAACAGTTATTCGTCGGTGGGAAGAAAAACCTTCATAAACAAAAGGTTAAATCACAAAAAAACAAAACAACTTTTCAAACAAATTGCATGTGGTTACTATAGAAACCGGCACATCCCGTCACCGAAGGTTATGCACAGACAATCTGCCTGGCTGTGCGATAAGGACTCTCGAGCACATATCATGCGGGAATGTGACAGCAAAGATGGCAGACAAACTCCTAGTGGCAACCTCCCACAAGAAGCATTTATTTTGACAAGAATGTGCTGTGCGAGAGTGACTTTCAAATTAAACATGTACAACTCGCTGTAGGCTGATGTGCGACTTCAACATGCCATCGGAGACCGTCTTAATAGCTGCCCGCTCCGTGTGTCTCCCACCGCACTGCCATTTATTAGTTATTGGAAAGTTTTTAAGAAGTTGATACCTCTGGTCTGATCTCTGAAGTGGATTACATAAATGACTAAGAAGGAAGTCATATTGTATCCTGGTGCTGTTGAGGTTATTTCAACACAGGTATACTCTGGTGTGTTGGAGATGCTGAAAGGACATAATCAAACTAACACTTATCACCAATGAGTATCAGCTTTTTTTGTTCACAACTAATCCTTTTGAACGTCGTCTTTTATAGATACACAAGCACTTTTAGAGCTCCCAAAAATATGTTCCTGTGAGTGCTGTCGATCGATTAAAATATTTAATCGCAATTAATCGCATGTCATAGCTAACTCGCGAATAATCGCAAAGTAATCGTACATTTTTTATCTATTCTAAATGTCCCTTGAATGATCATTTTAATACTCTTATCGCCATTGTCACCTGGTTTTGACGAGGAGGAGGCAGAGATTTAGCATCAACTGTGGGTTTGGCCATCGAGTGGTATTTCAGACTGGATGTGCTACAATGGACCCAAATATCTGAATATCCAAATATTCGGTCGTTGTGGTGGTATCCAAATAATCATTTTGAGATCCGAATAGTCATGCCCCCCCCGCTCCGTTGCCTGGCTGAGCATCTGCACCAGCGGCACGCGGTTCGGGACACAGATAAGGAAAGAAAGGCATGGCGAGCGAGGACACTGCTGCTGTGCCTCCACCAGCAGGAGATCCCATCGGACTCAGACGGCAAACGCCTCGCCGTCGCCAACCATGTTCCCCCCCGCCACGTTAATCCCATGATAAAAAAACTGAAGCTGTTAAAATTGATCTGCGTTAACGCGTTAATAGCGCAATATTTTTGACAGCACTAGTTCCTATACAACTAAACTGTTTCCAAACAGAATTTTGTTTTCGAAGAACTTGTTTTCTTACCAAGGCTTTGACATTCTTGGAGAGGCTTCAGGTTTGAAAAGGAGGTAGGGATGGAGGATGGAGGCATAACTCAGCAACAGGACCTTCACCCAAGAGATCAGGGCTTTTGTCCCATGTGGAACCATTATTCTTCACTTGTTTCCGTCCAGTTTTCAGTTGTAGTTTCAGTAAGTTTAGACACCAAAACTCTGTGGTTTGGCTCAGAAAAATAGCACATCAGTTAAAATACGAGCCTTTCACAAAATGATTAAAGCTTCTCCATTTTTGGTTGTAGACATCGACCGACATGCGTGTTTTTAGGGCTGATACAGATGCCGATTATTGGTAACCAAGTAAGGCAGATAACCGATATGTGGAACCAATGTGCTTTAGATGTAATGTTTTAACAGCATGTGATAGCAGAGAACCTGTCATTCATAACCAGACTTCTTCATAATAAGGGTGACTATAACTAAATATATAAAATAAGAATAGAAGTGATTAAAACAGGATACTCTTCTCTGTTTATGTGGGATTGACTGAGATTGATCAGTTGCTGTGTTTCTAATTAATTTTATCAGTGGTCTATCACATTTATTGTCCGTATCTTAAAGTATTATTAATTATTGTTTTGTCTGCAGAACGAGAGAGGAGGCTGTGTCAGACCTGCACATTTAATTTATCAGTAAGCAGTCAATAAAATATCGATACTGATAATTGGAAAAATGCCAAATATCGACCAGATTGATAGTTGGTTTGTCCCTTATTGGTTGGCGGAAAATGAATGAAGAGATTAACTAAATGGCAAAGAATATAAATGAGAATGCAGTTTACTTTCATAAGAACTTATTTTTTGGGAGAAAGTGCTTTTTTCTGAATGCTTGAAACTGACTTGTTCCTACAATGAGTCCAACCACTACTAAAGCCAAAAGTGTGCACCTATTATGAATAACCATTTAAAATCATTACCGACTCCTGCTGGCTGCATCGAGCTGCCTGGTCTCCCTCCAGCAGCTTCTGGGTCTCATGTGTGTCTTTGCAATCTCGGTGCAATGAATTGTGCAAAATGGGGGATAATGGCAGACGCTTTAGGAGAGCCAGTGCTTTAACCGACCTCACTTGTCGCTTTAAAAGTCAGGAGTGTCTACCAGATGCGGTACAATACAGAGCAGTTTCTGATGCGCAGCTGCATGAAGTGTATGTTACGCTGCCTCCACATGGATCTGAGGCTGTACTGCCTCCACAGCTGGAAGTCAAGGTCATGGAGGAAGAGTGTGTCAACTCCTGGAGCTTCAACCTTTAACCCAGGGGATTTGGCGCTTGTGAGCATGTTTGCATTGAAGACATTTTAATGCAAGTGTTTGCCGTCTTGGGGGAAGAGCTTCACCGTGGAAGCCTCCCGAGCATCATTATCGTCAGAATAAACAGCAGCTGAGCTCCGATGTCCTCTTTGCCCTTGCTCCTTCTATAAGATGGTCTTAAGTTTGTGTGTCTACACTCTTAGATGCTTACAAATTTACAAAGCCTTTCTAATTTCTGATTTTGTCCTCATTAGTTGAATGCTTATTAATTGGATGCTCATTTGTCCCCTTCTTGTGTGCTTATTAAAGGTACCTAATCCCGTCACTGGACCGCTCCCATGCAGGCTTCTACCGCTGCATCGTGAGGAACCGAGTCGGAGCCCTTCTGCAGAGGCGCACCGAAGTACAAGTGGCCTGTAAGTATCCACACATGAATGCAGGGATGAGATAAACGAATGCACATTAGATAGATAAAGCGTATGTGTGCTTAACTGCATGCAGAGTACACAGTATGCCCACACTCTCTTCGCTTGTCTTTGTATCAAGGACTGACTGGGGAGGGGACAGATGCTGGCAGGGTGAAAGATCTACCTGCATCTCATTCAGAGTGTTATCAACCCAGACAGCTGTTCCACTCAGCGTTCTCATTAGATTGATATTGTTGCCGTCGTTCTTTTTTTTTCTCTCTCCCAACTTTAGGTTCATTTCTGTATGACCGCCGATGCCGCCGCCGCTTATTTCCTTCGCTTATCTTTTGTCAACAACATCTGTCGTTTCTCGGGCAAAAACGGATGCTCCCGTGCGACGCGTTTCTTTTTTCGCAGTTCCCCTGTCTTGTTAACGAGGTATTATGGACGCGTCGCGGAGGTGTCTGGAGTGTTGTTACGTCAAATTCGCCGACCCCGCCTTCTTGTATATGCACAAGTGCCCCTATGCCCATTATTCTGCCTTCCTGGGGTATGTCAGGTTCATTGGCTTCCCCTTGTGCCAACGACATTTGAGTCGATCAGGATTTGTATCAACCAGGCACGAGATAAGAGGTAGACAGAGGAAGGCCTAACAGTCCCAAGACTCTACTTCTTTAGCAAATATGCCGCCGCTGTTGCCAACTCCTTCCTGTCTTCCTTCCTTCGTCTTTGTCGCCTCCGTCACCAGCTCTTTCTGTTCTTGCTTCCTTCCCCTTCTCTTGACTTTGTCTGTTGTCTGGCCACCACTGCTTTCTATTTATTTCTTGGCTTCCACCCCACTGTTATCCGGTTCCTCTTTATTCCCACCTCTTCCCATTTCCATAATTCTCCTCTTCCTTCTCGTCAGTCGCTCATGAAGGGGTACGGATGGTGACGCATGGTTAAAAAAAAAAAGGGGGGAATTAAGGACACCTGCAGAAGAAATGGATGAGATAGACGAGGGGGAGGGAGAGAGAAAAAGATGGAGGAGATCTCTTTTTTTGGAAGCGATTCCATTGAGGCGGCACAATTAGGATTGCGGAGACAAGGGGAGGAGGACATCACATCGCCGAAACTGCAGATCAAAGTCAGGGGATTTGCACACTTCTCAGATTTTCATTTAAGCTAAGCACCACAGCTGCACCGCAAAGCCAGATTACCTTTTTTATTCTATTTGAAAAGACAGCGAGAGAGGAAAAATAACATTGCCATCGATGCACAACCACTCCAACGCGCCTAGTTCAAAGTCCCCACACCTTGATCCCTATATGTTTCAATGATATTGTCTGGAAACTGTCTCGGAGCCTAATTGAGCGTTCGACGTAATGTTTCATTCATTTCTGCGGAGCCATTGTTTCCCCTTGAATCGAAGCGGCTAATATGTGATCCTTTCCTTGCTTTTTATAGAGCTAAGAGGGAAGAAAAAAAAAAACTATTTCGGCTCTTCAGAATTCAGTTTCAGTGTTGGAGGAAGGGAAAGACAAAGCCTGATTGTTACTGCTGTTCCATAAAGGTTTTACAGCCAGCATCAGCCAGTATGATTGCATCAGAGAATTGCACGGCTGAGACTGAAACAACAACCGAAGTTGAGGCCGACTGAGTAGATTTCCACCAACCTGCACGTAGATCTCACTTCCAAGGCAGAAGAGGGGAAGATATTAGTGCAGTATTTTAAAAAATAATGAGGCAACAGAGGAATAAAACCCCTCTAATGAATGAAATGTATTAGGAGGTAATATGATAGCAGCATAGCAGGTCATCTGCCGTGTTGCTACACATTTAGGGTGTGATCAAGATTGATTACGTCCACACGGGAGGATGTATGGAATATGAATACGAGCCAATTTAGCGTCCTCCCGGCGTCCCTCTGTGAGTCATTACATCTCGTCTCCTTCTAGCCTTGTCTTGATGCACCGCGGAAACCATGGCAACACCACTACGCTGTCCATCAAAAGTGGCTCCGTGTAACATTTCAGAGGAGAAAGCAGATGGCGAAAACTGTGCGGTCACCAAAAGTCAAAATAGAAAGAGGGATGAATTTGTTGCCTGTTTTCTTGTCTCACTTTCTTTTCTGTTTCATGTGTGTCTGTGTGTGCTGTTTGTTTGTTTCCCTGTAGTCATGGGCAGTTTCGAGGAGGGCGAGCGTTCCCAGTCAGTCTCTCAGGGTGAAGGCGCCGTCGTTCCAGCGCCACGGATTCGCAGCTTCCCCCAGCCGCAAGTCACCTGGTTCAGAGACGGACGCAAGATCCCACCCAGCAGCCGCATGTAAGTCGCTTATTTCATATTTGTGTTTGATTCTGTGAATACCTTTTTGTTCTTTTGTTTGTTCCTGAGGGTGTTTGAGTGCTTTAGCTTGAAAGCGCCTGTTCCAGTGCTGCCTTTTGTGCTGAAGGACAGCTTGAAAATCTCAAGTAGAACAAGAGCCAAGAGCAAAAAAAAAATAAAAACAGTTTTGCCCCCATGTGCAATGGAAATGCCCCCTTGTTGCTCATTTTTTATTTTAAAAGAAACACTCTTCTATCAGCTAATCTATATCTCTGTCTCCCTTTTCCTTCATTTTCGGCCTCAAAATTGAGGGCTGTGTGTTTTTCCGAGGTCAGCTATCAGTGTTTACCACCCGGCAGTGGTGCTGTTCATACTGCAACAATCGGTGCCCCGGTAAGGCTAACGGAGCAGTGGACCCGCTGACAGCCACAAATGGGATTGCTGTTTTGCTTTCCCCATTCAGATCACTTAAAATGGAGCAGTGTAAATGGAGAGGTGGATTGGGAAAAGAGGTGTTCTCTTTCTGGTCGGTCCAAGAAAATGGAGCAGCTTGGTATTCCGGTTGCGTGTGGTTTGTCCTGCAGTTTTAGCAAAGCAAACATGGATTTTATTGATATATTCAGGCTTATGTATTATTTAAAGTCCACAGATATGCCTTGTTTTTTGTTCCTCACTTTGTTGAGGAATGATGCCTACATTGCCCAGAATGCAACTCGAGCACCAAGGCTCTTCTCATCTTGCTACCCGGAAATCGATCTTAGTGCACCATCTTGAAGGATGTCTCAGTTCCTAAAATGCATCTCAGAACAAGAGGAGGCTTGGCGGAAGAGTTATTTTATATCTGTGATATAAATATGTAACTGTCATTCCTTATTTTTCTAGTACTCATGTGTGTGACAACTCTTTTATACTTCACGGCACGTGTGTGTGCTTTAAAATAAAAGAAAGATGCAGGACTCCCCACATTCTTGTCACATTCTGCCACATTGGAAATTTAATTAAAAGTAAACATATACAGTGAGTTTTCATGTACAGATATGTAGGACACTAAATATACACCGATCAGCCACAACATTATGACCATGGACAGGTGAAGTGAATAACATTGATCATATTGGTACTATGTGGTGTTCTGATGGAAAACCTTGGATTTTGACATCCGTGTTGATGAGACTTAGACACCCAAATAAACATTGTCCCACAACAAACACACTCCCTCATGCAAATGGAAATCCCAAATGTCACTGCCTACCCCCGCAGGAAATTGCACCCCACCATATGGAAAAAACATCAAACAATCAGGAACATGTTGAGGAACATGACAATCGGCCATGATGTTGATTTGACCTCCGAACTTCCTACACCCCATTGTGATCAAGCATCAACATGATGCAGTGGAACAAGTTTGATTGACAGAGGCCCCACTGGACAAGCCAAAGTACCCAAAGGATCCAGTACCAACGTCCTGGTTCCAGACCCCATAGGACACCCTGAGAGGTCCTCTTATCCTTGCCCAGTGGTTCAGAGCATCTTTGAGCACCTAAAGGGGACCGACACAATATTAGACAGGTGGTCATAATGTCATCTGCATATATATATATATATATATATGCAGATGACATGTGATATGTCATATTTAATCATCTCGCCTCCTCCACTCACGTTTCAGTTGTAAGGAGAGGATGCAAGGAAAGAAATCAAGGAAACTGAAAGAAAAAGAGGCATTTCTTTGGCTGGTTTGGGTTTTTTCTAGCCTTGAGGTGCTATAAATGTCTTGCAAGCCACGGCATTACACCAACATCACTTTTTCATCTTCCCCAAAGGACATTTCTTTCTTTCCTCAATTGGCATCTCAAGTAGTCATCTCCAAGACCTGTGGATAGAAAAAATAACAATTCTCCTTTAAGAACATACTGAATTGTTTTTTTGTTTTTTTTTAATCAATGTATAGGCTCTATACTGTACAGCTCCACTTGCTTTTGTTTTTCTTTCAGACATTGTACTGTTTTTATTTTCTTTTTTCTCCACACAGCTCAGTGCTGTTGTCATCGCGCGCTTACCCTGCATGAGTGTATATGTGCTAAAAAGTCACTCATCCCCATCTCATCATCACATCTGCATTTCTTCGCAGCGGGAGGTGACCTTGCCCTTAGTCGGGAGTGAATCTTTCTTATCAGCTTCTCATCATCGGTAATCACACGCTGACCTAGAATCACATTGAGACGAGCACCCAGGCTGACTGGGAGGGAGTACGGGGGTTGCCCAGGTGTGGTTGTGGGAATTCAAGGGTTTGCTTTTGACCAGTTGGTAGGGGAAAGCAACATGCTGAAGCTCCTGCGAGGTGGTGTTTGATCTGAGAATTTTGCAGCAAACAAATTGCACGCAAGATCGCACTTTGGTGCATGGTTTCAGCTATTATAGTCGTTCGCTCTTCTGTCTGTCAACATCTCCCTTTCTCCCCCCTTTTTCCTCCCTCGCTCCTTTTGTCTCCATTATAGGCCACCCGCTGTGTGTACTTTGCTGCTCTTCATCCCGGCTTCCTACCCTGCAGCTCCGAGAATGCTAATACCACACGCACTACCAAGGTCACAGTGTGCAAATGAGCGCTGTTGATAACAGGCGACCTTTCCTTTTTCATTCTTTCTTTCTTTTTTCTTTTTTTTTAAAATTGAAAATCATTTAATTGAATTTGATTCATGCCACCAGGGTTTACTCTATAGAGGCATCAAAGTCTCACCAGTGAAGGGGGGGGGGTTGCGGGAGAGAAGATCTGCACCAGATCTTTACCAAGGACTTGTGCTCTCCAGAGTCACTTCCAGCTGTATAGTGTCTCTAAACAGTATCACAGGGGCATCTTTAATACCACTGCAAAACTGGAAGGTATAGGTGAGGTGTTCTGCCAGGTTACAGAGCGTAATAGCAGTGAAAGTATGGAACAGGATTGGACTACACCATGGTGACCATTTTCACTGTCATTTACAATATCTGTCTTTAATTCTCACTCCATCTCCCCCGTCATTGTCCCCAGCTCCTGCTCTCCCTCCTCAGGTGTCATAACTTTAATTTGCAGCCACCTCAGGGGTCCGTCTTGCTGCTTGTCTCTGTGCTCTGCTTAATCACACCCCGCCAATAGAAGGGAAAGTGCAGAGGGAGGGGGGGAGGAAACAACCTGACCCAAAATAACTGTGGTAATCACCTCCAGCCAATCCGACAGCAAATAAAATTCATGCTTACTCTGCAGGCTTTGTGTGTTCGTGCGCATTAGACTTTGTATTCGGTCGCCTTCGTGTTGTGGTATCCGGTTTGATCTTGCGCCGCATGTTGACTCTCTGGCTTCTCCAAACACACCGTCGCGGGGGTGTCTTCATTCATTTATTTATTTATTTCCGTCGCTGTTGAAAGGTGGCAGGAGCTTGGAAATCACTCGAGGATGACACTTGTTGATTGCGAGGACTCTTGTGAAGTGAAGTGTGTCTTAGGCTCCGTGCACATCTGGTAAACACATCTTCAGGAGAACAGACAAAACTGTTTTAGCTGCAGCCACAAACATCAGTGAAACAGATTGGGTTTTGATATTCCATCCATTATCTATACACCGCTTATTCCTCTGTAGGGTCGCGGGGGGGGCTGGAGCCTATCCCAGCCGACTTCGGGCGAAGGCAGGGGACACCCTGAACAGGTCGCCAGTCTATCACAGGGCTACACATAGAGACAAACAAGCACACTCTCATTCACACCTACGGACAATTTAGAATAATCAATTAACCTGAGCATGTTTTTGGACTGTGGGAGGAAGCCGGTACCTGGTGAGAACCCACGCATGCACAGGGAGAACATGCAAACTCCACACAGAAAGATCCCGGGCGTCCTAACCGGGATGCGAACCAGGGATCTTCTAGCTGTGAGGCAACGCTGCTAACCACCAAGCCACCGTGCAGCCCCGGGTTTTGATATTGTTTAATCAAATTGGAACCAAGTTCCCAATGCGTTAATCAAATACAGATCCTTTAAATACAGTATGTATGGAGCTTTTTAGGGGACAGGGGAGATACTTGTTTAGATTCTAGTAGAAGTCGACCAATATCGTTCTCCCATGGGCGATACCAGTACCGATTATTAGGAATCAGTGAGGCCGATAACTGATATTTGGAGCCATATGCATGTTCATTTGCCTAGAATGACACAAGCTTCGATGCAAAACTTTGATGCAATACCTTTTTTTATTTATGGTTACATATATTTAATTGAAAAAGATGTCAACAGTAATGCTTCACTGTTGTGGAACCAATCAGATAGCACTGTGGGCGGGACATTGCCTGAGGTCCACAATTTTTTTTGAATTCATGTATATAATTGGAAGTATTTTTGTTTTATTTTTGATATGAACTAATGATACTGATAATTGGAAAAGATATGTTTACTGACCAGGCTGATAATCGGTAGATTTTAGCAGCATGGTTCTACGGCTAGCAGTGAGCGCTTTAGTGTCCTAGTTTTGAATCTTGTTGTGGTTTTGAGCACATTTGTGATACGATGTCCATGTTTCTGATCATCTGCGAACAGATTTGTCTAGTTTCCTTAACGTCTTAACAACCAAAACAGTTGGGAATGAAAACATTTTGGTTCTTGGTTGCCTAAATTTTGCTGCATTAACTTTGCCATCTGATCACCATTAATGTAGTAATGGATCAATCAGTTCTCATTATTTAGATAGCACTTTACAAACGATTTTGAAAACAGATTAATGCACATTAAAGCATATGATATGATTAAGAAGAAATAAAAGGCACAATCATTAAAACTGACAATAAACAAAATTTAAAATATCACACAAAATAAATTTATCAAAATAGAATGCATTATTAAAGTAACATAGGATAAAATAATTTATGATTGATCATAAAAAATAAGTATAAATACCAAAACAGTGAAATCGTGAAACACTATGTAAACATGAGACTGAATATATGAATGTATAGTTTAATAATATGGATATTTTCAGCTCCAGTTGCAGCATTTCAGAGCGCAACAGCAGAAAGTAGCATTATCTACTGTTTTTTTTTTTCCCCCACCTGCTTCGTGTAGCTGTTAAAAAGGAAGAAATGAAGGATCGGAGGGGCCTCTCTGGTTCATAAACCAAAAGCATTTCATAGAGGTAGTCCGATGCAAGGCCAGGCAGTGCATTATAAACTTAACATAATTTAAAAATCAATACCAAATCTAACAGGTAACCAGCGTAAAAGACTTTCAAATAGGTGTAACGTGTGCTTGCCTCTCGGCCTTAGTCAGCACTTGTGCAGCAGAATTATGAATGAACTGTTGCTGATTTATTGTATTATTCTGCAGAGCAGAAAGAAGAATATTACAATAGTCTCGGCTGCTAGTTATAAAAGCTCACACCGGGTTTTCTGTGTGGCTCGGAGAGAGAAATGGCCTCACTTTGGGGAAGTTCTTCAGATGATGAAAAAGCTGTTTTTGCGACGCCCCCCTCATTGCAGGAAATGCCTCGTTTACATCCCATTTAATGCTGCTTTGTCAGTTTCAGTGTACTCCAGCTGCCTTATACATATGCATTAGTGTCCTAACTGCATTTGTGAAACCAGAATATGATATAAACGTAATACTAGAAAAATCTGATTGTAATTATTAATCGGTTGGTCAGCCAGTGGAGTTCTTCAGTTCAGGCTGAAATAACTCAACAAGTATCAAATGGACTGAGGTTGACATTGGAGATTTTGAGTATAATGATGATCTTGATGGATTTTCATGGTGAAATATCCTTAAAGTTTCCATATTGTGCCCCCAAAATTGTAATTCATCCAGTATTTTGATTGGAAATCCAATCATTTTTTGTGACGCCCACCTCATGGCAGAGAAATACCTTGTTTACATCCCATTTTATCCTGTTTGTCTGCATTGATTTACTCTAACTAGCTTATTTAGATGGGATAATATCATAAACACATTTTGAGAGCCAGATATAATGGTTACAGTTGCAAAACATAACCAGGATACTCAAAAACCTGATTGGAATTGTTGGTTGGTTGGTGATTTTTGAGTGTAATGTTCTTGATGGATTTTCATGATGAAATGTCATTCAAGTTTCCATATTATGCTATATTTTGGATTAGCAATCTAATCTTTTTTTGTGATGCCCACCTTATGACAAGGAAATACCTCATTTATATCCCACTGAAATTGTTGGTTGGTTGGTTGGTTAACCAATGCACTCACCAAGCACTGAATGAACTGAGGTTTGTGATTTTGAGCGTAATGATGGTCTTGATGGATTTTCAGGATGAATTATCCCTGAATTTTCCATATTCTGCCACCGTAATTGTGATTTTTAGAGCATTTTGACTTGGAAAATGAGGACAGAGTACATAGTACCCGCTGAACATCAGGATGCTGGTGTAGTCTGAACACAAAACACCACCCAGGCCCTGGATGCATAAAGGAAACCCAAAGCAACTTAATGAATACTGCATTTTTCGCCTCCCTGCTGCCAGTTTCCCCCTGGCAAAGCAGCGTCTCAGTGTGGCACTGTGACTGCTCTCTCTCTGCCATGTGGCATGTGCAGCTGCTGGTCTTGGCGTCGGCAGAGACTCCTGTGCAGCTTCTACCCACAAAACTTGCGGATTCGCTTCGTCTTGTCGTGTTTTCTCTCTGATGGTCTTCTCCGCGCTTTCCTTGTTTACTTTCCAGGTTTCGAAAATGTGTCCTTGCTTGACGTCGGCATGGCCCGATGCTCTGCGATGAATCAGTTCAACCGGAGCCCTCTTTGTTGTGTTGTGATGTAAAGCAGGATGCAAACAGAAAGGGAACTTATTAGTGCTAACCGTCGTTATTCTTCCCTCGTTGAATGGGAATGCATTTGTAGCCGGTGTGATTTGTTGGGTTATTTTGGAGACTTAATGTGGTGTATAATCAGAGCCTCCTTCAGCGAGTGCATTTGCCAGGAATCGTGGTGCTCGAAGGTGAATCTGTCACCGGCTGCAGCAGCAGAGTCGGCTCCCTCACTATTTCACCTCTGACAACAACTCACTATCCACTACCTGTTGTTTTTCTTCCCTGAAACTTTATATTGACACTTTGGCATGGATTTATCTGCATTACAATGAAACAACCTTGTAGAGGTGTCTGTTAAGACAGAACATGGAGGAGCCTGACCCGCAGGAGCTGGTGGGAGGACATCCCTGACACACACACACACACACACACACACCCACACACACACACACACATTTCAGTTCACATGAGTAATCTGCTGTAGCCGCTGATCAATTAATGGCCTCTGCTTGTGATGCTTGGGTCCTGTCAGTACGCTATGGATTCCTCATTAGTCACGAAGGCCAGTGAATAGCCAGGCCCGTCCTCTGCATTTCCCTACAACTGCCCGGCATTAGTCATGAACCCAACGATCTGCAGGTCAAAAGGGATGAGATGTCAAGGAGAAGCAGGAGTAACAACAAAAAAAACAGCACTTTATGGTGCTACGGACTCCAAAATTACTAATGTTTTTTTGTAACCTTTTATTTTTCTGATCATTTTCCTTGGTTTGTGTTATTTCCTGGAGCCCAAGGTGAGGTATTAAAATAGTTTGTTTTGTCTAAAAGTCCAAAAATATTCAAAATAGGACGAAAAGACAAAATCATCAGATTCGAAAGGTTAGAGATCACCTGAATTTGAATTTCAAAAGTGTTGATTAATTTTTTTGCTTATCAACTAAAAATAATCAATCAACTATTAATAATATGACCCCCTGAACCCCAAGTTCAGTGTTGGTTTTTGTTCTTTGCTGCTGTCACATTTTTTACTCACTGTGAGTTCATTTTTTACTGCAGTATTAAACTAAACCTCTATAGAAACGGCACAACTACAGCTTTAAGTAAAGAAAACTCAGACATGTCTTCTGTGCAGTATAATACAGCTTTAATGCAATAAATCCGAAAACATTGGAAAAATTACACAAAAAACAAATGTTACGTTTGTTGGATGATTTATTTTAGAAAAATTGAAAATCATTGAGTCAGTTTCAAGTGCCCACAGGTATTAACGATATTGGAAAAAAGTAGTGCGTCTACATATTATAGATGTTTTACTATTTACATTTTAAAGTTTCCGTGCCATCTTCTGTCTGCACTGTGTAAACACAGCCTGCAGTTCAGCCGAAAAGTCCCTGAATTTTTGTCACTTGAATGGCTTGAAAGTTGCACTGAGAGTCGCAATATTTTACAGAATCTGGTTAGAGCAAACAGTTTAATTTTGGCGATTTTTAAAAATGACACATGTAGAATAAGTGATTTTGATGAAGGCGTAGATTTTTCAATGGAGCAGCGCATCAGAGATGAGTAGTTCAAGGATTGTCGGAAAGTTTAAACTTGTCTGATTTTTAACAAACATAACATGCTTTTAAAGCTGGGTTTTGGTTGTTCAGAGGGTTAAGTTCATCTATTAAATGTTTATTTTTGGGATAGAAGGATATATTCTCTTGCAAATAAGAAAGAAAATTCATTCACTGTCATTTTTCCAATGATTGCATTCAACAATGCAACGTGTATCTTACAGACACCTCTCTGTCTTTTTTTCTGTACTTTGTTCACACAAGAGCAGGGCTCAGTAGAAGGGAAATAACATTCACCTAAATCAAAAGAAATGCTTATATTTATTTTCCTCTTTGCACTTTTGCATTTGTAAGATTAATGTTATCGAATATTGCATCAGTTTCAGCAAATTTACCGGTAATTATTGTTGGCATCGGCCTTGAAAGTCCCCATTGGTTCATCTCTAGTTTCTCCACTAGATGTATGTATGAACTAAAGTACGATCCAAAATGTATAATATGCTGACTGTTAATTTATATATTAATGTGCCATTGATTGGTAGTCGGGCATATTTTTGCTGAATATAAAACAGTGTATCATCAATATATACTCGTATTTTCCAAATGAAGGTACAGATGTTGCTTTGCTGTCTGCCCAAATGAAATAACAGGGATGATTTTTGCTGCTAATCTACAAAACAAAACAAAAAAACTTTGCTCTTTAATTTAAGCCAGCTCATTTGTGATTTCCTGCACTGTGCAATCTGACTTTTTTTTCTCAGCATCCTCCATATGCCTAATAGCTCATTCCATTTTGGATATAGTTCCAAGCTGGTAAAATCCATGGATTTGTCAAACTCCTCAGGCAACGAATCCCTCATCAAGCCTTTCAGTTGCTGTCTCTGTTTATTTTTAGTCCGTCTAGTTTGTCTGTGACACTGCGGAGACGGGAGGGAAAAAAGACAGGATACACAATGATTTTCGTGATTGATTAGCCTGTCAATTTCTCAGTTAATTAATTGGCTGTTTTGTCGATACAATGCATTGATTTGTCTCAGTCCAAGAAAATACTCAATATGCAGCAAATCTTCAAAACAAATGCTCGACTGAAATGATTGGGGTTTTTTTTGGAGAGTTTTCCATGAATCGACTCAGGT
Source organism: Dascyllus trimaculatus (assembly GCA_024666655.1). NCBI lineage: Eukaryota > Metazoa > Chordata > Actinopteri > Pomacentridae > Dascyllus > Dascyllus trimaculatus. The sequence continues at coordinate 8,329,181 of CM045463.1, read as the reverse complement.
GTAGAAAGATCGCATCAGCGGGTTCAGCCGGCAGTGGATGGATTCAAGGATTGCCTGTTATGTTCGGCGTTGTAAACACTTGAGTCTCTCTGGAAATCAAAGCTGATGATAAACGTCTTCGGGTTCGCTCGGATGTCGCCCGTTTGAAGGATATGTGGAACATCCTGTTTTTGTGAACACGATGGGGGGAAAGCAGAAAGAGCGAAACGGCGAGGCACAAATCTCCAGTTCATGCCCCCAGTGAGAAAACAAGTGGCTGTTTTCACGAGCAACACTCCCTCATCTCGCTCGCTCCTCCGCCTCTGTATCCCCGGGAGCGGTGACTTTTTCATCACGGGTCCGTCAGGCAGCACGGGGGCACGAGGCCTGTTGCTTCGCTCTCCTCGCTCTGGCTTTTCTTTTAGCCTTCATCTGTCGACCGCCTGTGGTGCGACTCGTACCTTCGCCGGCCGTGCGAGCTGCTTGATCCCCGCCGACCTCCCCTCTCTCTCCTGGGAGAGGCCATCAGCCAACTGGGGCCATTTGTCTGCATGTAATGGAGGTCTGAGGCTGTGGAGCGAGGTTAGGCCTCTCACGGCCCAGCGGAGAGCGACGGCCACGACAGATGCCAAAACACCGCTCAGTGTGTGTGTGTGTGTGTGTGTGTTTAGATCCAAGCCAGCTCTGTCACACTGTGTCAGCACTGGATTAGCACAATAAGATATGCATGCAGACTGACAGGGTCGACGGTTGAACTGCTCTTACGCCTGTGTCTTACAATCCACAACCTCAGTTTGATGTGTTCCTAATTAAAAAGAGCATCCCTGGATCGTTGTTTATTTAATTCTGCCGTAATGTGATTTATCTGTAATAATGTAAATTAAGGAAGGGGAAGCAGCGAGTGGCAGATCAAACATTTAAACTTCTGTCTCTCTATTTCAATCAAACATAAATCCCCGTCATCGGTATTGATGAAAGTGCTATGGGATCATTATGAGGATGGCAGCACACTGAAAAACCACCCTGGATGCTTAACATAAATAAATTGATCCACAAGAAAGTAATTGCATATGAGACGAATGCAGCTTCTTCGCTGCGAGCGAAGCTAGAGCTGCATAAAAGCCGCACAGTTGGCCAAGATGTTTCTGAGCAGCTGTCCTGCCTGCCAGGCTCTCTTGTGGACCACAGCTCTTTCTGGAGAATAATAATGGCGAAGGGAAATTGGGTTGGAATAAAAGAGAGGAAGCCTTCCGAAAAAAAAAAAATGCGGGGAATAAACATAAATACTAGACGGAGCCGTGTTCACACATATCTGATTTGTCCAAATTTCTCAGCTCTGTGGCCTGATAAATCCCCGCACCGTGCCGGATACGCGGTGAGCCTTCGTTACAAAGCGAGCCTCAGACAGCTGCTCGCGAAAAAACCGCTGAGAGATGGGGAGTTGAATGAGGACGACCGAAAACGCATTCAGACGGAGAACGAGAGATTAAAATAAAGGAAAATAAGCAACATGCTAAAACAAGAAATGACTCCATGAAGCTGGTTTAAACAAAACAAAAAAAAAAGAACAATTCTTCTCTTTTTAACCAAATTCTTATCTCCCTCTTCCTGCTCCCCTGATATACATGTGAAGCCATTCTGGATAATTGCCTCACTTTTAATTTCTTCCAGCATCATGTGGTCTTTGATCCCCCAGGCCCAGCCAGCACTGGGAGCAGTTAGATCTGCTGAACAAGCTGTGTAACAAAGTTTTGTGTGACCCCCACTGCACCAGCCCTGATTACAGGCTGAGGGGAGAGAAAGCTCAGCGGGGAAGCGCATTAAAATCAACTAGCAGGGGGAAAAATTGCCTCCTGCTCCCAGTAACTGATGAAATCTGGATTTACTGTGGATAACAGTAGATGAAACTAGTTTGGCAGGTGCTTACAAAGGGTTATTAAATGGTAAATAGTATATAGTTTCTTCTTACATTGGGTAGGCAGTCCCCAGAAAGAGCTTCCAATGTTTTTCTCATTCACCCATTAACACACAGTCACCAGGGGCAGCAGATCTGCCGTGCAACACACTGGCAGAGAAACTTTGGGTTTAGTTTGCCCAAGGGGCCTTTGGCATGTGGACAGGAGGAGACTGGGAGTGAACTGCCAACCCTGCGATTAGTGGACAGCCCACTCTACCACCTGAGCCACAGCATTAACCCTCTGAACCACAAAACCCACCAGCAGGTTACAAAGGCTTGTTAGCCAAATTAAAGCCAAATTAACCACATTTATCTGAGCCAGAGACTGTAAAAACAGAAAGAATTCTCAACTTTCCCAATGTTGGTTGAACTACTGCTTTGGTGGCCATGTTAGCCGTATCAGTCACTTCATTCTTTGAGAAAAAAAAAAATTCAAGGACTTTTTGGCTGAACTGCAGGCTGTGTATATCCAAAACAGACAGGAACTAATTACAATGTGAGTAGTAAAATGGCTATTGTATGCAGAGCGACCATTTTCCAGTATCTGTAATGAACCCCAAAACCCACCAGCAGCTTAGAAAGGCATGTTATCTTTTTTAAAAAATCACTTATTAGACCAGAAACTGTAAAAACAGAAAGAATTCCAACTTCCTGATGTTCCTTGAACTGCTCATCTGTGACGTGCCTTTCCTTCGAAAAAATGAACCAACTCCAAGGTTAAAGTCGCGCAATTTCATCAGTCACTTCATTCTATATGTGTCACATTTTGTAAAAAATGAAGCGCTACTAATCGCAAGTGAAAAGCTACAGTCATGTGACAAAGGTTGAGGGACTTTTCGGCTGAACTGCAGGCCGTGTATACCCAAAACACACAGAAAATAATTACTATGCAAGTAGTAAAATGTCTGTTGTATGCAGAGTGAGCATTTTTCAGTGTCGGTAACCCTATGAACCCCAAAACCCACTGGCAGGTAGGAAAGGCATGTTATTTTTGACCTAATGGTCCTTAAACTACTTATTTGTGACGTGCCACAAAATGAATCAAACCTAAGCTACTTTTAAAATTTTGCCAAGAACAAAATGTTTGCTCTAATCAGATGTAGTTTTAAAAAAGACTCCATGTGAGTAAAAAGCCAAAATGTGACTATAATGATCAAAATGGAAATAAAAAATAATCAAAATGCAAGTAGTGCATTTTCTATAGCATGCAGGGTCACCATTTTTCAGTATTGGTAACACTCTGAACCTCAAAACCTACCAGAAGGTTAACAAGACCTTGCCTTTTAAAAAATCACCAGAATGGCACCATTTATCAGGAGCAAGGAACTGTTAAAACCGAAATAATTCCAATTTTCCTGATGGTCCTTGAACTACTCGCCTGTGACGCAACATTCTGTTGAAAAATTTGACTAAATCTGAACTTTAAATCAAATCATAAAGCATTTGCTGTAATCAGATTCCATGACTGTCATGTGACAAAAGCTCAGAGACTTGCCGGCTGAACTGCAGGCTGTGTTCACACATAACACACAGGAAATAATCAAAATATAAGTAGCAAAATATCTATCGTCACCAGTTTTCCAATATTGATAACACCTGTGGGAACTTGGGAAAATGTTGTGTCTGTTGATGCCAGGTATTTTTAACTTGTTTATCATAAATATTCAACTTTTGTTTTTCCTTTTTCACAATTGTTGGCAGTATAACTGTGGTACACTGCACAGAAGACATGTTTGAGTTCTCTCTACTTCCAGCTATGCCTGTGTTGTTTCCATAGAGGTGCAGGACTTTATATTGCAGTGAAAAGTGAACCCGCAGTGACAGAAGCTGCAGAAATTCCTAGAAACTGCTGTGAGTTCACGGGGTTAAAGATTGAATGGTCTCTGGAGGAAATAGAGATTTATAAAAAAATGAAGAGGAAGAGTTTGTAAGATTACTTGATACAGTCTCTTGTAACAGAGAGGATATTCTGTCCCCTCCAGGTCAACGTAAACCTCTGACCGGCAGCGCTCGCCTGTGCATTCATTCTCGAGACTTTCCTAAGCGACAGGTAGAGCAGCTTAAACCTCCGGATTGTGTCCCTGTTTGGGAAAGGTCCTGGGAAGTCACCCGAGATTCATTCGGCACTTTGGACACTTCCGCTCGGCCCACATCCCTGAAGAGATCCATAATTCATGGCTGTGTCCAGGATGTCACCGCTCCAGTGAGCTAGCATTAAATATTTACCGCAGATCATAAGCTGCAGCCATTGAGGCCTGCTTGTCCCTTTAGGAAGAGTGTTTTCAGTCTCAGCATGCACGAGGAATCCCAAATGAGGCCGGCGACTGCACGGGAGCCGCTGTGAGATATTTGAAAATCAATCAGTCTGGAGATGGATCTCATAAGTCATCATACTGTAAATGCTAGCAGCACATGTGGCTATATACCACATATGCAGCACATCACGTCCCCATGTGCTATATCAAATGCTTTCCCATGTGCATTTCTGCATCTACAATGAGTTTTTTTTTTCTTTACGTGTGTGCACAGCTGTATATTTTTTTCCTGTACGTCCCTGTGTGCACACGCTATTTGCATCTTCCTCTATTTTTTTCTCAGTTTCTCATCAGCTCTCTCGCTCCCTTGATCAGGCACAGCGGGTACTTCGATCCCCCGCTGATGAGATGAAGGTCAGGATGGAGGAACAAGTGGATGAAGAAGTGGAGTGTGTTAGATTGGAGGAGGAGAGAAAAAGAGGAGATCATCAGCTGTGAAACAGGAACACGGCTGAAATTTACACGACGGGGGTCACGGATCTCACACTTGTGCACAACAAACAGCAAAGAATTACTGTACTTCTGCAGAAGGAAGCCATTACTCACACATTTTTCTTTGTCCGTTATTGATTAACAAGACGACTGTTATTCCAGATTTAGCGGCGCTAATAGCTTTAGAAACTTTGAAGAAAGCACCAAAGAAAAAAAATCAAACTGAAAGTCACGGAGTACAGAGGGTAGGTGAAAGCCACAACCATCTGAATGATATTGATTTGTTTCTTCAACAAGAGTATTTTTCGAAAAGCCGAAGCCTTCTCATGGTTCCGCAGCTGAGAGATTTATACTCTTGGGTGTAAAAAAAAATGTCAGTGATGTGCATCTTATTCTCACAAATGCATGAATTTATTCTCAGATTTGTCCTGTACTTGTGCGTTTCCTGGTTTGGTAATTGCGTGTCTGTCAAGGCCAGATGTCACTTGTGCAAATAATCACGTTCAGCATCTGGTGGGATGTGAGCGGAGGAGAGAGGGGCAGCAGGACAGAACAGTACATGGATGGATAAGACCACAGGACAGGATATATGTGGAGGAAGGCACCCGCTTGGAACATGCTATCTACCTCCAGATTGTTGAACAGGCTCAGATAATAAGAAAATATTGATTGTAAACATAGTCAGGGGGCTGTAACATCGGGTGGCAGGCGGGGAGGAGGATTTCCTCCTTGCTGGTTGCTACATGGACGAGGGAGAGTCCAAGGGAGGATTTGATAAAGACAACAAGATACCAGGTATTAGCGCCTATAGGACACCTGCTGAAAAAAAAATGGATCAGTGTTTATTTATTCAGGCATCATTTCAGCAGCCGATAAGGAAAGATGCTTTTGTCTCCAGCCAAAAGTGGTTTGCTGCCAAAACGCAGGCTTGCAGGAAGCAGAGGGGGTGCAAACAGCCAATTAAAAGCTCTGGGTTATTATGCAAGGCTATCATATTTGAGAACTAACTATAGGAAGAAGTATGTACAAGGGAAGATGTCGATATTTCTGCCTTGCTCAGTCAGCACTTACACATTGTTTACACATTGTAAATCGATATACCTAATGCTGCTTGAACAGTGTAATTAAAATGTTAAAATGTTTAATGCCCTTTCCATCCGCGGGATCAAGTGGAGACACACAACCAAACGTCAGACAAACAGCTCTAATTAGGAGGCCTAATGCTGCATCTGAAGGCACAAAATGAATCCCTTTTTTTTAAAGGTTCCGAGAAGCTTTCCTCTGAACATCTTGAGCCTGGAACTTCAGGGCACCTGTCAAGTGGTGGGCAGCAAAGTGAACAGCCAGTTCTTGAAGCTGATGTGGATAGATGACAGGGTCAGAGCAGCTAACTGTATGCGGTGGTTGGTATCTGCCGAAAGCGGTTCAAGAAAGGACAACCGGCAACGGGGTCATGGGCGCTCAAGGATCCTTGTAGTCAGATCTTAAAGAAGAGTTACCGAAGCACAACTTGCTGAAAACCTTAATGTTGGCTATGATGGAAAAGTGTCAGAACAAAGTGCATTGCAGCCAAAAACCAAACAGAGTATCCATGCTGACTTGTGTCTTACAAACGGGTGTATGAGTGTCAGAACTGACCTAGGGAGCGATGGAAGACTCTCCTTTTCTTTTGCATCATATGGATGAGCGTATATGTGTAGGAAGAAGGCAATGTTGTGCAGGTAAACCCTAGGTCACTTCAAGACGTATCACCTACCTAAACAGTGTTGAAGACCATGTATACACCGCTACATGGCAACGGTGTTACTTATGCATAATTCACCCTGCCAAATGACAGGGTGTTACTTTAATCCATAAAGGCCCAGACTCGCAAATTCCAGGATTTAAAGGATCTTCTGCTAACATCTTGGTGCCTGATACCACAAAACACCTTCAAAGGTCTTGTGGAGTCAAAGCCTAAATGGGTCAGAGGTGTTGTCGGGGGGTATACACGGTATTAGACTGGTGGTCTTAACGATGTGGATGTAAGTCTCACAGATTCCTTGCACTAAACCCAACTCCTCCTTGTTTGTTCCCTCCCCAGCGCCATCACTCTGGACAACACGTTGGTTATCTTGTCTACAGTGGCTCCAGATGCTGGACGCTACTACGTGCAGGCAGTGAATGACAAGAACGGCGAGAACAAGACCAGCCAGCCCATCACTTTGTCAGTGGAGAGTGAGTAGCCACACACACGAGCAGATACTGGAAACAACTGATTATGCCAGCTGACGGGTCCAGATGCACGATTCCAAGGATTCAAAGGATTCATTCTCACATGCAGCAACTGACAAGTCATCAGTGTAAATAGTGAGGTTTGCCAGCATCAATTGTGGAATACATTTAGATCTAAGATTATTAAATAATCAAGTCCTGTTTCAACATGCTTGTACTTAATTTGAGTAATTCCGTTTCGTGGGGTTTAAATTTGCTACATTTCATCATATTGTATTAACTTGTTATAAGCATATGCTGTGGATACCCAGCAGTTTATATCAGTACCGCAATGTAATAATAGTAAGTCTAAGTTCTTTGTTGAAATTCACTTATTTAAGTAAAAGTAAGGGAAAATTAACAAATATGACTTAACGAATCAAGTGGGTCTTGTCAGCTGCTACATTTTAAGTATTATTTTATACATTGACATTGCATTGAGTTTTATAAGTTCACCATATGTTTTCCTCATTTTCAGAGCAAGTAGTAGCTCTACATATAAAATGCATGCAGTGGAGTTGAAATCTAAAGAGATATGGAATAAATATTCAGTATAAATGTAAAATTTGTTTGCTGCAGAACTCAGATACTTATCTCCCCTGTGGCAAAAATTTAAATATACAGTATATGATTATATAACACTCCAAAGGGAGTTGTAATCCATATTGAGTCCCTGTGTTTTATACTTTATGTGCGTTTTTTCTTGTATTATTATTGTTTTTCTTAGTGAAATTTAAAATGCACGTCTTTTACTTATAATGGAGGAATTTTCATACAGTTTTCCGGGGATATTTTCACTCAGATGAAGTATCTGGGTACGTCTGCCACCGCCCAGACGCCCAGGCTGTGTGATCAGATTTCATTTCGTTGCACTGAAGTGTGTCTGTAGAGATATTCACACATTACTGCAGTCACACGCACAGTAAGTGGAAGCTACAAGGGCGCAGACAGACTGTTCTACTGCCAAGTAGTTCTTAATATTCACCAACGTCCTTAACTTCCACAACAACAACAACAGCGGCAGAAAAAACAAAAACACAGGATACACAAATCAAACCAATTCAGCCGGCTTCAGCTCAGCAGAGTGAAATATAAGAGGAAACCTAACAGACAGCATCTTATGACATGGTAGACTGGAGTTCATTATGGAAGTGAATGAGGAGGGTGAGGGTAAGATATTATAGTTGACAACACAAGGGAGCAGAAATAGCCCGTGGCACATATTGAGAACAGTGGCAGCGTTGATTATACAAGTGCCAGAACACACACAGACACACACACACTGGCGCACAAACACAGGTTCGGGGCTATACGGAGAACATAGCAGGAGGCCTCGACTCGGCAGGTCTGCAGCGAGCACGTCATCCATTTACGTGAACGCGCCGCACACACACAAACACACAGCGACATAAAGGCTGGCGGGAGATCTGTGTGTGTGCGTCTGAGGGAGCGCTTGCGTTTTGCCGTATGTGTATCTGTCAGTATCTGCTACAGCAGCTGTTCCTGCAGCGACGCCTCTGACACTGCATTTCCCATGAGCTTCCCTGGCTCCGACAGTACTTGCCTAAGACTTGGCGAGAGCGAAGGACAAGGGGGTGCTCCGATGAGACGAGCGCGTCGCTCGTATTACAGTTTTATATACTCAGGATCCGAGTTTTGAAAGTTCATGAAAACTGGTGCAAGGCTGCAAATTGGAGTGTTCTGATTGGTTCCTGCTACTAAGTGCGTCTCGTCCTTTTTTTATGCTGTTCTTTTGAAAGTCTAGTTCATGGTTTTTATAAGTAATATACGCGTTTGCTTTCTTTCTGAGAATGAAGGTCAGCATGTACCTGGTACATGCATGTAAACACAGAGCTAGAGTGGGGACTCTTATGTTTTTGTTATAATAAAGGCTGGAGATGAAGACAAATAGGTAGCCTAGCCCTGAATCGGTATAGTATGAAAAGCTGAGGGGTCAAAGCTAGGGTTACGCTAACCCTAATTTACCCATAACCCTACCAGCACCTGTAAAATGACCTAATTATGCATTGTATTTCAGCAATTTCTTCCTTTTTAGGGGGGAGTTATGAGCTTGCAACTAAGGCTGATGCACATTGACTATGAGCAGGTTCCTGAAGTTTGATTTGATTGATGAGTAAAAATTAGAACCTGTTGTTGTATCCTGAACTAGAGGACTCATGAACTATTATTTTCTCCAGCACATAACTTCCAAATGGTTGTATAACATCACTGTTCACTGACACCAATCAGCCACAGCATTTAAACCACTGACAGGTGAAGTGAATAACATTGAGTATCCCGCTACCATGGCAATCGGCAAGTGATGTGATATATAAGGCAGCGAATGAACACTCAGCTCTTGAAATTGATGTATTGGAAACAGGGAAAATGCACAAGCGTTAGCATGTGAGCGACTTTGACGAAGGCCAAATTGTGATGGCAAGTGTTGTGGAGGGTTCCAGGTATGCAGCACTTAATGCCTGCCAACTGTGGTCCAAGAAAGGACAACCTGTGAGCTAGCGACAGGCTCACTGATCCATGTTGTGCCCATGTGGTCTTATCACACAGAGCAGCTACTGTACCGTAAACCTTAATATTGCCATGATAGAAAGGTGTGACCACACAGAGATCATCACATCTCATGGATTATGGGGATTCATTGCTACAGACTGATCAGAATGCTCATGCTGACCTCTTGTTCACCACCAAAAGCACCTACAAAAGGCAGATGAGCATCAGAACTGGACCACAGAGCAATGGGACGCAGGCAGTGTGATGCTCTGTGCAGTGCTGTGCCGGGAAACCTTGAGTTTTGGAGTCTTCATGGGGTTCTTACTTTGCGACGTACCTAATCTTTGTTGCAGACCACGTACATCCCTTCATGGCGGCAGTATTCCCTGATGGCAGTGGCTTCTTTGAGCAGGATATTGGAGCTCCGTGGCGTTCTGCAAAAGTTGTTGAGTGTGAGGAACATGGCAAACAGTCCAAGGTGTTGATTTGACCTCCCAATTCTGCTTTCTGACCAAGCGTTTCGCTCGGATGTGCTGGAAAGTCTGATCCATAACGGAACTACCTCACAACTTGCAGAACTTGAAGGATCTGTTGCTCACGTCTCAGCGGGTCACTTTCAGAGGTCTCATGGAGTCCATACCTCTTTGGATCAGAGGTGCTTTTGTAGCACAACACAATATTAGGCAGGTAGTTTTAAACTTGTGGCTGATGATTTAAGCCAAAACTAACAAAATGTACCTTAGCAGACATATTTTTTCCATTTTGCGCACACCTACACCAGCTATCCAGTTTCTCCTCACCTCCAGACTTTAAGCTAAGCTAGGCTAGCCACCTGCCTCCAGCTCTGTACACACCAGCACAAGATCAGTTCTCATCTTGGAAATAAACATATTTTGCAACAGCAGCAGTAGCCGTGGTAGTACAGCTACTTTTAGGGACTTACAGGTTGAAATATGCAGCAGAGTTTTTCAGGTGACTAGCAGTCCAACACTGGCCTTCTTTAAGGTATGTGTGTGTTTGTGTGAGTGTGTTTACGGCCCAAACACAACGTCTTGTGACCTAAGACTGGTAAGATGGAGTCATGACAGCGCCTGTAGCTACATCTGACATGTGCAGCCACAAGCGCACTCCCAGGGCATGATGGGATTGACGGATCAGTGTGAGTTTATCGCAGACATGACACATCTCAAGCAGCACACATACACACACACACACACACACACACACACACACACTAGGCCCTCACTGCCATGGGCTCTGTCTGATGCTCATAACAAACACACACACACACAGAAATAAACTAGCTTGCACATCCACACACACACATACAGCAGCCTACTCACCTCTTAAGCCTCGTGTTGGTCAAACAGTATTTTTCTATCTATGTTTCTGGCTCTCCGGCAGATATCTCATTATACACAGTCAGTGCACTGTCTCATCCTATTCTGCCCGTCTCTCCATCAGAACTCGGATACAGTGTGTGCACTGGTCAGTTCCAATATTTCACGTCAATGAGCACCCACAGAGTGCACTAAGTGGAAATGAAATTTATAGGATGATCCGGAGAGGACCCCACAAAATCTGGACTCACCACATTGCGTCTTTATTAACCATATCTGGTTCTGTCAATCAATCGCTGCTTAACAGCTCCATGTATGTAACCTGTCTTATCTGTCTGCCCAGATGTTGGAGGTCCAGCAGATCCCATCGCCCCCACCATCATCATCCCCCCCAGGAACACCAGCGTGGTCACCGGCACCTCTGAGGTCACGATGGAGTGTGTCGCCAATGCAAGGTAATAATCCTGGAACGGGAAAAGGTCAAATCCCTCAAATCATTTAGTTTAATCCAAAATAAAGGATTTATGGTGAATGCTTTCAGAAAATAAGTCCTAAATCTTCCAAAGTTCCAATTAAAGGACTATTGGTTAATATTGCTGGGTCCAAGCTGCGAAAGAACGTTCCCACAGCATTGGCTAACATTGCCCACAAGTTGAAGGGGCAAAAATAATTAAATAAATAAATCTAGCCATGTAAGCTTTAAAGTGAACTGAGGCTGTTAGCTGCGACACTCAGAGAATCTTTGGAGTATGTTGTCAAGAACGCAGATGATGTTTCTTGACAATAAAGGAACGTTAAAAGCATTCTCAAGCAAGATTCAAAAAAGGATTTCTGAATTTCAGCGAGGCCTCAGATGATGGTTATTCAACGTTTTTGTAATGTGACGTATTGACAAAGGTGGGGACATTTAGCTGCAGTGTTCTGCGGATGTTCCGAGGATGATGTTCAAGTAACACACTGTAGAGCAGTGGTTCTCAACTGGTGGGTCGGGACCCAAAAGTGGGTCGCAAAGCCATTTTTAGAGGGTCGCAGAAGCATGGCCCCCCCCAAAAAAGTAGTGGTATAAAGTCTTTATTTTAAAGGACGTGTTTCTTACGACACAGTTTGCTTTCAATAGCAGGATATTCAGTGGTGGTGACACCAGTAGTTGCCCACAATTAACCTCTAGATTTGGCTCTGCCAGCTTATTGGAGAAATTTATGCTAAAACGTGCCAAAAATAAACCAAAATGTGCTCAGAATCTGTCAAAATTGGCCAAAATATCCCCAAAACGAGCAAAAAAATAAGCCAATTGTTTTCCAATCTGTATCGAAATGTGTTGAGACTACACCCAAATAAACCTTAATTTGTTAACAGGAACAGCAAACTTCAAAAAGTTGGGTCGGGACTGTTATTAATAGAAACACAGTGGCTCCTGAGGCTGGACCAGTTGGGAACCACTGCTGTAGAGCGTTCTTCTGTAAAACGTCCTTGTGGTAACAAAGGAGGAACGTTTCAGTGCAACATTCAGTTCTGAGAACACTGAGAACGTCTTGCAGTGTTACTGTACATTTTTAGAACGTGTTAAGTCATCCTGCCTTTAAGGAGAACAGTCTGGGAACTTAAAGAAAACATTACTGTAACTTTTGGAGAACTTTCTCAGTCTAACAATCTAGCATTTCAAGTAGACTAATACCTTTAGCTGCAACGTTCAGAGAACGTTCAGAGAACGTTTTGACGACGTTGTCAAGAAGGCAGATTATGCTCCATGATCATAAAGAAGGAGCGTTCTCAAACAACATTAAAAAAATGTTTTCCAGATTTTATCGAGCTTAGATGATACTTAGGAGTATCGTGTGATGAATTCACAAAGGTGGAACATTTGGCTGCAATGTTCTGAGGATGTTTTGGGGGTGATGTTGAGGGAACACATTATAGAACGTTCGGAAGGAAGAACGCTTTCAGTGCAGTGTTCAGTTTTGAGAACATTAGGGAATAACGGTCTAACAACGTTACCACCAAACACTTTTAGAACATCTTTACTTATGGGACCTTTAAGGAGGACATCCTGGGACATACTATAACTTTTGCAGATCTTTCCCAGAACGCCTTTTGCCACCAGAACAAATCTAGCTGGGGTGTCGGTGTGGAGACACATGTCACCAAAACACTGAACCGGTCACTAAAACTCCCTGTGAGGCTCGATGCCACAAGTGAGGGGTTATGTTTGTTTTTCTGTAATTTTCGTGACCTTTTTTAAACCCACTTGGGACACAGTAACATTTCTCTGTGCCTGTTCTGCTCTAACAAGAATAAAACACGCCGCACAAATACACAAATACCATTCTTAACAAGTGTTTTATTTATTTATTTTTTGTCTAGTACTGTTTTTCTTTTATTTTGGAATATGCAGTACCAAAGCAGACTGTTCCACTAATGACATCCCTTGATTCATGAAATAGTCAGTTTGGCATCATCTCAGCCCATTGACAGATATTTTTCTTATAAAAACAATCTGAATAGCCGACGCTCTGGCAGAATAAACAGATTGATGGATGTGTGTGGGATAAATAGAACGAAGCTGTGTTGCGTAACCGTTTTGAAACACATTCTGACGGGGACGGAGAACTGACGCTGTTGCTTTTTTTTTTTTTTCTTTCTCCCGCTCGCAGGCCTCTGATCAAGCTGAGCATCTCGTGGCGGAAGAACGGCGTGTTGGTGAGCAGCGGTCTGAGCGACTTCAACCGCAGACTGACCATCCTCAGCCCGGTGGTGAGCGACGCCGGATACTACGAGTGCGAGGCCATCCTCCGCAGCAGCAGTGTGCCGTCGGTCAGCGCCGGGGCTTACCTGCACGTATTTGGTGAGAATGAGTACTTTTACCTTTTTTTTGCTACTTGCAACCGAACTTTTGTAACTGTGCCTCATGCATCTACATTTTTACATTTTCAGGTGACAAAATCTTCTATTAAGTCGTTGCCACTTTGGTTTCACACCATTTTGCACATTTTTTTCCTAGTTAGAAGACAAAGAATTCATGTGGATGTCTACCTATAGTGCTGGTTTAATCAGACACAAAAAAAACACACGAGTGAGAGCATAAACATTAAGGAAATGGGCTCGAAATAAACAGCCAAATGAACCCATTAGCGTTGCTGCTCCTACATCAAAATAGGTTGAAAATTCTCATGTTTTCTTCATGTTTCAATATTTGCAGCACTTATCTCTCTTTTTTTTTGTACAGTATGTGTTTTGATGTTTCCATGGCTTCGCAATATGGAGCACATTCTCCTGATATTTGCTTTTACCATAGTTTGAGGTGTTTGTGGATCATTCTCCAGAAGCTAAAGACAGTAATGCAATCAGTCACAATGCATACCTGCTATATGTGCCTTTTTTCAAATCAAACATTTAGTGCCATGCATCGGTCACACCTGCAGAAATAAGCTCCAGGTTCGCGAGTTCAAACAACAGCCAAGGTATGAAACCTGATGTGAACATTACCGGCCTCACTACATGAATATGGCAACAGCAAAAAAAAAAAGTGTAGCTGTGAAGTCGTGAGGCGGTAAAGTGTTATTGATTTGAAAAGGCAGGGAAAAAAAACTAATGGCTGGGCTCAAGAAACTGTTTAATAGCATTGCTCGAGTCACTTTCATTCCATCCCGCTCAAACACTTTGATGTTTTCAAGGTTGTGATGCGATTCAAAGGTGTGGTGAACTTTTCCTTTGGTACCGCTAACGGAGCCTTTCCTCTCCCCAGGAGTTAGAGGAGTGAATTACATATACATTTAAAAGAAAAACATTATGGAATAGCAATAACTGATTCCTTTAATCCAACTGCTGTGTAATTTTGTTATTTCCAGCTGCGCTATGAGATGTTTGCCCCCAAAATCGACGCATTTTAAAGGAAATATTAGCAGTTCATTAGCTTTTTTTTATAATGTAGTGTCATTCTTTACTTGATCTGTGTTTCCTTTTGTTTATCAGAGCCGCCACAGTTCATAAAGGAACCAGAGAAGCACATCACCGCTGAGATGGAGAAGGTGGTGGATATTCCTTGTCAGGCACGAGGTGAGTGGATTTTAGTAAGAAAATGGTTGAAAATGTCCCAAATGTTAAAGTTTTCACGCTGCAGACCGCCGCGGAAGTATGACTGGCTGTCCTCTCGCCGCAGGAGTCCCCCAGCCGGACATCGTGTGGTACAAGGACGCCTTACCCATCGACCCGGTGAAGACGCCCAGGTACAGGGTGCTGGTGGGGGGCAGCCTGCAGGTCAACGGCCTGCTGCCCGACGACACCGGCATGTTCCAGTGCTTCGCCAGGAATTCGGCGGGAGAGGTTCAGACCAACACGTACCTGGCGGTTACCAGTGAGTGCACCTCTCTGCGCAAAATTACTGCTATTAAAGATTTAAAGATTTTTTATTTTTTTTGCAGAAGTGTGATAAATCCTCACACAGCTCTCTTAAAGCCTCCTTGTCAGAATCAGGAACAATTAAGTGTAATTACTTTAGAGAAAAGCCAATTTAGTGCTTTAAATTGACCAAGGATGGCCTCTACAAAATAATTACAGAGGGTAACATGCTTTATTTAATGTCATATATTACCGGAATTCCTAAAAAAAATTAAAAAGCGTCTTTCTTTTTGGATTATCTCCATTTTTAGCCATCCTTGTTGTCATGCAAAATTGTTTGGTCAGTTGGTCCAAACAGAAGTAGCTCGGCACCTTTGTTGGCTCATTTGGTTTTTCATGCCTCTGAATGATGAACTGAAGTAACTTTCCATCTAGTGCCATCAACAGGTAAAATTTTTAAGTTGTCCAATGCATTACATTTTCACCAAATGCCTACAAACCCAGTGATTTTCCCGACAGGCAGCAAATGTCTGCATGGTCTGATCCCAATCTCCGAGTTCCCTTTTACGTGCATGAAAGCTCAGGGTTCGTCCCACTGTCGAATCAAGCGCCCACAAGGGCTCTGTCTCTGACTTTTTGCCCTTTCCGTGACTTCTCATGTCTTTCCTGAGGCGCTTGCCTGTATTTTATAGCAAAATTGGTCACACGTAAACTTGGTAGTCCCGCCCTGCCGCAAAATGTACACAAACCAAGCCTCGATGGTGCATGAAGGAAATCTGCGAAGAGGTTTGTCTTCCAGTGGCAGCATCTGGCCGCTCGCTTCTGTGGTTATTTATTACACATTTGTAGAGATGTTTGTGCTTCCAGTCAAGCCTCTGGATGGGATTTACAGATGTTCATGGCTTTTTTCGGACTTTTGGGTGGTTCCCTATAATCCGTAAATGTTGAAATGTCACAAACAGGCTGACTGATTGAGCAGCTGATCAAACTGTGAATAAAAAACAAGTCCAAATTCACTTTATTAAACGCTTTTATTCACCATGGACTCATTTTTCACTGCAATATAAGGTCCTGCAACTCCGACTGAAACTGCAACACCATGACTAGAAGTAAAATAAACTTAGAAATGCCTTATGTGCATACATCAATCCTAAAAACTAACAAATGGAAGTTGAATTCATTTCAAAGACAAAATTTTAAAAGCTGGAATTAACATGTACAGCATTTTTCCTAGTGCCCAGAGGTTACCAATTCTGAAAAAAGGTGGCTCGTACGATAGATATTTTTACTATTCACATTTTTAATTTGCTTCGATGCTTGTCCTCTATTTTTTTGGCTATACACAGCCTGCAGTTCAACTGAATATACCCAGATGTTTTTTTTTTCAACAGACTCTTGGTTACAGCTGAATCACTAATGTTTTCACAGTCACATTGAGGAACATAGAACTTTTTTTTTTTTTTTTACAGAATCTGCAAACAGAGTTGATTTTTCGGCAAATTTTTAAATGAGGCAATTAGAATAAAATGATTTTAATGAAATATTACAGCTCAGAGTTTGGATTTGGTTAGTTCAGAGGCTTTCGGAAAGTCAGAAAATCCGCAGTTCTTTCAATTTTTACATTTTCTGCCTCTGATAAATGATAAATGGTGTAATTTTGGGGACTTTTTCTTAAAGGTGACATGCCTTTCAAACGTGCTGGTAGGCTTTGAGGTCCAGAGGATTAATGGCAATGCATTATTTCTAACATATGCTGTCACAATGCTATGTTTTTTCCTCCTTTTTACACCATTTCAAGCCGACATAAACTCACACAGTCAAATACTGCAGCTGTGACATCAATTAAGGGTGTAATGCTACAACTTGAGGGTGTAAATTGGGATCAGGCCCATGTTAACATCGCCTTTGTGAGCATGTCGGTATACTTACTAGCGTTTAACTCAGCGCTCTGCTCTGCCTGAGTGCAGCCTCGCAGAGTTGCTAACGTGAATGTTGACTCTTCTCATTGGTATTAATAAAAGCGGACAGACAATCTGATTAAACAAAACATATAAAAGCTCAGGTTTTGAACAGAAAATCCAGTTTTACGAAGAACATTTCCAGCGTGATGCGGAAAACATGCAACATTTCACCGCAATCGCATGTGCCGGCGAGCTATGCAATTATGTGGAGCTGATTAAAAACACAGCAGAGGCGGAAACCAATCTAGAAACGTACCTGAAGCCACTTATGTATGCTGCATCGGAACAGAACTCATCACACGAGAACCTGATGCACTGTAAAAATACAGGGAGGAAACAGGAGCTGTGACTTTTCACTTCCAATACTTGAAAAAGAATCTATTACCGAGACTTTAGAGGAAGGCACCGAGTGTATATTCTTTGACTGACAGTAATGTGATAGCCTTGCGACAGCGGGATTTTAATAGGAGCATTGAGATGACAGTATCGTAAGAGGAGGGCTCAGACCTAATCAGTTCGTGTTATTGTTCGGAGTGAAGGAACAAACTTGCATTTAAATTCATAAAATCTGTTCTCTCAGTAATTAAGAGCAGCACTTAAATCCCTGGACGTTCCTCCGTAAACTGACAATTAAAGCTACACCGATTATGAAAAGACTCAGCGTTAATACCATATTTGCTGCCTCAGTCTAATCACCCTAAATGACTGTGAATTTGTCGACGTCTATGCTTTTTTTTTTTTTTTCCCCCTGAGCTGGAATTTGAAAATCACTGGTAATTTTACTCTCACTGTGCATCTGTTTTTCAAGTTTCTGACATCTAATTTTCTTCACTTTGTCTCCGTTCCTGCTGCCTTCACTCCACGCCGCACCGTGTTATCAGAATTCATAATGTTCTGTCTCGCTAAATCACCCCCTCCATCCTTCTTTTTTTCCCCCTCCGTGACATTGTCTCCTCCTCTGTTTTCTCTCTCTCTCCTCTTCCTCCTTCCACATCTCATCTTATCATCCTCCTTTCCTCATTCATGTTCTCACTTCTCCGTCTGTCCTACCCTCTCCGTGACAAACTCCCCTACTTCGCCTTCTCCTCTGGGAGTGATACATTTTTCTGTCATCCTATAAAAGTTTTTGATTTATTGCATATCACAAATAGGGATTTTAGTTATCTACAAATTGCCGTCTCTCTCGGAGTCTGCTTCCTCCTCAGTCATTTTTCCTCCCCTCCTTTTGCACGCCTCCCTTAGCTATCTCTGTGCATGCAAAAAATAGACCCGAGGTGAAGGCTGTGCCAATCCGTTAAGAATTAGTGGGACAAAGCGTCGACTAAACACTGCAGCAGGCTGCGAGAAAAAGCGTTTGAAGTGGGGTTTTGCCATATTCTCTCACCTCTATAACCCTCTTACCTTCCTCTTGTTACTGTACTGAGCTCCTCTTTATTCTGTGTTTGTTTCCCCCCCGAAGGCATCGCCCCGAATATCACAGCCGGACCCTCCGACAGCACCGTGATCGACGGGATGTCAGTCATCCTGCACTGCGAGACCTCCGGAGCTCCAAGGCCGGCTATCACCTGGCAGAAAGGTCTCACACGCTCGCTCTGAGGGATTACGATGTCTTTTATCTATTCCACATGGGACCTTAGTTTGCTGTGGCTTAACAAATAAAGCCTGATTGGATTCCTTTGGCGGGATTTACCTTGTGCCAGGCGTTTCATGTTTGCAGTAGCAGATCAGGAGAAAACACCGTCCTTGTTTTGCACAATCCGCCTTTTCTCTATTTTTACACCCCTGAATGCCTCGTCTTACCTCCTCCCTCCTTTCTGTCTGACCTTTTCCCTCTGTTTATGTATCTCCTTCCTCATTAGTTTCTGTTTTTTGTGCCCGTTCAAGGCGAGCGAGTGTTGGCCAGCGGTTCAGTCCAGCTGCCCAGGTTCACCCTCCTTGAGTCAGGCAGCTTGCTAATCTCCCCCTCACACATCTCCGATGCCGGGACCTACACTTGCATGGCGAGCAACTCCAGAGGCATTGACGAGGCGTCTGCTGACCTTGTTGTCTGGGGTAAGTAGGCATTAGGAATGGACCAATATGTGTTTTTCAGGGCCAACACCGCTGTCAGTTTTAGTGATCTGCCGAGGCTGATAACTGATATTTGGCGCCGATATACTTTAACTGTATAGTTTTAACAGCATGTTATAGCAGAGAAACCGTCATTCAAAACTAGGCTACTTCATTAAGAAGGGTGACTATAAATGAATATGTAAATTCTGTTTATGTGGGATCAACTGAGTTTGTCTGCTGTAGTAACGTCTGCAAAAGTGAAACCGTTCAGCTGTATCAACCGTGGGAAAAGGTTCTGTTGGAACTTTCGGATCAAAAAACACACACGTCCTGCAACGCCGTTGGCTGCAGATGGACTGGTGAAACGAGGCACGTATAAAAAAAAGTGTAAAGCATCTGTTGAACCTGATGACAGAGACAGCGACTTCTGGAGAGAGGCCAAGAAACACTGGTCAGGTTTCACTTATAACAGGAAAAAAAGGCTTAATCTTTCACTGTCTCTTTCTCTTTTGTTGTCCACTAAGGTCCATAACTTGAAGCATTAATAATTATTGTTTTTCAGACTCTGTTTCAGGGTAATTTGTGGCTGCCTTCTAACTTAGCCGCTAGCCATTAGCATAGCCTTAGCCACTGTGAGAGGAGCTGATTTTCTGGTTTGTGGCAACAGCTTGTGTTTCATGTTCAGTTTTTGCTGCTTGAGAGACGTTTCTGAGACCACAGAGTGACGACAGACAGAGAGGAGGCTGCATCAATAATCAGCCAATAGAAATACGGATAATCAGAAAAAATGTCAAATGTCAGCCATGATAACTGGCCAGGCCAATAATTGATCTATCCCTAGTAAGTGTGCAAGAGGCTGCATGTTCAAGGTCGTCTGCATTCCTTTTTTTGAAAGCACACAAACGCCTGATGCAATGTGTTGGAAAGCCATCCTCCGCAATCATTTCTGTGCGGCAACAACAGGAAGTGGAGCAGTGGTGGTGTTTTATTGAGAGCCATGTCTGTCTGTTTAGCGAGGAAACAACTGTATAATAATAAAGCCCGCGCTCATCTCCGTCAAACACGAGAAAAGCATTCTTCTGTGCAAACTTTGGAGTCATCATCGAGGTGTTTTCTCCAACAAGCCATCAAGAAACAAAACACAAACCAGCAGCATGTCATTTCAACTGAAATGAGTTTTCTGAAATTCATTTGTCAGGTTTTTTTTCCTTTTTGTCGTTATTGTTCTTCTTAGAAGGACATTTTCTCGGCTGTTTCTGTCTCTTTCGCTGATATCTCTATCTCCGTCTTCCTTTTGTTTCCGCAGCTCGCACCCGGATTACCACACCCCCGCAGGACCAGAGTGTTATCAAAGGAACTAAAGCCATTATGACATGTGGAGTCACACATGACCCCAGTGTGACTGTCAGGTGAGGGTACATGCACAAATATGGCCATTATAAATGAGTTACGTGGGTTTATGTAGCATTTTTTTGTAGAGATTTCTGCTACAACTGATGCCATGAAGTGTTTCACATGAAAAGCAAGAGATCTAAAGTACATAGACATGCCCATTTCACACATGAACTCTCTTCCAAATGCGTTGGATTTCATGTCTGAATGTGCACCCTGTTTGCTTTTCTGTAAAACTTGTGAAGGCAATCATATAAGGTTCGACTGAGTAACATTTTAGGATGTGTGAGGTGATTTAGGGAAGCTTTTTTCCACATTTCAGCACCAACACTCGTCCAAAAAACATCGCAGAAAGCACTCAAGACCCAATCTGTGTGCCAAAATCCCATCACACCTTTCCCACTCTCTTTGCCCTGCAACTTTATGTACATAAAAGCAAAATTTTACAGCAATATAAACGGACACTAACTGCTTAGATTTATGATACTCACCAATAACGAGTGTAATCCAGGGTTTTTTTTTTCTACCCCACAAGACGTTAACAGGAGCTGAAGTTGCTTGAAGGAGTTTTTCCACTGAGTTTATTAAATACCTGCAGCATCAGACAGCAGCAGGATCCATATGTGCATCTCCAAAGCAAGAGACATTTAAATACTCATAATTATAAATTATCTGGAGAATTATACGGAGAGCAATCAGTCCGGGCCGCGATCCAACGGCAAGTCTCACTGTGTACTTTTCTTCACTTTAGAAAGGCGAGCTGTCACACACAGAGTCGCAGTTTGGTTTGTTGCTTCCAGCGGAGTTTATTAGATACCTGCAGCATCAGGATCCAGAAAGCAGTAACTTCATTAATTGGTTATAATTATGTATGATCCCCGACATGGAGACAGGATGGGTCAGGATCTAACAGCAGGTCACACTATACTTTTAGTCACCTCAGACAGGTGAATTTTTACACATAATTTTCATTTCATCATCTGCAGTTTAATCATTTGTTGCATAGCGGTCGTCCTCAGGAGTCCTGAGCTCCTTCACAGCTGTTGGGATATTTCATTTTACCGTTTGTAAAGTAGTAGATTATCCTCACACATGGACAGAATTTTCAGTGTTTAGGAAATCATAGATCAACTAGGCTGTTAGTTGTTTTGACAGTTTGATAAGCTGCTGTTAGTTTAGATTTTCATCTGTTATTGCATTAATGTGTGTTATACACCGCTTACTGTATTGTCTAATCTTGCGTGACTGACAAATATACGTTTGAATGAAGCTGTGAGGAACAAATAATGGACTGTATGCCTGAATCACAGATTGCTCTCACTTTAACGGATTGATTTAGCCAGTGAAGCTATGGATCCCATGTCTGTACAGAGCTTAAAAGACCAGATAGATCTTTAGCAGCTTTTTCAAAGGACAATTCAATTCAGGTTTATTTATATAGTGCCAATTCAGAACATATGTCATCTCAAACCACAAGGTAAAGACCTTGACAACCTTGCATGATTTTATATTTTTCTGACTGCCAGAAATGAATCTAAACCAATAGTGAAGTACTTTATCTTTCATTTCCAAATTAAACATTTCCAGGTTACTGCTAACTGCATTTATTGTTTTCGGCTATGTATTAAAAACACATTTTGTAGGGAGTTTGTACACTATCAGGAAAGCGTATATCAGTTGGACTGAACAATGTTTCACTGATACATGTTCTTTTATTTTTAATATTATTTTTTGGGGGGGAGATTTTTGCAGTTTTACTGATAGACAGAGTGAAAGGGGGGAAGAGAGGAGAGAGACATACAGCAAAGGGTCGTGATCCGGACTCGAACCCACGACCGCTGCTGGCGACCTGCGCCCACGTGGTAATGCCTCTACTCAGTGAGCTATACGGCAGCCCACTGATGCGTGTTCTGTCAGTATCAACAAAGCAAAAGACATGCATGTATTTTCTCATGTGGAACAACAGAAATGACTTACATTACCTTTTTTTTAAAGTCCAATCCTTTATTTATGTCTGCTGTCATACACATATCTGCATGAAAGATTATAAAAAGCATCAAGAGATTCTTTTTCTAATTGGAAATGTCCGGCTGAATGATGTTAAGTGTCACAAATGTCCCTGTCATGGTGCCCATTGCTAGCTAAACTTCCACAATGCTCTCGGCTTTCCGACATGAACTCCGACCACTTCTTCTGGTCACTACTGTATTAAATAGTAAGATGCTCCCCCTGGTTGCACAGCCCGATACTACAGCTAATTTACACTGCATATTCTGACATGCATTTAGAGAATAATTAGACTTGGAGCTTGTGGAGCAGATGCAAGGATGCAATTTTTGATGCTTTGCTGAGCTATTTAGTTGTCAAGCGTGTAAAATGGATTGATTTTAATAACGATAATGCACTTGAAGTGTGTATTATCTCAGAAAATGACATCAGATTAGGACTCAGCAGACGGTAAATATTAAATGACTTAGATTGGTGGCAAAAATAAAATTGATTGGAACATCTCTACTAATTATTTACTACCACAGTCAGGATATAACAACTCACACTTTGTGCTTGACTCCACATCAGGCAGGTTATCGATCATTTGTAACATCGCGGCCAACCTCCAGTCCTGAGCTCCATCACAGCTGTATAGGATGATTACATTTCAGTGTTGGTGAAGTAGTATTTAGATTATCATCACATATGAACTAGTGTTTATGAAATCTTGAAAAAACTCAGTTTATTAGTGTATTATTTTGTATTACGCGTCACTTGTTGTAATGTCCAATCTCCCATGTATGTCAAGTATTGTGTACATACTGTGGCTGTCTTTGTCACTGTGGTGCGTGTGTCGGAATGAGGCTATGAGGAACAGTGATGTAAATGTGACAAACTATCTCTTAAGGACAGAATGTCATCACTTAAACAGACTGATGAAACCAGCAATGTTAAAGATATCACATCTGAAAAGGGCTTTTTTCCAGGCTGCTATAGGGATGGGTCTATGACATGCACATAAATGCATGAATACATGTGCAGAATTATCATAAAAACACTCAAGCACAGAAAAGAGTCCGAGACACGCGACCTTGACGTATAGTTTGCACAAAAGCAAGCGCCTACGCCTGTTAAACATGTTTGTCAACCACCAGCGTGCAAGCATGCAGTCACAAGAAAGTGTTTCTCGCACACCTCCGCATGACAGCTACCGCCAAAACCCGTCCAAGAGAACATTTCCTGAGCTCCGAGCTTGTAGTCGACACCAGTAGCGATCAATAGGCCATCCGGTGCCTTTCTACTCGGGGGGGAGAAAGGCACATTTGAAGCTGCGTTTGAGCCGTGCAGTTTTGATGAATGCGGATCGCTGTTTGATATGCAGTCATCAGCCGCTACGACTCGCAGGCAGGCCAGCTCTGATGGGGAGTTTGAAGACTGAGGGTACGGAAGATGAAACAGCTCGCCGATAACGTGTTCTTTCTTGGATTGTGGTTGAATGAAAGACAAGCAGTTTACCTTGTTGCCTTGCTGTCACAAAGAGTTAACCCCCATGCTAAAGCTGACATGCATACGTACGTCGCAGTCCCACATCTCAGCGGGTGGCGACGGAATTATGCATGTCAGGTTGCTGAAAGTGTGCGAGAAACCAGGTTTGATGAATAGATTCATGGACTTAATTTGGCACCAAAGAACAGAACCGCAAGTTGGGAGTGTTTGCCATTGACACCGATGGCAGCACATTTAGAAGCAAAGAGGCCCCCAGCTGTTGGTCCAACTGCGGTGTTGCTGATGATTAGCGGCTTTTCTTAAGGTTCCCATTTAACTTTTAAAAGAGTTATGATAATGTTTTTGTCCACCTGAGCTTCTCATGGTTTAATCTCTGAGCAACAAAGTAACTGAAGTAACTAGCAATCTTCCTTGATCAAGCGAGTTACAGCAGCATCTTTAGTTGTTGTTTTTTTCTTCCGTTGCTAAAAATGTGCAAATGACACAGCCTCAGTTTACAGTGAGGATGAAAACCGGAGCCGAGCGGTTGTTAAGCAGTCGTTGCCGCGGCTTTTTCAGTGTGTCATAATTTTGATGTTGCTCATCATGAGTTGATGCGTTGACTTCAAATACGGGGGGACTCGAATAAAAAGCTTAAAGGCACCTTTCGAGTGAGTAAAAAGCTAATGTTGCCTTAAATTATTCATTTTTGAAAGAATATGTGTTTGCTCGGGTCCGCCGGTGACTCTCCATTAACTCCCTATGCAAATAAACGCCAACTAAAATCGCTTTCGTGCTCGGCTTCGTCATACTTCTTGTTTGTTTCTGTCCATTATTATCATTAGTCATGAGAACATTTTCAATTTTGGAATTTAAAGCTCTGACTAAATCGCTTTTAAGAGGGATTCGTCAGGCACTAGGTTCCAAGTTGTACCTTCGAGATGATTTCTGTTTCGTCAAAATTCTCGGAAAACGGGCTCGCGCTCCTTTGATGGATGCCTGGTTTGTCTGAAATGCAGGTGGTGAGCAATACAGTGTCGTGAGCAATTACAATAATGGCAAAAAAACATGTGGAAAAACATCGAGATTGATAAATACCACAGTTTCCCCTTTCAAAAATGTGTGATTGACTGACGCAGCAGATGGTGATCGTGACATTAATGGTGGTGACTTTGTGTTCCAGGCACATCTGGGAAAAAGAGGGGTCGGTCATCAACGTCCAGTCCATCCCCCGCATGCGACTGGATGCCGACGGCACCCTCCACATCTCCCAGACGTGGTCGGGCGACATCGCCACCTACACCTGCAGGGTCACCTCGGTCGGAGGCAACGACTCCCGCAGCGCTCACCTCCGCGTCAGGTGACCTCGACTTTCTATTTCCATCGTCTGTTTCTTCCTCACACTCTCGCTTCCACGGTATTCTCTGGCGTAAAGTCACAAGAAGGAGCAAGCTCTTTGAAGAAACCCAACAGACACGAATGCGCGGTCGCACGAGTGCTTTCCAACCTCTCGCTGCTGCTCCGCCTTTTTTCCCACCGACACCTCTGACTCATTTCCACTTAAATAACGCCTGTTCTTCCTCACCTACCTCCCTATCTACTGTGTCCTCATTCTCACCTGACCCCCCTCTTCCCTTCCCCCCAGTCTGTGACACAGCACTAGAACTCTCAAAGGCATTTCTGTATTGGTTTTTTTTTGCCCTCAGATCATTTCCCCCCATAACTTTGCCTGCCACTTTTTTGTACTTTGGCACGCCGTGACTCACTGCAGCGAGGGTAAATTGAATATGAATGTGACATCTAACTTTGTGTTTGCCAACCTGACTGACTGAGTGTTTTCCATCTTTGTTTATCCCGCTATCGGCCGCCGTCTTGTTGGCTGAGTTACTGTCTGTATCCGTTCCTTGCTATAAGTTTTATCTATCAATCCGTCTGTGCTTATCTGAATTTGTGGCTGAATGAATTAATGATCCCCAGCTTTGGTCTCATTTATTCACGTCTTTGTCTGTGCATTTTCTTCCTATCTGTCTCCTTCTGCCTTTCAATCCATTTCCTCCCTCCGGTGATATCTATCTCGTTTTTGCTCGCCCGTGTGTCCATCTTGACAAGGAACCATCTTTGCTGTCTTGTCTCGCCACATTTCTTCACCTGTCTTCCTGATCTCTCTGTTGTAAGGGAAAAAAAAGCCGCTTTCCTCAAGATTTGTACAAGAGATGTTCAGAGGAGAGACTGAAATGCTCGGTAACTCTCTGGCCCCCACAGCTTGTTTGCTGTGATAGAGGGATTCTTTTATTTATCAAAGTTGTCCTGCTGTTCCCTGCAGGCAGCTGCCCCATGCCCCAGAGAACCCTACAGCCTTGCTGAGCAAATCTGAAAAGAGAGCCATCGACCTGGCCTGGGCCAAACCTTTTGATGGCAACAGTCCACTCATTCGCTATATCCTGGAGGTTTCTGAGAACAGTAAGTCATGTTAAATTCCAGTCATGGGTCCGTCTATTGCAGACGTCTGTGCTTTGTTCTCTCTGTGTGAGTTTGCACAACTATAAGGACTGTAAATCATTTATAATTGGTTGGGTTTGGGGAAAAGGGAGCTCGACTGATGGGATCAATGATGCAGCAACGACTTAAAAAGATGTTAAATGTTGCTTGTTTAGACTTTTCATTTCCATGCAGAGGCTCCTGCGATGCAAGTGTTTTTCTCAAGGAGCTTAAATGCAACGCAAAGACGCAATGAGCAGATCAAAAAGAATTTAAGAGCATGGTCAACAAGACTAATTAAGAACGTCCATCATTGCTTTTAATCTCAAACTGGATGTGTAAACTACACAATCTAACTTTGATCTTCAGCTTAAGTAGATGCACTACACAACTGTGGACACTGTAGCATGTTGAGCTAAACTGTTACTGTCATATTGTTGTTTTTTTTTCCTCCCTCCTTGTTTTCTCAACACGACTTAGTAGGTTTAATTAATTCAAAATTCAAAAACCTGCCGTGACAAAATGACTGCAGGCATGAAATAGAAAATCCCTCAGAATATCAGTGAAATTCCCAGAAATGTCGCACTCCTTCCTTGCAAATTCGAAGATGAATGGTTTTGCATAGCAATGAATAACGTGTGTGTGCATGAGGAATAGGGCGTAAAAGTTGATTTTCTTTGTTCCAGATGCTCCCTGGGCCATCCTGCTCGCCAATATTGAGCCAGACTCCACAGCAGTGACGGTCAACGGCTTGATCCCGGCTCGGTCCTATCAGTTCCGCCTCTGTGCCGTTAATGATGTGGGGAAGGGCCAGTTCAGCAAGGAGACAGACCGGTGAGCAAAAGGCCGATCCTGTATCTATTCCTGCCATCCCACATCAGCATCATAACAGCTTTTTTTATCCTCCCAAAAGAAAAACAGAAAAAATTCCCTCTGCACAGGTCGGATCTGTGGTTACGAATCCCACCAGTGTGTTTCAGTTTTTGTGTTCTCTCGTTTGTTGTCTGTTGGATTCCCTTTACCCTCGCCCCGACTGGTTGAGGCAGATGGCCGCCCTCTCTGAGCCTAGTTCTGCTGGAAGTCTCTTCCTATTAAAAGAGAGTTCTTCCACTGTATACTTGCTCATAGGGAATCTTATATATATATTTGTTGTCTTTTTCAAAAAATGCTTAAATTACACCATTTATCAGAGCCAGAAACTGTAAAAATAGAAAACAATGGCAGATTTCGACTTTACAACAGTCTTTGAACTAATCATCTGAGACATGTTGTTCCATCAGTATAATTAACCCAACCTGTGCTTGAAATTGTGACATATCAACAAGATCTTCTACATGTGTCATTTTTAAAAAATTGCAAAAAAATAACACATTTTCTCTAATCGGATTTTGTAAAATAACTAAAAATTCTGCACTTCCTGGCACAACCGTAAACCCATTAGTGGCTCATCTGTGACCAACAGTCATATGACTTGATTCAAGGACTTCTTTGGCTGAACTGGGCTGAAATGCAGGCAGTGTTTACACAGAGCAGATAGGAGACAAATATGAAAGCAAATTAGAAAAGCAAGTAGTAAAAGATCTGTAGTATGTAGAGCCACCATTTTCTCAGGATTAGTAACACCTCTGGACACTTGGAAAAATGTTGGACATGTTGATTCAGATTGTTTTGTTTTGTTTATTTCATTCTTTTCTGTTTTGTTGGAATTACACTGCAAAGAAGGCATTTTTGATTTCTTTCTACTGTTAGCCATGGTTGTACTGTTGCCATAGAGGTGTAGGACTTTATATTGCAGTGAAAAAGTAGTCCACAGTGTGTAAACATTTGAAAGACAAATGCCCTAAAAACTGCTTTGAAGCGGGAGGATTCACTTAGTCTAATTTGTATTTTACATCTAATATTGTAGGGTCTAATTTTTAATGGAGTCTGGTAGATTTATGTTATAGATGAGGTCTTAAACTTGTTAGATAAATTAGTAACGTCGATCTTATTTCTCTGTTGGAGAGCACTTTGGCTCAACATCTGTTGTTTTAAATGTGCTGTAAATAGAAGTGACTTGATTTGACATGACTTTGGAGGTGGGAGCTTCAAGCCATATGTTTCCATACATTTTTCCAGCATAGTTTCATGGATAGTTTTATTGTAGAGAAGGAAGCGTTCCTTGAAAACCTGCCTCGGTGGCTGTGTTTTCTTAGCTCACAATCCCAATCTCAGAAACACCCAAAAACACGAATCACAGCAGAACTTTTTTGGTTGTTGGTAAACAGTTGCACTGCGCTTGTGAAATCTGTTTCCTAGACAACCGGTTTGACTGATCCCTTCAGTCAAGAGTCAGTGAAGGGGGGATACACGTGTAAGCCTGGCAAAGCGGATACACACACACACACACAAACATGCACGATCACATGTAAACACACATTCTCACACACAGCACAACACACAAACACCCACTCGCTCTCACATCCCCCAAAAGCCACAGGAGGGATTTAGGTTTGAGGCGAGATCAGGTTTGGCCTCTGCACGGCCTCACACAACTTCAAGCGCCGATTCCTCCCCCCTGTCCGTCACCCTCCTCCCTCCGTCCCTGCCTCCCATCCCTGCCTCCCCTCCATCAGTCTGTCACGCCGCCTCACGCTGCCAGTTCCCCAGCCAGAGGAAAGCCATGGGGAGCTCCGTCTGTGTGTTACAGTGCGGCCAGCACAGAACTCCATGCGACTCCATTTGGTACTAAGTCACCGCCACTGATCTCTCTCCCATCTTTCATGCACATCTTCTCCCCAGGTGCTCAGGCTATCTTGTCAGGGTAAATATATAGCTTTTAGGTGGCTGTGACTTTCTCAGGTGTGGCATTATACACACTTTAGGGGAGCAAAAGCACCAAAGGAACGCTTAGGATGTATAACAAAGGAAGCAAAATGGTAAGAAACAGCTGAGAAACAGGGAAAAAGGAGTGTTTATTGTAAATTATGCATGTATTTAAATTGATATGCCTCATTTCAGCTGTTATGTTTCTTTCAAAGCGCTATGTGATGTGTTCTCGCTTGAAATAAACTAAAGCTCCGTGTTGATGATGATTTTCTTTTTTCCCTCTTCCCTTACATCTCCGCCTTTGTTTCATTTTTTTTTTTGTTTGTTTTTCTGCAGTGTGTCTCTACCAGAGGAGCCGCCCAGCGCTCCTCCTCAGAACGTCATCGCCAGCGGTCGGACCAACCAGTCCATCATGATCCAGTGGCAGCCGCCGCAGGAGAGCCACCAGAACGGCATCCTCAGAGGCTACACCGTCCGGTAAAATCCGCTGCACATCCTCCCCTGATACTGTTTTAGTAGTTTTTATGTGAAAAGTGGGAATAAAAATGCATTTATTCTCCAGATAAGGTAAAAGTAGACACTGTACACTTTTTGTTAACACTTAGATGCATGAAGGAAGATGCAGTAAGTGGAGGTGTGCTCTTCTTTTTTTTCGCATTTTTGCTTTTCGTCAGTGTTTTTGACAGACTTTGCAGCACTGTGCGCTTCCTATCTCATACAGAAGTATGAAGGCAATTCAAAATCTCTTGTATCGTACAAGGAAAATAAGCACAATTAGGGAAAGCACTTGATCCATGTACTTCTGCAGCAAACTGCTAGAATTAACCGGGAGTACATTTCACTTGAAACACAACAGTTTCAGTTAACACCGCTGCATTCAAATAGTGTTATGTGTGACAGACAGCTGAAATGGTAACAACTGGTTTGACTTGGAAAAACCAAAAGAAAAACTTTAGCAACTCTAATAGGCCGAGTCAGCAATATGCCAAACTGACTGTAAATCCTGTAAACATGTAATTAGTTTGGTTTTTCTGTCAGGCTTTTTATTCATTACATCCAAATGAAACAGCAGGTGTTTTCCAGACAACAGTCAGTGCTTGTCAGTGGGTTTTAATTGCCTGTTTGCTGGTGCTTTGTCTCCCCCTAGCAGGGATTACAGTGTACTGCTAGACTGTAAATGCTCTAATGGAACATCTAGACTCTCACAACCGGGCTACAAATTATGCTGTAAATGCAGGAGAATGGGTTTCTGATATTCTGACAATCCAGCATTGAAAGCTTGTGCATGTGTTTGTCAGGTACCGTCTCACTGGGCTGCCTGTCGACTACCAAATCAAGAACATTTCCAGCCCAGATGTGACCAACCTGCTGCTGGAAGACCTCATCATCTGGACCAACTATGAGATTGAGGTGGCTGCTTACAATGGAGCTGGACTGGGAACTTTCAGCCATAAAGTCACTGAGTGGACTCTTCAGGGAGGTGGGTAGTCCGTGTTACTGATCAAAAATCTACACTGTAGACTATAATTTGTCATTTTCAGTGAGTCTTCACGCACAGTTAGATTACAAACACTTGTTAAGACCATGTATATCACGTCAGTTTTGAGGTTCCAATGACTCCTATGATTCTTAATTTTCTATGATGGAATCATATTTTGGGCTGCACAGTGGCTCGGTGGTTAGCAGCGTCGCCTCACAGCTAGAAGATCCCCGGTTCGCGCCCCGGTTAGGACGCCTGGGATCTTTCTGTGTGGAGTTTGCATGTTCTCCCTGTGCATGTGTGGGTTTTCACCGGGTACTCCATCTTCCTCCCACAGTCCAAAAACATGCTGAGGTTAATTGATGATTCTAAATTGTCCGTAGGTGTGAATGAGAGTGTGCTTGTTTGTCTCTATGTGTAGCCCTGTGATAGGCTGGCGACCTGTCCAGGGTGTCCCCTGCCTTCGCCCTGAGTCGACTGGGATAGGCTCCAGCCCCCCCCCCCGCGACCCTACAGAGGATTAAGTGGTGTACAGATAATGGATGGATAGATGGAATCATATTTTCAGAAGGCCTATAGTAAATCTGCTAAAGAACCAAAATGCATGATGGTTTTTTTGTGATAAAGACACGTGTTTCAATGATTCCATGTGGGAAAAAAAAAGGCTGGGATGCAACATCTTACAAATGCACTGCTTTTATACACCGACACAAATCACTCAGCAGACCTCCAGTAGCCTCCAGTTTTATTTACCGCTGACCGAAACTGTCCACTAAAAGCCGGTTCTGACTGTTGTCCAATTGCATTACCCTGAACTCTTATTTGTAAAGACCACGCAAAGGTGTGACATGTCTCTAAAATCCATAACTAGCTCGCACACACTCACAAACAAACCCACATAGAGCCGCGGTGTTGGGTGTAAGTGTCAGACGGAGAGTGATGGCAGCATCTGCTCTGACCTGTGCAGCAGCGATCAATAGTGACATCAGAATAGATGCAGGCTGACTTCTAGCAGTCAACCGAAAGGCGCTTCGCACACTCTTGTTTTTTTTGTCGTGCTACTGCTGCTTTATTCTCCTTTTCTTCCTCTCCGACTCCCTTTCTCCTTCCTCTGCTCATCCATCCCAGTGCCGACCATCGCTCCGGGTAACGTGCAGGCCGAGGCGGTCAACTCCACGACGATTCGTTTTACGTGGACAGCTCCCAACCCTCAGTTCATCAACGGCATCAACCAGGGCTACAAGGTCAGTAGGTGTCGCGTTGTCCTCAGTACCAGCCATCAGCTCCATTGACAGAACTGTCAGAGCTCAACTTGTAGTAAAAAAAAAGAAAGAAGAAGCCAGGGGGCAAACGATATACGGTGCCCGTTTGAACAATGGACCATGTTCGCCCGTTTGTCAGTCGGAGGTCATTCTCTTTATCTGTACAACCATTTCTCATATGTTTTATTGTGAAGCTGTGTGCACATAATGATGAATGTCTTCATTATTTTGTCATGGGCTCTTGAATGTAGTTCATCTCTCTGCCTCTTGTGTATACCTCCCAATGTAACCCACAGGGAATTGCAAAGCCACATGCATGGGATGCTTCCATTTTTTTCCCCCGTTGAGGCTTAATTATGTTATTGGGACTCTTCTCTCTTTCTGTGTTTCTGTTCAATGGCGCCCCGCAAGTCTTACTGAGCACCAGAGGGGCAGGGGTCACGGTACCAATCTGAATTTTAAACACCAGGTTTTTCTCCAGCGTGAGACTGAAGAAGTGGTGAGAAAAGGGGAGACAGAGAAGGTGATAGAATGTGCGGCAAAGGAAGGTTAAAAAAAGACAGAGGGAGATATATATAGAAAGAATCGAGACGCGTGGCAGACAATCAAGCATCTATCCCTCTGATTTCCTCTTGCCAACTTTCCTGGAAGCTCCCCGACTCGGAGAACTGGAAACAACCCAACGGACTCGCCATTGGGACTCATTACCTAAACAGCTAATTGGTCAGTCCAGGTCCCATTTGTTGAGATGCTATATGGTAAACGATGAACACGCATGATGGGATATTATTATGCTTCTCCTGAGCCCAAACTCTCTCCTCCCTCTCCGAGCCTGTCTCAGTGAAGCTATTCAGCCATCTTCTCCCAGTCAAAACATCTTCAGGGCATTTTTCTGAATGTATTTGGGAGATGCTAAATAACTCCTCGGAGAGAGACGCTACTGTTGGTTTTGTGAGAATTGTTATGGAAGTACTGGCTTCTTTATTTGGGTAATATTCCTTCACATTTACTTTTTTTTTTTTGGTCTGTTTTAGTTGCTGGCCTGGGAACCTGGCAAAGACGACGAAGTTGCTATGGTAACAGTGCGACCGAACTTCCAGGACAGCGTCCATGTGGGATATGTGACAGGTCTGAAGAAGTTCACTGAGTATTACACCTCTGTGCTGTGCTTCACTACACCCGGAGACGGCCCCCGCAGCCCGCCTAAAGCATTAAGGACACATGAGGACAGTAAGTGACTTTTCTTCCACACTTTTCTCTCTCCTGTGGTGGCAAGAGGGGGGACACAAGCATCTCACAGTAACACATCCTTCGGGCAAGATCTATTATTCATGCAGAACGAAGTTGTAGAGAAAGTGCTAATGAATGAGTATACTCTGCATCCAGCCAGGATCATCATAATTGGGACATAGTTCCCTGAGAGATTATTGGCCGAGCTTTAAAAACTCTTCATTTGCCTGTAAAGACTTCGTTTTTTTCAGCAATTACCTTGATTTTTTTAAACACATTTAAAGTCTACATAGTCAAATGTAGAAGATTTATGGCTTTATCCAGTTGCCAGGTGGTTCATTTTGTCCGTCGGTCTTGCTCATTATTCTTATTTGTCCCTGTCCAGCCCCCGGTGCCGTGGGTCACCTGAGTTTCACTGAGATCCTGGACACGTCGCTGAAAGTCAGCTGGAGCGAGCCCAGCGAGAAGAACGGCGTCCTCACAGGTACGCTCGCCTCACTCCCAAATTATACTTTGCAGACAGATAGGAAGGGGTGAGAAATAGCAGTTTGCCCAAGGTGGCATTTGTCAGAGTTTCTGTGAGACAGACCAATCGCATAAGGCAGCACTAAGGTGGAAACTGGAAGAATTTGTTCTGTGCTGCAACTACTTGACCTCATTTAGTGTGCTGAGCCCAGGAGAGCTGTACTATTGTTTGTTGTTTACTTTATTTGGGTCATGCACTTGCTGCTGCACAGGCTAGACACCAAATATACCATTACGTCGCAAGACAGAATCATAGAACACCTTTACGTTGCTAAAAAGAACGTTATCCTCTTCTGAGCTCTGCACATGATCTGTTATGTGGAATTGGCTGTTAATTTGCCTTAATTGCACTCCTGAGACTTCCTCTGCGGGATGCCTGAGTGAGTGATGCTTCTTCCTGGAGGTGGAGTCTGCTAAATATGAAGGTTACTTACCTGAATTTACCTACTTGCACCCCATTGCATCACCTTAATTACTTTCCTGAGACATGCTGCCTGGACTCTGTGGGTGGTAGCATGTTCTGAGTAGTATCACACCTACTTGCGATGACTCAGCGATGAATTCCGGCATCCCCAGTTCAGCTATTGCCCAGTCAAGTCTGACTTACTTTGGAGCCTTTTTTCTTAATGTACATCCGCAGGATAGACACCAAATATACCATTATAGCAAGAGACAAAATCATAGAACACCTTTACATTGCTAAAAAAAAAACATGTTATCCTCTTCCACATGATCTGTTACATAGAACTGCCTGGTAAAGAGTTAATTGCACTCCTGAGACTTCCTGCCAAGACTCTGCGGGATGCCAAAGTGAGTGATGCTTCTCCAGGAGGTGGAGTCTGCTAAATATGAAAATTACTTGCCTGACTATGCCTTCTTGCACCCACTGCATCCCTTAATTATCCTCCTGAGACACACTTCCAGGTGGGATGGCTCAGTGGGTAGTAGCGTCTTCTTGGGTATCAAGTGGACACCAACTTCCAGAGAGTTAAGGGGTGAATCCCAGCATCCCCAGTTCACCCCATAGTCTTACTAGGGTATCCAAGCAAGTCCGACTTACTTTGGAGCTCGTTTTTTTTCCATCCAGATCAATGGACTACCCTCTCCAGCAGTTTCAGAAAGGTCTTTGCCTGTTTATCAGCTTGCTGGATTTCCCTCATGGTCCCGTCTCCTGGAATAAACCTCGATATCGATGCGGCTGAAAACCCTCCACAGACCCCCCTCGATCGGTCGGTCCTTGCACCTGCCTAACCTCACTTACCGAGCCCAGCACAGGAGACCTGCTCCTGTGTTTCTTGTTTATGTATTTTTTTGCAAATACCACCTCTCAGGTCAGACACCTAACATACCACTGCAGCAGAGAGACACCACTTGTTAGAAAATAATGCAACATCTTACATAAAATATTACATCGCAAGAACAGTTTCTCATCTTCCAAGCTCTGCACATGGACTGTTTCATAGCTGTTTTCATGCTTTAATTGCACTCCTGAGACTTGCTGCTTTGAGTCTTCAGAACGCCCAGTTGAGTGGAGCCTCTACATTACGTACAGTCTGCTAAATGTGAAGGTTACTTACCTGGACCTACCTGCCTTGAAATAAACCATTGTAGAGAAGTTTGCAAGAGATTTAGGGGGTACAGTTTCCACTAGGTCTTTAATGTACTCAACATGTGTCGTTTGAGGTCATGTTCTGTCTGTTCGTGGTCATTTTGTGTATCTCTGTGGTTGTTTTGTGTTTCTTTATAGTAGTTATGTGTCTCTTTGTGGTGTTTTTGTGTCTCTTTATGGTAGTTATGTGTCTGTTTGGAGCAGTTTTGTGCGTCTCTGTGGTTGTTTTGTCTCTTTATAGTAGCTTTTGTCTCTTTATGATGGTTTTGTGTCTCTTTGTGGTGGTTTTGTGTCTCTGTTTGGTCATTTTGAGTCCTTTTGTGGTGATTTGTGTCTGGACAGTGACACCTCCATAAGCTTTCGCAGTGAACCCCAGCTTCTCAGTCTAGATGCCGTTCGCTCATTTGGGAGCCCAGGCGGAGCCCTTTGTCTTCATCCAGAACCACTGCTGCTCCTCCTCTGTAGCTCTGGAGAAATCTCTTAACTGCTAGTCTTCGGCCTTTCCCTCGTACTCCCATCTCCCAGAGCGGCCTTGATGTTGATTTGGCTACAGACAAACCCTCTGCAGACCAGACCCGGACCTTGCAACTGCTTGACCTCATTTAGCGAGTCTGGCACAGGAGAGCGGCTCTCTTGTTTGTTGCACTGCTCCGGCCAAACACAATAATGTACGGCTGCAGCAGTGAGACAACACTTGTTAGAAAATAATACATCTTGCATGATGTATAACACTGCAAAAAAAGTAAAACACCGCCGCCTCTACTAAGCTGTGCACAAAAAAGGCTCCCTTCCCAAGACATTATTCAAGTCTTTTGTAATCATAGAGGAAGCAGAAATGAAGATGTGCACAGTATGATGATATAGCGGCCAAAATTATAGCCCTTAAATTATTATGGATCTTAAAGAGCAATAAAACAAAGCACATTACCAAAATTATGCAGCAGTCAAGGCTGTTTCCTCTCAGGTCGAGCATTAAACTCAGGTAACTGCACAAAGAGATATTTGGCTTTTGGTTGAATTAAATTCCAACAAGTAATATCAGACAACGCATAATACGAGCGATGTGGGCTTGTATCATTCATCCACTCACCATCTGTCTTCATACATAAGGACTCATTTGTTACCAAGATTATTTGTAATAATATACTTTAATCTGTTCCGACAAAGGAAGTTAAGTAAGTGTATTAGTAAATCCATGTGCAAAATAAATAGTTCATTTCACCACTCCAGGAATGTTTATGCAAAATGCGCTGATTAAAGATGTTTCTTAGTGCAGTGTTTCGTTCTGTTCAAACGTGTAGTAAAGAACACAGGCCAAACAATGATATTAATATTCAAATGTTTACCAAGGTTAAGATTTAGCAGCGTATTGTAAAGAGTTTTTCCATTTTAATGTGCCACACGCTCCCAGGAGACAAACACTGACATGCCATGTGAAATTATTGATTTGGCAAGAAATGCTGCTTAATGCTTTATGCAATCACATGAAAAGAGCTGCTGGCCAAGGAGCAAATTGCATTAACTTTGAGAGGGTGAGCATGTGTGTGTGTGTGTGTGTGTTTTTGTGTGCGCACGGGAGTGGGCGGAGGATGTGTGAGTGCAGGGAGGTATAATCACAGGCTGATTTAATTTGCTATATTCAATTTTTGATGAAGTTAATTTAATATTTCTGTTAGCTTGCCCCGTAGCATACGAGCTGAGAGACGCTATTGTTGTAAAGCTGCTGTCGGATTTTCCCTGAGAGGGTTCTCTGTCTGTCTGTCACTGCTAACCGGTCTCTGCCACTCTGCAGGTTACCGCATTTCGTGGGAGGAGTACAACCGAACGAACACCAGAGTCACCCACTACATGCCCAATGTCACCTTAGAGTACAGGGTCACCGGACTCACCGCTCTCACCACCTACACCATCGAAGTGGCAGGAATGACCTCCAAGGGCCAGGGCCAGCTGTCCTCTTCCACTATTTCCTCTGGTGTCCCACCAGGTCAGTAACCCAACAACCAGTACTAATATTTACACGCCAGTGTACTCCAATTACAAAAAAGTACACATTTTCTCCCCTACACCTGGTGTTATGAAGCAGTCATTTAAAAAAGGTCATCTCTAGGATATCAACCTCCACCTTAGTTTATAAGAATGATGGTTCTCACAACACTCCACCTTCAGCTTTGCTGAAAGTTGGAAAAACTGGAGTTTAATAACTTGAGTGGCTTTTGACCGAAGCTAAGTTGTGATTGGTCATACTATCTCCAAAACAGCAGATCTTGTATGATGTTGTCGTACGCATTTGTTAGTATCTATAAAAAGTGGCCCAAAGAAGGACAAACAGTGAATTGGTGGCTACCCAAAGCTCACTGATACATGTGAGGACTGGTCCAATCACATATTAGCTTGCTGTGTAAGGGGCCCATGCTGACACCGGTCCACCAAAAGCCCCATGATGGGCACACGAGCCTGATCTGATGAAACATTATCTGTTTACGTCATATGGATGATCAGGTGTGTATACCTGAGGAAAAGGTGGCAGCAGGATGCAATGTTTGCTGGAACACCTTGGGTCCTGAAATCAAGTAGGTGTTACTTTGACATGTACCACCTGCCTAAAGATTGTTGTAGGCGTGTACACCTCCTCATGGCAAGGGTAGTCTTTTAGCAGGATAATTCCCCCTGCCACACAGCAAAAGTTGTTAGGGATATGACTTGAGAGTTCTGACAAAGAGTTTGTGCATGTTGGCCTCCAAATTCCCCAGATCTCTTACCAATCAAGCGTCTATGGGATGTGCTGGCAGCATGGAGGCCACGCTATGGATGGTATGAGGAGCATGACCAAGAGTGGAAGGTGTTAATTTGACCTCCAAACTCCCCAGATCTCAATCTGTCTGATCCATGGACACCCCACCTCACAACAGTATTCCCTGTTGGCAGTGGCCTCTTTCAGCAGGGCAACAGCCCTTCCAGCTGCAATTACTGTTTAGGAATAGATTGAGGAACACGACCAAGAATCCAAGGTGTTGGCTTGGCTTCCAGAATCCCCAGATTTCAGTCCAGTCAAGCATCCATGGATGTGTTATAAAAGTGAACACCCTTCCAGGAATGGAAGCTGTTCCATCCCTGGAAAGAGTTGAAGGTGTTGACTTAGCCTCCAAATTCCCCAGATGACTATCCAGTTGATCCATGCAGACCCCACCATACAACAATATTCCCAGCTGGCAGTTTCAACAGAATTGCGAGACCTTCCAACTGCAAAAATTAGTCAGGAATGGATTGAAATAGAGTTCAAGATGTTGACTTGGCTTCCAGAGTCTCCAGATCTTAATATGATCAAGCATCTTTAAGATGTGCTAGAGAAACAAGTCCATTCCACATCGGCTCTACCTCACAATTTCCAGAACTTTAGAGGATCTGCTGCTCTTGTCGTGGTGGATTATACAACATCTTGAATCTAACCTGCCTCCTAAATGCCCTCTTTCACCCTCCACGTCTCCAGCTTGTAGTACAGGCTTTCTATTAAATTTTTTAAATCTTCTCTGTCGACATCATCAGTGTTAATTTTTCAGTATTTCTACAGCACTCTCCAGAACAACACAAAACATTATGCAACTGTGCTCAGAGGCTGAGTAGCACTCATTAAATGTAAACTGACAGTAGAGTGGCCCTTGAAGAAATGCTCTGATCACACAGTGTTCCGTGGATTCTCTGGAGTGACGGTGACATTTTGTGAAAGTAAATGAACGTATGCTTTACATGGCACCTACAAAAAGCAAATGTTGGCGGGGGGAATAAAAGCTAAATAAAGCACTGTGGGATGGGAAAAGTCTACCTTCATCCATATTGTTCCGTTTCTCAAACAATGTGCTCTCACACCGTCATAAATCTTAACCAAGCTCAGTTAAACCTTAAGGCAAACCTGTGAATTTCTACCTGTGACTTTGTTCGGTTTCTTTAACTGCTCAAATCCAGAAAACAGCTGGGGACCTTTATTGAACCTTTCGCATGCTGTAAATTTACCGTCGCACATTGAACTCCGGCGTCGTCTGGCGCCAGACACAATGAAATCCGACCCCAGTCACCTCATCTAGGGGGAGAAACCAGAAAAATTTTTACAAAGTAAATAAATAAACGCCCCAGCAATGTACATATTTGCCCCACATCCACTGAATAATAGCTCCTGTGAGAGCATTAAGGACAATTACAGTGTTCAATGATTTCATATTTGCAAAACTGGGTAACAGAAACACAATGCCCACATCAGTTACAAGCGCCTGCATTTCGGAGCTTGTACATCTGTGAAACCTGCGAGATGACAGCCTGCTATATTGAAAGCGGGCTTTAGTGCAGCGGTTATAGTCCCCAGAATGGCAATTACTCCCATTGTATATGTGTAAAGAAAACGCCCGGGCCTGCGACTGTACCGCCGCGATCCCCGCCAGAAGCAGCCTCAATAATCAGTCATGCAAATAATTTAGAGGCGGTAATTTCACTGCGACACATGTAATCTGCATTTCATTAGGACTGAATACATTCGCGTTTAAGCAATCTTGGGTGGGGGGGGGAGAATTGCTCGGTTTGCCCGTGGGAGTGATTATATCTTTTTAATATTAGGCCACTCCAATGTGCCGGAGTTTGAGGTTAATGTCTTCAACTAGGATTCAGGTAGTGCTTTGGAATTGGGATGTGAAACGACAGAATTAATTAGTTTTTGCTCACATTTCCATACGTTTCTGCCCAGAAACACACAAAACATTCATATTCATATACACAAGAAATGTCCCTCCTACTGTTCTTTGAATTCACTATTTTCACATTTGTTTCCCCCTCCAGGATTACGACTGAATAATCCATCCTCATTGTCTTTTTTTTTCCCCCAGCTCAAGTGTAAACAAGCAGGATATCAGATTGAATCGTACCTCCAGATAACTGCAGTGTAATTGACATTCATGGCATTGTCTCCGTCTGTGTGCCGTGTGTAAGCAGTCTCCTCCGAAATCTTATCTGCTTTCGCCGAAGTTGGGAGAGGAGGAGATGAGATTCGGTGCAAACTTCACCTGTGTGCCGTATCTGTGCCGCCACAAGAGGGTGCTGTGGTAGATGGATTCATCCAAATGAAGTCCACAAAGCAACAGCACCCTATTTGAAGGGCAGAGACAGAAAGTAGTGTCAGTTTTTTCTGTCTTCTGTCATTTTTTTGTCCAATTTTGACTCTCTGCTCTTTCTCCACAGAGCTTCCTGGCCCTCCCACCAACATGGCGATCTCGAATATTGGCCCACGCTCCGTCACCTTGCAGTTCAAACCTGGATACGATGGGAAGACTTCCATTTCCCGCTGGCTGGTGGAAGCCCAGGTGAGGCCAGAACTGAATCACCAACTTTCCTAATGATGTGATTTTGCTTTTTGAGTTGCCCTCCACAAGATTTTGCCACAAATACGGTTTAAAAATCAAATTCGAATCTTACTGTCTTGCTCCCAGGTGGGTGTGGTGGGAGAAAATGAGGACTGGGTGATGGTCCACCAGGTGTCCAACGAGCCCGACGCTCGCTCCTTAGAGGTTCCAGGACTCAATCCGTACACCTTTTACAGGTATATTTCAATAAAGCAGAACATATGCCCAAATTCGCTCTGCTTTCACTCTTTGCATGGTGCTTTTGTACACAAGACAAGCATCTACAGCATATTACATGGATATAACCCCAACCCTGACCCTGTAGGAACAGAATAGTCTTCTTAGGTGTGAACTTGCTCTTGTTTTTCCAAGTTTATTCGAAGGCAAGCTTGTGCAGATTGCGATAAACAGCAGATAAGGTGTATGCGTGCCTCAGCATCTCACCTAATTTCAGCACATCCCAGGAGCTTATCTGACTCTGTTTTCCTTGTGTTTGGATGCGAGATTGTTGTGGTTAGCGCAATGTTGAAATTATTATTTTTTTTTCCCCCCCCAGCTTGTGCCTGATCTTTATCTCGTCTGCTTGTTTTCCGTGATCACATCCAATATAACCAATTAACATTTCACTGAGCCGGTTCCCCGAAGAGCCCACAGCAGCTATAGTTCTCATCATCCCAGCATCAGTGCTGCCACTTTACATTTCAGTAAAGTTAAATGCAAAAATTTGAGGTGTTTTGCATATTCAGGCTGTAATGCAAAAAAAAAAAAAAAAAGAGAGAGAGAACGTTCTTTTTTCAGAATATTCATGCTGTATTCATATTCGGTGCTGTGATCTTGTTCAAATGCAATAAGCCTGATGTAAGAGGATGCGAGTGCTGCAGTAATGCTGATGATTTTGAGTTCGTTTCCAGCTGCCAGATTCTGAGTTGCCATTTCGGTTGAACTCGAGCAGGCATTTTGCAGATTGGAATAATATCCTGACACATAAGAGTATGAATAAAAAATAAAAACAAAGCTTGGCTCACAGGGGATTTTAGGAAATCCTTTGATTTTCATGTATATTTTTGTAGGGTCAGAACTTTAGCTTTGCATTTAACAGGTTAATCATCGTGGTTTCTAATGTCCTCAGTATTTACATTAGTGGGGTAAAGTTCTGTAATTTCTAACACTGTAGGATCTTAGGTATATTATTACATTAGCTGGGTTATTCTACATATATTTTTTTAAATACATCCATCATAATCTGTTTTTACTAGAAAGCACTTTGGCGCAACAGCTGTTTCTTCAAATGCGCTCTATAAAACAAACAGTGACTTGACTGAACTTGTTCGAATCCAAACCCCAGGTTCCGCATGCGTCAGGTGAACATAGTGGGCACCAGTCCTCCCAGTCAGCCCTCCAGGAAGATCCAGACCCTCCCAGCTCCTCCTGACATGGCCCCGGCCAACGTGACCCTACGCACCGCCAGCGAGACCAGCCTCTGGTTGCGATGGATGGTAAGCGGGCGCCTTCTTGTCACAAACCATGAAAAACTCCCTGAACCAGAGGAGTCAGGCTTGTTTTGATTCACCTTTTATCCTCTCTCAACATTTAGCCTCTGCCTGAGTGGGAGTACAACGGGAACGCAGAGCAGGTGGGCTACAGGGTTCAGTATTCCCGCGCGGGCTCGCAGGGCCGGGCGCTGACCCATGTTATCGCCGACCGTCTGGAGAGAGAATTTACCATCGAGGACCTGGAGGAGTGGACCGAGTACGAGGTCAGGGTGCAGGCTGTCAACGGCATCGGGATAGGGCCCTGGAGCCAGCCGGTCAGAGGCAGGACAAGGGAGTCTGGTGAGCTAGCAACCCATCTGGCAAACATGGTGGAAGACACAGGTTGTATTCGTGGGATTGCAAAAACAGAGAAGTACAGAAATCCTACGGGTCACATTAACAACAACACATTTTCCCAAACGTTGCCAAAAATGAAAGCACTTTGACCACTTCTGTGTAGCGTTTGCAGCATCTGTGTGGAATATCCTCATTACTGGTCACATTACAGGTAACACACACTGTATATGTTAAACCTACATGCCATATGCTAAATTCTGCAGCAGATTGTTTCCTACTCCGAGCCTTTTTTTTTAACCAGCCCACCTCAATTTAGACAAAGACGTGCTTTTCCCTCCTCGCTCCTGCTTTCATATCGTTCAGCAGACGCTGGACAGAGAGGAATGGAAGGAGCTGGAGGAAGGAAATTGAGAACACATGGACTCAAATGTGGAATTCCTGCGCTCTCTGTTTTTTTTCCACACACACCAGCAAATTTTTAGGAATCAGGCATTATGTCCAAGGATGAGTGCCAGGGAGAAGAAGAGCCCTATTCTTGAGTTTTTTTCAGCAGGGCCCAAAGAATATGAGGAGCTGCGTGAATCAAATAACCAAAACCAATCGGTCACACTGCTTCTCTGTTGTAGGGCCATGCAAATACACGCAGGGGGAATGACAAATTAATGTTTCAGAATACATTAAAAGCACGTCCCTTTGTTTTCCAGTCCCCTCCAGTGGACCCACCAACGTGTCGGCCTTTGCCACCACCTCCAGCAGCATCCTGGTTCGCTGGTTTGAAGTCCCAGAGGCAGACAGGAACGGTCTCATTCTGGGCTACAAGGTCTGCTTTTTTAAAAATGTTCCACAGCTATTCGCAACTTACTCACCCAGCAGTGCAGGAACTCTAATTAGTCTGCTGAAATGTCAGCTATTTAAAAGCAGTATACAAAGCAGCATGGTGGCAGTTTATGAGTCCAAATTCACTTTTTTCCCCCAAAATACTTAATCCCCCCCGCCGTCTCCACTCTCTGTGGATCAGGTGGTGTATAAAGAGAAGGACTCGGACAGCGCTGTTCACTTCTGGATGGTGGAGGGAAACGCCACCCACAGCGTCCAGCTGACCGGTTTGGGGAAATATGTGCTGTACGAGATCCAGGTTCTGGCCTTCACGAGGATTGGAGATGGACGGCCCAGCTCTCCACCCATCCTGGAGAGGACTCTGGATGATGGTAGGGGCTTAAGACGGAGCAAAAGATAGGAATACAGTTATGTAAGAGCCTTAACCTTCTGAACCCCTCATTTTTTTTTGCTTCTGTCCCATTTTTACTCACTGTGGGCTCATTTTTCACTGCAATATAAAGTTCTGCACCTCAATGGAAACAGCACAACCATGACTAGCAGCAGATGGAACTCAAAAACATCTTTCATGCAATGTAACACAGATATAATGCTACAATTTATAAAAAAAAAAACACAAAAGTTGAATTTCTTAAAGTATTTATTTTATAAAAACTGAGAAACCCAAGAATTAACATGTACAACATTTTTCTAATTGCCCACAGGTGTTACTTATACTGGAAAAAATGGTGACTCCACTGTACATAATACAAATATTGAACAAAAAAAACATTTTTCAATTGTTACCACACTTGTCTCCTATCTGTTCGATGTACACAGCCTGCAGTTCAACCCGGTTCAGCTGAAAAGTTGCTGAATTTTTGTCACATGACTCTTGGTCATAGCTGAGTCGCTAATGACTCCACAGTTGCACCAAGGACTGCAGAATTTTTAGCTTTTTACGGAAGCTAATTAGTGCAAAGAGTTTATTTTTTATCAAATTTTTAAATAAGACATGTAGAATAAAGTGATTTTGATAAAATATCACGATAAGACAGAACCGCACCTCACATATAATTAGTTCCAGGCCTGTCAGAGAGTTAAAAATCTAATGATTCTTGCTGTTCTTACAATTTCTGGCTCTGATTAAGGCTGTAATTTTGGTAAATTTTACATCTAACATGCTTTCAGACTTGCTTTGTGGGGTTCAGAGGCTTAACAGTAAGTTTTGTTTTATGTTGGAGGCTCTCATGTTTTTTAGGGAAATTTACGTACGGATTTTCTTTACCTTCTGCACCTGAAATTGTGTGAGATATTTTTTTTTAGTTTTAAATGATTTTTAGACCACAAATTGGTACGTTGTCTGTTGCTTCCCTTCAGTTCCAGGACCTCCAGTGGGCATCCTGTTCCCTGAAGTGCGAACCACCTCAGTCAGGCTCATCTGGCAG
This sequence comes from Dascyllus trimaculatus, assembly GCA_024666655.1. Taxonomy (NCBI): domain Eukaryota; kingdom Metazoa; phylum Chordata; class Actinopteri; family Pomacentridae; genus Dascyllus; species Dascyllus trimaculatus. The sequence goes on along the minus strand of CM045463.1, from coordinate 8,284,314 downwards.
TCGCCCGCCCAGCCCAACGGCATCATCCTTGGTTAGTAACACGCAAAATCCCATCCTGTTTGAAAACCTCTTACTTTATTTCTTACTTTTGTGTCACTTTCGTTTTATTTTGATAAGCAAAGTACTTGCAACCTACCAAATGCTGCGAAAACCAGATGTCTCCCCCTAAATGTAGTGCAGCACTGGGCCCACAGATGTAGCTCCTGATGACTCCCAACATACTTCTGTAATGTGTTTCTGTTTTTTTCAGCCAAACGGACGAGGCGATATTCGTTGTGGGAAATCAAATCTTGTTATTTTCCAGCATCGCAGTAAAGGGAGTTCGATTCCCTTGTTAGCTAATTGGGGGATTTCCTCGTGAGCGTTTGATTCATTACACATCTGTCGGATAATTTAGCTTAAACCGAACAGTCAGTGCGACAGACCGACACAGTAGCGCGCAGGAGCAGATGCTGCTGGAATCATGTCAGAGGAGACAAAGCTGTTTTGGTTGCACAGCTTGATTTCCTCTTATTGTTAGAGCACAAACAACACATGTTTAGAATGGGGAAAATACATGTTTGAGCCTTGATTGAATTCAGCTCCTCATGACGGCCCCACAAGAAGTAAGTCTTTTTTCTCCCTTCCAGCCTACCAGATCACCTACCACCTCAACTCCACCAACAGCAACACGGCCACAGTGGACGTCCTCAACCCCAGCGCTCGCCAGTACACCGTCACCGGCCTCAAGCCAGAGTCCGTCTATGTGTTTCGCATCACGGCGCAGACGAGGAAGGGCTGGGGCGAGGCGGCCGAGGCCCTGGTGGTTACCACAGAGAAAAGAGGTAACCTTAACGTGTCGGAGCATGTGGAAGATGATCTAACATGCACGTGGAAATAAAAATAAAAAGTTTCTGCTAATGCTGTTTTGCAAAAACAAAGTGCGATAGTAGCAGAAAACGGCGTAAAAACTGATGCCGAGAGCAGACGCAGGTGTGTGATCGCAGTAATGACACTACTTGTAGCTCGCTGTGCAAAGCCTTCATGGCACTTAGTTCATCTCCAGTTAACAGTTCAGTAAGCAGATGTGTTTTCTAAAGGAGTGTTTGTGCCCTCTGGGTATTTATTGGAAGCACTCTGATGGAGTTGTGAGAACGAAAACAGTCCATCTGCTTCCCTCAAGGCATGTTGTGGGGATTGTTTACTCTGCATCTTTCACTTCTCGGCTACTTTTCATTCCATCATCATCAGACTTTTCTTCCTTCTCCGTGCACCATCAACCTATGCAAATGTAAGAAGATATACCGAGGTGTTCCTTTGTCATTTGTCGCATGCTATAATTTACACACAACTTGAATTTCTCCGACTCTCTTGCTCCCCGATGTCTCGTTTTCTCACTCGAACGTCTGGTTCTTCCAGCTCGTCCCCAGCCCACCAGCCGTCCCATGGTCCCTCAGAAGGATGTTCAAGCCCGCCAGGTGTTGCTTTCGTGGGAGCCGGGCAGCGACGGCTTGTCCCCGGTGCGTTACTACACCGTGCAGCTGAGAGAGCTTCCTGAGAGCAACTGGACGGTCCACTCTGCCTCCGTCAACCACGAGGCCTCCTCCTATTTCGTATCCAGGTAACAGTTTCTGGGTCAATTTTCATTCCCTTTATTGCAACAGATGTTTCCCTGTTTGTTCTCATTAGACGCAAAGGATGATAATAAATGGAACAACGCTATCTTCTCCTCACTGATGCATTCATTTAAATATTCCCTCAGCTGTTGTAACACTGGGAAATCAACAGTATCCTTATAAGGAATAATGATTCCAAGGCCTGGAACAGAAACAGTGCAAAGGAATCTGACAAATGAGAAAATATTTGTCCCAATTTGGTTAAAAACTAGTAGATTCTTGGAAACCTTGTTGCTAGCACAGTGAGCTCTTTCTCTTTAAGACACGATGCTGTAGTTTACAATCGAGATTGATGCACTTTTTCCTGCTTCCCCCGAAGGCTGAAGCCCTTCACGTCGTACCAATTCAGAGTAAAAGCCACCAATGACATTGGGGACAGTGAATACAGCGAAGAAAGTGAAGCAATCACAACTCTACAGGACGGTAAGAGTTACCTAATGAGCATACATATTTATTCTACATATACACAGTGTACATATTATAATATTGTTGCCAAGAGTTAGATTTAAAGTTTGATATCACTCTCATATCTGTAAGCAAGTTAGCTTAGCTTAGCATAAAGACTGGTGTGAAGGTGGAAACAGCTTCCTTGGTACAAAATCCCCCCACCAGCATCTTAAAATCATGTACATCCATCAGCCACAACATCAAAATGACTAATGTTTTGTAGATACCCCTTGTAGATCCAATCTATTGGGCCACTGGAGGTGTCCTGTTGTGTCTACCACTGGGACACTGGCAGCAGATCCTTTGGGTTTGGTCTAAATATATCAGGCTTGCTCCAGCACATCACACAAATATTCAATCAGATGGGGATCAGGGGGAGTTTGGAGGGCAGGTCAACACTTTGGGATCTGTGTTGTGTTCCTGAGCAGTTTTGTGGCATAGCAAGGTGCATTGTCGTGCTTTGGAAGACCTCCAGCATTGGGAAGTGCCATTTTCACGTGGGCGGGGGGGTGTGCGAGTCGAAATAACACCCACATGAATGCCAGGACCCGAGATTTCCCAGCAGAACATTGCATTTTAACAAGATAAGCAATGTGATTCACTTAACCTGTCTGCGGTTCTAATGCTGTGGCTGATTGGTTTGTACTATATCAACAACATCTTAATTATGTCCAGGTCTGTTTCTTGGTGACTGCAGTGGCTTTATGGAGACAAACTCACAGTGTTACTCTAGAAATGGTTAAACACATAACAGAGAAAAAACGTTTTCCCACAACGTGGAGCCATTTCGCTGAAATATGATGCTATTATGTGCCGCATGTTTACTGTGGCACAGTCTCTGATATACTGTGTATATATAATGTCAGTGTTTATAGGTCCAATATTAACACTAGACTGGAAACAAAAGTAAGAGCCCGAGGTATGACTTTGTTCTCTATCATGATGAAAAGAGTCTCCATGAATTGGCCCATTGTTGTAAAGCAGACACTGCTGGCAGAGGAAGCAGGTGATGTCACATGCGCACCATCTGCAACACCATTAGACAAGAGGGGTCGCACTAAAATCTTGGCAAAAAGAACAAAAGTTTGCCCAGTGGTGCTTTAACCAACTAAAGAAATGTTCCCTGTGCTGATCTTTCCCACTGCTATTTCTGACTCATCCATCAACGGCTCCTCTGTTTCGGCTATTGTGTGTTTATGCTCCATGAATGCCACCGCACACGGGTGGATTTAGCATCGTGAATTGTGCACATTTTCAGGTCAATTTAGCTAATTCATCTTTTTTTTTTTCTTTTTACCGCCTCAGCGCCCGACGAAGCGCCCACAATTCTCTCCGTGACGCCGCACACGACGACGTCGGTGCTGATCCGCTGGCAGGTGAGAGCAGACGGCAATTTTTTAATGTTTTATTTTTTTTAATGTCTCATTGTTTGCAAAATCCATGATCCATTCAAGTCTGAGAAAGTGGCCTCTAATGAGAGGGCCATGACGGCAATCACCCAGGCCTGTACTTACAAACCTGGGTGCTACACACTTGTAACACACACCCTGTTTGCGTAATAAAAAAAAACACCCTCTCCCACACTCACACCTGAATTAACAGGTCATAAAGAGGGAAAAACAGGAGGCTCGGAGACAGTTTTACTTTTATGGCGAACACTTGTAGAGTTTATGAGGATGGAGCGGTACTTGTTTTTTCTCCACTGCTTCCCCTCTGGGCTTGCTCTCTCATGTTCAACCGTGGGGGGATTTCTCAGCATTACTCAACCTGTGGATGAGCTCAGTCTGAGATTTTTTTTTTTTTTCTGACTCTCTCTAGTGATGGTAAGTTAGAGACTAAACACGGGGTAATAAAGTGTGAGTTTTACAGTTGAAATCAGCTATTTAGACCTTATTACAGCTGAAATACTGGTCTTTTTTCTGGCTTCTTCTGCAGCTCCAGACCTTAACTCCACTTTTCTTTCTCCCCCCTTCTCATTCGCAGCCCCCCTCTGAGGAGAAAATCAATGGAATCTTACTGGGCTTTCGGATTCGATACCGCGAGCTGCTGTACGACCGTCTCCGCAGCTACATCCATACAGTCAGCAGTGCGTCCACCTGGGCCGAGCTCACCGGTGAGGAATAGCTGCTGCGAACACAACAACAAATCGCATTATGCTGCCACCCACGCTATTCAATCCCGAGTCAAATACATCTCATCCTGCAACATTTCCACCGGTGTGTTTGCGTTTGTCGTATCTGTTGATCCGGAATGCTGCATTGTGAATTTAAAGAACCGTAATGGACCATAAAGAAGCACCAGAAATTGCACGTCAAATTTCATGCAGCAGGAAGTGTATACTGGAGGAAGAAAAAAAAAGAACTGCCACGTCTGCACTTTGCTTCAGTAACACAGGATTTCTAAGACTCCGTCACGGTTGATTATTCCTATGCAGTCTTTATGTGTCAGCTGCCCTATTATTTCCATTAGAGGAAAACTTTCACACTGGCCTATTCTGTTGCCAAGATCTCCCCACTGGTCCTGACACTTCGCAGCAAAACATTTCATCTTGTGATCGGTGGTTATCAGCTGCAGGCTATTATTAGGTTTACTCAGGAGCCACTCTGTTTCTACTGCTCTGCGCAACTTGGCCTATAATTTTACTCTTGTCGAGTCATTCTGCAGCTATGATCACTGTGATTGTGCTGGGGTTTTTCTTTTTTTATGACAATACTGCTGCCCTTCTCCGCAACGAAAATATTACACTTTGAACCGCTATTACCATTGTCTGTCTGCAGCCTCCCTCTCATTTCACCTTCTTTAATCGCTTCTTCTCTTCCTGCCTCCCCGCTGCAGCCCCCTACAGCATCCGCAACCTGAGCGATGCAACCCTCGCCCAGTACGAGTTGGACAGTAAGTTTTTGCTTTGCCTCCCTCTCACACACGAATGTGCACTCGGTGATTCAATCCCCAAACAAATCAGGTTGAAAAAAGGCCCCCCCACCCCCCACTCTTGGATCTCACCATATGTCTCAAGTACCCTGCTGCCTTGAATAGCGATACAGGAAAAGCAGAGTGTCAAGGAAATTAACACAACATTTGGCTGCTTATAATCGCATCGCATTGGTACAAACACGTCTACCGAGGCCAGCGGAGCGCTTTGTACACAGACATTCTTGGACACTGAGTACACAAGCCCGCCTAGTCCAACACACTCTTTCGGTTTGCACATGTCAGCTTATTTGGAAAAGCACTACAAAAGCAGATGGCCACATATTTTCCCTGTACCTCCACGCTGCAGCATTCAGCAACCTCATAATTACGATTTCCCCGCATGAATTTGTGATTGAAACAGAAGTGTGTTCTCAGGGCAAAAATATTTACAGGAGAAAATTGGTGGTAAATTCCTTGTAGGAGTTTTGTATGAGTGGGTGGGAAGCCAGTGAGGGATCATAATGTTATTATTCCATTATCTACTTTAACTGATTGTTGTGGGCGAATGGAGGAAATGTGGTTCACTTGACCTCCTGACTTTGCGGATAGGAAAATTGGGTGTTCCAAACTGGGGATTTAAAGTCTAAAACCAGTGTTTAATACAATTCCAAACCTTGTATCCCCCATTGTTTACTCCCACTGCAGAGCTAAGTAAACACAAGCGCTATGAGATCCGCATGAGTGTGTACAACGCTGTGGGCGAGGGTCCAACCAGCCCACCGCAGGAGGTGTTTGTCGGAGAAGCAGGTATGTCCGCTTCCTGGTATTTGTAAACTTGTTTTCTCCACCCACAGTGCAAAAGGATTAGCCTCCTGTCTGCTGAAGTGATCTCATTTCGAGGCATGCTAAGATTTTGGGTGCAATTTGTCTTTCTGAAAGCCCAGGGCTTTTGTGTTTAGGATGAAAAGTTTTCTGCTTCAACTCTCTGAATCCCAAAACCCACCGGGAGGTTCTGCAAAAAATGCCAAAATCACACCATTTAGTAGAGGCAGAAACTGTAAAAACTGAAGGAATAATTGGATTTCGACTTTTCTAACCAACTGTGATGTGCTTCTCCCTCAGAAGATGTAATTTTATTTCACAAAAAACACTGTCTTCATAAGGTATATCTGTAGGAGGTTAACATTTGACTTAAAATTGAGTGAAATGCATTTGTGTAACAGGAAAAAATGATAACAATGGAGAGAGGTGTTTATTTCATGTTTCACTGAAAAATTAGTGAAAAACGAAACATTTGCTTTATCCAGATTCTGTAAAAAGCAAAAAAAAATTGCGCTCCTTGGCGCAACTGTGAAGCCACGACTGACTCAGCCGCAAACAACAGTTGGGTGATAAAGCTTAAGGAACATTTCAGTTGAACTAGGCTAAACTGCAGGCTGTGTTCACACATAGCAGATATGTACATGAAACTATGTAAACAAATAGTAACCTACTAATTAAAAATGGGAGTGGTAGTAAAATATCTACAAAATCTAGAGTCACAATGTTTTTCTAGAATCACCTGGAAATATGTTGTACATGTAGATTCCAAGTTCTTTCAATTTTTGTAAAATAAATAATGGAAGGAATTCAACTTGTTTTTACTTTTGTCATGATTAATGGTATTATAACTTTTGTTATATGGCAGAGAAAACATTTTTTGAGTTTTTTCTACTTCTAGCCACTGTTGTGCTGCTTCCATAGAGGTGCAAGATTTTATATTGCAGTGAAAAATGAGCCTAAAAAAGGGAAAAATGTTTCAGGAGCAAATGAACGCCCAGAAACTGCTTGGGGTTCAGAGTGTTAAGCTGTAATGCTGCCTGCCTGCCTGTGCTATGAGTATAGCAGGGATATGAAAACTTAAAACAAACATCATACAGAAAACTGTCCTCTTTTAACACGTTTGATTTTCTGATTTGCCGCTACAGTGCCTACAGCTCCTCCGCAAAATGTGGCCATTCAGTCTGCAACAGCCACCCAGCTGGACGTGACCTGGGACCCTCCACCTGTGGATGCACAGAATGGAGACATCCAGGGCTATAAGGTCAGATTCTCAGCTTTCTTATTTGGTTCTGGAGCAACTCATTTTACAAGTCCGCTTTTGTAATATAATTTAATAACACAGTTACACGGTGTTCCATTTTTATCATTAGATATTTACATTATAATGGCTCACAAGAGACTAGACCTGTTTAATGTTAATCACCACTAAATGGACATTTTTACACTTCTAGCTAAGACTGTTTTCCACAGGGGCTTTCAATGAACAGTTTAGTCTGTTGCTCAGGAAAACATTTGCAGGGAATAAAATGAAATTGTGTCTTTCCCTTAAGGGAGTTTGAAATGGGACTGAGTTTTATAGAAGCAGAAATAGCTGTATTCCCTGAACAGTGTCTGAAGGCATGCTTTAATATTTATTTATGCCTGTGGTATTTTGTGTAGATTTACTTTTGGGAGTTCCAGCGTAAGAATGAGACGGAGCGTCTGCGGACTCTGTTCATGCCTGAAGGAGGGGTGAAGCTTAAGAACCTGACTGGTTACACCACCTATATGATCAGCATAGCACCTTTCAATGCTGCCGGGGACGGACCCCGGAGCCCTCCGACGAGGGGACGCACTCAGCAAGCAGGTAAGTCTCACTGTAACAATAGATAAAACACATTTTTTAAATCTGTATAAATGAGTGGAACAGTCAGGATTAGTACAATCAAGTATATGCATGATATACTTAAGATGAAGACAAATGAAGCTTCGGCAAACGTTCAGTGAGGAAGATCACATTCACTCACTTTCCGTCTTGATTCCTCTTGGTAAATATGGGATATTCCTGCTGTTCTACTCTTTCAGTCACTTCTGTCTTCCAATGGTGTCAAGATCACACTAAGTCTTAATGTCGTTACTCTCATCCAGTGATCTATTTGACTGCTCATTCTTTAATTTCATTGCAATTCTGTCACTCTTCTTCCATGCCGCTTAACGTGTATCCATGCAGCCTCTATCACATCTGATTCTGGGGTCGATATTATTGAGAACTTTGGGTTTCTAAGATCCTGCGATCCTGCGAACACATTATTCATGAGTTATTGATATGAAAAAGAGCTTCCTGCCTTGCTGCCTGGCATGTCGCAGGTGACTCTTCCGCTGTGAAGCTTCTATCAGCTAGCTACACCCAGTGTTTTGCCACTTCCCATTTGTAGGAGTTGGCCAGTATTTCCATTCCCGGTCATTCTCAATCTCCTTCAGTCCAACACGTCAAGTTCCCACTGCACTATACATTCTCCATGTTATGCAACCGTTATTTTACCTTCTCTAGTCTCCAGACGATGCCAAAGGCTTGTTTTGTCCACTTGGACATGCTCTGTTAGATCATGTACTCCTCTTGGCCTGGTTCAGTGAGTTTTGTAACTCCCCTTATTCTTTAATCCCCAAAATTAATGGTACATTTTGGAATGTATCCTTTCATCCCCACATCCTTGGGGCTTGTTCATTTATCACCCACATAGATTCCATTTTCAGTCCCCTTGCTTTACAGTTGAAATTTCAGAAGTTCCTATAATTCTTCAATCCTTTGTCCCCTCTTCTTCCAACCCTGATAATCATCCAATGTCTAAACTTGGTTCATTCAGCACTTCAGACAAGCGCTGCTCAAGTGCAATCTAAGCCCTCAGCAGTACTCAGGTGGCTCCTTCAGAAAAGGCTTGCAACTTCTGCAGCTGTGCAGAAAATTTCATCCTCCACCAATCAACTGGGTCTCTAGTCATTTCCTGCTTTTACATTAGACCTTATTGTTCTTCTGTTCCCTAAGCTCAGCACATAGTTGGTGGCGGTCACTCATTTACAATCTAATTTGGCACTATCAATTCTTCTTCCAGCAGTCCTTCTGCTTCTGGCTCTCATTCCTCGTTTTATTTCCTCCAGCCAATCTCAGGCTCTCTCATCTCTCTCTCTGGCCTTTAACCCATCAAGCCAATCAAAGATTCATATATTCTCCAGTCAGTCAGGCCATCGTTTTGCCTCGCCAATCAAAGGCTCTAGCCCATCTGAAGCTCTTCTCTCCGGCCTTTATACCCTCCAGTCTTCATCATGAGCTTTCTTCCTCTCCTGATGTCTAGAATGCTTTTGTTTGTCCCCTTTTCATCCAGATTTGATCAGTTTTAGGTTCGCGTCATATCTTTGAGCTCAGTTTGTTGTATTTAACTGCCATCTAATGCAACATATTATCTTATCCCCACTAGAATTGAAACTCATCATGGTAAGATTGCTTTATTTTTTTGTCTTTGGGGGTCCTGTCCTCATCTACTACCTTCATCTGGGACACCGATGATGTTGCTTCTCACTCTCTTTGGGAGTTTACCCTCCAAAATACTTTGACAGGAAGACCTATTCCCTTGCATTCTGTCTCCATACCTTTCGGTGAATATGGGTATTCCTGCTGCTCTAATCTTGTCTCTTCCGTTTTTCCACACTTTTAAAATCACTTGATACTCAGTCTTATTCCACATCAACACTTTCGTCCAATGGTACGAGCCAATTGGCCTGTAGACCCTGTTCTTTAAATTCATTGCAACTCTGGCAGTCCTGTCACCCTTTTTTCCAGGCAACAGATCATACATCCCTCCTCCTTCCCATCTCCACCTCATCCAGGTTGTCCAAGGTATCTCAACTAGTTCCCATCAGCCATCTGCTAACGTTTCTAATCTCAATCTTCTCCTCCATCACGTCACTTCTCACCCGCCAAAGTATTTTGATTTAGCACATTCCTGCAGTAAATATTTTCTCCCCACTTCACATGATCTCTCGTTATTGAAATGCGGTAACAAGGCGACGCGAGTAAAGCAGATAAATGAGACTGCTTACAGGCATGTTCGTTCATTTGTCATATTTATGTCCTGGTGGCAGCGCTGATGTTACTTTGGAGAACCCTGAGAGGTTTTTTTTTCCTCAAAGTGGATGAGTCAGCCATGAGGAAAGAATTTGATGTGACGATGATGCTAATCATTGTTGTCAGCATGCCAAACGATGTTAGCAGAACCACACACTGAGCATAAGTTCCTAATCAGCCGAGCCATTCTGAACTCATTGGCTGAATCACGTGTTTCGTCTGAAAAGTAGAAGGTATGAAATTTTTGTCAGCAAGTTTTAACTCTGAAGGCTTGCTTTATTTAAAGAACAGCCCCGTGCCCTTCTTTCCTTTCGGTTTTTCTTTCGCCTCCTTCTTCCTCTGACTCAGGGGACTCTGTGTTTGTATCCCCATCTGCAAACATGTCAAAACAATATGTATGTCACAGAAACTCCACTGTGAGGGAACCCATTTCTGGTGTGTTTTATTAATATGTCTCAAACTATTAAAAAGTGAAAAAAGAAGGTTCACAGCTCCTTGGTTTCCCTCAGTGGTCACTGTTGTGAGAGGAGGAAGCAGATGACAAGCTGGAAGGAGGAGGGAGGAGCATTAGGGAGATAGCTATCCCATCCTTTTGGAAGACAAAGGGGCTTTGTCTCCTGCAAGCGTCTCAACTCCTGCTCAGCTAGTTTAAAGACAACAGAGCAAACTGTGTTTCAAGCACAGTGGTGTCACAAGCCCAGCCGGCTGTAATGGGGTCTAAGAATGGTCATTGTGATTGTGAATTGCTGTGACCAGGGTCAGTAAGTAATGTTGAGCCTTTAAACTCTATGTAGTTTAGCAAAACTGTGCTGTTGACCTAATCAATGCAGCTCAGTTTGAGAACAAGGACACAGGCCTGGTCCATAGTGTCAGCCAATGGATCGAACAGGAGCTGTTTAGACCTACAGATGTAGCCTTTGTTATAAAAGGTTGTTTTAGTGTTCCATACATTTTCATACCTGTCGTCCTTTAATTTGTTTAAACTTGTTCTGTACAGTTTCTAATATGATGAAATTCGATTTGTAAACTTGAAGGTGTAACATTAAAGCTGTTAAGATATGTAGATGTTTAAACTCCAGTACTTCTCTCCTGCTCTCTGTGCTCATGGATACTGCATTTTAATACAGCTGAATTCCCAGTAAAGTTGTTTTCATCTTAATTTAATTTTTAATTTATTTTTAATTTATCATTTATTAACCCCCTTGGTGAAATTCTTCTCTTCTTCATCGTAACTAGGATGGGTGGGCTGCCACGGTGCGGCATCCGGGAAGCAGTCGGGGGTTAAGGGCCTTGCTCAGGGGCCCACATTGGCTGCAGCGGGGGATCAATCCTCTGACCTTCCGATCAGTAGCAGGGCTTAACCTGTTGCGCCACCACTGCCCCCATTCATTTGCATATATTAATGTTCCTGAGTATGAAATGCTTTGACTTCAGAGCCATTTCCAAACTGCTGCTCTGCAATGCTAAACTGCGAAAAGCACTACTTTTATAACCACCACGTCGTCTGACAAACTTTTCAGTAATATTTCCATGTCAAATGATCACTCAGAGAGAAACTTAAATGTAGTAGAAAGTGTTGTGTTCTGTTTTGTTCCGTACGCAGAGAGAGTCTTCTTCCTGAAGGGGACGTGGACGGCTGTAGCTCAGCTGTGTTTAAGGCTACAGAGATTATATCATATCATAGGCCCTTTAAAGTGTGGTATTTAGATACAAATAATATGGTTATCTGGTTGTGTCTGTCCTTTAATATCAGCTCTGTAAATGTAAATCTGTAGTTATTACCTGCTTGTATTTTCTCCCACACACATATCAGACATTTTTTATTGCCACATGTCCAAAGGTTTGTCTCTGAAAACCTTACAAATCCCCCTTTCGCATACTTGGTTTATTGACCATTAAACTTTGACCTCTGTATGTTCCAGCTCCCAGCGCTCCCAGCTTCATTCACTTCAGCGAGCTGACCACCACCTCAGTCAACGTGTCCTGGGGCGAGCCCACCTTCCCTAATGGCATCATTGAGGGCTACCGTCTGGTCTACGAACCCTGCACACCTGTAGATGGTAATCACTCATTCTTAGCCATGTCAGTTTACTTTGCACAACATGGCTGCTGGCTTCTATGAAAGCTTCATGCACACTACAGGATATATATATATATATAAGTTGTACAATTGTCATTTTGTTTAGATCAACTTAACCTGTTTAAAATCTTGTGGTGTGCATTTTTTTAAGCTATAAGCAAACCATCACATTGACCTTAACAGCTCATATGTCATTGCAATCTTTTACATATGTTTTACATGACAACAGTTGCCAAAATGCAAACATATTTCCCACTACTAATTCCATCACTGTGTATGTGTGTGTTCGCGTGTGTGTGTGTGTGTGTGCGCGCATTTGCATACATTGAGTGTGCTCCCACATTGCCTGGCCTGTGTAAGACCTGCTTTAAATGTGGTGTGTTTGTCTAGAGTCTTCAGTGGCCTGTGCCGACTGTCTTCACTCCCCCTCCCCCCCAGGCGTCAGTAAGACAGTGACAGTGGACGTGAAGGGGAGCGGCCCCCTCTGGCTCAAGCTCAAAGACCTGGCGGATGGCGTCACGTACAACTTCCGCATCCGGGCCAAAACTTTCATCTACGGGCCCGAGGTGGAAGCAAACATCACCACCGGACCCGGGGAAGGTAGCTGCTGGTCGCTGATGTTTGTGGAAATGAAAAAATTCTTAATGATATGTCTTAAACATTTCATTTTTCTTCATCAGGAGCCCCCGGGCCCCCAGGAGACCCCTTTATATCACGATACAGTTCAGCCCTGACTATTCATTGGACAAGCGGGGATCCGGGTCGTGCTCCCATAACGCGCTACGTCATCGAGGCCAGACCCTCAGGTGGGTTCCTTAGATGATCACCTCATTAGTAAAAACCTCGCCTTATGTTGGCTTCTGTGATTAAGGAAAGCGGTGTAAAGTGTCAACATCTGCTGCTCCGGACTCTGCGTCCCTGGTATTTTAATGGGTTATTGATTCAGGCGCAGCAGTTGAGACAATTGGCATCCTGTTTCAGCTGTGATTGACAAGTCCTGGCAGGGCGATCAGGGTGATGGATGGTGGGGAAGGATGTGTTTCACCGCTCTCCAAGTGAAAATTGAGAGCAGTACTTCGCCCTACATTTTAAAGAAGGTTAGCGAGGGCTGCTGGATGGTAATGTATAGTGTGAATTAGTGTCCAGGGGATGGGGAAGATGGTTAAAACAACTGCACTCACACCCCTTCCCCCTTCTTCTTCTTCTTCTGTCCATATGCCAGGGGCCATAACTCTCTGCAGTATCACGTAACTTGTTTTAGTCTACAGATCAAATGACATCAGCTTTTTTCACAAAACTTTGGTCAAAGTTCGGCAGCATGACGGATGAACTCTGCCGCTTGTTTATGTTTGTGTGCCCCATTAAAACAGTCAACCTTACACTGATATTTACAAGCAGCAAAGTGTAATAAATGATCTCTGGCAGGAATTCCATAGCAGGCAGCGAGTCATCTAACACTGCTTCGCTTGAAATATGGCCATGCCGCTGTTTATGCTGTAGATTTGGTTGCTGTAAATTTTTACAAGAGCGGGGAATTTGATGGATTGTGTAATATTTGTGTGACTTATCAATTACCCGGGGAGCTGCCAGCCAGACCGGAGCCTTAAATCAAACAAACAAACAACCTGTTAACAATGACATATTGACATTGTTTAAATATTTGACTTGTTTGAATAATACTTTGTTTCCTCTGACTCAACTTAAATTCCAATACAGATGAGGGTTTGTGGGATATCTTAATCAAGGACATCCCCAAGGATGCGACGTCGCACACGTTCAACATGGATATACTGAAACAGGGGGTCAGTTATGACTTCCGGGTAATTGGAGTGAACGACTACGGCTATGGCTCTCCGAGTCTACCTTCTCCCTCTATATCTGGTGAGCCTTCGTGCATTTGTTAATAGAATTGGATTTCCATTAACTTTCAGAGTTAATTAAATTCCCTCAGGTGGTTCATACTTCACAGAAATATGGCTATATGTTTCTAACAACCATGAATTTCAATTTCCTGTGTTTTATCCAGCCCAAAAAGTGGCTCCTTTCTACGAGGAGTGGTGGTTCCTGGTCGTGGTGGCTCTGGTGGGGCTCATCTTCATCCTGCTGCTGGTTTTCATCCTCATTATCAGGGGACAGAGCAAGAAATATGCAAAAAAGTCCGAATCAGGTGAGTGCACACAATTGCACAATTAAATGGGGCATTTGACTATCACTGAAGCCTTCTTACCCGGTGGCACTGAGGAGCAGGGAATCTGATGACTTGCCGTTTTCGTATGAAACAGTAACACTTAATGGGGGGATTTAACGATTTGAACTTTTCAAATACTTAGCAGAGAAGTTTTTCAGGAGAAGGTTATATTCTAATTTTTGCACGAAGCAGATCGTTGGTTGAGTCGCAGGGGAACAAAAAGCAGCGGAGGAGAGGAGGGAGAAGCAGGAACAGGGGGCATACTTGTCCATTCAGTGCAGCTCTGACATCAGCGGGTATTTCCCTCGGCTCAGCACTTTTGCCATGGCTGTTTGGCTGCCAGGCAGGGGAGGGGAGGGGTCCCTGCGGGTCACTGCCCATCTTTCTGACTGACGGAGGAAAAACAAGAGGTTCCTTCTCACTCCAACACAAAGACACTCTCAAAGCCTCCATATCCCCCTTTAGGAATCTGGCCCAGGCCGCTGGACCTACCCAGCGCTATTTCTTGTTCTGTGTGTTTGCATAACCACCAATTGACCTTAAGTAGCCCTGGAGCTACCGCGGAGGTCCTGGCCTGGCTGTAGCCCCCCCCCCTGTAAGTCTTAGGATGACTGAAAGTGTTTTTAACCTGGCGAGCAATAGTTTCTCCAAACATTAATCTAGCGTGGAGCAGCGCGGCAAGCCTATCACTCTCACTTTATAGTGCTAGCTTTTTCATCAGTCACCAGGGAGTCAAAGCAAAACAGTTATGTTATTGCCCATTCATGTGTGATTCACAGAAAATGTTTACACAGGGAGACACACTCATTTATCATATTTTACACATGCGCTTCACTGAGTCTGTGTATACGCGTGTCATTTGTGCTGAATTTGTGACGTTAGGCTCCATAGGAAATGTCCTCAGTCGTTATGCCTGTAACATTTACCATTTTCCTCCACGTCTAGGGTTTAGCTGACTGTTTACAAAGACTTATATCATAATTATCCTCACTGTAGAGGTTCTTTTCTATGTCAGTGTGTATTTTTATGAAGACAGTAGAAGAAACTAAGCTGTTAACAAACCTTGACTGGTCTTGAATCCTACTTAAAGACCCACTGTGGTGAAAATTAGAGTTTTTAACCTTGTTATCACGTCTATATGGTGCTTTTTTATATGCTAGATGATACATCATGGGCAATATAAGCAGTCAGCACCACTGCTGAGCATTTCAGTCTTGAAACTGAAGTGTACCTGTGTCTCAAAAACACAGATTTATCCTTCCACGGTTTCATACATAACAAACCTAAGGGACCAGTCCTGTCAGCTTGCAGGCTGGAGCTTTCTGTATCATTGTTTTGCTTCAAAATTGGTTTCTTTTTGGAGCATGTTCGGCCGAATTACTCCAATACTACAACTTGCCATTGTGTAGCATACAATAGGTTTACGGTGTTTGAGCAGAGTTGAAGGTGAGCTGGTGTGCTCCAGCTGCAGCGAAGGTTGAGAGAAGTGGAGAGTTCATAGTGTAGAGTTGCCATTTTCAGACAGGAAGGGGTTAGTTTCATAGCAAAAAAAAACAACCTCTAAATATGAAGCTTTTAATGCACTGCAAAGAGTTTTTTAGGTGTTTAAACAATGATTGGAGAGGGACTTTAAAGAAATACTTCAACATTTTGAGAAACAGCCTTCTTCACTTTCTTGCTTGGAGTTAGATGAGAAAATCAATACCACTCTTGTAGCTGTCTGTTCAGTATAAGAAGAGGTTAGATTAGTTCACAGAGATTGGATACAGGCAAGCCGTGTTCTGTATGAGCGAAACAAATCCACCTACCAGCACTTCTAAAACTCGCTCATTTACATCTCTGGGTAACTGCTCCCTTCGGCGGGGCTCACAATCCAGGAGTTTCGGGCCAGTTTTAACCCATTTCATCCCTCGTAAGAACTGAATAAAAAATCTGGTCTGGGATCTGGGTCTGAACCGACGTTCTTGGCAATGTGAGGAGTTTACAGATTCAGTCTTAAACCCTTCGAACTGCTCACAAACTCATCAGGTCCAGCCCAGAACACATCAAACATGTCCGATACTTTATTTTGGACACTTCAGCCAAACAACACTAAACATCCTTGCTGTTGAGGCTGACTTTAGCTACAGATATTCCAAATTCTAAACCATTTTCTAGCTCAGACTAGCTTGTCCTTGTGCTTTTGTTATTTATCTAAGTGTTATTAGTGCAACATTAAGTTGTTGCACCAGAATCTCCATTTTGTTTGCATCTGTTTCCCCATGAGGTGACGCACTGCTCCCGGATTTCTCCCTCTGGCACAAAAATCCTCATAATATCCTGCACTGTTGGATACACCCTTATTTTCAAATCCTTCAGTGTGTGCATGTCTGAGTTTACACGGAAGAAGATCTGCGAAGTTCCCCCTTACGTGCGTGATGCAACCTGATTTCGAAATCTGTTTAAAACTCCTGTAGTGTGAGCTGGCCCTCAGGTAGTTCAGCTATACACCTGCCGGCTCCTGCTACATATTTCATCGCGCTGATCTTTAAAATCTAACTCTCGACAAGAAAGTAAATAAGCATACTTCTCAAAATAATAAGTATTGCTTTAAGTCACTGAAATGAATGCTTGAGTGTTTAGTCAAACCTTGAAAGTAAAACTAGTCGAGTCTGAAGATTTGGCCCGTTAATGACCATGAAAAAAGGTTAATTAACAGTAAACACAGCTTTGAAAGGAAAACCAAGTTTGTATTAATAGTCACAACTTTAAGATTTGAAAGATGTGCAGTTGACAGATGATTGCATTTGCCCTGAAGGACTTGGGGTCAAAAGGCACAACATTTCCATTTGCTCGATAATATTCTGATGCGGCAACGCAGCTAATTAATTAGTTGTCTGTTTTTCATCTTTTAATTCCTACTTTTGTTCACTCAGCAAACCACTTTCCATACGTCCCAGACACTAACCTGTCTGTCCGTCTGGCCTGTGGTCACACAGTGTCTCTGTACGTCTGTCCAGGTAACAACTCCAACTGCAACGCCCTGACCCACGGAGACATGGTCAGCCTGGACGAAGGCCGCTTCCCCGCCCTGGAGCTCAACAACCGACGGCTGTCTGTGAAAAACTCTTTCTGCCGGAAGAATGGCGTCTACACCAGGTGAGCGATCTGCACCTAGTGAGGAAAGTCAATATTTAATCTAGAAGATGAATTTAAAGTCTGGCATACGGTAAAATAATTGGGTTATCCATGGAAACTTTAACTTACGCCTGAAAACATTTTGAGCTCTGTGGAGTGAAAAAAAAACAAAAAAAACACTCTTGCCAACTTAAATCCACTCCTTCTGCTATGTAGAAGCAGCACAGAACCAGACTGACTACAGCTTCTCTCTTAATGAGCTTCTGTATTTCTGCGGATCCGAAGCTTTCGCCGGTTTTGAGACCACGGTCTTGTTTAAAACCAATCACTCTGACTGACACCTGTGCTGAGAACACTGCGGAGGCTGAGTCATAAGTCCAGTTTCAGATCTGACTGCAGGCTTTGCATTAGATCATTAAGAGCGCTGTTTACGCTGCAGGTAAGAGGCGGACGCAGAGACAGCTGCTGTCATGTCGTCGAGGACGGTTGAAAAGCGTGTCGCCGTTTGTCAGCGGTGACTTTATTTCATGTGCATTTCATATTCTTTGGAGGGGGAGGAGAATTTCGAGGAGACAGGTGCAGGAATTAGCATCCTGTGGGCTTGTGTCCATATAGCCGAAAATACATTGTCTTGTGCAGAAGAATATGAAAAACTGTGTAGTGTGGGTGTGTGTTTCTGTAAGTGTGCATGCGAGCGTGACCTTGAGGACAGATCAAAGCCGAAGCAGGTCTTTGAGAAGCTTCCAAGCAGCTTCCTGCTACTATGTGTGAGACTCGGAGAGGGAGGCTGGGAGTGAAAGAATGCACAGATGTACACTCAGAAGCAGCCCTCTTTGAACTCAGCTCGGAGAAACCCAAATCCCAACACCTGAGCCTCCGATTATAGATTAATGCCACATCTTGATCTCCGGTCTCAGAATACCAAAGACAGGATGAAGTCCTCGGCCTTATGCCGGGATCAGAAATCAAACTCGTTCTTAATCCCACCGTACTCATTCTAATTCAGAGCTGTGTCTGACAGCAAAACGCCATTTACGACTGACTAATGGAGATTTTCTCAGCGTGGAGATCATTTGTTCAGAGTTTAACACAAGAGCCGATATGTGTGATGGTGAATCACATGGATCGCGGGGAGGTCAATGACTTAAGGCCTTTTCAAACATGCACTCTTTTTCATTAATCTTACTGTCTGAACATGCAGGACTGTATTTGAATGAGTACCTCTCTCACTTTTCTGTAAAAGTTTCAGTAGCAGTCTTACAAGGTTGAACCCACTAACATCCATCCATCCATTATCTATACACCGCTTAATCCTCTGTGGGGTTGTCGGGGGGCTGGAGCCTATCCCAGCTGACTCCGACAAAGACAGGGGAAACCCTGGACTGGCCAGTCTATCACAGGGCTACACATAGAGACAGACAGCCAAGCACACTCTCATTCACACCTACAGACAATTTAGAATCCTCAGTTAACCTCTGCATGTTTTTGAACTGTGGGAGGAAGCCAGAGTACTTGGTGAAAACCCACACATGCACAGGGACTCCACACAGAAAGATCCAAGGCGTCCTAACTGGGACACGAACCTGGGATCTTCTAGCTGTAAGGTGACACTGCAACATGTCTCTATTATTTTGAACAAAGCGCAAATCTGAACTGCATGCAGTCACATTAACAAACAGGCACAGGCAAGCGACATACATCAAGTTACACGAGGTGATTTGGGGGAGGCTTTTTCACATTGCAGCACTAGTATTGAATTATAACATTAGAATGACATTTCAGTAATAATATACTACCAATAAAAACATCACAGAGAGCATAAAAAACACACAGTTTGCTGCCAAAATCACAAAACAACCTTCTTGCCTTACAGTTTGACGTCTTTTACAAACTAAAATATTCATAAAAATAAACATTACTGTGTAGAAGACAGAGTCAGTACTAGGTCAAAGCCATGAAAATCACTGATAATAAATGTAATCTGGGTCAACAGGAGGTGAAGGTTACTTTGTTACTTCCGGCTGTTTGTAGGAGCCTTATTAAGGAGTTTATTAAATACCTGCAGCATCAGACAGCAGTGGGATCCATATAAGTGTCTCCAAACAGCAGAAGTTTCATATATTTCTGCACTTGAAACAATAAAAGCAGCTTCATTAATTACTTAAATAATCTACTAAAATAATATTTTTACTATACTGCTGGTAAAATAGTAGTTAGATTAGCATCGGGGCAGCACAGTGGTGCAGTGGTTAGCATGTTGTCCTTGTGCCTGTGTCGGTTTGTGCTGCGCCTTCCTCCTACAGTCTAGAGACATGCATGATAGGTTACCTGGTGATTCTAAATTTGCTGTAGGTGTGAGTGTTACCCTGCATGGTTGTCTGTCTTTCTGCATTGGCAGTCTGTCTTGGGTGTTAGCCTTTTGCTAATCGCTGGGATAGACTCCACAAAAACAATCAGGAACATGTTGAGGAACATGACAATGACCCAACATATTGATTTGACCTCCAAACTTCCTACACCCCATTCTGATCAAGCATCAACAGGATGCAGTAGAGCAAGTTGGATTGACAGAGGCTCCACTGCACAAGCCAGAATACTCAAAGGATCCAGTGCCAACGTCCTGGTTCCAGACCCCATAGGACACCCTGAGAGGTCCTCTTGTCCATGACCAATGGTTCAGAGCATTTTGGACCACATAAGAGGGACCAACACAATATTAGGCAGGTGCTCATAATGTTATACCTGATCTGTGTAGATCACTTGATGTAAATTTCATATGTGTACTGTGGTTCTCTCGGCCATGAGGAACATTAATGGAAAGGTGACCTATCCCTAAATACTGTAACAGCTTGATGAAGCCATCAGTGTTCCATATCCCCTGTTTGAAAGGGGTTTTAATTTGCCACAGCCTTAATTGTCAGTGTGCCTTTTTATTGCTGTGAGTGGATTAAAATGGAAGCTCATAATAGTATGATAGTAAACACTAATTCTCGTGAAATAAAATAATTAGACACTGTGTTTTAAGGTGGTCCAAATCTGCACTGACAGCGCTGAAACTGTTTGGTATCACACTAAAGAAATCCAACTGTGTTTCAGGGCTGACATTCACATTCTGGAAGAGTTCGCTGCTGTTAAGATGAAGCAGGACGGATTAACAGCATCATTCCTGCGTGGCTTTGTAGCATTGTCTTTCAGTATTTTGAGGCCAGCTCTGACACTCTGCTTTGGGGGTTTAAGGTCTCGGTGAAGTAATTCAGTGTAGATTAGCGTGGTTTTAAAAACTCTTGAGTGACAAAGCTCTTGAACACTTCAGACATGTTAATGCGTCCCTTTAGGCGGCTGTGGCAAGAGGAGAACCCGATAATGAGTAAAGACCGGGGGCAGATTTGATTTCACCCCCCTCCCTGGTTCTCATTCCTTACCTGACATTCTGCTGACTGAATTTTGCTGCGAGAGGATTAAGTGGACCTTTCTCTATCTAAGTGAGGGAGCTGATAAATAATTTACTCTCAACAGTGTATGAGAGTCAAGGAGAAGGGGCGAAAGTGGGCCGAGATTCCTCAATGTTTTTAAACAGGCAGTTTATCATAATGCCCCAGTAGGCTCACAATAGCATTTCTTCACATGGGCTCAGTTCTTTGTTTGGTTGTGTTATGAGGCGGCCCGCTAAGAGGACTGCTGAGGATTGCAAACTGCTGAAGGTTACTCCGGAGAGTCCTTCTGGGAATAAGTGCAGATAGAAAATTCGGGAGCTGTGATTACAACTTTGCGAAGATGATTTCGGAGTCGAAGTGCCGCTTTTTAAAAAAATGGCATCCCTGGGGCGAAATTGACTCTGCCGCTGTTTTAAAAAAGTTACACAAATGCTAAATGTTGCTAGAGAAGGATTCAAAATGGTGGCTGGGAAGTGAGCTGGGTCAAAGATGGCTTGTAAATGTTGTTAATTATTTCTATTCTATCTTGCTGTGAGGTCGAAACGCAACAACTGCAAAGGAATATCAAACCTTTCTTAATTTATTGCCACTAATTTGCTCCATTAATTATGATATCACCGCATTTGTGATCTCCCACCCGCCCATTGCAGGTTGGAAGTTTAGTGTGGTGGTTCCAGTTGTCGCCATCTTGGCAGTTCCTGATTCCTTCTCACTTTTGTTAATCAAAAAGTAAGCAAAAAGGTGGAGAATGAATGGAGCTGAGGGAATAGACTGGCATCAGCAGTGACCCAGTTGCCACTCAAAGCAGCCACGCCCCTAATTATGCACAGTTTTAAGTCTAAATACAATTTAAATGGGCAAGTTATACAAAAATTCTCCCTCTGTACAGTCGTCATCAATGGTTAAATTAGCCATAGAGACCAAAACTGTGTTTGTAAAAGCATGTCAACATGTTTAATTCTGCTGTAAAGTTGGGCATTTAACATGGGGGTCTATGGGGATTGACTCACTTTTGGAGACAGCCTCAAGTGGCCATTTAAGGAACTGCAGTTTTTATCTGTATTATAAACATGAAGAGAAAATACCTGAAAAAATACATTAATACAAAAAGGGAAGAGATATATAGTCATTTCTAAATGCATGTACACCACTCAGGCATAACATTCTGACCACCTGCCTTATATTGTGTTGGTCCCCCTTATGTGCTAAAAAATGCTCTGAACCATTGGGCATGGACAAGAGGACCTCTCAGGGTGTCCTATGGGGTCTGGAACCAGGACGTTGGCACTGGATCCTTTGGGTACTCTGGTTTGTGCAGTGGGGCCTCTGTCAATCCAACTTGTTCCACTGCACCTTGATCAGAATGGGGTGTAGGAAGTTTGGAAGTCAAATCAACATGTTGGGCCATTGTCATGTTCCTCAACATGTTCCTGATTGGTTGATGTTTTAGCCATGTGGTGGGGTGCATTTTCCTACAGGGATAGGTAGGTGACATTGAGGATTTCCATTTGCATGAGGGAGTGTGCTTGCTGTGGGACAGTGTTTATTTGGGTGTCTAAGTCTGATCAACATGGATGTCAAAATCCAAGGTTTTCCATCAGAACACCACATAGTACCAATATGATCAATGTTATTCACTTCACCTGTCAGTGGCCATAATGTTGTGGCTGATTGGTGTATGTCTTGATTATCTAAATATATATTATGCACCCACTTGCACAGACCTGTACATATTGATTTTATACATTTCATCCATCATCTCAGCTTGTTTAAAGATACTACCTGGATTCTATTGGTGATTTTCTGCATGTTTTTTTTTAATATGCTCCACCAGTCCTTTATTTTAAAAAAGAATGACACTGAATTTTAAAAAAGGACTAAATTTAGGACTCAAAGAATAAAAAAATATATGCATACTTATTAAAAGCATATATTGTATTAGTTTTATTTTGTACTTTTTATATTATAGTTCCCTTTTTTACAATAGTTAAAAGATAATAGTAGTAATAGGAATTTGCATAGATTTCTTCACATCCTTGCCAGCACTTTAACAATGCAGACAAATCATGTTTTGCATATCTGTTGTGATACTAAATACCCAGTCTGTGTGCAGCAGTTGTTTTAGGAGTGCCACTTTAAATGTCCTTCCACTGATCAATTACCATGTTTCAGTTTCCATTTCATTCTGTTTTTGCTTTGCCACAGTTTGTTTCTTCTTACAATAGTGGAGTCAGACATCATAGTTCTCATGATTGCAACTGATATTTTTCTGCCTTTTTGAAGAGCAAATATTTAATAATTAAATAATGGGTTAAAAAAAAACAAAGTGGAAGATTAAATAATGAAAGCTGACTGCAGCACTAATGTGTTTAATATCGTGTTGTTTACTTCAATTTGCCTCTGATGCAAGGCTTTGTGAGCGTTCCATAATTTATTAAAAGCGAACTGCCGCTTACTCCAGGATCTACTCTGTTTAATGAGTTTTATCCTCTCATCAGAGCCTTGAATTCTTTATCAAAAAAAAGGAATCAGCATCATCAGCAAAGTCTGATGATGTCCACGCAAAGTGGGATCATTTCCAAAATGATATGCATTGCGGTTTCTGCATTGTGCACGTTTCACCTCTGTGCTCATGTTAAGTGAATTACCTTTAATAAAGCTCATGGAACTTAATTAAATTACAGCTTGCTCTTTGATTTCCCACTGGAGTTTTCCATTTTGTCCACTCAGAGTCGCACCCCTTGCAAAAAAAAAACCTAAAAAAAAACTGCTGGAATTTACCCACAACATTTTTCACATGCTTTCCAAATGTATTTATTTGGGAAAATGCTTATGCAAATGCAGCTTTCGATGCATAAAGCGGCTGTGTGCAGCAGCAGCAGCAGCAGCAGCAGCAGCTCCACTGGCAGCGACTGCCGGCCGACACTGTGGCCTGGAAAGTCAACAGGAGTCAGTATGTCCCAGCGGTCTCGAGCCAAACCAGCACCAATCAGCAGAAACAGATGGGTGTTTGTTTAGCAGGACCAGGGACAGTGGAAAATATGGAGGAGCTCAGGCACTAGGAGCTTTCTTTTATACACAGTATACATATATATAGAGAGTCGCACTCAAAATTATTCAACCTCCTATGCAAATCTGGTTTATTGGTAAAAGTTGCAGCTGTTTTTGATAAACAACTCAAACAAGAACAACTTAAATAGCTCAACACAACCAGTATTACAGGTGTTTTCTCCAAATTCAAGATGATACGCCACTTTTAATGACTACCACTGTCTCAAAACTATTCAACCCCTTCTTAACGAGCATCTTTAGTACCCAGTAGCACCCTTTTGTTGCTATGACCTGCTGCCAACGTGATGCATCGCCAGACGCCAGGTTCTGACAGCAGTCCTGAGGAATCTTAGCCCGTTCCTTATTGGCAATAGTCTCCAGCTCTTTAATATTCTTGGGTTTGCGTGCTGCAACTGCCTTCTTCAATTCCCACCAAAGGTTTTTGTATGGGGCTCAAGTCAGGCGACTGTGATGGTCACTCTAGTATCTTCTTCTATATATACTCCCACATTTACTTAAAGCATCCCCGACAAGAGCACACCATTTTAGGAGAGGTTTTTTCATCTTTCTCTGTCGTCATATTACTTTTTCCTTCCTGGTTTCAGCTGTCTGGTTCACCGGGCACCTCTCCATGTCTGTACTCACTTCTCCTCCACTTCAAAGATCCCCCTTACTTACACTCCTTTAGCTTACATCTGAGCAACACATTTGATCGCTGCAACATGCCACTAACACTTTAATCCATGCTATCATCAGTGCCGGCTGCGATAACATCCGTTAGAGTAAAGCCTGAGGCTGCCATTTGTTTGATGACCCCTTGAGCTCTGCAAGACTTGGGTTTATAATTTAGTCATAAGAGCTCCGTGGTTTGACATTCCACAGCCCACAGTGAGGACTGAATCGGGGAATTATTCATTCCAGGAGAAAGTAGCTGAAAGCAGCCATCTCATGAGTGTCCCATGATTCCCATCAAGTTGCACTCCCACATACACACTCACACAGGCAGCAAGGAAGAGATGAGCACATGCGAACTTGAAAGGGAGCACTAAATGCCTCAGACATTAGCGAGAATGAAGGAGACTTTCAGTCACTGCGAAGCTGCGATTGCTTGTTTATCGCTTCTGAATTCAAATGAAGTCTGAGTGATTTTTTTTTTAGCCATTCCTTCTACCTGCTACACCGGTATAGCCCTCATCAAAATAACTGCTGAGATCCAACATCAGTATGATCAGATGAGGAAAAAGACGACGGGCTGAAAGATCAAACAGGCTGTAAACAAGTTGAAATTATTTTAAAGTATGTTTCTCGGGCTGTTTGCCTCTCTGACAGTGATTTAAAACACCTAAACCACTTTATTTGGATGTGAGCAAACCAGAACTGTTTGTAATAACCCCTAAATGCACACAAAAATTGTACGCACCGCTACAAAAAGTACAAAACTAAATAAGGAAGGCAGTTTGCAAACTGATAGATTGTTTACCTCTGTTCCGACTACAAATAAGTCTCAGTAACCTGGGGGTTATCTGTGTTCAGTGGAGAATACTTTCATTATCTTGAAGAATGCAGCAAAGAAAATACAAAACCAGTGCCGAGTTGGTAGAAACTGCTATATTTCTTTATAATTCAAATTGGTTTCAATGCTGTGAACCCCAAAACCCACCTGTGGGTCGTAGTAAATGAAATAGTCTTTCAAAATTGCCTAAATTACACCATTGGTTAGAGCTTCAAACTGTAAAAACAGAAAAAAATCATCAGATGATCTATAGTTCAGCAGTCCTTGAACTAATCATCTATCACTTACTGTAACTTTGGAAAAATTATCCAAATTTAACCATAAAATTGTCATAATTCACCAAAGTCACTGTATTCTACGTGTCAATTGGAAATGCCATTTAAAAATTCACCAAAAATCAACCAATTCATCTAACTGTATTCTGTAAAAAACAAGTAATTCTTCATATCTCTATGCAACTATGAAGTTATCAGCGACCCAGCTGTGGCCAACAGTTACATGCCAAAAATTCAGGGACTTTTCAGTTGAACTGGGGCTGAACTGCAGGCAGTGTTTATATGTTAATACAGAGCGAATAGGAGAGAAGTATGGAAACAAATTAAAAAAAACATGAGCAGTAAAATATCCATAGTGTAGTTGTGAGTTCTCTTCTTCTACTTCTAGTCAAGGTTGTGCTGTTTCCATAGAAGTGCAGAACTTTATATTACAGTGAAAAAACACCCAGAAGTTGCTTGGGGTTCAGAGGGCTAAATGATTACCAATGCAATGTAAAGGTCAGCTGAGTTCTTTGCTTAAAGGACTAAATTAAACTAATTGTTTTCCTCCCTCCAGGTCTCCTCCCAGGCCCAGTCCAGGCAGCCTTCACTACTCAGACGAGGACGTCAGCACCAAGTACAACGATCTGATCCCCGCAGAGAGCAGCAGCCTTACCGAAAAGCCCTCCGAAATCTCTGACTCACAGGTGCAGCAGCAGCAATACTCGTTTCTCCTCTTATCTAACCGCATACACTAGTATTTGTTTCACGTTTGTACTCGTCTGCGTGTGCACACCGCCATCCCCTTGAATTCGTCAGGAATTCAGCTTTGCATCGTCAGCTGTACTGTGTGTTGTTTTTTTTGTTTTTTTTATTTGTCTCTTCACGCTGTCCACCCCGGTGTCCTTTTCTGTGTCATTCACCTGAACGCATCTGGCCCCGCGGAGGTCATAAGATATATAGCTACACGGAGAGATGAGAGATTAATGACTCTGCACACTGGCGGCAAAGCAGTTTTTTGGGGGTTTTTTTCCCCCGACCAGGCAGTAACCTGTGGAGAATGTCGTTCAGTAAACATCCACCTGAGATCTAGGCCACTGCACTCAGCCACAGCACTTGTTATGTAAGGCGGCGGCGGGAGGGTGCTCGCTGCAAAATTTATTTCGGAGCTCGCTACGTGTTGAAAGTTGCCACTCCAGCCAGACAGAATATCCAACTTTCCTTCTCACTGAGTCAGGTCAGAGGCAGTAAAACTTATCTCTGTGGAAAACTGGAATCGTGCGCTGGCTTCTTACCCTGGCGCTTCTTCTGTGGCCCCATTATATAATCTGAAATCATAGTTTTGAATTTCGTTTGAACTTTTAAAGCCTTTACTGTCAGGAGTGATAGATTACTAACAGGTTAAGCTTCAGTGTCTGACTTGTGGCTTCTTCTTTGTGCAGAGCCAAACTGCTTTTGCCTAGAAATCAATAAATTGTGCCTTTGTCTCTCTCCGTCTTTCTGTTGATGCCACCCTGCCTCTTGTCTTCGTTTCATTTTGAGTTTTTCGCCCTCATTCTTGTATCCAAATGGTTTCTTTTCCCTCTATGTCTTCCGTGCATATATGTTGTTGCTGTTTTTGTTTACGTCGCCTCCCTCCCCGGCTCTCTGTGGTTTCGGGTGAACCGTCTCGCGGTCCGCAGTCTGGTTTTGATCCTAGTCAGATGAAAGCATCGGGAGGGGGATGTGGTGCCGAATCCCCCTTTTGCTTTCAAGCTCCTCTCAATGTTTTCTTTCATCTAGGAATTCTTTGCTCTCCGCATTTCCCAAATTATCTCGGAGCATCTCTCCGATAAATACGTCTCCAGTGTGAATTCCGCCCCGCCAGATATCTCTCCCCACCTGGCCTTATCGGGGACCTAAGTCCTACTTCCAGATCAAATGAAAATCTCCCCACAATGAATCGCTACAGACAGGACCTTTCGCTGCACCATAACATCCCCCTCAAATGAAGCATTTCGACATTTCACCACCTGTCTGACAGATCTACCACTTCTGTATTGTCAGACGTGGCCCCTAATGCAGTAGCTGGGTTTGCGGCGCCTGCCTGCACATTCAAGGGGTCAATGTGGGCTCTGACGGGCTGAAACATACAGACTCCTGCCTGTAACCCCGCGGCTCCACTGCCATACCCCTGACAGGCCACCATATCAGCACCCAGTGGGGCTTTGGAGAAAAAAAATCCAGGAATTTCTCTTTGAAGTTTTATTGAGCGGATAACTCTGGGCTATCAGTATGTCATTGTGTTGTCTGTCCTCTTTAATCCCCCGGTGCCTCCCCCAGCAGGTATAAGTTGACTATTGTCCTCCTCCTGGAGAGGGAGATTTGGAGGAAGCTAAGACTGAATTGGCAACACGGCCACCATTACTGCTCTGCTCTCCCGCAGGTAGAGACCTATTGACGTTTGCTTTCCTTTAGAGTGAAGGCTCCCTTTCGTTTCCCCAAGGTTGTATCTGTGGCGATGCCTTTGTGTTTCACTTAAGGCCGAAACCAGCTGAAGACAGATGATCTCATCTCTGAGTCAGAGATGGATTGTAGATTATGCTCTCTCTGCAGAGTGGCATTCCGTGGGAGAGAAATGAAAATGTCTGCTTTCTCTCACATGCTTTCTTTTTGTCTCTCTCTCTCTCTGCCTCTGTCAGTCTCTCTACACCCTCTCACTCTCTGCCTCTCCGGCTACTGTAGCTGTTTTGGCTCAGACTCAACAGGGAATAGTCTCTGTAATGTTTGGATTGTCTCTAGTGACAACGCGCCGGTCTGTTTTGACCAGCCTGGTTTAAAGTACGAGGCCGTAACCCTGAACAAAGTTGAATAATGACCACAAGTAAATTAGATTTTGTTTTAATATATTTTTGGCAAGAGAACAAAACAGAGGGAGGAGAGACAGAGTGGTGGGCGGATGTGATGGATCACATTTTAAAGGAAAAATCGGAATAAATACACGTGCTTCCTTATTAAAGTAAGACTGCCTGTCACTAAAGCCCCACAAAATCTCAAATCCCTTTGGTTATAATGGTTCTAATGCAGCAACATACATTATGGCAATGAGGACTGGAGCTACTAAGGAGGCTTCTATCCCTGCCTGGATGGTGACAATGTACAGCTGGACTTTGATGCAGTGGAATTTCCCCGAAAACATATTTTCATCTTTCCATTTTTCTACATAGATGCTGCTAAAAACAAACTGTGAATACGTCGGACCCCCCCTCCAGCCCCACACACATTGTTTTTGTCTTTGTCTCTGGGGACCCCTGCTGTGTTCACTTCATCAATGAGAGGAGCATAGACAGCCCCCCTCCTCTCTCCCCCTCCCCTCTGCAATAATCCATAACTAGAGGACAAAGGACTGACCCACTCTGTGGTATTGGGGTATGCATCATTTCTGAGGGGGGAAGGGGCCCCTGCTTACAAGGAGATTGTTTCAGTCTCATTTCATTATATAAACCATAGAAGAAGAAGAAAATCCTTATTTAAAAAAAAGAATAGTTAACCCTCTGAAGCCCAAAATCTACGGGCGGTTCTGACAGCAGGTCTGTTGTATTTTTAATAAATTTGCCAAAATTACACCATTTACCAGACTTTCCTTGAACTACTTCATTGGAAAGGTTTACTAAACCTAAGCATAAAATCATGCTATTGAATTAAAATCACTTTAGTCTATGTATCATATTTAAAAATTGGCTAAAAATAAACAATTTGTCCTAACCAGATCCTGTAAAAAGCGAAAAATTCTACACTTCTCTGTGCAACCGTGAAGCTATTAGTGACTCAGATTTGACCAACATTAACCTGAGAAAAAAATCAGGTGCTTTATGAACTCGACTGAACTGCAGGCTGTGCTTAGACAGAGCAGAAAGGAGACAAGTATGGAAACAAAGTAAAAATGCAGTAGTAAAACATCTATAGTATGTAGGGTCACCTGTAGAAACCTTGGAAAATGTATTACATGCTGATTTCAGGTTGTTTTTTTTTAGCCTTTTGTAAAATAAATAATCCACAAAGTAAAGCGTTCTCTCTACTTTTAGAATGGTTGTGTTGTTTCCACATATATTGCAGTAAAAATTAGCCACACAATGAGCGAAAAATTGACGAGAGCAGATAAGCACTCAGGGGTCAGAGAGTTAACACTAGTTAATAAATAATGGATAGATGGAGAACGAGAATAAACATCGACGGCATATGTCGTTTTCAGCAGGCTGAGGTCAAAGGTCAAAGTCCTTTGAGATCGATTGTCTCAACACCTGCCGTGTTTAGTGATAATAATCAGTTTATCTCCAACAAATAGTAAATTTGACCCATATTTGATGCACATTCATTGTAGTATTTACCTCCTCTTCCTTCTTTCCCTCATTGTTCTCACTCTTACGTTGTTACTGATTGTAAACCAGGAACACAGGGCAACTTTATTATACCGGTGATAAAATAAACAACTGTCAGGAGGTTTTCACCAGTTAATTGGATTGATTTCTTAATCTCTTTCTCTGCCTAATTTAACATCATAATGGTGAAGAAATGTTTAATAATTGACACTGGCAGGCTTGTATGTGTCTGTCGTGCACTTATCCTTGCATAAATAAGATGGCTGCTCCCTCGGGGCCGAGATGCAATGCTGCATTTCATGCCGCAAGTCTGTTTCTTTCACAGCATTCTGCTCTAGTAATTAGTTTGTAATGACTTGAAGAACCGAGGTGTATCGCGGGCCGTGTTGCCCCACAGGCAAATAGTTAAGCATCTTCACTGTAGGTCCCTCGGTTGGATCCTTGAGTTATTTCTGTTTAGGATCGGTGATGAACCCAAAGCAAAAGTCGGACAGATTGGAGGCGCTTGTTCGCAGAATTTTTCAAGAGTCAGAACATCTGTTACGCACACTCCGTGGCTGAGCTGGGGGTGGGCAGGAGTAGGATGCAATTCAGTGTGTCAACACTTGGTCTGCACTCACTCTTTCCCCACTACCACACACAAACACACACACACACACAACTGGAGTGATGTTTCATCTCTCAATGCAGTGTTAATTCTTTTAGAGTGAGGTAATACATCTTGAAGTGGCTCGGTGTGTCTCGTTGGTCCACTGCGAGTGGATCTTGTTATTGTGTCGCCGCGTTGCTAAACACACTGGCATGACCGGAATGCTTTTCAAAAAACTGGTTGGCCTCAAGTGTTTACAGCGGGGTAACTATATTACAGATGGACAACAAACACACACAACCACTGATCCAGCTCGCACTCTGACTCTCTTTATTGGGAGGAAAAACAATAACGGGGGAAGCAGAAAAAGAAAGGAGGTTAAGGGTAGCGTGGCTTGTGCAATGCCTGCCTTTGATTAATTTGCACAAGAGCGGGAGGGTAAAGCAGATCACTTTCTTTTGCTTGGAAACAAAGAGGATCAAAAGTGGGCGCTTTTTTTGGTTGAATTCAACACACGCATTTTCTGTTTGGACATTTATAAACCGCGCTGACGTCTAGAAGAGAAGGGTCTTTATGTTATATAGGGGTTTGACATAGGAGGCATGTTGAGGCAGAGGGAAATGTGAGACGGCCGCCATATGTATCACATATGTGCCGTGCAATATCCAGCATGAGATCTGTGCTCTGGGGTGTATCCTTCGGGTGCGTGCCAGCAGCCATGTTTCTGTATGAGAAAATGGATAATAAAAGACCTCGGACAGCAAAAGACCTTTGAAAAGGTCACAATTATCAGCACCATCTCTGCAGCGTACTATTCTGAAAAGAAATAGTCTTTTTTTCTTTTCTTTTTTTTTTGCGATGCGTCTAATGCACGTCAAAAGCAGCCTCTTTGGGAAATTACCCAGCGACCATTTTGGCAAAGTTGGCCATGCACGAGTTCATTGTGGCCAGGTGATTAATCACACGCCAGCCGGCCAATTGGCAGCTCGCTTTCGTGGCAATTAGATGACCACGAGCAATCCCTACTGAGTGTTCAGTGATCACGGTCTTTGTCTGAGGCATGGAATGTGCCTCGACATGAATACAATAGTGCTTCCAGAGCGACCTGTAGCAAGGTGGAGGGTCGGTGGCGAGAATGTGCTGACAATTATTATTTCTTTTTTCCAGACGACTTGGAATTCAAACTGAGATAAAATAGAATAATTTCTGCCCTGCTTCCTGGTCCTAAAAAAAATCAATTGTATTCTTTGAGAATGCACCGCACAATCAGTTCCTTATTCATCTTCTGTTAGCTTTTCTACACCATTCACACAGAATGGCACAAAGGGTCTATACATACATATGTTTTATGCTATTATCATCATCATGACTCGGCCATTTGAATCATTCTGTTATGGTGATGTACTGTAAAACCCATTGTTTTGTTCACCCATAGGAGGCGCTGGTGTTTTCATATGGGACAGGTGGCCTACATACACTTCCACTGCATTTGGTGAGGTTCCTGTGGCTGCCTGCTTTGAATGTCTGTAGCCCTGTAGGTGACTGGTTCCTACCGGTAGCCCCCCATTCAATCCTTCCCCCCTCAGATACCCATTATGCTGTAAGGTTTTCTTTCTGATACACTACACAACACCAAACCCCGTCTTGCTGGCGTGGTGCGGAAGAACCTGAACACATAGTCTGACTGATTGGTTAAAGTCCAGAACATAAATTGACCTTTGCCATCTTGTGTTGATGGTCCATTTACTGTGCACGCTTCAGTAACAAGCCATTCCTCCGTATTCATGCTTTGACCATCTTTGACCATTTTGTCCACGTGTACTCGTGCTGTGTTGTAAGTGTAAGTGTGTGTGTGCATGTGTGTGTGTTGTGTCGACGGGGATGACTGTGAACTGGTGTCTTAGAATAACTCAATAACGCCATGTTCATTTCCATTTATAGCCTCAGCATCTCTAACTGCTCCACATGGAAACACAACAGAGCCACATTGTGCTAACTCAGTGAATCAATGCCCTGTCTTTATTTTCTCTATCAGGGCAGCGACAGCGAGTATGAGGTGGATCCCAACCGGCAGAAGACCCACTCCTTCGTAAACCACTACATAAGCGACCCAACCTACTACAACTCCTGGCGCCGCCAACAGAAGGGCATATCCCGGGCGCAGGCCTACAGCTACACGGAGTCCGAGTCGGGAGACCCGGAACACTGCGCCCCGCCGCCACTGCCTCCTCTACCTCCGCTGCCACCCCAGCTCAGCTCACCCAGCCCCCAGCCTCAGCAGGCCCAGGGCCAGCCCCAGTGCCAGGGCCAGGGCCAGGGCAGCCTCTTTAGGCCCAAAGGTAGCCGGACTCCCACCCCTTCCCAGCAGAGCTCCAACCCCCCCAGCCAGCACAGCACCCTTTATAGGCCCCCGAGCAGTCTAGCCCCTGGCTCACGGGCTCCCATTGCTGGCTTCTCCTCCTTTGTGTGAAAAATGCTGAAAAAGGACATAGAAACTTCTGGAAATATCTACCCAATCCGTGTTGAAGGAGAACATAGCATTGTATAATGCACAGTCAGCCCAATCAAGTCATCCACATCCTTCTTTCTTTTCATTACTTTTCTTTTTTATCCGTGTCATTTTTCTTTAGCCAGCCTGGATATATGCAGAACATCAGACTTTTTGGAGCACTTTTTTTTTTGTTTAATGTGTGGAAGTGTGCCAGTTTAGACTTTGATTTCTCTCACCGGTTGATAAAGTATTCTCTGCAACATCTACTCACTTTTATTTTGCTTTGAACTACGTGCATGATTTTTGCTGATCATTTATTTCCTCCTTTTTTTGATTCTTGTTTTGGATCACAGTCAGTGGTATTCTGTTTGATTCTGTACAAAGTCACAAGAATCTTTGAAAAACACATGCGCATATAAATATATACATATATATATAAATATATATATAGTAGACGTACCTAGAAGACAAAATCAATCAAATCGGTGCAGACTCTGCACTGGTGGAGACTGATATCACAAAATGATGGAGCCATATAGTGGAAGTGAAAGGACAAGTATTTGTTGGGACTGGATGTAAAACAACAAAAAAAAAGGGAAGTGGTAAAAGACTGATGTGGAGGTGGAATTCATGCCAAATTGAAGAATTTTTAATGTGTTGGCCAGGAGAGGTTTAAAAATGGACACTGAAAAAAAAAAACAATCATGCATTTCCATGGAAACAACTCTCTGGCCTTCAGCACACAAATCCATAGAATAACATTTGGCCGCGACGGGTCAGATGTCAGCGACAGTGCTGTGCCTGAGGGATCCTGCAGATATATGGAATGAGTGTATATCTGTCCAAGTGAAAGTGTCTAAGTCTTTTTTGTGTGTTACAGTGGATCAAAGATGCCTTGATAGAGAAACACTTATTTATGATATCCGGCACCAGTTGTGACTGAACTGCTGATGGTGCCCTTGACTGTGGCATCGCGACGGCCCCGCACTTACAAGAGCCTTCTTTTCAATCCAGACAGATGTGGGCCGTGAATTGATTTGCATACATAACCCATGTTTCATATTCCACCCTTTGCTGGCTCGCATATAAACACATCAGTCTACTGAAATGCTCTGAAACCTAAGAGGTGAGAACTGTCGTCGGCGGGGAGGACTGTCACACGTGGGCACGGCTGCTGGTTCTGCCTAAATGTAATGATTTTGATAAGAGGTTTTTTTTTTTCCCCCTGTTCCCTCCCTGCTTGGATAACTCTACCCTGCCACTGATCAGTATCACCGGGCAGTGCTGAGCCTGCGCCAAGAGATGATGTCATGGAATTGCCTCACCTCTTCCTCCCCCCCCCCCACCTTCTTTTGTGTAATCAACCACTCTGTACTATTCAGGTGTGACTGTGCTGTCCCAAGATGCCGACGCGTGTGTGCGTGCTTACATTACTCGTGCGTAAGCTTTTACAGATCATTCACTGTGTGTCTGTTTATAAAGAGATTGTCCTGCAGCAAACTGTAAAACCTGCCTGGAGTAACGCCACAGAGGGTTTCGGCGCCGTCCGAGCCACCTGCCAGGCGTGCTCATAACGCTATAGTGAAGACTCAGTGGTGTGTTTCTAGTTTCCATAGTTCCAAAAGAAAACTGCAAAAAAAAAAAAATGTCATCTACTTTTTTTTTTTCTTTCTCTCTGTGGGGTGATTTCATTGTACGCAACAAAAAGCTTATCATGCAGAATCTGAATGAATATATGATCACAGTACATTTCTGAAATAAATTATTTTTCAATGTTGGCGCTCCTGGTGCTCTATTGCAAACCGCACAGGGGAAGATCTGAGGAAGGGGAACATGAAATTTCGATTGTATTTATATAGCGCCAAGTCAGAACATATGTAATCTCAGGGCACTTCATGATATTATAGAGAGAAACCCAACAATTCTCCCTTAGGTAAGCGTTTGGTGACAGAAGGGAGGAAAAACGTCTGACAGAACCGGGCTCGTGGGTTGAGAGAAACGATGAAAGTCGAGGAATAACAAAGAGCAGACACTGGGCAGGTGGTTGGGGCCAGAAACCACAGATCAGAAACAAGCAACAGAAACTCCCGCAGACAGATACAAGGAGACAGGGGGCAGAGAGGGAACACAAAGACACGAAGTTAAAGGCGAGTAATAGTGGCATATAAATGCATAGAGAGTGAGAGAGTGGAGAAGTGCATCATGGGAGGTCCCCAAGCAGCCGGGGTGTATAGCAGCATAACTAAGGGATAGTTCAGGGTCACCTGAGCCAGCGATAACTATAAGCTTCATCAAAAAGGAAAGTTTGATCTTGAAAGAAGAGAGGGTGTCTGCCTCCTGAACCCAAGCTAAAGGTTTACCCTGCCATTCTGCTTTTAGAAGAAGGACAAGTAAGCCTGCACTCTGATAGCGAAGTCTTCTATCAGGATAATGGTGGTACTATGATGTCTTTAAGATACAACGGAGAGGGATTTTAAGTTCTATTCTGGATTTTACAGGGTGGCAATTAAGTGCTGGTGGGATGAAATCTCTCTCCTCATTCTTTTCAAAGAGATTCTGCTAAATGAAAGCAGATCCTGTCCCAACTTTTGCCACAGTCGAGTGCGACATATCCACTGTAGCTTCGCCATACTAATTGTGGGTTCTCCTTTGTAAGGAGCACATATCCAGCAAAATCCATTTCCACTGCACGCCTCCTCCTTACACAATCTCCGCTTCTTCATCGCTGTAAACAAACCAACATAAACACGGTGATTGCGGTAGTCTCCTATTCGCTAATGAGACATGGAGAAATGGAAGTTGCCCAGATGTAACTACGGTGCTGTAAGTGTGTGCATAACCCACCGCTGCTCTAATCACACAGTAAATGAAAGAATGTAAACACCATTAGTGGGAACATAGTTAAAGTGTGATTCAGCCGTATCATGTACAATACAGCTGCCTCGTGTTGCAGGTGAAGGCCGGTGCAGAACGAGATCAAAACTGTGTTGGTATCTGTAACAAGATAGCTGATAAACACATGTCAAGTATGAATCCAGCTACAGTTAACTTTCTTTGTTGGTGGTTCAAGCTGTTCTGGTTGGTTTTGCAGTGATCACATCATGATTGTTTACATGTTTACAGGTTATAGTTCATTCTGTAAATTCAGCTTCCCTTGGGAGTGCTGAAAAGAAAAATGATTACTGCAAAGACAAATTTCAGAAGCTGTACAATCTTGTGCAATAAGACGATAATATCACATGGTTTCATGTCATACGATACAAGTCACGAAGGCTTCAAAGATGGGACTTTCTGGCTCTGATTTCATCTTCTCACTTGTTTGTGTACCAGAACACAGTCTTTTGAAAAATGCCTATTATAAGTCTAAACACGACCTAATGGAGCATTTCTGCGCTACAGTGAATATATCAAATACTGACATGTCATGAAAACATCAAAAGAAAACATGAAACATGCAGTAACGTGATCATGCCAGGAATGCTCTGTGTATAAATGATTTCTGGAGGCACATGGGATCCTTCCATTGCTAATTATTTGATGAAATTCCACCTAACCTTAGTATTACTCAGGGCAGCAATAAATTGGATCAGTGCAGATGCTATGAAATCCTGTTATCTGGTTACAAATGTCCCCTCCTGACTTCTTCATCTTCCTACGTGCTCCTTGATAACCACAATTCATTAACTCATCATTTTGTTCCTCAGTTAACTAAACTGCCTTAGTTGCTCCTTAAAACCCCTCTGACTGCACATTAAGCGATCCCTATATGTTTTTAGGGCATAAGCAATGTGTTGGAAATGTGTTTTTAAAAAGTAGTTAAACTAACAGGGGCATGCTTTTAAGACAGGAGCACATGGACTGTGTCAGATGGTGTTAGATGCTAATTGGATCACAGTCAGTCACTTGATCCAGGGCTAACCTACTAAACACATAGGCATGAGAAGAGAGGAGATTAGATGGGACAGGATGGAACAGGGAATTGGAACGAGAGCGTCCAGAGCGCTAATCCCTTTTTTTTTTTTTTTGTGAAAACACATGGGAAATTTGCCTCTGACAGAAGAATCACAGACAGGAGGTATTTCACTTGCCGAAATGTTCATTTCCCTCTGTCTCTCTTTCTTTTCCCCCTTCAGGAAATGAATGACAGAGGAAAAAAGCGAGCTGGTGGTCTCTGTTAAAAAGGGCGCCCAAGGTACTAAATAGCCCTGATGAGCTTTGAGAACCCACAGTTGGAATATTAAAGGATTCAGACAGAAGGTGTAGTTCAAAGGAGTTTGAAACCCTGAATTTAATTGCCTCATTTGTGAGCTTCACTGAGGGTGGTTTGGGGATTTGAAGGGGATATACTGGCAGTGGGAGAAAGGATACTAATTTGAGAAATAGGATGTCCCTTCAGTGCCGTTCACAAATGCTTTTCTAATGTACTGTTTGTTGGAAGCCTAAATTGGTTTCTGACTTAATGTGCATTATGGGAAAAGGCTCAAAAATGGCCGCAGCCATTTAAAAAAGTCCCTTTGCCCCAGTCAGCCTCACTCCCACTCTTTTTGCAGTTTTGACAGACATTAGTTTCCATAGTGGTTCAAGCAAGACCTACTGAAGGATCTGAAGCAGCTGAAAAACAAGACATAAATTGCTGAAAATTCTGTATGAAGTCATATTAGACTATTTTTATCCCAGTTGACAGGTTTCTATTTCAGATGAGAGGAACCTTGAGTCCCCATTTATTACTGTAGCCTCTCCAGTCTGTATGTAACATAA
Organism: Dascyllus trimaculatus; assembly: GCA_024666655.1. NCBI lineage: Eukaryota > Metazoa > Chordata > Actinopteri > Pomacentridae > Dascyllus > Dascyllus trimaculatus. The sequence continues at coordinate 8,246,545 of CM045463.1, read as the reverse complement.
AACACAAAGCCACACAAGGAAGCAATAATTGAATGAGGGGCCCCGCTTCAAGGAAACGTACCATCAAAGTGTTGTGCTCCCGCCTCCTTTAACTAAGGTTCCGAAGGAGGCAGAGCGTCCCATAAAACGCTGCTCCACTGATTGGCTCGTCAGGCAATATTTATAAGGCCTAATGATATTTACAGGTGGGCGAATTAGGCTTTGACAGACAGGTGGGCGTCAGCGGTGTAACAAGAGTTTAAAGTTCACACCTGAGGACCAGATGAGTGTTGTAACCACACAGGCACATGCACACCAGGGCTACATGGCCTGAGCGAGTTTCACATCAAAGATTGTAAATCTGCTTTGTGTGTGGGAGATTAAAGGCCAGTTTGAACGTAATCTGGAAATTGTCAGAAATAGCAGGAGTAAAGAGTGCCACTCTAATTACCTTCATGGCTATTAGGAGCTAGTGATAATATAAATCAGCATGCCAGGACTGTTAATTACAGTAATGGGCTACTTTTCGGTACATTTGTCCTCACGCTCCAAATCATAAGTGGGACGAACATTAAGTCCTGTTTAATTGCACATTTCTGTATCCTTTAAATCAATATATAGCATCAAGCACCTTTGTATGTGCATGATTACTGTGTGAAAGTTAGTGTCGTGGCATAAATCAAAAAAGGTTGGTACCATAATAATTTGACCTTTGGCGGAATATGATTTTTTCCCCTTTCTTGTCCAGAGTGAGATGATTAATTGATGCCATGTCTGTAACTGGAAACCTTCAAAGGTCGAGAAAAAAATTAGCTTAGCTTAGCTTAGCTTAGCACAACACCTGGAAACGGGGGGAAACAGCCAACCTGGCTTTGTACAGATTCAGCAAATCTGCCTACCAGCACCTGTTAAGCCCACTCACTTAACACATCATTTAATCCGTACAAAGTGCATACAAGTTGTGGTTTAATGGGGCCTGACTATTTCTTGGCAAGGTGCAGCATTTCTGGGGTCTCCATTGGTCGCCTGGCAACCTAATGAAGTACAACTCTTTATCCAGAAAGATGACCTGTTGTTATGTCCGGCAAGCCTTTTTAAAACAATTAACAGCTGAGTTTGACTATCCAGAACTGAAACTACAGATATCAACAATGTAATTTTGCTAGTCATAAATACACTGTGACTAATCAGATTTTTTTTATATTCAAGATATCAAGATATGTTTTGATACTGACCAGTAAAAACAAATGCATTTCAGTTTTGACTAGTCCAAATAATAGCAGGAGATATCTCAAACGTCATTATTACTACTCTGAACTGTTGCATGTGCATGTGGTTGTTCATGCAAGACTTCCACTCCATACTGACCTAGCAAAGCAAAGTGTTAGCAGCAGCATAATGGAGGCCCCTGCGGTGGATGAGATTGTTAGAAAATGCCAATTTGTGGAGTTTGTGGAGAACAAGAGCCTCGTTCATGAGAGGCTTGTGGTCAAAATTTGCTAGAACTTTAGCCTCAGGCTGCCCTGACATGGCAGTAAAATGACTTGTCAGATAGCAAGCTGTTATGGTTACAGTCCCATAATAGCTGTGCTTGAAAACCAAGCTGCCTCTGATTATCACTTTCTGTAGCTTCGGATGTAAATACAGATATGTGCAACGTCATTTTGTGTAGTCAAAACTTAATTCGAGATAGGCTTATCTCTAAATATTCTGTCTAGGCAGAACTCCAGTTTAAGATAAGTACTATGTCATTCATACGAGTTAAAACTTACTGTAAGACAATGCAGATATCTTGAAATGACTAGCATTATCTTGAACAAGAATTATGACACATCTGAAATCTGAAACTGGAACCACAACAAGTCATAATACAGCTGCAGATATCTGCTGAATTGTAAATATCTGTAATTAGAAACCCCCATACACTGAAATGTTCTTTTTGACAAGGAAAATTCAAGATGTCTAAAAGAGATATGTAGATAACTTGACTTGAAGGGAACTAGAATTACGAGTAGTCAGAATTAAACTGTAGATATCTGAAACTGAAACTGCAACTAGCCAAGATTTAGACACATTTCAGAAGCTACAGCCTTGTGTAATAAGAGGATAATATCACATGGTTTCATGTCATACTGTACAAGTCACAAAGCCTTCAAGAACGGGACTTTCTGGCTCTGATTTTATTTTCTCACTTGTTTGTGTACCAAAACACAAAAGCAATGCCTATTATAAGACTAAAAATGACCTAATGGAGCATTTCTGCACTACAGTGAATATATCAAATAATGGTATTTGATATATTCACTATATGAAACTGAAATTATAAGTAGTCATAATTCAGCTCATTCAATTACCAATTATGTGTATTTAGTCTGCCAGAAAGCAGATTTTGTTACCTCTAGTAGCAGCCATGTTAACGGTTACCTTAAGTTAGGCTAAGCTAAGCTAAGCTAACTGGCTGTTGGTGGTTGCCTCACATTTAAGTTAGTCCACTGAGTTAATAAATATTAAAAGTAAATAGTGTTGAACTATTCCTTTAACTTTTTCCTATTTGGTATGAGTTTGTCCAAAGTAGTAGTGACTATTAATTGTTAAAATGGCTTGTCACTAGTTCAAACTTAATCAGGGTGTTTAAAAAGTAAAAGTAGATTTCTAGAATTGAAAAGAATTAAAGATTTTTTGAACTACAATTATGACAACATAGAACTAAACTGTAAATATATGAAACTGGAATTATAACATAATTCAGCTCATTCAATTACCAAATATGAGTATTTAGTCTCATTGAAAGCAATTTTTTTTCAGTCACAGCCATGTTTCCAAATAGTAAGCTAAGCTAAGCTAAGCTAGGCTAAGCTAACTGCCCTTTGGTGGTTGCTTCATACTTGAGTTAGTCCACTGACTTAATAAATAGTAAAAATAAATAGTTGAAGTGTTGAATTATATCTCTATATTTTTTCTTTCTGGTGTGTGTTTCTCAGTGAACCGTTTGAAGACGTTATTTCACAGCCATTAGTCTTCCAGAGCTAGCTTGGTAGCCCCCCGTAGACCGCACATAAAAGCCGGAGCCCCCACCAAGTTGAAGTTGCGTCCATTGTTATGAGCTCCGGATAATGGAGGTCTGTCCCTTTAAACCGCAGCGGGAGGTGGTGCTCTCTCTCCGGCACATGAGAGGAGGGGGAGGGCCGCTTTGTGCGCCACACACAGATGCAAAACTACACGGACATTGAAGCACCAACACGGGGACTGTCCTGCCGCAACTCTCCTGGAGGACGCTAAAGCTAAATTCGCCCGGAAAGTTGAGCGGAATACGAGCCTAAAAACTTCCCCGTCGACTAAAAGAGAAGGAAAAAACAAGAGAGGTAGCACTTCTTCTTCCTTCATGTGTTGTTTTTGGGAGTTAGCTGTAAATGTTTGCTTGTATTTAAGCTAGTTCTCCGACTTTGACTTTTAAACGCTTGGCCGCGCTCGGTGTGTTTTAATGTAGTTTTCAAAGTACGTGTTAAGAGTAAACAGACGTTTGGTTGAAGTTAAAGCCCACGGTGTGAAATCTGCATCTCATTTGAATGTCAAATCTGCCTGTGGACAATCAGCGCCTGGCAGTCACACCGAGCCCCTGGCTCCTCCATATGGAGACACAACAATGAGCCCTCTGGCGTCCTCTGTGTCCTCCATCAGGCTGGGCACGACCAGAAAGTAAAGGTTAACATGATAAAAAGTCAACACTTGAGTTAGAAAGGAGCATTTATGGGGACAATCATTGACTTAAGCATGAATTCCTTGTTAAAAACACTTCAAAAATCTCTGCTTGCCTCATATGTGTCACTTTGCTATTAGAAATAACAGTGTTGAACTGTTTACCTTGAATCATGGCCATGAAGTTGTGCAAAACTCCCATACTTTTTACTTTTTTCCTGTAAATATCAAGGGATCTCCGAGCATAGAAGTGTTAGATTACTGACCCGATTGCATTTTGGCAGGGAGCACTCCTGCTTTTGTATAATTTAATATGACGTTACATAATTATCTCTCTCTGAGGCAAGGCCAAAATCACAACAAGCAAGCGAAAGGGGTCATTAAATGGGTTAAACAGCAATGAAAGTTTCACATTAGAGAGCCTTTTTATGAGTCACCAAGCATCCACAAACCTCTAGACTAACATGTTTATAAAATTAAACTTGTGTGTAGATACTTAATATTTAGAACTAGGTTGCAGACTCTGAAATAAGTGTCCCAATAACTATTTTCAGCTTCAGGACAGGATATGATTTAATCATCGCGGGAGCAGATGGACTCTTCCCTGAGAGTTACGTAACACTAATACTGTGCGGTGGGATCACAGGAACGCAGCGAAAACATTGTAAAGTCTCAGAGAAGAGCTCAGCAAACATCCCTCACCCACAAGTTTTGTCCACTGTCCCGCGTCATTAGTGAGTTTTTACCCGTTAGTGTTTGCAGCCCTGGCATGGTCATCATGTCTGATGAACTGGGTAATTTGCTCCAGAACTGCCACGGCGGCTGTATACCTGCCCAGCCTCGTTCATCACGCCCTGCTCGAGGGCTTTAACTTTTAACTGCACTCACCGTAAAGTGTGCAGGTCCGTTTTACAACAGTCTGTTTCATTATTCCTCGCTCATCCTCGGTAATCAGCTCTTCATTCTTGTTAAACTGTCAGCGTGGACAAAGGCGGGAGGACGTATTGAGTAATGAGCTTGGCTGCGGTGTTGTCTTTGTGCAATTCTTGCCCTCTGACCCCATCCTACACACACACATAAACACACAACCACACCCAAACAACAGCCCCAAGGTCAGTCAGTGTTTCTCATTTTGCTTGATGAATCATTTACCCGCAATTTATTTGGCAACTTTTGCGATAAAGAGAAATGAGGCAGTTGGAGGAGTAGCACTGGCAAGTTAAGATCCAGGCAAACGAGCTCAATCTGCTGTCACCATCCTACTTTTTATGGCGTCATCCTGCTTTTCTCAGTCTCTTTTTCCAGTGGCAACACTAGGGCCTTGCTGCACACACTTCAGGCCTTTCAGCTCCATAGTCTGAGGCTTCTCCAGAGCTGCCAGGCAGATATCTCTCCATCAAGATCCATTGTGTGTGCAGCCGAGTCAGAGGGGAGGGGAGTAGTATATATATGGGTGTGTGTCATCTCTGACTGTGCTTTTTTTTGCAGCTGAGGCTATTTGAGTTTGCTCTGGAGGATACCGCTGCTGCTGCTGTTGCTGCTGCTGCGTTGTGAGGAAGCTGGCTACTTTCCCGACTGCGCTGAGGTCAGTCCAGTTTTATATTGGAAAGAGTGTGTGCAGGGGTGGGGGCTGGAGACCGGGAGTTTAGACTCATGTGCGCCCATGAAAACATTAACTTCAGGCAGTTTCTCATGCAGTTAGTAAAAGTGGACTCATTTCCTTGCGAGTTGGCATTTTATTTGCTTGCGTGTTCCTATGGATTCCATATCATGTGGAGGTTTAATGTATGCGGAAAAACAATTGGATAACGAGAGTCAGATGTGACATTGCAGGTTCCTGTTGCTTCCCGTGCCTCAGGAAATGATTATGTAAATCGTTTGCCCATTCACCTTCATCCCAAGCTCTGTAGGAGATCAACAGGTAATGATGGAAGGATTTTTTTAACATTTGGACCTTTTGCGGCTTCGTTGCAGTTAAATTGTATGCACGAAAAGAACAAAAAACTTTTACAGATCATTCAGAAAGCAATAACAGTAAAAAACGTGTGATTGACTGATTAATCCGGCCAATTAAAATGACATTTTGACCTAATTAAAATTTACCAATTATCAATGGAACGAATAGCACGGCTGCTTGGTTGAGTTGGTCTGCAAAACCATTGGGTGCCTGACTAGCAACCACAGCTAATGGCTTGTTTCTATGGTGCATATGATCTAAGATGAGCACGTAAACGACAAAAAAAGCACCAATTGTTAGGAAAGAGAACTGAAACAATACTCTTACCGCGATGTCAGATGTTAGTACTTTTCCTAAACCAGTAGCAGATGCTGCTATCTGCTCACAAATGCTGAAGTGAACTAAAACTTCATTTGTTTTTCATTTTTTCTGTTCTTACAAAGGTTATTTTCTTGACTAGCTGTGGGCATTTATTTAGGTGATGAATTTTTAATTTTAAGTACAGACCGGCTGCAGATCTACTTCAGCAGATGCATAATAAGTTTAGCAATTCTGCATTTCATTTGTTGTTATTGATATAGATGGATACCAAAAAACCCCACAGCAACAACATGATACTGGCTTTGAATATCGCCACCGGCAGTGTGTCGAAAAACCCATATTGGTTGACCGTAATAAAAATGGATTATTCAAAACTGCCACAGAGAGGACAGTTTGTCTCGAGCCAAAGGTCTTTTTTTCTAGTCATTACTATAAATAATTAATTACAAATCAGTATAAATAAACACTTGAGAGGGCAGAAACTGCTGAGTCCTACCAGTTTCTGTGAACTGTTAATCACATCACAAGTGAAGGATGTGTAATTTTTTTCAGCGGTTGATACTAGAAAACACAGAGGCTCGTGCTGAACTCCCCGTGGAGAGCTGTTTTGTCTCAGACAATTACAGGATTCACCGCGCCTGCTACAAATACATTAAAGTCTTTGGACTTTCAAGAAAAATAATGCTGGGAAATTTTGAAGTTCATCTTTGAAGACTTTATATGGAAATAAAATCCATGATTACATCAGTTTCCTCTGGCGTTTTGTAGAATGCATTAAACTTTGAACCTCAAAAAAAGAAAAATGCATTAACTAGAGGCCCATTAATCAGACTCTACAAAACAGAAAGTCCGTGAAGAAATGCAATCAGTTAGACCCGTGGTTGCTAACCTTTGCGGCTTGTGGTCTGCTAAAAAGATTTCTACTTGCAGCCCCTCATGTCTTCTTGCATATGTGTAAAGTAAATGACCAGGTTAGCCAAAGAGTGATGGGCTTTTCTTCACCTTGTGTTATTTTAAGAGGATTTAGAGCTACAAATATCCAATAATCCACAAGGATAGAGCAAGTATTTGCAGAAACCTGATAACAAAGCATAATTTGGAGTAGCATAAACATGTTTTACTTGTATGGTGTAGAATAGATTTTTGAATTATTTAGACAGAAACCGGAGCTAATTCTCGCAGAGTGAAACCACAGGTCTTTTATAATCCCATTTCACAACAATATATCGTGGCTGTTCCCAGAAAAAGAGGCCACTTTCTGTTTCTGCTACAGCCCGTATGCACCTGTCGCTCAGATCTCTGCCTGTTTTGGTTACTGTCAGTGTAACATGACCATTGTGGAGGAAAATAACCAGCTCGGCAGGAATCATTTTCCCGTGTTTCGTAATAGAGCTTAACCCTGAATTCACTTCACTCCCTTCTTTAAAACAGCCTCATGAATTCGATGATGCATTTCTTGAGCATGTGATATTATGCAATAAAAGATTTATTGTACATTTGTAGCACAACACTTCCCCCCTTTGCATCACCTGTCATTGTTTATATCCGGAAAGTGCATTGTTTAAAGCTGTAAAACCAGTTGGGATAATGATCACTGTCTGAGGTTAAGGCGGTTCCAGGGAAACAGAGTGTGGCCAGCCAACCTTGGCGGGTTGATCCCACATTGCAAAAGTTTCAGAACATCCTCTTTGGCTTCATATCTATGTACAAACACCACAGAACAACAGCATCCATCATCAGGTGGCACGCCTGTCCATCTCACATTCTCTGAAGTCCTTTGTCATTGTGTTACGTGATCACACAGACATATTTTGGAACTTGTGTCATAGCTTGGTTGCAGTGGTTTTGGGTTGCTCGTTGGGACCTGGTTGTATGCTAATACCATTGGCAGTCAGTTGAAGGGAAGTTTTAGTAAACCGGGATCTTACTTTTTTATTTAGAAAGTGGACTTTGTCAGCCTCCCACACCTGAAATTACAACCGGGTGATACCATCAGCTGCAGGGTTTCCTGGAGACTGTTTTCTGTTGCTTTGGTCAAACTCAAGGACAGATGTTTGAGATCATTCCTGTGAAGTCTCATGAAAAGTTGTAAGAAACCCGCACTTATCAGAGTTGCTCTTCTGTGAGTCATTGTTCACGGAGACCCAGTCTTGTGATATCTCATCATGGGTAATAATCAGGCAGAGTGTGGTTGACAAATATTGGGATTTCCCTTTTAGCATGAAAAAATGCTGCTCGAAAACTGCATAAAATGTCATCTTCATGTGAAATTAAAGCTGTTTAGAAAGCGTCTTGCGCTGATTCATCAAATGAATTGTGTAAGTGAAACGGTCCAAAAACCTACTTTTCTTTGCGGTGTGTTGAAATCCGAGCACAGTCCCTACAGTATCACCTCAGTCAGCTGTAGCAACACTAATACAGCCTTTCCCTGGAAGACACAGTTAATCATTAACCACATATGATTGCAGCAAGTCTCCCCCCCTCCACCCATAGTCACAGACACAATATTACTTTTAGCAACAGGATTTGGTTGTGCAATATGTGTTGACTTGACTGCGACTGGGTCATATATTGAAAGCAGACGTAACCGGCGGTGTGCAGCTGGCAGCTCTGGTCCAGGCTTTGGCCTTTTTACAGTCCAGTGAGCCCTCATTGTTTTCCGGCTCTGTACAGGCTCAGAAACAGGTGGTTTCTCCCTCAAGCATACTGAAAAGACAAAGGAGGACTGTTGGCCTAACCGTGGTCACCTCTGTGCCCACTGGATGACAAATTCATGTCGGAAAGTAGCACAGGAGATGGGAACAGTCACACGAACCATTGTGGGATCTTATCATGGTTGTCTTGTGAGAATTGCTGCTTTCGTTATGAGTAAAGACCAGCACATCTTCCTGCCTGAGCCTCCAGAGGACATTTTCAGGTCAGAAATACTGTGCAGTGAATGGACCCTGTGCAGCGAAGTTACAATACCTTGATAGATAATGATCGAAGGGCTTTGTCTCTTTGTATTAAATGAATCGCTAAAAATAGTGGGTGTTGTTTATGTGGGTCACCTTTGAGCCTCATCTTCTGTGTGTGTGTGTACATGTGCATTTATCTGTTTTCCTTCATACATACGTGCGTGCTGTTTGGGTGTGCCAGAAGGGTTTGGTTAGCACCTTCCTTCCGTACAGCTTATTTTGTTCTTTTTTCTCTATTGTACTTTGTGTGACATTGCTGGCTACTCAGAATTTTGTCTGCCATTTGGGAGCCAACAGGGTGTGTGCATTTATTTTTAAAACTGCAGGTTTGTGACTCAGCAAACAGAGGCCAATTCTTCCCGATAACCCTTGAACCTATTTATGGAACTTCAAACAGGGACTGTTGTTTGATGGACTTTAAACTTATTGGTCACACGCGCGGAGTTCACAGCCACAGCAGGCCATGTGCGTGGACTTCATTAATTAAAACCTCATGCTCGGAGTTTCCAGAAAATCAAAGTTGTTGCTTGATTGCCAAATCAAAGTGGCATGCCGGATGTCTTTAAGCAGAACCAAATCAAAGAGAGACTGCTTGCAGTAAGATGACACTGATGGTACTTCAAAGACTTCCCTGACATCATTGTAAGATAGTGATTCACAAAAGCTCTCAGGATTTGGCACTTTTCTTATCATTTTTATATAATTTAAAGAAGGTCCCAAAACTCAAGCTGAAGCACAACAAATGTTAAGATTTTTAAAGTTGAATGCATGGCACTTTTGCTTGTTAAGATGGTTTTTGATGATTAGAATATCAATCGGCTAATCAACCGACTCCTGGTTTAAAGAGTCCATGTTATGTGTTTTGGGTTTTTCCTTCTTTGTTTATTCTTATATAGCTTTCTGTGCATTTTAAAGACCTGCAAGTTTACACAGCCCAAAGTTCATGCCAAAGGGAGTTATTACTGACAGAATATCAATCGGCTAATCGACCGACTCCTGCTTTAAAGAGCCCATATAATACATTTTGGGTTTTTTTGTCTTTTCTTTATTGTTATATCGATTTTTTTTCTGTGCATTTAGAAGGTATACAAACTTAAAGGTCACAAAGTCCATACCAAAAGGAGTACTTTTTTTTCAGAGAACTGCTTTAAACTCCTCATTTAAAGTCCAGGATTTTCTTCTGTTACTTATCTATGTCACCATGTTACATATTTAAGGGTTTTTATAGACTCAGAATGGTCATTTTTTAAGCAATTATGCACACCAGTAAGGATGATGGGTCTGTGAACTGTAAAGACAGAATATGTGTTACCTTATTAGACAGAAATCTATCTATCATTTTTTTTGTCATATTTGACCTTTTAAAAAACAAAAATTTCTATTATGTTTGGATAAATGATCAATAAAATGGATAAATGAAAATTCTTTTTCTCATTTTAGCTAAAATCTCTTAACTGCAATGTTTAAATCATGTAAATGTAATCTAGTAGACCCCAAAATATGATTTAAAAACCTTTAAATTTGCGTATTATGGGCTCTTTAAGAACTTTTCCTACTGCTTATTTGACCCTTAATGATATGAGCAAGCTGCCATGTTCATTTTTAGCCCATTAGACTGTTACATGCACACTGATTGACTCTACCTCATTGGACTTTCGTGAAGAGTCACTTTAACAAGAACTTAAACACATGCTCACTCACAGCAAGGCTTCCTTTTACACACAGCACTAGCAAAATCACAGTGGATGTAGGTAAATCAAGCAAGGATGCAATTACACTAACAATGTCCTTTACGAGTGTGGGATCTGTGTACGTGCTCCAGTCTTTATCTTTGTCCTGTTCTGGGATTTTTCAGCTTGTCAGCCGCTATTATCAGCTTGAAGTGGCCATGTTTGTGGGCCTGTGTGCTCTCTTTTGTTGGCGAGTGTTTTGTTGGCTGCCGTTGGTGTCATTAAAGTTAACACCATGGGGGTTTATTAACTCATCTTGTTAGTCAGGACTCTGCACCTCGGGCCTTTATAGCCGAGGCTGTGTGCTCCACTTCAGCAGGGAGGCAGCTGATAAAAAAGGCCAGGAGCCGTTGAGAAGTTGACACATTGCAGAAAGCGGTCATTTATCTTGCAGTCACACTGAGAAACCTCCTGCTGATTTTTTTTTACCAATCTGTGTTTATGTACTTGCTCTGTTTGCCACACTGGCATTGGGTTGTCTTTTTAGTGATTTGGCATATTTTATGTCCCCAAGGTGTCATTCTCAGCAACTTGTTTGTACTCCTGTCCTCCTTTCTTTGGAGAAATCATGGCCAGTAAACTATTTGAACTTATTAACTATAGTGCAAGCCAACTGTGACTTTGGCGTCCTTGCTGCAACAGGGTATTATGTATTCCCTTTCGGTCTTAGTTGTAGAACAGTCCTCAGTAGAAATTCTGCTTTGTTTCACCGACCAGCAGCTATTGGACGGTTAGTTCAACCACTTGGCTCAGATCCTGACCTCTGCTACCAGGCGTGAATGCGGTCTATTTGCCGGAGACTGATGGGGAGGATTTTGGTGATTAATTAGACATGTACTCTCATGTGCGCACACACACACACACAGACTATAGTACAATCCGTCCACTGTAGGAGTAATGAGGGTTTGGGTACATTTTATGCAGGACACGGTGAAAGAACGTCTGTCACTGTGCTGGCATGACTGAGTGAATCCAATGTGGTCACACCCTCCATTGCCCCTTTGAGGATGTGTTTCTCTTCAGTGCCTCCATCTGTGCCTTCCCTTTTTAACGAAAAGTCCCTGAGGTAATATTGCTTCACATGGGAAAGGTTGTGCCCCCTCTCATTTTTCCTCTGGATATTATTCATACACCGAAATGAGAGGCAATTTTTTTCCCCGCTAAAACATACTCTCAAGAGACTTGTTTTGGGCAAAGGCTTATTTTATAATCAAGGAACATGATCATTATCTGTTTGATTTTTTGCCAAGATTCTTCTCTCCCCCCTCCTCTGGCTGGAGAACAGCATGGCAGCCCACCCAGTTTTTGCCGCTTTGTCCAACCATGCAGGAGTAACGGCTTTATAAAAGGCCTGCTTGACTGGAAACACGGAGGAGTCGTTTGGAAGCTTGTACTCTGCTTGTGGATATGAGGATTTGGAACGATTAAAAAACAATATCACTCAAACACAGTCACGTTTGAGGGATCGGGATGTGGGGTTGTAGGAGGAGGATCTCGCAGCACACTGAAAGGAATATTTTTTTGGAGTCAGTCGGGGGGCTGGCTGCTGGAGCTGTAGGAGGTTTGTGTTGTTTGGATGGATGGAGGTGTGGCGTTTGCTGTCCTGACCCTCTGTCACAGAGCATAGAGGGCCGGCCCAGGCATGCTGATTTTATTTGGTCATGTCGAAAACGCCGCTCTTAATCCTCCTGGGGTTTTGTTTTTGCCCGGTGGCAATGGGGCCCTGGAGGCAAATACACTACAGTTTACACACACAAAGCTTGTAGCACTTGGGCAACAGTCGCGCTGATGTCTGTATGTTTTTGTGGCTCAGCTGTTTGAACTCCCAAAGCTGTTTTACATGAACCTGAGCAGTGTTTAACATATTGTCAGTCTGGTGCAGATGAAACACTTATGGAGTGATCACAACAACCCACCTCTGACTTCTGTGCATCATTATTTTAATAGAATATTGACAAAACCTTGATGCACTTCTCCACGGTGCCCTCACACCGGTTTCTTTCTGTGTTGTTGTATTAAAACCTGCTTTTATGGCACGTTTGAGGTATATTGTGACATAATAGTGGTAGCTTATATTATATAAACTTTATTTTGCACGTGTACCCTTTTAATTAGCTTTTTATATGTATTTTCTATTTTTTTGGATATTATTGAGGACAATCTGGTGTTTTAAAAACTTTGCTAACTTCAGAATGCTTTGGGGTGCGGAGTTTAATTTTACAGTAAGCATGTGTTGTGTGAGGACAAGCCTGTTGACATAGAACACTTTGCTAATTAATGTAATAAGCAGGCCTGGAGGAGATTTTATTTTAATCAAACAAGGTTTTGTTTTTACTCTGTGATTTCTACCAAAATCGCTGTAGCTATTTTTGAGGCCAAACAAGCAGAATCTAGTAAAAAAAAACAATAATAATCTCAACTTAAGAGTTCAGTTACTACCTTACTTCCTTAATGTGAAACTATTTTATAATAATTGATTAATAAAGTACTGTACTTTGATGAGTAGAGCTTTAATGATTGGTCAGTTAGTTGTCACCTATTTTCATAGTTGATAAATTGTTTTGAGTATTTCTTTTTGTTAAAAAAAAAAAGTCATAGCTCTCTTATTCCAGCCTCTTGAATCTGAATATTTTCTAGTTTCTTTACTCCGCCATGGCAGTAAACTGAATATATTTAGGTTGTGTACAAAACAAGACATTTACCAGCTTCGTCTTCGGTTTTTGGATACACTGATGAGCAATTTTATCACCATTTTCTGACATTTCATAAACCACACAACTAATCTAATAATCAAGAAAATGATTTACAGATTAATTGATGATGAAAATAAGCATTAGCTGCAGCACAACTGATGGGAAACTGTGAGTTGCTGTGGTGAGCACCATGTTCTGAATCATACAAGGCCCTCAAGGACTAAAAACTCCATAGCGTACTACCGTTAATTAGCGTAAAAGATGATTAAACTCATAAAACAAAGCTATTTGTGGGAATTCTAATCAGGCATTTGGCAGCTCTCCAGTGCAGGAGAGGTTACTTGTTAAAGTCCAACCCTTTACTGTTAAGTCTCTCTATTTTTCATCTTCCTTGGTGGTGGAAACTATAGCCTGAGTCATTGTGTTTCCAGATTGTGCGTTACACCATCCCATTCTTGTGAAGTCAATATCCCTTGAACGCCTGAAGGGAGTTTCTTCAAATTTGGCACAAATGCTCACTTGGACTAGAATTAACTGAGTAGACTCTGGTTGCCAAAGGTCAGTGTGAGCTCACTAAACTCGTTTCTGGCCGTAACCCAATAATTTACACGCTGATTCTGACAAACTTCCACACAAACGTCTAATAGGATAAAATGAGTTTTTGACATTTTATATCCAGAAGGTCATGGGTCAGATCTGCACAGACAGAAGCTGCAAGTCGACTTGTTGGCGGAGGCATAAAACCTCGAGTAGGTAATTCGAGTTCTCTCAGAAATATGCTGTGAGAGCGCCGAACATCTGAGGACAGGTCCCTCCGGCTGTGTTTACATTCGTTGGATCCATTTACCTTGAAATCATACTTTGAAGGTCCGCAGTTAAAGCTATACCTGTGTGAAATATTCTCGTTCCTCGGCACATGGGTGGCAAAGCTGTCTCTTTCTTAACACTCGCAGCCTGTTTTTGTTCAAGAAATTTTCTGCCACTTGTCATTCGGGGTTTAGCTTGGAGCTAGATATGAAGTTGAACAGGAAGAACTGGTTCTCTGTGCAGCAGGTAGTAATAAAGTACTACGGAGGAGCAAAGGATAGTTTACCATCTTATTTGTCAGCACACTATAATAGATAATCACACCAAAAGTTTTATGTTACTGTTTTTCCAATGTACGAATCATGTCTTGTGATATCAGTTACACGATTTAGACGTGCTTTTGATTCACTTTTTAGGCATTACAGGTGTATTAAGGGAAGCGAGGCTGAGTTTCTATGCTACATAAACAGGATACCTCTTCATCTATTATCTATGTGGTGAGTTAAGTAGATTTGCTGGGAGGAAACTTTGAAGCACAAGAAAAAGCACACTGAAGTCAGATGGAGGCTTTGCTAATGAGCTCACACCAAGGCTACAGCTACACGATGTGAGTCGGAATCAGGTTCATGCATAGTTGATGAGGCCTCCTAATTCCCTCAGTTTTAGCACATTTTTAATATTTAATAACAATATTTTTCTATTCATCATATTTATTTATATATTGGTTCTTCTGATGACTGTGGGAGTGATTTAAAAAGTCTAATAAATGTAAAGCAAGACAAACACAAATCATTTAAAATAATTATAACTGTTATAGCCCTTACGATCTTCTCGCTCTTTGTAGCTTTCCTCCCTGTCTGTGGCAAGTGTTTCATAATCCTACTGATGCGCAGATCTTTTTGTTACTTCACTGCTTTTGACACTACCATCCTCCTTCCCCCCGTGGGAATCAGATGTTTGAGCCGGAGGTTAGGGGCCGGACAAAGTAGGCGCAAATGAAATTTCCCCATCTTCTTTGTCAGTGTTCAGAACGTACCATTGTCATGCAGCCCCATTGATTAATTGATTAGCAATGTCATAGATGGCGGCGTTGGCGAACTTGTATATTCATTTGCATATCAATGTTGCTGACAATGGGAGTGAACAATGGAGGAGATTGTGGGTAGATCAAGGTTAGGCAAAAGCAGAGATTCTCTTATTGCTGATGCGGCGGAATATCTGCGTTGTGTTCTTTCTTTGTTGCTGGTGTTTTAAAGCTTGACAACTTTAGTAGAATTTAAAAAATAACTATGACTACTATGGTTGTTTCTAGTGCAAATTAAATTATTGAGAATGAGAAGGCCCAGTGGGTCTGATAAACACCATTTATACTGTGTACACTTCACTGATTTCATGTGACATGATTGTTTTGACAAATTTTAAAATTTTGTTTGCAATATCAGCTGGGACTCTTACACTGTGGTACTTTGGAGAGGGGAAACACATAATTAGATGCATTTACTAATCCATTGTCATTGGCAGAAAATGGTAAAGCATATTTTTAATTATATTCCCCTTTTTATATTCTATAGCTGTGAGAGTAGCTTGTCAGACAGTAGTTGTGCTGCCATAGCTGTTGTGTAATTACCCTTTACCTGACTCCTTGTACCATTCGCATGGCAGCTTCCACCTTGTGAATAAATGATAGTCTTTCTCTGTCTTGCTTTTAAAAATTTAAATACACTCAGAGATAAAAACGGAAACCGTTGCAGTCAGTGTGCACCCATTGGTTTATCTTGACAGTGGCTTAGCTGCGATTGGCTGAGCAGCCAAAGCCTCTTTCCAGCCTTTACTGAGTGGAAAGAGAGAAAGTATGGCAGGGGATAGCCGAGGACTGTAGGGCGCTTGTGATCCATGGGATTACAAGTGTGAGACTGAACGCTGATGAGCATGTTGGTTGTTGTGAGGTCATTCTGCCCACATCAGAGTCCGCCGGCGACACAAGATGCGCTTAATCATTCATGGCCCTGTCACCACTTGTCTCAGTTTGAGCTGGAGTCATGTGGCACTGTGAGTGCTCGGTTACATAAAGGCTTTGTCACTGGCTGGCACGATGACTGAGGCAATAATTCTAAACTAAAGCAAACTAGATAATATTATCTCATCTTTGTGCCCGTTTATTGCTCAAACATTCTCAGCTCTATGTGTGTGTCAGCATTGGCGGCTCTGTAGCGGTAGTATGGTCTACTCTTCGAGCTGAGATGGAATTTTGCCCCCAGCTGGACTGGAAACATGTGTGGTATGGGCCATACAGGTCAGACTGGAATCACTGGTCACCTTGTCGACTTCAGCACAATGTAGGAGCAAATGCCGAGCTAGTAATGTGTTTTTTCCTTTTCTTTAGATGCCTACACACTGAGTAAACTAAAATAAATCACAAAACAAACATTATATACATATAGAAATAGTGAAACACTCCAGCAAGCAGCACTTTCATTCCTTTCTGTACAAAAGCCTAAGGCTACATCCAAACTAATACATGACTTTTGCTATGTTTACACATAGCCTCCAGATTACTTGGGTATTTTATGACCTCGAAAACAGAGTCTTTTGTAGGGTTTCACTGTTATTTATTTATTCATTAATTCATTTATTTATTTATTTTCAAATTGATGGCCAATAATTGGAGTTGATATACATTTTTATTTAAAATTAAAACCCTGGTTTCAAAATTTAGAGTAACACAAACTTCAACATGAAACTTTCTCGAAATGCCTTTATTTAGTAACATTATATATACAAGTAATTAAAAGAGAACTTTTTAACATTCATCCTTAAGTACTGATTGTTACTTATGATATGTAACCAATGACATTGCCGAAGACCACAAAGTTGTGTAGACAGAGAAAGGCGGCTGCATCGGAGCCAAAGTAGCACATTTTTATTAGTCGGTAATTTAAGAAATGCTCAATATCGCATCCAGTAGTCGAGTCCAGTAGTGGTTGTTTTGTATTTTCATTCCATTCAATGCAAAAGTATAAGGCTGCATCCACACTAGTGCTTTTCTGTAGAACTTGACCCATGTTTAGTGCTTGCATCCATACAAATTTTAGTAGTTTTAGGACTCCTAAAACAGATTCTTTTGGAAACACTGCTGACCCGTTTTAGTTCAACTCTGGGAGTGCATTTTAGTTCATACAGGCAGAAGTGGAGACTTTTAGAAACGATGATACAGACACACATGTTCACTCTCTAATTGGGTCTTGATTATCACACACATTCCCTGATTCATCACACTCATATCACATAACTATTTTCTGGAAGAAAACAAAGACATTAGATTTGATTATAGCCCTAGACCAATCTAAACCCTCAGGCCTAAGCACCAAACCCTCACAGATGTAACTGACTTCACAGCTGCAGTGCCTGAGTTTGTGACTTCATGAGAGCTCGAAATGGCATTAAAGCAAGAGATTTGCGACAGTACACGTTGCTTGCAACATCATATTGCCATTTAAAAAAACATTTAAGTGAATTTGGACTTGGTCTGCTGCTGACCACCTCGTTTGTGCCATTACAGGGTTTATATACGTTGGCAAACTACCAAAAGTCAGGAAAGCCAGGAACATCTGTGAAACCTATGGGGATTAGGCTGAAAATACAAACAACTCTACAAACGACCACAGCGAATAAGCAGATGCTGTCACGTACAGATAAACTTCCTTGTGGATTTCTCCCCTGCACCATTCATGCTTGCTTTGTGCACCTTTTGTGAGGGGCAGGAAAGCCACGTTTCACCAGTTTCACTACGAACCAGCCCCTGAGGAAAGTGTGCAGATATACTAACTCAGGGAACTCGGGTGTCCCTCACCTTGCTCACTATGCAAGCAGATGTGCAGTTAAGGAAATCTTTGTTCTTGCTTCTTTGCCATTTCTGTTCTTCCTCCGTTGTATTTTCTACAACTGAGCAACCAACCCTCCTGCTTCATGTTTACACTGGCACCCACATGCCCAGTGGACGTGAATGTGATATGCGTTTCCAGGCATGTTAGGCGAAATGGCACTAAATGCTCATCAGGGTGGAGATTGTTGAAATGAAAATGTATTAGTGTGGGTGTAGCTTAGGAACAAAAACAAATACAGCAGTGGTAACAGGAGTAAAAATTAAAGCATAAAACAGGGTTGAGATATTAAATTATCACAGGGATGCTGAAAACCATACAAAAACATATTCAGACTCATTTGTTCTGCAGTAAAATGTGCCCTTAAGTTCAACATCCCCTCAACAATCTACTACACGTTTTCCAAATATGAAAGTAAATGAGCTCTTAATTATTTTTAGTAATTTATTTTTGTAGTGAGACTTAGGATGAATATTTCTTTTCAAAATAACAGTGTAGTGGTGGTCGTGTAGACAGATTTCCCAAAACAGAAATAAAATTAGCATCTTTTTTTATGTGAAGGAACATTTAACACAGAGTTTTATATGCAGAACATTAAAGCAGTCTCCGGAACGTTATTTTGAAACAGTAGAGTGCACATAACACTGCCATTCTTCCTGATTTATCTTTTGTGAAGTACTGAAAGGCTAAAACTGAATATGACAGGGCTGCAGGCAGGTCATACTTCATCTTTTGTCATGCCCACAATAATGAGTCTTGATGACCCTGGAGGAGGGGTTTGAAGCTACTCCTCATCAAACACCGAGGGGCTCCCAAAGACATAAAGTGGGCCATTTCCTAGAATGACTTAAGGTGCGAGGTTCACACCTTTTGATATTTGAGAACCCACTGACATCTTTTATGCCGAGGTTGAATGTCTTCTGGTGACATGGCACATCAAACGCATTCCCCTTCAGCTACAGCGCTGTGGAGATTGTCAGAGTGCCCCGCATGTGGCCACCAGGAAGGGTTAATCCATCTGAATGAGCTGATCTCTCCATGTAGGGGATAAAAAACTTTCCCTCTGTCTCCGGCCGGCTTAGGGACAGGAAGCCCACTCGGTAGCCGGCACTCTGCGCTGATGTTGCCATAGAGAAATACAAAACTTTAGCCAGCGGGGAGGAACGTATTGGTTGATGAGTTGTCTTCAGTGGTCGCTCACACATTCAGCCGCCTTTTGTGCAGCAGATACTAATTGGCTACTGCACAATGCATGAAGTAATAAAGGGTTTGCCCAATGATGGATCATACTGTATGAATTTAACCAACACGGCTCTGCTCATGGAGAATTCAGACGTATTTGTTTGCTTAAAGCTATAATCTCATAATTTGGCATCCAGTTGCTGTTTAAATAGCTTTCGTAACAAATTACCTCATTCCAGTTGTATAAGGGTGTAAACCTGAATTTGAAAAGTAAGCTCTTCAAGTCCGATTGTTAACACATTCGCTTTTTGTTCGGCCTTATTTGAGGAGAGTCTCCCCTGTTTGCACTAGAACTACTGCAGAAAACTTAAATGGAGTTGTTAGAGAAGATAAAACCATGGCAGTGGATAGAGTTCAGCTCTCTATGGGGATGATCTGTCTTTTGAAAGCGGAGTGAACCAAAAAGAAGACTTTTATCATCTATCAAACCCCCCTCTGTTCCCTCTAGTGCTACAGTTGCCTTTCCAATTGAATGGGTTCTTGTAAGAGATGCAAATGTTTTCATGGGTGACGTTCGTTTGGAATATTGTTGAGTGAAGCTCCCATTCATGCACTGGGGGGTTGGGGGGGTATGCACACATGGCCTAGAGCGTGGGCTCCAGCTCCAGTTTGAAAACACTAAGAATGATGGTATTGCTGTCTGGCTAAAACAATTGAAACCCTTGTTAATGTCAGTAACACATGGAGCTAGTGGACTGTAGTTAGGACACAAGTGGGTGTTTAAACCTCTTTTCCACTTGATTCTATCGTGCCTGTTTTAAGGTTTTGAGTCACTGGTGAATTAAAGGAGAGCCTTCCGGTTTATTTCAGCCTAGTGCATTTCCCATTAATGTGGCTATTGTGGCTCTAAGTATCCAACTTTGCCTCCATTAAATAGAATTGGTGGAAATTGCTTTAAAGGGGGGCATTAGCCAGAGTTCCCTGTAGCTCAGGCTAATGTCCTTTCAAGAAAAAGCTGTTTTTTACATGAATAATTTTTGACTGCTGTTTTCAAGTCGGACTGAAAGTTGACTTAGAAATCAGCTGCCTAAAACTGATATTTTTCTATCTGTATTAACTTACAGTGACCATATGGAGAGCTGAGTGTTTGGTCCAGTTGGTCTCGGTTGGGGAGGTGAAACATCATCTCCAGTGTTTAACAAAGCTCCAGATTCATTAGCTGTAGTTCCACAGCTGAGATTATTCTCATCCATGGACACATGTAAACAAGCAGGCATGTGCAGATGAATATGCTGTCGATCAGGTCAGTCAGAAACTATCCCCAGAGGGAGATCCCTAATGCAGTTAGCAAAAGGTCCATTTTAGTCGGATAATTTCTGCATTTAACTTTGGCCAGACTGGAAAACGTTTAAAATGATTCATGTAGTAATCGTCTTTCTTTGGAAAAGCTGCAGAGAGCTCAGGCTAATTGCCTCGCTAAATTCCATTCACCGGCTATTCACGACTACTCATTTCTCTTGAATCTCTGCAACAGAGGTGAAGAGTGCAAAGTTAGCCTTACCCATACAGCCGCAGTGGCCACATTAATGGAGAATTCACCAGGTTGAGATAAACCAGAATTCTCTTTGAAGGACAGTTTCATTTGGGTGTTAAATTGAGCTATTATGAGCTTAGGAAGTCAAGGATAATCAGTGCAGGTACAGGATCAAACATACCTGTGTGGAAGCTGCTTGCATTTAATCTAACACTTGGGCATCACCGGATCAGACAGAAAAATGTACTGGTATGTACCTGTGGATGTGTGTGTTAATGAGACAGAACAAAATATTCAGCAGGAGGTGCTCAAATGTCACTTTTAAAGCTAAAGAGACAAATGCCGAAATAAAAGCACAAAGAGCTGGTGGTGGAAACCGTTTATCTGTTGACGATAGGAGGGTGAGAACAGACTGTAGCCGGTCTGGAGTTGGTGAGCTGTGCTGTAAGTCGATCCATGCTGAAGAAATGCTGTCCCACTTCATTTCTTTTTTTTCCTTCATTCTTTTATTCCTGCCAGCTTGAACTGCTCCGGCTCCCAGTATCCTGTGTCTTGCTGGTTATGTAACAGTCAGAGGCCTAAATGGGAACTAAAGCACAGCAGTAATAGCAGACACTGCGCCCATGAAAAACTGAATGTGACAGAAGCCTATTAGTTTTTTTTTTCAGAAAAGAGCCCAAAAAATGTATCAGAAGAACTGAACGCACTTGAATGGGAACTTACTTTACCATGGCAATCTTCACTGGGGGTATTATTACTGGTTTGAAGTTAGGTGCTGTGAACTTTGTACCAGAAAGGCTTTTTTCACCATTACATAACACCCTTACAGACTTCTGCATAAAAAAGCTTTTGCTGGTGCAGAACCACTCAAGTGAGCTTTCATTCTGAAGCCTTGGCAAGAAAAGTTTCCATGCTTGATGGAGATGGAGATCAGGACAGTTATTTGATAGTGCATGATGAGAAATGAATAGACGTGGCGCTTTAGAGAAGTATTTAAAGTGGGATGTTCATTGGAATAAAATGATGTCTGTTATTGATTGCATGTTCCCACATCTCCTGCCAAGCTGTGTAGCTAGGTTTGATCTACAAAAGCGTTGATACTGCTTTAATTTAATACCGCTCTATTTTTGTTTTCCAGAGGCTGATTCAACCACAACATGAAACCTGAGCTGAAGGACCAGAATGGCTGCACACAGTAAACACCTGGAATTACTCTTCCTTTGACAACATTTTTTAGAATCGCCAGAGAACTTTGGAAGGAACGTTCCAAACGCCCCCAGATCTAGGTTTTCATTTCTATCTGTGGATCATAACTAAGAGACTGCAAGCATGCCTATTCTCAAGCAGCTGGGGAACAACCTTAACCAGTCAAAGCGGAGGTCTCGGGCTGACCTGACCGCAGAGATGATCAGCGCTCCATTGGGGGACTTCCGTCACACCATGCATGTGGGCCGAGGGGGCGATGCCTTTGGGGACACTTCGTTTCTTAGCACCCGATCAGGGGAACCTCCCAAAGAGCCGGAAACAAAGCAGGGCTCACCAGGTCCCAAACCAGGACTGTTGTCCCGCACCTTCAGAAGCAGCAAGCGATCTCAGTCGGTAAACCGGGGGGACAAGTACGAGTACAACATGGTGCCTTCTGCTGGATCGTCTCAGTTTGTGAAAAACGCCATATCCCTGCCTTACCTAAATGACGAGGGCACCAACAGAAGCCACCAATTGCCAAAGAGCGTTTCCTCAAGCCCCATGAAGAAGCTGACAGAGATCGAAAACAAGCCGGTGAACGGAGCGGCGGCGATGGCAACAATCGACGCAGAGTTTGATGAGAGGAACTTCGGCGAACTTACAGATTTGCCTCCATCCATGCCGAAGGGAAGCGGATTAAAGCATGCAGAGTCCATGATGTCCTTCCACATCGACTTGGGTCCCTCCATGCTTGGGGACATCTTGAGCGTGATGGAGAAGAAGGGCTGGGAGGATGATGATCTCGGCTACGAGGAAGGCAAAGGCAGCGAGGGCCATGGATCGCCTTCCCTCATTCCCCACATAGACGACGACGATGCGGAGGAGCAGGCCCCTACAAGGCCGCCTCGCAGCATGTACCAGCACGAGGCCATGGTGGATCCCTACACCCCAGAGCTACACGCCAGGAACAACCACCACAACATGGATAGCTGCTCCGTGTCCAGCTCCGGCTCCGTCACAGAGGAGAAACCCCAGTACCACCTCCACGACGGCGACACGGACAGCGCAAAGTACAGTTCGCCACGTGGGGAGGACGACAGAGATTTCACCTTCATGGATGAGGATGATGACGATGAGATTCGAGTGTAGACTGAGATGGTATCACTGCCATGAAGGACACTGAAAGGAGAAGACCAGGTTTTGGGAGGCTTTTACAAGCAAGGGAAGGCAAGGAGAGAGGTTTACAGGCAGGGCCACATGTGGTTTAAGCTTCTTGTAGATCAATGTCATATCTGCACACTTTGTTCAACATCATAAACAACCAATTAAGCCTTTTTCACTCTGCTGTAGCAAGGACTTGTGAGCTAAACGCAGAGTACAGACAGACTGGCTCCCCAAGTAGCTCTCTTGAAATGTTTGTTGATGCAATTTTGCAACATGAAACTCTGAGCTCATCATTATCGGTAAATTTCAGTTTTCAAGTAATACCGGCTCCCACGTTTGAAGAAGAAGAAAAATCAGCAACGAGTCCGGGGTGGGCGATCCGGTGATCTTATATAATGGGCAAGAAAATCTTAAACTGGCATATGTTCTGCTTATCTTACAGATGGAGTCATTAAGAGTGCCATATGTAGCTGAACTGATAGAAGCAGTCAGTCGAAGTGACAGCCTTTCTACGTAGGCAACTATATAATGACGAGATCACGAGTTCAACTAATTCAGCGGGGAGAATTGTGATTCAGATCAAAAGATTGTCATGTGGTCTTTTAGCCGGATCGCCCACGCCTACAATTATATACGAACATTACATTCAATTTAAGAAGTAGTAAAAGATGACAGTGGGATTAGAGAATGGATAGTGAGACTGGATAATGTGGATGTGCTGTGCAGATTCTGAGGAAGGATGAAGGAAAGGACACAGTGAAACTCAGATAGCTGTGAAATTCCAGTCAGTGGGAGTGATCATGGAGCCTAATTTGCCAGTGACAGGTTTGGCATAGACACTACATAGATAAAGTAGCTATTACTTTTGTACATGTCTGAGTTTAAGAGGCGATTTAAGCTTTTTTTTTCTTTCTTTTACTTCATTGTATGTACATACAATATCTGGAAGTTGGTCTACAGTAGCCTGTTGTATTTGAGCGGGGTAGTTTATTCTTTTTGAAGCCGTCTCTTTGGGAAGATCTGCATTCTTTAAGTGATATTTATTTATTCATTCTTATAAGGGATGGATCATTCACAACGTGCACTGCTTGGTCTTAAAAGTTTGATTTGGGATTTTTCTGATGCTATCTTTAATTTCTTACAAAAAATGTCTTAATGGTACTACAGAGTTAGCCCTCTTTGCGTAGAGGTTGGCCAAATGGCACTTAAGTATTGGACTCAAGTAAACATGAAATTGTCTAAGTCACAGTAGAGCTGGGTGATTGGACGATTATATTGTTATTTTTTGTTTTGTTTTTCCAGAGACGGGATTTTTTAAATTTTATTTTGCTAATTTGATGCTCTGTCTTCTTGAGTATTCAACTCGGTAAATAATCAACCTGTAAATTCAAAGTAAAAACAGGATATTATCCACGTTCTTCACTGATTTCAGCCGTTTTAAGCGATTGCTAATCGATCGATTCGTGCTGAAAAACAATGTCAATTTATAAATCATGTTTGATAACTACACCAAAAACTACACGTGCGGTTGTGCATCCTGATCATTTGCCACCACATGTTCCCCACACTCCATTTCGAGGCTGTTAGCGCATGGCGTTGAGGCTCTAACCCGTGCACATGACACGAGCACAGTGTCCACGAGGGAGCAGTTCTCCTTTGACAGTGTACAGAACAGTGTGGTTGAGTGTAGAACCACGTTTACAAGTTCACAACTGCTCAGCGCTTGTTGTCAAGTTCCCTTTTGCGACTTTAGAGGCTTGGGCTCTAGCTAATGTCTGTTCATTTGACTGGTTATGTGAGAAGGGTTGATTGGTTAGTGCAGCTATTGATTGATAAACCAAATACTGTTGAACACTGACTGTTTTTTTCTATCTAATGTTGTGGAGCATCCGTATGTGCTTCAAGATAAAGTGTAAAATTCTGACTTGTAAATCTAAAAAATGTAGTTTTCTACCATTTATAAAATACAGAGAGGTGAGAAAATGCACAATGTAATAAATAAACTGTACTTACAGGGTGGGTGGTGCAAAATAACTAACTAATATTCTACTTTTTACTTTACATTTATTTGATAGCTTTAATTATTAGCTGCTTTGCATATTCAGTTAAATAATACAAAATATAATCAACAGCAGTTTTTTTTCTACTTTATTGTATGTACATTCAATAAAGATTTATTGTAATCTAACAATATGACGTAACTGTCCATTAGTGGAAAGTGGTGCAGTGATGTCGTGTTATTAGATTACCATAACGCTTGATAATTAAAACTACCTAGCAATAAATACATAGCTTCACCCTTTACTAGATGCATCATAATGTGATGACCACATTAGTGCATCAGTTATTATAATCCAGTTATATGATGTACATTATTCTGCATAGTTTTACTTTGTGTATATTTTGATGGTAGTACTTTTGTATTTTTATCCCAGTAAATATTTGAATGCAGGACTTCTAGTGTAGAGTATTTCTATACTGTGGTATGAGTTCTTTTACTAGAGTACAAGGTGTGAGTACTACTTCTACCACTGTTAGAGGGTCAGAGAAAAGGCCAGAGACTGTGTGTTGCGTGAAATCAAAGGAACAGAGCATCAGTCGCTATCCCACCTCCAAAGCCTCAAAAGTCAGCTTGTCAAGCACAGTTGAGCTTGTTGAGTATTTCTACACATGAAGAAGAAACGCTCTTTTTGTGAGGATGTGTTTCTGCTCATTGATACTGTCCTCTGAAGTTCCTGTGCCTGGTTTTCATGTTGCACGGGTCCTGAGACTAATCAAACGCCATGGAAGCGATGTCACACTCCTGTTTAAAACCCACTCACCTCTGCGTATATATATCGGCAATCACCGGTTGCTGGACTTGACGGTATCTGGCTGGAGAACTTTAACATATCGCCTGATCCTAAGTCGCATCATTCCTGCGTTCCTGTTCACAAAAAGGCATCGATTTCAGTTTTGCAAAATCGCTCACAGTTTTTCAATCTGGAAAAACAACGTGAACTGTGTGTGTTTTGTGTCTTGTGCTCGTAAAAAAAGGAAGACAGAGGCGGTGATCGTGGTGAAATACGTGTACGTCCGTGTTCTCACCTCACATTCCACATCATCATAGAGGTTGGTAGAATTAGCAGGTCGGTGGAAAGAGAAGTGTTTGGAGGCAGTTGCGCTGGTAAAAGTGTGTTGTATCACAGTAACATCACGGCTCTATCCATAACACATCTCCTCATGCGTCCAGGCTTGTCTCTGAGGGCAGGGAAAGGATGTAGCAACATGTAGAAAGTGTTATTAGAGCGCCGCTACTTAACAGATGGGCATCGGGTATGTCTCGGAGCAGTGAGAATGGAATATTCCCCGAACTGGCCCCAAAGGTGATGATATTCACTTCCCCTACACAAACCCCAAATCACATAGTAGGAACGGATGATTACATCAAGCAATCATATGGCCTTTGCCTGTCTACTCATTAAATGTGTTAGATTATTGGCCCCCAGCCAGCTGGAAATGCTCCAGGAAACAGCAGGGTCAAGAACGTGCAGGTGGGCTGTTTCTCTTAGGCGTTTTCTTTTTTTTGTGTGTTGAGTTGGCTTCACTATACAGGTGCACTCAGTAGGCTCCTGCACATTCAGTTATAAATTAAGCAAACAAACAAACAGGTGTGCTTTCCTTTCCCTGTATCCATGATTAATGCCTGACCTTATTTTTTCTTTTCCTCTTTTCTTATTATTTCGCGTTAGAAAAACTAATTGCCACATCTGACGAATGGAAGGCTTCGAGTTTCCTGTGGCGGCGCTGATGCAGGGGCGTGTACATAGAATCAGGATGCTGTGCCATTCCGCCTCGGGCCGCTGTAGTGTTTTTGTCTACACGGGGACGAGTTGAGAGAAGTTCAGAAACTAAAAAGCGATCTGGAGGAAATTGCCAAGTATTGCTGGGTAGCAGGATGTTGTTTGTTTTCTACTTCTGTGTCGATCATGAGTCTTTTCGTTTTTTCGTGTATATGGGCCAAATTTGAAGATGTCTCCTGTTGATGTGGATTGTTTGGGCAGAGGCGATCCCTCACACTAATCACGAAAACACTCCTTATCAGCTGTTTTTTTTGTTTTTTTTTTAATCAAGTAATGTAAATATCATCAGTGCCATTGACGATTACAGCAAACAATCCTCGTTATCGGCGGTGTGACTGTGCGGGAGCCAGATGAATGTTAGTAGCTCGATCTTAAAACGGCACATTTGTGGTCAAACGCGAGTTTTAACACGCTGCACCAACCTGCCAACTCGGGATAGGCGTAGTTAGAAGTTTTAGGAGACGTAAATAGAGAATTATGGAAAAGTATACTAAATTACGCTGGAATACTTTCTTGTAATTGTCTTAACTTTCTGGGATTCGTTGCGTTTCTCTGTGGGAAACTCCTAAGTAGGCCAGAATAAACCATGTAAAAGGAATTTGCAAGTGCTGTCTGCCCCAGGTCTGCTTAAAAAAGTTTTCCATTCCCTGACAGCTGTGGTTTTGGCGAGTGGCAAAAAAAGATAAGGACTGCGAGAAAAAAAAACAACTGGCTCAAAGTTCAGCTGTAGAATGTTTTCTTTTTTTTTCTATTCAGTGGCTGTAGTGTTATGCCAAGTATGTACTGTTTTCTTTCCCCCCCCTTCTTCCTTATTCTGGTTTTACAGTATATTAATATATTTACCTCCTTCACTTTCCTCTCTTTGAAATAACAGCTATATTTTTCAATAAAAGACAAAGCTGGTAACTTTAACCACGGCTTTAGCTGGTTTTTATTTCATCTCCACGAGTCTGTCACCGCAGGCTGCCTCATTTCCAAACTCTTTCTTTTTTTTTTTTTTTTTACGAGTTTATTCACATTCGGCTTCCAAAACAGGCAGAACGCTCACTGAAATTTGACCTTGAAGTAGGCCCGAGAATATTTACCGAGGGAGCTTCGCTGAAAGAGTTCCAGCCACATTGAGAGTTTTACAAAACACCCGCTCGGAATGGATTATTCTACACAGGTAACCCTGAAATGAGAGATAAAACCTCTTTTTTTGCAGATCTCACATCACAGGAAAGATGAGCTAATTAGAACCCTCCAGCCTGACAGTGATTTTAATACGCTTTAGAGGTTGGTTGACTTAAAAAAATACCTTAAAAAACTTGGACCTACCTTGTTTTTCCATGACAATCCATGAACCCTCCAAATAATCTGTGAGAAATAAAGAAAACATATAATTTTATGTTGTCGAATTCATGGAGGTGAGGAAAATGGTTTCATTAGGGTGTTAAAGAGAGGAGTAGATTAACTGTACAACGCGGTATCATCTCCATTATTCCCACTTGGCATGTGGCGAAAGTCTGGTATGTGCAGAGGATCGCGATCTCAGCTCTGAAAACAGAAGCAAAAGTGTTAAAATATCAACCTTAGTGAGAGAACAGTTTGCTTTGGATGACTTCTAAATAGTTTCGTCCACTTTAAGTCTAGACAGACTGAATCAAAAATAGTCTGAACTGTCTAGAGGCATTGGTGGAGTGTAACCAAGTGCATTAACTCAAGTAAAGTACTACAGCAAACCTATAGTTCTGATATATTTGTGCCTTACTTTTTCGAATTTATGCTACTTGACTACATTTTTAGACGAAAACATTCACCTACCTTTTGCTACACTGCCTATATGTGACTCTTATTCTCTTAAATTACTCTTATTGGTGGACGGTACTTAAGTACATGTACTCAAGTATTGTTTAAAACTAGTTCTGAGGTCTTTTACTTGAGAAACATTATACATCTCCACTACATTTCAGTGGGAATTTTTGTACTTTCAACTCTACTACATTGGCAGCTTTAGCTATGTTTAAGATCAGGACTCTATATAGAACAAGCTTTTAAAATACAACACATTGTTACAGATTAAACCAACGTTTTCCAACCTTACATGGCTTCTTATGCTGTACAGAAATCAGTACGTAGTCGGGGTCACATTTCAAGTGCCCCAAAATAGTTTTCCCTCCAAAATTCAGTCAAAAGGACGAAAACTAGTGCTTTTATTTTGATACTTTAACTATATTTTGCTGGTAATATTTACAGACTGACTAAAGCTTCAATATACTTCAGTAGTCTTAACTGTCTAGAAGCATTAGTGGAATGTAAGTCTACTAACTTAAACATAGCACAAGTATACAATTTATAGAGTACATGTACTGAAGTGTTGCTTAAAAATAGTTTTGAGGTATTTTACTTGAGATACTTCATACGTCCACTTTGCTACAATTCAGAGGAAAATGCTGTATTTACAACTCTACTACACCGATAACTTTAGTTACTGTCAAATTCAGGACTACCTATATGACAAACTTTTACATTACAACACATAATTAAAGACTAAACCAATGGTCTCCAACCTTTTATGGCTTCTTATGTCTTATAAAAATCAGTATTTAGTCAAGGTCACATTTCAAATGCCCAAAAAGTAGTTTTCCCTCCAAAATTCAGTCAAAGGGACAAAAACTAGTGCTTTTATTTTGATACTTTAACTATGTTCTTGCTGGTAATACTTTGACTTAAGCTTGAATAAACTTCAGTAGTCTTAACTGTCTGGAAGCTTTGGTGGAATGTAAATATATTAACTCAAACATAGCACAAGTATACAATTTTGAGATATTTATGCCTTAAGTTTTTTCCAATTTATGCTACTTGACTTCATTTTAGAGAACAATATTAACCTACTTTATGCTACATTGCCTATATGTGACTCTTATTCTCTTAAATTACTCTTAATAGTGGACAGTAACCAAGTACATGTACTCAAGTATTGTACAAAAGTAGTTTTGAGGTGTTTTACTTGAGATACTTCATACATCCACTGTGCTACAATTCAGAAGAAAATGCTGTATTTACAACTCTACCTAATAACTTTAGTTACTTTTAAGGTCATGACTCTCTCTATACAACAAGCTTTTAAAATACAGCATATTATTAAAGATTAAACCAGTGCTTTCCAACATTTTGTGGTTTCTAATGTCTTACAGAAATCAATGTGTAGTCAGGGTCACATTTCAAATGCCCCAAAAGTAGTTTTCCCTCCAAAATTCAGTGAAAGGGACGAAAACTAGTGCTTTTATTTTGATACTTTGCCTATGTCTTGGTGGTAATACTTTAGACTACTGAAATTTACTCAAGCATAAGTCAAAGTACATAAGTATTAAAGATTAAATCAGTGGTTTCCAACCTATTTTTGGCTTCTTGTGTCCTACAAAAGTCAGCGAGTGGTCAGGATCACATTTCAGACGTCTCCAATTGGTTAGCTTTCCACCAAAATTCTCACTTTTAAATGTTCAAATGGTCCAATATCTCATGAAAATCAAAGATTACACAGAAAGTCCAACTACTGAAAACAGATCTGTGTCAGTACTTTATTTTGCCTTTCTTCCTGTGTTTAAAGCTGGATGTAAAGTAGTTCAAACTGCAGCAGCTACGACAACAACATGCTGCTGACACACTGATGCTTATTATTAGTAATCTAAATATGCAATTTCTAACAATATATCAGTGAGAAGGACCAAACTAGTGCTTTTATTTTGATATCCCAACTATGTTTTGCTGCTAGTACTCTTCACGCTCGGGTATATTTACATTGCTGCATTGGTACTTTTACTCAAGTACTGGATCTGATTACGTCTCCACCACTGATTACTCTACACAGACATCAGCTACAGTCATTTTATAATATATCCCACAAACTTAACAACCCAACAGCCCTCATTGTGATGTTTCTCCTTGCAGCAGTAAATGATCTGAATGCGCCTCCCGTCCGGTCCAGCGTTGTTTAATTAAAACCGGCTGCTTCCTCTTTCTGCTTGGCAGCTCTCTGTAAAGCTGTCCTATACAACCCATAAAAACAGATTACCAAAGTTTGCATTTCAATAGTTTGGAAGACAAAAAAAAACCCCTACAACTTGCTGAAGTGCTTGTTTGCAGGTGTGCTACTATCGCCCTCTGGTGGCGCATTTAAGTCAATGCAAGTCAATCACAACCATCTTTTGAGTGATAATTTATTTGTTTAATTGATGTTATGGCTGCTAAAAAAAAATCTGAATTCTGATTTTTTAAAGTGACAGAACAGTTTAACTATGATTGTAAATGTATTCAAAACTGAAGATCTGCGTAACCACTAGCAACCCTTTAACGAACCGGTTATTCCTGCCCATGTCAGAGCTTTAGAATTTAATTTTCACCTGACTAAAAGATGCAGAGGAGTCACAGGTAGGAGTGAAAGTATCTGACAGACAGCCTTGTGTAACCTTATCTCTGCTGGACAGCCGAACGCACCGCCGTCCTCTGCTGTGGAGATTGTCAGCAATCAGAGGCGTGTTTTTGAAAACCTTGAGATCCCGCTCCTGTTTAGCTATAAGTCTCCTAGCAACGCAAACAAGAGCAGCTCAGAGGCTCAGAAACTAATTTATTATGCTTCAAACGGGCAAAAGCAAGATCAAAGGTAGAGAGGGCTATATCTGTAAATTAATGACTGATCTTTTTTTCTTCCTGCTGCATTACCTATGGCATTTTGTTCGTGGCCATGGAATGAGCAGGATAAAACCTTTTCATGTTTGCATGTTATAGGATGATCACAAGGCCGTACGTGGAGCTTTAGATTGGTTCTATGTACCTACAAAGAAGGGTGAGACTGAGGTCATTTGTTTTGATGTTGCCAGACTGTGAATTATTTAAGTTTCGATCAGTTTGCAACCTGAAAGTGGCATCATATCTACATCACGAGTGGAGGAGTCGAGTTTGTTATTCAATGTCACGCAATTAACCGGCTCGTGTTCCATTATAGCAACAAGCAAGCTCATCAGAATAGCAGGAAAACAGCCTCCACTGAAGCCGACATACACACATCCCGCTCTTGTATTTCTCTGCGGTTCATATCGGGCTGCCGCATGTTGTCGCCGCTGTCGGAGAGACGGATCCTCTGCAAATACACAAAGCTCAAAGTTATCTCTCAGACAGATCTGGAGGTAAAACTATTCATGGGTTTTCAATCCTCGTCCTTGCGTCCAAAAAAACATAAAATAAACCCCACAGCCTCCGCAATCCTGAAGGTGTTTAAGGAGACTTGAAAAGGACCTGCCTGTTCTTTATTATAAAAATGCCAGGAGTGTGAGGGAAAATTGAAGCGTGGCAGAGAAGAGCCGGCTCCGTTTTCACTGCAACTTCTCAGTTTTACACTCCAAAAAATAAAAAGTACCACCGTCTATACACACGCATGGAATTAACAGATGCAATACACCCTCAGAAATATGCCTATTTGTGTTATACATCTTCCAAAGCCAAAAAAAGGTTCCCTAATTGCCAATCAGACTAACACCCCCCACCCTTGTGACTTGTCATTCACACAATGCAGCAGAAAAAGGCATGCATAAAACATATTTAAGAAGATTTCCTAGAAAAAAAAATGTGCCTTTCAGTAATGTATCTGCTTTGTTTCCATCGGCGCCTGGAGGAGTACAAATAGCCGGATCAGAGCGGTGACTCACTGGAGCGACCACGTGGAACACACCGTTCCTGCCAGCCAGATGAAACATCCTTTCCAGAAACTGTCCGAATGCTGCGGATATTTACTCTGCTGCTCCTCTGCTTTGATGTGCGAGACGCTCTCTTTGTTGCGGCTGACTCAGGCGTATTAATACAGGTTTGTGTTGATTTTAAGATGCTGGAAATTTGTTATTTTAGCAGATTTTAGCCACAAATTAAGCTTTGATCCTATTGGTTAAGTGCTGCTTTGATTTACAAGGTAATTTATTTTGTATATTAGAATTAGTTTTGGGACTACTGATGATTGTAAGATATTTGCATCTACTTTTAGAATAATCTGAAACATGGAAAACATTACCTGTTATTCATCCATTCATCCATTCAGTTCCTGCTTCATCCTGTAGGGTTGTGCAGGGGTGGAGTTAATCCCAGCTGACATGAAGATGCAGTTCATCACAAGGTGCATACCTAAAATGAAACACTGGAATTTGTAATTACGTTGTTCTTTGTTTCAGTAATTATCAATCAATCTATCAGACTTGGACCAGAAACAAAATAAGATAGAATGAATAACAAAAAATAAATAAATAAATAAATACATACATACATACATACATACATACATAAAAAAATAAATAAATACATAGATAAAAATGAATGAATAAATGAATTGAATAAGACAAAATAAGAAAAT
This sequence comes from Dascyllus trimaculatus, assembly GCA_024666655.1. Taxonomy (NCBI): domain Eukaryota; kingdom Metazoa; phylum Chordata; class Actinopteri; family Pomacentridae; genus Dascyllus; species Dascyllus trimaculatus. Next base: position 8,213,241 of record CM045463.1, on the reverse strand, counting down.
AAAAATAATAAATAAATACATAATAAATAAGATAAGGTAAAATTTTATAAATGAATGAATAAATAAATAAGCTTTTTAAAAAATGAATGAATAAATAAATAAATAAGATAAAATTAAATGAATAAATATGAATAAATAAACAAACTGAATAAGATAAAAAAGAAAGTAAAAAATAAAAATAAATAAATACATAAATAAGAATAAATAAATAAGATAAGATATGGTAAAATTAAATAAATGAATAAATAAAGGTAGATCTGTGTACGGTTTCAATAAGAGAAAAAATTTAAAGCGTAAGAAATAAACAGTACATTAAATAGACTACAGTATGTAAACAAGGGAATAAATAGAGGAACCAATCAATGAAATTAGTTCTAAGAAAAGTAATAAATGAATAAAATCCATCCAATCAATCAAAAGGTGAATAAAAAGGTTGATCTTTAAAAACATCAATGCTCTCTGATGCCCTCAGGTCTTCTGGTCACTGTAGCTTTTTGTTCTGGATTTAAGTTTAATTAAAAAGCCACAGCCAGAAGACCTGAGAGGGTTCATATGATAAACTGAAATCAGTTTGAATGAGAAACTAAAGACTTCTCCTTATATTTGCTGCTTCATATTTGCACACTATATCTGCAATGTCTGTTTATGACCAGCAGATGGAGCTAGTGGTTCTTCTTGTGCCCTTTCCAACTCCCTCACTGCCCACAGTTTGCATCTTTGATCAGCTCTATTAGCTGTGACTTGTGGCATGTGAAGAATGACACTGTAAATGTGTGATTTATCTTTACGCTACCACTAAAAGCATGCAGCTTATAATCTGTCAGGATCTGTTCTGTCTGAGGCCTCAACCCTGAGTTCCCCTCCCCGCCTGCTGATTAAGGCCCAGCATCACCGAGTCATTTACCTCTAAAAGCATCAGACGTTACAGTTTATTGTTTCAGCTGCTCAGGATTCTCACAGATCGCCGTTGTGCTAACTTCACGTGACCTGGAAAGTCTTTCTGTTCTCACGACGCAGAACAAACCGTTGGAGCAATTGTGTTGGCATTCCCGCAGTTATTTTTCACATCTGACTGTTTTTGCTTTTCTTGGAGCTAAATTGCCGACATGCAGATCCAAGGCTTTCGTTTCTTTTTTCCTCTCCGCCTCAGTGTCTTAAGTGTCATTTATTATTAAATGATTGTTTCAACGTGAGAGCAAGGTCATCTTGGTTTTTCTATTATTACGCACATCGCCTCATCTGTTTATGGCAGAAATATACACCTGAAAAATCTGGTGTTTGCACAAACACTGACTCAGTTTGGCATTTATTTTTAGAAATGCAGTCACATGGGCGGAATTCTGTGAGCTATTTAATGCTTGGTTAAAGTTCTACTATTCAGAATATGTGTCTCTGCTTGAAAAACCTGTTTTTACATCAATCAAAATCCTATAAAAGCTCTTCTTTTACTTTATATATGTCAATCCTTTATATATCTGCACATTCGGACTGTCTCTTCTCCATATATACTTGAATTTAACCTGCATTTACCAACTGTTTACGTTGTCATTTTGCAGCGTTTGGATTATAGTGCACGTGTTTCTTGAGGAGAACCTCTCTCGCGCCGAGACCTTTAATGCAGCATCACTTAAATGCACCTTCGAGCAAACACTGCAAATCCTCTCCTTACTCACCAACAATCTCTTCCTCCTTTGTTTAGTCTGCGCCGACGTGCATCCCTTGTAATCCCCCGTTTTTATCCTGTAATGAGACAGGACTGTAAGCACTGTTTGAATCATGTGCAGAGGAATAAGATGAGGATGCAGACTGGACTTTTTGCCTGATGCATGTGCGTTTTGTCTTTTTTTTTTTTTTAAATCATCATTCTATACATGAAACGCCAGGTTGGACCAGGTTGGAGCGTAGGGGTCTCAAGCTAAACCACATCCACCTTAAATATTTAGTTTTAGCCGAGCTGAGCCATTCCGAGCCGCTCAATCAATCTTTTCAAATGAGAACGTGGTCAAACAAACCGAGACGGCTGCATAATAAAGCCCAAAGTGTGTCAGTGTGAGTGGAGTTTACGGCGAAGGACACACAAACTGCAGCTTAGGGTGTTTTACAGAGGAGAATATGAAATATCTGACGCCCAAACGATTGTTTGACTGCTGTTTGACGTTATTCATCAAGTCCAGGTCTGGCGCTCATAAATTATAATTAATGAGTCTGACAGGTGTTTTTTCTTTCTTTCTTTCTTTCTTTTCTCGTGGAGCTTTCACAGTAATTTTCAGCTGAGCGAAGCACATTTAAATGAAGGGATAACAGCCGCACATTAAGGGCTTTCAGCGGGGCCCTCTGGAATAACAGAAGTTGGGAAATGGCCCCCTCGTGTAGGTTTGAGTGCTTGAAAGAAAACCTTTTTTTCCCCGAGCTCTGGTTGTTTCGAGCGGGTTTCCAGTTCTGGGAACCTTCAAGCCAAAACCAGGCGAGGATATTTTCAACCGTGGTGCAAGTTTGTCCAGGTGGCACAATTAACCGTCCAGCTCTTAGTCTTTTTTTTTTAATGCTTGTAATAATAGAAAAGAGCTGATGCGACATATTTTCAACACAGGTTTCGAAAATAAATCATCAATAGAGGGGAAAACCCTTTTAATTATCTTTAATAATGGATGTTACCTGCTTTTAAAGGTGTAAAGCGAAGAATAAGGGTCAAAGTGGGCCACGAAAGGTGCACAAAAGGGTCATTGTAGAAGACAATCCCAGACTAAAACCTAAGTCATCTTTTTAAAGACATCTGATGTAGATGTAATGTCAATAAAATAGCCAAAATAAAGCTGATAATGGAAGATGAATTTATGCTACCACAGATGAACCAATGGCATTAACATAACGGATTCAAATTGGTTATATTTCCATCTGAAGATATGCTAGGCGACTTTAAAGATTTTTTCTGTTTTCCCAACTTGTAACTTTTGAAAACTCAACTTTATTGTACAACAAACTTGCATTTTGTCATTGAAATGGTTAGAAAAATCTTTGAGAGCTCTGGGACTTAAGGCTATTGTGATGTAATGCTAACATAGGAAGTACAAACTGGGGTTAGCAAAGTAGCAAAGTGCTTCTGGGCTAACATAGGAACATAAGGAAGCAGTACTCAAGTAAAAATGTATAGTAAACCACACAACATGCTAATGAGAAACAAATGAGCTATATTAAGTGATAGATCTGCTATGCAAATGTAAAAATAGACCAGTCTTTGTATTTTATTTGTATTTTTACATGAGGTCAGTGCAGCCCTCTTATAAGCAATGGGTTATAAAGTTTCCAAATTGAAAGAAAATAAAATTAAACTACCGGTACACAGAAAATAACGGCATTCCACTTTGGGGCTTTGTTTACCGTGTTAGCGTTATTTAGCTAGTACCAGCTAACGGTTGCTTGGTGACCTAATCCCTCAAATGGCCTACTAACTTATCCATATCCACACAAACATGATTAAAAACTTTCATTTTCAGTTCACTGTGCTGGGTCCAACATCTAAAAAGCACGACAACACCAAATGAAAGCTCACCCTACGCCGTATATGTGCTGTAGGCCTCAAACAACTAGCATAATAGCTAACTGTGTAACATTGATTCCAGAAAAAAAACTATCACAAAACATCCATAATAATAAAAATGAGCCTACAGATAATTCTCCATAACCCTCTGGAGAGCAGGCAGAAGATGTCTGTCAATATTTGTTTGGTCACACGTGACATTGTCGGTTATGGAACGGAGCCAGCAGCAGCTGCTGGGAATGAAGCATTTAACTGAAACTAACAGCTGGCAGCACAACAATGAAGTTTCAAAAACTTCACTCAGAGTTCATGTTGGGCAGTCTGACCTTCTGAAGACCAGTGGAAACAGAAGACAAGCAAAAATAAACACATAAGAAAGAAGAAATCATGGCGGTTCTTTCTTGAATTATAGGAATATGTGTCAAAATAATGCAAAATTAAACCCTGGTTATTGAGTAAAAACCTAAAAACTCATCTCTGTGTCTCAAAGTTACACATTTAGAAGAGTGTTTTCCATAAGAATGATCTCTTCCTGCCTTAAAATGCCTTAAATGTAACTCTAAGCTTTTGCGTACTCCACAAATGTAGACTTTGGGTATCAGCCTGCCATTTCTTCTGAGCATTTCATTCAGCTTTTTGCTCCTTTTCCACTATCCCCATGTTACTGTTTTCAAAATCCCTTCTGCTGTGGGAAACAATAGCTTGCTGAGGATTTGGATGCTCCAGTAAGACATGCCTGCTTAGTTCTTTCAGACAATTAGCCATTTGCATGACAGTGCTTGTGTCCCTGCATGCAAATGTTCCAGCAAAACAATTCCCCCTGACATTATTTTGACGGGACACTGTTACTGCATCCTGGGCTTAAGACGATTAAGATTGGTTTAAAGACATACAAACATGTAGGAGCTGTTTTCCGCCCTATAATATAATGATACTGAGGTGCAGCAGACCATTCTTCAGTGCTGTGGAGATAGGTCTGGCTACTACTTCTTCAAGAATCTGTTGGCGTATGTTTGTCTTCATGCACCTTTCCACTACTTACTGCATCTCAAGCACACCAGCTCACCTCTGACTCCGCTCAAACACTGTAAAACTAATCAAAACTAGCAAGTGGCAGGCATAATGTTGAATAAATTCAGCAATACATGTTTGAGTCAGACACCAATTCCCAAGAAGAACAGCCGCAAGTTGACAGGATTGGTTCTATAGGTTTGTTTACTCATGAAACCCTGGAAGTCTGAAACCGTGTTTTTGAAATATACTGTATTTACATTTTAAAACAGTTCAAAATGTACAAATCAGACAAATCACCATCTGTGCTTCATTATCGCTTGTTGTCAACAAGATATTTTGCCCAGACTTAAAAGTATGATATGCCACTTATTTTAATATAGCCTGACAACAGCAAACATGATGATACATTTCAAGGGAGATTGTATCAAAGTACATGTTAACTGCTGACAGTTTCTTTGCATTGACTGAATCCAAAGAGCAGTTTTCTGTAACTCCAGTGTTGCCTTGAACGCTGGTCTGCTGAGGAATGCGTGGGGTAGCGCTGGATGTGATTATAATAATGGTACTTGGTAATGTGGTGAGTGCTGGTATGTTGGATATAAAGGCTGATTTTAGCCCCCGTTTGAGTAAATATCACAGCATAAAGCCTTTTGTATTTAACACGTTGAAGCAGCATTGGTGTTTCTAAAAGGAAATACGTCTTTAGGGGTTTTAACCGGAATGGACTGTGCTTAGTTTAAGGGTTTTGTTTTCCGTAGGGTTTGACTTTGGGACCAATTAGTGTCTAAAATGCAGATTTGCCTTAAATGTTTAGGCCTTAAAGCACTCCTCGAAACAGCGACGGTGGGTGTTGACACAGCCCCTGACATGCCACAGCTTCACAACAGCACTCTGACATTACACATCCTGTCTGTTACTATTGAAAAACACAATTCCTTTTCGGTTTCCTCCTCGTGTTTCCTGCTGTCAGTTGAAGGGTCCCGGCCGACACCCTTCTCTTCCCCCCTCTGGGATTTAACCTCTTGCAGGGCGGAGAGGTCCGGCTTCCTTCCCCACGAGAGAGGCTCGGAGTAGGAAGAGCTCGGGTCGGGGTGGAGAGGGGTTGATATGACTGACTCCATCTTCACCTCGGGAGGAGGTGGCAGAGGAGATATTTACAGAAAGCGTAGGCGTATCCTGCACATTCTCTCCCTCTCTCTGAATGAAAACGGCGGGGTGGGGTCGCGAGGGAGTTCACTACAGAGGAGGAAGTGGACTGGATGGATACTTCACTACTCCATCATCTGCACCTCCCTTTTCCCTCCACTGTTTATTTATGTATTTTTCGCCAGATGTATGCATGTGTGTGGTTGAACATAGGAAGTGCTCCTATGATTTTGGCCAAAGCTCCAGGATCTATAGGGCTGCAGTAATAAAGCTCTGTAAGGACTCAATCAAAAACAAAAGAGCTTAACATCCTCCATGATGACATCACTTCCACCACACCTCATCTTGCATCCAGTGTTTCTGATTAGTTAATTAATGGCAACTCATGATGCATCATAGCTTCAAAATCCTTTGGAATTTCCTGTTTTTGGAGATTTAGTCATTGTTCTGACACAACTAGTGGTGGAAGAAGTATTCAGATCAAGTAAACATTCAAAATTTTCCTCTGCAAGTACAAATCTTGCAGTCTATAACTCGCTAAAGTAAAAGTATGTCAGCATTATTAGCAAAATGCCCTCAAGAATAAGAGTAAAATGACTTGTTCGTTGCATGAAGTGGAAATACTCAAGCCAGTATCTCAGATTTGTCCTCAGGTACACGTACATTCATCAAATGAAAAGCTCATTTATACGAAAGAGACAAACGTTTCTGCAAAAGCACTAAATGAGATGTGACAGTAAAATGGTCTAATCAGTTTTACAAGGACTGAAAGTGATACGCGAGACAGACTGTCGCCAGAACCAGGATCCAACTGAAAGGTCAAGGACTGTGTACACTAAATCAAATTGCTACGATAGTCGCCTAAAAGACCACTTTCCCCATTTAAACAATTGTTACTCTGTACACAGAAAGTAAAGGCATATTGAAATTCCTCAGTCTTGCTGGTTAATCTCACATCTGTGACCTGTCTGCTTCTGGAGCTCCGCCTGAGAGTTTGGTCCTCGTTGCTGCTGTTTAGAGACGTTTCCTGCAGGACGCTGAATCACTGATTAAATCCAAAAGTAATTTCATTTAAAAGGAGGAGGAGGGGGGTTTGCTTTATACTGTATGTAAAGATGACGAGGCCCACGTGTCTTTTAACCTGAATTAATTCATTTTAATTTCACAAAGACATCATTTTTAGGAACGTCCAGATTACATTCAAACCTGGAAGATAATAATAAGGATGATGATGATGATGATGATGATGATGATGATGATGACAATAATAATAATAATAATAATAATGATAATAACAATAATAATAGTTGTTACTATATTGCACACAAATAAAATAAAATAAAATAAAAATTAAATTAAATTGAATTAGTAACAAGGATACTCAGGAAAACCAAACCAGAAAGCCAGTCAGTCTAAACAGTAAGAAAAAAAAAGACCAGAGAAAAGTGTAGAAATTGAGTTACACATGGTAAAAGATTTTCAAAATAAGGCAAAACAACAACGTCACATTAAAAAAATAAAAGCACCAAAAATAAATAAGGAAAAAGAACAAGTAGAATAAAAGAACACAGAGCGTACAACCATAAAGACAAGGCTAAAAGTAATAATAGTAATAGTAAATAAATAAATAAAAACATAATGAGTAAATAAATAAAGAGTAAAACACTATAAAACTAACAAATAAAATAAACAGACTATAAAAGATACACACAAAGATTGTAAGAGAACTTGAAAAGATGATGTTACACTGAAACATTGCACAAATCAATGAGGCATACAAAATAAAAGCATCATGTTTCAGGCAGTGCATTTTTTTCCAATGTTGCATTTTTGTTAGTTTATGCAAGAATTTTTAAAAAATAGCAGCATTTCTGCCCATTTAAAGGCCTCTAGATTCATGATCTCTAGCATTGGATCAGCAAACCGAGCCGCCCCACGTTGACTGACAGCGGTCGCAGCCACCAGTAGATTAATGTGCCATTAAAGCAGCCAATCACAAACCTCAGACCGGCCTTTTACCGCCGTACATCACCAGCAGACAGACGGCTCTCTGCAAAGTTTGCCCTTCCAGTGGAAAACAGTAAAGCCTCCGAATGCAGAGCAACAGTTGAATAGCTCTAAACACTGGAAACATGAAGTTTAACAAGTACGACAAGTAGAGCTGAAGAAACTGTAATTGTGACTGACAGCGGAAGAGCGCGGTCAAGTTTCCTGCCTTAAAATGGTTACGATTCCACTCATGGCACCACTTGTGCACGTCACGGCCTCAGTGATTAACCGTAATAACGCGGCGGCGTAAATAAGAGGCGATGCAGAAGCTTGTTAAACCGCAGAGGAATCCGGAGAGCGATGATCAGTCCTTCTCATTTCCAGGAAATGGAAAAAGAAGTCTGCTACGGGGACCACACACGGCGGAGTCCCTGCACCTCCACTTTCGGTTTATTTACATGGGCACTGCATGCATCCTGCAGCTCGAAATGGGAAGAAAACCATCTGAAAGCAATTTCTTTCATGAGCTGCAAACCGATTGAAAATTTTGAGGGTTATTTCTTTTTTTCATGTTTCTATAAACACATCTAAGGGAGAAAAAAAGGCCCAACCAAGCAGCTCTTTGGTTTAATCAGCTGACAACCTCAGTGACTAATGGCAGAAATTCAACCTCCGTCATGCCGTTTCCCTCCTTTTCCGAAGACATCTGACATCATCCCACAGCCGTCAGATACAAAGAGGATGTGAGTGATGCCGAGAGCGGCTTGACAGCGCTCATTTTTCATCCTCCATGCACGGAGACACACAAATATTAAACAACACCGGCTGCGGCACAGTTTCCACTGTCGCTGTAAACATAACAAGTCACACGTGACAAATGCGTGAGCAGCAGGTTTAACAAACCTAATAGAGGTGTTGCTCAGGCTTCTACAGACTTCTGCACCTCTGTAAATGTACATTCCTAGCAAGGCTGCAGAAGGTCAAAAGGCCGCCGATGTCTTGGCTTAAAAACACAGAGGCTATTTTTGGAGTTCGACTGAACACCTCCTAAATAACTCCTGGAACTCAGACCTTACAGTGTTTAGTGCCCCCCCTTCACCACATGATTCAGATATTGCATAATTTAAAATTAAATTTACTCTTTGATAAGAAAATTTTCCTAAACCTTCTGAACTCTACAACCCGCTGACGGCTTTAAAAGGCATGTAGTGTTTAGGAAAAGGGCCAAAGTTATATCATGAATAACAGCCAGTCACTTAAAAAAACAGAAAGAATCATCAGATTTTCTACTTTCGCACAGTTCTTGAACTACTCATCAGTGATTACTTAATGTCTCATTTAGAAATTTGCTAAAAATACATCTTTTGCTCTAACCAGATTCTGTAAAAAACAAAACATTATGTGCTCCTTGGTGCAACTGGAAAGCTATCAGTGACACAGCTGGGACCAACAGACACATGACAAAAATTCAGGGACTTTTTAGCTAAAATGGGAACTGAACTGCAGCCTATTTTTTTTACATTTGTAATGAGTCAAAAAGATTTATATAAGTCGGTTTCACTCAAGGAAGAACAAGAGGACAATACCTGAAACAGTGAAATGTTTGGCATAGGCCCGAAAAGAGACAGAAACATTACTTACAATGAAAAACTGTTGTATTGCAATGGAAATAAATGACAGGAAACAACATGGTTGAGGTACACTGCATGTCAGAAGACAAACCCGATGTGATAAAGGCTTCATACGCAAAAGGAACAATTCCACGTTATATTTAGTTTTTTTCTCTTTCTTAATCATTTATAGCATCATAATTTTGTTATACTGGATAAAAGACATGCGTGAGTCCTGTCTTCTTCTAGCCATGGTTGTGCTGTTTCCACAGAGGTACACAACTTTTTTATTGCAGTGAAAAATGGACCAACCGTGAGCGAAAATGTGACAGGGGCAGGGAAAAAAGCATGCCAATGAATACCCCCCTCCTAAATGTTCATGTATTAATTGTAGCTAAACAAGAATAAATTGCCTTTTAGTTGAGTGAAACGGCTTTAATATTTGTCATAATGTGTCTCTCTTCCCATAAGCTGTTTTCTTAGATTTGAAAAATGGGAGAAAGTATTTCTTAGACGTGGAAAGAACTAGGCGTGCATCAGGGCTGCAGACCCCCTGCAGGGCTTGACCCCTCGTTTAAAGGTAATTTAGCTTGGAATAGCTTGGAGCAGTGACACCCTGCATCTAGTTTCCTCTCACCTCCACGAGCAAATGCACTTCAGGCTTTATTTGCAGCCTCAAAACCCAACTCATCATTTTTACACTGACCTTTCAACCTATGAAAATGTACCTTGAAAGAGTTACCACTTACTATAGTTAGTCCTTCAGGGCTGCAACTGATGATTAATTTCATTATTGATTAATATGCTGAATACTTTTTTGATTAATAATTAACTTATTGGTCTATAAAATGTCAAAAAAGGTGTCAGTAAGTTTTTTTCAAAGTAGAAAAGAACAAAAGAAATATTCATATGTTTAAAAAAGGGGGAATCAGAGAATTTCGACTTTTTTCTTTACAAAATTACTGAAATTTATTAACTGATTGTCAAAATAGTTGCTGGTTACATTAGTAGTTTATGACTACTAATGTATGACTACTAGGAATCTCTAGGAAAAAACCTACAATATACAAAGATCAGCCACAACATTACGACCACTGACAGGTGAAGTGAATAACGTTGATCATATTGGTACTATGTGGTATTCTACTGGAAAACATTGGATTTTAACATCCATGTTGATGAGACTTAGACACCCAAATAAACATTGTCCCACAACAAACACACTCCCCCATGCAAATGGAAATCCCAAATGTCACAGGCCAAAAATGCACCCCACCACATGACAAAAACAGCAAACAATCAGGAACATGTTGAGGAACATGACAATGGTCCAACATGTTGATTTGATCTCCAAACTTCCTACACCCCATTGTGATCAAGCATCAACAGGATGCAGTGGAACAAGTCTGATATACAGAGGCCCCACTGCACAAGCCAGAGTACCCAAAGGATCCAGTGCCAACGTCCTGGTTCCAGACCCCATAGGACACCCTGAGAGGTCCTCTTGTCCATGCCCAATGGTTCAGAGCATTTTTGAGCACATAAGGGGAACCAACACAATATTAGGCAGGTGGTCATGATGTTATGCCTGATCGGTGTATATAAACTGCTACATTTCTGTAACACTGATTTGAGTTTCAGTCCTTGTGTGTCCAAAGACAGAATTCTGTGCAAGTAATACAGACTGAGGAAGATCCACACTTGATTTGGCTAACTCAGATGAAGCATCGTGTTCAGCCGAACATTGCAATGCATTTATGTTGGGAGCAAGGACTCTGGATTTTGTGTTGCTGTTCTATGAAGATTTCAAGCTTTCTAATGTACATACACGATAGCTTCACACCTGAACCTACTGTCTCCTTTAAACTGATTCAGTTGTTCCAGAAGACGTGCAGATGTGACCTCCGACTGCACAGAGACAATCCTGCCTGGACACTGAATGATGTGTCTACTTGTGACACATATCTGCATAAATCCAGTGTAGCTTTCCACCGGCTGTAAATACACAGCGGCGGTGCATAAATCACGGTGTCTCTTACTGTAGCATCGGCCCCGCCTGATATCTTGTTGACTGGCTGCCCCCCGACGTGCAGGAGCGCACGATAAACGCAAATACACGTGGGCCTCCTTTTCGTATTATTCGAGCGGCTGTGAAAACCGCACGGCAAATTTTTGGACATGTTTAGAAGGGGGTGTATTTATAAACGGCAAGCCCACCCGGACCGGCATGCTTCGGATGCTTTGGGTGTTACCAGAACTGGCACTGATAAAGGCCAACGGCATACCTAAACCTATCAACATTGAAGGGAAAAGAGCCAGTTTTGACAACATTCAGGGTCTTACATAGTCAAATACATAAAATCTTGCATATTAGTTGGAGAAATTTGCCATTTTTAATCAAATTATCAGCCGTGCTACTGACTTTTTAAAGAGAAACAGTCATTAGAGGTATTTAAAGTGACTGGGTGTGTCTGCATTGACTGATGCGAGTATATTTCAGGTCACAAGGGCAGGACCTTCCTCTTTAGCATGGCCAGAAAATAGCTCTGTCTCCCACTGCTCATGCTCAGTGTCTTATTTCTAACACAAACACACACATTAGGCAGATTTGGCTGCGATCCTCCCGCCTCCCCTATGCAAAGTTTCCATTCCTCTGTCGGCGGTTTCGTATAAAAATATCCACCGAGCTGTCACTACAGTGTCACTACGTCAAAACACCTCATCAAAAAAGCACTCTAAGGCATGACAACAGGCCCGAGGCTTAATAATTTAAAACCGCTTAGAAAAAAGGAGGGAACACAAAGTGGAATGTTATGGAGTTTTCACTGTCTATCAGTAAGAAAGGACTTTTATTCAGATTAGGCTTCCAGATGTTGGATTTTATAAGTCATCCACCTTGTAACACTAATCAGAGTCAGAGAATAATTACTATACTTTAAAAATGCTGGTAGACCACTCTAGTTTCCTCATGTATTCAGTCTTGTCTTCCATGCAATATAAAACTGAATTAACCACCCCGAGGCTCGAGCTTCACATTTAGCTTGCAGAGTGAAAAGTACTATCGATCTTCTCATCAAACACTTTGCGAGAAAGTGATGTCAAACTATTCCTTTAAGAATTTTGTATTGATTTTAAATTGTGGCAGGTTGTTGAGCTCCATAACTGTGTGTTAGTGGACTGAATGTAATGGATATTGGATCCAAATCCCTTCTGTGTCATACGCATTTATCGAATGTTCTTAGTGCCAAAAGCGCCGCCACAGTACAGGAAGTGCTGCGGTTTAACTTAAGGCTTTGTGAGTAAACTCTACAAGTGGTTTTATAATTGAGATACTATGAGGCAAACTTCATATCCCTCATTCACAAATAAATCAAGGAATCTGTGTACATGTGTGTCTGTTCTTCACTTTTCTCGACAACAGTTCATCAAATCTACTTCAAACTTGGCAGGTGTATTATTAGGGATGTGAGAAAATGCAGTGTCAAGTTTGAAGTTGTTTGGATAAGTGGCTCTTGAGAAACATGAAAAGAAAACATTAAATGGCAGGCGTGAATACGGTAAGGCTGGGTCGACTTGGTGACAATGGTGTGATCAATTACTAGATGGCTGTGCTCACCCATGATCATCCAAAGTGTGGAAAACCCAATTAGTGCAGTGCTTTGTGGGCACTTTAAAGTGGAAATAGCTGATTACACCAGTGCAAATGCTGCATGAGCATTTGGAGCAGAAGCATCACATAGTGCTTTGTCAAGAATGCAGTGGCAGAAAGCATCGTCCTGTTTACTCTTAGTTCCCTGCACTAAAAATACTGATTCTTCAGGGAAACGAAGGGGTTTTCTTTTCTAGGAAATGTGTTGCTATGCTATCTATTCATATCATTAATGTCACAACACAGCAGTCATGTGGAAATTAAATGATGTTGACTAGATGATGGTTGAATGGTTATTGTTATATTGTTAGACATATGTTTATCAAATAACAAATAACAATCCGAAATGACTGATATAAATTTGTCAGATGAATCAAAACAAAAAAACAAGTACAGTGATTAACTGTAAGGGATTCACAGTGGTTCTCTTTCATCCATTCACACACTCTTATGCATGACTGAGCTGCCATGTAAGGTGCTCGCCTGCCCTTCGGAGCAACTTCAGTTTCATTGTCTAGCTTAAGGACACCTTAGTTAATGAAGGGGATTAAATCACCCAACCTGCTATTAGGAGACAATCTGCTTTACAACCTGAGCCACAGGTGCAGCTTTGGACTATGTTATGCCCAGAGCCTTGTAGAGAAAAGGTTAGGGTTAACCACCATGGTGCTGATTATACATAAGGAGACTTCACCTAATTTGAGTTTTAATGTTAACGTTGAGAAAGCTGCCAGGAGAAATATTTGAGGCCAGGCAGTCGACCTGTTCCAAACAGGCACGGCAGTTTAAAGGCTGAAAAAAGATGGCGTGGGCCAAAGGAAAGCATCCAGGAAGATAAACTTATCATGCTTCTTACACTACAAACACTCTACAGTGGGTTATGAGGACAACAGAAGGAAGAAACAACAGTGAAAAAGAGTAAAGAGAAAGAATGATATCACAGAAACTCAGTGTAAGATGGACTCTGCAATGTTAAAAATTGGAATAGTTGTTATTCAAAGTAGGAAGCACATGATGAAGTTAAGTAATAAAACAGCACTAGACTGAAACAGAGATCCAGTTGTGCTTTGGCGAAACTAAACTGTACTGAACTCAGCTTCAACTGCAGTTCAGGAAACCTAATGTTTATATATTAATGTAAGGGCAAAAAGTGTGAGAACCCTGTGCAGTATACATGCGAGTACACACAGTATGCAGTGTATCCCTGGGTACCCTGCCACTTCCTCCCTTTCATTTTATGTGCACAGCTGAGGAATTTGCACGACCGCGCTTCGGAGTCAGGAAATTTGATTTTAAGAAGGAAAATTTCCCCTTTGTTCTTTTCATCGCCTCGGACAGAAGGTCACAAGTTAGGGATCACACCGGCCACGAACCTGCAATAACTGGTATTTATTCATAATGTAGCCACAACCTATGACTCTACTGACAGATAAAACACTTGGCTCCAGTTAGTGAACAGAGACATTTAAATTGCACACTTCAAAGTTTCTTGCCATCATGTTGTCGGACTAAAACAATGTGAACCTTTGTAGGGAAGCGGTGTTACTCGTTGGTCTGACGACTCGTCATTATGATCTAATGATAGCTCAGGTAACTCGAGCTGCAAAATCCAACCCCTGTGTTTGACTTTACATCATTTGCCATCTTCTGCTTTGAGGTCCACCTCCTTGAACTCCTCACATAACGTCTGACAACAACATTTTCAGCCAACAGAAGCCAAACTTCTTAGTCACAACTTGTCAGGTGTGAACCAGCCGACAGTATTTGGCTGAAACAGTCGGAAACTGCAGCATCACACAAAGGATACAGTGTTCGACACATTCACACAAATAGGGGGCGGCAGGCAGACAGAATACAGCCTACAGAGAGTAACCTGAGTCATCTCGTTTCACATTTTGATACTTTCATCCTCTCATTTGAATCATCATTTTCTTTAAACCATTTTTTTCCACTCACTCCTGCACATTTCCTCTTTTTCTGACTTCTCCACTTGCCCTCTCAGCATTTTCACTCTCGCTTTTCCATTTTAAAGCCCTCTTCAGCGAAGACAGAAGCCTACTATTTTCCTCCCATATCCCTTTAGTTCCTCCAGAGAGCATTCTCCAAAAAGCTCTTACAGCCTCTTCCTGCCCCCAAAGCTCGCAGCGGCCACTCCCACAAGATCCTCGACTGCAGACAAAAAAATAAATCGACATGACATCATAGCTCACTTGCTTCCACTGGACTGCGATGACTGTGTGAGTTGTGCTCTGACATGTTAGTGGATTCTGCGGAATCACACAATAACAAGTAGGATCAGCGGTATGGTATCAATTTCGCAAGGTGGGAGATTATTTCCCTGGCGGATAGGAGCTTCGGTGGGAGTTTGGATCGGGTGTGCGACACATAGCGGCTCTTTGTTTGCATTAGCAGACAGGGGGCACTGGGCTGCTACAGCTGGCTCCTCTGTGCCCACTGCACAACGGGAGCCAGCACAGCGGCGAGTCATGACTAATAAACTGCACCTAATAAACAGAGCAGGAGCACTTCTCTCATACAGGCGAATACTTGTGCAGCAGCTCCATCGTCCTGCAGACCTTCTAAGGACAAGAGGAGACAATGTGATTTATGAACTTTCCTGCAGCTGCGATTATGATTACGTTGCTGTGCACGGCTCATGCTAGGACTGCTGAGCTCTCAGCTACACTGTGATTGCAAGCACATTTGTGTGTTTATACATATGGGATGGGGCCTGCCACTGACAAATGCAACATATTACAAGTCTATGTGCACCCGCCGAGAAGATTTTATTGTGTAATTTGTCGCCTTAAGTGCAGGTCTGATGTACTGCATCTGTTGTTTTTCTTGGAAAGCGAATGCCACAGCAATTTTGGCTGCCAGAAATGCAACTTTTGCTTTTTCTAGTTTATAAAGCATTGCATCAATTGGTGCCATTTTATAAATCCGATCTCTTCAGCTCTCGCCCCACCAACATATACTTTTAATCAACCAACCAATCACTACCCTCCAGTCTGTGCTTCCGAATAACCATCAAGCATGTTCAGTTCTCCTATTAGATTTCCCCCTCTAATGAAATTCTCTATTAATCTCAACCACTTGTCAGTCTACACTCACTTTTTCTAATCCTCCTAATTAAGTTTCAGTGCAATATGCTTATATGCATACATACAATTAATTTTTCCACATTTATCTATTAACTAAGTCTTTTAATCCCTGTTTAGTGATGCTGACTGAGCCCTGGTAGCTCCGAGTGGACACGCTTTCAATTCAAATCATGAGCCTGCTCCATTGGTAACTGTTTCTAAATCTCTATTTGGATAGCAGATAGATGAAAAAGAGTCCAATGCACATATATCACAACACTAAATGCTGGAAAAAGCCACATATCATTTGCTTGTTGCTGCATACTTATGCATGTCTCTGCTTATATGGATCAGAATCAGAAAAACTTTATTGATCCTTGAGGGTAAACTGTTTACGTTACGGCTGATCCCATTTAAGTCTTAGAAATTTAAGCACTACAAAAAAATATAAGATAAACACAAGTAGAAAAATGTGTCCTAAAATACAAATAGATTAGTTTAAGTATAAAATAATATAGTAGTAAGTAAGTATACAGTGTAATGAATAGTAACAGAGTTATATTTGTGCAGTTGGTGAGATAAGTAGTTATTGCACATTATTGAGTGTTAAATATGGTCAACCAGAGTAGAAATGTTTGTTTCAGTTGATGCTTCAGCAGCCATCCATCCAGCTAAACACACAGATAAGTGCATGAAGCTGGCAGACGTTAGCTCCATCACTTTATATCACTTCAACATGTTGCTCCACACAGCCGAATGAATGCAGACATCACCGCCGACGATGCCTAGCTGGTCATACGCAGCTGTCCAGGAGAGACTATGATGAGGTTCTGGTTTAAATCCAGTCCAGAGCACAGCTGTGCCCTGCTGTCCTCAGCAGCCAGCAGCTAGGATCAGTTGTGCTGGCACGTGATGCCCATGCTGGGTAAATGAGAGCAGAGAGAGGTGGTAAAACATGGAAGGTCTTCCTCCGCTTCCCGCTCCGGTTGGGAGCAACAACATGCAGTGCGGTAAGAGGGCCTTGGGTGGTCGCCTCAAGTGCCGCACTGAAAGAAACTGTGTAAAACAACTGCGAGTTCACCACAGCAGCTTGTGTTACAGCTCGACCCGGAGCAGGAGGGCTGGCAGCACTTGCTCAGGGGATTAGAGACAGAAGAAACCGAAATAGTGACGAGTGTTGACTACTGCTAAATATGTTTGGATATTACAAATTCCTGACAGTTCAGCTGTGGAGGAAGGCTTGTTTGTACATTTATTGTTGGTGTACCATCTACATTCCTTTAAAACTGCTGATCTGACAGTCACAGGAATGGAGAAAACCTTTAAAAACAGTCCAAAAAATAAGCATGCAAACCATATACCATTTGGCCGATACTATCAGCCAATATCATCTAATCATAGATACATCGGTATCTGTGAAGATGTTGTCCAAACATGAGGAAAACTTTCTTTTACAGAACATAATACAGAAAAAAGGTGCTTGAGGTAACATAGAAAAAGTGTCATCACATAGTTTGTCCAGTAGAGCTGCTCTGCTTTGACCGTCTGCAGCACATGTAGCAGAGTATGCATCAGAGCAGATCATGGTGCTGAATCAAGCAGTGTCTTCATGCTAAGTTGCTAACTAGTTTGTAAAATACATTGCTGAAAAGTTCCTAGATAATGACCCCATCATTTGCATTTGTCAATGTAACATGAACATGAACATATGCATCACAACAGAGCTAACATGGTGCGGAGTCAGTCGGTGTCTTCATGCTAAGTTGCTAACTAGTTTGTGACATACATTGCTGAAAAGTTCCTAAATAATGAACCCATCATTTGCACTTTTAAATATAACATAAGTAACATTTTTATGAGAATCAAAATCAGTATCGACAACAAAAATCTAGTATCTGTCAGGCGCTATGAAAACAATCCAAGGAATGAAAAACTTGAGACAAATACTCTGAAATAAGAGTCAGCTACAGGTTCCATCAGCAAAAACGCCCCACTGCCTTCCCCTTTCAGGATTTGCTGTACCAGAGCTACAAAATCAGTAACATGGCTTTGGGGTCAAGCCTGCTTCACCTCTTGACATCAACTTCTGGACACAGTGCAGCAGGTCTGGTCTTTCTTTTGACCTCACTTTTGCTGACCTTGGCTCCTCCCATCGGGGGTCATTGTGCATTCCCAGCTGCTGCAGCCCATCCTGTCCACATTGAAGACGAGGGGCGTATAGCTGCCACAGATCCACCAGAGCCATGTTAGCGCATGGCACCCCTCACGTGGCACATACACCTGACATGGCATCACGTACATAGTAAAACAGCATCATAATCCCAGTTAGAATGGACTCCAATGGGGCCAATATGATACTCTGGGTTGGGGATTTGACAGAGGCTGAAGAAGTGGCCACTTGGAATTCCGCTGAGACATTTTTACAGCTTGGCTCTCCTCTCTGCGATGCCAAAACTGGTAACCATGTGGCCATAATTTCCACGTCTGCTCCAGTTATGATATCGTCGCACCTCAACTGAATGAACGCCGTGCCAGTTTTGTTTCTCATAAACACATCCCGCTGCACATCTTTCGCCCTGGAAAAGGCAAAATCTTGTCTGGCAGAATGAAAAAAGTTCCCACTGCGTCCATATTTTTTGGAGACCATTAAGCTGCCAGGAAAGACAAATGAATTTCACTCTAGTTTGTTGAGCACACTGACAATAGCGCCATTCTATTCGAGTCCAAATTTGGGAAAAGGAGAACAATTTGAAAGCTTGTGAGGAGCTGTCAACCAGATGCCTTTGGCATTTCAGAGGGAGAGGGAGGGCGCAGAGGTTGGAAAATGCCTCTGAACAAAAAAGCCATGGTTTTAAATGCCTTTCTCCGCCTTGTAGTGGTAAATCTGAATCTTCCTTGGCCTTTTGTTTGGCCTGCGTGAGCTATTAGAGAAGAATTCAGACAGGGAGTGTGCGTGAATTTATGTTTTATGCAAAAAAATGTGTTTTGTGGTCAAGTGCGCATTGTCATATTTACACAAGAAAAAGCGGCAAGAATGAACAATAGCGTCATAAAATGCTCAAACTGAAACTGGAGATCACTCTTACACTTGACACAGAAGTCATTCTGGTGGTAAATTTTCACATATGCTTCGACAAACACTGGAATGGAAACGACAAAATAACACGTTTAAATGTTAACTATGCATCATCTAAATCTAATTAGAAGTTGCTAAATGGCAGCAGGGTTACGTTGCAGCAGAGTGTGTCCTGACATGAGAACATGCCTTTGGATTCATCTGATATCTCAGTTGATGCACTCTGACCTTTGGCAGTGCGCACAGAGAATGCATGACGAGGGAATGGTGTAGTCACAGCTGTGTATATGTTGGATGTGTGTGTACTGCATACCTTGTGTCACTATAAGGGACACGTGTCTGCAGGATTGAGTCAAACTAAGTGTGGAGCATCTTTTTGTCATCTTATCCGACATAAGTTTAAAGGGAGCGGATGAGGATTTCAGTTCTCACCCTAAGAGTCAATGTTGGAACAACGTACAATAAAAAAAAGTTCTTTATAAGGACATTCATGCCAAAGAAGAAAAAGGAGAGCTTTTCTGCCCTCAGGTTTAACTGCAGCACCTCTCTCGGGGACAACAAGTGTGTTTGGAAGGCTGTTAATCGTGTGGCAGAAACGGCTTCGGTCACAGAGTCCATCTGGATCCAGCGGGCCCAGATCCGTCTTCCAAGCCTCGTTCCCATGCCGCCAAGGTCCAGCTGTGCACAGTCTCCCATCGACACTGACAGGCACCTCTTTGTGCGAGAGGACACAGACTACGACCGGCTATAAAAAGGGTACTGAGAGAACTGTAGTAAACGGAACATTTAACGAGCGATCGGAGGGAATGATGGGGGAGGATTAAAGGGGAGGGAGACAGTTTGTGCAACATGGTTGGAAAAAAAAATAAAGGAAATTACAATGCGGACAATCACTTCCTCAATTCCTTTCTGTAATTGTCTTTTTGGCTCTAATGCATGATGCACTTCGCACATCAGCTGCCCACATGTTCCACATCCTAAGTGGCACCAGCGCGAGGAATGCGGCGTCCTTTGTCCGTGATTAAGGCACGAGATATTCCCCCTGACCGTGACTTTGCATGATGGTGACTCATTGTGTAACCATATGAGGTTTCTATCATTCATGTTCCCTTCCTGTCATGCCGAGATGACAAGCACAAGCTGCCTTTTCCCTAATTTGGGGAGGAGGTCTGAGTGTAAGAGTTAAAACACACGCCCAGGGTGAATAATTCAACTCCTGAGTCAGCACGGAAACATTAGACCTCTTTCCCCTTTTATAAACGCTTGGCCAAAAATAACCAGAATTACAAGCACCAGTCCAGTCCTCAGAGCGCGATGTCAGCTCAGTTTATAGCTGCTTAGAAACTTAATTTATGTGGAACAAAATAAAGACTGTTAGGTGAAGAATTGACAGAAAAATCAGTGGAAGTGTGAATGAATAGAAACCATCTGTGTAGCTTAGATAGGTTGCAGTAGGGATCGACCGATATGTGTCTTTCGGGGACGATACCAATTATTTGCGATCAAGAAAGGCTGATGGCCGATATACATTGCAAGTGTATATCGGCCATGTGTGTAACAGCATGTGATAGCAGAGAAGCTGTCATTCACAACTAGGCTTCTTCATTAATAAGGGTGACTATAACTGAATACGTAAAATAGAAACAGGAGTGATTAAATTAGGATGCTCTCCTCTGTTTATGTAGATCAACAGAGATTGATCAGTCTGCTGTTCTCCTCTATTCTCTTAATCTTTCACTGTTCTATCACTTTAATTGTTCACTAAGAAATTAAAGTATTATTAGTTATTGTTTTCCACCCTGTTTCAGGTTAATCTGTGGCTGCCTGTTAACTTAGCCACTAGCCGTTAGCATAGCCTTAGCCACTGTTAGAGTAGCTGATATCCTGGTTTGTGTTTCTTGCTTAGTCTCTGCTCGAGAGACGTTTCTGAGACCACAGAGTGACGACAGACAAAGAGAGGAGGCTTCACCAGAACTGAAGTAGTGCATTTAATTTATCAATATTCGGTCAATACAATTACCGACAACAATAATTGGAAAAATGCCAAATATTGTCCACCATAATCGGCCAGGCTGATAATTGGTCTATCTCTATGCTGCAGCCAGACAGATTTCTCTACAACAGTGGCTCAACAAGATAATCATGACTCATCTTCCAAACTAGCCAGAGATGAAATAATGAAGCACAATTATCCTGCAAGGAGAAGCTCCCATTAGCTTGCACACTTTCTGTGGTGACCAGTAGAGGTGCTGTCCTGCAGAAAATGAAAAGACAAGGGGTTTCACAGAAGGAGATCCCCAACATTGGCTTAGTGACTGGTCTGGGTGAATAGGCACAGAGATAGCACCCAGAAAACATGCATAGAATGCACAGTAAATAATAAAAAAAAAACAAATGTTACTTCCTTTACATAAATGGCACAAGCATCTTCAATTTGATCTCTGTGTTGCACGGCCGTACGACACGCAGATATGCTTAGTGTTTCCTCCCCAGGCCTCCCCTCTCCTGTCCTGTCCTGGCCTGGCTTGCCCTCTCCTCCGCTCTGCTGCACGCCACAGAGTGGCTCCAGTGGAATGTGATGACCATGGACCGGACAAAGCCCTGCATTCATGGCCCCTCGTCCCACTCTGGAAGTTTGCGACTGGGAGCCTTGATCACAGAGTGGGGGATGGCCAAAGTCTATCCAAACCTCGCCTGTCCTGTCAGACACGCGTTGGCCTCCCCTGCACCGCCACATGACAGACAGCCACATCAGCCAAACACCTCTATCTGCTGCATTTTATTAGTTTTACTGCTTTGGTTTTAAAGCTGTAGATAAGGCAGAAACTGCTCACAAATACTGACCTAGAATGTCTCCTGTTAGTTACAACCAAACCAGCTTTTGATGTTTCTGTTGAGCTGATTCGATAAATGGAAAGTGTTTGGTGTGAGGTCCAAGGAAGGAAAAGAAAATCATCTGAAAGCCAAACAGGTGGCAAGAAGTGGATTTCATTCTGCTCAAGCTTTTAACCACCAGCAGCCCATCGTCCATTATGCTTAATGGCAACATGAGAGGTTGTAAACAAGAAATGAGGAGATGCTGATTGCTAATGTGGAGAACCAAATTAAGGAAATCCGTGTGTCTCTCAGGTTAGGTTTGTTTGTGTGTAAAATTACGTCTACTTCAATGCTGGTTCATGCAAGAGATTTGGCTGCACGACCATTAACTGCTGCCTGACTGTCTGTTCATCTCTGCTTCCTCTGTCTGAGTAGCTAATACAGTATCCATTTGCCTGCTTTGTGTAGGTAATATAATAGAGCCTGTAGAGTACTCTGTGCCTCAGAGGCTTTCCACTAAACCTGCAGACATCACACTGCAAACACGCCGGTTAGTTACCTCGCAACACCATACAAACATGCACAAGGCATGCAGGCGTCCTAATGGGTTCATATTGCTATGCAACATGTACTGTATATGTTCTGTATGTTCTTAATATACATAGCCCATGTACACTGATAGGAATGTAGCTCTTCTTAAAGGAACCGTCTGCTGATATGTTATATTTTTCTTATTGTCAATAATCCTACAAAAAGAGCCAATGGCATGCATTGTCTGTGCAGCCAAAGCTTGATGTATCATATTCCTCTGCGCCATAGAGCTCCATTGTTCTCCAGGAACTATTAAAAACACATCAGAGAGACAAACCATTAAGTGACTGGGTGACATGTTTCTTCATTACCATGAACAAAGGCCCTGTACTTCATTTTGAGGCAATATCACCCACACACATCACATTTGACATTGAAAACAGTCCCCAACAATCGAATAGACTGTTTGAGCTATGCCATTTAAACCATTTCGTTATCAGTTGTTTTAAGGTAATGGCCTTTTAGGAATAAATGACATCTTCAGTAGAAAACAATTAGCTTGATAAGTCAGGAAGCAGGAAAGTGTTAAGGCAATTGTATTCTAACCAGTAATATATTAACCAATAAGGCAGAAGACGAGGGCCATGCATGTCAGAACATGTACTGTAGACTAGCTGTAATACCTGGTTGTTTCACATTAGTATTTAACACTGTAGCGACCCAAGGAGACGGTCATTTAGACTACTAGGTGTTTAGTGTTGGCAGGCAGAGAGAAATGTGGGAGTTAAGCTAATGAAGTTCCACCATGAGAGAGTCTCCTGTGACCCTTAATGCCTACCAGCCAGAGCTTTTGTGACCTAGATGAGCTGAAGTTTGGTATGTTTGCATAACTATGTGCTGCTGGCTGATCCCTCAAACTGCTTTGAGGGAGCAAAGCAGTTTCATCAATGCTTTATAGGACTGCAAATACCAGTAAAGACAAAAGTTTAAAATTAGCGTCCCTAGGGACAGCATTACATTTAGAGTCTTTTCATTGGATTTCATTGGACAATAAAGACATTTATTTGACTTAAACTTTAATTGAAGATATTACAAAATGGAAAAGGTAAGATTCTCCTTGAAAAAAACCTTAAACCCCACACCAAACCTCAACAGTACTAACCATTCAATACCATCACATGCTCACAGAATCATCAAATCTACTGGTAACCAATGCAAGCCCTAAGAAAATGTTATTATCAATAACATTAACGCAGAAAATCAATTTGGAGCCCTTCTGGAGAATACAGAATAATCCTTAACTGGATTTCAGAATGCACACATGAATCGTCTTTGCAGAAGATGTAATTATAGCATTATATAGCATTTTTTTCTTTTTCTTAGCTAGATCTGTTTTTTTAATAGTGGCAGTCACAAAACATTAGTTGTCATGATATGTCTTGTAAACGGTTCTTGCTCAGAGTGTTGGTACTGCTCTACAAATGCGAAGAACCTGGTCTGAATTAGGCGAGTAGTGACGGACTAGAGGACTCACAACATACTAGTAGAGGCGTATCATGGCTACACGGATAAACAGTCAGACCACACACCAACCACATCTCAGATGACTGTCGATGACCTAAAATGAGCCAAGGAGGCTCCTGTGATTTTCCCATCTGGATGCTCCATTACCTCAGCGGGGGATCTCTAATACTGTCATCAGATTTAATGGCTCATTTCTCCTCCTGTGTTCCTCTCTAGGTGTGGCCACCCTCCTCACGGACAACTCCATGTACAATTCATGAGAGGAAAACTGATGCCTCCATAATGGCCTCTATACTCGGACGGACAGAGAGGGAGAATAAAAGAAGAAGCTGCTCGTGTGATTTGCCCGTTGAACTGTGCAGTTAGAAGAGCATGCAAAGTGTGGTGGGACTGCTGATGGTAATCTGTTAGAAAAAGAGGAAGCTGTGGTGTGACCAGAGCGCCGGATGGAGCAGGAAACTTGCCAGGTTGACATAGAAAAACGGGGGGGTTGGGGTTGGATGAAATGAAAACACTCAGAGGCCTATGGAGGGAACAGACAAGGACTTGTTTTCACTGAGTGGGATGTTTAGCAAACACCACTGACCTCCTCCTCTTGTCTATCTTACCTGATGAGATGAAGGTCAACGGTGAAAAGTGAACCATGTGTCAAGGCCTTAGGGAGTATGTGTGGGGGGGAAGAACTGCTGACAGTTTAAATGAACCCATAACATTGTGTGTTTCTCCAACTGTGAGAAAGTACAATAATCCCTGGATTTGGTTCTGTAATGTTCCAGTGAGCAGAGCAGATGCTGATGCTGTAAATGGGAGCAGCAGGGATGCTTTTATTTTGGAGGCTGGTTGTAATTTTGACCATAATTTTAGAGTACAAATTCCTGCTAATTTAAGATACACAACATCAGCCTTTGCTTGATGGTGTCTTGCAGCTAATTTATATGTGAAGATCGCTTGTGTTTGGGATTCCAATGTCTGAAGACTGATAAAAATGGGTTGGGAGAGACCCAAGAAAAAGGCCGAAGTGTGTCTGCAGATATTAGCCCCAGTTGCAACTCGTCTACAAGCTGATACTGTCGCATCTTTACACTGTTGCACCTTTGAGTTGGCTCCCCCAGTGAATAAATGCAAATGCGAATGTATCAGAAACTAGATTTGAGAAAAAATAAACCAATGAATGCACTAAAATAAAATATTTAATCATCTTTGTAATAGAGTTTAAAACACAACTACTTCCTGACATCACAAAAGGGAGAGCGGCAAATCTAGATCCTGTTTAACAGTAAGAAATATGGACTCTAAAAGTATTTTTGACACTAAAGACAACCAAAATGTATGTTTTACACATATGCAATGGACCAAAGAGTCTAATGAGTGTCAAAGGGACCAGGAACAGATAAGGATTTGCAGAAATAATGGCCATCAGCAAGACACTAATTAGCAATGAGGACAACCAGTATCAGTGTTCAGTACTGTGAAGTTTGCCATCACATGTCACATTATAAAACAACTAGCACCTGCAGTTTAACACTTGGTTCTTGATGACTGCCCTTGACAGAATCTAATGCGAGATGATCAGCTGGTATCACACACATTTCACTCATCTAACATGAACCGACACTATGATTAATGGTGCCACATAAGAGAGACCTGGGAGAGAGTGGACTAAGTTTGCAAACATGAAAGGAAAACTGAAGAGGTGTACAGTTCACGTGTTTGTCAAGCTGAATGTCTGATGCAGGGGTGTCCAATCCTGGCCTTCGAAGGCCACTACCTTGCATGTTTTAGATCAGGGGTAGCCAACTCCGGTCCTCGAGGGCCCCTATCCAGCATGTTTTAGATGTTTCCCTCTTCCAACACACCTGATTCAAATGATCAGCTCATCATGAAGCTCTGCAGAAGCCTGATAACGATCCTGATCATTTGAATCACGTGTGTTGGAAGAAAGAAACATCTAAAACATGCTGGATAGGGGCCCTCGAGGACCACGGTTGGCTACCCCTGTTTTAGATGTTTCTCTCTTCCAACACACCTGATTCAAATGATCAGGATCGTTAACAGGCTTCTGCAGAGCTTCATGATGAGCTGATCATTTGTAACACCAGTACCAAAAGCTGCAGGTGATGGTAGAACTGAAGCAGCCGTATATACAGAATTGAACCAAACCAGCTATCAGTCTCACACATCTCATCTGGAACTCCACTGTATCTCCAAGAGCATAATCCTCCTGTCTAAAATGATCGCTGCATATGACCAGTGCAGTTGCAAGTGAAGCTGCGTCTCTTCCGCTACACAAATTGGCATGAAAAGGTACAAAAAGCTGGCTCAGTGTTTTGCAAAAGAGCGGCAAATTCTGAAATGCAAGGTAATTAGCAGTAGAGACCAACTTTCTAAATCACAGCTACTCAGTCTCACAGCCAACTAGTAGTGCATGATGCACTGAGATGACTCTTTAATGTGACATAACATGTTATATTGTGAGAAAAGCACCGTCCACTTTCTGCCTCTATGTCTCATAAAACACATAAAATCATGTAATAACTGTTAAAATGATCATTATAGAGAAATATTAAGGACACATTTGTTGAAATAGTAAGTAGTTTCGTTAGTTTTGTAAGAGCTGAATCAATGTCTTTGGGAAGGGAGGAGTCCTGAATACATCACACTTGACAATGACACTGTTGTCTTACGTGTAGCACCTCTACTTTCAGAATGCCACCATGCTACATAAAAGCAGCACAAAAGAAGGTCTTCTTTGCAGCATTATACTGCAATCTCGGTGTAAAAGGGGCCATTGTTGGTGACGCTGCTGCTGCTGCCTCCTTCACTAATTAAAACTGATCTGATTTTGAAAATGTGACACAGTAAAAAGTCCCTGTCTGGTCGGTGATTTAGCCCATTAAAACTCTTTGCTGTTTATTAAAGTTGCATATTTGTACATTTTTTTTCCTATGAAAATAATCCTTGTCTCCCTTAAACAGCTTAGATTTAACTCTAAAACAGCTGACAGGAGCAGGATTGGTTCTTTAGATTTACTATGTATGAAACTGTTTTTGAGACTGTCATCAATATACTATAGTTTTAAGGTGGAAATGCTCAGGCATGATATTGACTGCCTATTTTGCTAAAGAAATGTCTGATAGCATATAAAAAAACAACCACATGGACATATTCAGAAGGACGAAAACTTCACTATCACCAGAGGGGGTCTTTAAATTTCAAGAACCTTATGTGGCTTCCAGTATTTGTGCTGCAAAAGAAAGAAAATAAACATAAACGTTCAAGTACCCAAGAGCATAAAAACTCACTAATCCATCCAGTCTGAGCCACGATCACCTGAGAATGCTGGCTGAAGGTTTAGTGCCTCATTTATTTAGTCTCCTCTGTCAAAACCTGCATATCTCCCGCAAGCTAAACGAGAAAAATCCAACACCTCGGCCAAACCATGACATAAATTGCAGAAATTATGATATTTTTTCTCCTGCTTGAGTCACTTTTCATCCATAGACAGCAGCTTGACTAATAAGCGGCTACAACGCCACATAAGGAGAGGCTATACCGTCCATTTAAGGCAAGCATTTCATTTAAAAACTCTTTTTCTGATTGAGTTTTTATTCCATTACCGCCTTCGGTTCAGTGTCACTGTGCTCTAAGTGGAGTGGACAGCATGCTTGCTCCCTCAGACATTTCTACTATGCAGTAATTCACAACATACTCTCATGGGCCACCAGGGGTATATATAGGCCCCCTCTAACATTTCCTTCACGTTCTGAGGCTGGGCTGGGAAGCGCCTCTCCAGCGGACGCTCGCCGCTCTATCCAGGGGAGGAATTTCATACGAGGGCTGGCTTTTCATACTTTTCTGGGGCGTATTTATAGCGGCTGAGGTCAGGGCAGCGGAGGCGTGTGGGGCGGCCTTCTTCAACCTCGCCATGTTAAGTGATGCTGCCGGCCGCAGGGGTGGAGCAACGGTGCGTCATTCCATTCTAAATCTAAACCCCCATGTTTATGACAATAGTAGCCAGACCACGAGCCGTGAAATAACACGCGTAGCGGCCTCTTTCAAGCTGCCGCCCTTTTTAAACAGTGGACACGGCGGAGGTTTCAGGGGAAGAACCGTGAACCTGTAAACCAACCACACAGTTACCATTAGTGAGCTGGAGATGACGCGCTGGGTGGTTTTAAGGGCAGTAGTTTGACATATTGTTGACCTTTAGTTCGACATATTTTAGTTGTTTTTGACATTTTATTGGCAGTTATCATGATAAATAGTTTGCTAATGAGATATATTGTTCAATAATAGGTCAATTTAAGCTTTTAAATTTAATACACTATAAAAATATAGTATAATTATATAATAACATGTAATTATATATTATAATTATATAATTATATTGTTATAAATAACAACAATAATATAATTTTTCAACCCACCTGCCCCAGTGCATCTTTTTTGCAAATCTACAACCAAATCTTACAACCATGTTTCAGAATTTATTTATTTATCTATTTATTTATCTATTTATTGTTTGATTATTTATCTATGTATGTATTTATTTATAATAACAATAACACCACCACCTATATTATTATTATTATTAGAAGTAGTAGTAGTAGTATTTGTATCATTATTATTTTCATTATTATTATGATCTATTTTATTTTATATTTTAAAAAAAATGTATTTATTTATTCTTACGTTACTTCAATTATTGAACTCAAGAAACCAACAAAAATTGAATTCTATTTGATATAAAAATGAACATCAACAGTGAATGCACATTATATAGACCCATGATTGAAAAATGGCTATATATAAATAAACAGTTCAAGTAATTTGCTGTAGTAACAGCAGAATATTGAATATGTCTATCAAATACTTCAGTATATTGGGTCAAAAAAAATATAAACTTGATCTTTTATGGAGAATGCACCAAGTTCACTTAAAATAGAAAACAATGTTATTGTGGTATTGCTGGTTTTACTCAAGCAAATGAGCAGAATACTTCTTTCAGCTGTAGGAAATATCGCAGCTGGATCAATGTTTAACACAACAGCCTGAGCTTCTATGCAAAAACCAACATTATGCAAAGGTAAGTTGTCCTTCAACAACACAGAGAGATGATCTCACTAGACTTGCCTGGTGGAAGTATGGTGATTTACATATGTGTATGTGAGGCTGATTGTAAAAACCACAGTAAGTAAGCCTTCAAAACACTGGCAAGCCAAGATGACAACACTATAAAGAGCATGCGAACACCAACAGATGGAAAAACCCCAAAACAATCCTATATTTTGTTGTGGTCAGCAGAGACACACCAGCTGAGGAACTCCAGGCTACAGCTTTGCTTGTCTCTGTAGTGGAAACCAGGCTATCATCTGTCCAGCCCTACCCCCTCAGAACAGATTAGTGTAAATGATCCTCATTTCCAGTGGTAGGTAACACAACACAGATTATTATTCTGCGCTACCGGGGTTTGTGTGGACTCTTCCTGTGGCATGAATCATTAAACAGGTGACTGTAATCCATACAGACAGCTAGTTCTCAGGGTGACAGCGAGCTATCCGATGCTGCACGGAGGCCAAACTGAAGCCCTGTGCTTCAATGGCAAGGCTCAGATTGCTTAACATCTGACAAAGAAAAACTATAAATTTAGCAAAAAATCAAACTTATTTGCAATCCTAAGATTCCTCTTTGCTTTTTATGCTATTTTAACCTTTAATGAAGAAACTGGGGAATAAGAACAAGGTGGAGATGATGTACTGTGCTCAGAAAAACACATTAACAAGATCTACGGAGGTTTACTCTGCCAAGAATTTGCAACACAGAAATCCTCACTACATTTTACACTTGTGCTACAAATGCCTTCCTAATAGGATGTTTCCATTTGAGGGAAAAAACAGAGAGAGTCTATTCAGAGTTGCATCGGGCCAACCGGTATAAATCAAGAAATGTAATAATAAGCAAAGAAAAATTACAAACACACAACCTTATCTATACAGTAGTGACATTTTGCAATACCAATGCATTTAATAGTGTAAAGAAAAAAGCACCTGGTGGACATTAATCTGAAAATCCCAGGCAGAGTGTTGCAGTAACCTATGGCAACTGCTTCTGTGTCAACAGAAATCTTGGACAAGGCCGGCTCCTGCAGCCCAGGACTGTGCACCACCACCATTGGCTGCCGGAATGAATGACTTGCAAACTTGTCTATGTATTATGCATGCCAGTTTACCTTTAGTGTGTTCTTGAGCTCATTCTCAGGTAAGCACAGCCGAGAGGAGGCCTGTCACAAGACACTGCGTAACGAAGGACGAGCTCTTATTTTGGTAAGACATTTCTTTTTCCAATTTTTATGCTGTTATTTCATCACTCTAATTCTGATTCTTGTACCTGTTGATTCTAACAAACTATGTAACATTTTTAAACCTTTAGTATGCTTCATCAACCTATGAGTTTGAAGTTTTTACATGGCATTCGGTGTCCAATCCATTTATCAATAACTCAACTAAAAAAAAGTTTTTATCAGGGATTTACCTTTTAATCAAGGACTAGGCATGATCAATGTCTAGGAAACTGGCTGTAAATATCCTGGATTGGTAAAAGCTAGACAACACAGCTTCATTAAATGTATTAAAAGTTAAAAAAGTGTCACTCAGACATATGTAAATGTACTAGAAACTGCAGCTTGTTATAAAAAATGACACTTTATTCACTTTTTTGAGCAGTAATTGGAGAAAGTACAGAAAAAAAGGTCAAGTCAACAACAAAAAAATGACATTCATGCTAATTAAAGCTGCATTCATCAGTATTTCTACAGAAAAATGAGATCTGAAATAGGTTTTACTTTCATCTGGTCAATGCAACTTTAAATATATATGTATTATATATATGTAAATATTCAGACTGTTGTGAAAAGTCTGTATTTTTTTTCCAAATTGGACTCAGGAAACCATAGGCAGTCTGAGGGGCGTGAAAAAATGGAGCTGATCGGATCCACCCTGACGGCCACGTATGCTCGGCCAAAAACCAGCCACTTCCTCCCTGCCATCTCCACCATGGCATCCAGCTACCGCAACACCCAGCCAGCCCTGGCCATGAATCCCAGTGCCAACCTGTGGAGGACCAACAGCTATTACAAGAGCAGCAGCGCCGTCCCGACCGCCTCCTCCATACAGCGGGAGAATTTAGACCTGGTCCGAGCCAACACCATGTTCTACCCGTCCAACAGGAGCGCGCTGACCACTCGCTACACCCCGGACGACTGGTACAAGTCCAACCACAACAACTACAGGGAGTCCGAGTCATCGCGGAAAAGCGCAGAAAGGCTGAGGAAAGACACTCTGAGGCTGATACAGGATAAAGATCAGCTGACCAGGCGGACCCAGGAGAACAGCAGCAAGAACATCGGCGAAAGGCTCACCGACATCGTCTTCTGGAGGTCTGAGCTGAGCCACGAGATCGACACCATGGTGACGGAGATAGCGGCTCTTAATGAGGTCAAGAGGAGGCTGGAGAGGGCCTTGGCAGAGACTGAAGGGCCTCTTCAGGTGAGGGTGGAAGGAATATCCCTTAATCAGTGTGCTTGTTATCTCTTCTCTGGTATCTCAATTTGGAGTTGTGTTATTGGAACTTCTGCAGGGAAATATTTACATTTCTACAAGGGCAAACTCCATTTCGCTTGCAATCTAACCACCACTGAGTGCTCTCATGTTATCATTCATGCATGTCATGTCTCCGGGTGCGTCATAGTATCTGTGCCGAAACAGTTTAGACTAAGGTTCCCTGTTTGGTTGTAGCAACAGTATCTGTCTGGTCCTTAACAACACTTTATAATGCAGCAGTGCCTTTGCTGGGTCAAACACTTAATTGGGTCACCTTAGTGCCCCGTTAAAGGGCTAGTGGTACCCAGAGTGAGTCAACTTGGAGATCTGATGACACAGACACCTTTCTAGGCTAATATCATGTGGCAGGGAGGTTTTCTTAGAGACTCCTCTGGGTAACTGGAGTACGCACCTGATATGAATACCGGGACATGAACCTTACACATATATGCATGCAGGGACATACTTTATCTGCATGCTTAGAACCCCTGCTCAAGTTTCTCAGCTATTTGAATGTCACAAAAAATGCAGAATGAAGAAAATGTTGGATATTGAGTGACTTTTTGAGACAACCAGCATCTCAGCCTGTTTTAGTCACGATCATTTTGTCAATAGGTGTCTCAAGAGTGTTTGTACCACAGAGAGAAGCGGATGGCCATCGATCTGGTCCATGACGATGTAGAGAAAGACCTCATAAGGGTAAAATACAAGCAGCTGTGCACTCATACGTGTGTGTTACCTTTGCACAAATAAGCGGGTTCTCATATGTTCCCTATCTGTGCCACAACAAGGAAGTATCGGCTATAAAGTCGTGTCAGGAAAGGATGAGGCGACATCTGGACAGAGCCATTGCTCAGCTGGCGTAAGTCTGATAAATCATGTTTTGAAGTATCTGTAAAAGCAAATATATTCAGTCTGTTTATCTTTTTTGTTTCTGGACTGCTTTGTGGGCTTCCTCAGGTCCAACCGAGCAGCCCAGCATGAGCTGGAAAGAGACATGAGCGACAAAGTGGCAGCTCAGAGGATAGACAACAGGTGTCACCATTTGAGGAACACATCAGACGGTATCGGCTATTACAGAGGAATTGACAGACTAGACCCTTCGTGAGTATAATCATATGATTGAATATTAACTGTTTTAGTCTTGTTAAATCAAATAGTTGCCAGCAGTTGGGATACTGCTCTGGGGTTTCCTGTTAAACTGATACTCTTTGGCCCCTTTCAGACACGTGCTCCTCTCCAATAATCTGACGGCATCTGAAGGTGTCGGCTACATGTCTGGTCACTTTTCCATGGAAGTTGTGATGACAATCTTACCAGATCAGACCTTGTAACATTTCTTTATCACTTTCAACCAACATAAGATTGAACTGCGTGAGTCTACCTAATAGACATGCACAAACGACACACTTTGAGTTGTATGAAGTGGTTTTGGGAAAGGTTTGCTTCACATTTCAGCACCAATATTGGTCCAAAAACACAAAAGGGTGCAAAAGTTATAGTTTGGGTACCAAAATCCTTTCATCATTCACTTTGCTTGGCAATTTCACATCAATTACAAACTGAAATAAAGATGAAACGTCATTGTGATGAAAACCAACTTCAACAGATTATATAATGAGGCTCACCAATAATTAATGTAATGTGGGTTTTTAAGAATGCTGACAGGAGCTAAAGTTTAGTTTGTTACTTCCAGCTGTTTGTAGGAGTCTTTCCTCTTAGTTCATTAAATACCTGCAGCATCAAACAGCAGCAGGGTCCATAAGAGCGTCTCCAAAGCAAGCGAGTTGCACATATTTATGGAGTTGGCACAACAGATGTAACTTCATAACTAAGAATCATAAATTATCCCTGACATGGAGACAGGACTGATCAGGATCTAACAGCAAGTCACATTATGTTTGTACACAATGTCAAAGTTCATACAGCTGTGGTTCAATCATTTATCACATAATGGATTTAGATATAATCTTTTGTTCATTGGTGCATTACAACATCTCTGTCACTATTGTGGGTGTGTGTGAATGGAGCTATGATGAGCATTAAAGTAAAAGTGACGTACACCGATCAGCCGCAACATTATGACCACTGACAGGTGAAGTGAATAACATTGATCATATTGGTACTATGTGGTGTTCTGCTGGAAAATCTTGGATTGATGAGACTTAGACACCCAAATAAACATTGTCCCACAACAAACACACTCCCTCATGCAAATGGAAATCCCAAATGTCACTGGCCTACCCCTGCAGGAAAATGCACCCCACCACATGGATAAAACATCAACCAATCAGGAACATGTTGAGGAACATGACAATGGTCAAAGACGTTGATTTAGCCTCCAAACTTCCTACACCCCATTTTGATCAAGCATCAACAGGATGCAGTGGAACAAGTTTGATTGACAGAGGCCCCACTGCACAAGCCAGAATGCCCAAAGGATCCAGTGCCAACGTCCTGGTTCCAGACCCCATAGGACACCCTGAGAGGTCCTCTTGTCAATGCCAAATGGTTCAGAGCATTTTTCAGCACATGAGGGGGACCAACACAGTATTAGACAGGTGGTCATAATGTTATGTCTGATTGGTGTATGTCTGAATGACAGAATGCCAACAATTTACCAGATTGTTGAAGGCAGCAATGTTACGTATCCCATGTCTGAAAAAAAGGGTTTAAGTGACTACAGCCATTCTAATGTCTTTGTGAAGCTGTTCTCAGACATAACAGTGCTTTTCTTCTAAACACTAACACCACTATTATAAATTACTCACAATAACATTGTTAACACACGCTGATGTGAAGCAGGAATATGGTTTATCATGCCCACCATCTTAGATATGCACATTAGCACTATAGTATTTGCCATTTAGCACTAAATTACATTATAGGCTGATGTGGATGTCATTAGTTTTAATATGATAATTACACCAGATAAAAACCCAAGCAATCACCAAAGTAATTACACTGACAGTTCATCCTAAGAAGGATATGTGTCCCAAGACTGTGAACAAGATGATAGAAAACAGGTCGGGGGATCATCAGTGTCATTGCTATTCATCCTTTGGGAACCATGACATTCTATCCAACAGCTGTTTTCACAGAGACCAGACAGATTGGCTGAAACAGTTCTCTGTAGAATTCTGAACCACAAATTCATGTCATTCTTTTCCTTGTCTCTGCCAGACTCTCTCTGCCCGACTCCTGGTCCAAGTTCACGGATGACAACATCCTGCACTCCCAGAGCGAGCGAGCCGCCTCCCACAAGCTCCGGGACGAGATAGAAATCTTGCTGAACACGACGTCCAACGAAATGTGGAACCAGTTCAACAACGTCAACGTAGCGTTCACCAACCGCATATCAGAAACCGCTGACGCCAAGAACAGCCTGCAGACGCACCTGGCTAAGGTCAACACCTTTTCTACATGGTTTCATCTCATAAGAAAACAATCCTCTCTTGTCATAGTGGAGCACCAAGGCCATATCTTATTATTCTATCTTAAACTTTGGCCTAATTAATTTGAATTTATTTTGTTTTGGGGTTTGTTTATCAGAGCACTCATCATTTCACAGAGCAAAATATAAAGTGCAAGAGCCTGTGTTATGAAAAAGAAAGTGGTTCCAAAGAGACAGTCACATGTCTCTATAATAAGGACAAAGCCCAAATCCATTCACTCGCTTCATGCAGCATTTAACTAAATTTGTCCCCTATTAGAGAGAGATCATGTGTTTGAACTACTCTCTTTCTTCCTACACAATAAACAGCACCAATCTTAAATTCACCATGTACAAAAAAATGGGTACAGAATGCAGAACATGAGATCTTTATTGTCTGATACAAGGTCTGAAAGGGAACATTTGCCTGGAGTAGTGGATTATGTGCATTACTGACAACAAAAACATCCCTATCAAAAGGGAGGAATGGTGATAAACTGTTTATTGCTGGTGCAATATTCTACACTGGATCCCACTGTTCTCAAGTTAACAGCAAAAACTCTGAGTCTGCATCAGCTGTTGGTTGAATTCGTACACTGTCACAAACTGTGATATGAAGCACAACGTCCTCAATCAACCTCACTCACTGTCGGCTATAAGGAGAAGTGATTCAATGGAATTGAATTACATCAAATAGGTTTGGACAGAGCAGGCCACTGAGCAGCAGCAGATGTGGAGTCTGCAGCTTTTTACCAATTCTGTGCTGCTTCCATTAAGACTGTCAGTCCTCCACTCTCTCAATAAACACACTTCACTGCGCCTTAACTAATTCTGTTCACATAAGAGAGACACTCAGCTGCAATATTGTGGTTTAGAAATAGTTTTCATGCTTTTTTTGTTTTTCACACAGACTTTGCAGGAGATCTTCCAGACTGAGATGCTGATTGAGTCTCTGAAGAAAGCCCTCAGAGACAAAGAGTGCCCATTGAAAGTGGCCCAAACCAGGCTGGAGGAGAGAACTCGCAGGCCTAACGTAGAGCTCTGCAGGGACAACCCGCACCACAGGTAACTGTAAAACTAGTATTGACAATTTACACATTTGCCAAAGTTATTGTTGAGTTTGAGTTGAGATGAAAAACTAGAACAGCTGCAATAACAGTAACACTAAAAATCTTAGCGCCAGGAAGTATTTATTTAAATGTATTTCAAATATAGATTAACATTCTTTCTTATATTGGCCATTTGAGTTAGGATGGTAAAACTGGGGTTAAGATATTGGTGATACCCCCTAGCTTACATTATGAGCTTGTATGGGGCCAGGCCACAATTCCTTAACAAATAACTACTGAATATAAATCAAACTGCATTTTAAGTTTTTTTTTAAAGTTTAAATTGCTCAGAAACAAAACTTTACACTGGCTATGACTTGCTAAAGATAGCCAACTTCATGATAATGCAGTTGGTCCTGCTTTAGCAATTAGCTCCTTACTGCTAAGCTACAAACTAAGTATGCAAATTCAACATTAAAACTAATACAATAAACAGTGATAATAAACGAAATAAATTGCCATTGAAGCTGAAGTGAATAGGATTTAAAAAGTCCTGACTTTGGTACTATTATGTGGTAAAAAACTGTAAAAAATCAGCAATGCATTATGATTCTAACTGATACAAATTTCGTTTCGTAAGTTGCATTTGAAGGTTTTAGTGAACCGAACTCAGTGAGATGTGCTCATCAGTGACAAAGTGAGATGTCTGTGATAAGTTATTGTGACAAGGTGGTTATACTTTTCACATTTAATACACCTGTTTAAGCATTTTTGCCTATCTCTCTGTCTCTCTGTGTTTTAAACTTTAACACTATTATATAACAAAGACGCTAACAGTGACCTGCATCTCTTTGTCCTTCATTGTTCAGACTCGTGGGCGAGGTGAGAGAGATCGAGGACACCATTCACAAACTTCAGGAGAGGCTGATGGAGGCCGAGAACACTCTGGAGTCTCTGGTCAGGACCAAAGTGACCCTGGAACACGACCTTTCCATCAAGGCCAACTCACTGTTCTTAGACCAGGAGAAGTGCATGAGCATGCGCAAGAGCTTTCCCAGCATGCCCCGCCTGGTGGGCTACACCTAAACCGAGCCTTGGAGCATCAGTAGAGCTAATGGGTTTGGAGCTGTGTGCGAACTATAACCATGGCTTCAGGGAAATAACAGATGACGCATTTATAAAAGAACTTGATTTTGCTTTTATTTATGATTATTCACGGTAATCAACAGATGGAAAGTAGCCACAGCTCCCTGCTTTCAGCACCGGTTTGTTCTCTGCTCTGTATTGCTTTTTGACAGTTGGTATCAAGATCTTTGAGTTCAAGTGAGTGAAGTTTATGACATGCTTCAATGGTGATGGTGGTATCTTTATTAAAGGGAATTAGTGATAAGCCACCTTCATGCATTCATCATAAATCAATAATAGCCTAATTTTGTGCTGTATTCATATTGATAAGGATTCATAAAAAATGAGACGCATGACTAAAATAGCACACTGTCAATATTGTAGTGGATCCCTTACAGTTTGCACACGTTTGGAGTAGTTTAGAGGATGTTGTGGGTAATTTGAATGCAACGTCTTAACAGATAACCACTGATGTCAAACGCTGATTAAGAATAATGGATTATCTTAAAGCTGCAGTGAAGAACTTTTGTCTCCCCCTTCTGGCAGTGACAGTACTTACACAAACATTGTCAACATGTGCTTGTGACGCATTCCTCACCATCGGTTCCTTTCTTTTTAAGCCTGTAATCATTTGTTTCTTTTGCTTTCTGGAGCATCACTACTTTTACTTTGATGCTTTCTAGGTTTTTCCACCATAGTTGCTGTAACCCACGGTTGCTCCACTGTTCATCTCTTCAACCACCAATCATTGCTGGTTAACTTAAAAACGCATCTGTATTAGTGCATAAATAAAGAGAGATTTATCTGCTAAATCAGCATTGTGTGAACTCAGGCTTAAATGTAATGAGCGTTAATTTATATGTAAAAGTTCTGCACCCCAGCTTTGATGTTAAGTGTTGAACTTCTAATAGATTTAACAGCATTAATAAAGAGAAAGCAAAAAAAATAAACTTTTAAAAAATGTTTTTGTGTTGTTGGAGACACAACTAAATGTCTGTGAATGCTGTTATTTTGCTTCAAATTCCATTTTAATTATTCATTTATTTTTGGTAGAGACTCGTGTTTACAATGGAAAGTTCCATTATAAAAGCCTTGTTAGTCACTGAAGTCTTACACCTAGTGGGTACAAAAAAAGAAGTGACCTCAACAGTTAAAGGGAAGCATTTCCATCGTATTCATAAATTACCTCAAATGTTCTGTGACAACATCCAGCATTTTCTCTCCGTTTCTGAAACTGAGACCGTTAAATTTATAATACAGCTCTTGCTTTCAACCCCTATGCGCAGCAGTTTTATGGTGCTACCCATCCAAGTGTTTTTCTTAACACTGCTCTGGCGACAGGCCACAGCCCAGTGGAGCACAAACAGAGCTGCTGGTAGCACGTGACGGTAATCTCAAAACAAATAGTGGAGATCAGCTTTTGCAACACACACACACAATCTCTTGTGTTAAAGTTAAACTGTGACTTGATTGAAGGGTTTGGTGCAGAAATATGAATCGCAAAGGACACTTGTATCTTTATCGTGCTTCTTTAAAGGCTGGTGTGGTCCATTACCCAACACCTCACCCAGAGGAGGAGCTGAGCAAACAGCCTTGAAAGCCCCACACCTATCATATAAGACCAAAGCCCCACCAACACCATTATGCTCTTTCTTTTCCCTGGTTGCGTCTCCTTTATGCTACGCTACAGGGAAGGATCTGAAGGGTTAACTGTGGCTTTATTCTTCAAGTATCAATTTCATTTCATTTTGTTGATTCAGGCAACACCTTCCTAGAACCAGAGCAAACTATGGACACACATACTGTAAACACTATCACACTCCTTGACCCAACCCTCCCACTACTGCACTTCCTGCGTAACCTCTGTCCGAATCGACAGCGGTGTTTGAGTTTTAATATCGTCTTGACAGTAGTCAATATGGATCGACCGATACTGGTCTTCCAGGGCCAATACCAATTCTGATTATTGGTAATCGAGAAAGGCCGATGTAGCACATTAGCGGAGGGGTTAATAGAAAGAAACTATTCTGTGTAGTACAGATTGGATGCAGTAAGGATCGACAAATATGTGTCTTTTAGGGCTGATGTCAATTATTTGTGATGAATGAGCAATGAATGATATTTATGGCTGATATACATTAGATCAGTGGTTCTCAACTGATGGGTCGGGACCCAAAAGTGGGTCGCGAAGTCATTTTTAGAGGGTCGCAGAAGCGCTGAGAACCGCTGCATTAGATGGACTGTTTTAACAGCGTGTGATAGCAGAGAACCCGTCATTCATAATTAGGCTTCTTCATTAACAAGGGTGACTATAACTGAATATGTAAAATAGAAATACGAGCGATTAAATTAGGACGCTCTCCTCTGATTATGTGGGATCAACTGAGACTGATCCGTTTTCTGTTCTTCTCTATTTTCTTAATTTTCACTGTTTTATCACTTTAGTTGTCCACTAAAGTCCATATCTTGAAGCATCTTTAATGATTGTTTTCCAGACTCTGTTTCAGGTTAATCTGAGGCTGCCTTCTAACTTAGCAGCTAGCCGTTAGCATAGCCTTAGCCGCTGTGAGAGAGGCTAACTTGCTGGTTTGTGGCAACGGCTTGTGTTTCTAGCTTATTTTTTGCAATAAAAATACAGATGCTGATAATCGAAAAAATGCCAAATATCGGCCACGATAATCAGTCAAGCCAATAATCAGTCTATCCCTCATTGTCACCAGCACATACAATGTCTACATTACTCTCCAGGAGGTATATTCTCTGAACAAACCAACTTCTCACCTCCTTGCTATCAAAATATGAATCTGTTTGAGAGAGTACCTGGAGGCTGATGCTAACTGGATCGACATGAAAGAAGAATCTAAGCTATGCAGTTCAAATCTATCAAGATAACTGGCTTCAGTGGCTGCGAAGTCAAAGCAAAAGCATGAAAACACCTCCTGTCTTGTACTAGAAGTAAAGAGCAGTTTCACTCCGCAGATTCCTGACCAGGAGGAGAAGTGATCGTAAAGATAAACCACAGTGCATGTGTGTAACTTGCACTTTGATTTAGGTGTAATGTTTTACAGCTCTAAATCTCCCGCGAGCTGAAGGAGCTGTCTCTACTGTGCAAACAGTACAGTGTTTGACTACAACCCTAAGGAGCGAGTCAATAGCGAGAGGTCTCTTCTATGGTTTCCAACATGTATGTGGGTTTAATGTGTGCCCGGAGACATTCCTAAGCCTTAGTGTTGCTAAAGAAAGGCCCCCTGTTGTCTAGCTTACATCAAAAGCCTCCCCACCATCATCACCTTGCAATTAAACGCACTGATAGATAGTCGAGGGTTTTCTTCCCCCTTATCTTTCCCTGTCCGACTTCAGAAATACATGATGGCGGAAAAAAAAAAGTGCAATGAACCACAGCTCTCATGCTCAGTTTGAGGCTGCGGTTCTCCTTCTAGATGGGACACAAATAGTTCTTCCTATTTGACCTCCTCTGCCGCCCCCACATATGGGGAATGTACTCTGGAATTCTTCCCGCAGTCCAAACATATTGGCAGTTTATTTTTAACGCCGGCTCTTGTTATAGATGCCCCCGTGCCTTCGTGTTATTTTATGTTTCTTGCATACCATCATGCCATACTAAAGAGCTGATCGAAGAACACTTGAAACCGATGTCAGTCACCGAGGGTTTTCTACTCAACTGTAATTACAGACTTGGACCGAGAAAGCATCACTGAAGAAGAAAAGTGCTGGACGTCATGGAGACTATGTATTTTATTTGAAGTATGCCAGTTCAACAATGTACAAAATTCGACCACCGTTGGTGCTCAATTCTTACTTTTAACGTCAACACACATGCTAATCTGTAAGTTACTTGACTGCGTTGTTGCTGATTGGTTATAATTTCGGCTACTAGGTACAAACCATTAAAAGAACCTCTCATTTTTTAATTTCATGCCGCTACCTTTGTGTCATTTGTGTTTCGTATCTCTGCAGGTGTCTCTGGATCTGGAGCCACAAGTTTCTGATCTGCGGTTATGGGCCTCACTGATCTTCAAAGTGTTTATTGTTTTCATGCATTGTTTATCTGTTCTCCATCTGCCCTTACCCTCACCCCAACCAGTCGAGGCAGATAACTGCCCTCCCTGAGCCTGGTTCTGCTGGAGTTTTTTTTTTCCTGCCTGGTAAATGGGAGCTTTTGTCCTTCTAATGTTGCCAAGTGCTTGCTCAAAGGGTATCCAAAGGAAACGTTTGGATATGTTTGGTTACGCTGTATCAATTGCATAAGGACCTTAAGGTGACAAGCTGGGAAGTGGTGCAAAATAAATGAAATGTAACTGATTTGAAACTGGACTTTTTGGTGTCTGCCTCATTATGTCGCAAGCTGTTTGACTTTCTCGCCCTGCTTGTTCCTAACTTGTATTTTACTGCTCAAAATGGGTTTGTAGTGGTTGGGGTTGAAAACAGGCTTTTAGGTGCAATGGATCATGGATCTGGATCGATTTCTTTTAAAGCGTGAGACAGAACATTGGCCTTGGCGAAAGGCTACGTTCTAAGACTACTTACTTTAAAAATCAACAGTGGCAGTAAATCGTATTTTCCACTATGATGGTTAACCTTTGCAATTAATCTGTAGTTCTTACGCGTGCTGAACCACAGGTGTCAACTACAAGTTATGCCACCAATAATAACATAAATGGTTGTCAGTGAAACCAAACCAAGGAGCTAAACCAGGCTAAATGAAGCCGAAAAGCTTTATTGATCTGCAAATTTTGGAGAACATCCACTAGTACTAAGTCTAGAGGATGACCCTCTGAAATAGCTGGTTAATGCTGCTTTAGTTGTCAGACAGACTGTGTTATAAAGAGTGTAAATGAGTCAAAATACTTATTGCTATTGAAGTTAGCACTTTACACAGCTGCCCTTTATCTCATTTCACTTTAAAAAGTTCTTTGTCATACCCTGATCCATTAACCATATTAACCAAGGATTATTAGACTAATCTTGAAAGCCCAACTGAAAATCCAATGGAAAGAAATACAGTAAGTTAAAAATCAATACGCATCATACCTTTTACAGTCAATTATAATGTTAGCTTTGTAACCAGGAGTAGGATGTACAAATGTAGTTGAGATACTTTGCCACAGTCTTAAGTTTGGATTGGAAAGGAGACAAACTAGATGTGAATAAGCTGAGATACTCTAAATAAGAAGCAAATCAATAATGGTAAAAATATGTCTGAGTCATAATTGCTGCATGAGTAAAAAATGTTGCCAGAGGCTGCTGTATTTTACCAGAGTATGCCGTTTAAATCCCTCTCGCTGCTTGTTACGGCACATTTATCGCAGCATCTCTATTCATCTCAAGCAGCTCAGTTTGAACTGAAAACATTCATGGGAACCAGCTCTTCCTGCGGCTTTTGGATCCGAGCCAAAAACTCAGAGTTTTCTCAAGAGGCTCCTTGGCCGCTGCGTTGTTGGGTTGTGAAGTTTGTCTATTAATACGAGCTCGGATGAAACGAGAAAAAGAAGCTAGGCGGCATTCTGTTGAATAATGGGCCCAGTAGCTGTTGGAGGCTAAAGGAAGCTGGAGACAGGCTGATAAGACGTGCAATATTCAGCGTGGTTTTCCATCCTAACCGCCACCCTGAGCCTCTGTGGTCGTGCGTCGCTCACTCACATGAGAAATCTTTACTCTCCTAAACTTTCGATCGACATTATCTCCATCCAGCACTCTGCAGCTAACTGCTCCTCCAAGGAGGCAGCCGCGATAAGACGAGAGGAGCCCGACTGTTAACCAAAGTTCAGGGATCAACAGTCAGTGTGGAAGCGACGAGAGTCTTGTGGGTCTTTTGTGTCGTCGAGTCGACTTCAGGAACAATCCATAACATTGATCCGCGAATCCAATTCTTCACATTCTTGATAGGAGGAGGACTGGGTGGATAATGGAGGGACGCAGAGGTCAAGATACAGTACCGCAGTCTTGTCTGCTGAATCACAGTGGGCTGACGATGACTGGGAGTTATGCAGCGTCGTCTGTCCCGAAGCCACATTTAGTAGATTTTAGATTTATTTATTTATATATCCGGCACCGAGGGAACCCGGCTCAGTTTCTCACAGCGCAGGCTTGAATGAAACTGCACCACTTTCACGCTTTGAAGTCCGCATTCCCCCCAGTTTGCAAATCCGAATGTTGCGGGATAATGCCTGAATCGTGACCGTTGTTGCAGCCACATCAGATGACACATGCCTTTTTAGGTTCCTCAAGGTTACATATAATGTCTAATTAGGTTAGACTACTTGAGAACAAGCAATGAATTATTATCAATGTTTCTGCAATCAGGGACATTCTTCAGTTGTAAACAGGCAACTGATGGATTGGCACAAGTTAACAGGCCATATGATAGCAGCAAAGTATCTGCTCCAGCATGATTTTAATTAAATCATTGACTTTTCTACACGCAGGCCTTATTTCATGATTATCTGGGCCATTTGAGCGTCACCCTCTTGTGTATTTAGTGTATTTTAAGGGACGGGGCCTC
Organism: Dascyllus trimaculatus; assembly: GCA_024666655.1. Classification (NCBI taxonomy): domain Eukaryota; kingdom Metazoa; phylum Chordata; class Actinopteri; family Pomacentridae; genus Dascyllus; species Dascyllus trimaculatus. Next base: position 8,169,536 of record CM045463.1, on the reverse strand, counting down.
AGTTTGGCCCTTTGTTGTCACCTCTTCTGCTCTGATTAAAGCGTGATGACAAGACAGCGGCGGTAAGCAGCTTAGAACTTATCAGCACACAAACAAACAGACTGTATTTACCTCTCATCACTCTTTCAGCAGGTCTGTCTCCACGTTTGCTCGCCTGCTGGCTCCATCTCAATCCACTCTGTCTGTCTGAATGTCCACACTGTAAAACACAAGGTAAAAGCATTCTGTAAAAGAACAGAAAATTTGGCGCCATCTTTTTTTTTTACAGCCAACAGTATATTATAGTAATATACTATATAGTATAATAGTTCTTTACTATTTTTCTTCATTAATATATGTATTTTTTCTTTTGAATAATTGCAAAATATTGATAAAATTACATGTTTTAAATGCAGTTAAAATAGTAAAACATTAGAAATGTGGCAACAAAGATGCCAGAAAAAAAGAAACATAAAGTAATAATTCACAGTGATTTTTTTAAAAAAATTACCATTTATGAAAACAATGATTTTTGGTTAAAAAACAGTAAAAAATAAAAGCAAATGGATGTAAAATAATGATATATTTTGCTGATTTAAATACAGTAAAACAGCATGTCTTTGTGGTCACACACTGAGGGAAAAAAAAGCCATTTGTTAAAAAAATATTAAAATTTACAATTATTTAAATTTTTGGCCCTTTGTTTTTTTTTAAAATAGTCAATATTTATTTTTCCCATTTGATTTAAGTTAAAAAAATTAATTATTTTTAACTATTTCAATTCTTAATATCCAAGCATTTTCTTTTAAATAATCATGTCTTTCAATATAGATATTTTTGATAGAATATAATTTTTTTAAACAGATTTTGGATGTGAACACTATATACAATTTTGCCTGAATTAAAAAAAACATACTTTTTATATTTATTTAGTCAACATGTAAATTAATACTATTTTTCAGTGAGTTTACTCGCTATTTTCTGTAATTTAACAAAACACTGAAAATCTGTAAAATAACAGTAAATTTAAAAAAAAACATTTAAATACTGTTAAAACATTCATTTTTTACAGTACAGTCTTTTACTTCTACTCATTCAAGTGTGACTTGCATGCAATATTTTAAGACTATAATAAAAAAGACTTGCATTATGTGTTTTCATCTTAAGCTTGGGACACACACACACACACCATGTACGTATTTGTATGTGTGATCTTGTGAATGCAGTTAGCCTGGACTGTAAACAGTGAGATAACGTGGGGCCAGTAGAGTCCAGTGTGAGTCTAGAGGGGGGCAGTCTGACTCCAACACGGCTGCAGTAGGAGTGAGGATATCAAACTCCTCCAACTCAGCTGACTGACTGATAGTTTCACTTCACATGCTCATCACAGGACTGACCCACAGCTGATACAACCTGAAGAACAAAGCCTGTTCCCTAGAGGTCCAGCTGTGACAGGCCTCCATCCTGACCTATGAGGAGCATCAGCTGGATCCACTGTGAGTACGAGCTGCTTATTCATCCCAGCTAATGGATTGTAGTTTGAGCCAAGATGAGAGAAACTGCATCTAATGCAATAAAATGAAAGGAAGCAGCCTGTGAGGTTGTTTTAATACCAACAAGACGGATGCTGCATCATCTGTTTATTTTACTCTTTTCTTTTTGGAAGTCGTTCCACCAAAACATCCCCGGTGATGCTCACATCTGCTTTAACGCTCTCCTCCGTGTCGGTATGTGGATGGAGTTACTGCAACTCAATCACATCTACTCTCCAGATTCACGACCCCTGGCTCAGGCCCTATCTACGGCTTCGGCATGCGCTCCGCCTGCCTGACTAGCGTGGAGATAAGTCCTGCCATTTTAACGACAGAGATGAAATGCTAGACGCCGTTCCAGATGCAACGTTATTCAGAATGTTTGTTATGTGGCTCTTCCCCGGAGAGTTTGGCTGCAGCCACGGGCTTCACAAACGGAGTAAACCTAACACTCCCATGTCCACTCAGCCCACTGATTGTCAGCCTTTTACAAACATTGACATATAAGGGGATGGGAAGGAGGAGTGCCTGCAGGGCTGCACAAGACCTCTCCTCCACATGTCACTGCAAACCTTCACTGTCGACCAGTTCACTGCTATTGTGATCAGGTCTGAAACACCTCACATGAGTAACAACCGACAGAACAATCACACTGAGCAAAGAGGTACTTCTGTGCAGCTTCGGCTATAAGCACCACAGGCTCTGATAACGGAGCAGAGCAGCACTCCAGGCCTCTGATCCGGTCTTGTAGTCGTCACATTCATGTTTGTGTGCAGCTTCAAGGCCTCCATTTTCACATGAGTGCGAGAAGACACAGGCGGCATGATGCAGGAAGTGTGAGCTAAGTGGCGGAGAATAGAAAGTGGATGTTGACTGGGGTTATCAGAGGTCGGACACGTCTTGAGCTCCTCCACCAGCCTGCTAATGCCAAAAAGGAAGGAAGCTGTACAGAATGACAAATTTATTTTTGATATTTTAAGTGAAGGAGTTGATGATGACTTGCCATTTTTCAATTGTTATGTACAAGAAATTTCTTTCAAATATATATGTATATATATACAAAGTCAACATGTAAATTAACAAAAATGGTGGTTAACAGTTACATTCAAAAACAGTAAAAGCTGGTGAAAATAAGATTCAAAAGTTTTATATAATAATGAATAGCTGTAAAATATTGATATTTTTAACTGATGTAAGATACAGATATTGTACAAGAAGAAATTACCATTTGGAAAACAACATATTTTTGATGAAGATATTATTTATAACCATTATTTAAAAGAAATTGTCAACACATAAATATTTTTTTTCTTTGTGATTTTACTGCAACTCAATCACATGATAGATTAGATATGATCTATAATTTAATAAAACTGTAAAATATCGCATTATACTGTTAAACATTTTTGTAATTTTTGTAAATACTTTTTAGCATTTTTCAAATGTAATGTTTTTTAAATCATTTTAAAAACATTTTGTCTGATTTAAATACAGTAAAAAATGTGGTTTCACAGTAAAATGTCGTGAAAATGACTATTTATAAAAATACAGATTTTTAACTATTTGCAATTTAAAAGTATTTTTTAAATTTTATTTGGTCAACATGTAAATTAATACTTTTTTCTGTGATTTTACTCGATTTTATCTGTAATTTAACAATCTTAAAAATGTGTAAAATAACAGTAAATTAGTAAAGTTGTTTAAAAATATATAGTTAAATTCTGGTAATACATTAATTTTTACAGTGCAGTCTTTCACTTGTACTATTTCATATACATATGATTTCCATGGCTAATATTGCTGTATTTTAAGACTAATAAATAAACTTGCATCATGTGTTTTCACATTATGCTTGAGAACACTAACGGTTATGTTAGTGGAAATTTTGTCTTTAACATGAACAGTTAAAGAAAGAATCCGTCCAGATAAGTGATTCTGCTAAACTATAACAGCAGATTCCAGTTAAACTTGCATCCTTGAACTCAAGGGAGGAAGAGATAAGGCCGTCAATTCCTATTTTGAAATATTTACATTTTTACACACACCCTTTTTACTCCCTGGACGTATTTCCAGGAATTCCATTCATTCACGTCCTCATTTATAGGCCTGACCTCCGTGTATAGTTTCACCATCAGGAGTTGTGGTCCTTGTTCTGGGTGGAGCAGCGTCTCACTCACTCCCATTGGAAATGAGTCATGTCAAACAGAGGAGAGCCCCAGATGCTATCTCTCAGCGGTGGGTTTGCACCATCCACACTTTCACACGGACAGTGAGTCACCATGAGGCTCATGACTACCAAGAGAGAAAAGACCCACACCGCATCACACTGCATGGTTCGTTTGTCTTTCTGGTTGCCGTGGCAATGAAGAGATGAGTTTACAGGAAGCTGTCCAAGTTTGGAGTCAGTCCAAAACGCTACAGTCTACTATAGCGCAAATATGAAAGCAGTTAATGTTAAGAAACTGTGAAAATCTGGGAGCGAAGATGTCAGAAAACATATGCTGAAAACCAGAGGAAACCTTTTTTTGTTTTACAGTCAACAAGTACATTAATAATATTGTCTGTAATTCGACAAAGCATTGAATATTTGTTTAACAGTTAAAGATTATTTAAAATGTATTTATGGATAAATAATTTGTTTTCAAATAACAGCAAATATCTGTAAAATATAGATTTTTTGCTGATACAGTAAAAACAGCTTAACATTTACAGTCAAACATAGAAGGAACAATTACCATTTAAAGTAAGTTTTTTGTGGTTAACATGTAAATTAGTACTTTTTATCTGTTACTATATACTATTTCTACTAGTGAGTGTATGTTATTTAGCAAAACGATCTGTAAAATGACAGTAAATTGTTTAAAAATACAGTTAAAAACATTTATTTCTTTACAGTTCAGTGTCTAAATCCAGTTATGTGGAGTGTTTCGCATCCCTCAGCCAATCTTGTCACATGTTTGAGTAAAATACATTCTTATTTAATATTATATATTTTACAGCTTTAAAAAAACGTTTGTTTTCTGTAAATATCAACAAAACTGGAACATAAACACACATCCAGGAGTAATGTGTCATAACCGCAATAAGAGCTGTAAATAGTGTTAGAGAGAAGAAAACAACCTCGACAGCAGGTAACAGCTTGTAGTTACCACGGCACCAAAACAATGACCGCCGGCTCGCCACACATACACCAAGTCAGTAACTAAGGCAACCCGTGCGCTATTACGCATGGCGCGTCTATATTGGGAAGCCTGGCTGCGAACCAGAGGGTCACTCCATGACGCAGCGACGCACGCAGGGCGTTGTTCTTCCATAATGAGACACTTTATAACAGAACGTCAGCCTGGCATCAATCTAGTCTGAGAGCGACTCGGGACGGAGGAACTACCGCTGTTGGACTCTTTTTGGGGAGGAAAAAAAAAACCCGTTGCTTTTTGCTTCTTTTTATTGTGGGAATACAAGCTCCGCGCTCCAAGTAAGTGGACTTTGCTCTCTTTTAAACTTTTAATCACTCGAGAGTCAGTTCTGGCGGATTAAACGCGGAAACTGCGCTGTTTGCAGGGATTCATGCCGCTCCATTGCGCGTAATGACAGGAGGACTGAGCTGTCACGCCTGCTTTTAAGCTTAATTTTGCGTATTATTGCACTTACATGTGTGGAGTCATCATTTCCCACCTTGTTTAACTGCTTTCTCTATTAGATTACTGAACTCATCCCCATTTTGTTGATGATACACACTGATTTTAAAGCACTTTTCAGGGACAAAATACCTATTTCTCACTAAAAAATGGAACAAATATGCACTTTAAAAGGATTTCCAGACAGATTTGTTTTTGTTTGTGCCAATAAAAAGCAAAGCTGCAATCCTTAAGATCAGCATCAAAGCTTAATCAAGTCATCTGAGACTAATTTCCCCACAATATCAACAACGACCCACTTTGTGTTAAAACTGATGTTAAAGAGGCATCCTGGGGAAAAAAATGGTCCGGATAAAGTTTCTCTGTTGGCTGTCAGTGTGGAGCGGCTGCGGTGACACACCCATATCTCACCAATCTGACATCCACACACACTCACACACAAATTGACAGACCGTCTGTTCTCCTCATTGCTTTTACCAGATCGACTGTAAAGATGCTGCTCCTGCTACTGGGAATCATCCTCCTGCACATCGCTGCTCTGGTTCTCCTGTTTGTGTCCACGATTGTCAGCGTGAGTACAGCTGTGGAGATCTCAAGCATGCATGTCCACTTAATATCCCGAAGAAATGTCTAGTGTAGATGACTGAATGCAAACTGGCTCTCTATTGAGGCTTACAGGCTTGTTATACCTGCATTAAGAGATATACAGTCATCTGTTTTTTGGCTTTTGGCATGTTATTGACCCTGTTGTTCTCATCAGGTCTGGTCAACAAGTGACACCGGCACCTCAGACCTCTGGACAAACTGTTCTATTGTCAATGGAGGATACCACTGTAACCCAGCATCAACTGGAGGTCAGACACCTGCTTAATATTTCTCTATTTTTTCCTTCTCTAAGGCACATTTGACTGTATTTCCTCTGCATTTGCGCCACAATTGCCCATCCTTGGTGTTTTAAATCATTGTTCTGCGGTGAAACTGTGCAAAACTGGCTTGATGAGGTCCAACTTTTCACCTTTGCTGATGCTGTGGGTGTGTCGCGGCTCCTCCGGGACTCTGGCGCCATCTAGGGCAGAGAATGTGGCAGTGTCCCTCTGAAGCGCTAGCTGATAGGCTGACACTGTATAAATAGTCGTGGTGTGATGTCCATATTCAGGGTCTCGTGTCGGGGGGCTCCATGGTGACAGGAGTGAGAGGGAGCTGGGAGACGATCGGGGTGGGGCCGCGGGGGGGTATTTAAAGTTTTAGATCTGGTGTGTCGTCTGAAAGTGGGGGGACCTTGGACCACCTCGTGTAGAACATGGCATGCTGATGGCGGGTCACGCCCCGGTGTCAGATCAGAGTGTCCAGTGTTGGTTTGCAGGGATCACTGGGGCAATTTTAAGGCGGCAGCTGCAGCGTTAAGGAGATTTATGACAAAGTAAAAGATATTTTTGGAGGCCTAATGTAATGCAGTTCAAAAAACGAATGATACAGCAACAAGGCCCTGTGAGATCCTGTGTGTGTTTTGCAGTTAAATGTGCCGTCACCGTGGCGCAGGAGTGGATGAGGTCATTTGTCTAGAACGCTCAGCCAGTATATGTGTGTTTTGTCAGCAGCAGCAGCAGCAGCAGCAGCGCCTGCCTGCTCTGCCAGGTAGTTGGATGGTGCAGCCAGTTTGTTTGATTTGCTTTCATTAGCGCACTGACGCAGAGTGTTTATTCAAGAAGGCGCGTGTGCTGGTTCCCGGGTCGGTTTGTGCTTTCAGCTTTGGGAGATGGAAGATAGTGGCTTCACTCTCCTGAATTCAAAAGAGCTTTTTTTTGTTTCTCTCTGCTGAGCAATCACTCTGAAGTGAATCAGAATCATTGTAATCGCAGCTATTATTAGTCGGAAATCTCTCAAACTTTGGAGTTCCTCCTTGTTGTTGCCCCTGGTTACGAAAATATTGATGACTCCCCGGGTGTCGAGGTAATCACGCCTCAGTTATTACACGCTGAGTGAGTTAAACATCACGTCCTCACAGCCAGGAAAATGACTTCATAGGATTTCTAAAATTAGCCGTCGGAGGGAAGAATGTCTTCTGATGCCGATACATAAACACAGCGAAGTAAATACAAGTCATCAGCACAGTGGAGGATGGATAGGAATCAGAAACACAGCAAACAGTAGCAATTCTTCAGCTGAAGATGCACGACCACAATAATAAACCAGTCCCCAACCCAGTGCCTCAAGCCAGGAAATGCCCGATGTCACTGTTTCCCACTTCTGAAAGGAAGGAAGGAGGTTTCTGTTTATCAGAAAGCAGTGATGTATTGTCTCTCGCAGGGTTATCTCACAGTTATATATATATATATATATATATATATATATATGTATCATGCGAAAACAGGATCATTACAGTGGAATCTAATTGTTGCTCTGGTGCGTTTTGCGGATGATTTGCAGTGTGTCATGTTTCCTCCCATATCTCATCCCCGAGGCCAGTGTAGTGCTGTAGTCAGAGGTAACCTGACTCCAAGATCTGTGCAGCCATGGTGCAGATTCACCAGGATTCTTCTTGAAAAGTCATAAATACACAGCAATGAAGTTGTATCCTGGTGTTAGAATGAGGTTAATCTAAGTAAAAACATCACACAAAGTAAGCTGTCTTATTACTTAACCCCCCCTTTCTGCTCTTGAGCACTAATAAACTATGCATCGTGGCTTTTCTCCGTGTTTAAGTGCGCCATTATTAAAACAGCTTCGATTTACATAATGCAAGACGATCAATAAACCCCCGAATGCACAAGAGTGTTAAAGGAAACAAGTAAGATTTCAGTGCCAAAATTAAGCAAATTCAAGCTTTCAGTCTGAACCACAATAAAACCGCATGTTTTCTAGACTTTTCTGCAGTATTTGCTGACATTAGTACAGGACAGGAGCTACAGAGGAGATTATGCAACTGCTACTGAAACACAAACAGACCTGGGTGGTTCTTTTGCGATCAAGCACCTTGGCTGCAGTTGTGTTGGAAATAGTAAACACACAACAGATAAAGCTGAAGAGATACAGTGGGGAGAGGAAGCACAGCTAACCCTTTAGACTCTGCTTGGAAATCCGAGGATTCCCGGCACGGTGGCACGAATGGAACATAAAAGCACAACCTCAGATAGACAGCGCCGATCCAGTCGATGGTATTCCCAGTCGATACAGGTGTCTAATGGGTTAATGGCGTCTCCTGGCTTGGCCTTGGAGGACCAGCAGTCAGGATCGATGGGGCGCATTTAGTCGTAGCTCCTGCTGTGAGGGGAGCTTTTAGGTAACAGGATACCCAGGTTTCATTGTTATGGATCCATTATGCATTCCCAGAAGTAAACATGGCCGGGCGTATCTCATTATGGTTCTATTTGTGAGGATGCTAAAACTCAGCCAGTCAAAGCACACTTATGCTTTCTCAATTTGTTTCCTCTCATCGTCATGTGTGTATACACATCTACATGGACAATGCTCGGGCTAATGCTAACTATGGGCGAGTTATTAATGACTGCACTCTCCTTTCTCTCCTGCAGAGTGGATTCAGGCGGTCCAGGCCCTCATGATCCTATCCATCATCTTCAGCTGCCTGTCCCTCTTCCTCTTCTTCTGCCAGCTCTTCACTTTGCAGAAGGGCGGACGCTTCTTCCTCACTGGAACCTTCCAGATCCTTGCCAGTGAGTTCCACCCCTCCTTGACACTTTTGCACGAACAACAGAGCTGAAATCACGTAGACATCAGAGAGATGGAGGCTTTATTTTTTTTTTGCTAGTCTAACAGAAAGGGGTTTGTTTTGGATCCAGTATGAGTAGTTTTTAAAATGAAGTGAAGATGTAGCAGAAAAGTGTTCAATCAGTAGCAGAATAAATGACAAAAAGACCAAATTCCCGACTTTAAACTGCACTTTTAGTTGATCTCTTCATCTGTGAACTGTGTCAATGACACAGCAACCCTTGAGCAGCCTGAAAATCCACTTAGACAGGCAAACCACTGGTGGATGCTCACACCACATCTTCCACAGCAGAGAATTGAATTAAGAGCGTCTGAGCCAGTTACTAATGGTTTTTATGCTCCACTTGTCTATTGTGCTTCATGCCCTTTGGCCAGAGAGCAGCTCCACTGCCAGTCCATTGTGTTCTCTCTTGGCAGCCCTTTGCAAAATCCCAGGTTTTCTCTCTCTATACTGTGCCAGTGCATTGCCCTGGCACCCAGGTGCCCACTCAGCCAAACAGGAATGACACCGGGAACGCCGCCAGCCGTGCAAGTTAAAATGTCAGGAAGGCCGGCGGTGCAGGGGGCCTGACAAACAGATCATGCCATGTCAGAGCAGGGGAGGTGGTGGGCAGGCTGAGCTCGCAAAAGGCCAGACTGGGGTTCAATAAGCATGAAGCTGTGTGATGTAATGTGGAGGGACGCCTTCCAGACAGAGTTCAGCTCAGGACACAAGAGCACAACACAGCAGGGAAACATGATCTGATAACTGAACACGACGATGCTCACTTCTTTGTATTGCTTCGCAGGTTTGTTCGTGATGAGCGGCGCCATCATCTACACGGTGATGAGTCCGAACTGGGTGCTGGACACGTACGCCTTCGGCTACTCCTACATCCTGGCGTGGGTGGCCTTCCCCTTGGCGCTGATCAGCGGACTGATCTACGTCATCTTGAGGAAGCGAGAATGAGCCGCCACTCCATCCCAGTGCTCCCAGTAACCCTTTTCGCCCAACTGCAAGTGTTATCAGCCCCCCTCTGAAGCAGTGACGCCCGAGTCCCAGTAACCGACGGAGGCCAAAACATCACAGCGAGGGGGAGTAATACCAAAAAAATCAACATGCAAACCAACATAAAAACACACCAATACTGTCTCAGTTAAAAGATGTATATAGTATCTATGGTTTAAAACCTATTTATAACACTTTTTACATATATGTACATAGTTTTTGTGTTGCTCCGCCAACGGATACTATGAGCTTTGTTCTAGCTGATTAAGTGCCTCAGTCTTTGTTTGTAATGATGAAATAATTATACACTATTTTGTTGTGTTCTTTTTTTTTTGGCCTTTTGTTTTGCCAAAGAATTAGTTTAAAAAAAAGAGCAAAAAAAGTTTCTTGAAGTATATTAACCAAAGTGCATGTATAGAAATAGAAGGGTTAGTAATTATTTTTCTTTTGGATGGGCTTGCTTTACAAAAAGAGTGGTAACATCCATGGATGTAGCGTAGCCATTTAAAATATAGAGATTTGGTCCTTTTTTTCTATTTGTGAATTTGCAAGTTTAAGTGTTTTTGTTTTTCGGTATTTTTCTATTTCTTATTTTCAACAAAAAAAGATGGTGCTATGTATTTATCATTCCTATTACTGATAGCAATCATTTACAACACTTCTTGTTATTGTTTAGAATCGAACCGCTTGCCATTAATTACAAAAAGGTGAGAATCAGACAGAGGTGCAGGTGTGCGTACGGTGCCTGACTGCTTCTGTAGGGAACACGGCCTGTTTCACTTTGCAGTGTCTGATTTATTAGTATTTGTTTTTTTTTTTCTCTTCATCAGCTACTGTAAAAGGTTGAGGTGGTGCATTGATGAAATCAGAAGTCATTTGGAATGTCAGTATTATTCTGCGAGTTTGAGAAATAACTTTGAATAAGCTTTATTTTTCGCTCTGTTTGCCTTAATTTCCCATCATTCTGAAAGTCTCAAGAAGCCAAATTGCCTTTTTTTTTAAAAGTCGAATATCATCCAGAAAATAACACTGTGGGGCATTATAGCCAAAGTATACATCTAACTATACTACAAACCACCGAGTTGAAGCCATATCAGAAAATACCAGATGATAGGAAAAAGGATATTTAGTATTAACGCTATAAGTGAAGAAGGACAGAGGGGTTTGCAGTGATGATACAAATGTCTGTTTCACATACTTGAAGTTTGACATGCTGCAGTCTCTGCCCACTGACGTCTAGATGTTGTTGTTTTTTTTCTCTTCTACTGTATAAAACTACTGTTTATATGTTGTGCATAACAGATGTTTGTGACAATCTAGCCTTAAAAAAAACACTCACTGACTAAATAAAACTACTCTCACTAATACTGTGTATTCCACTGTTACAAGGGACTGGATTCGCGCTAACACTCGATGCATGTAGGAGTCGTCCTCAAGGATGTTGTTGATGCTGAAACACACCTTTCCGAGCTGCAAATAAGTGCGGGGGGGGGAAAAAAACCTGCCAGTTAAATGGGAATCAAACATTAAAAATCTGAACCGTTTGTTGTGGTTCATCTGTTCTAACTGACAGCAGATGCATGTCCATGGATCGGAGATGTCAGCATGCAGACATGTAAATTCCAGCCTATACAGTACGCGTTTGTACTCCGGTGGAATCGAATGAGCTGCCTTGTGCATGCGGTTGCAAATGCTGTATGTGACCCGAGTCACCCACGCCGGCTGCAGAGGCGCTCGGCGCGCGATGCCAGTTATTTCAAACACGCAGCTCGTGTTGCAGTGTCAACAGTGTCGTGACATCAGAAGTAAGAGGACTTTTGAACGCTATATGAAAGCGCCCTGTCCTCCACTTGACATCTCCTGTGAGACCCTCTCATCGCTCCAAAACACGTTGTGGTGGATTAAAGCATCTAATTCAGAGCTTACACTAGTTAGTCTGATGTGTTTTTCCTTTTTTTTTTCGTGGCATGATGCTCATCTTTGGGTTCAGTTAGAAGACTCTGCCTCTAATGACAACTGCCCTCTACTTTGTGCGAAGCTACAGCCTCAACTGTCCACACCATGTTTACATCTAAACTTCCAAATGCTCTTCATATTACCAAAGCTACTTTGAACTTTAACCATTAAAGGATGTTTCTTACCACCACAATGGAGCTTTTCTTGTGTGTCTTTCAGTTTGCAGCACACATGCACATGACATTATGACCACCTGCCTAATATTGTGTTGGTCCCACTTATGTGGTCAAAAATGCTCTGAACCATTGGGCATGGACTAGAGGACCTCTCAGGGTGTCCTATGGGGTCTGGAACCAGGATGCTGGCAGTGGATCCTTTGGGTTCTCTGGCTTGTGCAGTGGGGCCTCTGTCAATCTAACTTGTATCCACTGCATCCTGTTGATGCTTGATCAGAATGGGTTCTAGGAAGTTTGGAGGTCAAATCAACATGTTGGACCATTGTCATGTTCCTCAACATGTTCCTGATTGGTTCATGTTTTTGCCATGTGGTGGGGTGCATTTCCCAGTGGCATTTGGGATTGGTGTGCTTGTTCTGGGACAATACTAATTTGGGTGTCTAAGTATCATCAACACAGATGCCACATAGTACCAATATGATCAATGTTATTCACTTCACCTGTCAGTAGTCATAATGCTGTGGCTGATTGGTGTATAACATCATATTCAATCATCCAATCGCTTGCAGATTATCGGCATTATCAGATGAAGCTATTCCTTTCAGAGACAACAGCCAGTCGACAAGCAGCACTTCGGAGCCGATGATAGGCATCTAAATCTCCGAGCAATGAAAGAGTACTCTGAGAAGGAGGATTCGAGTTGCATAGGTCACAGCCTCCTACTGCCTCCCTCCTCTGACATACTAGAACCGGGTGAAACAGGGACACGGCATTCTGGTTTGCTTGTTTGTGGGCGTGTGCTGGAGCTTTAAAGCCTGGGAAAACTTGCCGTATGTGTAGTATATGTGGAAATTTGTGCATTTTGTGTTGCCATGTTTGCCCACTTCTCTCTCTCTCTCTATATATGTACAGATATATACTTATAGGTTTAACATTTTTTTCATATCCTGTGCAATAACACCATCTGCTGGATGCACATAGCAGCAGCACCAGCTTCTAAATATCACACTAGCTTGACAAATGCTGCCTCTGTGTGGTCAAACATGAGCACTGCACCACCTACCAGAGTACCGAGAACAGATTCAGTCCCTCCCCTGGGTGTAGCGGATCATATTTTTCTTACTGAAGTATGCTAAACCTCATTAACTCTATATATGATCATTAAGCCTCGTCTAGAGCTCAGCTTGTTTGCGAGGGAGCGTCTCCTCCATTTGTATGCAACGCGGCAGATAGAGAAGGGTGATTTCTCCCACTTGTCTACTCTCTATTACCCTTCAGTCAGTCTAATGAATGCTCCTCCTCCGGAGCCATTATGAAGGCCTTTATGGCACAACACCTCATTAGAGGTAAAGGCGGAAGACGGATGAGTCTTTTACTTCTGATAAATTATGAAAAGAAAAAGGGGGAAAAAAATCAGACGGAACGGTGTCACAAAATGAAATTAGCAAGAAAAGAGGGCAGATTTGGATACCCAGAAGGTCAGACTGTGTCTAATAAAGCACCTTAAAGTTACATTTAAATGTGATTTTGCAAACCAGTGCTTTACTTTAGAAGAAAGAAATGCTAAACTCAAGGATGAGATGTACATTAAAGACAGGAAGGGGCTAGTTCAAGGCAGGATAGTTGACAATTAACAAAATAAGAGGTTAGGATTCAAAATAAAAAACAAATGAATGAATGAATGGATGGATGGATAAATGAATGCAATAAATTCAAATTAAAGTAACAGTGTAAGGCCACCACAAGCCTCAATAACCTGAACGCTGTTTGGCATAAACTGTATAATGCAAGTTTCTGATCTTACATGTGTTTCCATCACTAATCCAAAACTTATTTCCTCATTTCAGCAACACAGAATCTCTGAGATGTGCTTACTTATGTAAATACTTTACATGATTCACACCATCAAGCCCTCCCCTGCATGGAAGCATCTCCTTTATTATGCTTATCCATTCATTTATTCAGGGCTTTGCATACATTTCCTACCTGCCTGCAAGTAACCGATTTACCAAACTGTCAGGCCTACTTTCATTGTTTACACTGTGCTAATCCCTCGTCTATTTTTTTTATATAGTCTCGGATAAATTGCAAAAGACGCATTTGGAACGTGTGCAAGATATCAGAGGGATAAGCGTGCGATGCATCAGAGCTTTTATTTAACCTGTAAATTTCTTTCCTTCTTTACAATCTGCATGTGTCTGAACTCACACACACAATTTTTTAACACAACAAATGTGTGGCGGGACAAAGCAGACAGATAAATTTGTCACATTATGCTGAACTGACAACAGTCTGAAAAGAATCGCCCAGTCCCCGTCACATTAACTGTGGTGATGATGACAAATCAACATTCTGTCATAGTCGGACATTCGATTTTTTTTTTTTTTTTGGGCTGCTTAATGGACATCACAGGCTCTTTCCTTGGATTTTCGCATTTGCATGTGTAAAAATAGCAAAAAAAGGGTTTAAAAAGAGGTGCAAAGTCATTGTATTGTGTCTATCAAACGCTGACTGATATGCATTATTACCTCAGTGCTTTGTGGGCGTCTGGGGGTTTCCTACGCATCATTGTTTTGCCATCACGGGGTCAAGGACGAGCCTTAAAAATAATCACTTTTCCCCATTAATGCCTTAAAAATTCTCCCCATCTTGTCCTATCACACCCATTGTCACTATCCCATCCTGCGCCGCCGCCTCCGACCACGACCCCCTCCTCCCTTATTTTTTGACTTTGACTCGACTGGGAGATAATATTTTCTAATTTCTGGAACACAATGAGGGGGATGCAAACAGAAGGCCCACCTTAATCTATCACGGCTCCTTCAAGGGGCGCAGGGGGTGCCCGGTGACAGGCACAAAATCGTGGAGCCGGTGGGGAGGAGGGCAACAGACGCAATTAAGGCTCATGAAATGCAAATGGCGCTTTATGGAAGGGTGCCGGGGAGGAGGGCGCACTCGGTCCTACTCCTGGCTCTCGCTGCCATCTGCTTGCCATCACCACCGGTGGAAGGAACCTCTGGGTCTTGGTAATTTGTAGCTTTAATAATTCCTCTCTCAGCTGGAGAAGAAAAGAAAAAGGAGACGAGGCTGGAGGGGCCGAGGACATGCAGCTGGCTGAGATTAGATTTAGATTAGCCAGTCAAATCACATGGAGATCTGACCTCTTACACTTTAGCACAGGCGTAAACACAGTTACATGCTCACATATGCATCACATATGCAGTGAATATCCAGTCCTCCCTGCACAATACTCAGCTATACTCCATCAAAGTTGACCCTAATCTGAGGTGTACCTCTTGCCAGTGGCTACATAAATCCCCGAGGATGTCTGGAGGTTACTTGGGAACATGATCCCTGGCCGCTGGGGGCCCACAGTATAACCCCAAGACCAGATTCAGGCCCCCAACTCTCCCTGGAGCGCTGTTTGAAGGGGTCAAAGTGGACACTGTGCTTTTTTTTGTTCCATTTGTCACGTGGGGAACCGTATTGAGCCTCCAAACCCAGCCAACGCCTTCCATGCCCACCATACCGACCCATTACTAAGGTCTCCACTGGGTCAAGGTCATCACCACACATAGCTGACCCCCTGATCCCGTGGGTGTCTGTCACGCTGGGGGAAATAAAGCAAGGATTGGCAGCTGATGTAGTCGAGGGAGTAAATCAACTTCAGCTCCGGCCATACATCAAAATCACTTACGCCAACATGCACCCACACTGAGGGGCCTAATCATTTTATCAACAATAAAGGGAGGCCTCGAGGACGGAGCGATGCGGCGCGATCAGACGTCCCGCAGCTTTGTGTGGCTGATTTAGAGCGCTGCTGAATAAAAGCCCGTGAATGTGGTTAGCGGTGACTTTAACGGCAGCGAATGCACCTTTGGCAGCTGGAGGACATCAGCGAACATGTGATAGCCAACAAAAGGGCTCATGAAACCGAAGGAGAGCTTGTAACACTCGCATTGATGGGGGAAGTTTTCGGAAAAGATCAGTGACTCTTGAGCTTAAAGACCTTTGATAGCAGCACATCTGCAGCACGGGTCACATGTGGATGGTGCACCGGATATTCGCATCAGGAATCTCTTGAGCAAACAACACAGTCGATACACCGATGTATTTATAGCATTTAATACACATGCATAAGTGCGCTGAAAAGGTTGCGAAATCTGCAAACTGGAGAAGAAGAAGAAAAAAGGAAGAAAGTTTCAGGCCTGAGCGAACAAGGCTGCTTTCAATTCCCGCAGACAGACAGACACACAGACGGCTCTCATGAGGTCCAGTAAAGCTTCATGCCGGTCAGATGGACAGCAGTAAAAAGCTCTCTGAATGGTGTCAATGAAGCCTCATAAATTCCCCAGGCAATAACCAGGGCCTCCTCAGAGGGGGGAAATGGAATACTCAGCGGCGAGTTATTTGTAGCTGCACTGCATTTAAAACAGAGAACTCCACTCAGTGAGACGCTTTTTCGAGCACACATCCATGTAAACACTCGAAGATTTAGAGATATACGTGATAGCGTGAGGTTATGAGGTTGTCTGAACATGATTGAGGGTTCTAAATCAGTCGGATCGAGCAGGAAAAGACGGTTTTACGAGCCAGAGATGCATCAGACTGCTCAGGAATGACAAGGATGTAGAAGTTCAAATTCCTAGTACACAATACCACATATGACTCTAAGTCTGCAAGGTTCAGCAAAATAGTTGGCGCCTGCAAATCCTGCAAGCTTGGAGATGCATTTTTAGTACCACCGCAGCCTCTTTCTGCTGCCTCTTTTGATATTATTAGCATGAGTCTCACGGAAAAAGCCTCAGATTTGTATTCAATTTAATGAATTGATATGTTTGTTTCAATGCCAAACATGAGCTCTGCTGCCACTATCTGGACAGAGTGTGACAGCACCAAGTGCCTTCTTTTCTTGCAGAGACAAAACGGTATCAGCAGCCCAAACAAAGCACGTCCTAGAACCCTTAAAGGGCACCCTGAGATCTAACCGACGTGATTTATTTATGGCTCTAAAGGCTTGTATACAACTCCTAATTATGATATCCTTTTGAGTAATTGAGCTGACCATAAAGAGGGGAAAAAAGAATCTTTTTGTCAAATGGATACAGAAGAATTCGGACCTAAAGGCTAATGAAACTGTGATTAGTAAACCTAATTAGTCAGCTGCTTTCCGAGTCTCCAAATCACTATTCACGCACACGGAACAGAGACAGGGTGATTAGCAGAACAAAGACGAATGCTGTAATCTGCTCTCGGTGGAGTGTCTGCCACGGCCCATCAGGAGATAGCAGCGCCAGCGAGGAGACCGTCGGGCTGGTAAGTGCCCATGTAGCCGGGAAGCAGTGGAATCCCCGGACAAAGGAGGAGGGCAGCAGGGAAGATAAGACGGGACTCGGTGGTATGAATATCCAGGGTGATACTGGATTGTGCATCCATGGCAGCAGAACAAAGCGAAAACATCTACTGTATATGCACACAGTACACAAGATCAACGTGTTCAAAAGCCCATGACATTCAAAGTCCAATCCAAATATGATAATGCAAGCCGAACTCGGATGAACTGCAGGCAGTGCAGACAGGAGACAAGTATGCAAACTAATTAAAAATCTAAGTAATAAAGCATCTACTGTATATAGTGTCACTGTTTTTCACACATGTGGACACTTAGAAAAATGCTGATCTTAGGTTTTATACATTTTTGCAAAATAAATAAAATCAATTAATTAAAACCTTTATTTTTTCCTTTTTTAATATTTTTTTAAAACTTTTTTTTTTTTGTTTTAAACCGTAATAACTCTATCGTACTATACAGAACAGCATTTTGAGTTCTCTCTACTTCTAGTCATGGTTGCGCTGTTTCCATAAAGGTGCAATTAAAAATGAACCCACAGTGAGTAAAAATGTTACAGGAGCAAAAAATGCCCAGAAACATCTGGGGATTCAAAGGGTTAAATTGTAGAATAAAGTAACATTTTCATGTTTTAATTGAAAAACCCATTTATTCCAGTTTAGATGGAGCTTTAGGATCAATGATCACTGCACAATCACCTGCATTATTGGACAATATAGGTTTAATAAAGTATAGAATCAATGCTATGTGATAAGGAATGCTAAAAGACATCTACACAAACACACTTTCATTGGTTTATTTTCTCTCCCCCACCTCCAAAAATGTTTTACAGTTTGTCAATAAATCATGTTGATGGGCTTCAGTCTGCTACTATATGTTCACCTCTGTATGTGTGTGTGTGTGCAAAGTGTGCATAGTTCTGCCCAGGAGTGTTGGTTTGTGTAGCCCCCTGTTGGCCTGACCCCTCAGAGCCTGCATTAAACCCTCCACCCTTCATCCCCTGCAACACCGCTGCACTTGCAGCTCGGTGCTGTAAATCACACACACATGGACACACAAAGACGAGTGCGTCTGGATAATGTTCACACTGCCACCACTCACACAGGCTTCACCGTAGCCTCGCGCTGCATTGGGAATTTTGAGGACAAACCCCCTCAACACAAAACCACACAGCCCCTTTATGCTTTCTTGCTTTCTCCTTCCATTTCTCCCCCTTAACAATCAAAGGCCATATGGCAAACATATTCCTCCGGTTCATTGGCTTTTATGGCTGTTGCTTAAAGAATGGGCCGTGGCTTGGTTAAGGGGTGTTCCGGGGGCAGGGGTGGGGGGGCCAGTTTGAAGGGCAAAATAATATAGTCTGCCCCTCAGTCCATTAGAGAGCCTTCATTTCTATTAGCCCAGTCGTCAGGCACTTTGGGACCATTGAAACAACCCTGCTTAATTAGGAAAGAAAACACAAGCACATGATGTGTTTTACAGCAAAGTGGATGGCACGCCGCTGCCGATTCCTTCTGCGCCTCTGCACCCCGCTCCCTGGGCATCCATCCGTTTATGCGTCATTTGATCACTTCACTGGAGCTAATTGCGCTTCAGCGGGAGATCCAGGCGTCACCAAATAGCCAAACAAAAAAAGTGATTACATTCTGCTTCAAGTGTCTCAATCACACATGAAAGTGACTTTGGGCTGCCGATAAGTAAAGCCTGCATAAAGTTAATTCACTCGGCTTGAGAAATTAATGGTCCACAATCATTGGGAAGTGCCAGCGAAGCTAAATCACATCCGAGGTGTTAACCTGAGGATATTTGCGGTGATGTTTTCCTTCACTGGTGAGGAGCAATAACTCAGGGGCATTTGGAAACTTGCCACTTAGCGCTTTTCAATGATGCAGAACAGAACCTCTGCTTGACGGCATGTCAGCTCCCCCCCCCCCAAAAAACGAGCTGCCGCAGACCAAACACTAAACACGATAAAAAGGAACTCAATCTTTGAGAAGTCTCATGCCTATTCGGCTCATTCTGCGAGGTGGAGTTTAGAGTCTTTTCTTTCTCTTCACAGTGGCTTTTTTTTTTTTTTTTTAACAGCGTGCCGTAAGTCACCCGGACAGCATCCTGCACCCCGCCGCTGACCTGCATCTGGACAGCATCTGGGGTCACCGAAGTCACCCTGACAAGTGCTAAACCATGTGGAAACTTCCTCCTTCACTTTGAGGGGTCATCGTGCGGAGGGGTGATGGAGAGGACTGGAGGAAATTCGAAAAAGACTCAAGAAAAAACACCAGAAAAGTGCTCCGTTGAGAAAGACCGATCCGACGATTATCATACGACATAATCAGCAGCACGGAAGATGAAATGATCTCTCGCAAAGTGCTTTTAAAGTGAGATACACTCTATTAAGAAATCCCATGGTCTATTTAAGACTTCTTGAACATGGAAAAGATTAGATGCCATTACACAAGAGTGAAAACATCCATCGGATTCCAGTGGAAATACTTGATCCAGTTGAAAAGGATCTTTATCTGTATTCAGATACGCAAACGGCTTCTGGTTAAAGGGTCAAGAGTCAAGAGAAACATTTCAGGCCAGATAAAAAACACAAGTGTCCTCAACAGAACATGATGCCGTCTCTACTGACGAGTGTGTCGAAGAAAGAAAAAAGGGGTGGGGATAAAAGACAAAAGATAGAGAAAGAAGTGAAGAGGGAGCTCAGTGGTTTAGACTACTTGAAGCACTTGAAAGAGTTGTGTGTGGAGCCCTGGGGTGGAGTGAGGATGAAGGATCTTGCTGCAGGAAGTAAACAGGGCTCTGTGAAAACACGGTGAAAATGTTTAAGCATGGATTGAGAGATAAAAAAGGAGGAGGAGGAGGAGGAGAAGGAGGAGGGGTTTTAATCAGGTGGGGAGGGAGGATGGTGAAGGACAGAAGAGGATGGAGGGGATGTGAGGAGTGATAATTGATAACAGAGCGGTGAGTCTCAGGTGCAGGACACACTGGAGATGTTGCATCCAGAGTTAATTCCAGCAGTCAGTGAGGGTTATTGTTCAGTGGCTGCAATTAAAGAAATCATTAGGACACACAAAGTGGCATCAGATAGAAACATATTGAGCCATTGGTCAAAGTCAGTGGGGAAAATTACACATAAAGAATAGTGGTATATCGCATATTTTTTCCTGGATAACCTTGGACTTAGTGTTATCATAATGAAACTACACTGTAAAAAAGGAATGATTTTACACTGTTTAAACAATTTGCTCTTGCTTTTCAGATTTTGCCTGTTTTGTTAAATTACAAAAAATACTGATTACATCACAGAAGAAGTATAGATTTACGTACTGACTGTAAAAAAAGGGCTAAAATATCAATACTGTCAGATAAAACATCTGCATTTTTGTAAATGGTAATCCATTGTTTTTTCTGCAACATTTGAAAGTAACATTACACTATTTTCACTGTATTTAAATCAATTAAAAAACAAACAAACATTATTTGACAGATATTCATCATCATTTAAACCCTAATCCAAACCTTATTATCTAGCCTTAACCCTAACCCTATATCAATTTTTAACTGGTATGTTAGAGATTTTCCTTGTTTTCTTAAATTACAAATAATATTTAGTAAAATCACAGAAAGAAATATTAAAAATGAAGCTAAAAAATTACATAACGTTCACATCAAATGTATTTTTACAAATAGAAATTTATTCCTTTACAATGTTTGGAAGTAAAATTATACTATTTTTTACCATATTTAAATCAGCTACATATATCATATGTGTGTGTGTATGTATATATATATATATATATATATATATATATATATATATAGACATATTATTTTTTTTAAAAAGGTTGAAAATTGTAAGTATTTTGCCTGCTATGTTACATATTTTCTGTTTTATTAAATTATAAATACTTAGTTAAATTGCATAAAAACTAATAGAAACTATTTTCAAGTTGACAGTAAAAAAACAAATAAATACAAATAAATCAAATTTTTGTTTTAGACACAGTAATTTCCTCTCTAACATCTGACTACTGAGTATTTAATTCTACTAAAAATATAATTATTTTACAGATACTTGCTACTATTTTAAGTTTTCAATATTCTAAAAAAAAAATATTTTTTTTCACATTTATTTTTACATTGTGTCTTAAACGGTAACATCCTCAATGGTCTTGCACTCAATCATAGGCAGAGTTGAAGAAAACCACTGGATTACAGGTTGTGCAGCTAACAAAATAACTACTTACAAGAGAGGAAATAGAATCAATAATCAATATGTCATTTCTTCCCAAGAAAACAGAGAAATCATGAGATCCAAGTGGTACCAAAGCATGTATTACCATGTAATAGCTCACACTGCCTCCAGCACCTCATGTGCTCTGGCTTCCGTAGATGACAACAGCAGCTTTTCTCTGCAGTTCTTCTCGATGGTGCATGTAACATTAACAAAATAATGTGCTATCTTTAAAAAGAATTAGCATTGGATTCTTCCTTTCCTGCCATTGAGGCGCTTTCTGCACAATCGCAGCCTCATTACTGACAGCATCAGGAATTGTTGATGGCGCTCGTGTTCTTCATCTGTGCCGAATCAATGAGGGCTCATTCACTATTGAGCTAATGGTAAATGCAAAGGGACTCTGGGAAGTGCTCCTCATTAACAGAAACCGGCTTTTAATGATGTCCTCTCTCATTAAGACTGATGATAAGAATTGATCCTTCTTCCGGCCCTTTGCCCAGCTGTTTGACCTCTGGCTCCAGTTACAGTGGTTAAACTGTAAGCTGCCAGAGCGGTTTTATAGGAGGTCAGCCGCTCTGCATCTGTCACTGTAGGCCCACACATGGAGCAGCAGGTGGAGGAGGAGGAGGTGGAAAATGAGGAGGGAAGAAATGGGAATCAGGTTAATAATGATGACGAGGGCGAAGGTTGGAGGTGCAGCTAATGGGAGATGCTGAAGGTGAAAGACGATGCTGCTGAAAGTTGCACTCTTCGCCCTCTTTCTACCCCGGGGCACTGTCTCCCAGCTGATCCCACAGGCCCACGTCTACGCCTTCCTAGACGCCGCTCCACCTCCCCAGTGGCCCGCCATAGCCTGCAGGTAGTAGTGACAAATGACTGACAGAGCAAGCACCTTGTTGTCTGTGTTCAGGGACCCTGTCAAGGAGCTTGCCGGTCATTATACAGGACCAGGGGCACTGCAGGGGACGCCCCAGATGATCTCGCCGCTGTGCCCTCAGCTCACCTCTTTATATGCTAATGACTCTGTGAAGCTGTCCGAACTGCTAATTTGTAACAGCTTGGCCAATCAGTGGGGAACTCTTTGGTTGCCATGGCGCCGCCCAGCAGGAGCGCCTTGGTACCAGGGTGAGTTCTAAAGATGGCAGGTGGACAGCAGGGCCGCCTGGTTCCTGTCCTGTCACCTCTCCTCCTTCATCTGGCCGAGGGCACCAGCTGTGTCCCACCTCCATGAGTCACGACCCCGAGATAACCACCACGGAGGGGTCACGGTACCTAGATATCCAGGCTTCCTCGTCCACTCTAAAAACATGAACTGTGGACTTAAATAAGGACAAACTTCCTCAAATTTAATGCAGTTTCTCAATGTTTCCTCCTCCGGTCATATTTTTAGTTACTGTGGTCTCATTTTTTGCCGGAGTATAAACCCTTACTCCTCTATGAAACGGTACAGCCGTGGCTAGACGCAGAGAGAACGCCAAAAAGTTATAATAGCATAAATCATAAAGAAGGAAAAAGAACAAGCAAAAAAAGTAATAAAGTCGCACTTTAAAGTTGATAAGGTGAAGTGTTTTTTGCTTCCTGTTACAGTGTTGACTCACTGCAGCTTGATTTATCCATTAAATATAAAGCCCTGCACCTTCACAGAAACAGCACAACCACGACTACAAGCAGAGAGAACTCAAGAAAGTATTTTGTTCAGGACAGTAAAGTGAAAATGCCATGAATTGTAATGAAAATTGAGTTTGTTTAATATTTAATTTTACAAAACTTGAAAAAAAGAAGAAATCAACATGCACAATGTCTTTCCAAGTGCCAACAGGAGTCAAAAATACTGGGGAAAAAATGCTGGACCTACACACTATGAATATTCTACTAGTTAAATCTTTAATTTGAAACTAAACACAGCCTGCAGTTCAGCCCACTTCAGCTGAAGGATCTCTATTTTTTGACTGCTGGTCTCTTCTGAGTCACTAATGGCTTCCTATTTGCCCTTATGAGCACAGCCTGTTTTTTTTGTTTTTTTTGGCAATTTTTAAAATTATACATGTAGAATAAAATGATTTTGAAGAAGTATTGCATTTTCAGGCTAAGATTCGGCTAAGTTTCTCTATGTAACCAAACAGCATGTCATGGAGGAGCAGTTCAAGGACAATCAGAAAGCTGAAAGTCTCATGATCTGCTCTGTTTTCACAGTTTCCAACTCTCAAATTTCTGCAATTTTGGCTGAATTCTAACGACAACATGCCTTTCAAACACACTAGCGGGTTTTGGGATTCAGATGGTTAAAGTACAAAGCAGAAATAGCACTGTTCATACTGTTTTCCACCTATTCCCTTAGCTGATTGATGTCATGCCAAATTAGAAACTGCACATAAACTTGTGCTCATAGAATGTAAAAGAAAATCCACAGAGACCCCAGAAAAATGTCAGCACAGTAATACAGATAAATACACAGATAATAAAAAGAATTTAAAAAAAAAAAACAGCTTTAAATGTTCCATCGGGATTTGATATTATCTCAGACGCTGAATACTATCTTCCCCTAATATGCATAAAATATGGACTTTAAGGGGTAAGCAAATTGTATATGCATGCAATGTAGAATGTATTTCTGTGATTGTGAGATAATGGGGTCATCTGGGGATAAGAGCCTTAGTGGCTTTTAATGAATAACAGATCACGACTTGACATCTCAGTGATGGATTGAATAATTGTTTTATGGGACACAATGATGTGCAGAAAAACCCACCCCGGAACAAAATAAAGGGCACTGTGGCAATGTATAGAAGCTTGAAAGTAAATCAGTTGTATGCAAATAATGATGAAAATTAAGGAATAGGCAAAGATTGATTGAAAGTCATGCAAATTAAGAAGCAAGTTCTGACATAGTTTTTACCATTTTCTATACCTACCTACATGCTTTTGTTTCTTTTTTTCAACTTTACCTACTCTATACTCGTGTTTTTTTTAAAAGACTGACACTCTGGTAATATCCTTTGCCTCTAAATAAAGATGTAGACACTCACTGCTGCGGAAACCACAAGTCAAATGCAAATTACCGTTTATTTCTTTAGAGAAATCTGGTAAATCACTCGGGGGACATTTGGGACATTTGGATGCTAATGCAAGTTAGCAGCATGAAAGACCACAAGTGCCCTAATCTGCCACAATCACCTCAAAATGAACCAACTTTCCACTGGAGACAGTGACTGGGACAATGAGGGCTCGGCTTCCTTTCAAAGTCCCGTCAAATCAGCCTTTCTGTCATTAATGAGCTGTTGTAAAAACACATTGTCTTTGCCAGTGGGAATGAGGGGTAGCGGGGGCGGCGAGGAAGAGAAATTCCCATTGACAGGAAACTTTCACTGTAAAGAACTCTCCTCCCCCTCCTCCTCCTCCTTCTCTTCAGGTCTATGCTTGTACTGTTATCTAAGCCTGCCTGGGCTCCAATTAGGCCCATGCAAGTGGGAAAATAATTGGGCTGTTCGCCTATTAAAGGATGAGACATGGGACCTGCTGGCGACTCTATAGGATCTTCTGGGTTCTTTTCAGCACAGATGGAACCAAAGTATGGCCAAAGAGACAATAGCATTAGGTATACGTCCTGACCTCGGCCTACACAGCCCTTAGGCCAAACAAATGGCCAGTAAAGGGGATAATGGCAGATTGATTAGACCTAACGGGCTAATTCTTTAGCCACCGCCATTCGCTAACAATTTTTCGCTATTTCTCCCCATTCCTATCCTTAAGTGAAGTGGGAAAGTGCTTTCATATGCATTAAATCAAACAATGTAAGCCACATTAGCTCCTAAGACCCCTTTACTTTGCTCAGCGGGTAACAATACACTTGTGTTTCTAAAAATACTGGCACTTCACCAGCAATTACTCTTGAAACTGAGCAATACCTGCCATTAAAGTAAGAGCTACGTACATTAAAATACTTTCAAAAGAAAAAAAAACAGTGCACATGGTTGAGAGGTGATGGATTGCGAGTGCTTGTCATCTTTACGTCGACCCACAGACAGACGAACATTAAGGGAGTGCTCGGATTTGAACGCTGGTTGAAAGGGATTTACAAGGCCCATCAATCTTCGGCGGTCAAAATGATGAAAACTTGGCACGGCCGTAAAACAGCACAAACAATTTGCACTTATCAGAAATTAAAGGGCATAGCTCAAGACGTCACGGAATGTCAGCAGGCTGTGGTTGATGGAGGCAGGAAAAACCAAATGAGGATCATTAAGTGGAAATAAAACTCCTGCGAGTAGGTACACGCAGCACAATGGGGCATTTCTTCAGGCCTGTTTGCATATTTGTTTTAACTCCAGTTCTTAGCTGAAGAGAACTATGATGCACCAGCCAAAAGACCTTTAATTATTCAGTTGCACCTTAAACTAAAATATCTAACAAGTCGAGCTACCCAATGTCGCTCCTGATGCATATATTTGACAAATTAGGGCCCAATTAGAAGTAATGGTCCTTGCAGTGTAAAATTTATTACCATGTGGGTTTGATTAAGCACAGCAAAGGGCTGCAGCCTGATTGTTATTTCTGAAGGTACGCCTCAATACCGCTCAGTGTTTTAAATCATTACCGACTGGCTTCATTGAGAGGGTATGTGGAAAACTGCCAGGTATGGGTGATTAAAAAAAAAGAAAGTGTAGAGGTGTTAGTGCTGGAAATAGCAAAATTCAGGACAATTTTAGTCATCATCACCTCAAAACAGCTTTATGTTCAATGCTGCTTTGGTCTTTCAAGGAAAACCGAAATGAGTAAAGCTAAAAAGCAAGTATTTGTTAACCCACACCGTGCTAAACCTTCCTGAAGACAGACCGAGCAGCGTGATCCGCTGCCAGAGTTCAGCTGTGTTTGGTATCCCCAGTGCACAGGTTAAAGATTGATGCCTGCTCTAATCCCCATCTCCTCCCACATGCACACTCACTTTCTCTTCCTTTGTCCCCCGCAACCCAAAGCAGAATCAAAGAGTGCATTGAGCGGACCTGGAGTGCCAGCACACCCCATTGCACATGAAAAACTGAGGTAAGCCCCGAACTTTGAGGTCCTTATTGTCCCTGTGCACTTTGACACAAGGCAACAAAGGGAGCCCTATCTCCAGCTATAACGCAAGCTCAGAAGAAGGGGCAGAAAACCATTCATCCCGTCATTAACCCTTCAGCCTGGCTCTGGAAAACCAGAGAATGGGGTAGTTCCACCGTAACACCCAGCCCCATACACCTCATACACCACCTTCCCCGACAAACCAACTACCCTCCAGCGGTACAGCCCCCTTTTGTCTTCCTGCGCCATGAGTGATGGATTCTGGCGGCTGGGAAGAAAATGAGGGCCGCAGAGAGTTTCGTAGGCTTGATTGGCAACTTTAGATATGCAAACTGTCAAGAGGGGAAGGCAGGAATAACTAGGATACACCTAAATGGGCTGATCCCAAAAGGAGAGAGGGCAAAGGGGGCATGGTGCTGATGCATAATCATAATGATAAAGAAAGAAATCCCTGTAGAGAAACCTTGTGTGCAGCTTGGCCTTTTCTCTGGTGGGTTAACTTGATCTCTTGTGAATGCTGATGGAGGATCATGCAGATATTTTGGGGGTGCAGACAAGGCGGACAGTGTTTTTACGGAGCCCTCTTTTCAAGCACAGGGGCATTATAAATGCTAAACACCGAGCCGGACCCAGCTGATCACCATAGCCTGCGGCAATCAATAAGTGAATGGAGACCAGGTGGTGACGGCGCCGTTCAAAAAGAAAGGAGGAGGACTCGGATTTTACTAAGTGGGGCATGAGTGAATACACAAAGGAGGCTGAAGCCGGGAGATCATAAAAGTGATTAGACACTCTTGCACACATCAGTGGTAAAGCTTTGATTGAGCACAAGCCAAGATGGAAGAGGATCAATACATGTGTGGAGGATCTCAAATCCCCGAGAGTGGACATAAGTATGGGGAGCCAGAGCCAAAGCTGACGAATGATAGAGGCATTTCTCTAACATCACAGCATCTGTTCAAGAACATGTTGAAACTTTTTTGGTCTAATTTTCAACAGACGATTTTCACAGGAGACATTTCGACTTGTCATAGCAGGAAAATGCACAAGTGAGATTTCATTCAGATGGATCAGCTCAAATAAATCATAACAGGGAACCGACATGTACAATATCAGGGCCCTGGAAGAAGGCTACACAAATGGGACACATTTGTTTTTGATGTTATCAAACGCGCCTCTGCTTTTTCTGCTCTCCTGCTATTTTTCCAGTGAAAAAGGACTACAACAACATAATTTGCATATTGCTTTAGAGGTTGAATAGTACCATATTTGGTTGTATTTCAGTATCAAATCAAACGTTTTGTGTCAAATCTCGAAACCAGATCTATTTCTAACAACTGTAAGGCATCTAAACTTAGAATATTTAAAGATTTAATAGAGGTGATATTAACACAATCATGGAGACGACTCAACACTGACCCAACTGCAAACTGAAGACCATGAAGCATCGGTTCTTTTTCTGAATGAAGGGCGTTTGGCCCAACTTGCACAAAGCAAATTAACCAGACAAGTTTCATCTGGACCATTGATTAAGTCAATGACTTAATGGTAATTAACAGCTAATATAATTCACTGTTGTTTGTCATTTCTGCCAACATAACAATAGTAATCCCCAATAAAAAAACATGAGAAGCTGCCAACCTAAACATTTCATATGTTGCTCTACGCACAAAGAAATAGTGAGTAATGATGGGGTTCTAGAAGAGATTCTTTAGCCTTTGAGCTTCAATCATGAAACCAGTAGTGCTGGGGTTAAATGCACTGGAAAGTAATGCATTACTGTAATCACATAACATTTGCATGTAATCCAATAAAGTCAGTAATTACATCACAGTTACTACTTTAATTATAAGACACTATAGACTACTGCCAGTGACACCTTGATACTATGAAGTGCTCTTTGGGCTGGTTTTCACCAATTTTGTGGGTTTTTTTTGCTCCCGTTACATTTTTGGTGACTGTGGGCTCATTTTTCACTGCAATATAAAGTCCTGCACATCTATGGAAACAGCACAACCAATGAGGAGAAGTAGAAAAATTGCAAAATACCTTCTCCTGTAATACCTTCAGTATTACATAATTGCAGTGCTTTAAATCATAAAAAAGAAGAAATACATTTTTTATTTTTTATAATAGTTTATTAAACTGAATGTTGGTTGCAGCTGAGTCACCAATGGCTGCACAGTGGCGCCGAGGAACTTTTATTTTTTATTTTTACGCAATTTTAGAGCAAACTGTTCATTTTGGGCAAATTGCTAAAAAGACATGTAGAATAAATTGATTTTAATGAAATATCACAGTTTTAAGCTTAAATCTAGCAACGTTTTCCTCTGGAATGGTGCTTGATAGTTGAGTAGTTCAAAGACAATTAGCGACTGTCTCTATTTTTCAGTTTCTGCCTCTGATAAAGGGTGTGATTTTGGCATTGTTTTTAAAGGCTGTCACGCCTTTCAATCCTGCTGGTAAGTTTTGGGATTCTCAGGGCTAGAGAGTATAAGAGAACGATCTGTGGTATGTCCTCTCAACCCCATGCCCCATCAGTTACATTCCTGCATAACTAAACTCAATTCTCATTTACATTTTGAAAGACATGTAATTTCATTTATAAACAAACATATTTTATCCCTGCAAGGTAAAACTGTGATGTACTGGGTTAGGCTCATGTTTTGCTTTCCCCTCATTGTTTGTTAAGGTTTAGGCTCCAAGACTATGTGGTTAGATTTAGGAAAATATTACACTTTGCTTGACACTTTAACTGCATGAACTACATGTTACATGCTTGGTTAAACTGAGGCGCCAAAAATATGTGGTTTGGTTTGGAAAATAGCGGAGTTTGAGCTAAAATATGACTTTTCACAACTTGGGATACCAGGATGATGAGTCCTGCCTCATTTAATATATGATTGGATGGATGGATGGATGGATGGATGGATGGATGGATGGATGGATGGATGGATGGATGGATGGATGGATGGATGGATGGATGGATGGATGGATGGTTGGATGAATGGATGGATGGATGGAAGGATGGATGGATGGATGGATGGTTGGATGGATGGATGGATGGAAGGATGGATGGATGGATGGGTGATGGATAGATGGATGATAGATGATGATAGATGGAAGGATGGATGGATGGATGGATGGATGGATGGATGGATGGATGGATGGATGGATGGATGGATGGATGGATGGTGATATGTGGATGATGGATGGATGGATGGATGGATGGATGGAAGGATGGATAGATGGATGCTACATGATGACAGATGGATGGATGGATGGATGGATGGAAGGATGGATGGTGATATGTGGATGATGGATGGATGGATGGATGGATGGATGGATGGATGGATGGTGATATGTGGATGATGGATGGATGGATGGATGGATGGATGGATGGATGGATGGATGGATGGATGGATGGATGGATGGATGGGTGATGGATAGATGGATGATAGATGATGATAGATGGATGGATGGATGATGGATGGATGGATGGATGGATGGATGGATGGATGGATGGATGGATGGAAGGATGGATAGATGGATGCTAGATGATGATGGATGGATGGATGGATGGATGGATGGATGGATGGATGGATGGATGGATGGATGGATGGATGGATGGATGGATGGATGGATAGATAGATAGATAGATAGATAGATAGATAGATAGATAGATAGATAGATAGATAGATAGATAGAGGGCTGGATCCCAGGTTGTAGTGTACTGAAATTCTTCTTACAGGGAGTAAATACAAAAAATATTGCGTTAATTTCATTTTAAAAAGTAGAATAACGTTTAATACCAGATCCAAAATCAAACAAATACTTGGTCCAGCTAGTATACTTTTTGCAGAGTAGTTTCTTTTCCTTAAATTGCTATTCCAAGCCGCTCTTTATATTCATACATTTTTCTACGTCCACCTGTGTGCAAGATGTGAGCGCTGTTTTAATAATTGCCATTTTAACAATGACTGATATTCCACCTGCTCTTTGAACACACTCCTGTATTAATGACTGTGCCGGGCACATCATGTGATCTCAGCTGCTTTTCCGTGTCTAATGTGATCCAGGTACGGCTTTAGCCTTCACTTAGCCCTAATCCCTGCACACTTGATACTTTCTTATGTGCGACTGTAATGCAAACATCATGTCGAGGCTTTCAGAGCCGCTTAATGTGATTGCAAAAAGCAGGGGAGGGGAGGCAAACACTAAAAGATAAGCTTTGCTGTTACACATTAATATGGATCAGGTGGAATCTCTTTTCTTCTCACTCACGAGAGCCGCATCCCATGAAAACGAGTGGAAAAGCAGAGAGGGTTTAACTGCCGTGCTGATTGGGGAACAATATGAAACAATAAACCCGAGTGTTTCTTATTTACTGTTTTGGTTTAATGTGTTTTTAAGTGTGCTCGTGTACTTAAAGGCAGCGCTGCCATATGTCGGGGTGCCTTGTTCTAGTTAATCAAATGATAAATCACCAATACGGAACAGCTGCTGTATTCTAGGGCCACAACTGCGCTCATCTGGATTGATTTAAAGAAAGTGCTTGTATAGGCAGACTGTAAGAGAAACACATAGCACAGGAAAAAAAGAGCTGTGAGGTTGTAGGCAGACTTCGACACCACAATTCTTTACATTACTATAATCAATAGACTTAATTATTCCTCATGAAATACCAGGAAGCAATCTGTAAATGTTAATTCTGTAAATGACTGCTCGTACATCGAGCTTAGGTTTACTCACAATCATTTTTTCTATCTGTTCCATTATAATTGAGCACATTCCCCTTATTTCATTTGCATTCGCGGCATCGCTCCATATTGATATCCCCTTCGGATTACACGCTTTTTAATGAACTCGCCGTGAATAATCATAGTCATTTTCATACACTAAATGTTAATCATATGTTCCTTCTCTGGCTGTAATTACCGTCATGCTGCAAGCTGTTGCATCTGTTAATGTAATTAATTAGTATTTTATTCCGAATAACAGCAAGAATCTTCTCTGCTGAGGTTGGCAGTGCTGCATCAAAGATAAATAATAACAATAATTAGAAAAAAAGGTGTTAGGGTGATCATACATCTGATTATCTACCAATAACTCAGGAATCAGTATTGTCCTGATCTCTCTCAGTGGTTTTGCTGATGCAGAATGAAAATACTGAATTATATTCTGTGTTCAAATTCAGTTCATGGTCACTGTGGTTTTGACCCATACAACCCTGTATAATGCAGAAAATTGAAAATTTGAAAAATATGTGTTTGTTTACGTGTGTGTGTCCTTCAAGGTGAATGTTTTTTCCTCCCTCCTGATACATTTGAAAAAATGTTTTTAAAGGTTTTGAAACCTGTGTTGTACATTTGGGCTTTAGGTCGTCTTCTTTTTAGCTATATTTTATATAAACATACCAAGATATATGATAATAATGTCTCATAAGAACATTTCTACATGTGCAACTTATTACTATCTACCGGTGCAATATTTTTTTCTTCTTGTGCAGCAATCTTATATTATTTATTCTGCAATATACATCATCTACTATGCTTTTATACTTTGCAGTACACATTGTCTCACTTGAATGAATGTTGTTATATTTTTGTAAAATGTCCAAAATGTTTTGCACTGAAGGAGAAGCATTTCGGTGCACATTTCTACAATGATAATAAAGGATTTTTATTTCTTTTTTTCAAATTTAGTTTACACTAAAATCAACATTTTTTCTTTGCTTACTCCGTGTTTCATCAGTCTTCTATGTTTAAATTAAGATATGACCATTACTAGAGGCTCAGTTTTTAACTTGAAAAAACAGGGTCCGTTATAACTAAATTGGTGACAGTATACAGTTAAAATTGTCTCGTGACTCAGTATAGTTATTGTGTACTGTGATTAATCAATATTTATTTATTTATTTTTAATCTGTAGAAATTGTACCCTAATGAAAGTGTTACATTAGTGCAGATCCATAAAATGTTTGATGCGTGTTTCAGCATGATGTTTCTCCATGGGTTTTAATGCAGCCCCAAAGGAGGTTCTAGCCAGTGCCAAAGGAAATTTAACAGCGCCAAAATGATAAGAATTAGGAAAAAGATATACACCGATCAGGAATAACATTCTGACCACCTGTCTAATATTGTGCTGGTCCCCCTTATATGGTCAAAAATGTTCTGAGCCATGGGGCATGGACAAGGGGACCTCTCAGGGTGTCCTATGGGGTCTGGAACCAGGATGTTGGCAATGGATCCTTTGGGGCCTCTGTCAATCAAACTTGTTCCACTGCATCCTGTTGATGCTTGATCACAATGGGGTGTAGGAAGTTTGGAGGTCAAATCAACATGTTGGGCAACGGTCATGTTCCTCAACATGTTCCTGATTGTTTGATGTTGTTTCCATGTGGTAGGGTGCATTTTCCTGCAGGGGTAGGCCAGTGACATTTGGGATTTCCATTAGCATGAGGGAGTGTGCTTGTTGTGGGACAATGTTTATTTGGGTGTCTAAGTCTCATCAACATGGATGTTAAAATCCAAGGTTTTCCAGCAGAACAGCACATAGTACCACTATGATCAATGTTATTCACTTCACCTGTCAGTAGTCAGAATGTTGTGGCTGATAGGTGTATATTTAGTGTCCTATATATCTGTATATATTCTGAACCAGGAAAAACCTCAATTTCTTCAGTTTTTGTGAATGTTTTCATGTCAGACTTTGTGAATGCAGTTTCCACTGTCCCTCAGTATAATGAGCTGTAACCCAGTGATACTCCGTATTCACCAGTGAAAGTGATCATCAATGTGAGCTCCAAGTCTTAAGCTAGCTTAGCTTTTACTGTTTGACACAACTAGTCCTCTATCCAGTGCCATGCAAATCTTCATCGGCCTGCATGCTGTGGTGCATCATTTAGCATTTGCTACCATTCTTTTGCTCGAAGTTGATATATCCATTGTTACGTTCTTCCACTCCTTGATTTCTATGGTAGTTGGTAAACAACATTATGGTGCATTAGCACTAACAACTGGAGTGGAATGTGGGTTGGGAACTGAACTATCCAGTCACCATTTCTAATAATAAACATTAGAAAAGAGCAGAACATACATTATTTCATCTTTTTTCAGCTGTGTTAAAATGAGATGCCATTAAAAGTGTTGTTATTGCTTTAACTTTGAAGGTTCTAATTAAAATGCATGCAAACCAGTGGCTATGGATCCATATTGTCATGTAAATATGACACACTGGTCCTGTTTCTGATTTCAGCTTTCATCTATCCAGGAAGAAAAACAAGTTTCACCGAAAGACTTTAGCTCTAAATTCAAACTAATGCTGCGAATGAGAAAAAAATATATGAGGAAGTGGTTTCTTTAGTTGTATTTTCAGTTAAAATTACATGGGTTTAGTGAGTGCCTAAAGCAAGTGAATAAAAATCTAAAACTTTAATTATTTTCAGAAGTAGTTTAGAATTTTTTATTGGCATTCTAATGTCAGTTTGCAGCTGTAAAAATGAGACTCCAGTCACTTTTACTGCAGCTACTGGCTACCACAATCAGAAGCTCTGCTCTTCCCGAGGGCCTACAAGAGCATTTCCAGCCGGAATTACAAGCGATGAGGTTGAGTAATTTATCCAAAAAATTACAATGCCGCGGCGAAATGTTTCTTTCAACTTTCTTAGAATGACTTTGCATACCCGAAGGGCAAGGGAAAGTCATTCAGCGACATGAAATCCACCAGAATTTGTCCTTTTATTAACCTGGTCCAAGGATCGTTTCACTTTGAACCTCAGAGCCGTGGGTGCTGATGAGCCACGGCTCCCCCAGTGAGAGTGTAATTGCAACGTTCCCAGATTTCTAACCTCTTCTCTTTGAGTTATGGGCCGGAATTTAAATACTCTATCATTTAGCTACCTGGAGAGCACCGCGCTTTGTTCCCGTTTGATATGACAGAGGCTCTTCATGTCTGCGACGAAGACGAGACGGATTGTAGGAGGCCTCGTTCTCTCAATCCCACTGCTGTGTTTTCTTCCTCCTGGCATTTACTGGGACTTATCTTATTTGCATTTCAGACCAAACTACTCATTCTTCAACAATAGAAACACACAGATATGGAGTGTACATCTCATGCGAGGAGATACACTCACAAAAGATCAAAACAAGAGCTATCCTCTCCTGTGAAGATATCCCTTCGCACTGGCATGTGCAGACTGCTGAGAGTCGGTTTTATTTCCAGGCACTGATCTGGAGACAGCGATGACACGAAGCAAAGACTAAACAGAGACAACTGGAGAGCTGAAAGTCATCCTCCTCGCTCAAAGAGATGCGATACAGTCGTCTCTCATCACCTCCATTGTGCCAAATCAAAACAAGGCTTCAATCGATGTTTTTGCAAAAAGAAAAAGTCTCCATTTATGTGCAGCTGCGTTGTGCTCGCCAGGAAACTGTTGTCTGTTTTTCATTATTTTGGATCTATTTGACGATTTTGGGAATAAAAAAAAACTGCATGGATAACAGTACAAACAGGCTGCCGGTCTGTGACTTACAGCCCAGCGGTTGCTCACTTGTGTAATCGGCACAGACAGGGAGTCTATAATAAACACTGGCAGGGGATGATAAGGCTTGTCTCACCGTTAAACTGTTGACACGGCAGTTTTTACTGGACTGCATGGCACATGGCAGGAAGGCAGCAACTAAACATCCCCAAAGCTTTATGATGAGTTTGGAGGGGGGGGGAAGAGAGTTGGGGGCTGAAGTAAGAGATATAAAACAGGGAGACATAAAAACTTTCTACACATCAATCCAGCATAGAAAGTCATCAGTTTGTACTATCACTATAAAAGAACAACAAAAGTTTCTAGGACACGTGTACTATATAAAAAAAAAGCAATGTTGGAAGTACCTTATAAGAAAAATTATACTATCACTGTTGCAATAAAAAGTATGCAATCATTAGGACTTTAGAGACGCTTGTAACAGTTGTATTATTAGTCGAGAAGTTTACTACAAGTCAAGTTCAACATAGTCAGGCTTTCTTTTCCTTAGCCGGATTAACAAAACCTAAAACCAGAATCAATCAGACAGTTGTTACAGGGTTTATTTGTGCTTCAGCTTTTCATCCCCTTCCATAAAAGAAGCTGTAAAAGTGCATCATTTGACCCGTATTACATGCCAACTTGACCAATCATGTGCTGCTGACTTCAGTCAAGAGAAATAGTTTGTTGAAGAAAAAAATCTTCTGCCATAAAGCACTGTATTTGCAAATGATGTAAGACAGGAATGCTGGTAGCAAATTCTTAATCATGTCAGGAAACATATATATATATATATATATATATATATATACATATATATTAACTTTATTTGTCAACACTGTTGTAGCATGGCAAATTTCCCCAATGCAGGGTCAACAAAGACTTGCCTTATCGTAGCTTAGCTTAGCTTACCTTACCATACCTTCCCTTCCCTTAGCTTACCTTACCATACCTTACCTTAGCTTAGCTTGCCTTAGCTTAGATATATATTTTACTCAGCGCACTCTCAGTGTAGCTGCTTATTTCGAACATGATAGCTGCCCATTAGAGCTCTTAAACTTCATACATTCAAACATGACACTCAAAAAGTGCATTTAGGCCTGACACTGTCCAATAATGAAAGATGCCAATGTAGTTTTCCACCAGATCAATGTGAAATTAATGCTATTGATTGAATATTTTCTGTGATACACACAAACAGACCAATCAGTTTTCTCATCTGTGTTCTATTAGCTGCAGTACCAGAAGGGTAAAACAGGCTCGGCAACGATTCCCAACCAAGCATAAAAACATATTTAAGCATTTTCTGCATCACCAGCTGCATGCATGACGGTTCTGATGGCAAGACAATGCATATAGTTTGTGCGACTGTAACTGCACAATTGTATTACTAACGTATAACTCATCGGGTAAAGAGCTGGTGAAAAGATGGCAATCTCAAACTCTAAAAAGAACCTCCTCTGTAGCAGCTTACCTGTTCAACATAAGCCCCTATGATGATCCAGCCAACTGCATGCATCAGTTACCTTTATAGCACCGAAAAACCCAGATTAAAGCTCAACATACCTCATTAAGAAGGACATTTGTATTGACCACTGGGGGTAGCACTGTGAGCACAGTCAGGAAAACAACAGAAAAAGAGCAACTTATGTTCACTGCATCATGTTTTGTAATAAAAAAATAGTGAATGATACTATCTGACATGTAGATGTTAAATTCATGTAAGAATGTTTTCTCTTGTATTATCTTAAATGCACACATACACCAGCATAAGTCTTTT
The DNA here is from genome assembly GCA_024666655.1 of Dascyllus trimaculatus. NCBI lineage: Eukaryota > Metazoa > Chordata > Actinopteri > Pomacentridae > Dascyllus > Dascyllus trimaculatus. Next base: position 8,132,589 of record CM045463.1, on the reverse strand, counting down.
GTGTGCATTGTCGCCTTTCAGTCACTCACTGTATGTGTGGGCTTTAAAATGTGAGCCCTGCAGACACTAAGAGGAAGGCAATTACAAAATACAAGCACACTGAATGCCTGCTACTGCAAATGTCAGTCCTAAACACTATGAACAGTACAGTCGAGTAAGAAAATCATAGGGATTATGACTTTAAAAACACCTTGGAAGAAAAAAAACACTGATCATAATTCGAGTGCAATTGATCTCAAGTGCCTCCCTGCCAGTCGCCGCAGCACTAATATCTCAGTTACTCATTCTGGAACAAGTGGGTTAAATGGAGCTGGAAACCACCACAGGCCCCAGCAGATTTTGCAAAAAGAAACGTTTCCTGAAACCACAAATGGTTGTGACTTTCAGGGAAAGTGGGAATCTTTTATTTTCCCATTATTTGCCCTGAGTATATCCTCTAAATGGTGCAAATCCTAGAAAAATAAGGTTTATTCTCACAAATCTGCAGAGAACAGTAAAAGTTTTGAATTTACTCTTTCAAATGCACGTGACAAAATATAATAATGAAACTGAAAAAAAGAGGAAAATCTGTGTGAATTCAGCCGCGTTTTACAGCAAAGTCTTCTCGGAGGCTTTGTCGCCAACGATTCATCCATCCATCCCTCCATCTATCCGTCCATTCATGCCACCATCCGTCCCTCCACTGAGCCATGAGAGTCTTCTTCTTTATCTGTTGAATGTTTGCTTCATTTGCCCGCTCAGCCCTGCCTTGTTTGAGGGGATTTGAGGGGGCGAGATTGCTAATCCCAACTTTGAACATGAATCAGCATCCAGGGGGAAGGCCTCCTGGATTCTCAGCCTCTTTCTTATGATAATGGTCCAATCAGTATGGCCGGAGTGATGAAAATGCCAGCCGGCTTATCTCAGTGGGACAGCTTGGCGGTGGTAAGGGAGGCCTGTCAGAAAAACAACAAGAACCTGTTCTGGAAGGAGGAAAAAAAAAGAGGAGGAGGAGGAGGGTGCAGCTCTTAGTTTGACTAGCTAGTTAAAATGGTATCAGTGTGTTCTGTGTGTGCATATAGACTGAATAAAAAGCATGATTGCATATGTTGCATTTGCATGAATGCGCATTGCAGGGAACTGGAGTGTGTGCATGTTTATGGGGTTGTGGTGTTTATGCATGAGTATGTCCTTCGCTGGGGCTGATGTTGCTCGCTGTGTGGGTCAGGTGCTCTGGAAAACACAGATCCACTGCTCTCACATTGCTGAAATTGATAACTGCTGACCAGGAGATAGCTTTTTTTTTCCATTAGAGCACTGAGCGGGCTTCAAAGTGCATGCTGCTTTTTTAACCGATTTGCACGAGCGACAACGGCTGCCTGTGAACATTTTTTTTTTGGAATCTTTATCGAGGCTGATGTGAGTGAACTCTGTCCATGCCGGTCTCATGGCTACGACAACAGGTGCCTTTAGTCACCGTCAGCGAAGCAGCGCGAGGCTTCAGTCACATTGTGGATCCGCTCGCAGGCATTACGGCATTTGGCACGGGTGAAACGTGTTAACTACCAGTAAGGTGGAACTTCTTGCCAGCTGGGGAGGAGCAAGAGGATGGGACCGGATGGGAATCGGGCTGTGTGTCCGTCCCCGTACATGAGAGCTTGAGTTACAGTGAAAGGCACTACGCCAGATTACGGGGGGGGGGGCTAAGCAGGGGGCACTGTCTGTCTCCGGGCTTGGTGCTTGGAGTGGACTCGGGCTGGACTGGGCACACAGCTGTTCCTGGCTGCTACGCACTAGACACTGAGGCGTCCAGTAAAACTTCATAGCATGGGTATGTGTGTGTGTGTGTTTTTACGTCTGTGTTAATATTTGTTTTGTTAGAGTTCCTGTTTAAAATTAGTCCTCTGATTGCCTGTTTTCCAACTGTGTGATGAGCGACCGCCTTTTAGTGATGTGGAGACTATAGCCGGTAACTTATCCAAAGACCCCCTCCAGGGCTGCAGCTCTGTAATGAGAGGCCATTATCACTGCACTGGAGATAAGAGGAGCCCGGCCTGGAGGCAACCAGCGCTGCTCACCGTCACTACCCAGGAATAGCCGCTTGCATTGCCAAAATTAAATTCTCATCTGCTTCCCTCTCTCTCTCTCTCTCTCTCTCTCTCTCGTAACCCATTACCTCAGATGTTCCTGGCCACTCTTTTCCTGTTTATCTCTTTTCCCCCGTGAAGTATTTTCTTGCTTCCTCCTTTCTCTCCTTCTCGTGCCTCAGGATTGGCAGGGCCCAGGTGGGATTGCGCTTGTCAGTGGCGGCGGTGGGATAACAAGCGGAGTGATTATGAGCGCACCGCCCTCAAAATAAAGCTTCCCCTCCATCAGCGAGAAGGAATGGCATGTTACGGTGTGTGCCAGCCCAGCGCCAACCCATGAGCTCATTTTCTACAAGCGTGAGTGCGGCGCAGGCATGGACACCATATCCTAAGAAGAGTGCGTGTGTCGCGTTTGTGACCTTTGGGCGCGCTCGAGTTACATTATGTGTGAAATTTCAATGTGACATCATGTACATAATCATTAGCACAAGGTTGCAATTGAATACGGATGTGACATTATTATGGAAATTCTCGGTGCAGTCTAGTTTATACTGACTATTTAATAGAGTACTAAGGGTTCTCTTTCATCCTTGGAGCTTCCCATTGAGTTTCTTTTTAATTTCTTCTCTGAAATTCAAATTTGTCTCCATTTGTAGGCTAAGAAAGGACAGGATCTGCCTCTGTTGAATTTTATTTACCCTATTGGACTCCATTTGCATAGCATGACTTCCACACAACCCAACCAATAGCAGCACTTATGTTGAAGCTGATTCAATAGAAAAAAAACTTCACTAAGTGGATATAAAGGAGGAAAGTTGGACCTTGAGTGCTTCACATTTAGTTGGTCCTTATCAGCTCTGCTCACAAAGCCGGGCCTCAACACTCTGAACTGGAAGAAGGACACAGAGTTGTAGAGAAATGTGCACAGAAACAGAAAGAAATGTGGATGCACATAAGTGGAAACTGTAAACACACATTCTCACACTGGGGCTGGATTCACATTTGGCGACTGAAAGCAGCAGACTTCAGTTCAAAAGTTGCGTCCAAAGATCTGTAGGGAAAGTTATTCAGATTAACACTGTTCAGGTGCTTAACTCTGGCCGCCGCGGCCGGATGATTTAAATTCACTGCCGGTCCACATCTGGGAAGCTGCCCAGTTTTTCTTCTGTTAAGCTTTCAGGGGATGAGGTTTTCTAATGCTTCTAGCTCATCCCTTTAAGACAAGCATGTGTGGATACAGTTAAAGGACTTACAGAGGAGACTAAAAGCAAGCAGCATGGTAGTGGAATGAAATTAATAAAGTAGCAGATAATATGGCAGAATAAGGATAAAGTAAAGACACAGAAGGACAAATCTGACATAAATGCATTACAGAACTAGAGATCATGTTGTGATGGGATAATAAAGCCACAGAACTCAACGTTCCAACCAACGAGTGCATACCAGTCTTGGCCTACATCTTGGTCGAATTACATTTTTGATTAAAGTTTCATGGCTGCTTCTTGCATGGTTGTGACCTGTGATCCGTCCACAGACTGCGGTGCTACTCCTTTGTTGTGCATTGTGTTGTGTGTGTGCATGGTGTCATTTTTAGAAAGTGATTCTAAAGTCTCATCAAGCATTCTTTTTTAAATGTATTGTCCGCATGTATTTTTGCAGGGAGGGAAATGTGTTCAAAATGGTGTTAAACACTCAAAAAAACAAAAAAAAAAGTTACATCTGTCAACACTGACCTTCCAACCCATGAGGAGTCATTACTACATAATGACATGCTTCCATGAGTACTCCCTATGCATAGGTCAGACCACAGCCATCCCTTCAAACTTCTTTTCGATCTAAAGTTTTATTACTGCATGTTGCATGATTGCAACAGTATCATATCAACACTATCTATCCACAGACAGACATCAAGGCAGGCACAGACATGCTGATGCTTGCCAAAGTACTCTAAACCTCAGCAGCGATAGGGTTAAACAGTTCATCAATTTCTAATCCAGCTCGCGTTTTGAAACAACACAACTGGCAAATCACAAAAGGCTGCAATCCATGATATACATCATGCAGTCTGTCTGACCTCAGATTAAACCTGTCATGTGAATTGTTGTACAAATCCTTGCCATCTTCTCTGCCACATTTTTGATGGTATCTTGTGTTGCAATGCTCCATGACATGTTTTCAACCGACTGCACAGTGAATACTGATCTGAAACTTTTAAAAGGTATATTATGAATGGAATCGCATTACCACAATCAGATATATTCCCCAATAATTCATGACTGGCAGTAGGTACCAATACAGTACTCGTCTCCTGGTCCACATTTTGCCATGATGCCGCACACAATTACACACACACACCCACAAAGACAGACTTACAAGGTGAGTCATGTAATCATAAGATTGATGCCCATCAGTTTGGTCTGTCACTTCTACTGTACATTCCTTCTGCACTAAGTATTTGCTAGCTCACTACTACTACTACTACTGCTACTGCATTACGACTATGATCACTACTACTGCTACTACTGTTACTACGACTATGACTAAGACTACGACTGTGACTACTACTGTTGCTACGACAACTACTACTACTGCTGCTACTACTACGCCTATGACTACGACTACTATGAAGATTCTATTCTATGTGAATAAAGGGATGAGACATAAGAATTGCCACAGAGGAAAATGAGACCAATATTTCTCCCTTTGCATTCACATCTCTGCACACAGAAGAAGAGAAGAACATGATGGTGTGATTTTGAACATATGGTCATTGAACACTGGAGAAGAAGGTGGCACCAACTAGAGAAAATGCTATTGAGTTACATAAGGTACGTTTGTTTCTACACGTGTCTACAGAGCATTTAAGGCAGCAAATCAGTAGTTACAGGAAATTATGGTGCTTAATGTGCAAAGCAAAGATAACAGCAGTTCCAAAGAGAATGTCATTAAGGCCTCACAATAAAAATCTATATAGCCAAGAAATGGAGCTTCAAGGGGAAAGAAAACAGACAGTATCTCTCAAGCACAGTTAAGCTGAGATCTATTATCATTCTGCTCCACGTTGGTTAACATCTGGTTAATGGATCCTGGTTCACGGGGTTCATCTGATGATTCAGTCTGTCTGCCGTCATCTGGCCCAAAGCCTGGGGTGAACATGAACTGCTGTCTCACTGCTTCCTGATTAGACTGTATATAAATGAATACCAGCGGCCGACACGTCGTCAGGGTGAAGCAGAAAACACAGGTGCCCCTCTGGCACGACTCTCAACACAAAACAGAGGAGAAAGGACTTCCACGACGCTAATCTGTCACACTCTGCCATGCCTGTCTACGTTCAAGCAAATGTTCATCAATCACATGTGTCTGGTGACATGCACAGCTCTGGTACGGTGGCAGTTAGTCCAAAAGTGACTCAGGGTGGCCGTTGTTGCATCTGTGGCACATGTGGAACCAACCAAACGCTGCTGTTGACCAGAGAACCACCAGCCTTTGAAATCACTCATCTGGAGACACCTGGAGCTCCAAACTCACCGAAGAACCCCATAAAACCCCTTTTACGCCCTCGCCCTTCCTCCGAATTCCACCCCAAAAGCATGCAACAGTGACATTTTGATGGTCAGTGTTTGCAGGAGGCTCATCAATCAGCTCACATTTTTATTGTCAAGCATAAACATTCGAAACACTTCCCTCCATTGCACCTCCCGAGCCTCCCCTCCTTCCGCACTGGCCATTATCGGCCGATTCTCCGCGGTGCCGCCCAGTTTAACCACGCTGCAGATGCACCGCTTGTGCAGGAAAGAAAAAAAGCTTTGAGAGCTGCAGGCAGGTGTAAAAACAAGTCCAGGAGGAGGAGAAGAAAGGAGGATGGAAGAAGAAGAAGGAGGACGAGGTGAGGTATGCTATGTGCTCCACTTTAAGCTGCTGGGTTTTAGTCTGTGGCTCCTTCATGTGGCAGAAGCCCATTAATCACTGCTGCACACTGACAGGACCTCTGCAACTCCAACACACCCACACCAACACACAAACTCCGCCCCGGTTGCCACATACACAGAGGAGAACGCCCTGATGTTACCAAAACATGCCCAGTGATCATGTGCTGTCATCTATTTACGAATCCATCTCTTGGATAAGCATCGCTTACGAATCGTGAAATCTGCTTCCACATCTGTCTCTGTCTTTAAACACTTCACTTTTCTATTAGTGTCTCTGATTTTTTGACTTAAACCAGCCTCTAGTGTCTCCTCATTGCAAATTTATGAGATTTATTCATGACAGTGTTCCCTCAGTCCTTGATTCTATTGAGTCTTGCATAATTTTTTCCTCATTTTTTATGTTTTTTTTGGTTGTAATCGAGTCAAGAAGTCATATCTGCCTTTTAACACTTCACCTTTTTTATTAATGTCCCTAATTTTTTGGCTTATGAGTCTAGTGTCTCCTATTTGCAAATTTATGAAATGTATAAGATCTATTTATGATTGTGTCATTGATTGTACTGAGTCTTGCATCAATATTTCCTAAGTTTTTATGGGTTTTCTTGGTTGTTGTGCTACATTCTAGTCTAAACGTCTGCCTGATTGATTGATAAAAAGAACTCAACTTTAATATCATACCAAAGAAAATAAACCAAATGTGAAACAGCGAAACAATAAGCCAGATTTCTCGTGTTTCACTGTTGCTCACGGTAGCTTGAAATAAATCTGATTTGAAACCTAAACGACTGAGGCGACTCCCTTAATAGAAGTTTCTGACAGTCGTATTGATAATACATCACATTTTTGCTTGAGCTGTTTTAAATTGAGCACAGATCCTTCTTTTTTCTAACTTTGCACGCAACAACATCGCACACTGCATATTATTAACCAGCTTTGAGCGCACACACAGCTTCAGGATGTCTGTCACGAATGGCATTTGCACAAACCAAACTCCTTATAAATACACATTTTGCGGTGGAAGAACTGAACAGAAGCTGTGTTTCTCAGAGAAGACTTCTATTTAAACCTTTCTCCTTTCTCCCTTTCATGTGACATTAACTAAACAAGTCTGGAATTTAATATCTTTGGGCTGGGTCTGCGAGTCCACACATCTTGATTGAAGACAGTGGAATAGTTATATGCCCATATGCCTTTCTCATATATCTTTTTTTTCAACATCTTGCACTGGTATTTCAAAAATATTTCCCTTTTATGAGGTCTATATATCATGCGTAAGACTATTACAGCAGAAGAAACAGTCTGAGACACCATTGTATTCTGAACTGGTGTAATAAAAGTGCTATTCCTGCAGCCGCCACTAGGGGCTACCTACTCCACAGGTTTCTCCACTGGAAAGCAGAAAACTCCCTCAAGCAGCAGCCACTTCTCATGACAAAGGATTAGAAACATATAACAGAAAGCTGTATTAAAACTAGCAGTGCGCTTTCAGCTAATGGAACCATCAAAGCTTTGACTGAATGAAAGAAAAGAGAATTTTTATCTGAGGCAACCGCACGAAAGCAGCATGTGCAATTTGACTTTTCTTTCCATTTTCTGTGTTAAAAAATAGGGAATGTGTGTGTACATGTGGGTGTTTTTCTTCAATGACAAAATGATTACTCTGCAAAATGATCCAATAAGAAGAGAAGAAGAAATTATACCCTTGACATTTTCTGCAACTACATGCAAATTCCACACACACACACACACACGTACACACCACCTGCATGTGTGTGTTTTAACCCTTTCTGGAAACGCCCCAGTTGCAGCAGTGAATGTAAACAGTCGTGTTTCGAAGCGTATGAGAAGCAGATGAGACAGATAGCAAATTGAAGATGTGTAGCTTTGTTTTTCACGGTTGTCGGCGACGGCTACTGCATGAATGCGTAATGCGCTCGAGATGACCGTCGCTGGAGCCGCCCGGATAGGAGACGGGAGGACAGGCTGGGAGAGAGTGAGACAGCAGACGGTGTGGAAGGGGTAGAGAAGCAGATCTGAGCTGCTTTAAGTGGGTCTAGATGCAGAAATAAACAGCAGCAGTGTTTTCTTTCTTCTCTGACAGTGTGACGTCAAAAAAAAGGAGTGACAGGAGGAACTATGAGCCGGTCAAAAAAGCTAAAAAGATGACCCCAAATTACTGGAAAAAACAACCAGCACAGCAAAATGTTGATTCATGCTTCCTCAAAACATTAATGTCACCCAATACTTTATTATAGAGACATATTCTAGATTTATTACATCCAAACTCCTCAAATCCTTCTCTTTGCATACTTCCCAAACCGCTCCTTCCCTTCTTCTTCTTCTTCTGCAGCATCAAAAATGACTACTTTTGTGCTTTTTCCCCACATTCACATCACTTCCTGATCACGCTCTGATTACACGTCTATCACAGGCATGACACACTATTCTGCATTCATACCTTTTTTAACAGAACAAGATGGAAAATATGTATTTCAGGATGTCTATGTCTGTTTTCTTGAGGTGTGTGATAGTTAGAATTATACTGAAATGAACAGATTTCTTGAACTAACATTATTTGGAAGTTTTTCTTAACTAATTAGGGAGTTTTTTTAATTTTCTTTATCAGGATAGATTAATAATTTTGCTGTTTCTGATTTTTAGTTAGGATTCTGTTGATTGAATTGACTTTTGTCTATGAGATACTTCCATGTTTGAAACTGCCTGTAGTAGTATGTAACCTGATGAAATTGACAACTAGGGTTCTTTGCTATCTTACTGGGTTTTGTCTACCCCTTAAATAAGTTCTGAAAACATGTTTTAAAGTGGCAGAATAGCCTTTTTTCCATGTGTCTGCCCAAGAAAATTTGACAAATCTGAATATTAGGGACGCCCCTCTGCTACAAGGACCTATGGCGAACATGAACTCAGCAAGCAGTTCCATCTATTAAAACGTCTTTGGTGGATTTGGAAGCTTTTGACTGGATTTCCCCAGGACGTAAACACTTCGGTATATTCTAAAAAAGGACCAATTAAAACAGAAACCGAAAACGGTTATTAGGAAGAACTTGACTGAGGAAGTGGAATGACAGAATAAAGAGCCATGACAAAAAGTCTAGGGTTTGTGGGTATCCCATTCAGAGGGATTAGAGATCAGTCACAACAGTGGATGCAATCAAGCAATTTATGACAATTGAGAGGAATTAAGAGGAAAATATAACATCTACTTGCTAATATCTTCCTCTATTTGCACCCTTTTTTGGTGCTGAAATCTCAGGTAAGCATTAACAACCGGTTCCTGGTTCTTCCGGCCATCTGCTCCTTCAAAGAGACTCCATTGAATATAGGAACAAGCGCCGAAGGGAGAGGAACTAGAAAATGCCTGGAAGGGATGTCAGATCTAATTGTTTCCTATTTAGCCAAATCAAATGAGTTGCGTCTTTGAAGGCTGGTAAAATATGACCGGGCTGTTAGATATGAAAGGGGACTTGATTAAAGCCATTAAAGAACCCTGAGGGGTCACTGGACGCCAGGATGGGAACGTCTGTTTCAGTCTAAGAATAACCGTGTTTTGATGGTTTATGTGGCAAACCCATTTACTGACTGCCAGCAGAGTGAATGTGAATATTAATAGATAAAGATTTTGAACATTAGGGGTTGGAAATGTGAGAAAAAAAAAAACCTGTGATGGTAATGAAGAATCACGAGCAAGTGTGCCACAGTGAGAAATAGCAATTTTGACATGATTATTAATGTAAAAATGTAATCAGAGACTAAAATAGCTTTGGCTTTGACTGTGTTTTCATAAATATGATTATTACTGTGACAACAGAAGGGAGGAGAGAGAAAGGAAAGAGAACTTGGCTTAAAAGCGATCTCTCTTTTCGCCAGTGTTATTACATGTGCAAAAGTCACCATCAAACTGGATTAGGGGAATAGGATTGCGATGCTCGCCTTTGATCTGCCAGATTACAGTAAATCTTCCACGGCACAGAATGAAAAGTTAGCGAGGGAGAGAGAGAGAGAGAGAGAGAGAGGGAGGGAGAGGGAGACGGGGAAGGAAGAGGGAGGAGGGTGATTCTGCAGGGGCCCGATATCCAAGCCGTCTCTCCTTGACTATAAGCCGAATTCTTCCCCTGTTGCCTCGTGCTTCCAGGAGATTTGGTGTAGCTGTGATGTCTGAGTCCAAGGAGACACAATCAGGACAGTTGCTAATATGGCAGCCGAGGGAGAAAAAAATGAAATAACGACGCCTCTATTTATTCCACCCCATCCGGCCGTGCATGTATGTGAAAGAGATCAAATGTTTCTGCGAGATAAAAGCTCATTCTCGACAAAATCGCGGCACCGTTCTCCCTCGACTCCTCTAATCTATGATATTCGACGCATGGTGGGTGCAACTGTTCTGCAGAGCAAGCTGGCAAATCTAATATATTAGATCCCCAGACTACGTCAGAGCGCGGTTAGATTAGAGCCGCTGTCTGTTCATCTTTGCGGATGAACAAGGCTTGATAATAGCTCTGCTAATTAACTCCAGACTACACTGGAGGCTTCCTGGCTAATCGCAGAGCAAACGTCCCCTCCTCTCCTCCACCACCGCCGCCGCCGCTACCTCTATCCTGCTCTTCCTGCCACCTTGACAGCATGTTCACTTAGTCATAATGATGTCTCTTTACGCAGCAAAACTCCCTCAGCGCCGCTACCTTCCCCCCACCACGGAGGAGCCGTAACGAGACCTTTAGTGTCTCATCTGCCCGGCTGTCGAGAACCCCTAAGATCCCTTCAACGATCTTGATAATGAACCTCTCTCCGGAGCCGACTCGGAATTAATCTTCGAGCGGCGGGGAAGAATGGAAGACAGGGGGACGGGCAGCGAGGAGGAGACGGTTGAAGAGATTGGAAAGGTGTGAAAGAATGGGAGTTTTTAGTGCCAGATTCGTCAGTCCATTCACAATTGAAATCCTGTCACTGCAAGGCCGGCCTTATTGCTCAGATGGTCCTATTAGAAGCTCCTGGTGTCACTGTGTTCTCCGGCTAACTGCTCAGGACAGGCCCGCTATCAATGTTCCTTTGGACGTCACATTAGCCATCAAGTCAGGGGAAGTCAGGATGATTGCAGCGTCCATCCTAATAAAGGCAGCAGCTTTCCCAAATCCTTCTACTGTCTTCTCCACCCAGAGCTGTTCATTACTTTCTGTGCTTTTTCTTGGACTTTCTATCCCATACTTCCCTCTGCTTCCCATCCATTCTTGTTTCTACCCTCCTCTCTCTCTCTCTGAGTGCCCAGTGTGCAGGCTCTGGGGTAAATAGCTGGAAAACATTCAGACATTAATCAGCCTGTCGCCAGACAGCACTGACATCACAGGCCGAGCAGGATAAACACACACATGCAGACATGTGAGCATGCACACACACACACCCCTGCAAACACTCACAGGTAATTTTTTTTTTCTTTCTGAAAGCAGCCCGACCCTTTTTTCCTCTACAGCAGGATAAACAGGTAATCAGTCTGGAGCGGGACACTAATTGGCACAAATACTGTACATGTGCACACGTGCACAGAGATGCACACACAGCTGGAACTGGCTGCTCAGAAAGGGACAGTAAACAGTGGTGGCCTCATGTTGGTGATCTAATGGGGAGTCCGAGAGGAAAATATGTCCACAGTCGGGGGAGGCAGGCTGGTTTTGGCACCATCTGCATGGGTCCATACTGAGATCATGTACCTGCATGGGTGAAGTTTCTATGTTTCCTTTGTATGTGTTTAGTGTAAAGGAGAGTTCAGACTGAAAATTAAGAAAATGTTTGTCACAAATTTGGAAATTGCTGTTTATATTTTTCTTAGCACACATAGAGCCATCATAGCCTGCCAAGTGTACAGAGCATAGACTGTATATAAAAATCAACAACAACAATGAAAGAAACATGACATGACATCACCAGTGCACATAAAAAATGTAAAAAACAATGAAAGGGTGCCAGAAAAGAATATGTTAAAAATATTTAACATATAACGTTTGAAAACTGTAAAACCAGCGAAAATAACACAAAATATTGTTAAAAATAATATATTATAATATTTTAGCTGATTTAAATATCGTAAAAACATGCAATTTTACTGTCACACAAGTAAGAGAATAAATTACTGTTTGTAAAAATATAATTTTTTTTATGTTTATGTACAGTTTTAACCTGTTCTTTTGTTTTATCCGTTTTACAGCCAACATGTAAATTAACACTTTCTTCTGTGAGTTTTCAAGATATTATCTGTAATATAACAAGACTGAGAAAGTCCAATTTGTAAAACACCAGTTCAGAAAATATTTTTCTTTAAAATATGTTTCTTTTTTTCTAATAAAGGTAAATATCTGTAGAATAATGATATTAATGGCGATTTAAATACAAAAGAAAGTTTTTAAAAAAGTGTAATTTTTTTGGTCAAGCATAGTAAAAGAAGGTAATACCATTAATAAAAATACAGATTATAAATTTGGACGTTATTTACAATTTTGGCCTGTTTTTTCAGGGTTAGCTTGTAAATAATACTCTTCTCTGTGATTTCACTAGGTATTAACAAAATAGAAAACGCGTAAAACTGCAGTAAACTTTCCAAAAAAATTGCTGTTAAAAACTGTTCGCACCTACACTGTAAACAAGGTTCATTTTTCACAGTGTAGTTTTCCAAGGAGCGGTTTTGAAGCTCAGTGAGATGGTTCTCGCCATCGCTTTTGCCATCTTGGCAATTCCCAACTCCTCCTAACTCCTGGCTAATCCAAACACTGGCTAAAAGTTGGTTGTAAGTGCAGCGGAGGACGGCCATGCAAACATCTCTGAACCACTGACTGTCTTACAATGGCATCCACCTGTCATTAAAAGTGGCCACATTTGTAATTATGCATAATGATAAGTCTCAATATGATTTAAACAGGTGAGTTATGTAAAAAAATCACTCCTGTACAGTTGTCATGAATGGCTAAATTAGCCATAGAGACCAAAACTGTTTTTTGTACCAGACTTTAAAGACGTTCATTTCTGCTGTAAAGTTGGGCATTTTAACATGGAGGTCTATGGGGGTTGACTCGCCTTTGGAACCAGCCTCAAGTAGACATTCAAGGAACTGCATGTTTTGGCACTGTTGTGGTGGTAGATGGTATATTGTGGCTTTAGTCCAACACCTTCACATGGACTTTATATATCCAACTGTGCCATATGGAGTTTTATAATCTCTATTGGTTGCGAGTCAACCAGCAGGGACTCCAGCAATTTATTGCACCCAACTGTAACCGTCTTGTTGCGCCGCCATTTTCATGCGAGAAACATAGACACATAGACTGCTGCAGCTTTGTTACCTGTCTCTGCACGTTGAATCATTCAAACATCAAAATACACAGCAGTTGCAATCAACAAGTTTATTCCAAAGATTGCTCCTTCATATGTAAGTTTGCATTTCACTAAATTGCAGTCTGCAGAAAACACGCGTCTATACTCGAGAGACTGAAACGGAGACACAAACAGAGACTCACAGATGTTAACACAGAGGGTGACAGAGGGGTGATGTGGTGAAGGCTGTGTCGAACAAAGAAGATTTGAGATTTGAACCCCTCCTCCCCGCCAACGAACAGCGTGCTGGGGGATTATTTCATAGCAGTTATGGGACGGAAGATTGAGGAAGCAGACATGCACCTCGCCTCGAAACCTCCCAATCCCCAGCAGACTTCCCCTTTAAGATGCAGGTCTGGTGACGAAAAAAAGCTACAAAGGTTTTTGCTGCAACCCAGACCTTAATACATATGTACAGACAGTGAACAGACAATAACCCAGACACACATGCATAATGGGAAATAAGCACATTGGTTGGTACATATTCAGGCAAAAATATGGGAAAATTCCAGGTAGAGGTAATTATTTCCGTTGCTTTCTCTCTCTCTCTTACATTCACCCCAACTATTTGATGACATATGGCATCAATCTCCACAAAAACTGACGCTCAGTTGGCTGTTCCTATTATTAGCCAAACATCATTACCTCTGAAAAAATGGAGGATCAGGGTTCAGGGGTTCAGGGATCGGGAGGCAGGAGGTTCGGCGTATTGTCACGTCTGGGAGGCAGCCTCGGGAAGCTGACAGTGAGTTAATATATGCATACTGTAGTGTGTATTATTCGGAGGCATGCTAAATGAAGATGACATTTAGACATTTGTAATTCTCTAACAGTGCACTAGACTGAAGAACAATGCCCTGCGGGTGGAAACCACAAAAGCCCTTTCAGCGAGGTGATACACATTTTACAGTATAATTGCTAAGATACCCGGGACATGGCCCCTTTCAGTCTCTCGCTCTGCATGTCAGATCTGTAATCATTTAGTTAGCAGAACAGACATGTCAATTACATGGGAAATGCGTCTGGTGAGGGAATATTAATGTGTGGCCAACAAATGGTGGCGTCTATACGTTTAATATTTATAGTTTTCAGTTTTTATATATGTTCTTGCCAAAAACAATCCAATTTAAAAAAAACTAAACTATACCAAAAATGATTTCTGAAATGGAGTTGATGAATTTGAACTAATTCCCATCTTGCTTATGATAATATTGATGCACCTGTGGGGTGATGGTAATGCTCCATTTACGAAAGACAATAAATTATTTAACTAAAATCAAATTTCACCAATGCTGTAACATTGTAAATAAACTAAATTTTAATGTATCCATGTAAAAGCATCCGCAAATACAGTCAATGACAACGGCAAAACTGGACTGTCAACATTAACAATGTTTGAGAAGTCTGTAATGCAAAAAGTCTTCTTCTCCTCAATGCTAGTCCACGGTGAGATCTGGACTACTCCAGCAAAATGGACTTTTCTACATCCGTGAAATCAAAACTGAAAATCAGACAGTAAATAATAGCCTTATAACCTGCTTTGTAATTTTGGCTACTTGGCTGCAGTGTAAACAAGCTGATATGGCAAAAGTCTTATCAAGTATTTGTTCATTTCACATCCAGCAAATATGGAGCACCTTTAGAGTTTGATTGACATCATGTTTTCTTACCATCTTATGTATCTAAATACCAATATTATTTTTATATTTACTTCACTGTCCCTATGGGGAAATTCAACTTGGTCAAAGCTGGACTCAACTTTTCAGTTCCTTTTTTGTCTCTCAAGACTTAATTCTGTGTGGGTTCATCACTACAAGCAACCCTCATATCATCATGCATAGTTGTTTAGTTGTTAAAAGTGTTACAGAGCTGTCGCTATGTCCAAAGCTATGGCAATGATGACATTGACATGACATCACTGTTTTACACTGATGCACATTTTTAATTATGTTTACTTCCTTTTTAACAAATGTCAAGTCATTTTACCTCCAGTCATTGGTCAGCTGCAGTCAGGAACACACTTTTAGACTGGTGACAACTGTATTCAGTTCAGTGTAAAAGTTAGCAAAGACCCAAGCATGGAAGTATTTCAGAAGAAAAAGGTGGTTTGTACAATGTGCAAAGTTGTAGTAGCAGAAGGAACTGAAGAGAAATAAAAACACTCTGGCACTATTAACCGCAAAGGCATTTTATGCTTTTACTTCTCTCCTGCTCTCTGTGCTCACATACAGTTTATTTCAATACAGATGAATTTCCAACGAAGCTGCTTTCATTTCCACATTTTTCTGATTCTGTTGTTGGAAAATGGAACAATTATGAAACAATGACTGAGACGCAAGTTCTTCACCGCTCCGATCCTGATTTCATAATTATGACCTCGTCAATTAAACCCAGCATACACAAGAGTTTAAGGCGACTGCTGTGCTGTGAATTCGGCTAGATTTTCATAGAATTACAAACCTCCTACCAAAGTCAGGAATAAATTACGCAATAACGATAAAAGACATTGCGTTAGCTGCTCTGTGTTTGTAAAACATTCACCGAGTCCATGTTGAACTTTGCTTAACTATTTCACTTTGTAAGGAGTTTATTAGAAACTTGGATTTATTTTGGAGTTGCTTGTTCATTTTCAAAATGTTGGAGTTCCCAGTTTACCTCTACAGTTTTGCGTTTTAAAATGTAAACCTTCGCTTATATTTTGTACTATGCTGCATTATTAAATGTCATAGTTGGTCAAAACAAAATTAACATAAGTAAAGTGGTCATTTTTGATTTTTTGAAGGAAAATTAATCGATTGCATTAATCAAAAGAATAATAGACATTAGTAGGAGCCCAAATCTGTTAAGACTGATTATAGCAGCTTAAAGAAGTCTAACTTTAAGTGTTATATTGTGACAATAGTGCTTCATCATACCTGAGACAAGCAACCAAATGAAAACATGCTGAAGTGGCTGCCTGTGCTCTGAGAGTGAGTGATAAAATAGGACATAGATATATTGTGCTGGCAGTCTGTGGGTTTGGGCTTTTAATCCAATGCAGGCGGAACAGCCAGGTCCTCATAAGGGCTCTTTTCATGAAACTGTGGGGCCTGGTGCTTTTCGGGGCCTGGGGTGCAGGGACAAGCCACCCGTCCCCCCCTCTTCTTCCTAATACCCCCATCCAGACCCTAGTCATCCTCCTTCCACCCCTTTGTGGGGCTTTTCCACTTTGATTTCATGTTTGCCCATCTCATGGATCTGAGAAGGGGCGAGCAGAGACATTCCACAAAGGACCCCATGAGACGCTGCCCCCTCCACTTCCTGCACACTCACACCACATATACATAATCACACACACATACACACCATCTATATACATGTATAGGTAAATATGTGCATCAGTATACATACCGACAACCACCAATATCCGTATGCTTAGCTAAACGTCTAGTTTCTATTTTGTGTTCATTTTTTATGAGTCTCCTGAATGGTTACACTCTCATGCACCTATTTGTTGACATGCTTTTGCACGTCTTGAAGAGGAGAAAACTCAACAAACCCAACAAACCCAACCCTGTCACACAACTCTCAGGCTGACGATGAACCCAGCAGACTACCAAACCACACAGGGGTCCCCCCTCCCAGCTGTTTCTCTCCCCCACAGACTGTGAACCAGTCCCCGGCTGGGGGTCCCAGGGTGTTCCCCTGGGGAGCCCCAGAGTTCTGGGTGTTAGTGTTGCCACTGGGGTTTTATAGACTCCCTACTGAGAGCATCTCCTTAGAACAGACAATGGGAGGCATTTATCCCCAGGGTGACCGTGCTGACCCCCTAAACTCACTCCCCTAAATCCGCCGGGCATGGACTGGCGGCTCCTTTCAGGGAGCCTTTCACAAGGCCTCACAAAGCGTCCTGGCCCATGAGCAAGCCTCCTCGGCAATGCATCACTTATACACTATAAAGAGCAGCGTGGAGATAAGCAAGTTTGTGTCCTGACGTGAATGAATCATCTTTGTTTTTGTGCAGACCTGTGATTTCAATAAAGTCTGCAAGATGAGCAGTTCGACTGCGTTTACATGTAGGCAGCATGTACACAGTATAATGGCCGTCTAGCAGGAGAAAAAGCAAACAGTTAGGTGTTATAGTCACAGTGCATTTGCAAAAGAGCTGCAGAGAGACGGCAAGAACTCCTGCTGTCAATAGAAACCCACAATGCACTGATGTTCATATTCGCCCCAGCGATGCACAAAAGAATCAAACAGCTCTCAAAGGGGGAATAAACATTTTCTATTTCCAGCCTCGTCTTTGCTGCCTTTTCTCATCCTCGCTGCTCTTCCCTTTTCCTCAACCTTGTTCCCTCTTTTCAAACACCATCTCCCTCTTTTCAGCCTCACTTCCTTTCCCAGTTTGTATTGTTGTTGTTGTTTCTTCCCCCCATTCCTCCTCTCTCTTTCACTCAGCACTTTTAATTCCACCCCCTATTTTCCTCCTCCAGTCTCGGTGTAAGAGGCGCCGTTTCAATTGCGGGAGGGGAGGCGGGGGGGTGATGTTTGTGTGTGTGTTTTATGTACGAAATACTGCGTGAATGTGAGTGTGTGTGCAAGTGTGAAAGCTGCAATAAAGAGAGAGAATATATGTGGGTATATTTGCGAGAGCGTGAGTTTTTTCATGCATATGTGTGTCTGAGAGTCTGTGTGATGGAGTAAAAGGGGGTTTATCCTCCACTTTAGTTTATGCGCGTATCCTATTGGGGACCCCCGCCTCAAGGAAGAGGCTTCCTTTCATTCTGTTTTTTGCATTCCAATGCATCCCATACACTCTGTGAGACCCCGTTAAATGCGAAGAAAATGGGTTGAGAGCGATGAGTGAGTGATAGACGTCTCTGTTCTCCCGCTTTCGTTTTCTATAGGCTCCCATTTATTGGCATTTTTGCGAGTGGAGCATGGAGAGATGGAGCCACACAGCAAATCACATGGTTTTTGTTGCAGGCCCGCTAATCCAGCAGCGAGATTTAGCTCAAATTGGACGATTTTACCAGTATTGTTAGTAGAAATGACACCAAGGTCCATTTCTTCTAACCAGTCAGGCAACATGATACTGTATCATCATGGATAGTCTTGTTAAAGCATGTTTTAAATTTCTGCAACCTGATTTTCAAAACTAGAAATAAGAAATGTACATGGTCTGACTAATCCAGACCATACATGTAGCTGCAGTAACGTACAGGACACAACATTTACTGGGTCTATACAGCATGCAAGAGCTGATTTGGACTCGCATGAGAAAGGTGATTTGTATTGGTCTACAGCTGTGTTTTTCCACAAGCTTCCAAAAAATACTGTAAAAAATTTACTGCATAAACTGCAAAAAATTTGTCGGATGTTGCTGCAACATTTGTAACACGCAACCAGATTTGTCACTTGACAAGTAGTCGCTTTGCAAGCAGTGCGATGTGAAATCAAACACATGACGCTACAACTTTTTGCCGCTGCCTGATCTAAAAAAGCTTAAGTTTTTTTAAACTTGATTTAAAAGGCATGGAGTTTGTTGACCTGCAGGTTGTACAGGTGCAAAGCAGAATCAGCAGGGAACTGGAGAGAAACACTGAAAAGGAAGGCCTGGCTGCAAAAGCAAATGCAACATTAACTATCCAGAAATAAGTCAGCTAGAGAGAAAGGATGATGTTGACCCAAAGTGGAGTTGCTGCCAATACAACAGTTTCATCTAAATCTGCACCACTAAGCTCTGTAGGAAGACTCCAAAGCCAGATCTGACTGCCACCCAAAGCAAAAACTACTATGAATGCCTTTGCCAGTGTCGCACCACATGAGGAAGGTTCCAAACAGGAAAGGGAGAGCACTAGTTAACACAAAGGCAGAATTTTAAAAACATGGTCCTGTCACTGTGTAATACCCTCATGCATCTAAGTTGCTGTACCAGAACTCCATGAAAAATGCAACACACAAGCTGGAACAGAGCTGTCACAAGTGGAAGATTACGCAGCTGCAAGGGACTTGTGGTCCGGCCTGACAAAGGAGCTCTACATAAGTCTGACCGTCCACATTAGTAATGAGGACGTCCAAGTGAAAAGTCACTGTTTGCTTTTTTCCCAGATGATCATACAAGTGAGAACATGGCCGTCGGGGTAAGAGAAGCTCGTCAAGTCTGTATAACAAGAGACAATGCAGTGAATATGCCACCCTAAACAAGTGGACCACAATGCACTGCTTTGGGCACAAACTGCATCTTGCTGTTGTTCAGTTGTACCCATGATACTACTCTGTTTTCTTGATTTAGCAATATGTACCGATGAAAAACAAAGTATTGCAATGTAAGCATCCCTGAATATCGTGCAGCCTTAGTTAAAATCTGTGGAAACAAATGGAAAACTGTAAAAGTTACAGATTCTGGAGCAAACTGGATTCAACATCTGAAAGCTTGAACGCAAGCGCTGCATGTAAGTGTTTACGCAAAGTATGATTTTCTAAAGGAGCGTGGCTTTATATCTTTTATTGTTAGTGTTATGGTTGACCGTAGCTCTTAGCATCAGTGCACTCTGACAGGCTAACTTTCATTTCTCGCCAATGAAACGCTGCGCACCACGGGACAATTAGGTTTTCCTGCACAAAAAGGTAAACAGGGGCGATCCGATCTGGTTTGTTTCAACAGAAAATGAGAGAGAAGTCCCTCATTTTTCCTAGTTTTTTTTCCTCCACTGGGCTCAGAAAAGGTTGTTGAGACATAACATGTGGTCGGCTCAGACAAACCACAGAACATGCTACTCCAAACAACACACCACCGTGAGGACAAGCTGCCATATTCCACACGATGGCAGCCACATGGGCAGCTGTAAACAGGAAAATGCCACAAAATGCTGACTTGTTCATTCTGAGAGGAACATTTTCTACCTTTTCTAATGGGAATGGTAATGAACAGATGATTTCAGCCAATTTTTAAGATTGTTTCCATAAACCAATAAGAATTAGGCGAAAAACAGCTGATATGGTAAAATTCAGACTCCTTTTTAAACACCAACAACAGACCAAGTCGAAAACTTTCGCTGCTTTTGAAATTCTAATCCAACTTTATTTACATTTAACCTTACAGATTAAGGGTTAGTCCATCTGAAATCATCAGGAGCCTTCTGTTCGACTATGTCAGATTTACTTTTCTGATAAACTTCTTTTAATAATAAACTGTAAATATTTTAAATGGTATCTGAGAAATCTTTGATTAATATGTCAAAGATTTTCTGAGATCTTTTTATCTAAACAAAACTACATGGCAATTCCCCTTCAAACCAAGGTTTATGTCTACAAAGTGGGGTCCAAAAATGAAAATATTTTGACTAAAAATGTATATTTGTCTTAGTTATATCTGGAGAACCATTTTGAAACTCTAGAACTCATTTCAAGTTGGATTACACTATCTGGCAATATGGCTTGATCAATTATGAAACACAAATAACCATATTTTCACTTTTGTGGAACGTTTCATATTAAAAAGTATTCGACATGCTTTGTTTGGTATTACTGTGACATATAACTGCATGCGGTTCAGAAAATATTACCACTTTAACTTTGCCTCATCATGTTTTTCATTAATGTATGCTCAAAGTGGGACTTTTCATGACAGTCTTGTTTTTTTGTCTCATGTTTCAATTCACCCATAATTATTATTATATTATTATATTGTGATTATTTGATCTACTTGTCCAATATAGCTGATTCTGAATCAACTGACGGGATGACAAATAGCAGTGAAAATGTCAGGATTTTATCTTTAGAAAGTTCCTGAATTATTGCCATCCAAACACAGCCTTAAACTTCAATGTGCTAAAACTTTAATTTCACGGATATCTTTATTAATATTTATATTCTATGCCATAAAAATTTGAGGCAGAATGTCCCTTATTAAGAAGTTGCTGCTTGCTTTGAGATTAGTATACATGACAAACAGACCGAAAGACTAATCTAGATTAGACGGTCTAGATGCTCCATATACATAAAAACACAAGCAAGGACGAGTATTTTAGTTCATACACACATTCTACCGTCACTTTTACCACACATACAAGCTCGTTCTCAGACACACACTGTAAATAATAACTTCTTCTACTTTTATTTAAGCACTGTATTTGGCATATAAACGTGCTGCTCTTTCCATTACTTGCACCTTTTTTAATCTATATTTTATTTTCGATTTTAGCCGTTTACATATTTATAATCTACTTTTATCTAACAGCATAGTACTTTTCTTTTGTTTTATGGCTGCTGCATAAGAAAGATGCCACTCCAACTTCATTGTATGTAAGCACAATAAGAATGAAGTTCTGTAAGACTGTCAGAAGTCATACTAAAGATCAGATCTGCAACTGTTTGCTTTTCCTGACCTGGGAGTGTCTGTTTATCGTTTGTCCATATGCACCGCAAGGCTAGTGTGTGTGTGTGTGTGTGTGTGTGTGTGCATGTGTGTGTGTGTGCCCTAACCTGACCTGGGGATAATAGGTACACAAGGGTCAAGCATGCCTGGAGTGCAGAATATGTGGAGCAGGTTGTTGCGTGAAGCCTCGGCGGGTGCAGCGGGATGGAAGGCAGGTGGGGAGTCAAAGGGTTAAACTAGAACAGGTTGGGGAAGAGGCGCATGCATGCATGTGCCACAGTTGGTACTGGATTGCAAACTGTGTGAAGTCAAAAGGGGTCGGTCAGCCCTGGCTGTGTGGCTGCACATGGCTGCACGGCATTTGGTCGGGGTTAAAAAGACACAGTTGTTTTAAACCAAGTGAAATTAAACACTCGGTCTAATCCAGATTTTTCCAATCGTGCAACGGAGAGTATTTCTGTGCAGCCTGCCTTTTATCTGTGTTGGCAAAGTGGAAGAATTTTGCTGTTTCAGAAAAAAAAAAAAAGAAACCTGACGGGTAGAGGGAATAGTTCAGCTAATGCAGCGCACGGTCCTGCTGAGCTCACGACAAAAATGAAATATCTTCATCATGTAAATCAGTAGTGACAGTCATTTTTTCCCCTCTATGGGGCAAACAAGCGTTGATGCAGCAGGCCTCACACAATGGCCCGAGCAGCAGCACATATATCATCGAGTCCCCCCTTTTCACAGCGACCTGCCCACCCGGGTCCCACCGAGCCCCGTGAGTGGAATTTCTGCCTTTCTAGTCATTTTCCACATTTCTCTCCTAAAAGCACCACACCTGTCTCCCAGAAATCCCCAACACTCTCAAGATGTTCTCACACAAACCTCGCCTGCTCGCTCGCCCTTCGTGCCATCGACATTTCACACTAACCAGGAGCTCCGAGAACTGGCTCAGATTAGTTCTGAGCCATTGGCTTCCTCTGCAGAACTTTTGAGTCCTTAGATGTGAGCCAGCCATGGAGAGAACAGTGGGAGTAGGTGGAGGCTGCATTCTTTCGTTTTGGTTTCAGCGTCTGCCTATAAATCTTATTATCAATCTGATGCAGCAGCAGGGCCATCCTTCTGTCCCCTTTGTGCTTTAAGATGCACATTAGTGACCGGATGGTTGCCCACTTTCACCGCTGCGAGGGTGAATAGGTTATGAATCTGACTCCAAACCTTATCAATAGCAACTATTTGCACTGGGAATGCTCGCTTAAATCACTTTCGGCCATCTTAACAGCCATGAATATTGCACATTCTCTGTGAAAATGTTGCACAAAACGAATTTCAGCCTCAAACTCCCAGCAATGAATTCCTCCCATTAACTTGGAGGGATGAGAATGCAGTCGAAGGAGGCGGGGAGTTTTCTCTCCTCCCCTTGTAAAATCAAATTTTCCCCTCCTACTTGAAAGGATTTCTCAGATTTCTGGAAGCAATGGCACTCATGCACACACACACATACACAGAATCACACACACACAGAATCACACAGCCACACACACACACACACACTCACACACACACACCATGAAGGTTAGGTACTTTTTTTAGACATACTAATAACAGACTAACACTCTACACTCTGATCTTCAAAGCAGCTGAAGAGGAGAGGAGAATGAGGGCACTGAAAAGCCCATTGAGGGAGCTTTTGGCACATTTGAACCCACTTAGCCTGTAAAAGAACACTTTAATATTTACAAATCGCAGTAAAACTGCACGCAGCACGAGGCTGAGGCCAATTCACTCGCGCAAAGTGAGCGGAGTTAATTTACAAGCGGAGAACGCAATAAATAAAAACAGCTTTTTACTGTGTCATTTTAGAGGCTCGTAAAAAGTTTCCTTTCCTAATCTCGAAGTGTGAACTTAACTGAATCATAACCTTTGAAAGTGAGGCTTTATTGCTTTATCTTAAAGTGGTTTGAGGACGTTTTTTCCGATAATATTGACCTTAAAACAAATTTCTAGCAGTGAAATTGGCTTTTTTGGTGGTTTACAGATCAGTAATTAGATTTTTTGTCATAAGAATCCATTAAGTGACCAACAGAAAACCCAGTAACTACTCCGTTGCTGTGTTTGTTGTCTGAAAACAAGACGTTGAAGTCGTCAGCGTGCCCAAACCGTCCCTGCCAGTTCGCTCAGCTCCGGGAAATGGTAGCACTCACTTAGCCTTAAACCGAGCTCCAGATTATGTTTACAACTGACATTATGAAGCTGTCTTCAATGACAGTCTCGGGTTTCATATTCCATAGCAGATGATATAAATGCAACTGGAGCATCCGAAGAATTTTGGCAAGGCTGTATTTCCTTCAGGAAACAATGTCCCGAACGAGGCCAGCTGCCACTCAGGCTCCTGAGGTTTCCAGCGAGCCCGAACAGGCAAAAATCACTCGCAGAATACAGCAAACAGATTATTTAATACATATTACCAAGTATTTGACCTTGTTTTATATTAGTATCAGACAGAAAATCTATAAAACTTTCAAAATTGCTTTAATGACACAGAGAAATGACCACAGAATTGGTGCCTGAAACTTCCCTGGATGGAGACTGAGTCCATAAAAGTCGGTCAACTTGCACCCGTCGTAAAATTGTTCCTATCCTGCGTCAAAGTATGGTTTTGGTGGTTGTGATTGTTTTTCAGGATGTTTTTTCTGTCACTTCTTTGATTATTCTTTAATAATAAAGCTGCACATTGATGCTGATAATGTAGATTTGTCAGAAATCTGTCACCACACAGCTGAAGGAACTGAACCCGGAGCAGTTTCTGAGCATTTTTTTGCTTCCGTTACATTTTTAAACTCACTGTGACTTCATTTTCATCTAAATATAAAGTCATGCACCTCTATGGAAACAGCACAACCATGGCAAGAAGCAGAGAGAACTTAAAACTGTCTTTTTTCAGGACAACAAAGTTAAAATGGACAAAATCGTTAGAAAAAAAGGAAAACAAAACATCAAAAGTTACATTTTTTTGATTATTATTTTACCAAACACATGTACAACATTTGCATCCACCATTTTCCAAGAGCTCATGGGTGTAACAAATACTTAAAAATAAAGTGGTGAATCTACTTACTATAGATATTTTACTAGTTACATCTTTAAGTTGTTTCTATACTTGTCTGTTATCTGCTATCAGTGTATACACTGCCTGCAGTTCAGCCCAGTTCAGCCTAAAAGTCCTTGAATTTTTATTACATCCCTGTTAGTCACAGCTGAGTCACTAATAGCTTGACTTTTGCACCAAAAAAGCGCATAATTTTCTGTTTTTACAGAATCTGGTTACCACAAACTATTTATTTTTGGCGAATTTTTTAACATAAAAAATGTAGAACAGAATTATTTTCAACAAATATCTTGATTTACATGAAATAGCAGATGTCAAAGATCCAACGATTCTTTCCGCTTTTACAGTTTCAGGCTGATAAATGGTGTAATTTGAGAGATTTTTAAAAAGATAACGTGCGTTTCAAATTTGCCAGCGGGTTTTTGGGGTTTAGCGGGTTAATTAGCTGTCATATCACTTAATACTCATTGTTTTGATCAAAAACTATGGTTGATGAAACAGACACACACACACACACACACACACACACACAGGCGGTAATCGTCATTAACTTAACTAATGAGTCGTGCCATTCTGGCTCGGGCCCAATGAGTGTCCACTGCAGCTTCAGTCTGTTCCCAAATAACTCCCTTATTGCAGCAAGACCCGGAATCGCACAAACGCAGCTTTTTCTCTCGGAGGCAAAAACAACCCATGCATTAACCACAGCTTAATTTCCCCTGCTGCACTTATCGAGGAAACAAGTGGGTTTAATGGAGATCTAGTTTGCTGATTACAGATTACTGCAGTGAACAACATCCCTTGCCTCCAAAGAGGAGGGGGGGGGACAAAAAATAGAAGAAGCTGCGAGTCATAAAAGGTGATAAAAGGCAAACAATAACAACCGGTGCCTCGGCGCACAAACAACACAAGGGAAGCTCGTTGTATCCTGCAGGGAGCTAATGCAATACTTGACAACGTTCCTCCACGCTGCTAGTGATGGCTTCATTTTTGAGGCGGATCACATAAAAAAAAACTGCTGATTTCAATGTGAGAATGTGATAAGAGAGCCGGCCGTGAAGTCATGCTGTGTTGCAGCTGTAGGCGGGGCCCTCAGCTGGTGAGGAGAAAAGCAGCAAACCACAGAAGGAGCCTGAAAAGAAACTCCTTGAGTACCAGCATCAATTACCACCATTACTGCACATTACCCAGGCCCTCGTTCGCTTCCTGTGCGCGTCTCCGAGCTGGGCGAAAAAAAAGAAAAAAACCCCACTGCACCTCAGGCTACCCGGGAGAGGAAAGTGTGCAAACTCCTGCATACACATGCCCGCTTGTGTGTGTGTGTGTGTGTGTGTGTGTGTGTGTGTGTGTGTGTGTGTGTGTGTGTGTGTTGTCGTGTGGTAATATATCATCTGAGCCTGAATAGACCCCCAAGCCAGAAGTTAATGAAGTGAAATGAGACTTATTAGCCAAAAACCTTTAAAGTCACTGACAGGCGAACGTGAGGAAATAAAGACAGCTTGAAATTATTAATGACAGCGGAGACACGGGAGCACACGGGGGACCGCGAGCGCACGAGCAGGCCTCAACATTTACATGCTATTAAAGGAAAAACAAAGATTTAAAATGACAACCATATTTAGGTGATATTTTCCTACAAAATTTCCAATAAAGTGTTCAAACATTGATTTTGCTAAATGAGTCTACCTCTGTGCAGCAGGGATAGACCGATTATCGGCCTGGTTGATTATCGTGGCCGATATTTGGCATTGTTCTATTTATCATTTTTTATTGATTATTGTTTGATGCAGCCACCTTGATCTCGTCTTTGTAGTCTCAGAAATGTCGCTCAAGCAGCAAAAACTGAACAAGAAACACAAGCCGTTGCCACAAACCAGGAAGTCAGCTTCTCTCACAGTGGCTATGCTAACAGCTAGCGGCTAAGTTAGAAGGCAGCCACAGATTAACCAGCTTCAGAATATGACCCTTAGAGGACAATGAAAGTGATAGAACAGAGAAAGATTAAGAAAATAGATAAGAACAGCAGAGAACCAACAACCTCAGTCGATCCCACATAAACAGAGGAGAGCGTTCTAATTTAATCACTCCTATTTCTTTACACATTCAGTTACAGTCACCCTTACTAGGAAGAAGCCTAGGTATGAATGGCAGGTTTCTGATGTCACATGCTGTTAAAACATTTGATTTAGTGCAAACTGGTTCCAAATGTGGGTTATCAGCTTTTCTTGATTGCCAATAATTAGGATCAGC
Organism: Dascyllus trimaculatus; assembly: GCA_024666655.1. Lineage (NCBI taxonomy): Eukaryota > Metazoa > Chordata > Actinopteri > Pomacentridae > Dascyllus > Dascyllus trimaculatus. The sequence goes on along the minus strand of CM045463.1, from coordinate 8,105,511 downwards.
CTTAAAAATAAACTCCATATTGGTTGATCCCCACTGTGCAGAGAGTTTTGCCCTGTCCGTGCCCTGCAGTGGATTAACAAAGACTTGACACCATCATATGATCTACGTGGTTCACATTTCTCCATGGCTTTGTTTCCGAGGTGAGCGTGCGGCCCGGGTCAGCCAAGCCAGGTGATGTTCGGTCTAATTGGACAGGAGTGACCGGCCATCGAGGCTGATTACTGCCACTACTCATCACGTAGCGGCGGCTCAACGGGGGACCGGCTCTGCCTGACGTGCAGCACATGACCACAGCTGTCGGAGGGGCTGCAGTGCCTGCTGGCAGCGGCTGCTCTGGGGTCAGCCAGCGAACAGGGACGCATTTCTCATCACTGTCGGAGATTTGGAGGGAGTGCATGGGCCCCTCTCGACCGAGCTGCCAGCGCGCCAGACTTCTGACAACCTGACAGTCAAAATGATCGGAGGCACATTTGTGTATTTTTGTGTGCACTTGTTAGAGAAACGGTGACAGTGCAGGTTCATAAGTAGCACATTGTTTCTTCAACTTCTTTGAAAGCAGCAGATGAAGATAAATTAAAAGATTGGGTTTCACCCCCATCTAAAGAAGCTTTGAAGCCTGATACATCTGGTTGCCTTTGACTGAGGGCACAAAAAGACAGAAGTGTTCAGGTTGGACTGTGCTAACCCCTCGCTGTTCTTTGCCCTTTCTTTAGCCTGTGTCTTAACCTTATATCGACCCCAGTGGCGTTTGTTTAAGAGGCCATCTAGAATGAGCCACTTGTTTCGCCTGAAGCCAAAGACCTGAAGACCCAAAAGCACCAGGATGTGCAAAGAGCCAGCTAACCTTTGTTACTACTCAAGGTTGTGTTTGGATCATGCAGTCAGGGATCACTGGCTGGGAAATTAGACTTGACAGCATCATGCTTCTGATCAGATGTGAGGGTCGACCCTGCTCTAAACAAACACTAACTGTGGCAGAGAATCAGACAGTCCTGGTTTGCCGGGTTATGGTTCATCTATAACCCTCTGAACCTGCATTTCTTTGCTCCTGTCCCATTTTTTTCTCTTTGTGACCTCATTTTTCACTGCAATATAAAGTGCTACACCTTTATGGAAACAGCACAACCCTGGATCAAAGTAGACAGAGCTCAATAATGTTTTATGTGCAGTATGGCACAGTTATAATGCCATAAATCATAAACGAATAAAGGAAAAGTCGAAGTTCTTTGATTACTTACTGTACAAACTCTAAAAAAAAGTGCCCAAAAGTGGTAGCAACACTAGAAAAAAAACAGGTGACTTTACACACTATAGATATTTTACTACTTAAATTTTTAATTTGCTTCCAAATTTGTCTTTTATCTGCCTGCAGCCGGAATTTTTCTTACATGACTGTTGGTCGCAGCTAAGTCACTACTAACTTCTCGGTTGCAACTCAGAGCACAGAACTTTTTGTTTTTAACAGAATCGGATTAACATGAATGGTTTATTATTGACAATTTTTTGAATGAGCCACATAGAATAAAATGTTTTTGATGAAAAATCACAACGTTAGGGTTATATTTGGTTGGTTTTTCAAGGGAAACTCTACTTAAGATACATTCAAAGGCCAACCAAGAAAGCTGAAAATCCAGTGATTATTTCCATTTCACAGTTTCTAGCTCTGATAAATGGTGTCATTTTGGGTTTTTTTTTAACAGATGACATTCCATTCCAACCTGCTGGTGGGTTTTGGGATTCAGAGGATTAACAGACTGTCATTTATAATAGCAATAAACAGGTTAGTTCGCCTGTATTATCTATCCTCTAAAATATGAGATCCACCAAGCATGTTTTCACCTTCTATTTTCTGTCTTGTGGCTCACACTCATTAGATAAGCTATGTATGTAACTTATTTATGTTGAAAGTCATGTACAGTGAGATAAACCTATTCATATTTCACACATTAGCATTTCTCAAAGCCCTTAACTCCACCTAAATCAGAACATGGCCGCTGTCCTACTTTCAGATATGGATAAGACACTTTAAGGCCTTGGAAACTGATTTTATTTAATCCAGGAAATGAAAGAACTCAAGAAACAGGATGTAATTTTTCCCAGTCTTCACATTTGCTGCTACTCTCGGACAAAAACCAAACCTGACTTTCTTTTTCCCGCACAATCTTCCTATTATAATAAATGATTCAGCTGCACTCACAAATAACTCACTTAGCTGCAGAAATTTGACTGACCCAGATTTATGTCCACCCTTCACTCCCTGTTTTTGTTTCCCAGCTCCTTCCTTCAGGGAGGGGAATGAAAAAAAGGTGAAATGTGATGTTAGGAAAGCCGCAGAAGTGGGCATGAGGTGAGAAGTGAAGAGTTACCAGGAGGAAGCTATTGTCTGAACAGGGGCGGATAGGGAAACATGGGAAATGTGGTCCATGTGTTGGTCAGACCCAACCTACACCCTTAAAGTTTGCCTTTGATCATCTCTCAACATGGACTTAGCTCTAAAGGCAAATTCTGGGAAATTAACCAGTAGTCTAAGGCCACCCACCCAGATATGTTTTATGATCTCTTAACTGTTCATCTACCACATTGATCAGGACTGGAACAACGATCCAAGTGAGGAAATGGAATATTTGCAGCTCCCATGACCCACTACATAAGAGACTGTATGCCATGCAAGAAAGCCAATACAAGCAAATTGAATGGTCAAGTTGTTTTGACTTGTACACTGTATCGACTTGTTACAATCTCAATTACTTGCAAACAAAAGAAGAAATCATGGCAGTTTAGCTAGTAAAGGGTACAATGAGAAAGTCTGCTGTGATGCTTAATGACCACCAGCCAGAGTTCTTGTCTTGTAGGCGAGCTGAAGTGTGCCATGACAGCATCACCATGGGCCACTGGCTGGTTGTCTACATCAGCAGAGTGGCCCATTTCTCATGATGTCCACTGAGTTATTTTCGTGTTATTAATTAATCGAATATCGATTGAAAAGGCTGTCGATTATCGGTTAAGAAAATTTGCATCCCTAAAGTGGTCAGGTATGACTGACTAAGGTGTGTAAGCTTGAATTCAAAAGAACAATGATTATACAATCTTTAAACAGACCACATGCATGCCCAAACATCACGTGAGCTCTGATACTTACAAAAAAAACATAACACCACAAACTTGCTAATGGCAATCTCTTCCATTCCAGATGTGATTTGTGTTTATCAGGGTCAACAAATAAGGATTTTTCAGGGTGGATAATGTTCTTATTATTAAAGGAGACCCATAACTGATATACATTTGCAAGTAAAAATCCTAAAATGTCTTAATTAAAAGAGAACTTTAACAACTTTTTTGCTCCAGTCTTGATAGGCTATTATTTAAGACATGCAACCAATCAGATAGTGCTGTGGGCGGGATATTGCTCAAGACCACAGAATAGTGACTACAGATAGAGGGGCGGCTGCATTGGAGAAAACTGGCAATTGGTTAAAAGAAAAATAACTCCCGTAATCTGAAAAATGCTGAATATCAGATCTGAATATTAACCAGGCTGATAATCAGTCAATCCTGAGTGCTTACAGCTAATTATTGGATGTTAGAGCTACTAATTAGGCGTCAGATTTTCGATCTTGTTCATCCACATCCATATACTTACACACAACCTTGAAAATGAAGTTGCTGCAGGGTTTGCAAGGACGCAGCATTGGACTGAGTGTTACAGCTTGTACCTGTGTTTGGACTTTGGTCAGCAAGCTAGCTATCTACCATCCGTTGTTGTTTATTTGCTTGTCCTCCACTCTGTTGTAGTCTGGCAGCAGTGTCTGATAAGGAATCCTAAAAGTTATGCTGAATCAACTTTGGCAAGTTTTTTTTTTTTTTATACTGGAAAAGCAAACATGCCAGTCTCAGCTACCTCCAGCCTGCAAGGTCAGCAATGCTGCTCCAGACAACAGAACTTTAGGTTTTTTACAATCACAGCTTCCTCTGCTGCTGCATTACACTTATCACAGAGGGCAGAAAGCAAAAGCAATCGTATGGGGGAACCTCTTTAATGTCCACCTATGGGGTTTTATAGCTCTACTGTCTCCGTCTCAGGCTGAAGGCCACATAGTGTTATTGTACTGAAAGCATGCATGTTATAGGAAACACATAGTCATTCAGGTAATTAATGTTATTTCCAGTATGCTTGTTTAGTTCAGTGATAAATTATCCAAATAACATGAGACAGATCAATTTGCTGATGCTGATTAATCAATACCAGTTTGGTATTTGATAAGTCATTAAAGTCATTTGTAAAGCAAATATGTTCAAAGCTCTTTGGATCCAGTTGCTTTAGAGGCTTTGGACAATTATTTAAGCCTTTTGGGACTGATTAATGAAAACAAAACCAAGAGAGATTGATACTGGAGTTTAAAAAATACTTTAAAATCACGACTGCTGTGATGTGCTTGTTGTAGTGCAAGGTAAGGGGGTAGGGTTAGGGTAGAGAATATTGGTAAATGTCAAATTTCTCTTACAAACATGGGACAAAAGAATACTGGTTTGTATGACCATAGAAATGGGAGGACGCTTGCTTCTCCGCAGACCTCTGGGACCAGGCAGGTTGGAGATAAGCCCCCTTTTCTAGCATCAGCACCCCTAATTCTGCTTCTGCCTGCTCATGTCAAACCACCGGGGTCCCCTGTACTGATAACCCCTAGCAGCAGAATAACCTTTTATGTAGGTCTGTCTGAGCCATACCACACACATGCATGCCATTTCAAACATGAATGCAGGGAATTCCCCCCACACCCCCCATGCAGCCTATTCAGCCGCCCCTGATTACTTTTTCCTGTAAAATATCCAGGCTCGCTGCAATCCTCAAAGACAGGCGGCATCGATAGAAGGTAGCAAGGTGGTGCGAAACGGCAGCTTTGAGGGGCCTGAGGCTGCGGGTCAGAGTTCTCCTGAGGTCACTCCCAGCAAAATTGACTAGCCGACAGAGAAGGGAAAGGAAGGCGGGGGAGTCTGAACGAGGGAGACAACCTCCGGAGCCATTGATACAACCCCCAGGTCTCTTTGATCTATCGCTGCAAGCTTCCTGAAGTAAACACCGACTAATTGTCTGGATCAGGTTGAGATGCTTATCTGTGTTCGCCTGTCTGTTCCCTCCAATGCCTTCGATACGTTTCACCGGCAATACGGAGGAGGCCGAAGCTTGTCAGCTCAAATCAGATACCTGGAGGTGCTAATGGATACACCCAACATTTAACCGCTTCAATCCGGCACCCGATGCATCACGAAGTCCGGCCAAGTTTGACCCCCCACGCATATCTTGTGACCTTTTAATCCAGCAAGCGTGCCTCACAATTAATGCAAAACCCGATAAAGAACAAGTTAGGGAAGCCATTTAATTGTGCCATAAACTTATCTTTTAATTGCCTGGTTAGTTTGTTTATTAAAAGAAATAAGTTGGCTTTGTTCCCTTAAGTTTTGATTTCACTTCGGAATTGAGCTGTTTCTCCATCATTGGTGTTTATTGATCCTGTTCACATCACCATTTTTGCCATTTACACAAAGGACAAAAGATAAAGAAGGATAGAATATTAAGGCAGGAAGCTTTGTACTTGAACTTTTGCTAGACAGGAGGTGGAGATTGGGAGGTATATGGACGACAATATCCTCCTTTTGAACTCCCTCGCATAAATATCGGTGGTGATGTTCTAACGGAGGTTTTCCCTGTGACCTTCCTCCAACACAAACCTTGCACAAAAAAAAAAGCCCTTCATGTGGGTTCTTGCTTCCCCTCCTCTGCACCCTGAACCCACAGAGATCAGACACAGGGGGTCTCTGGGGGGAAATAGCTCATCCAGTGATGACGCTACTCATTGCAGGCTAGATTGGGTTTAGAGATGCCTGCAGGGGGGGGACAAATAGTAAAGATATATCAATATACTACTAGCCACTGGGGCTTCTGGAGACATCAATTCCTTGATCTTGGAAGGTGTGTTTACATGCAGATGTAGGTTGTGTGGCTGAAACACATTTACGGTGAGAATAAGGTAGATTTTTGGTGCCGTTATTGCTTTTGTTAACCTTCTGGTTCTTTCTGAACAGCTTTCATATGAGTCCATTGGATTTTGAAAGGCAACAGGGGGGTGGGGTATGTTTCCGTGTGCGCAATAAAGCGCAATGGAAAAAACCAATGCAATTTTCACGCAGTCAAATTTGTTTATGTTCTGATGTGGTCGTGTCCAAATCTGATTGATCTAAAACCCAATCAAAGCCTCCTTTTATATCTGTTTTTACAATCACACGTAAAACCTTATTTACAACTCCGTCGTATGCTCGGCGAGTCTTTAACAGAGCCCGTAAAATAAGTATTTTCTCTTTAAAAGTGGCTCTGTAGTCTGTGGAGGAATTATGTTTTATGCAAAGATCCCGAAGCATGACAAAAGAGTTTCGGCTGTCTGCTTGCAGATTTAGATTCATGTTTTTATGTGCCTTTTTTTTACGAGCATGCATTTAAGTGTGCGTTTGTTCTGATTTGCATGCATGTATGTGTGTGCATGTTTGACAAACGGATACAGCCCCTGTCACCGGACCAGTCTTTCTATCTAGTAGCTGCATCTTTTCCACCTCGGGTGCAGGACTCCACTCTGTCAGTCAGGGTGACACATGGAGAGGCAGCCCCCTGCCCGTGGCATACGGAGGGGATCGCTGCCCTGTCACTGTCTGTCACTCCGGCTTTGTCCCCTGTCATGCCCTCACGCTGGCAGGTTAAGGGAGGGGGCCCCCGTCAGGAACAGTGACAGACTGACAGGTGACAGGTGAAGCCGGCCCAGCAGCTACAGACACCCAAACCTCCATACATATCCCAGCGTGGCTCAGTATGCGCGGGTGAGCGTGTGCTCGCATACAAACAGATGGCTGGTTTCCAGGTTCATGTGTGGGCTGTAGCTGACAAATGTATCACAACGAAATGTTTAAATTCAGTAGATATACATATTTTTTAAAGGTCTTAAAAACATATTTTTAATAAAGACTAGGAAGGAAAAGGCTTAATTTGAATTTTCAAATTTGTCTATTTATGATGGTGCACAGTAGGGATCGACTTATATGGGTTGTGTTGTTTGTTTTAGTTTTTTAGAGACAATACCAAATTGGGGCGGCATTGGCTCAGGTAGTAGAGCAGGTTGTCCACTGATCCCCTCCACATGCCGAAGTGTCCTTGGGCAAGACACTGAACCCCAAGTTGCTCCCACTGGCAGGCAGGCACCTTGCATGGAAGCTCTGTCACCACTGGTGTGTGAATGGGTGAATGCAAAACACATTGTAAAGCGCTTTGAGCACCACTAAGGTAGAAAGGCGCTATATAAGGCAGATAACCAATATTTGGAGCCGAAATACATTAAATGTAATGTTTTAACAGCATGTGATAGCTGTTATTTATTAATGAAGGTGACTATAAAGAAATATCCATCCATCCATTATCTGTACATCGCTTAATCCTCTGTAGGGTCACCGGGGGACTGGAGCCTATCCCAGTCGACTCAGGGCGAAGGCAGGGGACACCCTGAACAGGTCGCCAGCCTATCACAGGGCTACATATAGAGACAAACAAGCACACTCTCATTCACACATACGGACAATTTAGAATCATCAGTTAACCTGAGCATGTTTTTGGACTATGGGAGGAAGCTGGAGTACCCGGTGAGAACCCACGCATGCACAGGGAGAACATGCAAACTCCACACAGAAAGATCCCAGGCGTCCTAACCGGGACGCGAACCGGGGATCTTCTAGCTGTGAGGCGACGCTGCTAACCACCGAGCCACTGTGCAGCCCCTATAAAGAAATATGTAAAATAGAAATACGAGTGCTCTGCTTATTAACTGACATTGATCAGTTTGTCTCCTGCAGTTTTCTGTTTTCTTAATCTTTCACTGTTCTATCATTTCTATAGCCAACTAAGGTTCGACATCCTGACGCATTAGTAATTATTGTTTTCCAGACTCTGTTCCAGGTTAATCTGTGGCTGCATTCTAACTTAGCTGCTAGATGTTAGCATAGCCTTAGCCGCCGTGAGAGAAGCTAATTTCCTGGTTTGTGTTGAGACATTTCTGAGACCAATAATCATAATCGGTCTATCCCTAGTACACAGGTAATAATTTCAATATTAACACAACAAAAAGTAACGATAAAGGAGTTTTCTCACATCAAATTATTGAGGTAAGTGAAACCAAGACTTGCACAGAGGGTGTCCAGATGCCACACAGCACTGAGGTTAAGGTTCAGGGACCTTGCACCGACCTCCCCATGCACCCAACGCCAAGTCCGTCAGCACTAAAACAGGGAATATGCTGCTCGGGTGGAGGTGATGAAGGACACAGCAGGGCTCTCAAACAACTTTCTCAGTTGGTCGCACAAGTACATGATTTGGCTGGGCCCAGACAGACCCAGAATGACTTTCAAAAGAGTGAAATAAGGCATTCTAATGTTAGAACCTACCTGAGATGAAACCAAACAGTTTTATCTACATGGGCTGGTTTCTATGTGCAGCGTTTTTATGAGGGGAGCAAATGTCAATATCACAGTCGAGATAAGCTAAAAAATGTGGTTGTTGTTAATATTGGTTTAATTTTGCAACCCTAGTACTGCATTAGCCAGTGTGATAGTGCTTTTTCGCCTTCACTGACTCAGTCGGTATGCCTCTGCAAACCACTGTCTCATTATCAGGAGTGTCTGAATCAGACCTCTCCCTCTCCACCAGGCTCCTGCTCTCTCTCGTTGTATTGTTTTATTAAATAATCAGTTACAGACCGCCTCATCATTGGAATATGGTAGCAGCTAAAAGGAGAGACTGACTGAACTAGTGAAGAAAACAATGCTGAAGTACAACTTTCAACCCCAGCGGCTGGTGCAGTAGCTTCCCATGTCGGCCGGAGGGGCAACAAAACAGCATCGTGATCTTCATGCACTTGAAATTTCCATTTGCACAGTCTTAAAAAACGGTCACAGTCTGGAGCCCTGCACAGGGTCGTGGGTGTTTTTAGACCATGAAGCTCATCTCACAAGGACAAACCACCGTTTCCTGCCAGCTGCAGCCTCCAACCAGGATGATGTTTATTGTCATCTGATGCATTTAGGTTGAACTGCTGAAGATTTTATCCAACTATTTTCTTCCTGCTATTGATGAATTGTCTATTGCAGCTACTGTTTTATCACCCAGGCCTATATTTAGGTATATCTATCTTCTCATCTATCTCTAGTCAGAAGAGAAAAGGCTCATTTCCCTTTATTCAATTGATGTTGTGCAGGCAAAGTGACCAGTACCTCTGTGAATTGTACTTTGTGAGGTAGAAATAATACACACTCAGGCACAGGGGGCCATACAGTAGAAATCAAGTTACACAGAATATTTTAAAAACTGTCCTGATGGAACATACAGACAATGATACTGGTGCTACTATTGCGTGGTACAAACAGCACACACACGCTCAGAAGAATTCAGCATGCAAGCAAATACACACACACACACATATATATATATATATATATATAACACGCAGCAGCATATCATTTTTGATCGCAGTCTACCCAGCTGGGGCTACAATGTGCCCACTGCAGTGATGCTGCTGCTGTCAGATCTAAGCATAGACTGAAAGTGTGTGTATAGCTTTGATGCTAGAATAAACTTTGGCTTATATTCAATTTTTCATGCAAGAAAAAGCAAACAAGAATCTCCACAAGGTTGCAGAGCTAAACTTTTACTGTAATTCTGGCCGTTCATTAGCATAACATTAGCTGGATTTTTTTTGTCATCTTCTAAAATCAGTCATATCAGACAGGCAATGACGTTGCCTAATTGCAGAGAAAATACCAAAAGACATCAAGTTATTTAAGTGTAACCGAATTACAGCTGACATATGTGCACACTTCAATATGGGAATAGATTTACAGCTCTTTTTGTCGCTAGATGGACTTTTAATGGCCATTATTGCAGCCGTTTGTGGTCCCACGTCGAGCATTAGACCTTCGCTGTGGCTTGAATCTAAACTGGTGCCAGAGGTTGCACCCAAATCATTGCATTTGACCTGAAATCTCCCATTCCATTACCCAACATTCCCTGTGGGGACAGTAGTGGTCCCTCAACACTTGAACTCTGACCTGAGCCCCATCAGGAAAGGGAGGATTTATAGCACCCAGGCAGGCATCTGAATTGTCTCACCTTATGTCTCGGAGGGGACATGCAGCCATAATGATGCCCTATGAGGTTTTGCTCTGAAATGTGATTTAGTTTTTATTGCCTACAGTATTGCATGAGGCAGCGTTTGTCAGGGGGATGTGTGAAAAGCTGCTTTCAGGTATTAGGCATCCTGTCTGTGAAGAAGAAAGAGTAGTCACGAGTCAAATTTGGAAACCTGTCGGTGCATCTTCGAATCTTTACAGTAAAATTTAAATTAGATGTGATTCATTTTTGCCCAGTCAGGTTATGAGGGTGTGTATACTACGACACTATATAAACTATATAATATAGTGTATTATCACTTAATGCTATAGTTTCTGCCTAAAAAATACCCACTTTGGGGGTTTTCACATGCAACTGTACATCTGTAATCAACAGGTTTACAAATATATTGACTTGAATACAGATAACTCCAATAAATCCTTAGATATTTGGTTCATAAATGTCACACTTGGAGGTATGTCTTAACAATAACAAACTAAGACATACTACAGACTACACCTACACAAGAGCTGCTCCCATGAGGCTTTCAGAGAAGCAAACACCTGTACAGTCACTCAGAGTGAGGCAGAGTAATGGTGCTCATTGAGGTTCGGTTGGTGATAAATAGTAACACGGGATGTGTTGTGCAGAAACAAGAACATTATAGAGGCCGATTACTGCGGTGAATGCCATTTAGCTTAAATTGTCAAAACCACTCCATGTATGCAAAACTGTTCCCCCTTTTTCATCAAGTTAGCACTGAACTGGTTCCTTCCAAGACTCATGATGCCTTGATGCATATATATCTTGCAAACCAGCTCATGTTTCCACGAGTTTTGAGCAGAACCACTGCAATCAACAAAAGGCGTTGCACAATGCACAATGCAAGAAGTAGTAAGATGGCAGATTGCACTGATACCTTGCGGGCTTTTCTACTGGGGACAAAATAAAGGAAAAAAACAACATTACTTTTTTATTGTCCAGAGTACAATAAAAAGGAGGCCGATAGCTCACGGCTTCATTCATAGCATTGTATCTGGCAACGTTTCAACATCGAGTCAGAATGGACAAAGACATGAGGTAAACCGATAATTGCTACATTCACTCTTTATGTACTCTAAATATTTAGAGTCCTACAACTGCTATTGTGGCTTTTGCTGGAAGACGCGCAGAGAATTGGTATTCGTCACCACACACCATTTTTTCAGAAAGATATTCCTGCATTGTGTTTTCACGATGATGGTAGTAAAGGGCGCTGTTATGTATCGATTCAAAATTTTCAATAGGTGTTCTTCTGGGTTGAGGTTGAGGTCTAGTGACTGCAAAGGCCAAAGCATATGGAAGGGGGTATTGTCGTCGTTGAAAAGACCACTCCCATCTAGACAAATGTTTCATCACAGGATCAGAGCGATCACTCAGAACAATTTTGTATTGATCTGTCTTTCCTCTAGAGCTGTGATTATACTTTGACGCCCACACAGACAGCTGAGGACACAACTGGATGTGTTGTCGTTGTCATTTTATTTATTGTCTTCACATATGCAATATAGAGTCTTCCAAATAAACTCCGGTATTTGCAAATGTTTGGTTGCATGTGAGTGTGTGCACACGGACTCTTGCAGTCATGGGAAGATGACAAAATTGCAGATACAGAATGTCTAACACTGGCTTGATGGGACTTCGAGGTCCCATTTGTGTTTATCTAGAAAACAGGCATGGGCCGACTAATAATGATGATGTAGCCTCTCTTTTTGTGATATATACACTTACTGCTGTTGTCACAGTTCAAAGAAAACCCACTATTTTTTTGATCAAGCCTAGTAACCACATCTTTTGATTTTGAAGCAATCTATTTTTGGTTGAAATGCTCCTAAAAGTTTAAAATTAGGTGCAAGAACTGGAATGGAACCCTTCTTATGTTGGTAGAAAAGAGGTATGTGTATTAAATTACCTACAGTTACTGTCTGCAAAGCTGAGAGTGTTTTGCAAATGACTCCTCTACATCCACACAGTCATCTTCTTCCGTCTCATTTTAAAGAAAGCTGTATTGCATTATATTAGCCAGAAAACTAAACTGAAAGTTTTCCTCGTAGTATATGAATTTGTCTTAAGCCATTTAAACATCATAACTTGGCAAAATGTCTTATGACAACTCAAATGCATACATTTGTGGAAATGAAGCTCAACCTTGGCAATGTTAACGTGCACTAGAACAACAAGTCCGCATCTACTCTAATGTTTTGTCTCCTTATATCTACAGTGTACATGACAATTTGAATTTTATTAACAGAAACTAATCCAGGACTCGAAGAGGCGAGCTCACAGATGTCTCGAGTGGTGGAGGCTCAGGCAGATTGATGGGATGAATACCTCCGCTGATCCCCGGTTTGGGATCCTTTGGACTTATGCTCTGACATAAATATCTGGCAACCAGACGTAATCCTGAAAATTAGTTCAGGAAAGGAGGAACGGAAAACGAGACTGCAACAAATGGCCACATGAGAAAGCGCATAACGTATTTTAAATGTATGTTCATGCGCAATTACACTCAAGATAATCAGTTTTAATGAGAAATGAGCAAACACAGTTGTGGGACAATAGCCAGCTTGTGTGAAGCAAGAGTAAAGGCCAGGTACAAAGAGTGGAGGAGGTTTCAAAGAGGAGAGAGAGAGAGGAGGGGAAAGATGTATGTTTTCACCGTTCGCCGAGTCCTGGCAGGCCTGTGAGACTGACAGAGATTGGTGGGGATATGAGAGCAGAAGCACTTGAAAGCCCAGCAAGGAGTTTAAGATGTTCAGAGGGAGTTATTGGTCGCCTGCTCTTCCTCTCCCCTCCACTCCTCTGCTTCCCTGAGTCTTTTCAAGCTTCAGGCCTACAGACCCTTTCTTCTTCTCTCATCCCTTCGAGAGGCCTGACACGCATGACAGGTACAAGAGAAGAGAAAGACTGTGGAGGTGTAAAGAGAGGAAGAGGAAGAAAGAGTGTATAGGAGCGCAGGCGAAGGACTCCAGACAAAGGAGGGAGAGGCAGAGAGAGCAAGACAGAAGGTGATGGATGGATGCAAAATGGGATAAATGCTCCCTGCGTGTTCTTTGGTTGAACGTCTAGTTGAAAGTTTGAGTTCGGGGAGCTGTCTCGTAAAGAAGTGATAAAGAAGCTTCCTGTCATGGTAGTCTGCATTGCCAGAAGGAAAACTATGGACACACAAACAGTTGCAGTCAGAAGCCTCAAGCTCCTCTACACAAAACTCACAAACTGAACTTTGTGCACAGGGGTACTGTCACACAGAAACAGGAAACCTTCCCTAAACTGCTGCCACAAAGTCGGACGCTATTGCCTAAAATATAATTGTTTGCTGCACAACTCTGGTTTTCTTGCATTCCAACGACAACAAACCATGAAAAACAGCCCCAAACGCCCAAATGCATGGTTCACATGCTTTTTTTTGATGCAGGGATGAAGCAATGGAGATAATAAATCAACAGAAAATTGAAGCTGAAGCAAAAAACACGCTTTAAACTGCATTACGTGTCAACCAGGAATCCAAGTGTCCTCCAAAATATATCACTCCAATGCCAACAAGACCTTTATTGATGTAATTCTTGGAAGACAAGGGTGAATACTGTGAAAAGCGTTGTTAAATATAAAATATGAATCCATATATATCAAGCAGAGCAAGTATGTGGTCAAGTGCAGGTGAAACGTATTCACTTTCAGAGAAAAGGAACTGATCAGACTTTTGATTCTTTCATCCTCGAATGGGGTCACGAGACGACGCTTTAAAAAGTTTACTGGCGTCTTTTGAAAAGGGGGTTTATCTCAAAAAAGTGATGTAATATTTATCTCCACCGGCTCCGAATCCCAGAAACAATGAAGTTCAGGTGTGCAGAGGAAGGGGGAAGACACCAGAGTGCTGTTTTAAGTTTGTAGGGATGAGTTATTGCCCCCATTTTGAGCCGTATTACAATGATTTGCATGACAGGCCCGTAACGGTCGATGAGGTCACCGGCGCAGGGTTTGAAGCAAGGGTGCTTATGGTTAAAGATAATAAATATCGCCATGACAAGATGAGAGAAGAAATGACAGATGGTAAGAGGTAGATTTTTTTTCTTCCTCAATGCCATGTGTGTCTGTCAAATTCCCATTCTTCTAAAGGCTGATTGTAGAAAAGTAAAGAGGTTCAACTCTGGCACAGAAGAGGGGGAAAAAAAGAAGAAGAAAAAGTTCAGCTCTTGCTCTCACTGGGCTCTTTCATAACCATTAACTGTGTGATGACACTGGCGGATATTCAGATTGATTTACCCTCGTCTGGGGATCACTTGGCCTGCGCAGAAGTCTCCCATAGCAAAGATTCATTTGTGTCCTTAATGAAAGGCTTCCTGCCCCAATGTTTCTTCAAACCAAAATCCACCTATTTCATACTTCACTTTGATTGCTGTAATGGCCTTATTTATGAGGTCACCGGTGAAACGTGGATCTCATTGGTAGTTCTTTAGCCACAGACTGGGGCAGGGAATTAATCTGAAATCTCTCGGATCCGACTCTCATTTTTCAAAAAATGTCGTCGTGCCCGCAAAATCAATGGAGGAAGTTAAGGAAACGCCACACAGTGAGATAAAGGACGATTAGTCTGGGAAGTCTTGCCAAAACCCAAGTGTATTATAGTAGAATACCAGAGGCAACACAACACAAAGCTAAAGACTAAAAACAGAAGGCCACACCACTCACACCGTCCTGCATTTAGCAATTACTGTCACATAATACCCTTACCGATGCTGACATTTTCACCCTGTGGCGTAACCTGTGAGGTAACATCAAAGTAGACATCAGTGATGACCTTGACCAGGCCTGGAGTGGAGGCAGCATCAAAGCCAAAGAACTGCTGTGTGTTTAAAGTAAGTCCACAACACTGGCCTGATTAGCATGTCACAGGAAGACAGGGGCCTCTATAATCAGCCCGCAGAAGTGATTAGACCACCAAAGTCCGGACTTTTTTTTTGGAACTGGAGGGGTAGCCCAAGTCTCAGTCTGACAAATGGGTCATTTAGCTCCCTTTGCTAAATGGATGTGGACGGAGTGTGACAGTGAAGCATGAGGTTATGCTTTCTAATCATAGCTATAGAGGGAGAAGGTGGTGGACACAGGCTGAATGGTGGAGAATGGGGGTTGTTTTACCAGGAATCGGTGGGTTCCCCTGCACTGTGCTCACCTTTGACACTTAGGGGGGATGCTGACCTGTATTTCCTCGCGGTGATTCATTTCCCCTTTAAAACACCTTCCACTCCCAAACCACCATGTGTATCCAAAACACATGCCTGTTGCTATGGAGATCGCTGTGGATTTAGTCGGAGATAGGGAGGATGGACTCGGATGAAACCTCTGAGGAGGCGTCATTAACCCCTCAGGGCAAAAGCAGCGCAGAGTGAGGCTGATATTTAAGGCAATCGACATCTTTATGGATCAGGGTGAGGCGATCGAAAGGGTTAATTACTTGCATTTTGACCGGTAGTGGCAGATGAAAGCCTTAAGGTGCAACTTAATGTAGCATAGAGTGCATAGAGGCATGATTGGAAACAATCGAGGAAGTAAAAGAGCGGTATAAAGAGATGTTTAATTGGTGTTTCTCATGAATGCTATTCAATATTATGGCTCTTAAAATGTTTCCTCAGAAGAACTATCAGGGCTGCAGACGCGACTTTATCATAAATCAGATCTAAGTCACAAAATTTAACTTCGATTTGACTCCTCTGAGATTCTCCAGAGGGTCTCACATTACTCAAGAAGTCTGCATCCCATTTCTATTGAGTGTCAGAGGTCCAGAATGGTTGGTGATGAAAAAAGAACATTTAATCAACTCACTTACACTTTTTAAGCAACATACATTCAAGTTCAAGACAGCTAAGGGAGTCAAAATACATCCGAACCTAGTGGGAGCAAGGAACTGGTTGCCAGCAATCAGTTGCATCAGTGTAACCCCTGAACTTGGATGTGTGATTGCACCACAAATGTCACATCTCTTGTGATTGGGCCAGCAAAAAGAAAAAAACCCAAGGTGAACAGTTCATAACTATATGTAAATGGCATACTGGAGAAAACACATGTATCTGTGATTTAAGAAGGGATAACAAATCCTCTGGTGTAACGGATTGCCATGAAGGATCTTCAGCTACACTGTAATGCCACAATAGAAGAACTATTATAGAAAACATTACACAGCATAACATATTGTATTCCTAACATGAGGTACAGGCTGGGTCCGGATAGACTTGCTGGACTTTGAGAAGCCCTTTTGTGGCATAAAAGCCCTTTTTAGTGTTCTTGAACAAATTAAACATGCTTCTAATAGTCACATTCTTGAATTAATGACCACCATTCCTTCTCAAAGCTCCACAAGAGGCCGAACTCCAAACAAATGAGTCACCCGCTAAATGGAGCTTCCAATCCTGCCGCACTCAGGACCGGAGAGTCTCAAGGCCGTGCAGAGGGAGTCGGAGTGAGGAATGGCTGCCTGGTCTAAGCCCCCAAGAATTACAAGAAACAGCCAAATTAATCCCCTCACCCTCATTCTAGACATGCATTATCCTCCACTGTCATAAACTTGGCTGTGGTCAAGATTTACAGCTGCCTCGTGCTCTCTCTCCCATGGCTTTTCCTTCCTAATTGTCTGCATGGCCAAGACCTTGACCAGAGCTTTTCTCATTTGAGGAATCCGAAATCTTCAGATTGATTGCCAGCGCAGGCTAATAATAACAAAAACTCTTCACCCTTGGTTTACGGAAGGAAGACAAGACTGCACTCCTGATGGCAGATTTGCAGGAAGGCCAAAGTAATTAAGTGATTTTCCACTGAATTAAGATCTTTGTCGAAGAGCATATGCCAAGCTGGAGCAAAGCAACCTGGGATTAACATGGAATCTACCAATAGCTGGCTGCCAAGGTTAAATAGGAAAATCTTTTTCTAGTGATAGTCACAAGGATTCTTTTGCATGTGATGAACTGTTTCCAACCTTTTAAGGAAAAGCTCTGCACAGCAAACTCTTATATTGTACCTGTGCAAGAATACGATCACTGTTGATGCTTTGATAGTTCTTCCCCTGTTGTTGCTGCTACTCCTCCAGCACATTGATCACATCATGGAAAAGCCCTGCCTCTGCGCCAATTCAGTTAGCGGGGAGCAGCGGCGGATGTGAGCCAAGGTTATGAACCGGAGGACATCAGCCCTCCTGATAAAGCTCTGCTGTTGTGCGTCCTTGGCCCAGTCCTGCTCCATCACCGGCTGCGACACAGTACGATGACCTAACATTGTCAGGCTCGAAAACACCGTGTCCAGAGAATAGAGGGAACAAGAAAAGCAATCAGAGAAAAAGCTTAGAACCTGCCTTTTTTTTCCCCAGAAAGACAGTCCTGTTTTGCAAAAGAGTCATTAAGCCGAAAAGACGGCAGACACAGCCATTGCTTCTTGGAATAGATTTTATTTCCTCCTTTTTTTGTTCTGAATGGTTCGCTGAAATTTCATTTTAGCTCAGAAATAATGGAAAATCGGGTGAGAGCCGGAGTTACAGAGGGAAAGGAGGGAGATTGGCTTCTCGAGTGGCAGGTGATTTAAGTCTCAAGCGCACCTCTTACGTGTTCGCTTCAGTGTCAGTTAGGGTGCCATGTTTAGTCTGAGGGGCCTTAACAGAATAAAACTGCTATTAAGAGTTTGCTGGGGCTGAAAAATCAAATGATTTCAATCAATAAAAGGCTGCAGTTTAGGATGTATGTTATGCACCATGTCTGAATACGGGGTTAAACTGTCAATATCAAGGATTTCTTGTTGTACAGTGAAAGCTTTAATGGTTTTTTATGTGGTAATGCTTTATCACACGTTTTTTACAGTGAATATTGAGCTACAACTTGACTTTACACCAATAAACCGCAACAAAAATTGCAATTTGTGTCATAAAAAGTGCAATTTTAGATTCTCCCAAAAATATAACGCCCTAACATTTGCACAAATCATGGAAGCAAATAGCCGCAAATCCACTCCATGGTGTTGCATGACTTATTTTTTTAGAATTTTTTACCCTTATCAATTATGTTTCAGAATATCCGTCACTCCAGTCAATCAATTTTTTGAGTATTTTCACTAAATGATTGATTAAAGCAGGTAACAGAGCACAAGTTGTGCCTTTATGATACTCTGGCACGTCTGAAATGAATCAAATAAATAACAGATTACACTCAAGGAGCCTCCATTCAATCCAAACTTTGCTCGAAGACGCAGGCTCAGGTGTTGTAAGGCTAAATAAAAAAAGAGAGACATTCATTTTTTAACAATGACACAACGGCGTGCTCTCAATGGCTGATTTGGTGCTATTAAGTAATGTTTCCCAGCAAAGAAAAAAACCTTCCCTCAGGCGCAGTGTTCTGCTGCAATTTGGCTGATTAGATGAACTAAGCTGGTATTTATGGGGGGATTTTGTTTGATCTGTTGGCTTCTATACATAAGGATGACGGGGAAGAGAGGCACGGGGATGGCAGGACGGGTGGGGTGGGAGTGTGTGGATGAAGGGGGGAGGCATCCATGTCTGCAAGAAAGACACATGAGACGTAAAGTCTAAAGGACGAGCGAGGGAGGGCAGAGTAGAGAAAGAGTTGGGGAGATGGTAAGAGAATGAAAAAAGTGAGAAGGGTGACAGAGTGGAGGAGGGAAAAGGGGTGAGGTAAGTAGGGGAGCACGGGCTTCATTCTCATTACGAGTCACTGAGGCATTGGACAGCTGCGGCTCCTGTTACTACCATGTGTCTGATTGCACGTTATTACATCCCCGTCTTCATCATCCACTTCTCCTCCACGTCTGTTTACCTTCCACTGTTCTACTTCCCAATCCTTGACCCTGCCTTACCTTCCTGCCTCTACCTCACCACTGTCAACATTCATTTCTATTCCGTTATAGTTGGACGGCATCCAGGACATCAATGCGATGTCGGGATTCATCCCTAATCTGACATCTTTGCTTTTTTTCCCAGCACTCTGAGACACATTTCCATACCTCCTGCTCTGTCAGAACCGCTACCTCTGGTGGTCTCGCCAGCTCCCTGCTTGAAACCGGTCCAAGTGAAACCACAACCTTTTTATCATAGACCCATACTGCGTTTTGCACCCCTAACCCCTTCTAGACAACATGTTTCCACCATCAGAGCAGCAAAGACTCCTGCGTAAAAAAACAGCATGCCGTTAAAAAGCCAGACATTCGATAAACAACAAGCTCCTACTATGGCCCCCCCAGGCTATTTATGATGTATAAATAAGATGCAAAACACCATTAATTAAACATGGGAGTTTACAGCAGCAGCCTATCTCCGCTGCAGGCTAATAGTTTAAGGGAAGGAGGCTGTTAAAACAGAGCCACCAACAGAGAAGAGCCCCGATACAAAGAGGGCCCACACAGGCTGCAGGTTGTCTTTCAGTCTGCCCCAAGGACAGTGAATCCCATCGCTGAGAAGGAGTGTTTACATGCATTCCAGACACGGATGCATTCACTTCACTGCTGGAGCAAATATGCAAAACCCAACAGTGGGAATAAACAAGAGAAAAAGTAGGCTGCCTTACTACAAAGTTATCCTAAGTATAATATAGGACAGAATAATCATTCCTTTGGTGTTCGCTACAGTAAATCATAAGCAACCCTGTCTAAGAAACATGAAGGTCCATAAAAAAAACTACATTCTCATTTACACCGATCAGCCACAACATCATGACCACTGACAGGTGAAGTGAATAACATTGATCATACTGGTACTATGTGCTGTTCTGCTGTAAAACCTTGGATTTTAACATCCATGTTGATGAGACTTAGACACCCAAATAAACACTGTCCCACAACAAACACGCTCCCTCATGCAAATGGAAATCCCAAATGTCCCTGGCCTACCCCCACAGGAAAATGCTCCCCACCACATGGAAACAACATCAACCAATCAGGAACATGTTGAGGAACATGGCAATGGCCCAACATGTGATTTGACCTCCAAACTTCCTTTGCAGTTTCAAGTTGTGGGACGTTTCCTCTTAAACTCAAGTTTTGTTTTCACCTTTTGTTTGGCTACATGGTTGGGTTTGGGAATCTATTGAAAACCAAGTAGTTTTGAGGTGTTTTTTTTTACCCTTTCACATTTTTACTCACTGTGGGGTCATTTTTCACTGCAATATAAAGTTCTGCATTGCTATGGAAACAGCATAACCATGGCTAGAAGTAGAGGGAACTCAAATATAGTTATAATGCTTTATATCATTTTTAAAAAGAGAAAATAAAAGTTGAATTTCTTTATCTACTTTACAAAAATTGAAAAAAAAACTGTAATCAGCATGTGCAGCAAGTTATTTATTTTGCTACTGCTACTATTTTTAATTTGTTTCCATGTTTACCTCCTATCTGGTCTTTGTAAACACAGCCTGCAGTTCAACCCAGTTCAGCCAAAAAGTCATGCGACCGTTGGTTGAAGCCCAAATTTGTTAACAGTTGTGCTGAGGATCACAGAATTTTTCATTTTATTTTACAGAATTTGGTCAGAGCACACAATTTGTTTCTGGAAAACCTTTGTATGAGACATAAAGAACAGTGATTTAGAGGAAGCAGCACAAATTTGAGCTTAGATTTGGTGAAGTATTTCAATTGAACGGCACATGACAGATAAGTAGTTTAAGGACAGTTGGATTCTTTCTGATAAATGGTATCATTTTAGCGATTTTCTGAAAATGTCATGCCTTTCAAATGTGACTGCAGGTTTTGGGGTTAAAATCAAACAACTGTTCAAGTTTTGCTGCGATTTTCTGGGATGTCAGGGTGACGAATCCCACTCCATCTAGCTATGATTGCTTGGCTGAAAATGAGCAACAGTAATGGAATAAAATAAACGGCAAAGATATGTTCATTTGAAACTGAAATCTGGCAGTAAATACGCTTTCTCCAAAGATAATTGAGTTTAGTTGTTTAGGAATGTAATTTTTGGAAGACAGGACTGCAAACGTCACGCAAAAAAAAGCAAAGTTGCAGGTTATCCATGATAACTAAACTGTCGAATGCTGTTTCTCCAAACACTTAGAGCCACAAATAAATTAGAAATCTCCCCTAACCATTGTATTTACTAATTTTTGGTTTACAATTCAAGTTAAGTTCTCTTCCGAAGCAGTATCAATATTGAAATTTATGGTTGATGGCAACAAACTGGACACTGGATGATTATCCAAAAAAAAAAAGTTGCATGTTACATGTGGCAACACATCCTGCTTGATAGGGCAAGTACCATGATTCAAAATTCATTTTTTAACACGTGTTTTTCCATCAGCTTCACTTTATAAAATAAACAAGATGCTATTAACAAAGGTGGAGTTACTGGAAGGCTTATTCCTAATCTTTTGGTGTACATTGGCCAAATCCCCACTTTTCATAAAGGAGAAAACTCACATCCAACCTCCCAATCAGTTCCTGTAAGACAACACAAAGGCCGTGCAACTACATAAAATCCAGAGTGATCAAGCATTACTTGGATCTGTCATGCAATTACTGAATCTGAATTGTAATCCTTTACATATTGCATCCATCTCTCCTTCTTTCTCACACACACTCACTAGTTAGAAAAAGAATCTGCACTGCAGCTCATATGGTTTGCAGGTTTGTCAGATTGTTAAGAGACACAACACTTATCTCGTCTCCACATCTGAAACTTGGTTAGCGGCAAGTGCCTGTTCATGTCCAAAATAGCTTCCAACAGGGCCACGGTTAGAAGAGAAAGGATACCAGCCCGGCCACAACTAATCATCATGTGATGAATCATTTGAGCCAAAGCCCTTAGCTGTGGCTAAAGGATCACAGATTGCAGCTCTTGTCTCTTACGGCCCCAGAATCTTCTTGATTTATACGTGTTGTGAGTGCAGACTTCTGACGTACCAAACCGGCTCTCTGAATCCACATGTGCAGCTGAAGGTGGATCTGAGATGAACAGAAGTAAATAAGAGAGGAAAAACTGCAAATTTCTCAGATGCAAAGATGGGAAAACACAAACCGAGAAACATAAAATGTGACTACGAGCTTTCAAGTGGTCGAAGCATCAACAGCCCAAATCTGTCTTTCAGCGAGGCTTTGAAGGAGATACACAAACTGTAAGGGTAGATCATGAATTAAACAGGAAGTGGGGAGGCTAAGTATGCAGGAATTTTCCATTTGTCCTCTTATTTTTTTACCATGCATTTATTTTTTCTTGCACATCTGGACCTAGATGTTCAGTTGAGTTGACATGTTTTGGCCTTTTGCACCAAATGCAGTGATGATTTAGAGACATTTCCAACAGATTCACACAGGATAGTTTCTCCCATAGCTTGAATATCTGCTCCTGTACGAAGAGTTTTAGAAGATTCACAGCTTTTGCAAGTAAGAATGGAGGTGAGAAGCCCTTTACTCCAATATTCACATTTCCAGTAGCTCTGTCACAAAATTAGTTCCCTCTTGAGATGCTTGCTTCACCAGGAAAACCAACTGTATCCATGTAATTTGCTTCTCTCTCTTAATGATACATGTACAGTCAACCATTAATTCATAAATGAGGTAATGAAGCCCATCAAGGTAAACAGATGTGCTTACACAACGTCTGAAGAAGCTCTGGCAGCGAACCCGCCTTCGCTACCTCCAGTCTGCTCCAGCTCCGAGATGGTAGCGTTGACAGAAGTGAAATCTACGAACCACTAAGTGGTAAGGTGACGCTGGGCCG